>CM037154.1:68933-1378933 GCA_020921065.1 Vaccinium darrowii | reverse complement strand
TGTATAGCTCCTAACAAACAAATGAGCTAGTTGTTACAATTTTACTAAATCACAAATGACTTGCATTTATTATGAATCCATTTGCATTGTACTCAAATTTCATAATTCACGGGGTGGATATTGATTTGTTAGTCTTTCAAAGTCTACGACTGCAATACTTTTTTCCTTCAGTTGAATTCTTCCAGAATTTGCATGCAGAATTGTTTACTGTAGAAGTTCTGTGTTATTACAGGCCCTGTTGGGACGGACATGTTCCACTGGCAGGCAACAATTATGGGTCCGGGAGACAGCCCATTTGCAGGTGGTGTATTCCTTGTTACTATTCACTTCCCGCCAGATTACCCATTCAAGCCACCAAAGGTTATTGTCATGCCCTGCTAGGCGTAACTCTTTATACCTACTTCTCCTTGTCTCATGTATGATGCAACTTGTGTCCATGTTCATTTGCATTTTTAATTGCATCTATCAACAAACTACTTGTAGCATTTTTATTGCATGTAAAACCCTGGTGGTGTTACACATTTTTAGGACATGGTTGGGAGATGCCAATATATTTCTGTCCATGTTTTTTTGTTGCATGCATGTCTTCTTTGCCAACCCATATATTCAATCCTACAAAGTTTGGTTTGGGCATCTTATGCTTCTCATCTAAGTTGAGGATTCTTACACGCCTTTTTTGGCAGGTTTCTTTCAAAACAAAAGTGTTTCACCCTAACATTAACAGCAATGGTAGCATTTGCCTTGACATTCTCAAAGAACAGTGGAGTCCAGCCCTTACGATATCGAAGGTGATATTTTCTTTGTTTTCATGCCTCTTCTGTAAATTGCATGCTGTGAATTGAACTTGCGGAGTCTGCTAGCATAATCTGTATATTGTAGTCTGCTTTTAGTGACCTATCTGATTTTGAATCATGTTTTTGCAGGTGCTGCTATCAATTAGTTCGCTGCTTACAGATCCGAACCCTGATGATCCTTTAAGTCCTGAGATTGCCCATATGTACAAGAATGACAGAACCAAGTACGAGATGACTGCTCGATCCTGGACTCAGAAGTATGCCATGGGATAAAGGCCGTGAGCTCTGACTTTAAACATGTCCTATCCTATCCTATTCTATCCTATCCTATTAGTGAATATGTTAGATAAAATGGACAAATCACTCGGAAGATAATTTCTTTTACTCTCCTTGGTGTTGAAGTATTTAATGCGTGCGTGGTTTCTCTTTCGCCCGTCTTATTACCATGGTGTTATTGAAAATTTGAAATCAAGTATCTATAAATTATCCTTTTCATTGCTTTACTCTGCTTCACTTTGCGTACTGTTTGAACGAAGCTAAAAATGGGTTTGATGGGTATTACACCGAGAGCACGAAGGTTAGCCCTATGCAATTGGTGTGGTGAATACCGGTGGCCAACCTTACCTTTATGTCAGATTTTCAATGCCTTAGAAATGGCATAGGTATGGGACTTGAGGGCGGTGCCTTCACCACTAGGACCACTAACCATGTTGTCAATCTCCATTTAGATTTCATTGCTGGCCCTCCATTGTGTTTTCATGGTTCGTAAACATTCCCACTTGGCCTCCGTCCTCAGGAGCCCACAGCTCTTGTCTGTGCCCTAAGAATTGGTTGATGCACAGATAAAGCCACTGTATATTAGGACAAGGGAAACAAGAAGGGGAAGGGGCATAGAGCACTTATTCGAAATATCCCTTTCACATTGTGACAGTTGGATTTAATGACGTGGGCGTGTTCAATTCTGCATTGTATTAGTACCCTTTAAAAAACAGGCAACAATCTTGGGCCTTTTGTCCTACAGTAAAGCATCGTCGAACCCTGCCCCAATGAAATAATGGTCTTACTGGTTTTTTTGTCGTCTTTTTCTCCATTTATTTGGTGCTCACCAAGTAGGTTGAAAGAGTGATGTATTGTGATTGCACCTCCGAGATTCACAATTCATGAGATAAAACCATTTTCAGGTCCCTGGTTTGGGCGTCGGCATCCGGGTTAAATTCCGGCTTCTGCACTTGATTTTCTCAAAATGTCTACTAGTATCAGGTGTTGTAGGAACTTTTTTTCCTTCTGCTTTCAAGTTCCAGAACCATATGTTTGCCCTCTCTTTTGCTTGGCAGCCATTCATGTTGCTGTTGTTTCCTGTTTCCCAAGTATCTTCCTAGCCGTTTATTTAGTGTTGGGGTTGTCTCCAAGTGGACTTTGTGTGGAGACAACCAATGTGGACTTGTCTTAGTACGATTTGGCTCCGTACGATGAGACGTCTAATCAAGTCCTCTCTGTCTCTCTCGGTGAAAAAAGAGCTTCAACCTTGCCTTATATCTTTTGACCCAAAAATTGGAACCCGGGGCTCTTCTGTCACTCACATAGGGATGGTAGACCCTGCCAACCCATCCAGGTCATACATTTTGACAATTAACGGTTCAGATCACAAATGAATTCTTACCGGTAAGAATTTATTTTGAGAAGCAACTGCAAATCTGAACCATTGATTGCAGTGATGGACGGCTACGATCATGGTTGACAGGGTCTGCAGGGACTGCAGAGCCCCTAATTTCCAAAAATTGGAGTAAAAGCTTTGCTTTCTAGTGTGCGACATTTGAGCCCCATCGGATGTATTTTCAACGGTCTTGATTTCACCTCTAAAGTGTAACTGATATATTGACGGTTCTTTTGTTTTTTTTTTTCTTTTTTCCATCGGTAAAGCAGAAAATTTATTAGGGTATATTGACGGGGTTTGAAATGTGAGACGCATTCAGTCCATGTGTTGGTACAGCATGAGATGATATCTGAACTAAAGACGTATGAATGTGTTTATTTTAGAAATTTTGCTTCAATTTTGTACTGAATTGTTAAAAGTAATATAAGTTCCTCTTTTGAGAATTTACAAATCACGGGTTTTTCGTTCTATGAAAAGTTGCATTCACTAATTTTAGTTGTACTAATGGTAGTCACAAAACTTTATCATTTCACCTCCACAATTTGACAATTCCACCTCCTCAACATGTGATGTGGGACTTGGTATGCACAAGAATTGCCCATTGAACTATTGATAACAAAATTATATCCATCTCAAGATACATATTACATCGCGTGAAGGTATGTTAAACGGGAGACGCTTTATCAGAGAATCGTGATAATTTTATCGTTTTCTTTAAGCCGTCTGTTTGTCAGAGAAAATTAGTACAAACATGTCTCCCCAAATCAATTTGTTGTTAGTGTATCTTCTACTCGCTCTTATAAATGGTGGAAAATTTTCATCTAAAAAAGGAGGTAACTAACAATCCTCTCTTCTTTCTTTTTTACCATCTCGATTTTTCATATTCAAGAATCAGGGTGATGTTATATATCCCCGTCTTCAAAGTCTGGTTGTAAATGGAATACTGAAGCCTCATCCAGTTCAACTTATTTGTGTGATTTTTTATTATTATTATTTTGTTTTTATTCAAGTTTCGGTCATAATATTATACTTTTTTTTATTCCTCTCGTGAAGATGAATCATAAAACCTTAAAAAAAAAATTGATGTAAACCTACCAAATACAATCAAAATTTTAAATAAGAACCCCGCCATAGATACCAAAATCAAAATTGTAACAATGGGGTACAGACGGCCCGCGGGGCTCACTGACGGGTCCGCACAAATGATCCGAACCGGTCAAAAATTTTAAAATATTTTTTCGAATGGCGGGAAGAAATCAGCTCAAAAAAATACCTGCAACTAGTTGATCCGATATACTCATTTCTCATTCAGATTACAGAAAAAGGAATACATCGAATCAATTAATTGCAGGTATCTTTTTGAGCCGATTTCTCACGTGGCCACTTAAAAAATATTTTTTAAATTTTCGAACGATTTCCCTTGGGATTTCCGCTCAATTATACAGGTCTATAAAATTGGACAAAACATGGTACACTACTCTAGTACTACTCCTACGGAGATCTACCCGGTTGGGAGTAGTGAGCATGAGTAGTAAATGAGAGGAGAGGGTGAAATCCAGAGAGAGAGAGAGAAAGGGATACGGTTCCAGGCTTCCTTCCGAAGAGAGGCGGTAAAAGATCTGCACATTTGTCGTTTTCCTCTTGGATTGGGGCCAACACTACTCTTTTGCTTGCGACAACATTCCTTTAATTAAAGGTCACTCTCAACCCCTACCTCCCTGGTATTTTTGAGATTTAAAAAGAAAAAACCTACCCCTATCTCCACGGGGTAATATCTTCTCTACTATATTTTATCTCCCGTGTGGGGACTCCCTATAAGGTATAGTGAGCGTATAATGAGTAACGGCAGACGTCTCGTGAAAAACAGGATAAAGGTAAAATTCAGACCGTTTAAAATACTTCTAACGACTCAAATTTGTTTTTATTGTCGTTCTCACTCCCAAATCGATATTAAGGTCCTAGTTCATTTCGTAGAACACTCAACCAACTTCATATGTGCCAAAGAAAGCAGCTTCATTGGATATGTAAAAGTGCAGAAGTATCTTGTTTCATGAAAAACAAGGTAAGATACAATTTTCATAAAAAAAAAAAAACAAGGTAAGATACGGTTGAAATTTAGTCATTCTATTTTTCAGACAACAAAATGTTGGGTAAGAAATAATTGAAATTTAAGAAGTATATTGTTCTTTAGACAAAATGCAATTTGTTTTTGTTGTCTTTACGTGTTCAATGAAACTATTTTTTTGCATAGATAAACTTTAGTACAAGTTATATGAGATGGACGGGTCCAACCATGAGTGTTGGTTTAGGAGTGAATACAACAAGAGGAGCATGGAAGAGTTTGAATATTAGACGAAATATGGACAGGAGCTTAACCCCTATTGTCACTCGAGTTATACTAGAGGTACCGACCACTTGGATACTGACGGCGCACAGGGCCATCTTAGGAGTTCCGTACAAATGATCTGAACCATTCAAAAACTTTAAAATATTTTTTTGAGTGGCCCTATAAGAAATCAGCTCAAATAGATACTTGCAACTAATTGATCCGATATACCACTTTTTCATTCACCAAGCTTCTATTTCATATGGCAACTCGAGAATAGTATATTTTAAAATTAATTAACAACTCGAACCAATAGTATATGACCCCGACGTGTCACACAAAGCTCTTCCTTTTAAGGAGTTAGTTACCACAATTCCAAGTACCAAGTAACCAACCATAGCAGCCTCAAGTACAACAACACTACATACACACAAAAACTTACACATAATTTACCCAAACACACACACAAGTGTGTGGGCTCCACACACACAAGTGTACTTGTGTGTGTGGAGCCCACACACTTGTGTGTGTGTTTGGGTAAATTGTGTGTAAGTTTTTGTGTGTACCTAGCATTTTCCGCCTCAAGTATGTAGACTTGGGAGAGAGAGAGAGAGAGAGAGAGGTAAAATTGAAAAATGGAATAGTGGCTCTGTGTATCGGAAAGCGACTAATCTATCGACGAATCCCTTTCTCGAAACGTCGCTTTTTCCCTCTTCAGAATTCTTTTTTTCCAGCTAACCTTTTGTCTCTCGGGCACTACGCCGCCGTTTCAATCCATCTCAGCTCAGTCCAATAGGAGGAGTACATGGATGTAGTGTGGTCCTGCATGTCCTGTATTAATTCATCTACTGTATACATCATATGGAAATGATGTACCCATGAATGGAGTTACTTCTGTCACCTGTGCCCTGTGTCCATTTTGTTGTAGCATTCAATGCTTTCTGCGGTGTCCTTTTCGTTTTATTTGGTCATTATTCTTTCTGGCATATGGTGGTGTAACTAATTTTACCCCAATGGCATGTTTTGACAGTTAGTTGTCCCATCACAAAATTAACTTTTTGATTTCTTTATGAGACCAGGCCTTGTAGCTCGGTCGGTTGTGTACTAGTACTTGGATGCTGGGGAGTTCTGGGTTCTAGTAGTTGATGAGACGTTATTGATGTCCCTTGTAGTAATCTAATTTAACTATTTCTTTCGTTACAAATTGGCCGTAGGGGTGCAAACGAGCTGAACCAAGCTTTGCAGTGTTCGACCTCGGCTCGTTTACTAACCAACCGAAAAATCGAGCTCAAGCTCAACTCCGTCATAAACTAGCCGAGCCAGGGTAATTTACTTATCGAACATTCTTAAACGAGTAGAACCTATGCAATCCAGCCGAGCTTTAGTCAGCTTGTTGACTGGAGAAGCCTAGAAATTGAGCTCGAGCTTGACTCGATTACTTAACAGGGAGTCTTGACGAGCAGCTCGGTTTGTTTGCAACCCTAATTTTGCCCACTCCATACTAGAAGACATGTAATTTTCGAATTACAAAATAAAGTATTAATTCGTGGATCATTTTAAAAAAAGTTACACCAGATTAAAGTATTTCGTCATTGATCTCAAAATTGCACAATTTTTCGTAAGAATTCAATAATTTGGTACAAATGGAGTACATGTTAATATCTTATCATCCGGGGATTTTTTTTTTTAATGAACACATAATTCTACGCTCATTCAACGTAACTTTTCTAGATTATTTACTTTAATTGTTGGTTTAGTACTAAAGTCATACCGAATGTCACTAGTATTATGGATGATACTGTCGGCGTTGGGTCTTGGACACTTTGTTCGGTTTGGGTCTCAGTACCCACCATGCACGGTCCCCAATAATTTTTTTTTTTATTTCTATCTACTCGTTACTCCCAAAACCCTCTCTCAAAACCCAAACCAAACACAGCCGAATTGCCTCGTAGAATCTTAGATTTGTACTCAAGTCTATTTCATACTCTCACCCATCAATCTATAAATCACCTTTACATGACCGACGGCTATAACCAGGGGCAGTGATATGTGGTTGCACATGGGATCGAATGACCCATTGGGTTAGAAAAAACATTCATCACTCATTAATTTGAGTTGAGTTCTCCATAAATATTAGACAAATGTCTTTTTTTTTTTTTTTATACATAAATATTAGACAATTGTCAATAGATCAGAAAATCCTCTTTAAAATTTCAACTTATAAACTTTTTTTTTTTTTTTTTATGGTTCTGGGTAATTGACCTCAACTATAAATTTAAGCTTGGCACGTGCAGGTAATCGAGAGGTCCTAGAAGAAGATATTTTACGTACGAACCTTTTCTTCTAGCTGTTTTATCTTTAATTTGTAGATAAAAAGTCAAGTTCTTTATCTTACTTGGGTTTTTATGTGAGAAGAGACTTTTGAGCCTTTTTGAGCAAAAAACCAAGGACACAAAAAAGCAAAAAAAAAAAAAACGATAAAATGAACAACATCGTATTATTGCAGCATTTAATGGTCAAAATTTAAGAAATATGACTTACTTTTATTTACTTTTGATTGACGGGTACAAATGCTTAATTGGTACGCGCAACATGTTGAACGGATGGGATGTTGATTGTAACTTACGTATAGTCGCAAGGGTTAGTCCAGTTGGTTGGTCGGTTTACTCCTCACACATTAACTTTTTTATTTTATTTTTAGGGTCAGGTCGCAACAAAGTTATTTCTTATGAATCCCCTAGTTCTGACATCAATAACTTGTATTTGATTGGACCGGAAAGAAAATTTAGTGAAGATTCGCATAAATTGGTCGGACACCCGTGACCTTCGAAAAGAAGAAAAAAGAAAAAAGAATACCGCGACAAGCTTTTTCTAGGTGTTGTCCAGTCCACATACATACCTTGATTTGCTTTCTTTACCTAATAATGGGGTATCTTAATCTTCAATATCTGCACTTTTAAAAATCAGTGGGTAGATTTGATTTCCTTCCTGTTTTCATATCTTACTTGGTTGAATGACTCATCACACTGTACCCCACCAGGTTACGTTTCTACGATGCTCGAAACTTCTCCAATTTACGCCACTTGAATTAGTCAAAACCTCAAAATATAAAAGGATGGTTAAAGGATTATGGATATTCTCTCATTTTCCATTTTGCCTATTTTCAAAGACTTTGAAAATATTTTTAGATTTTAACTTTTGAAAAATCCTTATTAACGCAAAGTTAAAATTATTATAAAAATTTCAAAAAGTTGGAAAAACAGTCTAAAGTATAATTCGAAAGAAAATGGGTTTCGGATCGTACTTTTTGGATGAGATTTTTAATCTCTATAGTAATTTAAAAGGTGGATTTTAACTTTTGGCATCGGCAGTATCGATTTAATTGCATCTTGATCGTAATATTTTAGTTATACAGTAAATATGTTTATATACTTCTCTTATAATTTATATTTATTACATAAAATATAAATTTAAAATATAATCTAAAGTCAAATTCTAGAAGGATTACACACACCATTAGTTTGCCCACACGTGTGGTGAACAAAAGTGATGCTCTCAAAACTCTTTTTTAGACATGAATAGCATCACTTATGTCATCATTTTCAATTCCTAATGGCACATCTTGATTTAGGGGGTCTTCCACTAAGGCATTTTTGTTTTAAAATTGCCTTGGTTTTTGTATTCACACCTTTTTATGTGATGTATTATGAGAGGATGACTTGTCTCAATTTTTGGGGGAAAAACTAGTTTTTGGAAAAAAAAAACTAGTTAGTGGAACACCCCAAGAAACCCTCCATTGTACGGAACCAGGCCTATAGTGAGAGGACACATTACATGCATGTAGTGAGCTCCATCAGCCAATTGGGATCATCCTACACTTTTTTAAAAAGCATTTTTACATGTACTTTAATCCCAATTGGCCAAGGGAGCTCACTACAAGGCCCCCAGTTAATTAATGTTCTTAATAGTCAATGCTGCTAGAAATTTTATATGGGATTTTTACGTGACAAGTTAGGTGGATGATAGGAATGACAAGGAGTCGGATTTGGATTGGGGGTGTTCATTCAAAATCCGATCCCTAAATTCCACGCTCACCTTTATACCCGTATCCATACCCAATAGCGGACACTTAAAGTCACCAAATCCATATCCATTTAGATAACGGGTGGAACGAGTATTACCCAATACCTAATTACACTTCGGAAAAAAAAAGGCAAAGCACTAAAATTTTTATAAAATCTTGAGGGATGAAATAGTCAATGAGTAAATACATACCTAAATATATGACGATATTATGTCTAAAATTCCATGCATTTTCGCTATCATCCTAATACATTAACACAAAGGCCAAACTAAAGTACACAACAAGAAACGTCATAGAGCAATTTACATAATAAAAATGCATGTGAATGCAACAAAAGATACATAAGTGACTAAGTGGCCAGTACAAACCTAAAAAATAGGATTATTCGTCAGTGACTAAAGTAAGAAAAATATAATTGTCCAAGAGAGATGTATAATTTTATATATAATGAAGAATGGGTATGACGCGATATTTGGGTATAGGGATAGCAAAATCATACCGTCCCATACCCCACCGATTTTTTTATATAATTATCATCATACTCACTCCTATTAGATAAGAAAAATAGGTAATATGCATATCCCAATGGCTGGATCGGATTGGGTATCCATAGATATGGGTTTAATTGCCATTTCTAGTGGATGAGTACAATCGGTTATGTGTACTAGAAACGTTACATAAATAGGGAAACAAAATGAATAACGTCTTGCCACGTTTGGCAACAAAATTAATTGTTAGTAAAAATTCTTAAAAATTACAACTCCCCATAATTAGGTGTGATTATATTTGCCAAAAATTTATTATATTTTCATCATTTGGTGTTTTACTGGACCTGGTAATAATTACAATTACTTGATAGGCTTGATATGATAGGTGTTGAGTCATGTAAGAAGCAACGTAAGATATGCCAAATTACGCAAAATACTGCAATATAATATCTAAAGATAAGTAATATATTCAAATAAATACCCTATCATTATCCATTCCCATAGTATTACTCCACAATAATCATCAATTGGCATCACTTAAAGATAACGAAAAAGATGCCATTGTAGCATCCAATATTTGTGCCTTTGCAAAATAATTAAACTGTTTTTTTTATTCTTATTTTTTTTCACATTTAGTGGTTTCGCATCGTTTATTTGTGGATTATTAGTTTGTTTCGACGAGAGAAATCTAAAAAGTATAAAATTATAATCAAAATCTTAAAATACTTCGCTAAAGACATTTTTTTTTTGGGGGGGGGGGGGGGGGATTATTGAATTTTTTTGTCTTTATTCACAAAAAATTTGGCTTGCTTAATAATTTTCTACTTTTTAGATTCCTACTATCGAGACGAATCAATAATCTAAAAAAAAAATTGATGCAAAATTAACAAATGTAATTTTTAAAAAGTAGAGACAAAAAAATAAATTAGTTTAATTATCTTGTCAAAGGACCCACCTGCGCCCAAAGGAAAATGAAATTTTTTACAGTATCTAACAACCCTTTTTTAACATGTCTTTAAGTACCTTGGTTTGGCCCGATTTCTTCCAAGTACATCCATTTAATGTCACTTCATAACATCGGGTCAACGGGTACGAGGATATTTAAGGTGGACAGCATTAATTAGCTTGTAATTAAGGAATCCAGAATACGTGGACCTATGTAAACTGGTAAATGAGTAAAAATAGACATTGCCAGAGTTGATTAGTCGTCTTTTGGTCGTTAAACTATAGCTGTCGAAAACCGAGCCATTGATGGTAACGAAACCCTTATTTTAGCAGCGTCATACGGATACAGATGTCTATAAAAAATTTTTAAATAAATTCCAAAGTAGAAACTAAGCCTAAATAACTACTGCATTATAAATATATTTGAAATCTTTTTTGTTGTTGTTTCTTTTGATTATAAATAGCATTGGTGGTTAGTCAGTTACTAATACTTGAATTACAACGTAGACCAACCGTAGCTCCATCTACTCGAACTTAAAACCTCTATTCTGGATAAATGTCCCATGCCGCTGGGAAAAAATGCCCATTGTCCTCTTAAATGGTTTAATACGAATAAATCTCGTACGATTCATATAAGATTCACATCTACTAAACGACTCTAAACACAGTTATAGTCTGGACATTTGTGTCCAGATTCGTGTTCGATCATTTTTCATCTATTCTCAGCTAATGCACACTAATGGGGTGTTTGAGAGACTCATTCTTAATTTTTTATTATTTATTTTTTGGCTTTTTGATTTTTTTTAATTATGGTCAGAATATATTTTGAATATGGTAGAGTGTTTAGAAGAAACGTGCATAATGTATTTTGCAACAGGGATAGTGTTTGGGAGATATGTGCAGAATACATTGGTCAGAATGTATTTTGAATATGATAAAATGTTTGGGAGAAATGAGCATAATGTATTTTGTAACAAGGGTAATATTTGAGAAATATGTGCAGAATATATTCTATAGGTCTTTTTGTTAATAAAAAAATAAAAATAAGAAAGTGAAAAACTCCTTCCGCCTTCCTTTAAAGCTTCTCCTCTCTCTAACGTCAAAAATGAAAAAATGAGTTTTGGTGGAATGCATTTTACGTTGACGTCCAAACACCAAGAATGTGAAAATGTAAAAAGGAGCAGCAGCCATCCAAACAACCCCTCGTCACTTTTTACAGTTTCGCTGCAACTTTGTTGGTTAAAAACAAAACGAGATTCCCTGAAACAGGATAAATAGAAAAGTCGCAAATATTGTCAGGCCGTTACTTTTTCTCTCTTTTTTTTATTATAATTTTTTATCAGGTCAGGTGGTGCAAGGCAGCGGATTCTTTGTCCGGCATGTCTGTTTCATCCATCTGCTCCGTTCATTCGAACAATTAGTGTCTTGGATGGCAGATAAACATAGACGGCTTAGATCTGATTAAGACCAAGACGGAATTTAAACCTTTAATTATTTGAACGGACGACGCAGATGAACGAAATAGGAAAATGGGACAGAGACAATGGAACAGAGAATCCGATGCCGGGGTGAATTCCTACTTTTTTCACGAGTTGCAATAAAGAGAAGTTGACACGTAACACAAAACCTAGGGAAGGGAGGTGCCAAATAAGCGAAGACGGGCGGGCCAAAAAAAGGAGCGCTCGAACCTTCAGAATTTTGTTGGAGTGAGAGGAGAGAGAGAGAGAAAGATTTAGAGAGAGAAAGACAAAAGAACAGATAGGAAAAGCATCAGATCTTCGTGGAAAATTTCTCAGCTACACCGACAATTTTCTCCAGAAAATCTTGTTATTTTCTCGGAGGAATTCCAATCTTGTTTTGTTTGTTTTCGTCTTTATTTCACGTGACGTGATCGGCTTTCGTTTTCTCAGCCAGCTGATTAATCAATCAATCCATCAATCGAATAGCTATGACGTTCCAGCTCTCTTGCTAGGGTTTTCTTATGGTTTGCTTTCTTTTTTACTCCTTAATTCATCTGATTAAATTGGATTTTGTCGGTGTGCATATAGGAGATATGTGTTGTGTATGCTTGTTTAGATTTCAATTGTGAAGTTCTTTTTGGTGAAAAAAAAAAGTGAGATCTGGGGGAATGATTACTGGCATTGTTGAAATTGAATGCTTTTTGTATGGAATGGAGTCGCTGTTGTGTAATGAACCGTTGCTTGTGGAAGTGGTTGGAGAGTTGTCTGAATTATCTACGTAGATTTCACCTGAGTTACGAGTTATGTACGGGCCAGTTCTTATGGTCTCCCAGGCAGCGGATGATGGGATTGGTTCTCAGATTAGTAAATTGAGGTGCGCATAAGCTGGGTTCGGACACCTCAGTTATTAAGAAAAAAGATTATATGGTTTCAAGGACTGGAGAACTTTTACCTTAGGTGAAGCGGTCTGATTACAGAGATATATAATGCAAAACAAAAGACAATTCGAATTAATAAAAAAAAATACCATGTTTTTGGCTGTTTTGTTTTTATCACTTTGTTAAACGTAGGAGTTTTTTTTTTTTCCCCTTTTCTCCCTTAGTTGCATGCTATTTGTTGCAACCAGCAGCTTCAGATCTGCTAGTTTTGAGATTTTGCAAATTGGAGTCGGTATCTGTGGATGCAAAGGTTCCTTCTTGTTGTGTGAGGGTTATGAAAGAAAACTGAAGAGAAGTACTCCTAAATCTTGGCTGGGGAAGTTTGATCTTCCTCTGAGATTTTGTAGGAAAATTATTTGGGGAAGATGCATGGGAAAGAAAGTTATTTTCGGTCCTTTAACTTATACAGGGAAAGCTTTAATCATTTTTGAACATGGAGATCTCAGGGGTGACTGTGCACATTGTTATTTAATAAACAGCCATAAAGATGTATTTTTCTCTCCACATTTTCCTTCAACTTTGTTGCTTTAAATCTTACTTAGCACTGCGCACTTAATCTTTGGATATTTAATTACTCTTTCATTTGTTTCATCGTGCAGATGAACATGGGTGTTTGATGAGTATACTGGGAGAATTTTTCCATCTTCCGAAGCTAAGGACATAGACTCCTCTTGTTGCACCTGACAAAAATGTCGGGTATGTGCAATGTCTTGCATTTTCAGGCATAACAAAACAGAGCCCAGTGTTAACTCATTTGACTTTCTGAGCCGTAATAGAATCACTAGATTTTATTGTCTCCTTGTTTGTGATAAACTATGAGTAACTGGTTATTTTTGTGTCATATTGTAGGTCTAGAGGGATTGGGGACTAATGATGAATTAAGAGAAAGAAGATCAGATTTTGAGATCTCTGAAGACGAGAGAAGGCGATCTAAGATTGGGACGCTTAAGAAGAAAGCTTTAAATGCCTCAAATAAGTTCACTCATTCGCTCAAGAAAAGAGGGAAAAGAAAAATTGACTACAGGGTTCCTTCAATTTCCATAGAGGACATACGGGATGCGAAAGAGGAAAGTGCTGTCTTGGAATTGCGTCAAAAGCTCCATGACAGGGATATGTTGCCCCCTAAACATGATGACTATCATACATTGTTGAGGTCGGTTGATTCTTTGCAACAAGATTTTATTTTATCTGGACTATTTTTTTGTTCTTTAGGTTGTTTTTAATTAAACACTTGAATGGCATTTGGCTGACCGTCTTAAACAGACAGAAACAGTTGTGTATGGAATGATTTACTAAGGTTTGTTTTTTAAAAACAGAAAAACCAGTCAAATTGGTTACAAACTTACAATTGACAAGAAATTTTTGTTGGTTTGACTAGCTGTGTTGGCTCGTTTTAGCTCATTTTGTCAAACACTTGACTAGGGTTTTGGCTGATTCATATAAATTGAAAGAAACAGCAGCTTGTACCGTGCTATTTAATATAGGTTCATCTTGAGAAGTCAAGCAGCGGAAGGTTTTAATTCTACAACATATAGAAATCCAGAGGGGATAGTGATTTCCAGCTGGTCTGTCATCCTAGTAAATCTGTAAACCACCAAGTCCATATAACCTTGTATAAATGATGATTTTTCTTCATAAAGTGGATATTGTCCCCAGAGTCCGTGGGGGGTGTTGTTCATATGTCCCTTGGTACAGTGAGTGGCACTCTTCTAGTATGATGTGTATTCTATTTGTAAGCTCAACTTCACAATGTGGGCAATTGGAGTGGGTTATACGTGGATTTCAGCTAGGGTACCTCATTTCTAGTGTTTTGTTTCAGCTGATCACTAGGTGAAAGTTAACATATGCATGTTCGTTATGTAGATTCTTGAAAGCTAGGGAGTTCAACATTGAAAAGACAATCCAGATGTGGGAAGAAATGCTTAATTGGAGGAAGGAGTATGGAACAGACGCCTTACTGGAGGTATGCACTTTACTATTGAGTCACAAAATCCATAATCTCAAAAGAAGATACTTTCCACTTGAACGCTTAGATGTCCTTTGGAATCACATGATATTGTCGTTCTTGCTTTATGCTGATGTCATTGATTTTCCATTGAACTGCTCGACTCTGTAGCACCAACGTAAAGATTTCTTTCTAATGATGAAATTAGCACATGAATATCGTGTTGCAATTAACCCATGAATGCTCAGGAGTTCGAATTTGAAGAGCTGGAGGAAGTTTTGCAATACTACCCACAAGGTTACCATGGAGTTGATAGGGAAGGAAGGCCTGTTTACATTGAAAGGCTTGGGAAAGCTCACCCAAACAAGCTCATGCGCATCACCACGATTGATCGGTATCTAAAATACCATGTCCAGGAATTCGAGAGGGCTCTGCATGAGAAATTTCCTGCTTGTTCAATTGCAGCAAAGAGATGCATCTATTCAACAACAACAATTTTGGATGTACAAGGACTGGTGGGTTGATTCTATTACTGGACATTGTTATGATATACTAGTACAAAAACTAAGTGTCATCACTGTCTTGAAATGTGATTTTATCGGTTTTATTAAGAAGTGGAAACTTGTATATGGACTTTTTTCAGCTTGTCATAGAACTTTTTGTAATTTTGATACGACCCTACCCTTGAGGCTGTTTTTCCTCTAGGTCTTCTATACCTTCTACATATTGGTTTTCAGTTTTTTCAGCTTTTCTTACAGCAGAATTCTGTTTTATTGAATTCGCCTCTGTGTAACGATTTTCTACGTGGTTTGAACTAATAGGCATTTTGGTTTGTTTTGTTAATCTAATGCAACATGTAGATACCTCTGTAAGCTGCTGGACATATAAAAAACATTTCAGGTACTTAGAAATTACAAGATTTTAATATTACAATTAGTTGCGTTTCTGCTTCTCATATTAGAAACGTAAACTATTGAAATAATGTGATTAGTAAAATTTCTCCTTAAAGTAGGCTGCAAATAAAGTGTAATTAACTGTGCAAGCATAAAATTTTAGTGGTGCTGAGATACATTAAGAGTTTTTGACTAACCAAATAAAAAGTTACAGAAAGAAATTTAAATTTCCTGAATTCTTCATTTGTTATGATTTGTATTGTACATGCCAATTCTCTTAGTAGTAATAATGAGTTCTGGCTTTCAGTTGTCGTAGTTTGTCAACAAAAATCAATTGTAGTGAGGTGGATTACATGATTGCTGGATCCTATTGTTGGTAAATATAACACCAGGTGGTTGGTTATTGCTATTGCATGTGTGCATAATTCTGCGAAGTAAAGTCTTAAGGATATTGATGATAAAGTTGCCTTTTCTCTAACAGCATAGTTTTTAGATGAGTTGGTGGTCGACAATTCCATGTAAACACTTTATTGTGATGCACAGGGCATCAAAAATTTCACAAAGACAGCTGCAAGTCTCCTGGCAGCCATGTCAAAAATTGACAACAGTTACTACCCCGAGGTATCTTATTTTTCAGTGACAATTTTCAATTAAATATTTTTTCCTCTTGTTCAATTTCCTATGCATTGTTTTGCTCATGGACCTCGGTTTTTGTAGCTCTTGAGTCTTGCATACAAGGGCTATAGCCACTTGTTTGACACTATTGTATTAATTTGTTCATATCTATTTATTTTGTCCTCTTCATTTACCTTTAGACGCTGCATCGAATGTTCATAGTCAATGCTGGTCCTGGCTTCAAGAAGATGCTTTGGCCTGCTGCACAGAAATTCCTTGATCCAAAGACAATTGCAAAAATACAGGTATAGAGCACTTATATGGGCATTTTTACCTGTTTTCTTTATCTACACCATTGTTAGCTAACTACAAAGTTGTTTTCTGAATATTAAGGTTCTGGATCCTAAATCCTTATCCAAATTACTGGAAACCATTGACTCGAGGTTTGTTTTTCTCCTGCTTAGGCCTCATTTTATTTCATGAATTTGGTCATCTGGCTTGTTGACATTTTTTTACACCGACATATTCTTTCAGTCAATTGCCCGACTTCTTGGGTGGTTCATGCGCATGTTCCGCTGAGGGAGGGTGCCTTCGGTCTAACATGGGCCCTTGGAATGATCCTGCAATAATGAAGGTAGCGTTCTGTGTATTTACCATTGTTTGGTTTCTTGAATCATTTGGTCCTAGACAAACCCTCATAGTAATGCTTACTTCTGAATGTTGGATCATATTGCATTATATTGATGAAATTGATTCTGAGCAGAAATTATTTGTTCCATCTGTAGCTTGTGCATAATGCAGAAGGTTCATTTGTGAGGCAAATCACCAGAGTGTCTACTGACCAACAGAAAATTAACCCTTATATTCAACTGCGACCACACAAGGCAAGTTTCTATTTTGATATGCCACTGTTCAAATGTTTTCGTACATTGTTGTTTTGACATATGGTTTATCACCAGGGGAGAAATAGTGATACATCAACAGCAGAATCAGGATCAGATGTCGACGATTCATGCTCTCCAACCAGACAAAGTAGCTCTAGATTTCCTCGTCTGGCACCAGTACATGAAGAAGTGAGTTCTGGAACCTTCGGTTCTCATCTAATATGGCAGATGAAAGGAAACCAGGTTGAATCATGAGGAAATATGACTAATTTGACATTTTGATTGTTATTTGTTCAGGGCAGGGCATCAGATTCTACTGCCTACTACAGCTGCAATGAAGATTTTAGCAAGATTGATAAATCTAGTGATATTGACCAACGAATGGGACATTGTTCTGATCAATCACTTAGATCCAATGATAGAGGAAATTTGTCCAGTGAGGCAACACTCAGTTCACAAGGTATATCTTGCCCATATTTTTCCCACTTCATATACTTCTCTTTTTAAGAGCAAGTCGTAGCCGACTTCTTTTTCATAGCTGTCTTTTTTTACTAATATGAGCAAATAGTAGTTGAAAGGCTCGATTTTATTGTGCTGTTGTTTAAGTATTTTTTCTAATCATACATCAAGTCATCCCGATATTGATTTTCATCATCCCAACATTTGTTTTCATTTTGATTAGTCATTCCAATTCCAGGTCCTCCAGCGGTCCATTGGTATGACACGGTCCTGGAAAATATTGAAAAAATTAGCTTCCATTTTGTGCCAAGAGCACTAATGTCATTCTTGGCCAAGATGCTGGCATTCATTCGTAGCCTGCCTTTGGAATCTTGGAGAAGGCATAACAATGTTTGTCCATCTAATGTGGTGGAAGACACAGCAGAGTGCCGTCCACCTAATGCAGAAGCTGTCAGTGAAGAAGATCGGATCCTTCCATGTGTACAGCGTCTCCAAAAACTAGAAGAATTATTTGAAGAACTTAACAACAAGCCAGCTGAAATTCCCTTGGAGAAGGAGCAAATGCTTCACCAATCGTTGGATCGGATCAAGTCTGTAGAGATCGACCTTGACAAAACGAAGAGAGTATGTCTTGTCCTATCTGGTTGACATGTTAATGTTGGAGCTTAGTTATTCTTAACATGTGAAATTGTTTCTCTCAGGTATTGCATGCTACAGTGGTAAAGCAACTTGAGATTGCTCAGTTGTTGGAAAATTTGCAGCAGTCAAAATGCCACGTAAGTTGCATAGCAGTAGTTGTTATATTATCCATCATATATGTTAGCGCATTTATGCATATATGTATTTGCTTTAAACACAATAATCTTTGTGAGTCTGGATTCATGTTAGAGACTTAAGAGGCATGATATTGAATGCACATTTTAGGCTACTGATGGATTAATTTTCACGTTACTGAACCCAAGTTCTCTATTTTCTATATTGCTCTGTTTAAAGTTTGACTATAGTAAGATATGAGGTACCAATAATGGTTTTGAATCATTATGTATTGTGAATAAAGATGTGCTGGAATATTGATATAATTCCACGAGGTCTTTGTGGAAAAGCCTCCACGATGTTAAGATACACAGGAAACTAAAAGTTGCTTCAAACAGATATACGATGGAGAAAATGTGGTTTAGGCATGCTTTGGACACTCCAAATCTGTGTGTGTGTGTGTGTGTTGACACTCAACTGGCTCTAGTCTTTGTGGAATAGCCATGATAATGTTGACGTTTGTTATTGCAGCAACGGAGGCTATTCTGTTGAATTCTTGAAGATGATCGAAATTGAAAGATGGCTACACATTTGGATTGGTAATACACGAGTACAATCCACAGAGGGATGCCTTCTGGAAAAAAATTTAGTACTAGTACTAGTAAATACTTGAAAGAACTGCAGGGAACCCTTTTTATTTTGATCCCTCTGTAATTTTCGTTATTCCTCTCTGTTGACAGTGAGTACTTGAAAGAACCTACAGTTATAGTGTCCTGGGTTCTTCTGCTCCTCAGATTTGAGATATTGTAGAGAAAATGAAAATTGCTTAATGCGAAGTTTTACGATGCGGCATATTCTTTGTTCTCCCTGTTAAAATTACACATGATTATCCCCGCTAAAGCTGTAGATTAGATCCAACATATTCTGATTGTTAACGGTGACTGAGAATCTTGAATGAAGGTGAGCTAATTACATTGCTTCAACGGTCGTTTCCTATTGCAGTGTAAATGGTAAACTCTAGCGTTACACGGAATTCCAATTTGGAATTCTGAAATATGCAGCTGTGAATGTGAGATGGGTCTCTATTTTGAGCTATGTCTCTCCCTTAATTATTTGATACGCATATGCTATAGTTTGAATGAGTTCAATTAGCTAACAACCACACAAGAATGGACAAAAATGGTTAATGTTGTTGAAGGGGGGCCATACCTTTCATCTTCCACTGCTATCTAACCAGATAAGAATGTACAAAAATGGTTAATGTTGTTGAAGGGGGGCCATACCTTTCATCTTCCACTGCTATCTTTCCATTAGAAAACGTTACAGCTATTCTAGGGCTAAGTTGTATGGAAATGGAGAAAGCATGTGGGGAAAGAGAATAAGTTACTTCCGCCGGCGGTGGAAAAAAATGTTTCCTCCAAATCAATCACAGCGGTCTGTGTAATTGTGTACTATTACACCAGGCTGTTGTGATTGATTTGGAGGAAACATTTGTTTTTGCTGGCGGTGGAAAGAATGTTTTCTCGTGAGGAAAATACAACCAATTAAAAAGTTGCCTCATATCAGCCTTTGCTTATTGGAGTAGTTTACAACTGTTTTCCTCATTGATTAGGGGACTGATGCCGTCTATTGTGTGTCAAAAGAGCCATATTGGTCATCCATATAAATGATATCCGACCATATAGGCTATAGCTACCAATATCCAAAGCTACAAATATTCAATTAATTTGATTTTTTTACATGAATGATTGACTCAACATTCCTGATAAATTGTACGATTTCAATTCTAAATATAGATTATTGAGGACCCACAATTAAGGCTGATATAAGGCAACTTTTTAACTTACCCAAAAAAAAAAAGGCAACTTTTTAATTGGTTGTATTTTCCTCACGAGAAAACATTTTTTCCACCGCCAGCGGAAACAAATGTTTCTTCCAAATCAATCACAGCGGTTTGGTGTAATAATACACAATCACAAAGACCATAGTGGAAGATGAAAGGTATGGCCCCCCTTCAACATTTTTGTCCATTCTTATGTGGTTGTTAGCTAATTGAACTCATTCAAACTATAGCACATGTGTATCAAATAATTAAGGGAGAGATATAGCTCAAAATAGAGACCCAGTCACATTCACAACTGCATATTTTAGAATTTCAAATTGGAATTCCGTGTAACGCTAGAGTTTACCATTTACACTGCAATAGGAAACGACCGTAGAAGTAACGTAATTAGCTCACCTTCATTCAAGATTCTCAGTCACAGTTAACAATCAGAATATGTTAGATCTAATCTACATCTTTAGCGGGGATAATCATGTGCAGTTTTAACAGCGAGAACAAAGAATATGCCGCATCGTAAAACTTTGCATTAAGCATTTTTTCATTTTCTCTACAATATCACAATTAAGGTGACTCGGGTATCCCAAATCCCAAGACAAGGGGTTTGGCTTGGGCATGAGACATCGAGGGAAGAAAAAGGATTAATATGATCTATTTTCTTTGTAGTCTGGACTAATTATACAGTCTTGAATGACTAAACCCCTAATTCTCACGATTATTGACTCCCAACTCCCAAGGTGTGGGCGGGAGTTCTAATCCGAAGATAATAAGACGGGTAATATTGCCTTTACATTTATTAACTTTTTCTAAACAGTTTTTATCTCAGGCAATAATTTCGAACAAATTTATCTTATTTTTCCCTTTTTTTATTTTTATTTTTTATCTTTTAATAATTTTGATGTGTACATAATAATTTAGCATTTATTAGATCACCGATGGACAAAGAGTCCCTGTTGTGCACTAGGTGCATGGAACCTTGCTATCCACTTGATTGGGAAAATGCACGACGGGACCCTTAGATCCATCAAGGACTATAATCAAAATAATTTAGCATTTGATTCGTTGCGAAAATGCACGACGGGACCCTTAAATCCATCAAGGACTATGGGTACATCATTTGATATCCACTTGATTGGGAGATCCCACTTGTACACATATAATCAAAATCCGTTCAATTTGTTTAAAATAATTTTTTAATGGTTTTTGTAAAAGATCAACTCAATCATATCCATAAAAGCTCGATTATGCTCTTATCAAAATCCGACTAAGCTAATTTTTTTATAGAGACCCTAAAAAAATTAAACAAATTGAACATAACCAATTATTTATGTGAAACTCCGAGGTAGGTTTTATACAATCGGGTGTATGTTTAGTGTGCAACAAATGGTTAGCAAATGATGCACCCATAGTTTCTTTGGGAAGGAAAAAAAAAAAGGTGGGATTCCTGCTTTCGCGTTAAAGCATCCCCAACTCATCTCTCACAAATTCTCCAACATATAGAATTAAATAATTATATTTATTCAAAAAGCGTGCTTGAAAGTTAAACCTATTTTACACACTCCAGCCCAAATTCTCTATTTTCATCTCCATTTTTAATACACACCTTCATTCTTTTTTGAAAATACAACTTTTCGCCAAAATCTTAATTATAATATAACTTTGTATATTTGTTAAATATACTGGACATTAGTGTCATTGTAAAGGTATTATCAATATATTTCCAATGGTACCAATTATGTATACATTGAATTTATATACTACATTGAAACTAGTGCATTGTCATAAAATAGATCTCTATTTTTTGAGGAGTACATATATGGTAAAAATAAAAAAAAGGAGTCTCCAATTTTGTTTTTACGAATTTGAGGATAAGTTCTTCTATTCATATATATCAACTAAAATACCGTAAAATAACTTATTCATTTTCATCAGGATGTAGATAAAAAAATTAACTAAAACTCTCCCAAACTCGTAGGGGAAGGTTGGAGTTCTAAATTTCTAATCCCGGGATAATATCAGGATTTGGAGTTTCTGTAATGCAGCAATAAATAATTAATTAACCAGAGATGTTGGAGACCATAAATCAAAAAATAATAAAGCCAACTCTTGGTGGGGAAAATTCTCTCTGTTTCCGCGTTACGTTTATTATCGTCCTACATCTCTCTCTCTCTCTCTCTCTCTGTGATTGATCGATAAATGCAATACTATAATCCAGCTCACAGATAAACTGTATCGTTAATACTTTTTTCCTGTGGAGAGGAGGAGGAGATCTCATCTCTCTCTCTCTCTCCCCTATTTGTTTTCTTCCCAGCTCGAAAATGGAACGCAAAAATCGATTTTGGGTTTCTTGTAGTCAGAGTTTCCTCCTACTCTTCTCTCTTTTGATCTGCTTCTCTGCTTCTGCTTCCACTTGCATTTCAGGTGTTTAAATTCAAATTATAGCATTCAGTAATTGGTCTCACTATTTATGATTTCTTTTGCATAGATAATGTTTACTTATATGTGGGTGTATAATGCAGATGATGTGTTTGCTGATGGAGCTTCAATCGGTCGGAATCTCCTTCAGGCCAAGACACGTAATTTTCCTTCTCTCTTACACGTCCTATTTATCACCTTTCTTCTCATATACTATCGTTTATCATCTGAATTGCATTTTTGATGCAATCCTAATGCAAGTATTTTTGGGGCCTTTTTCTGCTTCAAACTCTCGCGGATGATTCCAAATTACTCCTCCAGGAAGAACTGAAAGAGAGAAAAAAAAACCCAATTGACATACCTCGTTAAGAAAGACATTGCAACACCTCTTTGCTGGTTTTCCTGCACCAACTTCTCGAATTGGTGTTCAATGCCATTTTTCACTTCTGCTATGGACGTTGTTTGGTAGTTGGGTTATGAATTTACCACGAGCTTGGGCATGTTCCTAAATTAGATATATCTGTGTGGTTTTTGGTTGATTAGAGTTTTTTTTGCTCATAAAATCTCCTGTATCTTTTGCTGCAATTCACATGACTATTTACCGGGTATATACTGTAATTTGTTGGTACATGTTATTGTGTGGCAAATTGGTTGAACTCTGGATTTCAAACTGACATCAGGTGACCTTCTTTATTATTCCTTCTTCTAGTGGAATCATTAGGTTAAATGAACCTTATACTATGAAACCACTTTCCGGGGAGCAGTGTTGAAATCACTTCTATTCTATATTCCTTGGCTGCTAATGATGCGAAGTGAGAAGGAATTGAATTCCCAGAATACCGGCCATCAATTTGTGCAAACAAGACCCGCTCCTTCCCTCCTATGTTTTTGTGGTTTCTATCCCAAAATATGCCATAACTTGGTTATAACGTTTGGCCAAAGCCATTGCGGCTAGATTTGGTTGAGTCTCACGGGCACCCAAACCCCCCCCCCCCCCCAGAAGTGAGCAATCAGTTGAAACATTTATCTGTTTATTTATGTTTCTGATGCAGAAACATCATTCGAGTTTTTTTTTTTTTTGCTACGACCTAGAAATTGAGAGAGTTTTCTATAGCAAGGTTCTGAATGTTATCTTTCAATCATAGTCTTGGTATATGGTAAGTTGCTAACATGTCAATACAACTATTTGAAGAATTTGTATCTAGATCTTTTGGATATGGTTATAAACTTGATAGAACTTGGTTCATTTAGGTCGTGACATTGTAAGCTGTTGGAGAAGATAGCATCTCTCAAGGAATGCTCTAACGATTCCTTGCATTGCTTCATTTGCAGCTTGCCCTGTAAATTTGGAGTTTTTGAATTACACTATCATCACAAGCCAGTGCAAAGGACCACAGTATCCTCCAAAGCTCTGTTGTGCAGCATTTCTACAGTTGTCTTGCCCTTATGCGGCTGAAATCAACGACTCAACTAATAATTGTGCCACAACCTTGTTCAGCTACATCAACATGCATGGGAATTACCCACCCGGTCTCTTTTCCAATGAATGCCACGACACAAAGATAGGTCTTACTTGCCCTGCAACTCCGCCAACCCAATCAGCAAATGACAGTGGGACCCAGATCATATGTAATCCATCCCCTTTGGTTGCGCTAACAGCAGGCTTCCTCCTACTGCTATTGCGAATTGTCTAAAAGCTTCGCATGTTATTTTCTCCATACTTTGTTCTGTTTTGTTAACCTAGTAGAAACCACAACTTCTAAATGAAGGTTCGGGCCACGATTTTCCTTTCACTAGCCGTAGTTGCTGGGGTTTCCCTTTCTCAGTAGTTCTAAAAAAATAGTCTTTACATTGATTTGTTGATTACCTCTTATTATTATTATTAAAGGACTTCCACAGAGATTATGTTGAGACTTGAGACTGTGCTTGAGATTCTGCTTTTTGAAGGGGGTTTATCTTGGTTCTCGAGATATATCAGTGGATGAAAAGAATATACTCCTAAATATATCTAATGTATGCGATTTGGGTTCCAAGTTATGCTCTGCAGTTCTGCTGATAGGACCCTTCAGCATGTATGCTTGAATTGTGATGCCACAGTTTGTTCCACATTGGTGGTTAGAAGTTTCTACGGAATATAGTGGTCTACTCGTTGAGTGGCCTAATAACTTGTTGGAGCCGTGGCCCAAAATTCTTAAGCCAAGTTGTTCGGAATTTTAAAGGATGATCCTGTATACTACATGGGAACTTCTAACTCGCCAACATGGGGCAAGCATTGGATATCACATGAATGGTGGAAGGGTATTGCATTTTTGGTAATATGATATCACTAGATTTTTGGTTTTATTGATTTGTCACATTTCTTACTGAAAATGGTAGTAGCATTTCACTTTTGAAAAGTGAAGTAGAGAAGGAAGGAGAACCTGCCTCTTTGGACCAATTCCCTTCCGATCACCATTACCATTGCTGCTCATAACTTTTCTTATGGTACAAAATGTGTACTACAGATTGTTAGATCTATCATTTCCCCCTTATATTGACAGATTCAAAGTCCCTGTAGTGCCCCAATCACAGCCGTGTGTACAAAAGCTTTACATTTTAGCTTCCCTACAGTTTACATTCAATCTACATATACAGTGGATTCGAAGGTGGTGTTTGGAATCATACAAGGATTACATTTTGATGATTCAAGTCGTATTTTTTTAACTTCCATTACAGATCATGTGTAATTTGGCTTTGATCTACGACACTTGTTTCGAAAGAGTGGACTGGACTGGTTTTAAAATCATGCTGATCCTTTATTTTTTCCAAACAAATATGTTGAACAGTGTGGCTACAACTATTACATCACATTATTCTGTTTCACGGATGTTTAATCATTGAGAGTTACAAAAATAATGTCAATGATTTTCACATTTCCTATTTTTTTTTCCTATAAGGAAGGAAGAACAATTTTGACGAACACACTCTTCATGTGAAATGTTTATATATATATATAGGTAAAACTTCTAGTCCAAACCTCCCGAAAATAAGAAAAAATGATTTTTTTTTGTGTTGTAAATTATTTTTGGAAAATCCGAGCCGTCCAATGTGTTTAGAAAGTGTTTTCAAGGGTTCCCGCGTGAAATCTTCAAAAAAAAAATACCGGGAAGGGTTTGATCCAAGCAGTTTTCTCAAAAACTGTATAAGTCAAAAAAATGTTTGGATCATGGAGGTCCAGAAACGGGAGGTCCGGATTAGAAGCTTACCCTATATATATATATATATATATATATATATATACCTCCAAAATAACAAAAAATGTATACATTTACTGAATAGAAAAGTGTGAAATCATCTAAAAGGTGACCCATATTAATACCCGAGACAACTGCAAAGTCGCTCAATTGTAAGGTCTTGGGTTCAAAACTTGTCTGATGGGACATTTAGGAAAATTATGGGCCTTAAGGGCTTTTTCTTTTTTAGAGAGAAGAGAAAGAAGTATAGGTAAAAAGTACAAGGGCACTAAAGTCATTCAAAATTTGTTACGAATGCCTTAATGGTGTTAGTGTTGCACTTTAGTCTAAAACCACGAGGGGGCAATTTGGACATTTAAAAACGTGAGGGAGACCATCTTCAACTCGGGCAAACCAAAGGCAAGTAAAGTGGATTTTGCCCTAATTAAAAAGAACCCGTGGGCCGGGGCCTCGCCAACACACAAGTTTTGCGGTTGCCGCTGCTGCTGTAACAACCGACTTGTTTTTTTGCGCTAAAAAACCCGTCCCTTTCGTTTCATCAATCAGGACGGACGTCGTTTACAGAACCGCTGGATATATTAGATTTTTTAAAGGCAAAAACAATTCTATACAGATATATACTCGCATATATATCCACCCCACCTCTCTCTCTCTCTCTCTCTCTCTCTTCTCGATTCATCTCGATCTTTTCACCCTAAAAATCAATTGTCTTCATTAACGAGCGATTGATTCACGATACTAGAGTATTTGCAGATCGATCGAGGTCGTACGAGCTCGGTCACAGCTTGGATCCGCCTTTTTTTTTTGGTACAGGTCTGAAATTTTGCTATTCTGCACAACTTTTGCTCTTGTTGATTCTGGAATATGATTTATTCAAGTGTATTAGGTGAACTACTCTCGTTAGTACGTGGTATTCTAGGTTCTCTCTTTTGTTGATTTTTGTGCGTGTCATTTTCTTCTGCAAAAACCGGACTTTTTTCATTTGCGCATGCAAATTACCTTTTTCTAGTATGAATTAATTGCTGATTTTATCATGTAATTGTGGGATTTGTGATTATTCCTCCAAGGAGTATAATTTTATTTTTAGTATCCTGCTTGTACTCGAGGAAAATTTAGGTTTTTGGTTGTTGCATGTCTTGGGAGCTGTAATTGATCTTTGTCAACACATTGTTTCGGCAAGCGACGATTTTGTGGGGTATCGTTAATGTAATGGTTTTCTTTCTGCATACTAGGTTAAGAAATAGTTATTGAACAGCTCTATAAGTGGGAAACTAGATGCCTCTGTGCATATTCGATTATTTACGCTTGCCTAAAAACTTCGGAAGTTGTTCACTATTCTCCCCATTCACCTGTGATGGAAACACAATAGTTTTTAGGGTTGGCTTTGTTGTACTAGGTATGCCCTATGCATGTAGTTGTTATTTTGGGATTATAGAAAATGAATTTTTACCATTAATATCTGCAGGTACCCCTTCTTCTTTATCCTGTTAGCTTACAGATGTGTTTCAATTTTTGAAAACATTTATGTCCATTACACGTATTAGATGGCGTGGAGGAGAGGATCTGATTGACAGGCTGTGAGTGTATATCTGTATTCTCTTTGTTGTGTTAGTGTGTTTGAGCTTTACGGGGCGTTGAGCTCTAGGCGTTTGATAAGGGAACTGACTTTACCTTCCTTTTAGACTTATGTAGGACCGATGATCTTTCTGCCTGGTTAAGTGACAAGGGGATAGGGTATGGTTTTGCAGCTAGGAGGGGCTACTTCCAATCACGAACTCCATTAGTTGGACAACGTTCATGTTTTGTGTGATGACCTTCTTTCGTAGCTGAGAAATTTTTAGCTTTGGCTTAATGTTGAGCATTGGAGCTCAGTTGCTTTGGATAAATGTTGAGCAACGGAACTGGTGTTGGTCTTGGGATTAAGTGTCGATCCTTTTTTTTTTTTGGTTGGTAATTCAAAGTTTTATTAAAGATCAAACAGACAGAGGATCAAGGAGGGCAACCTTCTATTTACTTGCACATAACTCTTAAGCCTATTAAAATCTGCTCCTAAATGTCAAGACAGGATGATGGGTTCGTCCTTGTGATGTTTAGTTTGAGAATTCTTGTGTTCTTTAACATCCATCTCTTCTGTAATCTGTAGTAGTGTAGGAGCCCAGTGCAACGTGCGCCAAATTGTTTAGAGTGAGTTGTTAGCTTTGTTCAAACATATATTTTATTTATGCTAACTCATGGTCTCCGGATTTCCATCGTTGTGTATTGGCCGGTACTGAGTGGCATGACCTGACAATGTATCAAAAAGCGACATACGTCATTATGTGTGCCTGAATTTTGTATGGGAGTTGAATTTTTATCTTGTTTGTGCTGATTAGCAGTTGCTTGAATCATTTGGTCCAGGATTCTAGTCGCAGACCATGTCCTATGAACAAGCGGATGATGCTGAATACATGGCAGATGAATATGAAATGGAGGATGTAGAGGACGATATGGATGAAGAGTTCCGTGGCAGGGAGATGGCTGGCTCAGACTCTGAAGTGGATGAACACGACTACTTGGTTTGTGATTTTACGTTATATTGTTTGGGCTATAGGTTTCCATTGTTATACACTTGACAACTGAAAATTTTACCTCCCTGTGTTTGTCGTTTCCTCTTTATTGGTAGCCTATTGCTCTGTTGGGATTAATGTTCATGTGTCTTTCAGTCAAGCTTGGCATATTTGAATGACTTAACTTTTTCGGTACTGTAGAACAACAAACTGGCCGACACTTCTGCTGCTCAAGCTAGGAGAGGCAGAGATATCCAAGGAATTCCTTGGGAGAGGCTTAATATCACCAGGGAGAAGTATAGGCAAACTAGGTTAGAACAGTACAAGAATTATGAGAACATTCCTCAATCTGGCGAGGGGTCAGAGAAAGTAAGCCCATTGGTCATTTTTCTCAGCTGCTATTGTTTTTTCATGACTATCTCAGATGCTTTAACGTTCAGTTGTGAACAGGAATGCAAAGTCACAATGAAAGGGGGTATGTATTACGAGTTTAGACGTAATTCAAGATCTGTGAAATCAACGATACTTCATTTCCAGGTTGGATGGCACTCTCTTTCTTAACTGTAGTGTCAGCTACAGAATTTGATTGTTATACTGTTTATGGAATATCATCTTAGTTTTCTTTCCTTCTATAAGGTTCCATATTGCTTTTTCAAACTATTCTTCTTCTTGTTTGGAGTTGCAAAACATTCGTCATATTTGGAATGTGACCTGCAATGGTAACATGTACTGCCATATTTCTAAAGGCAAATGATATTCAATCACAAATTGCTCCCAAACTGTAGGTGCAATGCGCCAAATCAATGGTTTTCCACTTTCGTGAATTGTTTTTTGTGCAAATCAATACCTGCCCCCAAATCCCTTGTGTTTAGGAGAGGTATCTGCCCTTCTTTTCCCTTTTTTCTGGGGAACCCTTTTGTCGTTTTAGTGATTCAAAATGCTGAAACCCCTGACAAGCAAGAGGTAAATGCTGAATGAGTTAATGACAATTGAGTTTCTTTGAGGAGCAAGCATGAATTGTAAAAAAACTTGTTGAACTCTATCCTCAATGCCCTGGAGAGTGATGAGTATGTGCCGCAGACCACCAATCATGTTCTGGCTTTGCAGAAGTTGTATGAGATATCCGATCAATGTTCGTTTACAGTCCAACAGTGTACTCCAATCCTACAAGAGAGTGGTTAGTACGAGTGGGAGAAAGATAAGCGGAATTATACCGCGAATCCTAAGAACTTGGTTTCATCAAGGAGAGGGGAGGCTGATCAATGATATTGAGAAGCCCATTACTTCTGGAATATGGTTAACAACCTGTACTTGAATGACCATACCCGTAAATGGTATGGCATAGCGTTGGACAATATAAGATAAGAGTTTCCCTTGCAGGACAATATAGGATAATGCAATGCTTGTTCTTACATTAATTTTTTTCATTCTTGTTTACTGCTATTATGTGCTAAATATGACGTACCTAAGCCCTTATATCACGCCCTCGGATTGACTATGGCCCAAATTTCTTAACAAATTCACCACTTACTCACTTCTCATCACAACAAAAACAAAAATAAAACAAACAAACAAATAACCATAGAAACAAACACAAACTTAAACTTGTAAACCGAATCTTGATTCTTGTGCCACCAACTGTGTGCATCGACCAAGTACGTATTTTCTCAATTTCTCTCACTTTCCCTCTCTTTCCTCCTTGATCTTGTTCTCGTCTCTGTCTTCCTCTGTATTTTGAGCTCAATCAAGATAAAAACTGAACTGGATTTTGGACACTGCTCGGTCTGATCAAGATATTTTGATTTCATCAAATTGACCTACTAATATTTACCACTGATGAAGAAGAAAATCTAACCCTGCATGTACGTGTTGAAGGACTACTTGTCGGTGCTATGTGCTTGGGTTAAAATGATAATATAAGATTGTGGCATTACATATAATGGGATTTTCTTTTCAGAATTAGCTAGTTTTATTTATTTATTTATTTGTATCATGATTGACTGACAAAAATTTTGTTATTGGCGTTGCAGTTGAGGAACTTGGTTTGGGCTACATCAAAGCATGATGTTTACCTTATGTCACATTTTTCTGTTATTCATTGGTCTGCATTAACTTGTAAGAAGGCTGAGGTTCTCAATGTTTCTGGTCATGTCGCGCCATGTGAGGTCATTCTCATGATTCCCACTTTTGGCTTGCTCGCGTTCCTATCTTCATAACTCCGTGTTGTGTTCGTGTCTTGAGAAAAAAACCAAGTATATCTGGATTGTGATCTTTTGCAAAACAACTCAATGTCTTTGCTCCTTGTAGAAACATCCGGGAAGTCTACTGGAAGGATTTACCCAGACCCAAGTTAGCACACTCGCAGTAAAAGAGAGGTTGCTCGTTGCTGGGGGATTTCAGGGAGAACTCATTTGCAAGGTAAGTTGGCTTTATTTATGTGATATTTACTGAAAGTCTGAGAGTTCAGAAATTAGTCAGCGTTGGTATGTTGCTTGCATTCCCACTTTTGGCATCAGAGGCAGAATTTTTGGTCTCCGTATAATTGTACCTGATGTAAAAGAATTTGTTGCTTTCAACTTTACCACTAGTTTCTGTAGTTAAATTCTGATATTTGCTCTCTTTGAAATATGTAACCTAATGAAATTGATTTTCTGCTTTACCCCTTCTTTTAGGCCCTTCGAACTTGCCTGTTCACAGGCCTGACAAGTCCTCTCTGTAAAATCCTGTAAACTGTATTTAGTACCATGAAAGTAACTACTGAGTGTTTCCATTAGATGAGGGAACTTTTTCAGGATGGTGTGTGGACAACTATTTCAAGATGGAAGAATTGTTTGGTGTTAATACCTTTTTAGAAGTTGTCAACTGTTGCTTTTGAGTGTTGTGTAAATCTGAATACATGCATTGACAATTGACTCCTCTTTTATTGCAGAATTTAGATAGACCTGGAGTTTGCTTCTGCACGAGAACAACTTACGATGATAATGCAATTACTAACGCAGTGGATATCTACACCACTCCAAGGTATTTTCTTTTGCCCTTGTGTTTGTGCTGGGATTTATTCACTTACTGAGGATGAATCTCATGGAACTTCCCCAACAGTGGTGCAGTTCATTTCACAGCTTCCAACAATGATTGTGGCGTTAGAGACTTTGATATGGAAAAATTTCAGCTTTCTAAACATTTCAGGTTTCCTTGGCCAGTGAATGTAAGCCTCTCTCCCTCCCTCTGTCTTTCTCTCAGTATACTTTCAGACATGTTTAAAAGTTCTCATCTTTTTGGTGGCTGTATTTTTTAGCACTTGATCGCAGTGATATATGTTTGAATTATGATCATGTAAACTACCATTTGCAATTTTGGCAAATGATTCCGTTGAGGTTACAGTTTTGCATGGGGCACAGCCCATTTTAATTGTAGATATGAAAAAGAAAAACTGAAAAGGAAGACGGATTTGCTTCTTCTTCTTCTTCTTTTTACCTCTCCCTCCTCCCTGCGACGGGCCTTTTCTATGGGCCTGAGTTGAAGATGTAAAAGGAGAATTTGGTATCAAAATAATCGACTTTATGTTTAGGTTTGCAGCTAAAGGTGCATCTAAAAACATCACTTTTTTTTTGGGTCTTCTGGTGTGGGGGTGGGAATCTAGGCAGCTGCTTGCATCTTGCTTCAGTGCTGGTGATAAGGTAATTTGGAATTTGCATTGTTCTTTTTTTGCAGCACACTTCCTTAAGCCCCGATGGTAAGCTTCTTATAATTGTTGGAGATAACCCAGATGGTATGCTGGTGGACTCCAGCACTGGAAAGGTAATTTGTCGCTATTGCTTTCAACCTCTCTCTCTCTCTTGTGGAAACTATTTGGTAAGCAATGAAGCCTGAAAAGTTGGTATAATTTTGCAGACGGTAACATCTTTGGTTGGTCACCTGGATTTCTCATTCGCATCAGCGTGGCATCCTGATGGCCTCACCTTTGCTACTGGAAACCAGGACAAAACCTGCCGGATTTGGGATGTTCGAAACCTATCCAAGTCTGTTGCCGCTTTGAAGGGTAATCTTGGAGCCATCCGATCGATCCGCTACTCTTCTGACGGTCGGTTCATGGCAATGGCGGAGCCAGCCGACTTTGTCCATGTTTATGATGCCAAAAGTGGGTATGAGAAGGAACAAGAGATCGATTTCTTTGGCGAGATATCTGGCATGTCTTTCAGTCCCGACACAGAGTCGCTCTTTATTGGAGTGTGGGACCGTACATATGGTAGCCTTCTTGAGTTTGGCCGTCGAAGGAATAACTCATACCTCGATTCTATCGTCTGAGTGGGTGATTGGAGCTCTCTGCAATAAGTGTCAAATAAGCATGCAAAGGGGGCGTTCTCCCAGTCTGTCATCCGAGTTTGGTATAAAAATGTAAATTAATGTGTTTTGGAATGTTAGGTTGTTAGGGTTCTTTCAGTAGGGGTGCATCTGGTTGGAGTGATCGCGAGTTGTTGGGAGGGATGTTGTACAGAAGGCTGAGAAGTGTTGGTCGTTATGCAAACGGAGAAACTTGAACTCGGATCCTCAGAGATGTGTTATTTTGTGTCGTTCTGGTTTTGTGCGTCTTTGTGAACCCTAATGTACTTGGGTAACTTTATCTTCTTTCTTCCTCTTATTTGAACTGGGGAAAAAGTTGTGCAATTTGAGCAAGTTGTTCTTTCTTTGTCCTGCTTGAAGTGAGGATCCTTCTTCCTCTTCCTCTTCGTCGTCTTTCTTTTATTTTGTTCTAGGTTACTCGATTATTCCATTTTAAGTGACCTCATTTTAGACGAAGGGTGTTTCAATGGCTGTTGCATGCATCAATATTTGTATGTCTGCTTGCCTCTTTAATAACATCAAAGCAGAATCTGCCGAAAGCAAAAATGTGCAAGTTTGCGATTAAATTTACGACCATTTCACGAGGATTCATTTGCTTTGCCCCCAGGTCGACGATCATTCTCAAGCTGATATATGGTTCTTAATTAGTATAATTTGTTTTCGAAAAAGTCCACTTCATTTTTGCAAGCTAGTGTTTTGCAAAGGTGCCAATGTATTTATTGCACAAGAAGGGGAAAAAAAAAAAAATGGAGATCTGGTTTTTGAACCCGACGTGAATCGAACACGCAACCTTCTGATCTGGAGTCAGACGCGCTACCATTGCGCCACGGATCCTTGTTGTTAAAGGAATGCACGCGTTAATAATTATACTGCACTAAACATGCTAAAAGGGTGCCCAATGTCAGTTCCCTCAATTTTTTACCATCCTCACAATCTGCTCCTTCCAGGGACGGGGTCAAAATTTTTAGTGATGAACATTTGTAATAATTTTGCAATCTATTCTAATCTAGAAAAGGAAAACACAAATGGCGTGAACAAATTTGTGAACCATCACAAAAGTGATTTCCAATATTGTTCTTATAAAAAAAATATATTTTACAATTGTTTTCACTCTACTTTAATTAACCGCTAGGATAAAATAATAAAATCATATGAACTCAACAACCCACCAAAAATAACCTACCCACCCATACAAGAAAACTGGCCATTGCAAGCTAAGATAGTCCAACCTCTTAATTGATGTCCGGCTCAGCTTGCACGCATCTCGATTAATTCAAGGGCTCTAGAGGTAACGATGTGCATAACTCCCAGTGGCCCCAAGAGTTTTTGTTGGTAAGAGGATTCGAACCTGAGACCTTAGGTCGGAGCAAACCCTTAAGTCCCAAATTAAGACCACTTTGCCCTTGGGGTTATTAATCCTTCAAGTTGTGTTATGTATGATCATTTGATTGAAAAATTCTGACAAAATAAGCCTTTCACGTTGTTAAACATAGGTTGCGAAGGCATTGTTTGATACAGGGTAGGGGTGCAAACGAGCCGAGCTTTGTAGTGTTCGAGCTCGGTTCATTAAGTAAACGAGTTAAAAAAATTGAGCTCGATAACGAGCTGAGATAGGGTAATTTACTTATTGAGTTTCCTTAAACGAGCCAAGCCTATATAATTGAGCCAGGCTTTTGCGAGCCGAGCCGAGCTTTAGCGAGCTCGTTAACTAAACGAGCCTGAAAATCGAGCTCCAGCTCGACTCGATTACTTATCGAGCCGAGCCTTAACGAGCTGAGTCACGAGTTGCTCGCGAGCAGTTCGGTTAGTAATTAGTTTGCAGCCCTAGACACAAGGAACCATAGTACGTAATAGCATACGTGCTTTGTCGTAAGGTGATAATCTTGATCTTCGTCGGGCCGGTGGATATTTTAGCTTGAAATTATGTGATGTCTCTTAATTTCATTTCCTTGTGGTTGTAGCAAATCACAACAACGCCAATTTCCCTTTGAATATATATATCTTAAAGCTAGTCACACACAAAGATGTAAACTACCATTGTAAGATAATATGTAACCAAGGAACAATGAGTCGACCATACTACAAAAATGTGGTTGGACTTTTGTTGTGGGACTATAAAATGGGATGAAATATTCGTTCTTTGTTTTTACCAAGATCGGCCTTCTGATCTTGATCATGTTAGAAGCGTCATATACATTACATGCAGCGATTGCATGAGCGATCCATTTGATTTAATATTATGGACTTCGAAAGAACAAAATATAATGTGATATCTTTTATATATATATATATATACAATCCACTTCACATAAGGGTCCCTTATGGGAGGTGAAAAACGGACTTGCAACAGCTGCCGTTGGATTACATCCAACGGCTTAGATAGAAAGTGCCTTCTCGCGGGTTAAAATAGGTCGCGGGTCAGGGGATCCGTGTTAAAACAGCTCGCGGGTCAACATTTGAACAAACGGGTTATAACCCTTTACTCTCTTCCCCTCCCCAAACCAGATCGACAGAAAAGAGAGAGAGAGAGAGAGAGAGAGAGAGAGAGAGAGACCGAAGAAGAAGAAAATCGAAGTAGATCGAAGGATTTTCTTCTTCTTCGGTCTCTCTCTCTCTCTCTCGATTTCTGTGTCTTTTTCACAAACGATTTCGAGTTCTAGGGTTTCGACACAAACTTCAAACACTGATGGATTTTGAACTCGATTTCTACGATTTCGACTTCTGTGTCTTTGCGATTTCATTCATTAGGGTTTCCATTTTAAAGTTTGTGCCGAAATCGTAGAAATCATAGAACTAGGGTTTCGAACGGTTTCCGAAATCGTAGAACTAGGGATAGCGTTCATCTTCTGGGTAGTTTATGTTTATTTTCTTCCTTTGTCTATATAAAGTTTGATGCTTAGTTTCCATTTTAAAACATGGTGTAATTTGGGGCTCACTAATTGTTGAAGGCAGCCCACTTGCACTTTTGTGGTTGACATGGGTGGTAGCCTAATGTTAGATTGGTTGGTTCTGATTGATGGGGTCATTTTTTAAAAAGAAAAAGACTAAGCTTTTGATCAATTGGTAATCTAACACGATGTCCAAACTTGATTTCTGGAAGGTCTTTTGTTCAGATCTTGGGAAGAACCAATTCGAAGTTTATAACATCTCATCAATTTTTTCTTTCAAAATGTTTCGGTTTTTCCATTCTACTCAAACTATGTATGATGTTTATTGCAGTCTTGAAGTACCACAGCTTGAGGCCCATATTCGACTTCTCAAACCGGGTCAGAGAAATCGAACCACAGAGAGAGAGAGAGATCTTGGTTCAATTCGTGTTTCATCGTGTTTGAGGATGGGAAAACGACTCGTGAGAAGATGGAGACATGCGGAGATGGAGATGAAGACTTGCTTAGATTTGGAGTCACTTACATTTGTATCACTTAGAAATATGCCACTCATATTTGTAATGAACTATAAGGCGCTTTCTGTAGATCTGGTGGTCTCACAATTGGAATTAGAATTGGCTTTTGTAATTGGTATTGGTATTGGAATTGGATTTTTTTCAGTCGCAGTTGGTATTACTTGTAAGAGACTAAGAGGTGCTATGCAATTTTATTCCTTTAATTTCATATATCAAACATACAGAATCATACACTTCAAGCTTTGATTCCTATTTCTGCAATTTGATTCCTGTTTCCATAATCAATTAGATGAAGAACTGTGCAAAGAATCCGTTTCTGTTGTTCAATCACAACCAGTCAAAGCAACCATAAAAACTGCTCTTCAATCGGAACCAACACTAGCTGATTTTGATCAGAATTCATAAGCTTTCAAAGATCAGTTTCAGTACCCAAAATACAGTATGGACACATTGAATTTTCACAGCCAAAATAGCTCTCAAATTACATGGGGATATTGAACTCTTAAAGTATGTTACATATACTGCCACTGGATATATGAAATCAAATTTGATACATAATTAGCTCTAATTATGCAAGACAAAAACTACAACGTAAAACTAAATGATCCTAACAAATCACTCGGGTGCTTCCTCCACCCACCAACCGAATACGTTTGCATCGCTCCAGTCTCGATAAGAGCTACATTAAACAAAGACAGACTTGATGAAAAGATCAGATCTCTGCACCCCTGGTGAAAAGATCAAACCTGCAAACCAACCAGAAATTTGATTCAGCCACAAATTTGATTCATTCATTGAGAAAAACTTCACTTTAATTGATGAACTACAATAGAGTTTCAAATTAAGAACAAACATAATCAAACATGAGTAGTATGATAATTACAATACTACTCCAGTATCAGAAGCATAACAACTAGAGGGATGCCATGAGCCCGACCAATAATAGAGGGATGCAACCATTTTTAGATAGAAAAGGGGATGAAGTGCCCAAGTAACCGCATGATGGGAATACAACCATTGTAAAATTCCTGATAACTACTACTAGTATTTAAAGACAAGGTCAATTAACAATCCAAACACCAAGCTAAATCAGCTTGACTTCTACACCGAAAGCTATGCTAAATTCCGCCCTCACCCAGATGTTACTTTTGCAGATCTACCAAAAAATTAACATAAATGAGTAGTTTTTTAAAACTAACAACCATAATACCATATAAACCGAAACCCTAGAAAACGAAACCGAAGCAGAAACCGAAACCCTAGTTCTTCGAAATGGCGTTTAATCAACCCATTTCGAAACCCTAGAAAACGAAACCGAAGCAGAAACAGAGAGAGAAAACGACAGAGAGAGAGAGAGAGAGAGAGAGAGAGAGAGAGAGAGAGAGACCTGGGTGGGAGTTCTGTTGTTCGTCCTTGGTCGTATCTTCTTCTTCTTCCTTCGATCTACTTCGATTTTCTTCTTCTTCGGTCTCTCTCTCTCTCTCTTTTCTGTCAATCTGGTTTGGGGAGGGAAAGAGAGTAAAGGGTTATAACCCGTTTGTTCAAATGTTGACCCGCGAGCTGTTTTAACCCGGATCCCCTGACCCGCGACCTATTTTAACCCGCGAGAAGGCACTTTCTATCTAAGCCGTTGGATGTAATCCAACGGCAGCTGTTGCAAGTCCGTTTTTCACCTCCCATAAGGGACCCTTATGTGAAGTGGATTATATATATATATATATATATATATATATATACAATAGCCTTCTAATGAGGACTCCCTCATGAGGGGAGAAATGAGGACTCCCTCATGAGTTGGTAAGTTAGACCCGCGAATTGGGTTTTTAAATCTGAGCCCTTGGATCTCATCCAAGGGCTGTGGTTCGTGGTCCTCATTTCTCCCCTCATGAGGGAGTCCTCATTAGAAGGCTATTGTATATATATATATATAGGAAGATGTTCTATTGAGGACTCCCTCAAAGATCTCCTCCGTGAGGACCACCCCTTTTTTGATTTTTCGGACCAAATTTCGACGATCCGAGCCGCTAAATGTGTTTAAAACATGTTTTACATGGCCAACGCGAGGAATTACAAAAAAAAAATACCCAAAAGGGCTTCATCCGAGCGGTTTTTCATAATAACCGTACATATATAATTTATCGAAAAATGCTCGAATGAAGCCCTTCCGAGTATTTTTTTTGGACGAATCCTCGCGGTGACCCTTAAAATCACATTTTAAACACATTGAGCGGTTCGGATCGTCGAGATTCGACCCCGATCCATGAGGTCCGCAAATTACGAGTTTGAGGGAGTCCTTAGTAGAATGGGATATTATATATATATATATATATATATATATATATATATATATATATATATATATATATATATATATATATATATATATCTCATTAGTTTACTTCACTATGACACTAATGTTGAGAGGGTGGTGCCATCGTCAATGCTCATCTTCATGCTTCGCATCTTCTTTAAGAATTTACGATTGAAATTCATGTCATAAACATACAAATAACCACAAGAGAAATCTTGGGTAAAAAAATGGTTTGTGAGCAACTCATGACCGTTTGATTAGTAACATCGGATTGGCTGATGAACCAGAATTTTGATAATCCAATAGAATGGAAATGGAGGCAAACAAGAAGATAAAGGAGTAGAGAATAGGAAGTAGATATGATGGGGATAGACCCTAATTTTCAAACTCGTAGTACAAGGTTTTTTCCTATTAGGTAGGTAAAATAATACCAAAACCAGAAAACCCAATTTATTATTTTAGGAAAATATATATATGCAAATCTTGACACTCAATTACGGCTATTGATTTTTAGGCAAGTAAAGAGCTATTCAACAAGGTCAAATTGATTAATTGGGTTTTCAATAATAAAGAGCAGGCAAAATCTTTTCCTTTTCCCATTGTTTTTTCACAATAGAAAGAAAATCTTTGTTCGAAGTATGCTTTTGAGAAATATTCAAGACACAATAACAAATACAACATAATGTTTTGACTCTTAGTTCTAGGAGTACAAATAGTGTTTCTTCATTTTTTTCACATCTCCTTAAAGAATTTATAATTGCAACTCATGTCATAAACATGCAAATAACCAAAAGAGTTAGGTTTCACCGTTTCAGGCACTAAGTTTGTGTAAAAATAATCATACAATTATTGCCAATGGTGCATGTTTGACTGGTTAGGAATCTACTCAAAATTGAGGTGAATTCATTTGACTAGATAAACCAAAGGAAATCACTTACAATGATTTTTTTTATTTCCTTGAATCCATTTTTCTCCTACTCTTACAACTAGCAATGAGGTTTCTCCTACTATGATTGCGATAATTGACTATTTATATTTTGCTAAGACAAATATAATTTGATCAGTTGAGACAAATATAATTTGTTTACCTATTTTCATTAACCTCTCATGTGATTTGTCACAATAGGCTTGAAAGCGGCCGAATTGTTGACTTTCTAGAGTAGTGAAAACTTGTGGGTTGTTTCTAAACCCAGCCGATTCACAATGATTAGTCACGAAATGGATGATAAAGCCTATTATGAAATCCAAAAGGTGGATTTTGGATTTGGGCTTTGAGTTGAGGGATGAGGGTTTTTGTTTTTTTGAAAAAAATGCTACATTTATCTAGTAAAAGCAGCTCCAGAACATCATTATAGTTGTTTGAAAGAAATGAAGGGCATGAACTTAAATGAAATTTACACCATCAATTTTGTTGAAACAACTACGATGAAATGGATACAAGTCAATCTAATTAATTTGGGTACTCCTCAAGCGTTTGCAATGACGCACACGTCGATGTCTCTGGAAATCCCACACCCATATCTTCCTTATTTGGTATTCCAAAATGGTACACACACAATATCCAGACACAACACTAACATAGGGTGAGACCCATATGAGAGTCCGGCCTGTGAGTCCCACCCCCATATGAGTGTTGTGTTTGGATATTGTGTTCGTAGCATTATTGTTTTGCAATTTTATACATCTCATGAAATTACGAGGTCCATGAATAAAATGTTATTTTTAAAGGGCAAATGGAGTAATAAGTTGGTCAAAGCCACTAATCCCAATGGGTTGGCATGATGGTCAAGCCCATGAGCTGAATTGGCTTAATTTTTCAGAGGCCAAGAGCGAGAAACAAAGATGGAACCCATTATAAACATAAAATAGATAAATAACCTTTTCAAAAACAAACACGAACAACAAAAAAAAAAAAATCTAGAATAATAATCGAATATTAAAAGATTTCAAAATTATTACATAAAATATCACTAATCTTAGAAAAAAAAAAAAAAACCTAAGTCGCAAGATTTAAAAGCTATCATTTAAATGATACTACTATTCTTAAACATCTTAACATATATCAAGTGTATTACTTATGCTTGCATAACTAATCTTATCCACCATCTAACCTTCAATGGATAGGATGGATTGATTATTCAACGTTTTTTGTGACACAATGGGTACAAAAACCAAATCAATGTTAAATTTGAAAAGTTTTTTTTTCTCTTCTGTGGAAGCAACTGTAATAGAAATTGTGTGGTGGTGTCCAAACTTTCCTCTCCTTGGCTTGACTTTTTTTTGATGAAACTTTGATTGTGGCTAGCCCTCCTTCCTCTAGTTTTACAAAACAAGGAACCACATTAGTGCCCCACTAGTCAAAGTCGACCAGAAGGCACTCCGATAGCTAAGTCATTCCTTGAATGAGAAGTGAAAAGCAGAGCTCTAAAGAGCAAGAAATGGCATAACTACTAGGGCTAGCTTATGACTGTATTATTTATAGGAGTGCCTTAAGATTGAGGGTAGGATTCCGCGTGCCACCCTCATGATGAGGTGATGTTGTCGACGTCCTTTGCTCGACAATCAGCACTCAACCAACACTCCTTAACCGAACGTCGCGCACGATGATCCACAGGCACAATGTGTTTGTTAGGCAGATCTCAGGGACACGTGTATGTTGTTATGAGATGACACGTGGTTGGACCTTACTATAGATGATCCCGACCTGCGGGTACGATGCATGGCTGATACACGCGTCAAGGGGAGACCCACGCCGCGTATTTGGCCCATATAATTTCTGAATACCCTATTGTAGTTGGTTAGTACGGTCCAATCACGTGTTGATCACAGATTGGTGCTCTTGCGTTGAGACGAATATTCCTTTTCCTCAGCTCCCGCCCGCCTCCTGCTCCTCAATTGTGACTTGTAAGTAAGGTCAGGCCAGCACCGGCCCTGGCCTAAAGCGGGAGGTGCGGCCACTTTAGGCCCAAAAAATTAAGAAAAAATTAAGGGCCCACTCCAATATAAGAAATGTTTATTATATATTAAATGTCTTCCCGAAATGTACTAGAGGTTGGCTTCTGTCTCAATGGTCAGCTTGGCTTCCTGAGAACCGTGAGCATGCCAGTTCAATTCCTGGTAGCTCCTCTAGGCTAAAGTCCTTTTTCTTGTTTTTCTATTTTGTCTTTTTATTTTCTTATTTCTATTAGCTCCTTTAGGCAGAAAATCTATTAGTCTTTTATATTCTTTTTTCTTATTTTTCTATTAGATTAAAAATGTTAAAGAATTCTCTTCTTTTTATAAATATTACTATCTTTCAATTAAAGTTAGCAATGTGATTAGTTTGAAAATGAGCGGGACTTGTTATGTTTGATTCCTTTTGTTAGAATGGTATAAAAAAATTTAAAAGTTTGTTTTAGTTAACTTACGAAGCTAAAATACCATATTTACTATTTTTTTAAATATATTAGTCACTTATATTGAATGTTCTGGGAAAAAAAAAAACTGAGCGGCCCATTTATTAAAATTCACTTTAAGCCTTTATAATCTCAAGGCCAGCCCTAGGTCTGGCCCGACTAAATTGAAGCTAGTTGGGCGATGATCCCAGAACATTCTAGAACACGGACCGTGGAAGGTGATTGGCCCTGCCCATATTCTTATATGTGGCTTGGGCCAAATTGGATTGAGAACATGAACCATGGTTTAGCTCTCATATTCAAAACCTCTCACTTAATAACAACTTTGCTGGAGTCAGTTAGTATGAGACTTTGTCATGATTTTAAATGAGTCTCTTACTATATAGTAGAATGGTATAATTAAACCTTAAAAATTAGTGTAGGCGTATATAAAGACACCTTGTGTGTTCTAAAAAAAAGAGAAGGATGTACCCACTGCAAGTAGTCATTTGTCTCAGGGGTTGCCCCAGCGGTTAGGGCGAGTACTTGTGTTAAGTGGAGGGCCGTGACTTATGTGAGTTGCGTCAGCTCCCTCCGAGGTTTGGATTGTTCGGTAGGTCCAATTAGTGGTTTGTTGTAGGGCTGTTCCCAAGGATGGAGCCAGGGAGGGGCTAGTAGGGGCAGACGTCCCCCCTACATTTAAAAAAAAAAAAAATACTATCACATTGAAAAAAAGAAATTTATCATCAAACTATATAGTCTCGTCCCCCATCCGTTTTTTCGTTAAAAAAATAATAATAGTAACAACTTTAATATTTATCAAGCTACCAAACAACTTTGTACTAAAATTGGTTTTAATGAAGTTTAATTACAATTCTTTTAAACAAAACAAGGCCCAAATTCACTTAAAGTCAGGGACTTAAGGCCTGTTCATTTTTAAAAACTAAGGCTCATTGAAATTTTGGAAGCCCAAAACTCTTTAATGTGGTCTGATGCCTAATTTCAATAGATACTAAATAGGATTAGATAAACGTTAATATCTTTTGCAATCTAAGGCCTTGTTCTCCAATAGATTTTAGGTAGATTTTATGAAAATCTCATAAAATGAGCATTTTATGGAGAGGTGATAAAATGAAGTTGTTTTCCCAACTGATAAAATGTAGTAGTTTTTCTATTGATTTTAGGAGGATTTTATGAAAATCTCATAAAATGACTTTTACATTTTATGTGTTGAGATTATAATGTCATAAAATGTGAGATTTTATGTACCTAAACTCTATTGGAGAACAAGGCCTAAGTTGATATTAGAAACATGTTTAGTTTTATATGTATAGGTGTTATTTTTTATTTTTTTTAGTCAGTAAAAATTCATATCATTGTTTTATTTTAATTTTTTTTATTGTGTATATTCGCCCCCTACACCAAAATCCTGGCTCCGTCCCTGGCTGTGTTAAATAAAGTAGTCATTTGTCATTCTATTACTACAATGTACTTACAGTATTAAATTCGGCAATCGGTATACGTACCAAGTATGAATTACTCCTAATTTATTTGAGTCAAGAAGAAGAATTTTGAACGGCAAAGGTGGCATTTACTTATTCCCCACACAAACCAATCACAATTGAGAGTCATAAGAACTTCCGAGAGAAGTTTTTGGAAGTGTTTCAATGGGTAGTGGCGGCGGCTGCCGTACAAGGCCAAAATATTTTGAATAACTATTCCGTATATTTCTCAACTAACCCTAAAAAAATCAATGTTAATTACCGCACCCATGTAATTAATTACACCATATCCCTTGTTATATAGCTCAAATCACAAAATATACTCCCTCTCCGCCCCAAAATGTTTCTCCGGTCCGCAAAACGAGGACCTAAAAACAATAAGTATTTTTTTAAAAAAAATTGAACTTTTTCATAAATTAAAAGTATTGGTTGATATCTGGTAAATTTCTAGAAAAAGATTAAGTTTTTCTTGAAAATTTGCTATTATTTTCAAGTTCTTATTTTGCGGATCGGACAAATAATTTGGGACGGAGGGAGTAATACTTTTCTTCCCTGTGGAAATGTTGATGTCGGAGCTCATGCCAAATTTGAGATAGCTAATTAAGCAGCTTTATTTTTTGAACTTTGTCATTGTACAGCTTTTTTACCTCCATTTAGATTGTGAGTGATTTTATGAGAAAAGAAATAGTTATATTTTCTCACTAAATCTAATCATTTTTTATGAGAAAGGGTGAGAAACGAAAAAAAAGCGAGCTTGGATTTAATTACATTCCTCATCATTTCTCACAAATTTATCCAAACAAGTGAGATTCTTCTTTCTTTTCTCACCAACCCCCTCAATCCAAAAGGACTCTGATCCTAGTGAAACGTTTGCAAGTTTGGTAAAATTAAAGTAACTTTTAGTGTAACATTTTGGTCACATTTTCCAAACCTAAAATCCACAAAAAGATTACAAATTAAAAGAGTCCAACTTTTTCTTTAAGAAACGAGCTTATTTTTGTCTGGTGATTTTATCTCTGAATTTATCAATCTTTTTCTTTATTTTTAGGTTTCTTTAATCAATAGAGACTGAAAACAGTAAAATTTTTTTGACAAAACGTTGCAAAAATAATCGATACCATAGAAACTTGAAAATCTACCATGTATTCACATATTCATCGTCACGACCTCTTTCTATATATGCTTGCGTATATGAAGACTTAATATCTTATGTATATATATTACTTATAATATTTGTATAGAATATCTTTTGGGGTTCAATTGATAACTTAATAGCATGCAACAACTATTTAAGAATATACTAGTGATTTTATGTGCTATTAGAAGGTGGACGATAATTATCCTAACTCAAATGACATATATGAATCAAAATATAAAAAGAAATGTAAAATATCATATGGCCTGCAAATTTGTGACATTTATAATAATTTACAGGTATTTTACATATACACCTTTACACCTTAACTATCTATCTCGAGGGAGAAATTTAAGCCGTCCAGAACACTATTAGACAATCGAGATGCGCACTCAGATACCACGTGTGTGGTACCTTATTTGCACCCAAAATTTTCTCCATGCTTCGTTGTCTTCACATTCGGATAGTAAATTCAAGTCCAAAACTGGAATTCAACGGAGAATTCTAGTTGAAAACGCGTGGAAGAGGTATGGTAACTATGAATTTTATTGGGCAATTAATTTTGGCATGTTAAAACAAAATTAATGCACCGCTTTAATGCGAGAAATTGTTCTGTGGTAATGCTCCCGTGGAATACTTAAAAGCGACGTAAATGTATGGGGCCTACCAGCAAGTGGATATATAATATATGGAAATATATTGTTTCAACTTCATACCCATTTAATATTGTTCGCAAGTAAATCATGACCGTTTGATTAGTAATCCCGGTTTGGCCGGTGAACCCGAATTTTGATAATCCAATGGGATGGAGGCAAACAAGAAGATAAAAGGAGTAGATATGATAGGGATAGACACTAATTTCAAACTTGAAAGAGTTGTCATGCCACAGGGTTCTTCCTAATATTACTAAAACGAAGAAAACCCAATTAATTATTTTAGGAAAATATATATGTGCAAATATTGACACTCAATTACCGCCAGTGATTTTTAGGCAAGTTAAAAGAGCTACTCCTTCAACAAGGTCAAAATTCGGATCCTAAAAAATAAAATAAAACAAAGTCAAATTGATTAATTGGGTTATTAATAAAAAGCAAGCCAAATCTTTTCCTTTTCCCATTTTTTTCACAATGGAAAGAAAATCTTGAGAGAGAGAGAGAGAGAGAGAGAGAGAGAGATTCTAAAAAACCGGAATAAGAGGCAAAGGGTGGAAGAACGTGACAGTCAATTTCCACACAGCAGTTAACAAGAAGGATGACTCTTCCTTACCCTTGAGCTTCCTTTGCTCTTCTTCTCTTTCTTTTCTTGATTCCATCACTAATCTTTTTTTGGGTTCTTGATATATATTGCAGTTATACATAGATAAGCACAGATTTATATCCTCTTTGGAGCTAATTGAGGAGCTGATTTTTCGAGCTGGGTTTTTGAGGCAGTCTCACTGTTCTTCTATTTCCTCTGTAGATTCAGCTGGGATTGTCGTTTTCGATTCTTTGTTCTGCAATGGATCAAGATCATAAGAAAAACCAGGTACCCAGATCATCAGGGGAAGGAAAGCTGTGGATTAAGCTGAAGATAAATCCGATCAAGTTGGAAGAAGGTGGGGCCCAACCCGACGATGATAAAGATCATCATCGGATTGGGCCCTTGAGGAACGACGAGCCTCGGGTGTGCAACGTGTGCAAAAAAGGGTTTAGCTCTGGTAAAGCATTGGGAGGTCACATGAGAGTTCACGTTCAAGCCAACAAAGAGCTGAAATCCAATTCTAATAATGGCCGCTCGAGCGGCTGCGGTGATAAAACCATTTGTTCACTTTGTGGGAAGGATTTCCCTTCGATGAAATCTTTGTTCGGGCACATGAGGTGCCATCCGGAGAGGGAATGGAGGGGAATTCAGCCGCCTCAGCAGTTGAAAAACAGCCCGATATCTTCATCGGTTTCTGATCCCGAGTCTGAACAATTCCAACACATGGTTGAAGAATCGGTGACTGATTTGACCGAGTTGTTACCGAGTTGGTGTGTGAAGGCCAAGCGAGGCCGAAGAGCGCTTGTAACTGAAGAGGAGAAGTTATTTGATGCTGTGGAAGATTTAATGAGGCTAGCTCGTGGTGATTCATTGGAGTCTGGATTGACCCACAAGAACAGAGCTGATGGGTTTGATTTTGATGCTACAAGCAGCGATTATTTGATCGAAATCGAATCGAAGAAGCGAAGATTTGAGGAGAGGGAGAGGGATTGCGGTTACCCTGTGAAGAAGCTGAGAATGGATGAAAGAGGGCCCACTGAGGTGAAAAGATTGGAAAAATTAGGCAAAAGGAAGGCTGAAAAATCAGTTGATGAATCGGATGGTGAAAAATCTGGTGGTAGTAATGGTTCTATTCCTAGTGAAGAGCAGCTGATTGTGACCTATAAACACTGTGAGAGCACCAATTCTAGTGCAAAGAAGAAGAGGAAGAAGCTGAAATTGAGGGATGTGGAATCTGTGAGGGATAGCTATCTGATTCCGGTTGATCGGACGGCGGAGATAATGGCGGCGGCGCCACCGGATAATAAGTACAAATGCACCACATGCAATAAGTGCTTCCCAACACACCAAGCACTGGGTGGGCACAGGTCAAGCCACAACAAAGGGAAGATTATCAACAGTCACAACATGGATGAGTCTACAATTGCAGCTGGTGAGGAGGGTACTGATGAGTTGGCAGCCAAGCCGGTGAGCCGAGCTGAGGTGCAAAAGGAAGACGAAGACGCCGGTAGCTCGACCAAGTTGGTGGTGGCAGCTGAGACTGAGACTAGTCACCAATGCAAGATTTGTAGCAAGGTTTTTGCAACAGGTCAGGCTCTAGGGGGTCACAAGAGGTGCCACTGGACTGGCTCAGCTGATCAAGCTGGTGTGTCGAGCCAAGCTGGCTCACCTGGGGAGGCGAGCCAGACGGGTCGAAAAGTGCTGGAGATTGATCTCAATGAGCTCCCTGCTGTGGAGGATGAAGAAGATGGGTATGACTATTATGCATCTAGCTAATTCCTCTCATGCTTCAGTTGGTTAATTAGTCAAGTCAGCTGAATTTCCAGTCATTTTGCAGCTTCTTGGAGTTAGAATTTTAGCTATTGAAAGCTGAGTATCTCAAATTTTGGCTTGTTGATATCTCAGCTGAGTTCTGCTCTACTCACTGATGGCAGTGGTGGAAACTGGAAACTAGCAAGGATTACTGTTTCTTTGAACTACAAGTAAATTTCTTTGGATTTTCAATTATTTTCATTGCCTTTGTGGATCTCTCCTTAAATTCTTGATCCAAACACAGCCTAGCTGGATGAATCATCTCAGTTCATTCTTTTGTTTGTTTGCTATTAGAGTCTCTTGGGGTCTTGTATCTTTTGTGTTCATTTTCTTCATGGCAGGCATGATGTTCCAAGAAGCTTGCTGTGAAGAAAAGATACAAAAAGGATTTTGTTTGTTTCTTTGGTTTGATTTGATGATGTAAAGAAGATGCATGCATATACAATCTAGCCTTCTAGGCATTTATTTAAATTCAATTCTCTATTTATTAATTTCCTACTCAGCTTTCTTTCTTGCTGGTTTCTTGTCTTGCTGTTTGTGGCATGCATTTCAGATTGTGGGCAAGTTTTCACTACAATATTTTCGGTATTAAGTTGTAGTTAAAAGTGGGTGTAGTTTTCGATAAATGATATTTTTGTGATGTATGTAAGAAGAATGACTTGCATTGGATTGTGCGAACACTAGCTAAAATACTGAAAATATCAAGAGTATCCGTAGTGAAAGGTAGATTTGTGGATGTCAGATGGGATTTCTGACTATTGCAGGGCTATGTGCTTTTAGTAGTTTATGTCTGTGCATTTATCTTGGTTGGTGATTCATATTTTGTTGAAGATGTGAAGAGTAATAAGAAAACAAATCTAAAACTGGAGTGGAGCTCAAGAACAGAGATTTTTTCTGTTTTTGTTTTTTGTTTTTTGATGATGTCAAGAGCAGAGATTGTCAAGTGGGTATAAGAAGAAAAAAAAAAGGGTCAAAAGTCAAGAAAACCTCCATCAGCAAAACCTCACCCCTCTTAACTTTCTTTGCAAGTATCATCTCTTGTCTTGATTCTAGCTTTCCCAATACTTTATTACTCAAAAGGCTAAAAGCCAACCATGAAGCTCCCTTCAAAAGCTACTTGTCCTTGTGAAGACTTAGGAACTAGTCAGGGACGGAGCCAGGATTTCATATCCGGGGGGGCCGCAACATAAACAACAATACTGGAGTTGAAAATAGTGATTAAAATTCTTTTTTTAGGGACTACTCATGTGATGTTTTCGTAGGGTAATTGGTATTTTCAGCATTCTTGGACTACATACATCAATTAATTTGACAACTTGTAGTTTAAAAATACCAAAAATACTGAAAATACCTCAGTGGAACTAAGTTTAAAAGACAAAATTTGTTGGCCCATGGAGTTCTATATTAAAGCAGGGGTGGCCCATCCATAAGATATTGGAATAAGTAGTAAAAAAAAAAAAAAAACTCAATGGAAATTTGCTATTGGGGGGTGGCCTTGGCCCCCAATAGCCAACCAGTGGCTCCGTCCCTGGAACTAGTGCACATATATTCCACAGAGGACCAGACGTGGGGTCATTTCAAAAGGTTTGGTGGGTAGACATAAAAAGATGGATTTATTAGATTATGTTTCATGCTCATATTGTTTGGGCTAGCTTACGTTTATTTTGACTAATATTTGTTTTGGTTCAGTCAAAATAGTTAATTCACTCTAGAATTAGGGGATTCATAAGTAATTATTTTTTTGCTGTCTGATCTTAAGAATCAAACTATGTTTAATTGTGTTTGAGCAAATTCATCAACCAATTGTATTGTAGTCCTTGGGACTTTTAGGAGTTAGGTTGTCTCCGGTCCAGACATCCTTGTTATGGGCTTTTGCAGGTTAATAATGATTATTCAAGCTGTTACTTCCATAAGGACAGTGCTACCCGTACAGAGTATTTTGCACAGAAAATGTACCGAGCTCCTTCGGGGACCCACTTTTGGGTCCCACACGAGTGATCTGAACCGTTCATTGTTCTTAAAATATTTTTTTGAGGGGCCCCACCAAATTTCAGCTCAATCGGACGGTTGGAAGTGCTCCAACCGTCCGATTGAGCTGAAATTTGGTGGGGCCCCTCGGAAAAATGTTTTAAGAACAATGAACGGTTTGGATCACTCGTGTGGGACCCAAAAATGGGTCCCCGAAGGAGATCGGTACATTTTCTGTGCAAAATGCTCTGTACCTGTATCTTTATCCCTTCCATAATACCTAGCTTCTCTAGGGTCCAAACCTGGAATTCATGAAGCAATCGCTTCATAGTTGTCCATCTTGGCAATTTGTGTTCAGCTTTATTAAAAAGTTTTTACCGGTCAAAGACTCATGACAAATCTGAACTATTAAAAACACTTTCTGACGACCGAAATTACACGAATTGCTCTTGCAGTCTAAATTCAAACTACGACGAAGCCAAATTATTCTCTACAAACAACTAAAGAAGTAGAGTTAACAAAACCCAGAACTAAGAACCGGTCTTATATGAGAAATAGTAAGTTCAAACCCCATGTTAATTATTAGTATATGACAGAAAGAATTAGAAGTTAAGGCAACCATTGGTCTATGCGCAGGAGATATTTGCATTTTCCTCCACCGTTAACTTGGTCTGTCTTACCCAAAAAAAACTTGGTCTTCATTCTTTCTATTTTTTATTTTTATTTTTGTTCAAAATGATGTTTTCGTTATTCATGGAATCAAAATCAGAACATTTTTGTTTTTCGATTGCCTGTCCATTTCAACCGCAGTCTCTCTGTTCATTTCTTTACTCATGACCAAGTCAAAAGGAATAACCCAAAGCCGTCAGGTCCTCCAGAAAGCATCAACCCTATTTATAATTTATGTTTATGACGCAGGGGAATTCACAAGAAACTAGTTAGCGTATTAGTTCAAACGATGATAGGTCTCGAATCCATGAGGATTCTTGAATCCACAAGAAGAAAGAGAATAACTCTGATTTATAATTTATTAAAAGCTGAATAATGATAGAGGTTACATGCCTTTTTATAGAAAAAACTAGCAAACCCTAGCAAAACTTACCTAAAAAATAAAGTATCCCGTAAATTGGGGAAACTCCCAAAATTGGAAACTAGAAAGAAAAATAAGAAACTCTCAAATCCTAAAATAGCAAAATTACTAAATTGAAGGCCTAAACGAATGAATTTGGCCGAATTCCACCATCGGTCACGATTAGGGTGGAGAGTATTGATCATATCACGATTCTGCTTCAGCCCACCAAGTTTGGGCCTATTCCGGACTCGTCGATAAATTGCCGTAATTGACCATTTTCAATTAAGAGCTGTTTGGGCCTCCTAAGCTTCGACCGGTCCAACTGATTATAGAACTGGGCTGCTACTTGTTTTGCATCAGTTTATTTTAACGTAAGATAGGACTTTTTTTTTTATTTTTTTAAACATACGTAAGGGAGGACTCACTTGGAGATTTTTCATGGTCTTTATATGTAAATTCACATAAATATACGCATTCAAGTGAGGAAGCTAGCCCCAAGTCGCAAGCTGAGGAGCACAAATACTAGGCAGGCACCACGATGTGTCACAGGAAGGCTCCCCGATGGACTAAATGTTGGGGTGCAGGCAACTTTCAGCAGTGGTCTAATCTGGGAGTGTAGGGGGCAGAGGTCCCACTAGGGGGTGGGAGCGGAGTCCCCACAGGAACAATATTTTTGGATCTCGGTGTGTAATTTCGGTCATAGGACCCGACCTATTTATTTAGCAATTTGTTAATATTTAGAGTTATCAGTTTTCAGAGAAAAACAAAGAGAGAGGCGAGGGAAAACGCAGATCTCAGAGAGATTGTGAAAAGACTTGTACTCTTATTTTCGATTTCATAGTGGACTGGTGTGTCTCCTGTTATTTTTCCTCACGTTAAGGTCTTCCATGTATATCTTGTGTCTCGTTTTTCTTTTCCGTTTTTTCATTACGCACGTCTGTTTGTGTTCCGATTTCCTGACACTAAATGATGCTTTGAACTTAAAACGGGATCCATGAAAAAACATATCTAAGCAATGATCGACTTGAGAAGTTCCCATGGCCCTTTTAAAATCACGCAAACACACCCAAATTTTGTGATGTGGGAAAGCGTTACACTGAGGGTTTTTTTGGCAAAAAAGTGTAGAAGTAGTTTTTTGGTCTTTTGTTTTGTCTTTATTCATTTTTTTTTTTTTTTGCATTTGTTAGTTTTGAGTCAAGTTTTCGTGGTTTATGGATTCGTCATCGAGACGAATCTAACAAGTATAAAATTATAGTCAAAACTAATATTTTTTTGAATAAAGCTGAAAATAAACCAGTTTATTGGTTTAATTTTGGATTTATTAAAACAAATTAGTTTCGACCATAATTTTAAAATCTTTGGATTCGTTGACGAATCTATAAACCACGAAAACTTGACGTGAAACCAACAAATGCAAATTTTTTTTGAATAAAGACAAAACAAAAAAACTATATATATATATATATATATATATATATATATATATATATATATATATATATATATATATATATAGTTTTTTGTTTTGCCAAAGGAGCCCTGGGGGTTGGAAAAAAAGGGGGAAAAAAAAATAGAGGAGAGAGATTTAGAGGAGTAGCCAACACGTACGAAAACGAATTATGAGACTTGTTGGCTATGTGGAAAAAGAAAAAGCTCAACTGTTTTCTTGACGGATTCTTGTGACCATATGAAAGCAACTCTTTTGCATGGAATCGCTTTTTGACTTTACATACATTGCCACATTTCTCACGCCATTTGCTTTTATTTCCCAATTAATAAGTATTTCCTTATTTATTTTATTTTTTGTTTGGCTTTTTGTTTCTTGTTGTAATTTGTTCTTGTTTTCATATATATGATCTATTTTACGGCTGCAAACAAGCCGAGTTGACCCGAGTTTTACTATATTCAAGCTTGTTTATTAAGTTTTTAATCAGCTCGAGCTCAGTGAAAACTTAACGAGCCGAGCTCGAGCTTGTTGACGAGCTTAACCAGTCAACGAAAAAAAATATACACATATATACTCACATGGTCTTAAGAAAACAAAGAAAGTTTTATGTGTTCATTTATATATGCATGTTTTAGTATATCTATATACTCTACAGGAAAATAGTCTCAATTCAAAATGATAGTGAAATTTAAGAATTTTTTTGAAAAGAGCGCATTATGATATCAAATTGGAATAAATTTTTTTACTCCATCCGTCCCAATTTTATAGTCCTATATCTTTCAATCGGTAATACATTTTATATGCAATATGGATCTTGTTTGATAGATCTTGATTTAATCTTATAAACAAAGTGTTCAAAATCACCTAAAATATTATAGATTATAAGATATAACATTTTGAAAAGTGGCACGAACTCCCAAAAGGGACTATAAAATTGGAACGGAGGGAGTATTATTTTATTCCTCTAAAAAATAAACGAGCCTTATCGAGCTGAGCCGAGCCTTGCCGTGTTCAGACTTGTTTGTTAAGGTTTTTAACAAACTCAAGCTTGAGCCGAATCTCAATAAAACCTTAACAAACTGATCAGTTTGAACGAGCTCATTTCGAGCCAAGCTCATGAATAGCTTAGTTCATTTGTAGCCCTGATTCTGTTGTCGAGTTGACAGCCTTCAAAAAAAAAAACTTCCTAAATACCCTCAAGAGTGTTGTCTAGGGTTTTCTTAGAATATATAACCTTAGGATTACAAATACTCTTATTGTCTCTATTATTAGTGTGGCAGCGTAACGTGAGTGAGACAGGCTGAGAGTGAGAGGGGGAGCCGGTTGTGGCTTCCTGAAGAGGTTTTTCAACTTGTGTATTATGTAAATATATTCAAGGGAGTTTTCCTCAGATTCTTGTCTGTGTTTGTGTGTGTGTGACCCAGAAAGCGCAGCAAAGAGTGCTATTTTCTACTTCATTGTTTCTTACCCCTCTCTGCTGTTACATTCTTACATTCTGAAATCTGAGAAAAACTTGGGTGCTCCACGTGATGCCTGACCACGAATCTTAGCCGTCCGGCCAAAAGTGTTTTGAACGACTCTTCTCTCTCTTTGCAATCTGGGCCGCCCAAAACACTTTTATATATTGTACCTTATATTTATATCTTGGCCGTCCAAGTTTTTCTCTTGAAATCTCGATGTACATAAACGATTCAATATCACCAGACCATTCTTTTGTCATTGATGCCATAATATATCGTACCTTATATTTATATCATGCACAAGGCTTGTTGTTGTAAAGGCATGAATGCCTTTATTTTTTTAGATAGATTGCATTAATGTATTTACCAAACGAACTAAAGATTGTATCACTTCGAATTTGCAGCTCACCGGCCATGTCCAATACAGGTGCCAAATAATTAAAACTATTTATAAATGTGAAACCAGGAATTTTCATTGCTCAGGGTCGGGAAATATTTTATAAAAAGAATTTATGAAAGAAAATCGAGAATGCAACTACAAAGATTCTGTTTATTCAATTCGATCTACGTCTTGTTTCATTCTATCTACAAATCAAGAGGTTATTTTCAATAGAATTTTTATACCGCAAAGAAATGAAGTTTTAATATTTCTATTAATTCTCAATTTGAATGACGTAACAAAATGGATGGTGCATCTTGACCTTAACGTGCTAAACATAACCCGTGCCACGCATAACAGTTGAAAGAAAAATAAAAAGTTTCAAGATTTCAAGAAAAATAATAAAGTATGAAGAATATATTTTCTTTCTGTGCTTACTATGAAAAATACTTCATATTGGTGTTGTAATGTATAATATCCTGATAATATATAGTATCTATAAAGAAAAATGGTACAGATAGAGATAGCTAGAGAAAGATGGGAATAAAAAATTAGATATGGAATAGGGCAAGATTTTCAGAATTTGAATTTATTTGTTATTGTAAGAATGTGCTATATGTGTCACCTTAAAATTTTAATGAAAACCCAACTAAGCCGTGTTACTTGTCACTCTGAAAGTCTTTCTTACAAAAACACCTCATGCAATACCATACAGTATAGATTTCTTTACAATTATGACAATACCATCCTCATAAGTTTTTAAAAGATTCAAAGGTCATTCGGAATAAAAAGTAGAATTACGATAGCTAGTGGAGAAATTTCGTTCTTCAAACGTCATGAAGAAGATGTGGAATATAAACCACCACGAAGCACCACTTCGGACTAGGCGAGGTTTGAATCCTAGACCTCCCTATTAAGAGAGCCGAGGAAGTGCCAATTGGGCTAGAGCCTATCGGTGCCGGTTTGAAATGGGTACGAGGCTGTTTTTTCTGAAAAACAAGAGCAAGTCTTTTCTACACATCGAAAGTATGCATGCATGGCTGTAGTCAATTTCTAATTGAGCCCGTCTTAACTCCTCAAATGGATCTTTTGATCACTTTTAGAGAGAATTACTACATACTTAATAAAATCCTGTTGCCATGGTGGATGATTTGTTTCTCAGAAAGGACATTAATGGAAAGCATGCAATCAGGCGCCGTTCCAGTAAGGAAATTTTAGGCTTTTTGGGTTTTTCATGCTTTCAGAGACAGGTCATTCTTCTCACATACATCCCAAAAAATCAAAGCTTAATGGAATGGTTCCCGTAAAAAAACTACTCCTTGAATGTTACGGTTTTCGCAATATAAAAGTTACCTGTTACAATTTGACCTGTAATGAGGGAGAAGGTTTTTCAATATGACAGAATTTGCCAATTTGGGGCAATTTTTAGAGAGAACATTCCTTACGCCGCCGGTGTAAACAAAAATTTCCTCTAAATCGATGACATTGTGCCATGTGTCCAAACAGTGGTCCCAAATAAAAGAACATGGATACGTGGCGGTCGCGCCATGCAATTGATTTGGAGAAAACTTTTGTTTACACTAGTAGTGTAAAAGAATGTTTTCTCCAATTTTATACTTTTAATAGGGTGGTTTGGCTGTATTATAAATATTTTTGTGTGGTCTAATTTATTGAAGCAGTATCAAAATTTGTGCACAAAATAGAGATTTTTTGGATATTTGAGTGGGTCAAGTGACCCTGACTCTGATATGGTTTAGTAGTCCAGCACCACACAAAAAATTCCTCATAATTTCCCCAAAGACCTATTTTCTCCCCAATAATGTCCACACCTCACCTGCAAATCCTCATTCCTTTATCCTCCTCCATCACCACCGCTAATTGCGGTCACCGTTTTCCCCTTCTCCGCTCCCACCTCTCTCGTTCGTCTTAATTGGCACAAGATATAAAAGAGCAATGAAATGCCCACATCCATCTTTCTCAATTCTCATCCTATCCCTCCCCTAGTTTTTCTCAGCATTGATAAGTCAAGATCGATGTCGTCCATTTCGTGTTGGGGTTTTTGCCCCCTAGAAATATGCACAAAATAATAAAATGTGGGTGCAATTTATTTATTTTTTGGTCATTCATCATTCATAATCTATTATTACATGAGAGAGGAGGGAATGAGACTCGATCCCGGGATGCAGTGTGGGGTATCCAAAAACTCTACCGCATGAGCTAGCCACCACTTGCAATGTGGGGGCAATTGGTACATGGAAATCCGACATATGTATTGGCACATGGAGAAGTTATTTGTTCTTTTCTCCTTTTACAAAATTTATCTCTAAAAGTTTTGACTGGTTCATCATTCGTGTTTTTCCCCGTTTAATGATTTTTTTAATAATTTTTTTTAATTTTGTTTTTACCTTTTTTTGGATGTATATGACATAGCTTTATTCAAAAAGTAAAAAAAAAAAAAATTGTTAAAAGGTTTAAAAATTGACTAAAGACGAAAAAAATATGCGCCCATATACTACCTTTTAATCCCAAAAACTCAACCCAAAACTAACAACCAATAATTTATTTGGGAGCCTTTTGGAAAGTGGTGTGGACTACTTCAGTTCAAAGTGTTGGGTTTCTCTAAGAAAGTGTTGGGCTTGAGAATTTCAACAGCCACCCAGATATTTTGAATGTGTAAATGCTTCTCTTGTATCTATTTAAAGGGCAGTGTGTATCCGTGCCAGGTGTACATGTGTGGGTAGGACTTAGGAGGGCAGCCCCTTCGAGAGTTGTTGGGTACATCGGTCGTGAGGTGAGAAGAGAGAGTAGATATGAGAGAAATATAGAGATGTGAGGGTGAGTTATTCAATTTGGTGCGGGTACATACTGAGACAAAATTAAAGGAAGTGCAATTAAACTTAACTCCCCCAGATTAGTGGTGTTAATACTGCACCAGAACTTGGATATATACCTTCCCCATTTTACCACCAGAAATGTTTGCAAGAAATATGTATTCTACTAAAAATATCTGATAGAAAACCATTTTTCAAACTTGTTAACATTGGACTAAAAAAGCACTATCTATTAACTTCCAATAGAAAACAAATATGTAACATTCAAATATTTGCTTAGAGAGATTGGGACAATACACAGAAAATGACCAAAAGCTGTACTAGAAAATTAGGTGGGCACAAATTAACCCTGCATAATGGGGTGAAAACTGCGACAAAAACAACACAAATAGTACTAGAAACAAGTTAAACAACAACAAATAAAATGACAAACTTATGTGATACTCGCGACTGATACACTGTGTTACCATATAGAATGAAAGTTTCAAAGAAAATGCAAGGAAAAGAACCAAATATTTTGCGAAAGAAGTACTTCCAAAGCATATACTAGTGTTATCAATCTGATGGCTACATACAAAACACGAAATTACAGTACAAATTAAAAAAATGTTCAAATTTGCCAATCTTTTTGCCAATCTTTTCAAAGTAATTACATCATTATCTTCCACAGATTCACGCATGCGCCAAACACTCACTTTCCACAATTCGTGCATAAAAAAAATGTGATTTTGATTGCCCGAAATTCAAATCAAGATCGAAAATGAACAACCTTCATTCCTGATCATGGCGTGCACTTTCTTGAAACAATCTGAGAAAATCAACTACTCTTTTTGGGCTGCTGAATCTACTTGTCTAATTTTTGCAATTGTAGACACTTAAGACAAGACATAGGAAAGCAATAGTTAACTTACCTTTTCCGCCGTAAATGAAGCTTGACTGGGGGGAAAGTGGAGAAGTCGTTTGTGGCAAAAATGAAAATATATGTTTGGTTTTCAGGTTTCCCGTCCAGTTCAACGGTGGCACTCTGCTCATTTCTTGACTCACGACCAAGTCAAAAGGTGAAAAACAAAATTAAAACTACAGCCGTCAGAGTGCCTCCAGAAGGCTTCGAGCCTTATATTCTAGGTTTATATTAACGTATGTAAGACGGAACTCACAAGAAAATTATAACTCGAGAGATTTTTTCGTGATCCTTACATATTCACACACGCATCTAAATTTTTTGAGGAGAGGAAGTCGGTCCACATCACAGGCTCAAGAGCCTAATTTTATCTATTAGATAGAAGACATGCACCGTGACGTGTTACAAGAAGGCCCCCACACGGGCTTAATAATGTTTTGAACATAAGACAGGATCCAAAAAATAACACACTTAAGCAATAACTAGAGAGGTGTCCACGGGACTAGCAAACTTACACAAACACGCCCAAATTTTCGAATGTGGGAAGGGTTACACTTAGAGAGAGAGAGAGAGAGAGAGAGAGAGTAGCACAAACACATACTGATTACAACAAAAATTGGTGATGAGAAAAAAGAAAAGAAAAACTGTTTTCTTGACAAATTCTTGTGACCAAATGAAAGAAACTCTTTCCAGTTCAGAAAAGAAAAAAGACACTTTTACATAAAACAATTTTCGACTTTTAATTCATTGCCACTTTTCTCACGCCATTTGCTTTTACTTCCTAAAAGAGTACACAAGTATCACTGCGAGAATATTATGTATCGACTTCTTAAAGAAAACAAAAATGCAGAACATTCAAACATTGGCTTAGAAAGGGAATAATACACAGGAAGGACCACCTGTCCTGAAAGATCAGGTGGGTACAACCCCTGCATAATGGGGTGACAACTGCAACAAAAACAATACAAATACTAGAAACAACAACATCGATTGTACGAAAAAGCAACAAGTAACCTTGAATATCCTCATTTGCAGCTTCAAAACCTGATCAGTCTCTACAGTGTCTGCATAATAGGTTTTCAACTTCTCAGCTTGTTGTGTCTCTTCATTTTCAGACTTATTTTCGGCATCTCTAAACTCATTAAATATCTGAGGTTGTCCCATTGCAACTTGATCCGCTGCAGCAACTCTCACCTTCGGGATTGTTCTTGAAATTGCCAGATACTCGACCTCAGCTTCAATTTTTTGCTTGAAAAGACCCTCCAACTCAGCCTCCATCTCTCTGTATTTTTCATGCCGCGACTCAATGGTGCTCCCCGTTTCTTCCTTTGGGGACTCATTACTCTTTTGGGCATATTCAAGTTCAATAACCTTGGCGTCTTTTGCTTTGAGCGAAGCATTTGCCTCTTCAATCTTCCTTTCCAAAAGATCTACATTCTGCTGTAACCTTGTGACCTGTTTTTCCGGGGAATGAGAGAAATTTTGTGTAATCTCCCCAGTGTGCAACAGGTCAGATGAGCTTGCCTCGTCAATTCTTTGAGCAATGGAAGCAAACTTCGAAGGTAAATTACTCCCCAGGGTAGAACTGTCGTAAATCGAAATTTCTCCAATCTCCCTTAAGTTCTGAACTTCTGTAACAGCGCACAGCTGGCTCTTAGTAAAAATCAAATAGAAAACAACAGCTAAAGCACTACCATCCATTTACTTTTTCACTAAAGGAAGAACACATAACAAGCACATACAGCTATCAAATTCTACTGGAAACCGTCATGATCATAGATGAAGTATATTCACACAGATTGTAGGAATTGTGTTCAGGTGTACTGCGTGACAATAAATATACTCTCCATGCTCCCATATTTAGAAAATAGCTAAATGACAATTCTCCAAGCCTTCGTAGTTTCAGGAATGAAACTGACAGTTATTTGATCTTCGCAACTGATTTTTTACTCTAATGAAAGTTTAAAAGAAATGCAAGGATGAGAAATCCATATTTTCAAGAGAGTATTAACTTGCAAAGCATGTACTAGTGGTATTAATATGATGGCTGCATACAAGACACAAAAACAAACAGCATATATTAAAGCAGATAGTGGAGGAATAAAGATTTGCCAACCTCTTTCAAGTGCCTCCTGTGCAGACTGCAGGGTGAAGATAGACTCAACTAAGGGATCTATATCTGTTGACGATCTATGAATCTCAACCTTTTCTCTGTTAAACTCCCAAGAACCATGAACTGAATCTTGTTGAGAAAGATCATCTAATTCTCCCACTTTTTGTATGGTGTTGTAACCAGTTCGAAGTTCCTCATCGTAGCTTTGTTCAACACCATCTTCATCGCTGTTTTCTCCATTGCAATTTGTTGACTTCCCATTTTGTTGCCCATTTCTGGTCACAGAATCGGCACCCTGCACAAAGACACAGTTGAAGGTTCGCGAGTCAGATTCCACGCTGGAATGAGAGTTTTCCTTCTCGATTTTGACCCTTTCTCCTCTGGGCTTCTTACTGGCCTCTGTCCGATTCTTTCCTTTTTCACCACTTTGACCCGAATTAACCACGTTCTTCCCACTCAAACCCTTCATCCAGTTCTGATCTCGTGCATTACCCACCGCCAAAGGTATCTCATACCTAGACCTCGGAACACTGGCGGTAGTGGAAGACTTACTACTCCTATTCTCACTGTTCTCAGAATCTGTCCTGGGTGCCACTGGCTCCCTAGATTCCAAGCTAGACCCAACACCCATATTTTTTACCATTGCCTTTGTAGATGATAAGGAGTTATCACTTTTTCGCCTCGTCTCAACAGACAAACCCCTCTTCAATATCTTACTAGGATCTAAATTACCACTTCCATCTTTACTAAACTCCCTCCTAATTCGTCTCCATTTCTTCAGCCCGTACCCTTTACTAGTGCCTGGTGGTGACGACCCTTCAAAAGGCTTAACTTCAATATCATCTGATTTGATATTGGTAAAAAAGTTATCATACTTGTGATCACTACCACAATACCCATTACTTTCAATCTTATTTCCTTCGTCATTTGCCAATCTTTCTGGAGTAACTACTTCATTATGTTCCATTACAAATCCCACAATTCGAGCATTAAAAAAATGTGATTTTGATTGCTCCCAAATTCAGATCAAGATTGAGAACAAACAACCATCATTCCAGCTCACAGAGCGCAATTCTAGAAAGAAGAATCTTAAGAAACCAAATACTCTTTTTGGGTAATTTCCAGTCTTCCAGAAGAATTGGATTGAAAAAAAAAAATCAAATAGTACTACTGTTTTCGGGTAATTTCCAGTCTTCCAGAAGAATTGAATTGAAAAAAAAATCAAATACTACTGTTATTTCCAGTCTTCCAGATGAATTGAATAGAAAAATGTGATTTTTTTATTGGCCCTAGTGGAATTTTCAAACGGAAGATAATTTTAGAGTGGAGAAGGAAACACACCCAATTGGAATTCGGATCAAGATCGAGAACAAACAAACATCATCCCAGCTCATGGAGCGCAATTCTAGAAAGAATCTGAGAAAACCAAGTACTCTGTTTGGGCAATATCGAGATAAATGTGATCTTGATTGCCCCCACACTCCAATGGAATTTTCGAACTGAAGACAATTTTAGAGTGGAGAAGGAAACACACCCAATTAAGCGTAATTCAAATGAAATTAGTAATAGTCAACCGTACCTTTTGCGCCATAAATGAAGCTTAAATTGGGGAAGAGAGAAGGAAATTGAAACCCTAAAATCGGGTTGGATCTGGAGTTAAAAAATTGAGAGAATTTTGTTATTGGATCGAACGTGGGAGGATCAGATTGGCCACCTGGAGATATGGCCCACTCGGGAAAAAGCCAGTAAACATCCGTACCGACTGCATATGTGGAACACTCGTGAGATCCGACAAAGTGGGTACACAATCATTCTTTTTTTTTTTTTCTTCTCCCCACCTACAGAACGGGCCGAGTTTGTCATTTGCTAAAATCAATCAAGATTTTAGCAAATTCTCTTCAATTTTAACAAATGTTAACTAAAATTTACTAAAATCATAGTTGACTTTATCAAATGAGGAACCCATTTGTTAAAATCTGTATTGATTTTATCAAGTGAGGTAATTTTATCAAATGACAAACTCAGTCTAAAAGGTCACATGAAATTTCCGCACTCCAATATACTTTTATACACTTTTTACATATTTCAACATACTTTTTCGCAAGTGGAGTAGAGTGCAGTTGATGCCTCTCTTATACTCCCATGCACATGGGCACGATTCGAATCCCGTAAACATCCCTCCCCCTCCCCAAGTCTCCTAGGATAGAGTAGATTAGGATTAACGAATCTCAAAAAAAAAAAAAAACCATACTTTTTCAACTTTTAGCGTTTTCCAGTTAGGTTATCTTTCCACACACCTCCCATAGTTCCAAAAGTTTTTCTCATCCCTGATATGCCCTGCGAAACTGGTATGTTCCCAACCAAATTTTTGGGGAAATGATAATGCCCTAAAAATGCCAGAACTTCAGTGTATAGTAGCCTTAAGACATGGTATATGTTTTTCATGCATAGAAGTTTTAATGTTAACAAAAGCAGTTTTGGTATTAACACTTCCATTTTCTTTTCTTTTTTCTCATTTTTTCGTTCTCAATGAAAGTCAATATTGTTCAATGTACTGGTGGTCCATGAATATCAATCAAATGTATAGAAGTATATGCATGGAGTACATAGTGCTTAAAGCATCCAACATGTCACTCCCTATACACCAACCTAAGCTAAATTGAGGAGAAAAATCTTAAAGCTAGCAATTTATCAATCTCCACGAAAGCACCTTAACAAATTAGTTTTTGCTACAGTTCTTCCTAAAAAATAAAGAGCCAATATTTGCTCCTAAGTCTTATTTTAGTAGTATTTGTTTCTCTCTCCTTCAAGTATCTCAATAATCGCTTTTAGAAAAAGTTGAAGCAAAAATTAATTGAAGATAATAATAGTTTAATACTCCCTCCGTCCTAATTTTATAGTCTCTCGTTTTATCCTAACCGGATAAAAAAAACGATTTTATCTTTCAATCGGTAATACATTTTATATGCAATATAGATCTTGTTTGATAGATCTTGATTTAATCTAATAAACAAAGTGTTCAAAATCACCTAAAACATTGCAGATTATAAGATATACCACTTTGAAAAGTGGCACGAACTCCCAAAAATGACTATAAAATTGGGACGGAGGGAGTAGCATAGAAGTATAACAGGGAGTCTGGTCCAGTGGGCATTTTGCTAAAAGTAAGAAAATACTAGCTTTTTCTCTGTAATTTGGTTCAAAATCAAAGGAGGAAATGTGCTCTTACAACTGGACTGTCACCACCCCACTTGTTTTTTCTTCATCTTCTACGAACCTCTATAGTTTATTCATTTATTTATCACCTCAAATTGTTTTTTAAAAATAACTCCTCTGGTTTCTTTGAAGGTTTCAATTTTGGTAAAGAAGAATTTACTTATAATTTATTTTGGATTAGATTTGAACTATTGCTAATAATTGCCTCAACTATTACAATAGTGGAAATTCAAAGGGATTGGTCGAGTGAGAGCATGACAACAAGGAGCTTACACCTTCTCTCAGTGAAAATTCTTGGGGCCATTGAAATTTTTCCATATTGTTAATATCGTCTCAAAATTAATTGAGATGCGCATAAATTAATTTGGTAACCAAGGACCAAAAAATTATTACAATTTTGGAAAAAATATTGATTTCAACATCTCCCTTTAACGGTTTCTACATGTTCCCAAAATGGCACAAGTTTGTATACTAGAATTTTAGTAAACAAATTATTTCAACCATAATTGAGATTACAACTTAGTTTTGATCTTCATTGGAAGCTAGAAGAAGTGTTCTTCATTTCCCCAAAATTGCAAAAATATTATTCTTTCAAAAGCCTATGAGAAAATCAAATGCAATCCCTTATGACTCTCTCTGGTCAATACCACTAATATAATTTGAGGGCTGGATTCTGGATTAGTGGGCTGGCCATGTACACATTTGTCAGAGCCCGGCAACTTGCCCATTTAGGTTGCTGGAAATACTATAAACAAACCAAATAAGAGGTTTGGTGGATTTGGGCTGGATTTGACAGCATGTCCATCTTCTGGCTTTTAATAGGGATCTGTTTGTATTGATTTTGCTAATCATAGCCCATCATATTCTTTCTTAACTCAGCCCATGAAATTCAGGACAGGGAAAAAATATTCAAGAATTGTGTAGACCATTATTGGCTCTTAACAAAAATCTCTTTAGTAGCCTCGGAAAATTATTCAGCTCTCCAGAGCATTGCTGCAAGGGATCCTTCGCACCCTAGGTCACATGTAAATTTTCCCTAAAGCTGTGTCATTTGGTTCACTTCCGCTCGCAATTTTTGCTCTCACAAAATTTAGTAGTTTGAGATTTTTTCAAAAGGCTCTTTCACGATCTATCTCATTTTATAGCTCACACACACTCGCGTGTATGTGACTTAGTTCACATTGCACAAATTTGTTATGCTCACGCTTATTGAGGTAGAATTCACACCAATAGGATGTTGGGACAAACATTAGTATTAAATTTTCTTGGAGCACCTGCACGCAGTGCTCCAGCACTGGTGCGGGCTCCACTGCCGAATATGTGGCTCTCACACCTATGTGTGATGAAAAGGCCTCAGAAGTATTACATGGAGGTGCTCCAAAAGCAGTGCCTCTAGAGCAATGCTCAAATAACACAAAATAATCACTCGATGGAGAGTGCCTCTAGTGTAATGCTCCAAGAGCACCGAGTAGTTATTCGTGTTGATCAAGACAATTCTCATAGAACATTGCTCGAGAAGCTCTCCTCATCATATTAGCTAGGACAGAACCCATACAAATATGTGGTGGGGATGGCTCTCGGAGAATTTCTCATGTTTCCTCTTCGCTAGTTGTGGGTGTCTTGATATTGATTTGCCAGCAAATGATATGCACCATCATTGCTGGGAAAATTGGCTGATAGAAAATTAACTAAAATTAAAGCCTACATGCAAGGAATGAACTCTTTTCTAGTGGTGTTTGTGCAGTGTATGTGATGATGTAGCAATGAATTAAGGAAACAAACAAATTAATAGCTCTTCCTCCTCCCCATTTTAAAAATCTGGTGGAACTTCTGACTTTATCCACTGATTAATGTTGTTTAATTCAAAGTAAAGTTGTGGCATTCTGAGCTTTAATTCTCCCTGCCAATAGTATTGTACTAAAATGGACACTCCACAGTTGCAGTATAAACCACGTTTCTTTTTTTTTTTGCTTTTGAGTACGTGTAAAGCAAGTAAATGAGAACACAAGGGTGCCCTGGGTCAATGGAATTGTCCGCAAACCCATCCGAGCTATGTTAGGGAAGGATACGAATCTTGATATTCTAGTTTTTGCGAATTTGGTTCAGGTTTGATCCGCCCAATAATCCTTCTTCGATCCGTCTAATCCGCAACCAACCCGACCTAACCGTACCTCATTTATAGATGGGTGCAAATGGAGAACACCACAATTCATGACGAGCATATCGGTTTGGGAACCAACCCGATCAACCCAAAACCGATCCACGGAGAGGCCTAGTGAACACAACAGTATCACATTTTTAAATGTAATTTTTATTTTCCAGGATTTATGGTATTTACAATAATCAATTGAGTATCGCATGAAAATTTTAGGTAACTGATTTTCACATCCCTTAAATTGATACTCACACCCTCTCCTTTTATAGTACAATAAAATTTTACTGAAAGACAAAAAAGATGGTGTGTATATCAATTTGGGGCGTCTAAATCACTCCCTAAATTTTATTCATGTTTGTCGGCCAGATGGCTAACCAGCTATAACGCTAACACCCCTGCTATTTGTATTCTATATCAAATGTGCTTCGTTTGATTCATGTGATGAGATTTATTTTTATTTGGAATTGGAATTTTGATTTCACAATTTATAGGTAGAATTGATTATTAGGGTTTCCATCATGATTGAACTTTTGATTATTTGATTTTATGTTTTCATTTAAGATTTCATTAATAAGTTCCTCCGCTAAGTTAGATTTATGAATCAAGCATTGTGTCCAACTATCCATGTTGGACTATACTCGTGTACCTCATACATAAGAGGAATCCGTGGAAATAACTTATTCAAGACAAGTAAAAAGTATTTACAGTATACAAACTTAATAATCTTGTTTACATAAAGAAAGTACTGTAACATGTAATGAACTTAAACAAAACATGTTATTTATTTTGGATTTTTAGGACTCAAAATCTTCATTATTGAGCAAACCCACAATTTTTTTATTTTTTATTTTATTTTTTGATAGTTTGCAACCGTGACATGCTAAGATGAGCCTTTTATTATTATTTTTTTGAAAGGCAAAATTAATATTTTATTAATCTTTGATATTAATACAAGATGGGCCTTTTATTATGCTTTGAATACAAATCCTAAGAGCATCACCAATGACATACTCAAATGTGAATACTAAAATGTTGCCACATCACCTTTTGAGTATTTATTTAATGGGTTTCTAAAGTTAGCAATGTAAAACTCTACAATGGTTCATTTTTGTCCATAATCAAAAAAAGGGAAAGTGTGGGTAGTTTTGAGTGCAAGTTTGATTATTGAGAAAATGTTGGTAGTTTTGAGTATCCAAATGCCAAAATTTGAGTAGTTATAAAGAATGTTGCTAACTTTGAGTATTTATCTAAATGTCATTGTGAGCCTTTTTTGAGTATCCAAATGTCAAAATTTAAGTATTTTTTCCTTTTGAGTATGTGATGCTCTAATATATGTATTCATTCACCTGACTTATTATTAATCTTCTGAGACTGACACCTATAGGACCTACAACTTCATTTCAAACAATTTTTAGCTACCCAAGAAGTAGTAATTAATAAATTCCAAAGCCCCTTAAAATCAGCTGAAGTCCACGAGCACATGCTGGCAGGGTATTCATTCATGTATTTTGAAGTATGATTAACAAACAATTAAAGTAAGTTTTATAAACAAAGCAATAAACATAAACAAGTGATTAAGAGGTTCTTAAGTATGGTGGAGAAAGAGGAACCAAAGGGCAAATTGTTGAGAAAAACTTGGGTGCTGGTAGGCAGGTAGGGTATAGCCACGTGATGCTTGACCGGGCATTTCGGCCGTTTAAAATTATTTTGGACGACCCAGATTGCAAATAGAGAAACAGGAAAGAGAAATAGGAGAGAGACCGGGAACAAATCTAAACCGTCCAAAACACTTTTAAGATGGCCGAGATGCACAGTCGGACACCACGTGGCCACACCGGACCGGCACCCAAGTTTTTCTCCAAATTGTTCCCCGGATTTACAAATTTTTTAGTCAGCAATGGCTTTTCCAGCTCTATAGAATGATATGATGTGGGGAAAAAGGCAGAATCTTTTAGAAACTTAAATGGAACATGGAATTCTTAATGCAATTTAATTTGCTTACATAGCCAGCTCTATGATATCTTATGTACTGATTTGTTGGGGTCCATGTTGAACTGTAAGGATGCATGAATGAGTAAATCTGCATCAAATCATTAATGAGAAAGTTCCAAAGAAACACATATTAGGACTTGTTTATTTCTCAAAAGTAAAGCAGAGAATAACTTTCCGCTCGTCCTTGTTTGGAAATTTATACCCATTAATAATACCAAATTTGCTCAACACCAAATTTACTCAAATTCTTTAGTAAATTTGCTCAACACCAAATCCAACATCAAATAAGCAATGACTCTATTTGTTCACTGCAACATCAGAAAAGCTTATGTTGCTACCAAATCCTTCACTTTTCTTCTTTCATTTTGTCTTTCTACGCCTTTTGATCGTCAGGTTGAAAAGAAATTTGGAGGCAAAATGAAAAAAAAAAAAATTGTTTTGACAAAATGGTGGGAAAGTTTTGGAGCCAAAATGAAAAAAAAAAAAAAAACAAACGAACAAACTTTTTTTGACAAAATTTTAACTAGAATTTGGTAAAAGAGTGATTTCTCATTGGAAGAAGTGATATCAAATCAAGTTTTTAACCAAATTTTTACTCAAATTTGAGTAAAAATTTGGTGTAGGAGTGGAGATGCTCTAACTAACCCTCTCCGAACAAGATTAACGGGTTCGATTTTATTCACCCATCCAAGCTCGTGTAGTTATCATAGGTCAATTCTTGAAACAATGTATTCGCTCAGTCAAGTCATCACATTGTAAAAAAGAGAGAGATGTCCTTGAGCATTTCACCCGAACCGCTATTTCATATGTGGGTTTTTCGATGCATTTGTCAAAGGAAACAATCACCAAAATGTTTATTTCTGATATGGCAAATTGGTCCCTTTTAAAGACATCAAATTTGTAATCTTCAAATTAATACTATAATAAAATTTGAAGATTGAAAGGGTACCCCTTTGGCTCATCGGGTGGATAGAAAATGTTTAGTTTATGTGTTTTAATTTTACACATACAGTAAAAAAAAATTTTAAAATACCAAAATTTTAAAAGGACTTGACAGCCAGCAATCATATTGAAAAGAGGGATGGGCTTCTACATGCCTTCGCCATTTCAAAGAGGAGTGGTGGTTGAGCCTATTTGCCATTTTCCCTCTCTTGTTTTGCTTCTCAATAATGAAAACTTGGACTGGTCTTTGGTTCATTTTCCAGTGCAAAAATAGTCACAGCTGTGTCAGAAGGAGTACACATACAGAGAGAACCCTGCTTTGATAAACGTACATATCTAATATCAATGGAGTTTGTTTTATTCCTAAAGCCAAATTGAGCATAAAATGCTCCGAGGGTTAGTCCGATCGGTTGGTGGATTTGCTCCCTATATGATTGATTAAGATTCAATTTTGGGTCAAATTACAAGAAATTAGTTTCTTGTGAATCTCTTAGTCCCGGCGTGAATAACTTACCTTTAACCAAATCAGAGAATAATCAATATGCGCGTAAACTAGCTCAGACACCTGTGCTGGTTGAAAAAAAAAAGAGCATAATAAGAGGGCCATTACAACAAGGTCCTAGTCTATGGTTAATGGTTCCTCACTGGCCATTTGCTCTGAGTTCTTTCTGACCTATCTTTGGCTTCTGTGAAGAAAGGAGAGAAAACCAAGTTATATTTTGGACTTTGAAAAGATTAAAATTCAAACAGCACATAAAACAAAAAGTAATAGTCCAAGCCCAAGACAAATGATTAAATTACCAGAGAAAATAATACTACTATAACCCCATTTACCCTTTGCAACACCTTTTGAAGCACTTCATTCAATATTCAATGTTCAAATCCCTGCAGATCCAACCCATACATTAGATTCCCACATCTTCCCAGCTTATTCATCAGAGAGAGGAAGCAGTCTGGGGATGCAGAAAGGAGGGTCTCCCTTTGCTTGTTAATTTGCTCCAATGAAATAAACAACCAGGTAAAGTGAATGATTTTGAGCATTACTATTGAGTTCTTTTACCTTTTGGATATAACTCTTGACACTCTTGCTTCTGTTCTAAGAATGACAGGTTAATGAAACCATAACCTCCTCCTCTTCCATTAGATTTGAGACCCTTGGTTTCAATTGTATGCTGTTTTTGCACCCTGGTTTCTGATCCATTCCTGAGCTGCAATAAAGGGTGGTCTGGTATCTTTCTGACTTTAGGGGAGGCCCACAAATGGAAGAAGATGACATATTCAATCACATGTAAGACTTCCTTCTGTTCAGAAAGCCTCAGTACTGTTACATTCATCTCCTGAAAGTCTTTTCAGTGACAGCCACACACACTCGATTTCCTTTGTCATCTCTTACATTGGAATAAAGGAATCCATAAGAAAGTTTCAGTCTTTCTTTTACCCCCATTAAAATGGTTCTTCTGAAAAAATGAGTTCTTTACAAAGCTCTTATTGATTATTCTTGAAAAAATTCCTCACCTTTTTGTGAAAATGGAAGAACCAGCACCAATCTCTTTTGATGCCAAGTCCCTCACCATCAAGATAGCAACTTCCTGCCAAAAACCCAGCAAAGAAAATCAAACAAACATTGTTTCTGCTAATTCAGGTCCACCATCCCCATACTTAACAACAAATTCGTCTCAATACAACTCTCCTTCTCTCATATCTCCTCCATCATCAGCATTTGTTTCAGCTCTACAATCACCTTACATATCTCCTAGAGCCACCACTATAGTCCCAAACACATGTCAAGAAACCCCACCACCACCAACTCTTCCACTCACCCACCCTCCTTCACCTCCGGCATCCTACTGCGGTTCTGTATCCGACGATGTCCCGAGCTCTTCCTACACTCCCCCACCCGAGCTATACGATTCTTTGGATGATCCCACCAATCAGAAGCTCAAAATAGTCACCTGTGTCCCAATCCCAGGCCCTGATACGGCCCCTCGGATCTCCTTTTCTTTTCCAGTCCCTCGGATTTCCTTCGCCAAGAGCACTGTTTCCCCTGCTTCCAATGCCAAACTCAGGAGCTGTGATGTGTACATAGGTTTCCATGGCCAAAACCCCAATTTAGTCCGCTTCTGTAAGTGGCTTAAATCAGAGCTAGAACTCCAAGGAATCGCTTGTTTTGTTGCGGATAGAGCAAAGTATTCGGAGACTCAAAGCCACGAAATCGCTGACCGAGTCATTTGCTCAGTGACATTTGGTGTTGTGGTTGTCACGACTTATAGCCTTTTGAACCGTCTCAGTTTGGAGGAGATCAGATTCTTTGCTCAAAAGAAGAATTTGATCCCACTGTTTTACGACACAGACTTTGGTGAGATCATGGGTCTAAACAGAAATTCGGATGATAAAGAATGCAAGGAAGCAGTTGATGGACTAATGAGGTGTCATGAGTTTAAGCTGGAAACAAATGAGGGCAACTGGAGAAGCTGTGTATCGAAAGCTGCCGGAATCTTAACATCAAAGCTAGGGAGGAGGAGTGTTGCTGACAAGGAGGTTGAAGGATTTGAGGAGCTACCATTTCCCAGAAATAGATATTTTGTGGGGAGGGAGAAAGAGCTGATGGAGATAGAAACCTCGTTTTTCGGGTGTGGGGACTATTTAGACCAAGAATGTTGTGTGCCAATCCATAAAGTAGGAACGCCGGGGCAATCTGATGGGTTAGCCGATGAGGAAAGTGAAGTGGATGCAACTAGAGGGGGAAGATTTATAAATTTGGAGATGGGCAAGTGTAAAGAGCCAAAATTAGAGGCTTGGGTTGAACCAGTGATTGGAAGAAGTTCAATGAAGAGGACTAAGGTCAAGAAGTCGAAAAGTGGGAAATACAAGAGCTTTGGCAGCAGTGTCGTGTGCCTAAGTGGAGGCACGGGTGTTGGGAAGACGGAGCTTGCATTGGAGTTTGCTTCCAAGAATGCTCAGAGGTATAAGATGGTTTTGTGGGTAGGAGGCGAAGCTAGGTATTTCAGGCAGAATATATTGAACCTGTCAATGAATTTAGGGCTGGATGTTAGTGCTGATGCAGAGAAGGAAAGAGGGAGAATCCGAAGCTTTGAAGAGCAGGAAGCAGAGGCGTTCAAGAGGGTTAAAAGGGAGCTGTTTCGCGACATGCCTTATTTGCTGATAATAGATAATCTGGAGACAGAGAAGGAATGGTGGGAAGGGAAAGATCTGCATGATCTCATACCAAGAAATACAGGAGGGTCTCATGTGATTGTTACAACTAGGCTGTCAAGAGTGATGAACTTTGACCCTATTATGCTTCAGCCGTTGCCCTTATCCGATGCAATGGTTTTGATCAGAGGAAGACGGAAGAGAGATTACCCGGCGGAGGAGGTAGAATTTCTTGGAAAACTTGATAAGGAATTGGGAAGGTCAAGTTTTGGGCTGTGGGTGATTGGTTCAATACTTTCTGAACTTGCAATTTCCCCATCTGCTCTCTTTGAGGCTGTGAACCATTTGCCAACAGAGGAAAGTTCAACTAGTGCTAATTTGAGCATTGCTGATGAACAATTCTGTCGATCCAATTGTTTTCTAATGAAGCTTCTGGCTTTTTGCGACGCCATTTTGCAGCAAACTGATGGGAGAAGGAACAACATTCTTGCCTCAAGAATGCTCCTTTTGGGGGCTTGGTTTGCACCAGCACCCATTTCAGCCAGTTTACTAGCAGCAGCAGCCAAGGGTATCCCCACAACAAGAAACCGATTCAGCAAGTGGACCAAATGCCTCAGTCTTGCATGTTTTTGCTGCTCCGGTTGTTCTTTGGCAAACCAAACATTGAGGAGTGAAGAAGAATCAGCCCTTCTCTTAGTTAAACTGGGTTTAGCGCGAAGAGCCAACAGGCAGCAGCAACCGGGGTGCTGGATCCAGTTCCATCCCATAACTCAGATATTTGCTAGAGGAAAAGATGGTAATTTACTCGCTGCAAAGGCAATGGTTCAAGGCGTAAGGAAAATAGGAAACCCATCAGTGAATTCAGACCACCTTTGGGCTTCTGCATTTCTCGTCTTTGGATTCAAATCGGAACCCCCACTAGTCCAACTCAAGGCCGTTGACATGGTTCTCTTTATAAAGAAAACTGCCCTTCCTCTAGCGATCAGAGCGTTCACGACCTTTTCAAGGTGCAACTCGGCGTTAGAGCTCCTAAAGGTGTGCACAAACGTGCTGGAGGAAGTGGAGAAGTCGTTTGTTTCACAGATACAGGATTGGTGCCATGGGTCGCTTTGCTGGAAGAAGAGGCTACAATCAAACCAAAGGGTGGACGAGTACGTTTGGCAAGACGTGACCTTGTTGAAAGCCACATTGCTGGAGACCAGATCCAAGTTGTTGCTCAGAGGAGGGCATTTCGATAGCGGCGAAGAGTTGTGCAGGACTTGTATTAGTATCAGGACAGTGATGCTGGGACACAACCATGCTTACACTTTGGCTGCTCAAGAAACATTAGCCAAGTTAGTCAGGTTGAGAAGTAAGGTGTGATTGATGAATGATGATCTCTTTCCACAACAGCTAGTCCTGTATTTGAGTAGCTCAATTTTGTTCAGTCTCTGTCCATTTTAGAACTATTCCACTGGTTTTAGTCAAATGGAAAAAATGAACTTCTCTATATACAAAAAGCATCCCCTTCCAAATGCTACTCAAATTTAGTCACTCTGGTCTTGCTTGAAATCTTTATTTCTTGATGTCATTATCTTGCTGTGTAATTTGAGGATGCGAACTTGTATAATTTCGCGGTTACATTACCTAAAGCTATGCCAAGTAGTATAATTTGAGGGCGCGAACTCATAATTTCATGATTACCTTCAAACAAGATTTGCCTTGAAATATTTGGGCGAGGAAGTCGTCCCATCTAACTCAAAACCGATCGGCAAGAGTGTAGACATCGCTTAGCTAGGTTCCATGTTTAAAGTCGGACGAGACAAGCTCTAATAGGATCCATGACCGATTCTAATGTCTTACTGGATTGCATTCATTCAGAAAGAAACAAGTCAAATTTTGCAGTATTTTACATCCAAGTAGACATCTTCGAACAGTTCCCATAAGTCATGCAATTCAGGTCAATTCTCAGATTGCGATCCGAAAGGTGACTCATTTTCTTTGAGAAGGCTGCTAAAAGTCCTCTACAATGAAGGAAATTAAGTTTCCCCCAAAGGCGACTCATTTTCATTGACAAGGCTGCTATAAGAGCTGGAGGTCCCGAGCGACAACACCCTCTAGCATAGCCTTTCCCTTAGGAACATCCACAATCAAGGTTCTAAAACTCGTTAGGTGTTCCCAAAGCGGCCGGACACCTTCTACCTTTCAGGCCGAGTACTTGGTGCCTAATTGGACGAGTCGGCGAGGGGTCTTCTAACGCTTAGGCGGCGAATACTCGGCAGCCGAGACCTTTCTTTTTGAACACCGTCCACAATAGATCCAGTCCAAATCATCAGGTCACATCAACAAACCCTCTACATGAACTGAAACAACTCTTCATTCACAAACAACAAAAACAGACAAAAATCATTTATTAACACAGGAAGTTACAAAATCACACACCTGAGGCCAACCTCAAATCCTCTCTCAATTCCAAAAATCTATCTTCCACATATCAGTTTTCCCAACAAAAATTAAAACTTTCTAAATCACAAGTTAAAAATTAGCCCCAAAATAAAATAAAACAAAACAAATCGGATACGTAATCAGTTCGCGAAATCCTTCATGTTAGAACTGGAAGCCAACGGCGCCGGCGGCACAATCAAACCGCTTGAGACGGCGTCGTCCTCGTCAAGAAAAAGCCCTTGGGAATTCCTCACCACGCCGTGAACGGCGCAAATCAAAACCCCAACCGCTACACCAACCAACAAAACGTTGACCATTCCAACGATCCATATCGCCACTACTGATACCAAAACCAGGCCCACGATCACGACACGATCGTCCACGTGGCGGCCCCACGCGGCCATCGGATCCTCGCGGTAAAAGTACAGGACCAGCCACAGGAAAAAGACCGCGGCGTAGGCGATCAGGGACAGGGGAGAGCCGATTAACGAAGCGGCGGCGCAGGAGGAGATGAGGATGGCATAGTTGGTGGCGAAGTACTTGGAGTTTTGACGGAGGCGGGTTAAGGCGGCGGAGAGGGAGGAAGGGGCGTCGAGTGTGGCGGGGGAGAGGAAGTCCAGCCAGGGGCGGTGGAGGGAGAGGGAGGTGGAGAGGTTCTGGATGGATCGGGAAATGACGTCACTGCCGGAGATTGGGATGGTGGTGTAGGTGGAGGCGGTGGTCGGTGGTTGCATGTTTTTTCCGTGATTTGGTTTGTTTTTTGATGACAGGTTTGACCGTGAACAACCGTTCAAAGTCCCGTGACTAGTTGGTTGAGAGAGTTAAGGAAGTTTTGGATAAAGGTAAAGCACTCAAGGCGCATCTTTAACGACAGATTAATAAGTTCACATTTATATTTTACTTATATTTATTCGGTATTGTTTTCTAAACGACAAACACTTATTGATTTCTCGGATCCGGAAGTGCTGGTGAGGGCCTCTAGTAAGAGCATTTAAACAGTCTATTTCGGCAACGGACGGTTCGGATTTTTCCATGGATCCGCAAGCTTAATCAAATCACCTAGAATCGGTCTATGCGTTGGATTCATACGGAGTATTTATTTATATTTGTTTTTGTGTAAAAGAATGACAAGTGGATGCCACTTTTTGTAACCTTTGATTATTATACGTATTATTGTTAATGAGAATACATCTTCTTGTAAACAAATAGTACTACTTTTCAAATAGTAATGCTAAGTTTGCTGGTTTGGGTCTTGGCCCATTGCTTAGTTTGGCCTGCGGATCCAGTTGACTTGGTTCATCTTGGTAGCAAGGAGTTTGGCCCAAAATGTGCATCTGGAGACCCAAGTTTAACCCTTCCCTTTCATTTAAGATAAGAGAAAAACAAGTTTAACAGGATCTGGTAACTAACCCCAAGGGTTTGACAATAAAAAATAACCAAGGGTTTGGCCAAGTGAGATTGAAAACAAAAAACTACAAGTGTTTGTTTTCCATAAGGTCGCATGTTAGAATTCTACAAAACTCAGGCATTCCAAACCTTATGGCTACTAGAGCGTTTATCCAGTTGTTAACTTCTAGACTTCTAAGCCCTGGATTTAGTCGAAGAACACACAAGCTAACCTAGATATCCGGCTTTTAAAAAAATATGATTTGGTAACTCAACTGCGAACCATTTTTGTCTGGCGTAATACTGTAGCTACGTAAATTAATTGTAGTAAGCCATGCACCACCTGTGTCCACGTTCCCGAAGGCGCCCCTCTCTTTCAAGAGGATTCGCAGCATGTCAAGCCCTGTTATTAACCTAAGCTGGCACAATGCTCATCCCATACAAAGAACCGAGATTGGCTACCTCTATGAAATGAGATTGGGTTTAGGCACTGTTCCACTAAGCTGACTTTTTGGCTCTTTGATATTTATGGCTTTCTTTTTTATATATGTGATGAGAATGACATACTCTTGTAAGCATAAAAACTCAAAAAGCTCAAAAATCTAGAGCGGAACTTTAATATCCCTAGTAAATGTCACAACATCATTTATTGGTTCCCATGCAAAGCCAAGTACTTCTGTATGAGGTGAAAATATTCTGACTTAAGTTATTTTAGGAATTGGCTCAAGTCAGTTTTTGAGTCAATAGATTATGAGAGAATGACATGTCTCGTAAAACGTAATAAGTTAATTTTGAATTTAAGTCAGGAATTGAAACAATGCCTATGTAGAAGCAACAAATGTATTCCTGCATCAACCAACCTTACCTTCTTGTAGTTGGTCTTGTCCACATTGTGGAGGTTCTTGTGTGAGTTGTCTAGCAGACAATATACTCTCATTCATTACTTTTTATAACCAGGTATGAGGATCAACTTAAGTGGGTATACAAGTCGTGATTGTTATTTTACCCAAAAGGCGTTCGTCGCTTGTTGCGGATGACAACTGTATCGTCCTTAAAAAAATAATAATAATAAAATAAAAAATAAAAAACTTTGTGAGCAAGTAAATTTATAGCTCAACAAAATAAAATAAAGTGGCCCGTTAAATTTTCAGTCAATCATAATAAGCCTATCCAAAATAATAATAATAATAATCTGAAATTGTACAACCCGAATATTTACACATAGATTAAACCCGAAATTATTATAGAAAAAGATTGGATTGCTAAAAGAGATTATTGGTTATTCCAGTACTGCTTTTCAAAAGGAATTATTATATAGCACGCATGTTAAGAAGACTATATATGCATCTAATTTCAAACAATTCCTTGGCTTAGAAGAGAAGTTAAAACTTAAAACCTAATCCACAAAGGGACCGGTGAAGTAAGAACTTATTGATTAAAAGACTAAGCACAACATAATAATTGTTTGTTTGACTTAGGTAACGCTAAAATGATTCAAAAATACACATTAATTAATTACTGATCAGCAATATTATAGACTTTTTGCTTAGGATGACGGTTCAATTAAGGAGCCAGGAGTGCAATCTTAAAGATTTTTGTGGGCTCCTGATGATAATAATGAAAAAAGAATTCGAGAGCCTTCTCCAAGGGCTTTTCAAATGGTTAAATCGCTATCGGTCGAGCGAAAATAAATAATAACGTAGGAGTATTTGTTTTTGTGAGGTCGCAAGTTGACCCAAAAATTATTACTTCACATGGCGTTTTAGGGGTTTTCTCTATCACGCACTTATGTAGCATATTGTGGAACATCACGTGACAATGCTCTCTAAGAGAGCACTGAATAATCGCTCGACTCTGACCACAAGCAAAAAAAAAAAAAAACTTTTCTACCACTTAGAGGTTTACATCATCATTAAGTACTTCAAAGTTAATCTTAATTAACCCGATCGCGTATAAATTGATCCGAACACGTAATTAGAAGTGGAATTTGCACTTATACCCCCTGTACTATGGCCAATTTGTAGAGACACCCCTTGAACTCCAAGTTCATGCACTTACACTCCTTGTACTTTCGACTAAATTGCAACTATGGACGTTGTTAACGGAAGAAAAGAAAAGTCTAAAAAGCCCATTGAGTACCCCAACCCTTAATCATTTCGTGAACCCTTCCTCTCTCTACACTACAAAGCCTCCAACCACCACAACCAACCACTGGTCACCTCCACTGCCACCAATCAGATTTTAGGCATTAAATAAGTAATATTGGAGGAAAAGCTTCAGCCCTTCTCTTTTCCGTCAAGTTTAACAGATTTTTTAACAGTTTTAAGTTTAGCCGATATGAGGGGTATAAGTGCCTAAAAATGGAGTTCAAAGAATGTCTCTACAAATCGGCCAAATTATAGAGGGTGTAAGTGCAAATTCCGCAAAATAGAAAAACAGAAATGGTCCTTGTCACGTAGACAACAACTTTTCATTAATATAATGTTCGGCACAATTTGGGGGGGTTAATGTGGGGATGACATACGTAGAAGACAAAGACTGGGCCTACTTTGGAAGGGGAGCAGCATTTCAAAGTCTATAAGATTAAATTTTTGAGCTGTCGAGCTTTCACCATGCAAACTCCACCATACACGTTCCATCACCCATTGGCCCCCAAAATATCAGCCTAATTAAAATCCCAACCACATCAATATTTACAATATTCTTAACTCCACGGCATTGGCAGCGGACATGAGAAAGCAATATGTGTTTGACTGTGAAGTCACACATTCGAATCATCACACGTTCGAATCTCACTAAAGCTAACCATCCAAACATTGGATTTAGGATGGGTGTTGTGCAGTAGGTGATGTGCGCCGTGTTGTGCGGCAAAATGACGTAATTTTGAGCACACATTTGAAGCTTCCAAGGACTTTGTTTGAAGGAAGAAAAAAATCACTACAAAGTGCCTAAACCCTAAACTCAAAATGCATAAATCCACTATGCCCTACCCCAAAGAGCCTAAATTCCCTAAAATGGAACCCCAAAATTGACTCTCCAAACAAGGCCTTAGAAGTGTACTAAGAAAATGAGCAAAACTACGTCGTTTTGCCGCACATCACCTACTGCACAACACCTCCTCCGGATCCCCAAACATTGGAGCTACTGAAGGTTATGTCCAGCCGTTATCTTCAGGATTCCATAGTTAGCCGAGGTGCGCTCAAAGTGGTCCGGACAGCTAGTTATAAATAAACAATAATTAATATTCTTCCCTCAAGAAGCTTTCAGTGTTTACATAAAGAAGAATTTTTCAGAAAGTGGGATTAAATACTAAAGATAATCTGGGGAAAAAAAAGAAAGATAGAAAGAAAGGAGGGGTTAAAAATTCGTTCTTCAAAAAAAAAAAAAAGTAACTAGTTCTGATCCCATCCCATATTCTACTGTACGAAAAGATTTTGGCAATCCAACGGCCTTTATTTGTTTGTACCCCATCTCGGTCTTTTTGACTACTCTCTCTCTCTCTCTCTCTCACACACACACACACACGAACACACACGCAAAAAGGCACTCAAGAAACACATGCAAATCCATTGCACTCAAAACCTTATCTAGTAACGGCTATATTTCATGTACTGGTTAGGCATGTTTCATTGTCGATGTAGTAATGAGCATTTTTTGGAAGAACATTGGGGTGGAAAGGGAAAGAAAAATAAAGCAAGGAAAAACATACAAAAATTGGAAACTAATAGTATTGCATGGTTTGAAGGCTCCTAAAATGAGCTTGTGAAATCTAATCTCGTCGTTGATTTCATTTACATATACTAGAAAATTAAAAAATTCGGATCATCACAAGGGATTGTGTAGTTGTGAAGATTTTCAACTATTGGGAAACGGAGAAATCCGATATCAACGGCTCGGATGCCACCCCACAGGAATTGTCCCAACTATTGCCCCTAACCATTGGATCGTCACCATTTTTTCAGTTGATACCACCCACGTATAGACTTAGGAGATGGTTGAGGGCTGAACTTGTCACCTTTTCATTACATACAATAACACAAACCTTCAGCTAAGCAGAAGGGAGAAGAAAGAATGTTACCACCATTAACTAAACTAATAATGCTAAAACTCGACATCAAAATTGTTTATGAAATTCAATGGCTAGGGTTATAAAAAAAAATTTAAAAAAAAAAAAGAAAAACAACCATTGTGGAAAGATAAACATTCTTCATGTATCAGAAAAAAAGTTTCTCAAGAGTAACTTATTAAAACTTTGCTTATACATTAGTCTGCAGAAAGCTTTTAACTCTGCTTGATCAGAAACCTCAAAAACTGCTTAAAACTACCATAAGTTTTGAGTACATATAACTTAGCAGCCTCATATAATAAACAACCCAATTTAAGAAACTCATCTGCTGAGCATTCAACGCCGGCTTTGATGATGAAACCACAGCACTTTTGCCATAAGTTACTGATTCCAATCATCAGATTTTCCGGTAGTCAGTCTCCAACGTAACTCAATTTTCAGCTCAACATCGATGATGTAAAGTTCAGTCCGGTAGCAAAGTTGGTGGTTATGAAAAGCTTGGAGAATAATACAATGAAGACCTGTGAGGGGGAATTTGAAAGCTAGCAGTTTGTGTCATGTGAGGTTTTGATTCACTGTCGGGAGAATAACCCTGTGGCTGATAACTATAAAAAGGATTCATGTACCTTGAGTTGTAATTAGCAGCCATTTGAATAGGAATCCCAGCTGAACTTACCCGATTTTCCATAATGTTTTCAGAAAATTGTGCAATATCAGCAGCTGAACCAGCTTTCCTCCTGGGAGGAGTTTCATCGATTAAAATGATCTCCTTCATAGAGTTGGTAGTATTATCCGCATTTCTGTTCCAGGATCTGTATTGATCATGAGGAAAATTGTATCCGCCAACATTTTTGCTGAAAAAGGCGCCCGAAGAAGCAAGAGGGGATGATGATTCTTGTGGTGTCTTGGAAGTAGCATAGCTTCCGAAACCCGTGTTAGGGTGTTGATGGACCATGCGGTAGAACGAAGGGAAGCCCTCACTTTGATTGTTCCCAGAAGAGAAACCCGAAAGCTTTTGGAAATGTTGACTTGGATGGTCACTTGGAACTGGCTTAAAGTGCTGGGATACATGTTCATCTTTGTTGACCACCATTAGGTTTTTCCCCATGAGCCTGAGCACAGAGTTGGAAGCAGATGGAGATGGGCTGGCAGAATCGCAATCACCAAAAGCTGGGGAATTTAGAGCCGAATCAGAGGAAACTTGTACTGAAACAGGAACTACAGCCGACTTAGTGACATGGAAATTGTCGATAGAAATCATTTCGGGCATTGAGTTCAAGCCGTTGGGTCTCCTGTTTGAATCAAAACTCGGTTGTTTACCCATGGGCACTGATGCCATGGTCCTCCTCCTCAGAAGCTGTGACTCTTGATAATTTAAAGAAACACCCTGAGACATCCCCTCCTTTCGTGAGCAACAACAAGGCTGATCATTTCTGAAACCGGTAAATCCCTCATCGTGTAGATTGGCTCTTCCTGATTGTATGGTTGCTGCCTGGGGAACTGGGACAGTACTATTCTCTGCTGAAGCATCACAGCGTCTGGCAACAGATATGCCCAAACCAATCTCATCTTTCGTAAACAAATTTTCAGAAGATTTTGAATCGGGTCTTGGGACAGTGGAGTTGGATATGGTTGATGTTACAGAAATAGGAGAATCTGATGAATCTCTATCAACTAGATCATGGTGATCTTCGGAGGAGTGAACCCGGCTCGTGGTTATCGATGAATTTCCTTGGAGATCTTCAGAGCCCATATCCCTAGGACTCGGTAAAAATGATCCAGGTGGACCTGGAATAGGTATAGGATCAACCCCAGAAAAGTAATTTCCTAGCCCATCTTTAGAGTCCATTCCTCCATCGCCCACATCAGTATTTTCAGCTACCATATTGTCACCGGCTTTATCTAGACAAAACATCTCCTGTTCATCACCCATACTTGGACTCCCCAGCTTCTGGAAATCTGGGGCTAAAGATCTACTCAAACTCATACCATTTCCCCCAAGATCCACTCCCAAGGATGGTGAAATCACTTTGTCACCAAATGTATCCGCGTAATCGCAACAAACTCTAGCAGATGAATCTAGATCGTTGCCTATTTCATGGCTATGACACTCAACTGCAGATTTCAAGGGCCTAGATTCTGCATTCTGGGAGATACCAAGAGCTCCCCTCTTCTTTCGGAGTTTCAGAACACCATTTCTGCCAACAGAAGCTTTTCCAGGGATTTGAGATTGATTTTCATAATACTTCTGCTTAGAATCATGTTTGTCAACAACTTTCGAGGGCAATGCCATAACCTCCTTAATGGATTCTGCTGAGCAACGCATTCCAGACTTCTTATTGCATGGAAACTTCTTCTTTGCCTTACACTTCGAAATTGGCACCACTGACTGACCGGCTGACAACACATGCTTCTTTAAAGAAGAAAACTTAGGTGCTTTTGATGAGAATACATGATGATTACGCGAGGGATTTGAGTGAAGATTGGCATTCATCTCAACTGGTTCCTTTCCAAGTAAAGGAACATAACGTTCTCCATTATTCGCCAAACCCTTGCAACTTGCATCCCCAGATGTGCTGTCTAGTCTCAACTGCTTCGCTCCGCGCTGTGGTGATTCTAGAAACCTTTCTGTTTGAGAAACAAATGGGGTAAACCCATCTTTCCTCATCGCACGAGGCTCCTCGTTGGATTCACGAAAGGGCGTTTTGAACGACAAATCCCTCATTCTCTTCCTGTTTTCAGGAGAAGAAAGTGGGCTCTCATACAAGTTTGGGGTTTTCCGAACACTTCTTTCCGTGTAAGAATCACCTAAAGAAGGTTGATCACTTTCAGCTGGAAATTCCTGGCTAAAGTTACGGCCCAAGTGCTGAAGGCCTTCCTTAAGGTTGCGCTTCTTAAATAGAACCGTCCGTTTAGAGCATGCCCATTTCATCATCGTTCCTGACTCATCGGGTTTGATCTGCTCTTGAGCTTTTAAGGGCTGTGGCAGGCTTCCAACTTTCATGCAATTTTCTACCAACCCAACATTCCTTTCTCCATCTCTCCGTACCTATTTTAACAAAAGTTTAGATACCATAAGGTTTTAACTTTAACCTCATCACAAAACTGAAATTGCAAGATCGTCATATTATATTCGCCTTCTGAGTGCCGAAAGCATCAACATGCAACAAAATTTTAAGCTCCCACCCCAAGGGTTATGGATTCCATCATCATTGTAACTTCAACTGGATAATGAAAATCTGCCTAAAACAATTAATTAACTACTAAAAGAGTGGGGAAAAACACAGAGAGGAAAGCATATGGGCCGGGCCTACCTAAGACTAAATGGAGCATGTGAAACACAAATGCTTTCAAAGATTCATCTTGTCTCATTGAGCTCTAAATGAGTTCAACTTTCAAAATACAATTTCATTATGATTCTCATAAGGTGGAGGACCAGCAGCTGGAGAAGTTCCGTAGGCAAAATAAATACAATCAAGATAAATACCAAAAGAAGACAAAACAAGCAAGAAAGAGGTATACCTCAGGAGTACGCCGAGGCTTGGATGAGCAAAATTGCTTGCTTTGCAGAGGAAGTTTCAGGTGCTTCTGGGCATGATGCCTTTTCTTGTATTTTGAGACCAATTTGCTTCCACTACCTCCTTTCAAAATCTTCTGGGTTCGGAGATCACCTTCTCTTGCGGGTACTGAAGATGATGCATCATTAAACTTTGACAAAATGCGAACTTTCGTGCCATTAGCATCAATATAAACCGCTCCTTCATCACCCTTCTCCTTCAAATTCACCAACGCCACTCTTTCCTTTTCCTCTTCAACACAATCAACATTTTCTTGAGTAGGGAAGCTAGTGTTCAATGCCCAATTTGTCCCATTTCGTCTGTCAAGTTCTTCAAGCGTGCAATATGGAGCTGTTGCATAGATATCCGTCATCAATCTCATCTTTCTAGACTTTATCCTATGCTTAATAACACGAGAATTGGGCGGCCACCCCATATTTGACTCCGGAGAAAGGCACTGATCGATGTGAGCATTCAGCGTCGTGTTGGAATAGGAGGTAAAAGTCCTGCAAACTGGGCAAACATTCGAAGCCATTGTTTCCGAAACAGCCACACTCTTTATCACATGATCTCCATTCGAGCTGGGATCAGCAACTCCACTACCCACTTTCACTACCAGTCTACACTTCTTAATCTGAGTTTGATTTTTGCTTTGAGACTTATCAGCAGGAATTGAATCTGTCTCGCAATGAGATTGGCTATTTGTAGTCAATTGAACTTGATTATCCCTCTTCACACCTTCAGATCCCTCCAAACCGATATCTACAATGTCGACAGCTAGATTCTGGCTACATGATCCGGGATTATCAGAAGACGCGGATAAAAAATGATCACTCGCCATAGAACTGAAAGAAGGCTTCCCATCCAAATCTGTAATGTTTTGCTTATTAATCAGACTAGTTTCAGCCGTGGATTGCTCGATACACCTGTATCCAACAGATTCAAGAGGCTGGAAAGGAGGCAGCAAATCTTTCACGCCATGTTTCAAGCAAAGTTGCAGATTTTTCTGCGAAAATGGCCAGTTGGTGTTGATATCCTTGCTCCGGGCACTAAACACATAATCTCTGCAGCGCAAAATCAACAAAACTTCTTTACATATATGATTTTAAGATTACAGTTCAAACTTCTCCAAACGTACAATACATACAACACGAGAAAAGTCTTTAGCTAAACCTCAACAACTCAACCCAGATGTGCTCAGGAAAAGCAACAAGAAAGTAAAGGGCAGTGAAATCATGATGTAAGGCATGAAATCACAGAAACGGATGATCCAAGAAGAGAAGATAAAATAAAATTGACTAAATCAGAGTTGGTGACAATCAAATTAAGAGCTTGAAAAGCCTTGAATTAGGCACTCAAATTTCAAATCCAAGTGGAAGCCACAAGGCCCACACCAGAAAACCTGTTAAGAAGTTGAGAGCAGCCCCCATGAGCTAAAATCAGGTAAAAACAACCAAAACCAGCAACATCAAACAGTGGATCTGACCCAACAAGAGAGGAATAGGAAAGACCAGTGACTAGTGAGATGGGTTTTTTTTTCACAAAACAATCAAAAAGTAAAAGCAGAAGAGAGATGAGAAAGAAGTGGGTATTTTAAATCTTTACCTTATGGAGAATTTGGGAAGTGGGTTGTTGTCATAATCAAAGCCAGATTTCAACAGATCCACCCCATCTTCTTGCACGGGAACCTTATCATGAGAAGCCCTCTCATCTCCACCACCACTATTCAGCTTTGAGATTTCACAAGGAAGAGAAGTACTTGGGGGATCTGAAACATCTGATGATGGTCGAGGGTTTTCACTGGATAACATCTGATGATAAACTCCTCCCTTCTTGTGCTGCTGCCTTCCCAACAGCCACAAGAACTACTACTACTTGTCTCTCCTCCACAACTAGCCCTCAGCATAACAAACAGTGAAATAGCCAAAGGCCCACCACCACAGCTGACTGATGTATATATAGCAGATAAAGATTAATCAAACTTTTCACCCATCAGCCTGCAAAAACAGAAGAGGAAGAAAGAAGATAAATTAGATCAAGTGTTTGTACACATACCCCTAGAGAAACAAAAATAGATACAACAAGAGAGGACAAGATGATTCTAGACCCATCTAGAAAAGCGTTATTTTATGTGCTTGGGGAGAGTATATTTGAAGCATCTGATTGAACAAGGAAAGAACAAAAATAGGCCAAAGGATTAAAAAGCCACAAGCAAATAAGGGATTAAAGATCAAAGTTCAGGAAGCGTTATTTTATGTGGCCAACAAAACACAACCCAGAGGGAAAAAGTAGAGCATGAATTAATTGCAGAGTAGATCCAAACTAAACCCACTATTTTCCTCGCCTTACTTACTTCTTTGCAGCAAATCAATAGATTTTAAAGAGCTTTGAGCATATGGGTATAAAAGAAAAACTCAAAGGTTAGAGAATAGGAAGCAGCGAAAACGCCCAAAATCAAAGCTTTGGTCGTCTATGTGAACAGTGGAAATGACCATAAGGTTGCAAAATCCAAGTATAAACCAAGGACCAGATTTCTTTGTTTATTCACATAATGGAAATGGAAAGTAAAGAGGAGAAAAAAAGACTTCAAAAGCAAAGTCGTCAAAAGAATTGAAGAGCCTAACTCAAGAAACACGGTGAGAGAGAATAGATCATGAAATCACAAGAAAACTTCTTCACCGTTCAAACTTCCTCAGTTTCAACAACTCCAAACACACAAGAAACATACTGTATGTATACATCTAGTAGGAAATTTTCAAGAAGAATACCAAAAGATAGGTCAATCAAACTGGGTCTAGACTCTAGAGAAAAACCCACAAAACAAAAGAGAGAATCTGAAGGAAACCCAAAAAAGAAAGGGAAAAATTAGTAGAAAGGAGAGAGAGAGAGAGAGAGAGAGAGAGAGAGAGAGCAGCTTTGGAGCAATAAAAAGGAAAACCCACAAATCGAATACTGCTATCTTGTTACTGCAACAGAGTACAGACCTTCATCTTGTGCACAGGGTTGATTGCTTGGGAAGAAAATGGAAGAGAAAATGAGGCGAGAGAGGAGAGAGAGAGAGAGAGAGGAAATATCAGATAGAGGAGACTAGAAAACAAGGAGATTAGAGAGAGAGAGAGAGGAAAGGAAAGAGAACCACCCACTGATACATCAAAAGGGGGGCATGGGCATCAGGTTCTTCTCTCCACTAAAAAGCAGGTTTGTAAGTAGTAAATTGTACCAAAACTAACAATACCTTCACGATTCACCTCCCATCTGTGAATATGCGTGAGAGAAAGAAAGAGAAAAAGAGAGAAAATAAACAGAGAGAGAGAGAGAGAGAAAAAGGGAGGGGGTGTGTTACACTACGAAGCTGTCCTATCCAGCACCTACCCTACAGCCCCCTTTTTTCCTTCCATTATTTATTGGTGATTTTTATCATGATCTGTGAAATTCCAGTTTCATCCTCTCTTCTTTTGACAAATTACGGTAAGGAAAGGTAGGACTACTGCGGAAGACGACAAAGTTGGAATGGTGACCGTGTTGAAATTAAGATTTGTGGCAGTAGCTGATATCGTCAAGTGAATTATTATTGCTTTTATTAGAGTCATGTACAACTTGTCTAAGCGTTAATGCAGTTTGGCACAGCTTATTTAGGGTGGATCATCTCGTATATATATATATATTTTTTATAGAAATCATACGATATGTACCCGTATCCTGGTTCAAAATCTACGTCCCTTTGGGGAAACGTGCATTTTGCACTAGAAAAATAACTAATTTATGAGGATTATGTTTGAAGAAAATTTACACCAATTTTTTCTACTTAATAAAATCTTTAAATTGGTATAAAATGCTACTACATTAGATTTTGTGTGCAAAATGCACGGAAATCCAAAAAGAACAAACAATTTGGGATGGAAAGAGTATCTTGTAATTATTTATTAGAAAAAAGTCGGACCTTATTTTAAAAAACAAAACTCCAAAAGCACTAATTTAAGCTGTTTGATTTAACTATGGCAGCATCCATACCATTTTATAGAAATTAAATTTTAATGTAGGGGCTTGAATAAAAGGAAGAACCATGCATACTTCGATTGTGTTTTGCCTTATTCATTTAATGGCTCTTTTTTTCTTTCCCATAACAAAAGCAGGAGAAAGCCTTAATGTGATAGACCCGAATTGAGAGAAATTTTGCATCTTGAAAACTCTTTACTTAAAATGTTAGCATAGTTTGTTGGAGTTATTAATTATAATTAATTTTTAATTGTATATTAATCATGGCTAATGTTGTTGGAACATAACTAGATTTAGTATTTTGACATATGAAAGTAAAGCTCAAACAAGCTTAATTGACAAAGTCAAAAGATGAAGATTTAAATTATTAAATGAGGCATAAATTTCTAATTTATAGAAGCTCTAGAATACCTAGTTTTGAAGACTTTAGAATATCTAAAAAAATTTGTGTGTGAGTTAGTCACATGTGTACTTTGTATGTCTAGAATCTACCTAAAAGTTATCTCGTACGAAATATCATTAAACTAGAGTCTTTCATGGAGTATTACAAATACGGATGGGTTCTAGCAATTTTGTACCAAACCTTTTTTTTTTTTTTTTTGAGTTCAAGTATAATACAAATACTCTCATATCATACTCTTGTCTCAAATATTTCTCCTTATTCCAAAATCTTGTCCAACTAAACTTTAGGAAATCTTACTTTTCCAATAAATGTATCTTCAGATACGCAATACTGTTTGCATATAAAATTAACACATCCAGTAATTAACTGATACGTAATTAGAAATTCCAAAAGTTGGAAACATGTCGTTAATGAAAAGCACTGGATTATAGTGTTAAAAGAGGATCAATACGATATCATATTGTCCTCTAGTTTAAAAAGCAGTTATAGCCAAGGAATGAATGAAGAAATGAACTTTGAAGCCACATTACAAAACTGCCAAAAGGCATGAATTACACGTATAAACTGGGCAGTTGATAGTTGAAACGATTTACGCATGAAATAGATCGTGCAAGGCAGTTATTCTTTAAAATTAATCATGTGCAAAATGTGATTTGAATGAGTAACCGTGAAGATTCAAATTCAAATGTTTCTTAAAGGAGTTCAACGCAATTCAAGTTCAAATGCTTTTGGAGGGAAGAAACAATATTTTGAAATGCAATGATGAAGTTTGAAGTCAATAAATCAAGCGGGAAGTTCAAATTGCAAGCAAGACCTATAAATAGAAGAAATTGAAGAATGAAAAAACCCCAGACAAATCTTCAACAAACAGAAAAATGATGCTTGGTTTGTTCTTCGACAGTTAGAATTGTAGTTTTAGAAACTCGACTCAGTTCGAAGTAGATTAGGGAGTAGTTTAAGAAGTAGTTTATGAAGTAGATGAAAGTAGTATTTGTAACAATCCAGTGTTCGAAGTTCGTATAGTCTTTCTATTTGAAGTTAAAGAAGATTTCGAAGTAAGTTTACTTTTGATTCTTTGATCAAAGTACCTTGTTTCTTATTGTTCTTTAATTTCCTAAGTAAATTGGTTTGTATTTCTTCACTTTGAAAGAAAAATCTTGTAATTGAGGTAATTGAACCATTCAAACACAATCGTCTGATTAGATTTAGTTTTCCCAAAGTTAATTTGAGAGAGAAGACTTAAAGGTTTTCTCTGGCACGCTTGCACACAATATTTTTCCATTGCAAAGAAGTAAAAGAACCAAACAAATACATATCCTGATACGATTTATACAATAATTGTGAGACCCTATCAGAGCAATCCCACATCGGTGAGATTGGGAAGAATTAAATGGTATATAACAAAGCACCCAAGGTTACTATATAACTCGAGATTAACCTTTTGAGCAAGGTGTTTAGGCTAAGGTTTAGCAAGTGAAGTAGGGTGGATCGTTACAGGTGGTATCAGAGCACAACCCTCGGTCCACATGGTAGAGGTCACCTCTAGAATCTGCATGAGCTGTCACTTGAATCCTAGAGTTGAAACAAAATGCTATGTAGAATTAAGTGTTGCACCATGGCCATAGGGGAATGTTGTTGGGCCACCGCAATGAAGACGTTGCATCATAAGGTGGGGAGATTGTGAGACCCTATCAGAGCAATCCCACATCGGTGAGATTGAGAAGAATTTAATGTTATATAACGAAACGTCTCAGATTACTGTATAACTCAAGGTTAACCTTTTGAGCAACGTGATTAGACTAAGGGTTAGCAGGTCACTAGGGCGGATCGTTAAAATAATAAAACGATATACGATATGTATCCCGATTTGAAAAGACTGAATTGATAATGGTACATGGTAGTAAATTCCTTTTGATTGGTTCACAATGTGTAATAAAAAAGAAAACAGGCATCTAAATTTGTTAAAAAAAGTGCGGGTTAAGAGGAATTTATATTGTGATAATAATTTCGCCTTACTGAATTTGTACCATTTTCTTTTTTTTGAAACAGAATTGTACCATTTTCTTATTTTTTTAAACAGACCAGATTACCGGTATACATGGAAGTTTAAGAATTTACCCTGATGAAAATGATCAGATGAATCTCGTTTTTTAGCTTCAGAAATCATAGCGAAACTTCATACGTTGGGACATTCACAATGAACTCTTAAAAATGGCTCCTAATATTTACCAAATCATTTGCTAAATTATTGTCTCAAATGGTTGTAACCACTCCATGAGTTTCCATCTTTCCAAGCGCTATTCACGTGGAAAGTGCAAGTCCCCAGGATAGACCATGAATATGGATATGGTTTTAAGAGAACTTGCAATGAGATGAAGATTTTGATTGCCCTTTGTTTGCCAGAGAGAAGCCTTAATAAACCATAGAGCGTTGTCTCTTGCTATAGATAGAACCGCTTTTTTGTTGAAACAAACATTTGAGAACACCCATTGTGTTGGATCAGGTGCTAACCTACTCATTTAAAAGCAATTGTTGTTAGAGAAAGGCACAACTTAATCTTAAAAGGTAGCACAAAGCCCTACTCTTAGCGGCAAGAGGACATGAGGCTCTTCGCAGTGCTGCCCATGAAGCACTAATGGGTGTAGGCAACTAATCCTCCTAATAAACTTGCCCCGCGCCAGCAGGGGGCACTCAAGTGCAGGGTGAATGCTGGCCCCCATAAAGCCAACAATCTCCCCCTCAGCACCAGCCTAGGGACTCGAACCCGTAACCTCGCTCTGATACCACTTGTTGGATCAGGTGCTAACCAACTCATCTAAAAGCAATTTCTGTTAAAGGAAGGTGCAACTTAATCTTAAAAGGCAGGGCTAGCGGCAAGCAGACATGAGGTGCTCCGCAATGCTGCCCATACGACACCAATGGGTGAAGCCGATTAGTCCTCCCAATATGCTTACCCAGCACCAATAAGGGGCGCTCGAGTACATGGTGGATGTTAGCCCTCATAAAGCCAACACATTGGTTTCTATTATTCCAGATACCATAGAAGCGCAATAAAGAAGAAAAGCTTTTGCCTATCCAAACGGAAATGAATGATCCATGTCCTGAAAAAACCTAAGACCTGGTTATATAAGCCCACATAGTTCCGGATCGAAATTGTATGATGGCAAGAGCGAAACAAATGGCCAACAATTTCTTAATCAAATGCACATAAAGGACAAATTGATGGGAAGTTATTTAGATGAGTAGAAAAGTTACTTTTCACCAGCAAGATACATTTTAAGCATTTTCAAACAAAAACCTTTAATATGTTCCTGCAGATCCAGATTCCAAACCATGTTTCATACTTTGTGGTCTTTGTAAATCCAGACCGAAGAGAATGAGGGGGGTAATTACACTTGTGCATATCATACAAAGATTTGTATCCTGATTTGGTGCAGTAATGTCCAGAAGTGGTGAAAGGCCAAACATATTGATCGGGACAAAAACTAGACGGGAAATTTATTCAATAATTCATTTAAAATTCACTTTTTATTAATTAACCTTAATTCATTTTCCATAACAATAGATGAAAATGACTAGAATGACACTATCAAAGTAGATAAAAGCCAGTGGCATAAGTATAATGTCCCAAATACATATATTGTATGTACAGATGTTGATGAATTGCAGAGTGTTTAAGCTCCACACCCCTTTAGATTGCTTCTATCAATAAAATCAGGAGTTAGAACTTTCACCAACTCCTCCCATTCTTATAGAACAAATTTACGTAATTACCTTGTAAAAAAAAATACATATGAACGTATGTAACAGCACTCGATCATGGAAAACATGGGTAACAAAACTCATGTGATATTGATATTGATATATGGGAAATGACTACAATATACACCCCTTATTTGGGTGTACCATATGCACCTATTGTATGGTCCACATTGTGTCACCTCATCGGCAATCGTAACATTTTTTTGTTTTTCGTAACTTTTCAGCAATATGATTCGTAACATTTTTTATGATTCGTAACATTTTGGTGTGTCTTGTAACTTTTATAAAAAAATTCATAACTTTTACAAAAAAATTGTAACTTTTATAGGGGTGTGTATCATACACACCCAAATAAGAGTTGTGTATTGTAGCATTTTCCTGATATATGTCTGAAGTGGAGTACTATAAATGAAAAAATAATATTCCTGTGAAGCACAGAACATGTAACAAATCTGGACCCACATCTAATAAATGGTTTTTGAATCGCCCTCTTGCTTTGACTTCTAAGACGACTTAAATTATGAATCACAGAACCAATTTGGCTCTTCTCACATACATACTATATTTTAATAAGGGGTCCCCATGGAAGGAAAGAAAGCAAAGCAGAGTTTATTTCAAGTTGTTTTGCCCATCTATGAATTTATTTTCCAGCTTTTTTTTTTTTTACTTCTATTTTTATTTTTAAAAACATCCGACTATATTGGTATTAACTTTCTTAACTGAGTTTGACATGTTTCTGTTAACAATCGCTCAACCCATAGTTGGGTTAAAGTCTTCAATTTTGTTTTCTAACACTGCGGAGTCTAAATATTTCTTACGCTGGGTCTAATCAACTTGCAAAAATTAAATAAGACATTTGGACACAAAAACATATAGTATTTGTTGTTGACATTGTATATAATAACATACTATCTTGTCATAGCAATTGAATGAAATATAACCCACAAGTGACTGTAGAGTTATTTACTTTATTTTTTATGAAGACCAGAGTTATTTACAAACCATTGCGTACACGCATATACCTTTATTTATTGTCACGCATGAGATATTTTGGTTTGTTTTTCGATGAGATCACTGTAGTTTCAACGTCTTACGAGCGTATTTATATTACTTAAATGAGACAATAAATAATTATAGCGAGCCAAAACATGAATAAATCTTGGTTGGAAATACCAGGCTAATTACTTCATCGGAAAGGCCCAAACTCTGGCTAATATTGTAGCAATTTAATGAAATCTTTGTAATGATAGACCAAATACTGATGTATATATTTGAGAATGAATTCAAATATTTCTTCCCAACAAAATCCAATACTATAATTTGAAGATGTCATATCATGAAAACTTCATTACGTTAAAAATATCAAAACGATTAATACTTTGAACTTGTGAGTAGAAACATTCAATCACGTTTAATTAATACTAAAAGGTAGAACAAGGGCACGTTATTTTCCAAGCGCATGCACACATTGCATATGTAGAAAAGAAAACAACAATGAAATCAATAGAAAGATATGTGGAGGTGTTGGATGGGTCATGGGTGTGTAAATTCAGAAAGAAAATAGGAACATTCTTGAAATATACTCCCTCAATCCCATTTTAAATGCTTCCGACGAAAAGTTGTGTCATTTTGACATTTTAAAACAAAGTAGTATTTTTGAAAAAAAAATTGAACTCTTTTACACTGTTCAAAAGATCTCTGTGACTTTCGAAAGGTGCAAAAAAAATTAAAAATTAATTCCAAAAGTATATTTTATTTTTTTGAGGTCAAAGTTCCACGGTCTCCCACCAGGAGCATTTAAATTGAGATGGAGCGAGTACAAGAAGAGGTCACAAACACTAGTTAGTTTGAAAAAAAAAATACAATTTGTCAGAAAAAATTTAAAAAATTATCCACAAATAGAAGGAATTCATCGACATATACTGATTTGTAAAAAAAAAATTAAAAAATAAAAAAAATTTAAAGTCTACTGTGGATATGACTCTTTCTAGAACGGATGGAGTATTATATATTTGGCATGAATCTAAAGAGTTGGCCGGTCGTCAAGACTTGATAGGTTCTCCCTCTTTTAAGTTTCAAGTTCGAAATTTCTCAGGTATACATAGCTAAATGGAGCTTTGTTCTGGCCTTCAATGATTAAGCCCGGAGTCCCCCGCCAGTGAATAGTATAATTGGTCTCTCAAGATTAATTAAGGTGCTCGTAAATTAGTTGAAACATATGATTATAATATTTGTATATAGGCATGATCGACAACTTTAGTTGCAGATAAGTCCGTATTGCAGTTCATCCCTCAAAAGGGCCAAAACATAAAAAAACAAGTAGAGTTTTGTAACTTTGCTCAAATTTTTATATATAAAAAACTTGAGCTTCTTTTAACTACTCAGCCCACGCCACTAAGTTTAACTTGAACAATGATAAACAGTTTATCACTAAACATTTCAAAGAATTAACTCCATCACTTAGGGGTGTTCCGCTAAAGGTGTTTTTAGAATAAAATTGGTTTTAATTTTACGGTTTTTTATGTGGTGTATTTTGGAAGAATGAGCTATCTTTGTTTTTTTTTTAAAAAAAAAAACTATTTTTTTGTTAGTGAAATACCCACTTACTATTTAAATATTATTTACTGTTCATATGGAATGGGTCTTGCCGTCTTGTTAATCAAACGAATCCATTGTTTTTTTTATTCTATTTACTTTTACATTGTACTAAACTTTGTTCTCTAGTTCAATATAGCTTGTTTAAATCATGGCGTTGCGGTACCCGTGTCTTGTCAATAGATTGAAATTGGATTTTTTGTGATCCAAATTCATTTTCGTTGAATAATGATCATGTTGAAAGGAAATCAATAAAGATAAACAGTTTATCATTAAATATTTTAAGAAATTAACTTCATCGATCACTTATTATTTAAATAAGATTGTGTACTTTCACATTGAGTTGGCACTGTTAATACATTGTTTTCTGCATACTGTTTACTTTTACATTGTAACTTTTTCCTTTAGTTCAATAGAGCTTGTTTAAATCTTGTCGTTTATATCAATCTTGTCAATTTACCAGATTAAAATTAGATTTGTGGTGATCCAAATTCATTTTAATTGAAAACCAACCTGCCTTGTAATTCAAATTCATACTATTTAATAAAATCTAATTAGTCAAAGTAAACTCAGCTCCAATGCACGTATATTCGGCACAAAAAATCTAACACAATTGAATTCCCTTTCGAGAAAGTACGTCAAGACAAATGTTGGCTCGAGTACCTGATTATAAAAAAAATATTTGGCACGACAACTTTAGTTGCAGATAAGTCCATATTGCTGTTCAACGCCCAAAACATAAAAAGCCAATTGAGTTTTGTAACTTTGCTCAAATTTTTGTACTATAAACTAGATCTTCTTTTAACTACTGACCCCACGCCACTTGGCAATTAGGTTAACTTGAATAATGATTAAAGTTCAAAGAAAATCAAGAAAGATAAACTGTTTATCATTAAACATTTCAAAGAATTAACTCCATTACTTATTATTTAAATATTCTTTACCGTTCATATGGAGTGGGTATTGTTAATCACTCGAATGTATTGTTTTTGGAAGAAACTGGTTTTTCACAATTTTTTATGTGACGTATTGTGAGAGAATGATATGTTTTGATTTTTGGAAAAAATTGTTTTTTTTTTTGTTAGTAGAACACCCCCGTTTTTTGTTACTTTTACATTGTACTAAACTTTGTTCTCTAGTTCAATAGAGCTTGTTTAATGATGGCGTTACGGTGACGCTGTCTTGTCAACAGATTGAGATTGGATTTTCTTGTGATTCAAATTCATTTTCGTTGAATAATGATCATGTTGAAAGAAAATCAACAAAGATAAACCGTTAATCATTAAACATTTTGAAGTTCCAGACTAGCATAGATGGAAACTTCACATGTCTCCTCAGTGGAGGCGTGAGTTCGAGCCCCATCAGGGGCGTGATTTGACTAACTCACTAACATTACTAACCCCCTTCCCGCTAATATATATCGTCTGGCAAAAAAAAATTCATTAAACATTTTAAGAAATTAACTTCATCACTTATTGTTTAAATAATATTGTGTACTATTCATCTAGAGTGGATACTGTTAAGCGTTAATCACACGGATAAATTTGTTTTCTTCATCTGTTCACTTCACTGTAATTTTGTTCTTCAATAAAGCATGTTTAAATCATGGCCTTTGCATCAACCTGTCAATATGTCAGATTAAGATTAGATTTGTGGTGATCCAAATTCATTTTGATTGTAAACCAATCTGCAATCGAATTCAAATTCAAATTCGTATTTAACAAAATCTGATTAGTAAAAGTAAACTCAGCTCTAATGCACTTATATTCGATCCAAAAAATATAATCCAATTCAATTCCCTTACGACAAAGTACTCCAAAACAATTGCTAGCGCCAAATTTGTTTGGTCATGATCATAATTACTTTAATTTTCTAAATTTCTCCCATCAAGATGAATCAATCAGTTCATAAAAGCCACAACCGAGAAAAAAAAAACAAATACTCCAAGAAACAATTATGGAATCTTGTGTCCCTCTCCCGGAGCTGCGACTCAACGTTTCCTCAAAGCTTTTGATGGCTCTCGGTGAGAATCTTGGGTTGACTCGGTGCAACTCTTGGTTAACTCGATGACTCTTATGTTTTGGGTTATGTTCTGTTGTTTTGTTTCTCTTTCATTTCTTTTCTTGTTCTGGTGTTAACCAGCTGATTAGGTCCTGTAATTTCTTCGATTTCATCTTGTGATTAACGTTAGGTTTTGAGCTGTTATCCGTCGGGATTTCTATTATCAGATCGATGACTAGTTCTTAACCTAACCAAGTTGTTGGTCTGCCTTTGGCAAGGGTACCACGGGAAAAAAATTGTTCACCCTCACCAAAAGAGGGTGAACAAAACCCTCACTCTAATTGGTTGAAAAGGTATGGGGTCTACCAAAAATAGTGTGGATTCCACCACAAAATGATGTCATGCTTACCAAAAAGTGTATTAATTCCATAGACCCTACACTATTTCAATCAATCAGGGTGAGAGTTTTGTTAACCCTCAAATTTTTTTCTCGGGGTACCACTGAGCGTACTAATGTACGTGCTCTTGTCTAGATTTTGATAGTTTTAGTTCATTCTTATTTTCGTGATGAAATTTGTACTGCCCTCGGGCTTTTATTTGAATGGAATTGATTTTGAATAAAAAACAAAAGTTATTGGGCAAACCCACCCATAATTTCTGTTTTGAAAAATCCAGGGGTACCGACGCTAGGGGACCGACCACGGGTCCACATATCGACTGGCGCCGGGGACCCCCTTGTGGGTCCTAAACGGTTGATCCGAATCGTTCATTCATCTTAAAATCAAATTCCGAAGGTCCCACGAGGAATCAATGCAATCGGATGGTTGTAAGATCTCGATCCAAAATCACCCCATTTCATCCGAGATCTTACAGCCGTCCGATTACATCGATTCCTAGTGGAACCTTCGGAATTTGATTTTGAGATGGATGAACGGTTCGGATCGACCGTTTAGGACCCACAAGGGGGTCCCCGGCGCCAGTAGATACTTGGTCGGTCTTCGGGCGTCGGTACGATTAGCAAAGGTTGTTTCTGTTTCAGGTGGAAAATCACAATTTCACTCTCCCTCTCTCTCCCTACTCTTCTGGAAAATCACAATTTCATTCTCTCTCTCTCTCTCTCTCTACTCTTCTTCTTCTTCTTCTTTTTCATATTTCAATCAAGCATCCCAGCAGCCTGAGGGGATGCAACGGTAAGATGTCTCCGTACATAGTGGGTCCCGGACAGACTGCCTCAAAAGTCATCCGGTGGGACACGTGTACGAATGCTACTGTAAGTCTGACTCTGACCAGCACTCGATGCCCCGTGTCCCTCCCGTAGCGGATCTTTCTGCAATGCTGCTGAAGAAAGACCCCTCAGCTGTCTGCCTTCTGGATTCTCTTTCCCTCTCTCATTGGGTTTTGGATCTTGTTGGGCCACCCATGGCCACTCCCAACGTTAGGTCTCTCAAAATCAGTAGGAATATCTTCTGGTTGGATTCTTTGATCTTTGTTCTGAGTTTGATAGTTTCTTGTTTTATGCTTTTAGATTTGAGAAAACATTTTTTACCCCAGCACATTCTTTACGTCGGTAATGTAATTTAAAATTTTCTCCGAACTGATTGCATTACGTCATGTGTCTATATTTTACCTTTTGAGGCCACTATTTGAACACATGATGTAATGTGTTAATAGATTTGAAGGAAATTTTAGTTTACGCTGCTGGTGTAAAAAATATTCTCCCGTTAGATTTTATTTTTTTGAGAGAAATACTTATAGTATAATGTATTGCTCTCTGTGTTTCAAATTGTTTATCCCTATACTATTTTGAGGTGTTTATAAACTGTTAGTTCTTTTTAAAAAGTCAAAACAAAATTTATTCAATCTTTCAAAATAATCCATTTATCAACAACCATCATTATCATTCAAGTTGAAAATATAAGGGTATTGTTGAAAATTAATGAATTTGTTTACTATGAATGCATTTATTAAACGCAATTATTGCATGTCTGGTTAAAAAGTTGGAATTTCCCAAAAGTGACCAACAATTTGGAACGGATAGAGTACTAGTTATTACTCCTACTTTTGCTCTCGATAGCGCATCGCATTATAGTATGACTTAGGGGTTGTTGACTTAAGTCAATTTTTGAGCCAATGTATTTTGAAAGAATTATCTATCTCGTAAAACGCAATAAATTAGTTTTGAGTTTAAATCAAGAATCAGAACAAGGCCAATTTTCAAAGAGTTATGATAGTACTATTTATTATTACATCGATTTTTTGTGATTTAGTGGTTCGTCTCGATTAGAGAAATCTTAAAAGTATAAAATTATTAACGAAACTTAAATTTTTATATTTCTCTTGCCGAAACAAACCAATAAATCACAAAAAAATCGACGCAAAAACAAATGCAATTTTTTTGAATAAAGACAAAAAAAAAACCAATCAAATAGTTTTAAAGGTCCAACCTCCCAATTAGTGATGACTATTTCCTCTGTCTTATCTCCTCCTATGCCTCTCGTCTCCAATTCGAGTGGGTTTTTGCCGCTTTGATAAGAAACGAGGTGGGGATGATAGTTATTTCATCCGCCCATTTTAACCACCCCGTCCCCCATTATAGTAATCAAATATTTTTTTATCTATGATATATCTTATTAAATTTCTCTGTTTAAATAAAATAAGAATAAAACACCAAATAATATTTGCAATTTCACATCTCTACTCTTTCTTTTTCTTTTTTTAATCTTTTAAGTCCCATCATTCATCAATTTTATTTTCTGGCCAAAACTCTACGAAGAACATAAAATTAGTACAAATTACAATGGTGAAAGGGGGGTCAGATTATATTTCGTCCTGCCACCTCTCCGATTGCCCTCTCTCCCGACACTACCACGATAAAGAACGAGTTAGGGACGAGATAACATGTATTTGACTCTGATCCGATGGTGGCTCCAGAAATTCTTAAAATAGTGTTTATAAATGATTCACTCTTCTACCACTTGAAACCACAATTATATTAACAAAAAAAAAATTACCTATTAATATCAACATTGCGCCCAAAAACAATAAAGTATATGAGATATTGCAAATACCTTATTCTTAATATAAGTAATGAAACAATTATTTATCCACCAATCTACCATTCGATTACACAAACAGCTCTTTATGTATTAATGAATGATGAACTTTTATCAACGATTACAGTGACGACAGAAAGAGTCAACTAGCTAGTGTTGGGTTTTCAATTATTTTTGGAATGGGTGTTCACAAGTTTTTGATTGAGTGTTCAATAAATGGAAAAAAAAAAAACATTATTATTAGTTAATTGATACCATCTTTTAAGGTGTTCAATTGACCATATTTTAGGTGTTTACTCCAAACTAATGGGAAAAATATGCAGACGTGTATAGGTATTTTAAAAGTACCTAAAAAGAAAGAAAGAAAGAAAGAATGTGTGGATATTTGTGTGCTGTCTATAGCATGATTGTTGTATACTTGTATGAAAGGAAGCGTAGGATGCAGCAGGTCTTCTGTGTAAAAAGTAAAAATAATGCTGAAGGCGGCAAGTCTTTTGTACCCATTTTTTTGTACACACATGCACTCTCTCTCATTTGTTAGTTCTTTTTTAGAGTTTGTATCACTTTTCAATTGATTATAAATGTGAATACGGATCTAAAAAATTATATTTCCTTCGTCCCAAATTGTTGGTCATGTTCGAATTTCGATGCAATTTTTAAACTCTTCATATCTTTCAATCTATAATATTTTTAGAGATTTTAAAAATTTTGTACTATAATAGAACTAATATCTATCAAATAAGATTCATATTTGACATAAAATACATTATAGATTTAAAGATATGAACGGTTTTAAAAAAAATATCGAAATTCGAATAGGACCAACAATTTGGTAAGGAGGGAGTACAATGTGGATCTTGTTTGATACATTATTATTTTTGTTTTTATGTTTTAATATTTCTAGGTGATCTAACAACTGGAAAACCCCTCGGCACAAAGGCACAGGGGTTTTTCGGCACAGAGGATCTGTGCTCGAAAAAATGAGGCACTACTGAACAATTAGGGGTTGTTCTAGTGCAGCTGACTTTTCAATCTTTTGGTTTTGTCTTTATTCAAAAAAATTCGTGTTTGTTAGTTTTGCACCAATCTTTTGTGAAATATTGATTCGTCCAGACGTAGGGAATCGGAAAAGTAAAAAAATATTTTTATTACTAATTGTTTTGGGAAATATCCAAAAAAATTGTCTTTACTTGAATATTTCCCAAAAACTTTAGGTAATTCTCGTAATTTTTTACTTTTCCGATTCCTCACGTCGAGACGAATCAATAACCTACAAAAAAATTGCCGCAAAACTAACAAACGCGAATTTTTTTTTAATGATGACAATTTTTTTTTTTTAAATAATGACAAAACAACAGTTCAAAAAAAAAAAAAAGGATAATGACAAAACAAAAAAACTTCAAAAGGCAGTTGCACCGGAACAATGCGTACTCACAGTCACAGGTATACGATTGTACGGAATGCACATCGTAGGAAAAGGTATTTTCAAACTTCTTCTTAGATTTTTGAAACACAAACTATTCTGTTGGGGGAGCAATTTGGGCTACCCAGCCCTGTATAAAACATCTTAAAGTACGATAATTACGAGCGGTTCAAAAAGTTAAAAGTACAATTACAAGTATATAGGTCATTTAACAGTTCCACCAGTTTAATCACTTTAACAGGAGGTCTTTAACCAAAACTAAAACTATCAGACTAAAACCACGAGTAAACTAAAAAACACAAAGGGTTTTCCTCCCTCTCTCTCTAAAACCTATCGCTTCATCTTCCGAACTCATCGCCTGGGGGGGGGGGGGGGGGGGGGGGGGGGAGCGGCGGCTCCTTCCTCGATATTGATGTTCCTCTGGGGAGATGATGGTGCGGTGGCGTGTGCTTAGGGTTTCATTGTGCTGTTAATTTTTTCTATCCTGGGCATTATGGCCCATTAGGTGACGGCTTTGGCCCATTTTGGTTGGCTCCTTGCCAATCGTGTTTTGGTTGTTTTGGGTCTCGGATTAGGCACTGGATTCTATGAATTCTGTTGCTTTCTCCTTGTCCTATTAGTCATTGTTCTTTTTCAATGATTAATGAAATTTCTTTGCCGTTCAAAAAAAAAAACAGGAGGTCTTTTAGCAATAATCTTATGTTATTTTCGAAAAAGGATGGAGTGAGCAGCTGGGTTAGTACTGTTTTATGAATATAAATCCGACATTGGTTTTATTTTCCTTCTAAGTAATCCGATATTGTTGTTAACTAAAGTGGTATGAACGTATATATAGCTGCGTTGTCAAGTTGTCTGTGTAACATTAGATGGCCGACTAATTATCGATATTTGCTTGAGCTAGATGGATGGTGCCACAGCTTATATCCCAGTGCAATATTGTGCAAGTTTCAAATGTGGAGTTTCAAACCTTTCGTTTTGCTTGGTGAATGGTTCCATTGTACTATAAGGAAACTTCATATGAGGCATTGGCATTTTCTTTGTGAAAATGGACATATCACCTACATAATTAATGTTGTGCATGTCAAATCCTATCCTTGCTGGTAACTTCAAATATTTCACACCCAGCGTGCACGTAAATGTCTCTCCACTAATTGCCCTTTGTCGAAACTAGTCGTTCATGTTTTGTGCATTTTTATTGTCTTTTCCCTAAATTTCGGTTACACACTCTTACATGTTTCATACTCCTACATAGGGGTGCACACCGGCCCGGTAGCCCGCCCAGCCCGCCCAACCCAGCCCGATTTTTTTAGGGCTTGGGATAAATATTTAGGCCCATAGGGCCGGGCTGGGTTGAGATTTTAAGCCCGTTTACTAAATGGGTTGGGTTTGGGAAACTTCTTTGAAGCCCAGCCCGGCCCGGCCCGGCCCGATTTAAATAATATTCTTATTTAAATACTATGTATAAAAATTGATGGATATCGGAGAGTCCCAACTTTTTGAATATTTTAATTGCACTTTAATTTATAGGTATGTTTTTAATATTTTTGTAACAACTTAGAACTTTAAATATATTATTACGGTTGTGAATTATAATTGTGATCGTTATGATTGATTAATTTATGTTTATAATACTATGCTTTAGTAAGATAAATGGGCTTCTTGGACGGGTTTGGGAAATTAAAATTTTATTTGGGTTGGGCTTGGGCAAATTAAATGAAGCCCGATTATAAATGGGCCGGGCTTGGGAATGCACTAGTCTCGTTATTATCTAGTATAAGCCCGGCCCGAACCCGGCCCAGCCCGGTGTATGTGCACCCCTACTCCTACAAGGTTTTGAGAATTGGACTCCCAATTCCGTGGGACCACTAATCATTTGTTTGGTTTGGCAAAGTAGTCTTGGACTATTAGTACCACGGGATTATTAATACTCCAAAACGGGGATCAAGGATTCTGTAGTGTGGCATCTGAGTTGTTGAATTCCTCAAAAATCAAACCTTGTACTTATAAAATATGTGCAAGAAGCGATGATGCACTATAACCCTGTAGTGCGACACACAAGCCGTTAATCTCGGTAATCAACAGCTCGGGTTAATCCCAATTGCTCACTTTAGGGCAACCACAACAATCTCCCTAAACCCCTCTCTATTCCTATTTTTTTTTTTTTTGGGGGGGGGGGGATGCGCAGCGTGCTGTGCGGGCCCATTTCGGTGCCGCGTCGGCACCATTGCGCCGATCGGAGACGTCCGCCGCGTAGAGCTCGTCGAGTACTATAAGTGTACCAAAAATCAACTCAATCGGATATCATTAAGTGCCTCATCAGAACACAAATAAGTTGAAAAAAAATGGTTTCAATGGTTTTCATGCAGTGTTTCAAGACACATGTGTTCCAATTTTTTTGAACTTATTTTTGTTCCGATGAGGCACTTAACAATATCCGATCGAGTTGATTTTTGGTACGTTAGTAGTACTCAACGAGCTCTACATGGTGGACGTCTCCGACCGTCGAAACGGTGCAGATACGGCTACAGTGGTTCCAATTTTAGGGAGTCAAACATAAAAATTAGGCCCCAACAACCTCCCTAAACACCTCTCTAAAATATAAAATGCTACAGTGGCTCCCTAAAACCCTCCCCATTTGGGTGGGGAGCCACCATTCACTCCCTACCCCATTTTTAATTCTTTTTCTCTCTCCCAACCTATTAGCCATTCACTTTTTTATTATTATTCTCTCTCTCTCTCTCTCTCTCTCTCTCTCTCTCTCTCTCTCTCTCTCTCTCACTTTTCCATTCATATATCATTATTTAATTAAAATAGGGAGGGTAATAGATAGGATTGTTGGATACGTGAATTGGTAAAATGAAAAATGTGCACTGTTCATTACTTTTTTTATAGAAAAATTTAGGGAGATGATTGGGGATGCTCTTATGTAAACATTAACCAAAATGTCCTCTCTCTTTCTTCTCTCTTACAGTAAATTGGATTTTATGCAAAGATAAAAGTCCTTCGCAAAATCAAAAATAGTGGAAAATTTCATCTCCTTATTCATTATTCCACTATATTATCAATCTCAATCTCAACCCCACTTCATTAGGAATCCCTCAAAAATCAAACCTTGTACTTATAAAATATGTAAGAAGCAATGATGCAGCACAACCCTATAGTGCGGCACATGAGCCGATAATTGCGGTAATCAACAACTCGGGTTTCATTTCAGCAATGGACAGGTCAGATTGTGCAAGTGCCGAGATGAAATCCGAGTTGTTGATTCGCGATCAACAGCTCAAGTGCTGCAACACAACCATGCAATAATGCACCGCACTACAGGATCCCCAATTCCCAAACTCAATCCCACCTCATTAAAGTGTAAATCATGTGCAAGTGGTGGCTAGCTCATGTAATAGAGTTCTTGGATACCCCATACTGCATTATGGGATTAAGTCTCATTCCCCACTCCCCTGTGTAATAGATTAGGAATGACGAATGACAAAAAAAAAAAAAAAAGTGTAAATCATGTATTTAACCATTCAGAACTGCTATTTACGGTCGAGATTGTAAAAGCTTAATTTCCAGCAAATTAGCCAAAGCATTGATGAGCTCAACGGATTCAAACCTTTCTAGCTACAAAATGCTTTCCAGAAATTTTTATTGGGTAATAAATGCGTTCCAGAATTCTTCTCTCAATATTAGACCAATTCCAAACCAAGGGATTACAGCACCACTCTTAAGATCACACATTTCGTTTTATTTTCTATTGTCCAAGTTAAAATTAGAGAGTTAGTAGTCGATTACACTTCTTGTGGCCATTTGATGCTTCTTTGTAAGCTCGATCTCCTAACTTCAGATAAGACATCTGTACCCGTGCAAAACCAAAAAATTATTTCATGGTAACATGGCGGTGCCCTAATGCCGTTTATCCACCACCCATATATGCAGGACCAAATATTAAGTGTATAGACCCACAGATATGTGGTAGAAAATGATGTTACAATGTCCCAAGACCTTGAAATAACTATTCGTGCAAACCACGCAAGACTCTCGTGTCAATAGAACATTATGGGGCATGCAATTGGGCCTGGGTTTTGCTTGTCCACATAAAGGGGGTTGGCTCACATTTGAATAGGCCCACCAAACGTGACTGGGCAGCTTTAGCCCATTGACTAGCGATTTACCAGGAAAGTGGACCACAAGAAGAACTGGAAACAAAACCCTCGGATACAAAGGGTTACGTCCATCTCCCTATAGCCAATATTCGCAATAGAAACTGGAAACAAAGGGTTTTCATTCATAAGACAAGAGACTGGACATAACACTCAGAAATTCTCCCCTTTATTGCCACCCGTCTCGGATCTACTGCCTGGAAAATCCACGAGATCCGCATCCAGGGCCTTCCCTCGATCACATGATGGGGAATAACTGGTGTGACACAGAGTGGCATATATTACAACAAAAAGATTTCTGTACTAATGTCTAATTTTAGGATAGCAACACAAAGATACAAGATTTTGAGGTCTGCCGCCAAGTTTTTCAAACTATACCTACAGACTGAACCTTGTCCCCCAAAATATAACCACTTAAGACATCCTGTGAACCTTAAAACACAACCCACACTCCAACTTTTTCAACCAAACAAGAAAAACAACACCACGCTGAAAAGAAAGTTTTAATAGGGTGCCAAAGCTCTAGACTGCTGAAAATAGGAGAATTGGGGATTTAAGCATCCAAAAATACCATTCATCTGTGGTGTCAATATGCCACGGCAACTTTTCCACATCTTGGTAAATGGTGATTCTATCAGCAATGCAGTGTTCAATTGAATATACTTTCGCCATAGTGCCTATTTGTGTCGATAGTGTTTCAGTAGAAGGTACAGGTCTCCCACGGTGTAGTTTTTCCATGATTTTCTTCACTTTGTGGGGTCCATAGAGGGTACAGTAAACAAACGGACCACTTAGCCACTTCCACTTCAACTAGTTTCATGAATTTCTCATATGATGATGATAGGAAACAGAAATCAAAACAAGGAAAGCACTCATGAAATCTTTGAAACCTCAAAAATGGAAGCACATTTTCTTGAATTCAAAGCCAGTCAAATTAAACAAGGGAGGGAAAGAAAGATACAGTAAGAGCTAGAGTTGTAGCTAACGAATCTTGATCAATAATACTAAGCATACCAACCCCCAGACTTGATATCTGGGTAATTGTGGTTCAAAAGGGCTTATCATAATCCTGTCCTGGCTGCTCCCAGACCGGCAAAAAGCCTACAAGAATTCCATCTCAACACACTTAGCAAAGGAAAACAAAAAAGAATGAGAGAGTGTGGCAAAAAATACAAATCCTTAACTGGTCAAACTCATATAGTCATTCACACTAAAACTACTCTAGAGCAGTACGACATCCAATTGATAGTTTCAGCAAAATTATTTCACAGTTGGTAGAAGTCCATGTCACTATGCAACCGACAACCACATTATATATTGGCAACATAGAGAAACTTGACATGTTTAGGTACCAAAAAGAGCTAGGGCTGAAGCTAAAGTCAATTGGCCCAACAAGGCTAGCCAAAACTCTCTCACAGTTCATATTAATGCCCGCATGGAACTAGATGGCCAGAAAATGTAAGTACAGGGAACTACTGCGAATTAAAAGACTTGGTAAATGTATCACTATCAAAATTGTCCTTCTCTTCAAAATCTACAAAGCTGATCACTTCTCAAAGCATCATCATTGACACAGTTATAAAAGGAAGTGAGTCTAATGGCTGCTATTTCTGTTCACCCCTTGTTTAGAGTGGCCCTTGGCAGGTAAATGTATCAATATCAAAATTGTTCGTATCTTCAAAAGCTACAAAGCTGATTACTTCTCAAAGCGTCACCATTGACACAGTTATAAAAGGAAGTGAGTAATGGTTGCTATTTGTGTTCACCCCTTGTTTGGAGTGCCCCTTGGCCATGCAATCCAGCGTCCTTCCTTGCCTGCGGACTTTCTCATTCAGTTACCATTCCTTTTGGGGGATAAAAAGTTCCGAATCAACTCCTTTAATTTTTCCTATTGTCTATGTCCATCAAACTCTAACCAAACACATTCCATTCAGTAATTTTTGCAAGCCACAAAATACTTATCTCATGGTTTTTTATTTCAGGAATGCAAACATTTGTTACTTTAAGCATTGTGAAGTGTGAACTGTACCGAAGGCTAAGTTAACACATAATGATGTGCAATGCATAATGTCAAAAAAAAAAAATTGATGCACTATGCACACTAACATGCCAGCCAAACACCAGCTTTGGCAGATCAATGTCAAACAGTAGAACAATAAAAAACAATAATATCTTGAAAATTAAAGATCGGGCATACTTATTGGCATTTCATCAAGGGACATATATATTGATTCATCATCATCGAGGATCCCCTGAAATGACCAATTCAAAAATTTGTTACTCATCAGCCACAGTCGACGTAAATGAGATAAGAACTAGGTAACTTCAAGATATGTATGAAGACTATACGGAAAACTTTGACCCTTTTCAGTGCACAGATATACACCAAACTGGATTCCAAGTCACAAGATAATAAAAACCACAAAGATTGAATCTAGGCAACTATTGAGCATAGGAAAATATTCCAACACAGCAACACCCAAATAACAAATTTCCAGAAGTTAGTGACGGTACCTCTCCATTATGAAGGGCCATGTCATTGTGCAGAGAATCAATGTCTGCTGGTACAGAAGAACAATTGGTGATATCATTTCCAAGCAACTCCGAGATCATAAGCCCGTAACCATCCTGAGCGTCAGAAATGCCATTGGTACTCTGTGCATGACTAGGAAAGCTCTCCAAGCCTGTAAATACAGTTTCTTCCCTGTAGAATTGGACATTTTGAAATTAGTTGAGATTTTAGGTAAAATATCACAACAATATCAAGAGCAATGATACGGATAAATGTCCACTGTTCGGAGCCGTTTGATCTACATGGACCCCAGAAGATGCATGTGGTGCCTTCTGCCCACATACATCGGACGACCCCAAACACATCTATGTCTAGAAATATAGGTCCCAATCATTTTCCTAACATCTATACATGCTCTATAAAGCACTTAAATGGAAATAGAAAAATCAATCAAACTAGAAATGAAAATTGCTGAAACAAAAATTCAGCTTATTAAAAACTTGAAATGGAATTGCAGCTGCTTTTACGAGCTACGAAAACCATTGAATTAGCTTGGAAATAATAATAAAAGAAACTTCTGTTTTATGGTAGAACAAGTAAGCGAAACATACATCCTCTCCGTATTGCCTAAGGCATTGTCTTCTTGAGGGGAATCATTCTCCAAGTCTATCACCTCGACCTCTTTGCCATCAACACCATGTCTACCATATTTACCAGACATATTGCAATTATTGCTAATGGACAAATCAACATCCACTGGTGTTGCTTCAGTTTTGATTTCTGGAATAGAAGGGAAAATAAGAATTGGATCGCGATCAGGGTTCTCGTTCACATCAGAAACCTCCATAAGATTAAGGTCACAAATCTTAAACGAACCGGGAAAAAGTTGCTTCTCTTCTGAATACTCAATGCAAGGCCCAGCATCACCACTCTGAAAAGGAGACACATCTACCGGCCTCTCTTGTTCCTCGGGCAGAATCATTGGGTCACCTGGTGATTTTCTTTCTTCTTGTGAAGCTAGCTGCATTCCCCTAAGATGCGAATATTCATCACTATGGGTACCCACTGACGGGACCCATTCCCTTGGTTTCTTTGTTCCCACCCTGCTACATGTCTGTTGACTCTGTTCTGCATTTCTTTTCTCGCCTCTCTCCATAATCATGGAGCTGCAGCTTTGAAACCCAGGAAGCCCCTCACTGGATTCTTGCTTGTTCATGAAAGACCTATCTGGATAAGATTGAGACCTCAAGAATTTTCCCGGCTCATTGTAAACAGGAGCTAATTCCCCTGTATCCTCCATAGACATAATAACAGGTGTATCTATGATATTAGAATCAAGGCATTTTGAATGCTGAATTTGATTCGATGAAGCATCCACTGAGGAGGCATCAACTGAAACATCTTTAACGGGGACTTCAGTTTCCATCTCAGGTCCTACATCACAATTGTTTTCCTCTTGTCCTTCATCACAATTTTTTATCTCCTCAGTAGCAAGAATTGGATCAACCTTCAATCCCCTGGCTGTCAAGGAAGACCGGGTTTTGGTAGGGATTTTGGCAAATCTGCAGAAACTTAACAAACTACCACCATTCTTGTCTACAGAATCACCTTCCAGTGCAAGTTGCTCAATGGGTGCATCTTTCATCTCACTTTGCTTCTCAACTTGATCACCACTAATACTGCCATCCTTAAGCTCAACAGTATCCTCCTTCGAGAGTTTCACATTATCAGACATCATCGCAAGTTCCACATCATTTTCAGGTGGGGGATCTTTTCCAATATCAGAAGTTACCATTGTATTCTTGTCATCCTGGAACTGAGATTTCTCCAAACCAGACTCGGAATCAATATCACCATCCATTGGAGGTGCTGATTCAGACATCTGCCCAGCATTACCAACACCATTACCAACATGTTGCTTTTCCGGATTTCCTGAAAAAGAATCAACATCACCCTCCACATCTGAAGAAGCCCTAGGTTTATCGGGGAATGAGCTACTCCTTCCCATTCCTTGACCCCAATCTGAGCCATAATTTTTGAAGGATCCCATCCTCTTCCTACCTCGCATATAACTTCTTGACCCAGTTGGATTATTATATTCATCACCAAACCTTCTCCTACCAGACCCAGCATCAGAAGCATTCCCCAAACGACCATGAGCTGAAGAGCGTCCATCTGGAGTAAGGTTCAAACTGTCTCCTTCTTGTGGCCTAAAACCCTGAAACTCCCCTATCTGATTCTTTAAACTGCCATTTTGCAACCTCCCTGAAACAACATTTGGGGGAAGCAATCCCTTAGATACCAAATATTCAGTCGCTAGCCGACCAGCCTCCATAAAGACGTCAGTTCTACGAGGTGGTGGTGGCAGCGGCGGCGGTGGAGGCTGTGCTGCTTGGAATGGTTTTGGACCTTGGCCGCGCCCAAAACCACGATTATAACTCCTGTAATCGGAATTATACATCCCATGACCTCTCATCGAACTTTCCGGTGAAATCCGAGAGGCTGCAGCTACACCACCTATTCCCATGGGACTAGACCTGTATCCATTTCCAGGACTACGATGCCTTGGATGCATCTTCCCGGAACAATATATACCAGTATTAGGATGATACAGAAAAGCAACTGAATTGAAAGAAGCCCTCCTCTTTGACCTTGAAGAACAATTTCTTCCAATATAGAAATGATCAATATGTGCCTGGTTCAGAGACCCCACAAGTCAACACAAAGAAATAACTTCAGCCCCAAAAAATAACCCAAATCTCCAGTCAAAATTCCCAACAAAAATCCCAAATCACCAGTCAACAGCAATATCGTCCAGAAAAACCCTAAATCGACGGATCTTGAAGTCAAGATTCAATCTTTATCGAGTCCAAACATAAGGAAGTCGCAAAACAGTGAAAATCAAGGGTTGTCAATAAAGATCTGGCGATAGATTTTAACTTAGAATCAGGAGCAGTTACCTTCGACTGATTCACGATGATTGTTCCAGTAGTTCCATTAGGGTTTCAGATCCAGTCAAGATTTGCACCTCCCCTTTGCAATCAACACCCACAAAAGTCCATGAACAGGTATACATACAAAATTTATACATGTACTGTCCAATAATCAGATGATATCAGATTTAGGGTCCAAGATAAACATCTGAGGTCAGCAATTACGCTTAAGTCATCAGAAGAAAATGGTGATGAGCTGATCGGAGAGTAGGGCTACAAATTCACGATTTTCTTGATGTTTTCGGCGATAATTTCAATTTTGTTTCTCTTAAAAAATTCCCTCGTATAGGGGAAAAAAGAGGGTAGGTATTCCTGCGTGCTTCGATCAGTTCAGATTCCTCTTCATCATCTCTCTCCTCTCCTCTCCTACTACTGGTCCCCAAAAACGCACCCCGACAGAAAAATCACATTTCTACACGTCAAAGGTTAGGTTAGGCAATTTTTTTTTGTCCCACGCGCCCTTTGGAAACTCAAGCATGCGTGGCATATTTCTCCACTCTCCAGTGTTGTTTGTTTGGCATATTTCTCCATGTGTTTCAAGCGTGAATTTTCTATTTGATAAAATTAACTTTTGCTAAAAATTTTAGCAAATGACCAAAATCAAAGATTTTAACAATGCTAAAATGGCTCCATCATTTATTAAAATTAACTGTTAATTTTAGCAAATGGGAAACAAAGACCAAGTCTTTTTCAACCGAGTTTTTTTGGGTTAATTTCAATAGATTTGGGCCAATTTTTTTGAACTAATCGTTTATCTCGATGACAGGAATCGAAAGAATATAAGAATATAGAACAAAGTTAGAAAAAAATAAAGTAAGATACTACCTTAGTGTCTTTAACATCGTCTATAAATAAATTTCAACAGTAGGAAAAAAAAATGGAAATACGTCTATAATTAATATTCAACATTAGGAAAAAAAGTTGAAGAAAGACAGATAGTCCATATGGTGGAGTGAAAAATCAAAAGCAATTTTCTAAGAGCATCTTCCACTTTCGGAAATGGCTAGCGCAAGACCAAGGAAGTTTGGTAAAAGGTTTTAGGCTAAGTTTTTCATTTGATAAAATCAACATTTGATAAAATCAAGTGGGTGATTTTATCAAATGAAGTGAAGGGGTGCTAAAATCAAGTGGGCCCAGTGCTAAAAGCAAGGGTGATTTTAGCACTGGGCCCACTTGATTTTAGTAACCCTTCACTTCATTTGATAAAATCACCCACTTGATTTTATCAAATATTGATTTTATCAAATGGAAAACTTAAGCGTCTTGGAAGAGTCTAAAACGTTTGATCTAGAATCTCATCTTAGAGACCAAGATAGTTGCGGAGGAGTCCACAAAATTTTGAAGTATCCTAGCTAGAGAAGTACGAGGAGTTTAACGATATACTAGAGTTGCGTAGAGTATTTCGGATTTCCGAACACAGAGGATGGAGAAAAATCCTAGAATTGTTTTTGAAGGTTCAATGTGACCCTTGTACCAATTTATTCTACACGTCCTTTTAAGGAGGTGGATATCCATACAAGGGTGTGGTTTTCACAGCATCTCCAACACTCCTCTCTGCTCTGCCTATCCAAAATGACAAAAAAAAATATCATTTCTATTTTGCCTATCCACTTTTTCATCTATGTATTCCAACACTACTCTCTATTTGGCTCTCCATCCAAATTAATTTCGGTTTCAGTTCATGATTTTGACTTACTTTGGACTCATATTTTTTATAGAACTTGAGCTCATGAATTTATTTTGGTTTGAGCTCATAATAATTATTTTAAAAAAAAAAAAGCCTATACCCAAAAATTATTATTTTTTACACATAATTTCATATTCAATATTGGTCTTGTTTGATAGATGTCGTCGAATAAGTTTCAAATATATATATTTTTTCAACATCAGATGTGATGAATAAAAGTTTTAAGTTTTACAAAATAAAAAGGAATGAACAATGGGAAAGTGAGTGGAGGAGGGGGGGAGAGAGAGAGGGGGGCAGATGAAGAAGAGAGGGAGAGGGACTCGCCACTGGTAGCGAGGGAAATGCCTCCAAGGCAGATTGTTGAGGCAAGTACATAGTCTGTTGGAGCAGTGAAAAATGGGTTTGGCTGGCTACTCTAGCCAAGAGAGCTTGTTTGACTAGGGTCATGGAGATGCTCTTATGCTACCAACATAGAGAGGGAGAGCTGGGAGGTTTAAAGATAAATGTTGCAAGAATACTAAGGCCCCGTTCAGCTAAAAAAAAAAAAACAGTTTTGTTTTAACTCAAAAACTATCTCATTCCACTAACAAAAAATCACCTAGTTTTTTTGCAAAACCAAAAAAGTCAAAAAAATTAGTTAATAGAACAAGTTAGTTTTTTTGCAAAACTAAACATACAAAAAGCTAGTTTAATGGAACACGTTAGTGGAACAAATTAGTTTTTTTGCAAAATTAAAGTGTTCGTACAAGTATTTCTTTGTTTTGCAAAAGTACAAATTATTCTTATTGTGGAAAATAATATGGGTACACCATTTGTGCACCCCAAATACATACCACCCTGAGGTTACAAATGAGGAGAGGTCCAATGTGGGGCTCACCCAAAAAATGGGCCTCTCCTCATTTGCCATCTCAGGGTGGTGTGCATTTGGGGTGCACAAGTGGTGTACCCATAGCATTGTTGTTCTTATTACAGGGTTCTTTTCCCTTCCCCCTAAGGCAAAGCTAGCTTATCGACTTAATTGCTTTTCACGGCTTTTTGTGTGAGATATTGTGAGAGAGTGACTGTCTCGTTTTTCATAAGAAGCTGATTTTTTAGAGTGCAATTTTGTTCACCCTCCCTAAAAGAAGGTGAACAAAACTCTCTCTCTTATTGGCTAAGAGGGGACAAGGGGACCATTTTTAACCCAACCCAACCCAACTCAACTCAAGTTAGTTTTAAGGTTAATTTCACACACACCCCGTGAACTGCCTTCCACAATTACTTTCACCCCTAAACTAATAAAACTGATCACCGCGACACCCTTTTCTTGTGAATAAAGACAAAAAACTGTTTTTTCCAAAAACCAAGACAGGTCATTCTCTCACAATACATCACATAAAAAACCATGAAAAACTAGTTTTTTCAAAAAACCACCTTAGTGGAACACCCCCTAAGCGTGATCACTTTCATCTCTAAATCGGTCTTATGGTCATACTTACACGTTTGTGATATTTTGGTATTACTAGTTTTATGCCTCGTGCGATGCACGAGACTGCGTGCTCATTATTTTTATTTTGGACTCGATGCATTTGAATCCCAAGTGTTGAAGGCCGGAAAGTGGTCCGTGGTCATTATAGTCGGGTAATTACAATTTTATTGACCCAAACCTAAATGAAACATATTATTGGCAAATTTGTTACAGGTGCGCGAAAGTTGGCCCGGATACATGGTTACCAAAAAAAAAATTGGCAAGTTTGTTACAATCCAGAAACTTAAACGATGGGACTGATTCCAAGCTATGTGAAGCATCACCATCAGCAGCATGTCAGTTTTGGAGTCCCCTTTTTGCAGTTGAAGATTCAGGAGCCATTTGTTTGCAGTATTTGCTCCAGGATGGTTGGCATGTGATTGATCTCAATGGTTGGTAGATTCTGTATAGATTAAGAATACAGTAGTTTGGTTAATGCGTTATTATGATATGTTCTTTTCTTCGAAGTTAATGTTTGTCTTATGTGATTTGTTGTGTATTGAGATCAAGTAGTCTTCAACATTCACATAAGAGGATGGAAATTTGTGAATGTTTTCATTAGTAGCTCTCCTATTTTAGCATTTTCAAATTAACATTCTGTGTTAAGAAAAACACATCTCAAAATTCTCATAAAAAGAAAAAAGTCTCAAAAAGGGTTGTTATGCTCTAGAGGCAAAAAAAACACTTCAATTGCAGAGAGGGAAGAAGCTTCATTCACTTCGATGCAACAAGGGAGCTATAGAAGAGAAAGGGAAGGAAGAAGTGCACAATAAGGCATATGAAAGTAAAATGTTGGGTTGTTTGTTGAGGCAGCTGTAGGTGTTGATTTCAGCTAAAATAACAAATATAAAGGCCCTGCCATATTCTCTTAGGACTCCTCCTTGTTGGAGGTTTAGCAAAATGTCTTCCTTACACTTTTTTCCCTTTCCCTACCCCAACTGCTGGTAAGAAATCCAGTCTCCATCCTCATGAAAAATTCTAAAATTTGAACAAAAACCACACCACAATACATGCCCTGCCCAACTGTGAAAACAACTCTTCATGGCACGCGAGAGAGAGAGAGAGAGAGAGAGAGATGTTCATAACAAACTGAGGTTCCAGAACAAGCCAAATAATTCCCTTTCAAAATCAAAGTAGTGAGATCAAATGCGGATAAACCCAGCAAGTAGAGAGATGTTCCCAACAAACTTCGATGATAGCAAGCAGAAGGAAATCAAGGGGCAGTAAGACAAGCTCCTGTTCTCCTATTCACCTTTAAGGAGTGTCTTGACAATGGACTTGAGGTTGACCTTTTTGAGATCTCTATACGACTGTCTACAACCAACTAACATGATTGGTGCTCCAAATATGTATACCATTGACAATGCTGCTCCAACCTACATGATTGACGGATTCAAGTAAATTCCTCAAACCTTTCTAGATGCGCAACATTTAAATGGTGGGTCAATCAATTTATTTTTTCCCATCGCCGGTCAAGCTGGAGAGATTCAAGAACATTTAAGAAGATCTACTGGTGTTGTTTTTTTTTTTGTGTTTGATGTCACTTTTCATTTTCATGTCTTCTGTTCTAAAAACAATACTAAAAAGTTCAAAAACACTCGATTTCCATATAACAAGCTTCCAAAATTTAGCCTAGTTTTCAGGAAATATTCCTGAAAGCAGTTTTTGGAAACAGTGAGTCGCCTAAGTTTTGCGTTTTCTAGAAAATTTATGCAAGAAAAACAGGAAAAAACCCGGAAATGATAGTGAATAGCCTCATTTGCAGTTAATCAATTTATATACCTTTTCGTTAATGGTATCAAACGTAGTACGCAGAATTCCATCAATCAGTCTGGGATTTGGAGAGTTTGAGAGGTTAGCTAAGTTCAGCAAAAACCACAACATGGGACACAATGTAATGCAAGAAACTATGATTGACTGCTCTACGAGTCTCAACAAGCAAGAAATTGTTACTGCATATATCTATGATTTTTTAGCAAATGGGATAAACATAGATATCTAGAGTCAGAGATGAACCTGATTGAACATCATTCCCAACCAGTGCCTCGCCAACAAACATGCCAAGATCTGGACTGTTCAGGTTTATAAGCTTTGTCAGAGCTCTCATTAATGGCTAATTATCCTGTAAAAGAAAAGCATGAATTCCAAAAGTCCAAAACTGGTAGGAAGTAGATATCCCTGTTCTATATGGACAATATGGTTTGCTTCATATTAAAATCACTTGCAACAAGCCTTGCTCAAGCACTTTGGAAGACTCATTCAATGATAAACTCGGGGCCTATGAATCCTTTCACTTATGCTGCAACAATATTGCATTCAAAGCCAACAGTACATTGGCGTTTAATAATGGGCTTAAATACTAATATAGGTGCACAACGAACCATGCTGCTAGAGCTTAACTTTTTCGACTCCTTAAAAGCTTTTAAGGTTAGTTCACTACTTAAAGAAATACAGCTTGACCACATTCTAAAAATCGTTAATTTCGTAATATTAACAATTCCCAATTTCTATTTAAACAAAAAAAGTCGCTCGAGCTTGGTTGAAACTCGTTTAGATCAGGTCAAATGATTAACAAGCTAAGCTAAGGCCTATTTTGGCTGAATAAAAAAGCTGGATTATTTTTCATCTTTATTTTTTTTTCATTTGTTTGTTGTAGGTTAATTTTGTGTGGATTATTGGTTTATCTTGACGAGAGAAATCTAAAAAGTACAATATTATTAACCAAAATTTTTTTTTTTTACAAAGACAAAATAATACGAAAAGTCTGTTTTGGATTATTTTTGTCGTTAGTGAACTTTTCTAATATTTTGAGTATACTATTTTTTAATTCTTCTTGTTGAGCCTAACAAATAATCCTCAAAAAATTGACGCAAAACTAACAAATATGATTTTTTTTTTAAATGAAGGCAAAAAAAAAGTTCTAACTTTTCTATTTTAGCCAAAACAGGCCAAAAAAAAATTCTAACTTTTCTATTTTAGCCAAAACAGGCCTTAGAGCTTTAAACATAACTTGAACCTCGTTAAGTTTTCAAGGCAAGCTTGAACAACACACTATCACCACAAATATGCTAATTTGCAGCCACAAACATAAGCTTCAATGCAAAGTTATTACCTGCATTTGACAGCTATATCAACAAGAACCACGTTCGAACCATTTTGAGAGGCCTCCTGGATCGCTTCCTTCGCTACAATTACAGGATCTTTATCAAACTTGCTGCCCCAGATCCACAAAGTTTTTCAGATATCTCCTCAACCTAAGAGTGCCATAAGATAAAAATTCCCATGAACGGACGTAAGATTGAGAACCCTAAAAACATCAGAACTGACCGGAAGCAGCAATAGAATAGTATGCAGAGGAAGCAGAGAACATGAAGCATGCCACATTCTTGGTCATGAGCCTGTCCTTAAGAGCTTTCAAAGGTGTTTCCAGGTAGGCCTTCTCTAAATTTGCTTTCCCAGCAATACTGAGTACAGAAAAGTGTGAAAAAGGTTATTTACATCCAAGAAGTTCAAAAACTCAGAAATGCACTACCATAGTAATCAGCCATTTGGCCGATAGACACCAAAAAAAAGATAAAGTATATAAATCAGCTATCCCAGTAAGAAACTTCAGTCAGCACAACTTGATCCATGATTAACGATGGAATTTTCCTGTCTTCTTTTCTTTTGGGGAGGGCAGAGGGTAGGGTACAAGAGCAATACAAATACAGCTCCTATGAGGACCAAACAATTTCAGCAAGTTTAACGATCAGAATCTCAGCAACACTTTCAATGCTGAGTCCAAACTCTCAGTGCTGTATTTGAACTATTGGCCAAATCATCACAATAGACTATTGCAATGGTATCCGTGCTAATGGTTATACAAGTTTCTGCAAAAAGTAAACCTTGCGATTTGATAATGCATCGGTTAAACAAGGCTGAACCATAGTGTCCAGACTATCCTCTAGCACTTCAAGCTGCTTCATAACATTTGCAAATTCAGCAACCTGAAAAAATAGAAACTTAAGCCTAAATTAGGCCTCACACTTCAAAGGAGCGCTACACAACCATTAGGCCAAACCCAAGGTTAATCACAAGCTTAAAGCTTTACCCGTCCATTTCAGCATGTTTTGTTCCCAAACTAAACAAAACCTACGCAATTGTAAAAATAAACATCAATGGAATAGACCAATTAAGGGACCTCAACAAATCTTGATCCTTTTGTTCTAATGCCATCAAAATTCCGGTAGCATAGAAAGACAATAACTTGAGAATAGATTTTAAATAAGTGCCCAAATCTCCTCAATCGTAGTTTAGATTTTTTTTTCCTCGGGATTCTGCAAGTGTGTACAGTCAACGATTTGGGGTTTTGTTTCTCGTTGGAATATCAATCGGGTGTCATTTGTTCTCAATTTCGCATAGATAAGAGGAAAACAATTGACACAAGATTCTGAAAATCTTCTGAAATCAAGCAAAAGAATAACAAAAATTCTGAAATCAGGAAGATCAGCAAGGATTAGGTGGTCAGGACATGCAACTGTCACAGTTTCCACTGGCACGGTTTTCCCCCCATAGGCCCCTTGTACAGACTGAACACTTCTAAGCCGGAACTGAAGCATCTTCTATCCTGATTCCCTTTATCCACCCTGTGCTAACATCCTAGCCTTAAAAAAAACAGGTTCAAGCTTGTAATGAGGGAGTGTTAAAGGGTGGGGAAAAAAAAACAAGATACTTAATGGAAGATTATATTTTCTTAAAGATTAAAATCAACTATATCTCCAACTACAAAAGTGAAGCTTGTGTCTGCTAGATATTGCCAAGTAAGATATTGTTTGGATTTGATCCTCCAAACCACAATGAATTGCATATTTATTTAGAGTTAGATCCCTAGCAAGGAATTATACACTTATGGAAGAGAACGATGAGCAGTTTACACAATAGTGGCTACTGCTCCACTGACTCCAGTGCTCACCCTAAAAAGCAGAAAACACACTTCAAGGTCCACAATGTGTGAGTGCTAAAAAAGAATTTCCTATGAACCTGAACAACCTAATCCACTACGTTAGGTGGCAGATGATGATGCGTGGACTTGCTTCGTGTTTTGGTTTCATTGGAGCGAATTTGCAGGGAATTTCCCCTTTCCAGTGCTCCAAACAAATCGTATTGGTATGCTGCACTTGCTTTACCTTGTTAAGGTGCTCCAAACACATCCCAATCCCCACTTTCTTTTTGGTAAGTTCATTTCATAAAGAAATCACTTGAAACAACCCTCAAAGAAAATCTCGGGGCTCTTATCATTGTAACAAAAGAAATTATGGGCCTTATCAGGAAACTCTAAGCAGGACAACGCCATTCGCAAGGCAGAAACTTAGTTTGACCCGCACACTTGCAGATTCTAACACAACGAACCGAATGAATACAAAAAGAAAATAATAAGAATAGGTCCTAGCTAATCCTTCCTTACATGTCCGAGATGCATGTACGTCTGTATGCATTTCTACACACTTGCATAGCAGGTCCCTAATATGCATACATACATGGGTATATAAACACAACACAAGTTCACATTTGAGTAGCATTTGTGCAATAAAATATCAGTATATCATATAAACAAAGAGATTTCATGAAGGATTTAGAATTGATCTTCCAGGGGAATAAAATTAAAGATGATCACCCTCACCTAAGATTATGTCAAAACCTGAACCCAACATTTCAACTCTTATGAATCAGAAACTCCCCAAAAGCCTGAAAGGTTTAAGCCAGGAAATGATCTACAAACCCATCTAACAAGTTTAGGACGGACTCAAAAGAGCATTACGGTATCATTGTAAAGAAATACTCCTAACATTCAAGTTGATTGTGTTTAATATACTCACTCAATTATCATACCAACTGAGCAACATAACATAGAATGTCTCTCATAAAAAATTGAAGGACTCCCGGCCCAAATGCAATTGCAAGTTAACAAAGTCTCATGCACAATGATACTACAAAAACACTGGCACAAACCCCAAGGGATTGGCCAAGTGGTTATGAGAAAGTAACAAGTGCTCTTCCATGAGGTCACATGTTCCATTCTCACAGACGCCAACTATTACAAACCTTGAGGCCACGGGAGGTTTGCCCGGTTGTTAACTTCAGCGCCCTAGGATTAGTCGAGGTGCGCGCAAGCTGGCAAAGGCATCTGGTTTCCAAAAAAAAAAAAAGAGAGAGAGAGAAAAACATTGGCACACACAAGCACACTCACACTAAACCACACCCAAACACTAAGAAATAATTTCTTGTGTTGCATATGAACAGTAGTGATACTTACTTCCCAAGAGCTTTGTGGTGCAAAATGAGACCCAATCCAAGACCATCCATTCCTGCACATATGCATCAATACCACATTACTATCACCAGTTCATTATCAGAATCTCATAAAGTCAAACGAATCTAATTTTCAATGTTTCACAACAAACAAAACAAACAGAAAAGAAAAGAAAGCACCAGAACTATCAGTGACACCGGTTCTTAAAACCCAGGAAGCTTATGTACCAACAAATTATCAGCATATGTTAATGAAGAGTAGCCAATTCTACAGTCAGCGTTCAAAAAGGGATTACTGGGCAAAAACAAAAGAATGGGCAAATCTTTTAAAGGACTGCCGCACTCAACAGGGCAGAACTACCGAGGCGGCCCAGCATCCGGCTTGATCATGTCTTTGGTATTTTGAAGATAATCCTTCACTGTCTTAGTCCCATACCCATCATCCCACAATAATTCCAGTTTTCCAAAACAATACCCTCTCCCTTCTTTTTCTCACCATCACTTAGACTCAACTTCCCATTCCCCAAACCAATCATGGACCTAATTCTCTCTTTCTCCCCAACAGAAGAAATTCCATTGATTCTAACAGAGTCCGTGGACAACACCACTGATTCCCCCCCAGTGCCTAAACTCGAGCGAATACATAGAACCAGAGCCTATACCATTTAGACTATCACTGCAGTTCTAAGGCAACCAGAAAAGAGTAAGCAAAAATGATTGTGTGCTCACTTTGGTGATTGTGTAGACCCGTGATCATATCAATAACTGAAGTTCCAATTTTCAAAAAGCCAATAAACACTCCTGTCTTGGTATGTTAGGGCCCAACCTCAAACGAACCTTTGATCCCATTATTCTAGCCGTAGTTGGACTTTTTATCGAACACTTGGAAGGCAAACAAAGAGTGATCAGAGTTTAGAATTCAGAGAACAATAACAAAATGGAGTGCCAAACCTGGGAAGCAATAGACTCCGATGAACAATCCAATCCTTCAAGCCCACTCTCGAATCCATTAGAATCTGCAAATATGCACACACATAAGCCACTACACACGCATCAAAGAATTAAAACCAAAAATGTAATACTCCCACCTTCAACGTATGTCTACGTTAGAAAACATCGAGACAATAATTACATCAATTTAATAATGTCTTTTGCAACAATTAAACAAATCTAAATCCTATCAAACAAGCTTACATGAGAAAAAAAGGAAGTTGCCAGTGCCCGCGCTTGGCACAGAGAGAGAGAGAGAGAGAGAGAGAGAGAGAGAGAGAGAGAGAGGAATTGGTTTGATTTGGAAATGCCATGGAAAGAAAGGGAGAAGCAATATAAGAAGAAGATATCTACTCAATCTGCACCCTACCGAACACACCCACCGCCGTAAGAATAGTAACTCTATCGACTCATATTCGGCGTGGAGTACGTCTACAGTAATTCAAGGACGTCTTCGAGACGAACAACAGTGCTCAAGTACTTCGTACCGTGCTCTTGTGATGGGAACGATTGCTGTGTCGAGCGGCGCAGACAAAACTTTTGCTTGGTATTGTCTCCTCTTTACGCGGAAAATAAGGAAAGAGAGAAAAGAGCGAAGAGAGATGGAAGAACCGGAGAAGAACGCACGTCTGCCCGATAGTCTGACCGGTCTTGGCTCAAAGGCAAAGTGGCAAACGAAACTGCCCAAGAAACTGCCCGGCCTTCTCCCTTATTATGTATAGGTATGATTATATGTTTGTGGCCCCCGTGTTTAGTTATTTTAGGTTATTGCTTCATCAAAAAAATCTAACTAGTAAAAAATTCTTGTGAATAAAGACAAAAATAACATAAAAAATACACTTTGTTCACTTCACATTTCCAAAAAAAATTTCAAAAAGATTCTTTCCCCATCTCTCATCTCTCATCTTTCCAATCATTAATCACATTTCTCTCTCTACTCATACCCCTCTTTCCAATCATTATTCTCATTTCTCTCTCTATCTCTCTCCAATTATTATACTTCTCTCTAATTATTATTTTTTCCAAAAACTCATCCAAACACTATCTCCAGACTCAAAATTATCAACCAAACACAGCCATTTTTTGGATTTTTTTACCTTAGTACTTTTTTTTGTATTTTGATCATAATTTTTTACTTTTTTAATTTCTTTTATTGAGATGAGCTAATAATCCAAAAAAAAAAATGAATGCAAACTAACAAATGTGGAAAATTTTACCCCCCCCCCCCCCCAAAAAAAAAAAAAAAAACAAAAAACAAAAAACAAATGTGGAAAATTTTGAAATAAGGACAAAAAAAAATTCAGATTCAATATTGAGAAAGGTATGTTGAATAGTTAGATTCAATATTGAGAAAGCAAGAAGTAAGAACACTAGTTCAAAAACAGTCGATGTAAGCCACAAAAAAACAATTTTGCAAAATTTAGCTGGGTATAAAACATCACCTTATTTATTACTCCTTATCAAAACAACGCTAATAAATTGAAAAAATGATACATGAGATACACAATTCACCTGTTTTCCCAGCAAGAGAAATTGAGGCCATACAATAGGAACTAGGAAGACAAAACCTTCAACACTAAAGATCAAATTGCAAAGAATCCGTCAAAAATAAAAAGTCAATAACAGCACCTCTAAAATCATCTAAAAACCAAAAATCCAAGCAATTGTCTGTCATGGATTTTTATAAAACATCATCTAAGCTCAATTAAATCCACAAGAAAAACTAAAAAAGCAAGATCATTGTTCTTCTTCCATCATCATCGTTGTCCTCCTCTCCTGAGGAAACTAGGGCTCGATCTTTTTAGGAGAGAGAGAATAGAAAGTAAGAGTTATTTTTTTAGCAAAGAGAATAGACAGGGGTCCAGCTAAAAAAAAAAAAAAGAATAGACAGGTAGTTTAAGGGGTGTTTGTGATATTAAACTCAAAACTAACTTGGGTTGGGTTAGAAGTGGTCGCCTTATCTCCTAGTATTAACCAATAAGAGGGAGGGTTTTGCTCACCCTCTTTTAGAAAGGGTGAACAAAATTGCATTGGACTTTTTGGCTTTTTTGGCTGAGTTTTCCGTTTGATTTTAATCAACCATGATTTTAGCACCTGGTGAACTCATTTGCTAAAATCAAGGTTGATTTTAGCAACTGGGTTGCTAAATTTTTTTGGAAAACTAGACCTAGAGCCTAAGTTATGATAGATTAGGTTTCTTGGTTGTACTTAAAAAAATAAAAAAAAAAAAACAATTTGTGAGCCCAACAAATACAATATATTGCGATTTCATTGCTGTTTTGCTAATATCACAATGAGATGATCAAATGAGATGACCAATAATGTGAGGATCAAACTTTCCATATACTCTTCCATAACGTAATTAATTTTGAATTCTCCTTCTAATAATTTTTTTGACTAATTTAATATCTTACAATTAAGCTCTCTTTGCTCATCACACTTCTCACGATTTGGTTCTTCTCTTACTATATGTCGACGACATGATTATTACTAGTTCTCTTATTATATGTCAATGACATGATCATTGATGGTTTTTTATGCTTTTGAAATGAAAGATTTGTGGCCTCTTTGGTATTTTCTTGGCATTGAAGTTGCTTCAAGCGCTATAATTATGATTTAGGGATTTAGGGCTCTTGTTATGTAATATTATTTTTAAGGGGCACTTAAATATTGATCCTCCAACCTAGTATAACTTATGTTTTCATCCCGGTTACTTTTGGGAATTATATTTTCATCCTGAAATTCAAATAAACCCCAAACTACCCTTTTATCTCTCCTTATCTTCTCTCTCTCTCCCCCCTAATATTCTCTAATTTATCTCAATTTCCTGCTCTTATATCGCCCAAATCTCTCTCCCCAATTTTCTCTCCCCTCTAAAATTTTAAAACAAAATTTGAGATAAAAAATATCATAGAGCAAATACGATAAACTTATCATAAATAGGATAAACTAATAGCAAGAAACATGGTAAATTTGATAAAATTATTATACATAAATTATGATAAATTTTGACAACAAATACAAGAAACATGGTAAATTTGTAACTTTCGTTACACCAAACATTTCGACAAACATCATGAACTTGTCAAAAAATCATGCGAAAAACATGGTAAAAATATAATACAAAAACTATGATAAATTTTGACAATAAATACAATAAACATCGTAAATCAAGAAGCATGGTACATGGTAAATTTTGTCATGCTAAAAACATGGGGAAAAAATAGTGTAAAAATTATGATAAATTTCAACAATAAATATAAGAAACATGGTAAATCATGCCAAAAATATGGTAAAAATATAATACATGAGCTATGATATATTTCAGCAACAAGTCCAAGGAACATGGTAAGTTTTAAACAATATGAATGCTTCGAAAAATCATTCTAAAAATATAGTAAAATCATGCTAAAAATATGGTAAAAAAAAAATGAACTTGTTGAAATTCAACCGCCCACGAGCAGAGAAGAGATGGTGAAAATGCAAAAAACGCCACATCAACCCAACTGCCAACAAACCCACGCCATTTTCTTCCCGAAAAATGAAACGAGCACAGAGCGTGATTGGACTAGAGCTTTGATGAAAGAGAGCCAATTGTGATTCAGTTGTTTGATATTGACGGAGAGATTAGTGGGTCACTAACTCACTTAATTGGAGAGAGAGAAAGAGAGAAGTGAAGCTGTAGCAGAAAGGATTTTCTATCGTCACCTGATGGGGAAGTCTAAATTCCCCCCATGCAAATCCACCACTCCCAGTATACCTGCATTTTATGCTTGGATAGTGCAAGTATGCCTAGAGGCGCGAGAATTGCATAATCTTAGTTTCTTTTGCAGATGGATATGTATAACTCCCAAATTTTCCGGCGCCATAAATATCTGTTATCTTCTACGTAGGTTTAGATCATTTTATTCTCATATATAACCGAATTTGATGATTTTCGAGATTGAAAGGGTTTTGAATACCTTCCAATTTCAAAAAATCCACTCCCAAAAAATTAGGAACTATTGTATGTCATAACAAGGGTAATAATGGTAAACTAAATAGAAAGAGGATGGAAACATAACCCCAAATAGTGAGTAGGATGAAAACGTATGCGGTGTCTAAAAAACGGATGATTATTTAATTAACTCTATTTTTAATTAATTCTGAAACAAAAGAACATAAAACGAGTGAAACAGGGATAGCCAGATCATGGCTCATAGTCAAGTCATATTTCAACCTACAAAAGAATTGACTCTTCATGACATGCAACAAATATCGTTCCAAGCATCAACTATATAAAAACGTACTCCTACAACAAAGTTTTTAAGGCATCAACCACTACTTACCTACCCTTCTGCCATTTTTGAAGCAGCAAAATGACATGTTATTTGTGTTTCTCAAGGTGATGTAACATAAAACCAAAGTAATACTTCTAATATTGCCAGTGGCGGCTCTAGAAAATTACAATAGGGTGTTAAAAAAAAAATTATTCATTATTTCAGCATTGTCATCCAAAAAAGCAAAATATACAAGATATTACAATCACACTCGATGAGTTTTTATAATTAGTAGGCTGATTTTGGGTCAGGGTGTACAATTTTCTTTGAATTGGGTGTTCAAGAGTGTGAAAATTGGGTGTTCAAATCAAGCTAAATTAAAATTATTACATATTTTATTCAACCAAAAAAAAATTTTAAGGTGTTCAAGTGACCACCCTTTACAAAGAGTAGAGCCGCCTATGAATACCGCCGATAAGGAGACAAGAATTAGCATTATGTGAAGTACTAAAACAACTCGGGTAACCATCGATCTTAAGTAAATGACATGAGACGTTTCCATGTTGGACCTCAACAATTCTTCACTTTCTTACCAAAAAAAAAAAATATTCATTTGCTATCTTTCTATTTTTTTAAGTCTCTTCCACAATTGACCACCTACGAGAGCATCTCTAGCAGTATCAACAAAACCCCCCCAAGAGAGGGAATACCGAGACAAACCATCTAAAACCAACACCCAACAGTCTCACCTCCTATCTCGCTATTACCCATCCTCATGAGACCAACCCACAATTTGTCTATACCCATTTCAACGAGTCTGGGAGCCCCCCATCTTCGCACCAAACAATTATTTGCACCAAACCTAGCCTTCTTAACCCTTCGGCCATCCCATCTTCGCAACCCAGAAGTAAAAACAGACGACAGTGATGACAACAGTTATTTGCTCCAAACCTATCCTTCTTTCAATGCCACTGCCGCGAAGAGGGGAGAGAGAGAGAGAGAGGGGGGGATGGTGGATGGTGGTGATTGCTATGGTGGTGATGGCGCCAGAGATGGTTAGGACTACTGGTGGTGGTGAATTTTGAGATGGGGTTTTGTAAATTTTTTTCCCCTTTTCAAGAGGTTGAGTAGCCATTTTGGTTAGACTGTTTTTTTTTTTTAACCATGAAAACATCAAATATCCATCAATAACATCAAACAATTACAAAGGCGACTGTGGACACCACTCCAAGAAGAACTCAATTCGGAGTCAAATTGGGGTGTTCACAGCGACAACAGGCAAAATATGAGGAGACCTCACAATTTGCCAGGTGGCCCCGATGACAATCCAACAAGATCAAACACACACACGCATCCCCAAATACAAACAAGCAAACACAACCCGACAAGAAAACACAAACCATCAAACCAAAAAGGACTAAACAAAGCACACCACCAAGACGACATGAAGTGCAAACATGCCCTCAACACCAACAAAATGGACTAACACCTGCAAAGAAGATAAAGGCACAATAACACAAGATAGTCAATGTAAAACACGGCGTTGAGGGCAATGGAAGGTGTGATGTATTCTATGGGTAACTACAATAGAATTTGGGATTTTGAGTTGGCATTTTGACTAGTAAATGATGGAGATGCTCTAACTGCTTTTACTCCTTTTTCCTCGCCAAATTCAAATATGTCTATGAACAAATTAGTAAAAATCTGCACTCTCTCAGTAGTCAACAAATACTATGAACAAGTTAGAAATCTGCTCTCTCTCAGTAGTCAGCAAATACTACTACTATACTAAATAATCAGGAAAAATCAACCAGCAAAACTATTTTTTCCAAATAGTAGCTTGTTTGTGTTGTCCTTAAGATAGCTGTTGACTAAAATGAAAAACAACTACTACTACACTACCATATGTTTCCTTTTGTATTTTCTTTACTGCTCAAGTAATGGACGACCTGTGAATTCACGTAAGCTTTCAACAGTTAATTTTGTTCTTTAACTGGTTCATGGCTTTTAACTCAAATATCGTCATTATCATGCTGAGACAGAGTTATAAAGTATAAACTATAAAAGATGGCCCATCTTCATACACATTAATACTAGAATGGTAAGTCCATTGCAAAATAAAAATAGAGAATCAAGACGAAAAATCCATCGCCATTATGTTTAAGTACTTTTATTTCAAATCCAATATGATAATGCTGCCAAGATCGACGGCAAAATTCATGTGTACTATATATAATCTATCAAATTTAAATCTTGTATATTCTGGTTGAATGGTAATGTCCAATCCCATCATTTAAAGATCGACCCAGTATCTTTCGACCTTCACATTCTTTATTAAGAAGGAAGAAAATGAGGAACCGCGGCGGTGCTGCGCAGCTTGGTGCCGGAGCAGCACCGCCGCATTTGCATAGCACGCTGCGCAACACCAAGCTGCGCAGCACCTCCCTGTATCCAGAAAAATGAAAACGAAATTTTTACATCTGTGGTCCAAGAGTTAACCTACTCATAATTTGATGATAAACTGATGATCTCCCCTGGGGAAGATGCTGGGGAGATTTCAAATGGGGTTCCACCTTTGGTTCTTCTTTTGGCAACATGAACCCCATTTCACTCGCTAGATATGGCATAACAGGCGGCTTACCTTGGCCAGGGCCCAACCCAGCCATTGCCAAATTGGGAAGGCCCGGTTGGTTCATTCCAAACCCCAGCTGCTGCCTTGCAGGTAGCCCCAGTGAACTCAGCCCACTGGGCTGATCATATCTAGCCTTGCCCTTCTGCGGTTGAGATGGCTCAGGCCTGTGAAGATGTGCCGAAACAGAACCAGCAGCAGCTCTGGCACCTTGAGCCGGTCCATTAGCATGGGTGACGGAGTTACCACCACGAGCAGCAGGAACGCTACCACGAGCAGCAGGAACGCTGTGGTTGTGCTTCCCCTCGTAAGTAGTGACTCCGTCACCACCACGAGCAGCAGGAACACTACTACGAGCAGCAGGAACGCTGTGGTTGTGCTTCCCCTCGTAAGTAGTGATCACCGATTTGAGGTCATGCGGTGCCCTCTCCACATGCTTCCTCACCGTGCAGCCTGTACTTGTGCACTTATAGTAACTCCTGCAACAACACAGGAACAGAATGTTTCCAGTTTCTTGAGCAATGTAAGTACTTCTTGTATGTGTTTGGCTTGCTAAGCAAATAAAAACAAAGATGGAGATTAAAATGACCTTGGATTCGGATTTCCTTTCACAACTTTCTGCCCGTACTTACGCCAACGATACCCATCATCAAGAAGATCCACCTCACTGGTTGTTTGAACCACAACTCTTGGCTCCCTTAGTGCTCTAGTGGCCCCACTCATTTCTGTTGCATAAGCTTCAAGTTTCCTAAAACAGAAAAAATAAGGTGGGGATTCCTTTTTTAAAACTCCGAAACAACATCATAGAGGTCATTAAGACAAAGAAATGTAAAAAACCTTTTCTTTGACTCAGAATCATCTCCCTCCCCATCATAATCCAACGATAGGCTGCCATGTGTCCCACAATCGTCATCTTCATCTTCATTGGAAAAAGTAGAACGACCATCCACTGCTTCACCAGATTCAAAGTGAGTGCCATTCTTTGGTGCATTGCAGTATTCAGCTGCCACTGATATAGATGATGTCACCTCACGGTTGTCCTGCCTCCACTCGCGGGCTCCACCTGTTGTTCCACTTTGCGCTGTCATCCATCTTGGATCACCATCAGCACCAATCTGTGCCCCAGTTTTATAATCAATGTCGAGTTGCAAGTCAGATCCAATGGCTAATCTGGGATTAGGCGTTGGTTTGGTGTGATTGTGGGCACCCTTGTATACGATTTTTGTGATCTGGCCGTCATGGGCTCTCTCCACCATCTTCTTGACCAGACAGTTCGTATGTGTGCATTTGAAATAACTTCGCGGATATTCACTGCCTTTTACTTGTTTTTGTCCATATTTTCTCCAATTATATCCATCCCCGGATGGGCCACTACCAACCATGATGGTATCTCCATCACCTATTTGATCTGATTCCTCATCTTGCTGCTCACTGGGTGAATGTTCTGCATCCTTTCTAGAGGAATCAGTCCCATTCTGAGACTCCACTCTAGCAGGTTCAGTATTTTGGGACCAAAGCGAACTTTCTGGCAGAAGAGAAACCTCAATTCCGGTAAAATTTTGCTGAGGAATACTTGTGGAAGTTATCTGCATGCATAAAGGCAATAAACAGTAAAAGAGCAGAAAAGACAATGCTTTGGATGGTGACAGATCGCAAGGCAAAAAAAGGGTGTTATGGCTTCCTACAAACTCACCAATTTTTGTTAGAAACAGTGAGAAACAAATGGACCTTATAACATGAACCATTTCTCTTCATTTCTGCTCACTTATTCATGCAAAAGAATGATAGGATACTTATTTCCTTCTGACTAAAGCCTTTCATCAAAAGGAGATGGTGCCTGGTAGTGCTAATTTAATCTCTGCTCCTGAGCAAGGAGAACAAAATATACGTATATTCACGCACCAGGAATTTTCATACCTATGTTGAAAACCCATAGCAATGACCAAGCTGTTTGAGCATGTGAACCGTGGTGGCCTGGGTGCGCGTGCGCGTGAGAGAGTAGATTTCTAAGATGACAAATACATAATTTCCCAGTTCGGAATGTAGAAGGGAGTTTCCAGCAGTACTTACGTTGCTTGTGTGACAGGAAAAAAGAGGAGTGCCTGATTCTGCAACAGGCTTGAATGCAAATGATGAGGTACTTATGTCTTCAAAAAAATCATCATTTTTGTCACCAGGGGTCTCACTACCCAAAGTGGAGTTTATACCAATTCCACTAGAAGCAAATGAAAGCTTTCCAGTCGTTGGAGATGGCTGAACCTACAATTAATCAGGTAGGGAAAGTAAAACGCACAGTAGCTGGAAGCTACAGAACTAGACCACTAGCACATTCAAGCTAATGCTAACTTCATCCAAGGTCAAGCAAAACACGGTTGACAGAGATTAAGGAACATTAAGCTATGATCTACGTTATAAAACAAGAAAACATGATTAGTCACCTACCTCACAATGATTAACTTATACTCATCTCATTAAGCACATTTCAAGCACCTAATAATTGGCTCATAAGTTTTCAACCTTGCAAATCTAAGCTGTCTAGACCACATAAAGCTAACGGAAAATCAAATCCACTCAGCAAAAAGAAATACTCGAGACAGAGAAGAGCAAGATAAATGAAGTATCATAGGCAATTTTTTCTCACTAATCCATCACCGTCAAAGTCAGACAACTTTATCTTATTTCCTTTTCCTCCAACAGAAAGTTGGAATGGATTCCTCTATAGTACTAAACATGACAAAATAGAAATAACTAGGGATTATGCCAACAGTTTCTTGTGCTTTTATATTGATAACACTAATCCACCGCCAGTAGGCACAAAACCTTTACCAGATGTTCGCATAAAGCTGCATAAACACTTTCAAGGATCTTGCATAACCCATTAACTCTTCATCCTATCTAGCAATGAGTTGCATTTTCGATGTTTCCTTAACCCAAAATGGTATTGACCACAACCGAACACAATTATTGCCAACCATTCAATGACTAGAGAATTAGAGATGGTAAGTGGTCCCAATTGTGAAGAAATACAATTAATATGGTCGAAATTTCTACAAATGACAACAATATTGATGGTAGACAATCCAATTTGCATGATATTAGTTTTGCACTTAGTAGCAAGGTCCTTCTAAAATGGGTTCGCGGCCCATACGGGAGCTTGCTCCCATCTAGACGGGAACCCGCTCCTAAATAGGTAGGAGCTTTCACACGAATCTTGAGGACAAAATTCTCACTTCTCTTTCCAAATATATGCAAGGAAGAAGAAAAAGAAGTAAGAGATTTATGACTCTCTTTCTCGTCTTGTATTCTACTGCCTTGATCTAACCAAGCCTCCGCAATTTCAGAATCTCCCTGTCGAATGGCCTGTTCCCCCCGGGCAGAATAGGCCGGTCAATCCCTTCCCTTAGAACCATACTTGTCCTACCTCATACAGCTCAGCCATCAATTCTTTTGGTGTTTTAACCTACCATATCTAACTAAATGAGATTCCTCCTAGATCTAGCCCATTTTCGGGCTAACCAAAAGAGGTTACTTACATGAGTTTCAAACTTGAATTTGAATTAATAATCGGTTTTCATTTTATCTTTTCTCCCACCTTCACAAGGATAAAGCCTAGGCATTTATTCTTATCATTAGAATTTTCTAAAAGGTAACTATCTCGGTTTCATATAGATGTTTATATCTAATAATCTACATGTCTAGTCCATATATTTGGCATAAAAAAAATCAATTGGGATGTCATTTCTCACTCATCTTTATATATATAAAATGTTTATATAGAGGCTCCCTTTGCAACTACAAAGCATATGTACAATACATATAAATATAAGTTTATTAACACACACACACACATTCATTAAATATTAACTCGTCCATCCCAACTTACGGAGCTTCTACATAGCCCCGCCCCCGCGCCCACTCCATCTTTTCGGCTACAATCTCTTCTCTCTCTCTTTAAAATACTTGTTGATTCTTACCTTTGTATCTTGTCTTTTGGAAACTGGGACTTCAAATCTCATAGCAAGGGAAATCGTTTTGGTGGGATTCACTTGATACACTTATGTAGGGAAAATCCACTTTGGTAGGGATTTCTCCCCTCTCTCTCTCTACATGCTTATGTGTTGTTCTTGAGTTTAATATCTCTATTTCTTGCATCTCTAGGCTATTGTGCTGATCATAAACTTGATTGAAAAAATTTGGCAAAACTTGACATGTTGAACTCTTTATAAACCAATTTATTATTGATGGGATTTTGTAAGAAATGTGAATAATTGAGGGAAGTTGCTGATTTTGTGAGAAATATTAACGTGGACAATACATAGTGAAGAATCAATAGGTCCACCTTCAGTGTGTCGCTAGGAATCATATCTTTGGCCAAAGGTGGATATCACGAGGTCCCAAATGCTTGGAATAGGGGTATCTAAAGGCCCAAAATGCTCGGAATATCACTAGGTCCTCCCTAGGGTACGTCGCTAGGAATCATTGATGATTTATTCAGGTTAAAAGGAAAACTTGAGAAAAGGGATATGAAGAGTTACCTTATCATCTTGTTTAGTTATATTTATGAAAATATAAATGTAACTTAATTTATTTGTCTTTTGACTCGAGAAGAATGTGATGATAAATATTAGCTTACCTCCTTTCATTTGTACTTATGAGGTTCGGAATGACTTGGTATATCATGTAAGGGTATGTATGCATGGCCAGGATGCTTATGAAATAGTTTCTATATGTAGTATATACCCACAATAATACAATTCTGTATTTGATAATTAAACTTTTACGGGCTTTTATAGGCTGCCAACATAACAGAGACTTTAGTGAAGACAAGTATTTGAAAAAACAAGTTAATCAGATTCTACCCAGTCTTTTGGCTTACATTTGAATTGGAGAGGAGAACTGGAGATTCTAAAAGCGTCGTCGGACTGAGACCAGGCGGAATTGTAAGATAAGGAGACCGAACATCAGGATTCTGAGATAGGTTAGCTAGTCTAATGCTTTCTGTATTCAATCTTGGAGCATTAAACCCAGCTCTAGCAGCCATCCTTTCCAAAAGGCCTCCACTCGAATTCATTTTCTGCTCCGAAAATGAACTTGAATTGGTCAATTGATCCTTGTCATCCGTTTTCCATGATTTGATTTGCTCTTGAGACCATGGAAAGATCCCCCCACTTTTGTTGTCAATAGAAGGTTTCCAAGTCAATCTTGTGCTGAATTCATCACCCAACAGTCCTGAGTGGAGAGCTCTTGTGCCTGGACTAGGAGGAGGCACCCAGTCTCCTATAATAGCAACATTGTCATCAAACACACCCATGACAATCCTAAGCCTCCTTTTCTAGTATCAGCTCAAAATCAAGTCAAGCCCAAACCATGGCCATGTTTGCAATAGAAGAATTCCTGATTTACACCATATGCAAAATAAATGATATCTTTTTGAGTCCAGTGATTGAAGAAATGCATCTAAATTAAATCCAAATACATGAAGAAAAAAAATGCAGTTAGAGATAGTAACAGCTATAAAAACATTTTTCTTTTGATAATTCAATTGTCTAGACCTGTTAACGTGCACTTCGACAGTAATTCTGAGGACCAACCCACTGTCCACTTGCGGGGCCAATTAAAGTCAGAGCAAAGTCCGTATGGACTGGCCCCAAAGGAAACCAAAAATTAGCACTTTTACAAAACTCCATTTTTTTTAACAGAATGGAAACAACACTCCATTTATGTATAGAGAATTCACACTTTCTCCAAAGCAAGTAAATCATTGAATAACCCAAGTTCTAGAAGCAAATGTACAATAATTTATCCCAAAAAGCAAAAACAAAGAAGACATCGACAATGGGAAACTGATATGAACCGTTCAGAAGGACTAGATTCATGTTATATCAATTCAGAGCAATCCCATGAACAACATCTTATTAGTTCCGCAATCATTTCCAATCATCTCTCTCGTCGAACATATAACTGGAAATATCAAACAAATTTTGAAAACAGAAAAAACCCGATTTCCTGTTTATCTGACACTTATCAAGATCTAGTACAAGGAAATTAGTCGACTTCACTGAGTAAAACTAAAATCAAGATCAAACGAATGCGGCTGTATAAGAACCAAGAAGCATAAAAGGAAAATACCTAAAATTGGAGAGATAAGTTATAGACGACCCAGACAAGAAATTCCAAATTTAACAACTGAATTGCGACTAAAATGGGAATCAAGGGGAAAAAAAAAAAAAAAAAAAAAACTCTATCATCACAAAATGATAGCACCATTATGAGGTAATTAAGTACCTGATAAACAGAAAAAGATGAGGGGAAGCCAAAGCGGAGATGGTACGAATGAGATCTTTTTCTGACCTCCTCGGATGAAATGTGATCAATGAGTCTGTGATTCCACCATGAAAGGAAAAAGAGAAAGCTTCTCAACTTGCTGTCAATTTCCTCCCACCCTCTTCACTCTCTCCTTCTCTCTCTCTCTCTCTCTCTCTCTCGATAGCTTAGCACAAAAGTGATGATGATGAGGATGATTATGACGAGGAGGAGGATTAAAAGTGCGTTTGTATTTGTGTGTGACGGTGGAGCAGAAATGCATGGAGGAGTACTTGGAGAGGGAGAGCCGGGGAAAGTTGTCTTATGTGCATTATACATTTCCTATTTATACATAATACATTTCCTATTTTTTACATGGACTTTATGGGATACTTGAATATCGGTCCTCCCCCCTAACATGCCTTATGATTTCATCCCATCCATTTTGAACTATTATGTTTTGATCATTAACTTAAAATAAACTCCATACTGCCCTTATATATACTATCATTTATACTTTACTACTATATGTATACACCAAGGATCTCATCCACACCCCTTTTGTCCACACCCCGTCCGAGACTCACCTTTCCCGATCAAATTTTTATGATCCAAACCGTCCAATGCGGTTTTTATAAAAATGATCGAAAGAATCCATTCCCAATCATGTTTTTGATAATTTCTCGTGTGTACCCTTAAAAACACGTTTTAAATACATTCAATGGTTCGGATCATGTAAATTTGATCAGAAAGGGTGAGTCCCAAGATGGAAGAGGTGTGGATGTGTGTGAGAGAGAGAGATAGAGAGAGAGTGTGTTTGTGAGAGAGAGAGAGAGAGAGAGAGTGAGTGTGTGTGTGTGTGTGAGAGAGAGAGTGTGTGTGTGTGTGTGTGAGAGAGAGAGAGAAAGAGTGTGTGAGTGTGTGTGTGTGTGTGTGAGAGAGAGAGAGAGAAACATCGTTGCTATACTCTTACATAATTATACCACGAACCATTTGAAAAGAACACCGGTTAATCGACGTCAAACTCGTAGATGACTAGTGGCAGAGAGGCAAGACAGAGAGAAAGACAATAGCAAAGACATATCAACGGTGTCAACCGACAATGGCGAATGACAACGGTTGATTGTAGGCAAGCCAATCAGTGATATTTGCTGGTGAACGCACAAGAAAGAAAATGCCGAAGACAAAGGATTCTTGATCATAGGTATAGAGGATTCACGGAGGCAGAAAGAGGAAGAATGAGCGGCAGCAGCAAGATAGTTTCTTGATTACCTTCCATCTTTGATTTATATTTCTTCTCATTTTGGAATCAAACCATTTCTAGCCCTAACGTTGGATAGTTTCTTGATACCTTCCATCTTTGGATATGGATTATTATTCAAGAGACCAGGGATGGCAACGGAGGACCCTATTCCATACTCGATCCCCGATTAGATGGTCTTTCACTATCCCCACCCCCCATTCTCATTGGGGATATTAGATAAAGAACCAAATCCACCCCCCGATGGAGATTGGGGTTTCCCCGAATATACCCATATTCAAAATAAAATAAAATAAAGAAGTCAATATTGAAAAAAATTGATATTTATATTTGGAAATATAATCTTAATTGATATTCTTTGAATATTAAATAGTCTATGATAGGTAATAATAGTACTGTTTAGATATATAACTATACTCAAGATTTATACGTATGTTCCAATTTATATGTACATATATAATATAGTATATTTAATATGTATAACAGGATACGAAGAGGGTATGAGGCGGGTGCGAGTATTCTGGGCAAATATTACAAATCATACCCACTCCATACCCGAGCGAGTTTTCTTCATATCCTACCATATCTGCTATTTGGAAAAATTTCTGGATTATCCCCGCATTCATATGGGCGGGGCAGATATCCACTGGATGTAGGGAAATTGTTATCCCTACAAGAGACTTCTATGTAGTCATATTTACTATGTTCAAGGGGGATAATTCATATCTAATTTGATTTTGGTTAGGATAAATTTCACTTACCTCCCCTGAGGGTTCTTGCAAATACAGAGACCTCCCTACACTTTTCACTACCCTCCCTTACTTTTCAAAGTATTTGTCACTTATCTCCCTTGCCGTTACTTAAAGGCTAACAGTGTTAATTTTTTGCGTGAAATGGCCATAGTACCCTTAGTACATACTCTCCACCCCAAAAGGTCGGTTTTTTTCCAAAAAAATAAAAAAAGTTAAAAATGTTTTCCATAAAAATTAAACCATTTTCATTTTAAAAAAAAGTTTTAAACAAAAAGTATCAAAGATAGTTTTTTTTTTTTAAAAAAAAGATCTCTTTTTGAAATTTTTTTTTTTGGGTGAAAATAGTTTTTTTAAGGGTGAAATAACTAGTTTTGAAAATAGTTTTTTTTTTAATGAAAAATTATTTTCAGATTAAAAAAACTATTTTCAAAACTTTATTTTTTTAAAATAACAGTTTACCAAACACTAGTTTTTTAGTCCAAAAAAATGTTTACAAAACTTTTGTATTTCAAAAGATGTTTTAACAAACATTTTTCAAAATTAGTTTTTTTTCCCTCGAAAAACTATTTTCAACAAAATAAAAATAAAAATTAATCTTTTTGAAAAATATTCTCTTCGATACTTTTTGTTTACAATTTGTTTTAAAAAATGAAGAACAGATTAATTTTTTTGGAAAATTTTTTTAACTCTATTTTAAAAAAAAAAAAACTTTTTTTTGTCATTTCACGCAAAAAGTTAACACCGTTAGCCTTAAAGTAACGGCCAGGGAGGTAGGTGACAATTGAAATTTTTAAAAATTATAAGGGAGGTCTCTATAATTATCAGAAACTTCAGGAGAGGTAAGTGATATTTACCCTTTTGGTTATGTAAAATTTACATAGTATGACCAATTAGGACGAATATTTAATTAACTCCAGTTTTTGTGCATTTCATATTTTCATAGATATGGTCTACATTTTTTTTTCAATTATTCTATTTATACACAACCATAATATTTTAAAGTATAAAAGAATACAAAATTTTGAAACACATTTATAAAAAAAATGAATTGTAAAAGTTATTTCCCCAGTTATAACATTAAATTACTACGTTTATCTGTATTTTTGTATTTCTATTATTATTTTAGTCTATGATAAAAACATTGTCTAAATTTTTTTAATTGAAAAACAAAAAGCTTTTGAATATTTTAATTATTTTTTTTCAAAACTGTGTCATGTAAAATTATGCACAAAAATAGATTACTCAAATATGTGAATGTAAAATAGATTACTCAAATAGATTACTTAAATATTTCATAATATGGTAAAACAATTATGCACAATAGATTACTCAAATATGTGAGTGTAAAGTAGATTACTCAAATAGATTACATAAATATTTCATAAAAAAATTATGCACAAAAATAGATTACTCAAATATGTGAGTGTAAAATAGATTGCTCAAATAGATTGCTTAAATATTTCATAATATTTGATAAAATTTTATGTGCAAAAATAGATTACTCAAATATGTGAGTGTAAAAGGCGCATTCTTCTTTGTAAATTGCAATTCATCTTTAAAAAATAGGTTGCAAAAATTCGATGTGTATGCACGCCACGCGTACGCAATATGCACGGACGGTGCATCTTGACCACCCGTGCGTGTTTTCGACTGTCCGGATTTATAAAAAAAAAAACTCTTCCATGTAAGAGTACCGTTGATTCTTGAAATAGACGGTCAGGATGTGTTCGTGCGCGTACGTACATGTGTGTGTACGTACGCATAGCTGGGTTAGATGGGTTGTGAAAACAATTTCCCATAATTAACCTTTACTGGAGTACTCTTATGGGAAAATGACCAAAACATGGTATTTAAAAGTAATAATGCCAATTAGATGGTAAGGTTATTGGAAATGACCGGATTCACGACAAGGAGAAAAGAAACTCCACATAAGTGTTTGTGGCGGTTTCCGAAGCCAGTAATAAGCCTATAAAGGCCACGGCCCACTTTGACTGGCCAATCAAAACAGGCCATGTGGACACTTAACGTTTGATTTGTAAGGGTAATTTTGTCTTTTCACCATTCTTCTAAAACTTTTTTTTTTTTGTCTTTTTTGTTTTTCGTGTTTTATTTGTCTTTCCTAAATTGTGGTTAGCTTCGTGTTTCGTGTTATATTGTGGATTAATCATCCGTCTCGACAAGAGGAGTCTAAGAAAAAGAACATTATGATCAAAAGCAAAAAAAAGTTCACTCAAGACAGAAAGGAAAAAAAAAGAGAAAAAAATACCAAGATGCTATATTTTTTTTGTCTAAAGTATTGTCTTGTACGATTTTTTTTTCAACTTCGCCCTACATTTTTATATTTTTCTGGTTCCTCCTGTCGATACGAATGGTTAATCCAAAAAAAAAAAGGACGAAAAATCGAACAAAAATTACTCAGGTGTTTGAACCAGCTTACGCGCACCTCAACTTCTTCAAATGAAATTGACCATGTTTTATTTTTTTGGTTTGACAGTCAGAGGTGTCCGAACCAGCTTACACGTGTCACACCCCACTCTGGCAAAATAAAACTTGCACAAAGTGACAGGACACCTGACACCACCTGTACGCCTTTCCGGTTTCTCACAAAAATAATACTCAAAATTAGACTACACCTCGCAGCAGAACCAATAAAAAATAAACAGGTGTTCACACCTCCACATCATTTGTACAGTCTACCATATTAGACTTGTACTGAACCACACTAACCTCACATTATATAGTCATTCTACAACACCCTCTAACTGACTAAATTATAAAACTCAACCTCTATGAACACCTGACTGGCACCCTGGCACTGTAGTGGACCGACGTCTAGCTCAACTGGAAATCTGCAACCAAAAAGGTTACAGGAGAATGTACCTTAGCAACATAATAAATGGAAATGATAAGTATTTAGATGGATCGATGTATAAACAACACACCAACACATTTGCTTAAACAATTTAGATGGATCACAATTTTTAAAGCATCACACCCACACTTTTATCTCAAAACACAGCACACCATATTTATTTCAAAAATACAGCCCACCGGCTCATCTCAAAACTTGGCCCACCGGCCCATCTATAAAAAAACACAGCCTATCGGCTCATCTCAAAAACACGGCCTATCGGCTCATCTCAAAACACGGCCCACCGGCCCATTTCATCAACACACCTCTGTAAGTTTTGCAAAATATTTCACATTTTCTTTCACAATATAAAATAATATCCTATCATTTTACCCAATGTGCCAACGAGTCGCCAACCTCACGACCGGGAGTTATGACGGTACCGTTACCTCGCTCACAGGCTCACATATAGTGGCGGTGACGAGGGCCATTCTTTATCACCAATGGTAGGTGCAACCCAGAAGGTAAGCAAAGCTTACCGGCAAGCAGCAACCAAGCTTGCCCCACATAACGCAAGCAGCAACCAAGCTTGCACAACCACAAATAGCAAGCAGCAACCAAGCTTGCACAACAACAAATAGCAAGCAGCAACCAAGCTTGCACAACATAAAGCAAGCAGCAACCAAGCTTGCAAACATTGGCACAAGAGGCATAAAACATTTTCCTTCCACACACCAAAAATCATTTGATCCATCATAAAAATCATTTGATCCATCACTGAAAATCATTTAATTCGTCCAAACACAATACTTTTAACATATACAAAAATCACAAGGAGAGTTTTCAAAACATCAATAATCACACCACACATTTGTAAACACCACATAAACACTACACATTTCTATTTATTATAGAGGCTGTACATTCTCACCTGTCACAACAGGACCAACTCTGCCATAAACTTAACCTCTATGCACCAGAAGTGTCACCACGACCATCTTACAGTATCATCACCTATGACATCAATTATGTATCACCCATAAGCTCACTACCAAAAATTCATGCCCAAATGCAAGTGAAATGTATGAAAATGTATCCTACAACTCAACAGTGCTACGCTCTATGAATTTTCAGAATTAATCTACTTATCCGATTCCCACGAAATTTTCACCACAAACTCCAGAATCACACTTCATCATCATATCCAAAATTCAGAATTTTCTGAGCTCCGTAACTATTTTTAAACAACCTCCACACAAACCCAGAACTTGCTGAAAATTCCCCAAAACAGATTTTTCCCCAACTTCAAATTAAAAACTGCTATTCTCTGGAAGAAATTAAGGCACAAACCATACATCGTTTCGAAGGTATACGAGTCTAGTTTCATAATCAAAAGACGGTGTACCAATCGGATACCCGAGCTAAAAGTTATAACCGTTTTCCCAGGACATGACAGTGCTGTCTGCACAAACACGAGCCTGACAGCAGATTGGTTCACGAATTTTCATATTTTCTGTATTTCGAATTAAACTCTGAAATTTTTACACAAAGTAGAAAACATCCATGGGTATCCACTGTAAAAATCTCGTAAATTTCCGACTTCAAGAACCCTGTCTTAAAATTCGCCAAAAACCATGGTAGATGTGGTTTTTCACAAAACCAGTCAGTGAACCATTCACCTTCCTTTCACGAATTTCATAAAAATCAAATCCCAAATCACTCTTATGAGATGCAAAATCAGTGATTAACTTGTAAAAGAACAACGTATATCAAGAATTTCAGAAATTAAACTCTAATTCGTACCTTAATTTTGAGTTTTCCCCAATTTTTCCTTCTTCTCTTTCTTCTTCTTCTTCTTCTTCTTCTTCTGCCGACTTCTCTCTCTCTCTCTCTCTCTCTCTCTCTCTCTTCTCTGATTGTTGGCAGAGGAAGTGGGGAAATAAAAATCTTCCCCTTGACTTAGAGTCAAATAAGGGATGATGTGTCCCATTTGCTCCAATTTTCCACAACAATCTTTCTTTCTTTCTTTCTTTTTTCTTTCTACGTACTGATCTCTTTAAGGGGGAAAATATCCCCTCAACTGAATTATTGAGGGGAAAATGATTGGGTGTGGGTGAGAACAAGCCCCGTTTCGACCGTGCAGTCCAGATACTACCTCAGAAAATTCTAAAAATTTTACCATGGCTCCAATAAATTACCTTGAGACTAACCGCGGTCTCGGTTTATCCAATAACATTCTCATAAGTACTCCAAAATGTGTATCAAATATTTTTGAAATAATCCGGGGTGTTACAACACGCATCTCGACTGATCCCCTCTCTGGTTCGGTCAAGGATAAGTCACCCACATTGGGATTACGTGATTCACGGTAAATTACTTTATGTTGCCTGGCCCTAAGAATTGAACCCCGAACAATTGTGTGTGCAGCAAATCCACTAACCAACTGGGTTAAAACTTGAGGATGTTGTTCTACCATTTCAGGCGTGGGTTTTAATTCAATTAACCTTAGATTGATCTAAAATTAATCCTATTTTATTTAACTCGGGGTTGTTTCACAAAACTGACGTACTGCGCTTTGTAAGACAAGTATCTCTCTCACAACACATCAGCCCAATTACACTAAAAGGCGTTCCACTAACAAAAAATAGTTTTTTCTAAAAATTAAGACAAGTCATTCTCTCACAATGCATCACATAAAAAACCGTGAAAACCAATTTATTCTAAAATCATCCTTAGCGGAGCAACCAATTAAGTCAGTTCCACTTATTCAATATCCTGCAACTGTCATCAGTTTTTGAAGTGTACCCATGAAGCTCCAACCTCATTTCTTGACAATCATTTTTGTAGATCTTAGATCAAAATTATCTAAAGTTGACATAAGGGGTCAAGTGCCAAGTATTTATAATCCTTTCTCTGTTTCTTGCTAATTTTTCTAAGAAGAAAAAGACAAGTTACTTTTGAAGAAAATTATTTGTTTATTTTTACACCTAAACTGATAGCTCTCATTTTCCAACAAATCAATCAATGGACCATGACATTAATCTTTGACGGTGCTAAATTCTAATTTCTGATCTCTTTGGCGTCCCCTGGACCAATTGTTCTATAGTTTTGGGGCCACGTAAGTCTCAATATCATTATTCGCCACACATTGCAGTGAAGGCACCTTCACAAAGTGCCCCAACACCATTATCGCCATACGATGCACTAGACTCCACAAGAATGATAGAGAATAAAAATATTAGGACAAAGCATCATGTGACGGTGTCTGAAGATCATGGAATAAGTATTCCCAAGAATGAGTATTTCTGGTTCCGAGTTCTACCACCTATTGAGAGAGAGAGAGAGAGAGAGAGAGAGAGAGAGCAATGAAAGCCGTGTAAAGTGTCCATAAATGACAATAGAGGAAAAAAATGAATATGAGGCCATTTGGTAGCTTGGGATGGACCAATTTGTTTCCCAAATAATTCATCTTCGGATTAAGCAGCAAAAAAGTAATTTCTCATGAATCTCTAAGTTCTGGCCGTTGAAACAGAAAATAATGGACCAATTTGTTTATTTCATGTAGTTATTCTACTGATGAAAATGGGCTTCCATGTTTTTCATATTAAGGAGTATTTTGGCTAAATAATTGAGTCATGGGAGAACATTCTTTACAACGGCGGTGTAAACCAAAGCTTCCTCCAAATCTGTTACATTGCTCCATGTGTTCAAACAATGGTCCCAAAAGGTAGAACATGGACACATGGCACAATGTAATAGATTTGGAGGAAACTTTGGTTTACACCGCCGGTGTAAAAAATGTTTTCTCTTGAGGCATGGGAGAACACTCTCTTCGCCCTTTTTTAAATGTCTCCCTCGGGAAACATGATTTTCTTGAGTGTAAAAAATATATATATTCCATAGAGAGCCTTTTACAAATTTTTGCGCCACTTTAATTTGGTATAAAAAATTTAAAAATTATATAGAAAAATATAATTTTTGGGGTTTCAAATGCACATATTCGTATATTGAACACTTGAGAGGGGACGGAGGGAGTATTATTTTTTGTCCTTATTCAAATTTTATCCGCATCTGTTAGTTTCGTGTCGATTTTTGTTGATTATTTGTTTGTCTCGACGAGAGAAATCTTAAAAGAAGTAATTTTTTTTATTAAAATCTTTAAAAAGTTCACTAAAGACAAAAATAATCTGAAATAGACAGACTTTTTGGATTATTTTTCTCTATTTACAAAAATTTTAGTTTGGTTAATAATTTTATAACTATTTAGAATCCTCTCGTTGAAACGAATCAATAGTCTATAAAATATTGATCCAAAACTAACAAATGTGGAAAAAAAAAATCTAAATAATAACAAAAAAAAGTAATCTTGCTCAATTATTTAGCCGATAACACCCATAAATCTCGTCCTACATACTTATATTCCATTTGTCTGTTGTTTTCTCTGTTTTTTGGTTTTCCCAATTCCCACCTTGTAAAGATATTCCCAGGTATTATCATGACTACTATTCCTCCCTCATAATGATATTTTGTAACATACCCAAAAAGATGGCTATTATATTTGCAATTATTAGCTTTGCAGTAGGTGATGGGGGAGGTGAACTGGTGAAGAGTTTGGTCGAGCACATAATTAATTTGTTTAATCTTGATTTGAGAAGTTAACGACATAGTAAAAGAATATTTTCACGAGCTCTAACGATCTCCTCCCTTTTTTTTTTCCCCTTTTCTCAAGAAACGCTCTACCAATCTCATTATAATCAGTTGATTCAATTACAATATGATGTGATCAAAAAAAATTACAATATGATGAGAGAAGACTTAAATCATCTGTCTTATTTTGTGAGCATCACATAAATTCTTTTCCTCATTAGTTAAGCTGCGCACAAGTTAGCCTGGAAATCCCGTTAACCCCCAAAAAAAAAAAAAAAAAAAAAAACTCTTTTCATCATTTATTCGAACGATGATATTGGCAAAAATGATAATACATTTGTATTGTCCTAAAATGCAGGAGTGTACCACTTTGAATGGGAGGAGTTGAAGTGGGATTGAATCAAAATCAGAAATTTGTAGGAGAAGAATTTGCAGGAGTGTACCACTGTGTGCGTGAGCTTGAACACAAGTGAGACTTGTTATTTATATTTTTTATAGCAGGATAACTAGGCCAGCTTACGCGCACCTTAACAAATTCAATGCTATGAAGTTAATGGCATGGCATTGATAGCAAACCCTTCAATGGCTCCAATGTTTGAAATGTTTAACTTCCGTGAGATTCAAACATATGACGTCACAGAAAAATGCACTTAATTTCTCAGGGCATCCGCGGTGGTGGAGTTAAAAATGTGTTGTTATATGACACAAAAGTGTAAAAAGTGAGTCTCATTTGTGTGTTGTTATGACAAAATGTGTTGTTAATGTAAATACTGTTGAAATGGTGTTGTTAGAGTGTTGTCAAAATATAAAAAAAAAGACACAAATATATATGTATATATAGATATAGGTGGGCCCAACTTTTACTCTTTCCTCTTTCTCTCTCCTCCCTATCTCTACCTCTCTCTTCAATGTTCTCTAACTTCTCTCAATTCCTGCGGCACTTTCCCCCTCTCTTTCTCTTTTGGAAATATTAGCAGTACCAACAACTGTGTTGGTACGGTTATTTTTTCCCTATTTTCTTACACTAACTACACCATTGGGAGTTTGGGACCCAAAAAGGGGTAAATATTTGTTACTTACACTAACTCTTACACTAATTCTTACACTAGTCGTGTCACTGCGGATGCCCTCATGCATTGAGTTAACACAACTGCGACTTGTCAGTGAAGTTAATGGACTGGGGGGAGGTGGTGCTATGCGGACTCGGGGTTGCTGCTGTGTAGCCCCCTGCATAGCAGCGTGCTGTGCACCCCATGGCGGGGCCGCGCCGGAATTTTTCTGATAATCGGAGACGTTCACCGCGTAGATCTCGTCGAGTACTACAAGTGTACCAAAAATCAGCTTGATCCGATATCGTTAAGTGTCTCATCGGAACACAAATACCTCGAAAAAAATGGAACACAAATGAACACAAACACTAGAACAAAACCTCTTAACCTATGTTTTTCAAGTTATTTGTGTTCCGATGAGGTACTTAACCATATCCGATCGAGTTGATTTTTGGTGCACTTGTATTACCTGATGAGCTCTACGCAGTGAACGTCTCCAATAGTCAAAAAAATTCCGGCGCGGCCCCGCCATGGGGTGCACAACACGCTGTTGTGCAGGGGGCTGCACAGCAGCAACCCCAAGTCTGGTGCTATGCACCCTACTGTGTATGCCGGTGCACGGTGCTCCAGCCTCACTCCGACGATCGAAAATTTTAACCTCGTAAAGCTCACCGAGTAGAACAAGTGTTCCAAAAATCAGCTCGATCAGAGATCATTAAGTGTCTCATCGAAACACATAGAACTTGGCACTAATGAGTTCCCATGGGTTTGATCTAGTGTTTCGGATCCATTCTTTTCAAGAGAATAATGTTCTGATGAGGCACTTAATGATATCCAATCGAGTTGATTTTTGGAAAACTTGTTTTACTCGACGAGCTCTACGAAGTGAACGTTTCCAATCATCAGAGTGAGACCGGAGCACCATGCACTGGCGTGCACAACACCTTCCCCATTCAAAAGTTTTTTTTTTCTTTGTCATTCGTCATTCCTAATCTATTACATGAGGGAGGGGAGAATGTGACTCAATCCCGGGATACAGTGTGGGGTATCAAAGAGCTCTATCGCATGAACTAGCCACCACTTGCCCCATTCAGAAGTTAATGGCCCTTATTAATGACTGTTAACTTCAAACTCGTCACACTTACGGAATAGCGTAATAACTTCGCTCGAACATTTTGAATGATCGTTATTTTCACCACAATGATCGTTATCTTTACCAATTATTGGTGATGGTATATAGGTGTTAAAGTTAGACGGGGGAATTGTCCAAGAGTAGACAATTAATATTGTTCGGCTGTTTCCATAGATTAAAAGGCTGTGCAATAAGAGAGAAACTGTTTCCTATAGAGATGAAGTTCTTTCGATCGATTGTAGCACAGAGTTTCGATCTTTACAATGGATCCAAGTACGTAATATTGATGTGTATATTTTCCGCATTAAATTTTTCTTTGGTGAAAAAGCATGATTAGTTCTTGATTCTGATTGTTATTAAAAATATTCCTAAAAGAATAGTCTCTTACAGTCAGAAAATCTCATGAAAACATTTCAAAACTAGCAAAATTTTTGACAGTGAGGACTCAGGTAGCTTGGGTAATTATTTGCCAAAGACAACAAAAGGGTCCAGAAAGGAAGGCCCAATCTATTGACAGTCGAAAACAACCATGATTTTGACTAAAAGCAAACTATAGAAAAAGTAACAAAAACCAACCAACATGAAAGAAAATTCGAATACGAAACCACATGGGTTGTCATCATTGCCCACAAATCTAAGTTCACTTGATTGCACAACGATTCGAGCACCCTTAGTCTCAAAGTAACACATCGCCATCATCGTGTTAGCCCCTTGGGGATATATGAGCCGCAATATATGTCTTTAATTCTCTGTCAAATATGTTTTAACTTATCCGAAAAAAACCTATCCCGCCTATCGGGGATTGTGATTTGGCGCGATGTTGAGTGCTATTTGACTCAAATATGCCATGAATGTCCTGTGTCTAGATGATTAATGAAACTAACAGTAGTAATTTTAGGACATATCTATACATACATAAAGGTTAATGCACCTAAAGGTATCCAGGATAATAGTCCAAATGATCTTTAACATAAAATCTTAATGATAGGAAAGAATAGCATGATTAAATATGCAATGATGATCTATCATGATAATGTAGATTTTGACTAATGGTTAAAGCCTACAATTCCTGGAATATTATTACGTGTCGCGTAAATGCGAACTAGGTACATTATAATTACCCAAAAGAAAGAAAAAAAAAATCATGCCAGCTTGTCAGCATAATTATCAGGGTTCACCAAATTGATCTTACTGATCAAGGAAATTATTTTCTATCATTACCTCAAAATCATTATGGAAAATATATAGGAGAAACCAAACTGCTTAACTTTGAACTCTTAACACTTCTCTTAAACATAATGACAATCACAAGGTTTATCAACCAAGACATTCCACCAGAGTCTTTGTAGAAAATAAAATTTGAGAAAGCTTCATCTTTTTATGCATTATGCACAACTTATTTTTGCAAGTCAATTTCCCCAGTACACACTTGAAGCAGGAAAAACAGGGTGAAAGCTCAAAGCCCACATCTTCGGCTTCTATTGATGGTAGTAGACTGTACATCATTGGCACTAGGGTATCGAACTTCTAAGCAGGTGCATACATATACTTTCGAAAGATAAGTGGACAAGAAAACCAAGAAAAAGAACTTTATACGCAAAACTCAAGTCAAATATCATTGCGTGAAGGAAGAGTGGAATTGTGTGTGTGACAATGCATTAGCAGTTCAATGGCTTGAGCTGTGAGAGGAGTGTTGGAAGTTTGAAATTTTCGATCAGTGTTAATCACAAGACAATGTAGAACATTAACAAGTCAATGTTGTTAAGAAAAGAAGCGTTGTAGGATTACAGATCTTAAAGAATGTCAGCACTTATAAGTAATCACAAGACAAACAGTACCAGCAAAATCATTTAAAGTAGGTTTGAAATCATTTTAAACTACCAGCAGATAAGACAAGATATGCATTTTGAAGGACATCAAATTGTGTCTCTGCAAACAAGCATTTCAACATCCAGATAACCAAATCTAAAAACAAAACAAGAAAGCTTTCAAATAATATGAACCATTCAGATGATGATCACACAGACCTGAGAAATGGTGACTCAACTCCACAGAGATTACAAATCTGAGTCCATCTCAATCACCACCTTTTGGCCACGTTCTATGATGGCCAAATTGCATACTTCTTGTGCTTAAGGCAGTCGACAGAGATTGACTTTGATCATAAAACACCGAGAGGAGACTTCTTCTGTTAGCATGATTGTTAATACCACCAGAGCAAGAGATGACTGCATAATGGCTAACAACAAGAAGCACGGAAAGGAATTTGAAGCACAAATATAAATCAAAGAGGATATTCTGCAGATATGATAAATCTGCCACAAGGGCAAGAGGTGACATCTATGTACAACAGCTGATTACCACAACCATAGAGAGGAGTTTAATGCCCGTTGTTATGTTCCAACACTTCCCTGCATGCGCGAACCCTGTCTCGCACATAAAGAGGTCAACAAAGGACTCGGCACATACGGATCACAACAAAACAAAAGTGCAACTATGGCACAAACAAAGGGGAAAAGCCTCCGAAAACCTAGCTCTAATACCATGTTAAAACATCCAACTCAAAACCAATTGGCAATGAGTGGAGAGGCCACCCAGGCTCATATACTAGTTTTCTAGGTGATAATTAACCAATGTGGGACAAATTCCAACATATATGATTTACGAGAGTTGAAACTGGCACAGAATGATGATATGTGGTTGAAAATCGAACTCTTGAATCACCTAAGCATTAACAATTAGTTTCAATGACCATCGCAATCACAAATGGCGCAAGTAATCTACTTGCGAATTATCAAAGAAGTTAGTGCCTAAAAGAACGAAACATTACACGAGGAGAGATAATATAATGCTCAAATTTTCAGCTCCTTACTCACATTAGCTATTAAAAACTACGGCAGACAAAGTTTAAGATACAGGTAGCAAAATTGTGACAGGAAACAGAAGCAAATGGAAAAAGGAACAAATTTTCATAGTCTTACCACTACACAAGATGACTGGAGAAAGTAAAAAGATGAAGCAAATCCAGTTTAAGCAACAGAGAAGATCCCAATCGTTTGTTCACGCTACCCTTTTCCATAACTTCTATCTCCTTCGGTGTATCATTATTTACAGTACGCACAATGTAAGAACAAAAAACCCATCTCCAATTTCAGAGGCTCAAATCTCTGTAACCATCGCTTCAATCGCAGTTCATGAACAGGCGAACTGGCGTGAACAAAACTTTTTCAGTCCATTTTCACTCAAATGCCATCAACTAAGGCGTTTCTCTTGGCGTTCCTCAATTACTGTATCTTTCAGTGAAATGCCTTCAAGAACATCACTTTCTGAATCTGTCTGAAGATCTTTAAACATGGCCATCACCTGAATCATTGTTGGCCTCCGAAAAGGCCTGCTGTCTAGACACTCAAAAGCAATCCTCAGATACTGATACAATTCAGCAGCACCAGAATCATGTGAAATCAATGCAGGGTCCAGTATCTCATGAGTTCTCTTCTCTTTATGAAGCTGATTTGCCCACCCAACCAGATTGTTGTCATCACCAAACTCCAACGGATCGATAGGTCTCTTTCCAGAGAGAAGTTCCAATAGTACAACACCATAACTGTAGACATCTCCCTTCGTTGTGCACCTAAAACTCTGGTAGTATTCCGGGGGAACATAACCAGGAGTCCCCGCGAGAGTGCTCACACTGAGATGAGTGTCAAGTGCATTCACCAATCTCGCCATACCAAAATCAGAAACCCTGGCTTCAAAATCTTCATCCAAAAGCACATTGCTAGATTTCATGTCGCGGTGGATAATGTGAGGAATACAGCTATGGTGAAGGAATGCTAATCCTCTAGCAGACCCAATGGCAATCTTCTTTCTTGCCACCCAATCAAGTTTTGATTCGCCATTTTTCGCCTTCTCGTGAAGAACAGACTCCAAACTTCCCCACTTCATGTACTCATAGACAAGAAGCCTTTCCTCCCCAACTTTGCAGTAACCCAATAAGGGTACCAAATTTCGGTGTTTAATCTTCCCTATGGTTTCCATTTCAGCCATAAACTCTCTATCTCCTTGACCTGTCACATGAATAAGCTTCTTGATTGCAACAACACAGCCGTCTCCCAACTGGGCTCTGTACACCTCACCAAACCCTCCGGAACCAATCAAGCTATCGGCACTGAATCCATTAGTAGCTTCAAGCAAATGTGCAAAAGTCAACTTCCTCAGAGGCTTCTCAAATGTCGCAACATTGATACTCAGTGGCTCAGGAACACTGGATAATTTCCAGCTGCTGCTACCGGAAGTTGGAAGGCTTTCAATGTACTTCTCTCTCTTCTCCTTCTCTTTCTGATGCTTATTTATCCTGTAAAGGGCAAATAGAAGCACGATGATACACAAAACAGAGCCCCCAATGCCAAGTACCATCAATGCAGTCATTTCTTGCTTGTGATGGTGAGAGACCGAAAAGGTTTGCGGATGGTTGGGTTCACTTCCACAAGGTGGCAAAGGAAGACCACAAAGACCGGAATTATTGGCATACCTGGAAGCTGGAAAAGTAGTAAACTGACCGCCTGAAGGGATAAGCCCTGTGAGATTGTTGTTTGATACATCAAGGTCACTTAGAAACGACAGACTGCCTAATGACCCTGGAATGAGTCCTTCTAGATAGTTATGAGAGAGATCGAGAACCCCAACAGCCTTTAAGTTCCCTAAGCTGGATGGGATGGTTCCAGTTAGCATGTTGTGCCCTAAATTGAAGACCTGCAAAAAGGTCATTGAGCCTAAATTCCCCGGTATAGTTCCTGAAAGGAAATTGTAGGAGAGATCAAGGTAAATCATGGTGCCATTGCTTGAGAAAGTGTACATCGTCACCCCAGTGTAGATTCTCGTCGATGGGCAAGAGTAGTGTACGATACGGTAACTTTCCAGTCTGTCTGCCCTAATACCTTGGAATTCGACTAGTCCTCCAGCACCTTTGCAAGACGTCCCGCCTTCATTTCTCACAAATGCAAACTGTTTCCCAGAAATGCTTCCAGGGGAAATAAGTCCAGAATTGTTAGCAAGCTCTAGCGGGATTGGACCAGTTAGGTTATTGCTAAACAAATCCAGCCAGATGAGGCTACGGCAATTACCTAATGCCTTTGGGATCTCTCCAGTGAGAGAATTGAGAGCCATTTGAAGGACAGCGAGGTTAACAAGATTTCCAATACCAGATGGTATTTCTCCAGTCAGACGGTTATTTGAGAGGGAAACCCAAAGTAGGTTTGTACAGTTGGCAATGGAGAGTGGAAGGGTTCCTGAAATAAGATTGTTGTTGAGAATCAGAGTCTGGAGATTTCCTCCAATGTCACAAATGCCTTCTGGGATTTCCCCCGCGAGGCTATTAGCCCACATAACCAACTCTGATAGATTTGGTAGACTCCATATCTCCCAAGGGATTTCACCAGAAAGGTTATTGAAACTAAGATCAATTGTTTTCAAGTTCCTGCAGTTTCCAAGCTCGGATGGCACCTTTCCCGTTAGATAATTGTTCGGAAGGTAAAGCCTTTCCAAGGTCGTGGACGACGAGCAAAGCCCAGATGGTACATTCCCTGTTAAAGCATTAGCACTGAGGTCCAACACTTGAAGCTGAGTGATATTTGCCAATGACAGTGGCACAGGACCAGTTATATTGTTGAAGGGGAGGTAGAGATACTTGAGACTTGGGAGAAGACTTATTAGTCCAAGGAAATCACCCGAAAGTTGATTGTTACCGAGGTTAAGGCTGAACAGTGAAGAACAAGCCGCGAAAGTTGAAGGCAGCCCACCACTAAGATTGTTCCAGGAAAGATCAAGAACCTCAAGGGTGCCACAAATCTGTCCCAATTCCGAGGGAATCTCTCCAGAAATCCCACTGTGAGGCAAATTCAGCTGCCTCAACCGTTTAAAGCTCCCCAAAAACACCCCTGGAATCGTTAACTTCATCACATTGTTACCGACATCAATCGCCTCAAGAAGCTGGCAGTTTCTCAAACTAACTGGGAAATCAGTTCCAGTCAGACTGTTATGAGACAAGTCGAGCATTGTCAAATTCAAGCAGGTACCAAATTCAAGACTAGAGAAGCTCCCAGTAAAGCTATTGTTCGAGAGATTGAGGATTTGGAGAGATTGAGACACAAACGACCGTGGTATCTCGCCGGACAAGAGATTACTAGAGAGGTCTAGAGTACCAAGATTGTTACAAGAAAATGAAACGGAACTCAGGTTTCCGGTCATTTGGTTACTTGAGAAATTGATGAGATTCAAGTTCTGACAGCTGGAAAGAGAATCAACCAAGAGAGATGTTTTCGAAATACGATTCGAGGAGAGGTCAAGCTGCAAAAGATTAGGCCCAATTCTTAGACTACCACCTGGGATTGAATTTCCAGAGAGATTAAGATACACAAGGCTGTCACAGGATTGGGATAAATCCAAGGGTAGTGAGAACTTGTTGAGAGATAAATCAAGGGTTTGGATACGGCAACTGGACGGTTGAAAGGTAAGATTACCGGAGAAATAGTTGCCACTTAGACGGATATGGAGAAGGTACGGTAAGGCAGTGAATTTGTCAAGGTAAAGGGAGCCGACGAGACCTGCGTTTGTAAGGTCGAGCGTGGTTGCTCGGCCGTTAACGCAGGTCACGCCGGTCCACGAGCATGGGGTGGAGGAACCGGAAACCCAATTAGTTAAGGAACCTTTTGGGTCGGAATCGACTGACGACTTCTTGAATGCGAGCAAGCCCAATACATCGTCGTTTTGGGAAGATGATTCTATGGCGTTTATACAGGAAAAAGTGATGACGAGGAGGATGAAAACGAGAGAGCAAATCGATTCCATTACTGCTACTTCCATTGTTGTGTGGTCTTTGACATCACACAACAACTGCATAAAACACAATGCTTAAAAATATGCTCTTTACTTTTGTTGCGCCTGTTTTGTTTGGTGGGTTGAAGAATCTTCTCTCTCTCTCTCTCTCTCTCTCTCTCTCTCTCTCTCTCTACATTCGGGACTGCAACTTCAGCCGGCCAAGAAAAAACAAGGATCTTCAAAACCTGCTCATTTTAAAAATTAATGGACAATCGTGAGGCTACATACGTATCATATATGCGAACCCACAATAAAAAAAACCAAGAATAGAATCAAATACTATGTGCTGATCATATAAAAAGATGAATCAAATATATGGTATTTTTCTTTTTCTTTTTTGTTGCAGCAGCAGTTTGTGTACTATACCGTTAATGGAAGCACCATACAGAGTACTACTAAAAAACAGGGTTCGTCGTTTTCGACAGATTAATGCGAAGGTTGTAATTTTGGTAAGTGTACGATGTTCAGAATTGTCGGGGTTTGTCACAAGAAACGGGTGAAGCGAATAGATGCATGTTTAATGTCTGTACTGTATATTTATTGGGCGAGTAAAAAAATAAAGCTGTAATTTTGCATACCGTGAAAATGGTTTCTTCTGAAACGGGGAACAAATTACTGGGTGGGCATCAAAAGCACAGCAGCAGGGGTGTGGGATTTACAGTAGATTTTGTATTGTGAATTGAGAGAGAAGAAGGTTTATGAACAGGGTAGAGAAGGGAGGTTGAAGGGGAAGTAAAGTGACATATGGGGCAAATGTAGAATAGAATAGAATAAAGAGAACAATTTGGAGTCTAAAGAGAGGCGTGAGTGGGTGTGTGTCAATTTTGTGTTCTTCTGTGGAAGAGAGAGAGAGAGAGAGAGAGAGAGAGAGATGGGGGGCTCGGTGTCTTTCTCAATTTCTGGGTCCAGTCAAAGTTGCGGAAGGATTTGATGCTTTCGGTCTGGAAATTCTACAAACATAGACTAATTAAAATGAACACAAATTCGAACGCAAATTATCTTAGAATTATTCGACGGTGTTGCGTTCACATTTACCGTGCAAAATGTAAGTACACGGGATAATTTCGAACACATTTGTATTTAGATATACATTACACTTTGGCCCTGTTTGTTACCGGGTTTCAGGAGTAGGATTAGGATTATTAAGGTCATGGGCCCTTTAAATTGTTGTTTGGTTTGTTTTTTAGATGTGGGATTGATAATTAGGGGTGGAAATTTTTGACACGACACGAGAACACAACCCGAACACGACACGGAGTTAGCAGGTTAGGGTCAGCTATTTTTTACACGAAACACAAATATGACACGACACGATAACACGAAAAGTTAAATAGGTCGGGTTAGGGTTGAGGAAATCCCGACACGAACACGAGATAACACGACAAACACGACACGACATGAGAATTTATGGAAAGACACGATGACACGACACGAACCGGACACGAACTTAGCGGGTTAGGGTTAGCTATTTCTGACACGAAACACGAATATGACACGACACGATAACACGAAAAACTAAACAGGTCAGGTTAGGGTTGAGAGAATTCTGACACAAACACGAGATGACACGACACGAATACGACACGACTCGATGCCCACCCGTATTGATAATCCCTTGTGACTTTGAAACCTCCCAATTGGTAGGATTCACCAACCCAAGGGGGGTTGGTATTGTGAATCCTATCCCAAAGGATTAAGCGTTGGAACTAGGGTTGGCCATTTCATCAGCCCCGATCCGAACGGATCGGCAATATGAAGATCTGTTTGGAGATTGGATAGGATATGGGGATTTTTTTTGAAAATGTTTGGGGATCGGGTAAGGGGTGGAGATAGGCGTGTCTCCGCCCCGAATCCACTCTGAATCTGTTCCCCGCTCCGTCCCCCGCTCCCCGTCCCCGAATCCCCGAAATATAAGGGGTCTATTCATGAATTATGAAACTTTGGGGTCTCACTGAATTTTCTCCAAACATATGGGGTCATACTAAATTTTTTCCAATCACATGGGTCTCACTGTAATTATTGTTCTAGGGTTTAGATCTACGTATTGTTTCTTCTTTCACTTTTCACTGTATTTCATTTGTAGCCGACACACTCTCAACAAACTGCAGAAAACCCTTCCACTCTCGACCTCACGCATACACAGTCATGCTCGATCTCTGACTCTCTCAATTCGCGACAAAGCCAAGGCCCACGGTAATCCCTTTTCTATGTTCTCGGTGGTTCAATAAATCAGTTCATGGAATGTCTTTAAAGCTTGATTTTCATGTGATGTTTGGGCAGTCTCCCTTTTCTATGTTCTTGGTGGCATGATCTTGGAGTTTTTTTTCTTCTATTTGTTGCCTTCAAAGTTGATTTTCGAGGGGTTTATGCTACTCCATTTGCTATCGAGACTAAAATGGTGTGTTTAAAAAGGATTTTTTCTATTTTTTTAGGGAATTTTTTTTTTGTAGTTGGGCTTCTATAACTATGTACTTGTAACTCTAGGGAAAATGATTGGATCCCCGAAATCCCCGTGGGGATACCCGTTTCCCATTTAGAGTGGGGCTAGAGGATGAAAATAAATCTCCGTTGGAGATTAGATGTGGATGGCTATGAATAATGGGTTTGGAGATTGGGGGTGGAGATAGTACTCTCCGCCCCCGATCCGTCCCCGTGCCCATCCCTAGTTGAAACCAAAGGATGAGGGCTGCCACTATGAGATTGTCCAAGATGCCTCATGTTTACTGTGTTGTTTTATTATTATTACCTTAGATGGTTTTTTTTTTTTTTTTTTGAGTAACAGGAAAATGTGCCTTTGAAATATTAATTGTAAATTTGGGAAAAAAATATTGTTCTCCATTTGAAATGTGAAAAAAAAAAAAAATTTGATAAAAAAAAACTTCCAAATGAATATGTAATACGGTCAAATGTTCTTGCATTTGGTCTAGTGCCAATTCATGGTTTTCCTGATAAAATGGTGTTTCCATGGTAGGATAGAATTGGAAACAAATTTATTTTATCCAATCCTATTCTAGGCAAAACAAATATGTTATTAGTAATCTCATGACCTAATCCTGTGCAAAACAAACACAATGGAAGGATTCATCTCCTCATTAATAATCTCATCACATTATCAATCCCAAACCCATCTCATTATCTATCCCTCCAAAATGAAACCTCGTATCAAACGGGGCCTTTGAGATTAGGGGCCCATCTACGTATAACGTATTGCCGTAACTTTTTTAATTGGGAAAACATTTCCAAGGTTTTCTAGTGCACGACAGGCAACTCCGGTTGATCCTCTTGATAACCACCATGGTGAAAAATGACCCAACACTGCTACATACCCAGAAAACACACCCATAATTTATCCAGAATTTGAAAATCAATAGCCCAGATTCACTTGGAGTGAATCTAAGCCATTGCTTTTCACTTTTTGAGTAAATTCTGGGTGCCCTTTCTGGGCACCTAGGCTTTCTGTAAATGACCCTGGGTTTGAGCGTAGAGAGGGCAGAATTACCTAGGAAGTGGCCCGGGCCACTCTCATTTAGAGCATCTCTAGTGCACTACCTCAAAAATATTTGCTAAAGTGTACACCCAAAAACATGTGGGACCCTATTTTGTGTGCTAAGGGCATCCACAGTGGGCTCCCTAAAAATTGCTCCTAAGTTGTATCCTAAGGTGTACACAAAAGCATAATTGGGGTCCACTTTCCACTCCTAGAGATTGTTAAATTTAGAGAGGATGTGTGCACTCAATGAACTAGCAATAGCATTCTCTATTTTGTGGAAAAAAGGTAGCTTTGTCAAAGATTTCATATTGAAAAAAAAAAAAATTAAAGATTGGCACCACTTGGAGTTAGCTAGAAGGCTACCTAAATTTAACTATTGTGCTAGGAGCCAAGCTTAGGAGCCACCCTTAGGAGTTTGTATGGAGAGCCCATTGAAGGCAAGATTTGAGCACATGGCTAGGTAAATGTTAGGAGTCTCACTTAGGAGCTATTTTGAGAGTCCACTGTGGATGCCCTAAGAACTTAGTTAGCTAGTTAGAAATGCACTTTAATGGGGCTTCCTAAAATGTTCATTATCTTTTAAAGTGGGACCCATTTAAGTGGTGAGGGGTGCCAAGTGGCCCCACAAAATTCTCCTCTCCTTCCCTTCTCTCTATCTCTCTCTTTAAGTCTCTCCCCAAATTTAGGTAGTCACTTAGGTCACTTTAGGTAGTGAGGGGTGTCACCTAGGATTTTAGGGAGTCAATTTTTGTGCACTAGAAACCATTTTTTTAGTTTTTCTTAGCTAACTAGTTAGGAAACTTTAGGAAACTCTTTTAGGTAGTGCACTAGAGATGCCCTTATAACAAGAAGCTAAATTTAAGGGTCGTCTCGGTGTCATTTTAGTGTCTTTGGTGTGTGTACGGTCTTGACTGACTTTATAAATAGCGGCAGTTAATCTTTAATTTGGGAGCATCTCGTAACAAATTAAAGATTACTAATCAAAAGCTCCCAAATTGATATTTAATTAACACTTCATCAGCAATCGTAACAATTTTTTAATGTTTCGTTACTTATTAGCAAAATGATTCGAAACATTTTCTATGATTCCTAACATTTTGGTGCATCTCGTAACTTTTATAAAATAAAATAAAAATCGTAACTTTTATTAATCGATTTGTAACTTTTATAGAGGTGTATATGATACACATCCAAATTGGGGGAGTGTATTGTAGCATTTTCCCTTACTTTCGTCCCCTTAAATGGGATTTTCTCATTTCTTTTGAATCTTTGATTCCATTTTATATTTTGATTGGGGTTTACCGATTTACATTTTGATTGGGGTTACCGATCCTCTTGATAACCACCAAGGAGATAAATGACCATTGGGTTTGAGCTTACGGAGTCTCAGAGGCAGAACTACTTGGAGGGGGTGTGGCACAGGCCACCCCTATTTACCAAGTTGCTAAAATAAGGAGAAAGAGTTCGATTAGGTTTGTCATTTTGTCAACTTCAGTTTTTTAAAACTCAAAAGTCGTGAAAAACTAAAAAATAAAAATTAGTGAATCAAAGCCTCATTGTTTATAAGTCACAAAGTATATGGTTCTTTATAATGGCTAGTAGTCTTGTCCATAACTATCATCTGACAAAAGTTTTTAATTCTGATTTTGAAGAGGGGGTCCCCATTTGCTAAGTCTCGTTTAGCATGTAAATTTTTGTATCCTCTCTTTTTCTATACTTGCCACGGCCAAAAGACGGGATGCCCTTTATCTCTCAAAATGTGTTAATTACTTTGTTAGTAGTGCACATGAAGGGAGAAAGCGTGACACAGGAGCTCCTCTTTTTGTTGATCTAATACTGATTATTTGATTATCCAGTAATATTTTTTGAATATTTAGTAATGAAAATCACATACTTTGTGTCACACCCAACCACACCTCCACTCACATGGGGTGTGGGCCCCACATGTGGGCCCCGTGTGGGCCCCACATGTGGGCCCCGTGTGGGCCCCACACCCCATGTGAGTGGGGGTGTGGCACAAAGTATGTGGCTCTAGCATTTTTGAAATTAATTAGGTCCTTGGCCTACCAACATTTCCAACTTCTATTGTTGATATTTCAATTTTGGCGTTAATTATGTACACTTTATTTTCGGTATTATGGATGGTTTATCTTCCAACATGTATGTCTTGAAGGTAAATATTATATCGGTGTATTCGGGTGCAACCTTTCGACTTTTATTTCCGGTTCCGTCACTGTGGAGTCTAGACTTGAGTCATTCGAGTCACGTGTTTGTCTTTCCACAAGTTCGGTTATAATTCACTAATTCTCTCCAACAAGACACTCACTTATTAGAAAAAAATAATAATCTAAGCTAATTTAATATGAATTACATCGACAGATGACATATCAACAAATCACTACCCGACACAAAGGATTGGTATATAGCAGAATCATGTTGCGCTTTTGTCACACTACTATTTTCATCGCCGTGATACTATTGATTGGTTTTATTACTTGAAACTAATATAGAATTTATGTAAATAATTACTTAATATATTTCTAGAATAAAAACCGCTAAAGAAACATGACCTATCCTTTTCTTCATGTCGAGAATTTGTTAAAGAATTTCATTGAAGGAAATAAGGCATAAAGAGAAATACGCGTGAACAAAAAAATATCTTCCAAAGAAGGAATATCACATTCTTTAAACTTTAATAAAGGATAATATGATGTGAGAATAATAACGATTTTAAGACTTTTGTTTCATGCCTTGACAACATGAAAGGCAATGTAAAATGTTTTTCAACCTTTTCTAATGTTCTCAATTAGTAGTACATTTTTTAAGGGATTAAATAAAAAAATTCATTTAAAATTGATCAAATATGTTATATGTTAATTGACATCTTTTGAATGTAACGAGTCATGTGATGTCATGAGGTTAAATGTTTGTAATATTTTTATTATTGGTAGTGCTTGTCTTCAAAATAAATCATTCAGCGTGTATATATAGAATGAAAATTGGGGTGTTGTAGGACGCCCCTGTAATGTGGCATCAATCAACGGTTTGGATTTCATCCGCTAAACATAGCCAAATAGATAGAGTAAGATTCTTGAGATGGTGATTTGTATAATCACCAATGTCAAGTGAGATGTGACTATCATGTGTCCAAAATGTTTCCGGTGAATTGCCTCCATAACATCTTGGATTTTAGTATGTGCCAAAATGTCAAACAGTTGCTTTAGGTTTAAATCTCATTAACTAAAACTAACAATACTAACGGTAAGGAAAAAAAAAAGCCGCGTGGCCGGATTTGGCTAAATTGAAAAAACTGTTTTTTTGGTTTTTTTTGGCTCTGTCCTTATTCCAAAAAAATTTGCATTCGTTAGTTTTCGGTCGATTTTTTTGTGGTTTTTTGGCTTGTCTCAACGAGAGAAATCTAAAAAGTATAAAATTGTTAGCCAAACTTAAAGTTTTGTGAATAAAGGCGAAAAATAATCCAAAAAACTGATTTATTTTCAGCTTTGTTAAAAAAACTATTACTTTTGACCATAATTTTATACTCTTTGGATTCATCTCGACGAGATAAATCCAGAAACCACAAAATCTTGACGCAAAATTAACAAATACAAAAAAAATTTGAATAAGGACAAAACGAAAAAAATAAAAAAACCAGCTTTTTCAATTTAGCCAAATCAGAAAGTGATTTTCTTTGGCCCTTAGATAGTAAAAGATAACAGAAAATTAATATTTGCTCTTAGAGCACGCCACGCGGTGCTCTAGAATCTTTTTTTACCAAATGTTAGTTGGGCTCCATCACAAAGTATGTGACTCTACACCAATATGTGGTGGAGAAGAGAGCAGAAGGTCTCTGGAACATCACGTGGCGGTGCTCCAGCAGAACTTAATAATTACTCAAAGACAACCGATACATGCTTGTCTGAATACCTTCTATTACAGTTCTAATCGTCATTGTGAGTCTTATGAATATTTATTAGTATTAGGCTTCTTGTTGCCTTCTACTATATTGCTGATTTTTCTTGAATGGAAAATACAATAATTTTCTGAAAAATATGATTTTGCAATTATAATTATTGATTTCTCAAAAAGAATAGGAAAGATTATATGGATTGTGTTTTTTCAATGTTAAAGCAAGTATGACTACATCTATCGGACCTAGAGTTTTTTAGTGTAATATATTCACTACAAAATTATCGTACGTTCTTCGTACAACCCTTAGGGCTGATTTGGCTAATTTGAAAAAACTGGTTTTTTGATTTTTTTCGTTTTGTCCTTCTTCAAAAAAAATTGTATTTGTTAGTTTTCGTTCGATTTTTGGTGGTTTCTTGGCTTGTCTCGACGAGAGAAATCTAAAAAGTATAAAATTGTTAGCCAAACTTAAAGTTTTGTGAATAAAGACAAAAAATAATCAAAAAACTGGTTTATTTTCGGCTTTATTCAGAAAACTATTACTTTTGATCATAATTTTATACTCTTTGGATTCGTCTCGACGAGATATATCCAGAAACCACAAAATCTTGACGCAAAACTAACAAATGCAAATTTTTTTTTAAAAAAATTAGTTTTTTCAATTTAGCCAAATCAAGTTTTAGTGATATCATCATTAGGATTCACAAATCACAAGATAAGTTGAGTAGACTCCCTAGTCAAAGCCACACATCACTGCAGTAAAAGTTGATTAAGAAATCTCATCAACCTAATAAAAGCTGCCGGAAATAAGGCATATTTTGCCCCTTTTTCAAAATAAAGGGATTTTTATATATCTGCGAAAGTGGGTAAAAACATGACATTAGGCACGGGGCGCGGTACATTGAGCTTGCAGCTAATTAGGCATTCTCTCTCTCTCTCTCTCTCTCTCTCTCTCTAGCTTATGGTATTAAAAAACACAGGTAAGTCATAACCCACAAAATAGGTGTGCATAATTTCTAATGTAGGCGCAGAAAATATACTATCAAACCGTACACGACACGTTTCTTTTTGGGGACGTTTTAAAAAAAATTGAAATATAAAGAATTAAGAAAGAAAATAGAGAAAACATACATAATCCACTCACTAAACTCAAGTAGAATAAGCAAGTGGTGGCTAGCTCATGCGGTAAAACTCTTGGATGTCCCACACTGCATTCCGAGACTAAGTCTCATTCCCCCCTCTCCCATGTAATAGATTAGGAATAACGAATGATAAAAAAAACTCAAGTAGAATAAAGTGGCACGAAATAGTTTATAAAATTTGTCATACTACTTTGCTATTAAAATTAAATAAAGATGGGATAAAAATGTGATAGAGAGAAATCTTTGTCACCGTATGCAATGGCAAGGACTATTTATTCAATGGCACGACTCAATATTTTGAAAAATAAGAGCATGGCGGGCAAATGCTACAACTGTCAATTGTTAAATTTCGGTTAAAGTTTTATAAAGGTTTTAAGTGCTCCGAGAAACCTTGAAATACCAACTTATTCTTCAAACTATTTTTTCTATTTTTACATTTGACATATGAATTGTATTATGTAAATATCAAATCCTAGGTACAAAGGTGTTTCTGTTCTGAGAGAATCTGATTGATTACACAATTTTGTTAGCGAAGCACAAAATGAAAAATAACAATAGCAAAATTTGAAGAATCTGATCGAGTTTACCTAACTTAACTTCTCATTTTCGAATCGCAAAATAAAGTAGCAAAGTATAATTTCACGGAAGATGTCTACCAAAGATGTCTACACGCTAAGACACATAATTCGCTTGCATGTGAGTGAGAGGGAGTGGGAGCGCTAGTGTGAAAGCGTCTTTGAAACAATTTCTAACCTACTTAAATCTGTTAAGACTAGGATTGACAGCGGGAGCGGGAGACATTTTAAAGAATTATATGTGTCACTAAGGCTCCGTTTGTTTCAATGTAAAATATTTTACGAAGTAAAATATTTTTTCATGAAAAATAATTTTGGCAAAAAGATAGTTTTCGTTTTTGTTTTCCGGTGTTTGGTGGATGGTTAAACAAATAATTTTCTCCGAACTTATTAAACAATGGAATCAAAGGGTGTGTGAGAGAGTTCACATGAAATTGAAGGGGAGGGAGAGGGATTGACTTCAAAGGGGTGTGTGTGTGTGTGTGTGTGTGTGTGAGAGAGAGAGAGAGAGAGAGAGAGAGAGAGAGAGAGAGAGAGGATGTTTGTTGATGTCCAAGAGATGGCAGCTGGCTTGCAAGAGGACCAGATTTGCAAGAGGGCGGGATCCAAATCCGTAAAAGAACTTACGGGGATCATGAGCAAAAGTTATTTTACCCCCATTGCAGGAAAAGATTTTACAAGTAAAACATTTTACTCCTATTTTGGACAACCAAACACTGAAAAATGGGTAAAACATTTTATACGAAAATATTTTACAGCCAAACAAACAGAGCCTAAGCCTACGCTAAAATAAAAATCAGATAGTTGACGAAGAAAAAGTGGTTAGATAATTATGAGACAAACATATCCAACCAGCCCCAATGTAAAGGAATATTTAGGATGAATTTTCACTGCGATATTTTTTGTATTCTTGAACTAAAAGTTGTCATGTGAAAAGAATTACTTGTTGATTTAACAAGTTGTAGTCCACAAATACTGAAAATACCTTTTAGTGGTAACTCAGCCTTAGAGTAACAAAAATTAGGGTTTTAATGCCGAAATGGTGGGAAAGGAAATAGAGGTGCGATAGACCTATAGTGCACTCCTTGTAGGGTGCCCTGCAATGCGTCATGTGGATAGTCGAACTTTCTTTTTCAACGGTCAAGATTTCATACATTATCTTACATATAGAATACTTATTTTACGTGCCGTAGACGTCCTTACATATAGAATACTTATTTTACGTGCCGTAGACGTCCTGCAACGCTATAGGACAGGAGTGTCCTACAACATTCTGGACCCACGTGGGAATCTTCTACCGTGATATGAGGAGAAATTCACATTGTTTGTGGGAGTAGGGAATAGGGATTGCCGTGGTACAACAGTCCGCAACGTACCGTACACAGGTGGGCCGGGTCAAAGAAACTGGAAAACGTCCACCCCAAGTTAACCCAAAAATTCTCAACTAACCCGCTGCATAAGTCACGATTTTAAGGGCTCGTTTTATTGCAAAGTCATGGTCTGGTTAACAAAGTCAAGATCTAGATAGATATTCTAGGGGCCCACCACACTCGTGGGAGAGGCCCAAGGCCCACCCACTTACTCTCCTTAACATGACACCTACATAGATTTTTGTTTGTTCTATGAAAACAAAATCATACGTTTACTTATGGAAATAGCATCACAATCCATGGAGTTTGCTCTGTCCTGATCCTCGTGTTACTACTCCCTCCCTCTGTCCCGATTTATTAGTCTTTTTAACAATTTTAACTAGTATTAAGTAAGCATAATGATTTATACTTGTCATATTTTTTATTTCCTCATTCTACTCTTCAAAACATTATCATTACATGTACTTACTCTAAAAAAGAAAGGGTAAAAGTGAAATTTCATTAGCTAATGTCCTCTTACTTTTGAATTGGGACAAAAAACTTAGGACAACGAAAAATATTGTTCATTCACGAGAACGGGAGCGAGAGATAAGTTTTAGAGAGAAGTCCAACTCCCCGTGGCCATCGAAAAGTGGGGAGCCAGATTTGGGGATTCCAGATCCAGACTTCCAACATCAGTTGCAGCTGCATGACAACTTTGACGATGGCTCCGGCAAATTTTTCCTGTATTTTCTGTTTTCTTTTTCAGTTTTTTTTTTCGTTTTTTGTAACATGGTTTTGATTTAATAGATTCTTCTATCTCTTTACCCAAAAAAAAAAAAAAAAAAAAAAACTCAAATCACAATTTTACACCCAAAACAAACTCAAGGAACTGCCATAATCAATTTAGGCTGGACTTATTTAAGACGAGACGAGGTAGATTTCCTCATTATGGCCATGATTATTTTGAAGATTCGACTGTGTTGAATTGCAGATTGTTGCTTTCAATAATCTGATAAGTGTCAAGAAAAGCTCTTCAATATAAAATTCAAAACACGTTAACGCAGAAAATATGTTAGGTTAGGTGACAAGACTTGTAGAAGTAAGAAAAGAAGCCAATGGCCCAATTGCGCATATCAGGGGATGCTTGTGGGCCGAAAGGCAAGTGGGCCCCATCCGTGGTCCGAGTCCACTCTTTCGTCTTTAATTAACTAGGGTAGGGCCCATTCTTGATCTCCTTAATTAGTGGTTTTATTACATGTAAATCCTCTTTCTTCAAAAGTTATAAAAAGGAGAGAAAATAAAGGACGGCTAAAATCAACCCTGGTTTCTTTGCGAGGATTCCGGTGCTACATAAACAATTAATAATTCAAGATATCTTTTCTCATCAATATCCATTCGTATAAAGCTGTACTTTTTGGTTTCTCGGGATACAATCAGATCAAGATGCGAAGTAGGACCGATTTTAAAAGAAAAAAAAGGTTTTTGTTAGAAGAGGACAACCCTTAAGGAAGAAGAAGTTATTATTCAATTATTCTATCGTCCAATCTTTAGTTTATTTTTTTGTGAGCTCACTTTGGGGTTCGAAAAGATAATTATTTTGTGTAGTTTTCTCTAAAACAAAAGCAATTTACATTAAAAAAAAACAGTTTAATTCGGTAACGGAAGCTAGATTAAGAAATCTATTTCGTTCAACAAAACGAAATAGGCCGTTGAGGTTTTAAACCGTATTTGTCAATCTATATTTCTTTAACGTATTTGTTAATGTCGGATCAAACTATTTTTTGAGTTAATTTTCTTTTCGAGAGGGTTACAAAATGAATAGTTTCGTTTCGATAATCGTTATGAGACTATGATGATAAAGTTGGTAGGAGAAAAAATTAGACGGAATTGAACAATAGAAAAACTCGAGGAGTGCCTCCTTCTCCTCCTCTTTATTATATCAGTCTTTCTATTGTTCGTCGAATGAGTAGACGATAAAAGTTCTATTTTACCGGTAAAAAATTAAAAGAGCATTTTTACTGGTAAAAGAGCAGACACACTTATCGGTCAATGAACACTCTTATCGATAAAAGTGCACTTTGAACAATAGAATAGGGAATCTAGTAGTGAAAGGGGGCTTTCGGAGTCCCGGATGGGAATAGGATGCGCTCGTGGATAGTGCATGCTGACAAAATGCACCCCAACGTACAAGTTTCAAACAATAATGATAGCGATATATTTTTCTCCCTTGGTCAGGTGTGTCTGATCCAACTTAGCGCACTTCGGCACATTCCATTTCCAATCCCATAAAAAAAAATTAAAATTACTTTCCTATGGACTAATCCCAAAAATTACTTTTTTACGGGTTAACTTCTAGAATCGAACACTGACAATACCAATCAATTGGACTAATTCTTCGGACTCAATAATAGTGACATTTTGTTTTTGAGCATAAGATATTTCTTAACAATATCATTACAAAGAACTGATAGGGGGCATGCATCACAAATTTTGTAGTGAAGTTTTGGTGAAGCTCATGTCACATTTCTTTTTCTGTCAAAAAGTCCAAAACAAATATGATATTTACTCACTCGTGCAAAGTTCCATTATTGATTGACTTAAAAAAGGACAGATATGGAAGCTGATTTGCTATTTTATTTAATTCGAAAAGGATATATGTAGAAGTACCGGTTTCCCCCCTCCTCAGAAGGGTACTTGATAATCCTTTGACTATTTGATTTTATAGGAAATATGTAGAAGTACCGGCGTTCGAGCGAACTTATTTGACCTGTGGCGTTCGAGTGAACTGAACTTAACTATTCATGTGCTCCATGTGTTTAAATCATGTGCGTACCAATATATGCATATTAATCATCGGATATTGCACGCATCTTAATCTTCAGATGTGGAACGCTAGAGTTAGATTGGTCTTTGCAACTTTGATTGTATGGTTGTTTAGGTTGGAGTTAATAAGGCAAACCAAAGTAGTTTTGTTGTTCGACTACATTGCCACTCTTACTAAAAAGAAGGAAAAATACCTTCAGTTTTTTTTTCTATAACTGGATGTACGGGGTCAATTTGTGCACACTTCGACTAATTTGTGGGGTTGAAGTTATTTTTTACAAGGACCATCAGTGTTACACTAGGGGGAAAATTGCGTAAACTGTAAAACTGATCCGTAGACTTTTTTGTGTGTCTAATGTGTTCTTAATTCGGGTTAAATTTTGAAAACAAAGAGTGTATATGGGTTCACTGGGGAGCTAAAAACAAAACACTTTTAGAAAAGGTTAAAGAGTAATGGCCACCACGTCTTCTTTGTAAAAGTCCGCTTGGCTCATTTCTCTTTTACCTTGAACCCACTCATGTGCCCTATTGAACTCTTTTTCTCTGCTTTTTGACATTTCTACCCCGACCAAATCATAACCCTAACCAAATTTGCAAAAGGCAATAATCACTCAATCTCCCCTATAGATAAAGTTGAAACCAGTATATTTGGATGATGATCTTTGGTTTGGATAAAGAAAAATGCTGATATACAGACTAGATAAATTTGATCCACTAATAGGGAAAGATTGATTGCATTCCACTATCGGCCAATGTGGATAATGGGGACCTGGGAGGCTTGCTGTCTCTTGGGGTTGACAGACTCTGCCAACCCCATTCAAGTCGTCCGTTTTGCGCATCAACAGCTCAGATCGCATCAAACAATGGACAATGCAGATACACTTAGGCGAGGTAAAATTTGAGCCGTTGATGCGGGAAACGGACAGCCGGATGGAGTAGCCACCCCTCGCCGACTCCAAGGGACGGCAAGGTCCCCCAATTCCATAGAGCTCACAACAGTCAATGAATTATGTAGATTCCTAAATTTAAAAAGCTTACAGATAGGAATGAATTTCACTAAGGAGATGGATCCTCATCATACATTGGTATAATCAATGTTGAGCAAATCCAAACTACATTGATTATACCAATGTACAGTCTAGTTCTAGACTATCTTGTCCACTCAAAAACTTGGACGGCGTAAAAGATCAGTGTCAATGGTGGTGGTGGTGGGCTGGTGGCATAAAAAAAATTCATTATTGACCATTTTAATTTCTTGATTCTCTCGAATAAAGTACGACGACAGGTTATGTTCATCACAACCATAGCTGGTATAAAGAATCAACAATAAAACAATTGGGGGAAAATCCCCAAAATAAGATTGTGTAAAAAGTAAATCGGGTACCTTAACAACAAACCTGTCCACCAAACTCCAAAGATCCAATTTTTAAAGCTGTTCTTTTAGCTGGGATCGATAATATTTTCTTTCACCAGCTACAAAGAGAGATAACAGGAATGTGAAATAAGTGGAGTTGGTAGCAAACGATCACAAATTTAAGGCTTTCAACAACATTAACCATGGATTTTATCGTCGAAATGAATGCTGCGAGTGGCGAATTCGACACCGATTGTGGATTTGGATTCGACGTTGAACTCGTTCTGGGTGAATCGAGATGATAGGTTTGATTTTCCCACAACAGAATCTCTTATTAGTACAGTACCTCCTAAAAGAGAGAATCGTAATCGTTCGTATGCTCTGTACGTACGCCCCCATCGTATAGATATGTATATGGTTACAGGCTTATAGCTAAATGTTAGGAGTTTGATCCGCCTGAGGTTCTTCCCGTGTGCGCAGGCCCAATCCGTTGGGGAGTATCCATGGAATCCACCACATTCGTTGGGCCCAATATACATTAAATGACCCATATCCACTTAAAAGGCTAAGCCTTGTAAGTGGTGAGTCATCCAATTGTATATTAAGGTCCAACTCTTTTTCTATTTATCAGATGTGGGACTCATCCTTCACACATGATCCTAACAATCTCCCCCTCATGTGTGAACCATACATTGGGCCTAGCTCCCCCTCAATTTGATCCACTTGACTCCCCCTTAATTCTTGATCTCTCTCTCCAACACCGTGTCCAAACCAGGGCTTATTTACTGCACCCACTCCATCATGAGCCACCATACTCCACGAGAGCCACCTTTGCTTGCCAGTCAGGTGCCACACGCACTAGGAATTTTTCCTGCTCCATCGAGAGTACCCACTCCACCGAGAGCCACCTTGCTGCCAACCACCTACTGCACGCACGAGGAATTTTTCTTGCTCCATCGAGAGTTACAATGGATTTTTCCTGCTCCTCCGAGAGTCTCCGTGCAAGCCCACAACCACCAATGCTTCCAGGAGAGTTCGCCCATAGATCGTCAGTCATCGGCTCTGATACCACTTGTTAGGAGTCTGATCCGCCTGAGGTTCTTCCCGTGTGCGCAGGCCCAATCCGTTGGGGAGTATCCATGGAGTCCACCACATTCGTTGGGCCCAATATACATTAAATGACCCATATCCACTTAAAAGGCTAAGCCTTGTAAGTGGTGAGTCATCCAATTGTATATTAAGGTCCAACTCCTTTTCTATTTATCAGATGTGGGACTCATCTTTCACACATGTTCCTAACACTAAATAGAGGGTGAGAATATCTCAGCTGACCCACTGTACATCCGCCATTGAGACTGTACATGATTAGCCAGTTCATTGCCCTATTACTAATTAACAATTCAGGGACTAGTTTGAATTGCCAATTTTTTGCCTTAACATTTTTACTTTTCCGATTGATTCCAACGACAACAATTAAATAAATAAACAACAATGCTACAACCACAAAAAACACACAAGCAAATCTACACACTCAAAGATGCGCTTGGACCTGCAGCATTTTTACTCAAAGTTGTACCTAGTTTTGGAGGCCCCAAACAGAAGTAGGCCTAATAATATAACTGTTGTAATTAATCAACCACTTTTTTAGGCCCAACCAAGGTGGAAGCCCAAATACTAGAAAAGAAAACCATTCCGTGGCCCATAAGGAAATTTGGATTAGGCCACGACTCTTAATGCATTCTAGCAGGAAAGGGGGAGATATTTGCATTAAGCACAAAGAATAATCATCAACATTTTAATTTGCAGTAACTATCAAGCTACTAGACTAAAACCAATTACTTCAGGGCAAAGACAGGGTCAAGAATTTTACTATGCAGGGGTGAATATTTTTTGGAAATTGGTAATCGCACTCCAAAAATTGATGCATACACTCGAAGCTACAATGATTTTCCAAAACTACCCTTTTTGGAAGTTCCAATTTTACTTCAAGCGCTCCTAAAGTTTTTTACTCTCAATTTTACTTCAGGTGCTCTTAAATTTTTTTTACTCCTCCTCTATTAATGAAAGAAGAAAAAATGGACGCCCACCTAAACCCTAACCCGTAACAAAAACTCTATTGTGAATTGGGTGTTGTAGATCGAAGATTCAAGCTCAGAAGGTTGTTTTTTAATTCTTTTTTTTTTTTATGATTTTGTCAGAAGTAAGTTATGATTGGGTGGGTTTTGTGTATTTTAAGAAGGGTATGGTTCGGCAAAATTTTTTTGCCATTATAGCTTCACAAATCCAGATGAAGTTCTTCTAACCCAATTTATCTCCTCATTTAGCTGTAAATTTGTTATTGTTATGTCGATAAATTTGTTGTTTATTGTAAATTTGTAAATTTATCAGAATATACAATCGGAGTGTCTTAGTAAATGATGAGATAATTTAGGGATGGAGTGCCTCCAGTAACTTTTATATTTTCACAAGGGTAGTTTTGTAACTTATTACATTTTGGAGTGCCTACATAAAAAAAAATGAGCCCCAAAATCAATTCCCTATTTTTTTTTCAAAATACTATGCAGGGCAAGCCTTATATAATTCATAGATTTTTTTTCCTCTATTTACTACTAGAGATTTTTTTTTCCCCTGTAGGGGCAACCGCCCCTATTGGGCCACTCTAGCTCCATATGGACCATACCTGCTTCAGGAGGTGTGTTAGTAGAATGAAAGTAAGAACATTCGTTCAAGCTCGCATGTTCATCATTTACTGTCAGAAAATACTACTAGAGCCACTGGAGATTTCTCTAGTTGATGATTTTAGGACCGGAGAATGAGTTAAACAAATGCGCGTAAATTGACTCGATAATATATGCTTTTATAAAAAAAATTAAAATCCTTGACGTCTCACCTAATTAAAAGAGCTCACATAAGCATCGATTGTAGAGGCAGACATGACGCTAACGGATGGTATTGGTCGCCAGAGATTGGTCGGTACATGTAACTATGAAAGTTGATTTTAATCCTGAATTATTATGAAAAATGTGGCGCAACTAAGACATGCATTCTTTTGCATGTATACCCATAACAAAAAGTTAATCTCAAGGAGGTTGTCGTAGGGTTTAATCAACTTACCTTGGTTGCAAGGCTTACCATCTGAAGCACACATAGTCGATTCGCATTGACATCAATTATTCTTCGGGTCACCTCACCTCACGCAAACACGTAGAAAGCGCTATGAGAGGAGTTGGAGATATTAATAGTGATCTAATTCGTCGAAATATTCTTCATTTAAAAAAAAAAAAAAAACGGTTTGAAAAAAGTCTATTCATGTTTCAATGAAAATAGAGAATACTACCCAGCGGCTCTTGTTTTGTAGAATGATGCAAGTGGTCCTAGTTAGGGTGTAGGGAGTAATAAGTATGGCTATTGGTACAAGGCATCTTTAGGGGGGTGGTTGGGTGTCTGAACTCTGCCGGAGTTCCATTATTTGAACAATGGAAAAACCTATGGGTACATAAGTACACGCACAGAAAATGCACAAACGGCTTTCGGTGACCCACTTTTGGGCTCCATACAAGTGATTCAAACCGTTCAATATTCGTAGGACATTTTTCTGAGGGGTCCCACAAAATTTCAGCTCAATCGGACGGTTAGAAATGCTTGAACCAAAATCCTAGCGTTTTTTTGTTTGTTTGAAATGCTAAGACTTTGGTTCAAGCACTTCTAACCATCCGATTGAGCTGAAATTTTGTGGAGCCCCTCAGAAAATATTCTAAGAATATTGAACGATTTGAATCACTTGTATGAGACCCAAAAATGAGTCACCGAAAGCCCTTTGCGCATTTTCTGTGCGTGTACTTCTGTGTACACGTAGCAAGGTCCTTTGAACAATGTACAAAACAGAACCAAAGAAAGGGATTGGAAACACAAATCTACACACTCTCTCTAAATCATGTGGAAGGTGTATATTCAGGATTATATTCGTGATGGGAATGCAAAACCTAAGTCGCATAATCATTTATAAAGTCTTTCGGCGACCGCTTTCAATTATCGCTATATTCATGCACTCGCACGCGAATTACATTAATTATATGGACACCTTCATGTTTTTTTTCTCTCTCTGTTTTGCTTTTACTTCTCCCGCACGGCCACGGGCCAGTGAGCCACATGCATTCTCACAGAAACCTTTTTGACATGTCCCTACCTAGCTACGTATGTCGTACCTCTCTCCATATATATCTACATGACTACATCCCTATGCATGTGTATGTACTTGATATTATTGCGGGTCCCTATTATTGCCCGATAAACCTATGCATACAAAAGTTTTTTTCACAGAAAACGTACAACGGTTTTTGAGGCTCACTTTTGGATCCCACTTGAATAATCTGAACCGTTAAATAATTTTTCCTTGGGCCTTGCAAAAAATAAGCTCAATTGAATATGTGTAACTGGTCGAACCAAAACGCAAGTTTTCACCGTCTAAATAAAAACAATCTGTACCCGTAGTGCCCTCCATTATTGCCTATACATGCATACTCCTTTTTTTCCTTACAATAAATCAAGGGGGACAGATGAGTTTGTACAGATCATGTACAGATGGGTCTTGGGGATTCACTTATTGGCCCCACACGAACGATCCGAGCCGTTCAATCATCTTAGAATAATTTTTCAAGGGGCCCTACTAAAAATCAGCTCCATCGGACATGCGTAAGAGGTTGCTCCAAAAACCACCTGTTTCATTCAAAACGTTTTGAACGAAACAGGTGGTTTTGGATCAATCTCTTACGCACGTCCGATGGAGCTGATTTTTCACGAAGCCCCTTGGAAAATTATTTTAAGATGATTGAACGGCTCGGATCGTTCGTGTGGGACCAACAAGTGGATTCCCAAGACCCATCTGTATCAGTAGCAGGGTTCTTTTCCTTTGGACGGCAAGGGTGCTTGGGATAATTTATGCGCACTTTAACTAATTTTTTTTTCGGACCGGTCAAAAATAGGTCATCCATGCTAGAATTATAAAATATTTTTTTTGGGTTTGACAGTTAGGAATATCCGAACCAACTCACAAACGCCTCAACAAATTTCCACTCGTGTCCAATCAAAAGTAAAAGTTGGTCATGCTAGAACCAAAAAATTAACAAGAGAATCCTTCGCGATCTGCTGGTTCCTTTCTTTTCCAGAGTCCAACAGATCCCATTTCTGCCCTTTTACTCTCGTAGATTACCCCTCTTGACTTCCTTTGTCAACCCAACTCTCTCTCTCTCTCTCTCTCTCTCTCTCTCTCCAGATCGAACGAATCCACACGATTCTGTGGTCTTAATTAAGAGTGCTCACAGTCCGAATTGGTTCAGATCGACAAAAATTCAATCCTAATCCGTGAGTCACGGTTTTTTGAAAATAAAATCCGTGTCCGATCCAAAAGTCTCACGGTTTGGTTCCAATCCGATCCGTGAGTCATGGATCGGTTCTGGATTTATCCGCGGATTTTCAACTTATTCTAAAAGAAAATTATCAACTCATTTTAAAACTCAAACTCAACATTGAAACAAACACTTCAGTAGTATAGTTAGTAGATGGGAATGTAAAGTATCAATAAAAACAAAGAAAGAGCAATCACTGGAAAGAAATAATGAAAGCTTGTTAAACATTCCAACATATGAATTGAACAAATCTAAACTTGAACATTATGGAATCAAAATAGATAGACAGAAAACAAAACTCAAAATTTATTTTGGAATTTCAAACACAGTAGGAGATAAATCTGAGCTTGAGCATTGTAAATTGTAAACATCAAACTTATTAAACATGCCAACAAATACATATAAATAGACAGTCAAAAGCACAAAATGCAGATATCATTTTAGAATTCTAAACAAAGTAACCTACAAGATATCATTTTGGAATTCTAAACAAAGTAAGCTATAAGAATACATATATATTTGTTTTTAAAAAAAAATTATATATAATAAAAATCTCACAGTCCGGATCGATTAATCCACGGTTTCAAAATCAAAATCTGTGTCCAGACCGCGAGTCACGGTTTTTTATTTTTTGAATCCGTGTCCGGACGATTAATCCATGATTAAAATCTAAAACGTACGGATCAGTACGGTTCGAACCAGATTCACGGTTCACCGTTTTTCTTTAGCAACCCCAGTCTTAATAAAAAGCTCCATTTGATGGGTTATGGGTCCTAATATCCTATATATGAAGAATCCACCATACATTAAATTACACTAACACAATTCCACCATGATATCCTTCATTTGTGGAATATTCGCCATGGGCAGTGGCGGATTCAGAAATTCGATGTACACTCCATTGACTATGTTGAGAAAACTTTTTCATAATAGAAAAGTGCTAATATCAACCCTCAGGTACCCTTAGGTTGGACGATAGTGTACAAATATTTTTACCGATATCCGAAAAAAATGTATTAATACCCGTTATAATATATTGATATCCGTTACTGATTTCATATTCTCCTCTGCTTAATGGGCAGATGTGAGCGAAACTCTTTATAATAAACAATAATGAGTAAGAAGTTTATATTCGAACCACATTAGCAATTTATAAATTGACAATTGTAAATACAATAACGTTATGGAAGAAAATTAATTCTTGAAATGATATAAATCTAATTATTTTCACTCAATATACAAAATGGTACAGTACATGTCAATTATGGGAGTTATTTATACAATTATTCAAAATATATACAGGCACAAGTGAGATTTTTTAATTTTGAGTGGGGGCACGTGACCCCACGTGCACCCATTTGGATCCGCCCCTATTTGTGGCACTACGCGGCAGCAGCGCATCGACATCATGCATTAATCACGGACATGTGATGACCGAAACAATTTCTCGCTAGATATCTATATCATTCATTTGTTTGATTCTGTTTTATGTTCTCATATGTATGTTGTTATTATCCTGTTGTCCTTGTATCCGGTAGTCTGTATTCGCATTTCTCATGAAATGAAATTCTTTCTTTGCCCAAAAAAAAAAAAAAAAACTACACCATGATTATTAGAATCTCTCCATATATTATTTCACACAATAAAACCTCTAGACTCTAGAGTATTTATTTTGCAACGAAATCTTCCGTCGCCTATGTCACATTTTGAGATGGCTTTTAGGCGACGAAATATTTATTCGCCAATAATTTTGGCGACATAAATCTGGTAATTTAGCGACTAAATTATTTTGTCACATTGTCATTTTTCTTGTAATGAGTTGGTCAGTACCAACAATACGAAAAAATCATGTCTCTGAAAAAAAAAAAAAAGTGATCAGGTATTCTAGAAATGATCAGTAACCTAGTTGCTAGATAGTTGATTCAAATCACTGTTGGCCATGGTTTAGCCTACCTTCTTGATTGATTAAGGAATAAACGAGGATTAATTGCTGTCGGCTGGTCTTCTGGAGTACGCTGGAAATGGGGGAAGCGGATCTGCTGTCCCAAACTCTTTGTCCTAACTCCCTGTCCCATCAATCCAAGCCGTTCATCCGTGCAATCAACGGTTTAGATTTCATCTCATCCCTAACAAATCTGAGCTAAACATGTTCATCTGCGAATTTGAGCCGTCGATTGTTCGGATGGACGGCTAGGATGGACGGGACACAGAGTTGGGACACAGCTTTTGAGACAACAAATCTGCAACCGGAAAGGGGAGCACTCTGATTTTTTTTTATTTCTCTCTCTCTTATTTTTCCATTAATCCATTTTCTAGAGAAGTCTTAGAGCAGGAACATCACGTAGTCTAAAACCCATTTTTGGGTAAAATAGACAAGCCAATGGCAAAAATGGAGGCGCAGCAGGTTGGGTATATCACTATGCATCATCTATATGATCATCTATATGTGAACAGTACCTGTCTATTTCTACACTATAACTGTTCATCAGCAACTCATTTTTTAATTATTCTCTCTCTCTCTCTCTCTCTCTCTCTCTCTCTCTCTCTCTCTCTCTCTCTCTCTCTCTCTCTCTCCCCCCCCTACGGAGATGAACAGTGCTAGGCGATGGAGGTTCCAATCGGTGAAGAACGATGAACGACGGCAGCCATGGATTTCGATCGACGACGACGGCGAACATCGACGGCAACCGCGGAGGAGGTAGCGTTGGTTGAACAGATCTGAAGTTGTACTGTGTAGGAGGTAGCGTTGGTTGAACAAATTCACGAAATCGTTGGTTGTATTGCGACGGCGACCGCGGAGGAGGTAAGCAGAGGAGGTGGCGACGACGGCGACAGCCGATGGTCTTGGTAGATGGCGATTGACGATGAACAGTAGTCGCGCGCGCGCGCGCGCGTGTGTATATATATATAGGAAGAGCTTCCCAGCCAAACCACAAAATGCGGACCTAACGTCCGGACCCCACTTTCCGGACCAAATTTTGACGATCGGAACCGTTAGATGTGTTTAAAACATATTTTTAAGGTCCAACGCGAGAATTCATTAAAAAAAATACCGGGAAGGGCTTGATCGGATCAGTTTTTCATAAAACGTGTATATGTGCAGTTTTATGAAAAACTACTTAGATCAAGCCCTTCCCGGTAATTTTTTTTTACAAATCCTCGCGGTGGACTTTAAAAACACATTTTAAACACATTGAGCGATTCGGATCGTCAAAATTTGGTCCGGAACTATGAGATGTGTTTAAAACGTGTTTTTAAGGTCCCCCGCGAGGATTTGGCAAAAAAAAAATACCCAGAAGGGCTTGATCGGAGCAATTTTTCATAAAACGCTTCGAAATTTGGTCAGAAAAGTGAGGTCCGGACGGTAGGTCCGCATTTTGTGGTTTGGATAGGAAGCTTACTATATATATATAATTATATTTTAATAAAAAGATAAGGTAAAATAGATAGATTGTTGGAGTGTTGAGAGTGACAGATTGACTATATGTACTGTACACAAGGTATTGTGGCCAAAATTTTGGCTTACCTGCTGTTTTTGCTCTTACATGCTTTTACAGATGCAAACATAGGCCTTTGGAACTCACCTAGATTTTCCTAATAACGGGCCTAACTAATACATAACTTAAAACATGACCCGATTACAAACTAGTGACATTTATGGCCCAAATACAAAATTACAGCAAGACATTAATATTTTAAAAATCACTGCACCTAATGCCTCTTGTGAGGAGTGTTTTCCAGAAACCCTATAAGTAACCTAGAGATATACAGAGGAAGCGCCACGTCAACATATTTACCACGAAGGACGGATAATCATCAAATTAGGGCCGCGTAGAAATAATCCTAAGTCCAACGAGCAGGAAGCAGCTTGTCCAACACCATAAAATTAACGGCTGGCAGAAGATATATCTTAGGCCCAAGACGCCTTGTGAAGACAAGGCTAGAGGAGAATATCTCATTAATAATTGTTCGCAGAAAAGACTTTAATCAATTAAGAGTAATTTTGCGTAATCCTCCGACTAATTAAAATTATATGTTTTTTGCACGGCAATTTTTTTTTTATTAATCAAATATCGAAGATGTAAGATTAAACGGAGCAAGAGAAAACAAAAGAGCCTCTCGAGACCCACGAGATTAGAAGACTGATAAGAAGACAACCAAACAATCAAGACCAAAACTGGGTTACAGATACAAAAAGGGTTACAGATCCAAAAAAAATGAGATATGGAAATGAAGCTAGCTAGATCCCAAGGGGCGTGTATCGATGAGTTGATAACCCCACCATTTACCTTCCAGACAATTGGAGTACTATTGGAATGAACAAGACGGCCGCATACATCAATCCACATGCACAGTATGACTTTTGGTTTCTTCGATCTTCCTCCTTTTTTCGGCTAAGACGACGATGACTTTTGGTTACTGTACGTGTTGAGGGTCAACTTTGGTTAAACCCTTCATTCCAGTATCCATATATGGGTGGAGGACATCTGCCATTGTACCGGGGTTTAATTTTGGGCTAGGCTATGTGGACTTTGATACCGGTATCGAGCTGCATTTAGTAGAATTATACTCGAATGAGTGTAACAAATGAATATACGATCGAATACAGAACCTCAAAGACTAGTGTACTTTTCGTTCTAATTTGTTTGTACCTTGGAATTTTGGATGGATCCATCACTTTGATCAGTTGCATTAAAATGATTCTCACAAAGTGATCCATAAAGACTATGCAACAAAAAAGTTCAAAAATCTTGTTATTTTTTGCCAACTTGCACAATGATTATTAATTATTCCCATATGTGTGTGCATATATACACACATACAAGCACAGAGAACTCACTAAAAATCGTCACTGAATTCTTTAGCAACATATTTTTAGAGACGAAATTGTTGTCACTAAAAATCTTTTTTTTTTTTTTGGTAGTGTATATATATCCATAACGATCAAATTTCAATGACTCAAATCCAATTTGTTGAGAACCACATAAAGAAATGTTAGAAAATATGTTTATTTTTTGCGATAAAATCGAAAATAGGAATGCAATAAAATTATAAACATAAAACCTAAAAACCAATGAGGACGAAATAGTGATTAAGGTGAGTGTGGCACTCTGTACATAAGGCAGATTTCGTCCCTGCTACGATACTAATGGTTTGCATTGGACGCCTGTCTCCCATCACTATTTGATCATAATCCCTCCAAAGGAACACTACAATTGGAGGGCATGGTGAACCATCTTGTGTTTGTACTCTCTCTCATATGAATGGACTTGAAATGCAAGAAAAGTTCAACACCTAGAATGAATGAAGAACACGTTATTTTATAGACCAATTGGTGATTGCTATTTATAGACAATTGATGACTCTCCGAATAGACACCGAGGAGGACTGACACATCTGTTCACAAAAGACACGTTCGTCAATAGTGATTAGTCAGTTCACATTCAAATACTAAATAAAATGTTTTATTCTACAATATTTCCAACAAAAATTTGGACTGTTATTGCTGGTGTTTTTTACTCTATTAATCTTCGCACAGTACTGTGTGTTTATTAGTTTGACCGATTTCTCAACAACCCGAGCTTAAATTGTCTTCCCCTCCCAACGATGAAATCAAAAAGATGTTGGGATGAAATAAAAAGATCCGAATCCAATTTGATATGTGGATGACATTTTAAATTAGGCCTAGAAGTTGGTTTTATGAGAAGCCAAGAGGCACTAGCTAGGTTATAGTAGAGCATATGAGGGATCAAAGATACCCACTCACCAGATATCCATATAGTGCAGTTGACAAAGTCAGCCAACAAGCATGAACTTCTGCTTTAAACCATGATGTGTAAAAAAAAGGGTTAGAAAGGGTATCAAAGAATTTATTAATTATAGGAAGATTCCAACTTGTTTGATTCCCTAAACCCTGTCATCTAATTCTCTTGTATAATATTATGGACTGCTTTATTAAAGGAAACAGGGTTCTTGGAACACCCCCATCTCACTTCCAACATTGTTCCAACATTGCCCCTGGATTCCTTCCCACACCAGACTTGTCTTAGGTCAACAAAATAAAGACAAAAAAATCCATTCACATTAACCTTAATTACTTCAATTTTGTCATTTTCATGAAGTTCAAAATTGGCTCGTAGGAAAGAGGGGTTGATCCAGAAATTGACTTATTCTCAAATTAACTTAAAAATTGATTGTTCTGTTTTACCACACGAGTCATTCTCTCACAATACATAAACTCAAAAGTCGACTTAAACTAGTTTTTGACTTGAGCCAATATCCGGAAGAAGGGTTAATTTGTACGTACACATATATATGCCTTTTCATGCAAATTGTTTAGAAAAAAATAATAATAATCTACTTACACAATAGTCATCACCCCCACTTCCCCCGGGCAATATTTAGCACTTTAAGCTTATGTTAATCTGTTTAATTTGCTCTCTAAATGAACACATTTTTAGATGAAGGAACATAATGAATGAACCTCATGGTTTCGTATAACAATTCTAAACAACTTTTCTAGGAGTACTAATTTAGGAGCCTTGGATATGAAATTTTGCAATTAATTTGTGTTTTTCTATTTTGAAAGTACCAATCCTATTTACAAAGTGCATCTGGAATTCATTTTAAGACCTTCTTCAAAATGCACAAGCGGAAAAAAATATTGAGAGGAGCTTTTGCGTTCTCCACCTATTTGGGAAATTAAAAAACCGAAATGCCCGAATTTTTCAATTATAGGATACTAGGAACATAAAGTTTCATTTTTTTTCCTTTGCTAAATCAACATATTATAAAATGTAGGAACTCATTGAACCGCATAGTTTGGAATAACAATTCTAGATAAATTTTCTACTCCTTTACATTGAATGAGGATTTAATTAAGACAAATAGTATAAATTAATAGAAAACAAATAAAGTGTGTTCATTATTGTGACCCATCATTTTCATCACTGCTTTCAATTGCTATGATGCTTTCACATGATTCTACAGAGAGATTTATAGATGAAATCAGCAAGGATACACTTCCATTTTCCTGCTAAGCACAAAGAATATAAAGCACTTGAAAATTCATCCAAATTTTCCTCAAAGGGAAAGGAATTTATTAGGCCAAGAGGTTAGGTCCAAATCAGATGGATGGATGAGTTGTTGTTGATTCTCTCTCACGACAGGCATGCATCATCCCTTATACATATGGTTTACATGTATATATATATACAACAATATCTCTATCGGATTAGTCCAATATATAAGAGCATAAAAACTACTGGGACAGCAGAGTTTCGATAGCATATATTGATCACAAACATTTGACAGCTGAAGCAAGCTCGCGCTAGATATATATCTTTCATTTGCTTTTGGTTATGTTTTATATTTTCTCGTATGTATGTTGTTGTAATTTTGTTGTCTTTATTTTCAGTAGTTTGTAACAGTATTTCGCGTTAAGTGAAATTCTATCTCTTTTGCCCCCCCCCCCAAAAAAAAAAAAAAAAAAAAAGACTTATTCTTTCAAGCTTACAAGTGTTGGGAAATTAATGACGATGAATCACGCGCTCACCTCACTGGCTTACAAATACTCAGGATCTTGGATGCTATAAATTACAAAAACAAACTAGAGAAAGACAAAACACACAGACATACAACGTTTGGCAACTGCCTGCTACTCAGGAGCCACATCAGGTCATTATGATTAACGAGGGAAACCCTCTTGGTCTCTCTCTACAAATACACCAGCTTTCTCTTAAAAGAATATGATGTACCAGCTTTCTCTTAAAAGAATATGATGTTTTGAACTCTAAAAAGTGCAAAACAAACTTGCTTTTAGGTCATTATGATTAACGAGGGAATAAATTCCATTAGACTCACTGAAAACTTGTCTGATCGTTAATTTTTTATTTCTTACAAATAATCAAATTACAATCATCGGAGCACTTAGAAAAAAAAAATGTAGACAAACAAGAAGTCAGAACTCAAAAATCTCTCAACTAGCAAGAAATCTTTGTGATGATACATATATGTATATACAGATAGATACTAATATGCTTGAGTGACCTAGCTTACTTGCGTGGGGCGTCTCCACTAGTAACCATCTTATCACTGTCAGCTACATAGCTACACCCTATATCCTACTACCCTACACCACCCCTATAATGATCTCTCTCTCCCCTCTCTGTTACATCTAATTTTCCACAGAATAGCAAGCAAGTTATGTGGGACACAGTGCTTGTACTAGTAACCAGTTCATATTTCTACTAATCATTAACAAGTTTTGGGAGATTGTGCTTGAGGTTTGCCTTATTCACGGCCCTTACCGAAAGGTTGTTTATGCAAAAAGATCAGCTTAGACTCGTTATAGATAGGTTTGTCAAAATTAAATTTTCCAAAAACTTTCTTTCCCCATCTCTCATTTCTTCAATCATTAATCACATTTCTCTCTCTACTCATGCTCTTCTTTCCAATCATTATTCTCATTTCTCTCTCTATCTCTCTCCAATTATTACACTTCTCTTTAATTATTACTTTTTCCAAAAACTCATCCAAACACTATCTCCAAAATATTTTTCAAAATATTCTTCTCAAAATTATCAACCAAACACAACTTCGATCACTTCAGAAGTTCAATTTATGTAATGATCTGTTGTTTTTATTCAATTTTTGACATAACTATCGATACCGGGTCAAGCTGATTTTTTTGTATATGCACACTACTTTGCGGGTCTTACAAAATGACCAATTCAGATTATTGCGATGAGATGTCAGTCAAATCCTTTTGAGACTTCCGTAAATTACCCCTTTCATGAAGGGCCATCCATTAATAAGTTTCTCTTGCGGTTTATAATACTGATTGTTAATGAAACTTTTTTCGGGGAAAGCTGGTTTCATCTTAAAGGCTTCATTTCATAAGGGCTTCATTTGTCTTCACAAAATGATCACCACTTGACCTTATACCACACGCACACGCACAGCAGTCGGTGAGAGACAGAGAGAGAGAGAGAGTGGCCATAAACAAGCACACGTCCACGCAAAATGAGAAAAAGAAAAAAAAAGATGATTTTGGGTTGGCTTGAGAAGCTAGCTATCAACAACAACAACAACAAGGTACAAAAAGAGAGGGACATATCAATGGCTGCTTGCAAAACCAAAAGAGGGAACAACAACAACAACAACAAGGTACAAAAAGAGAGGGACATATCAATGGCTGCTTGCAAAACCAAAAGAGGGGGGAGAGAGAGAGAGAGAGATCCTTTGTGTATATGTTGGGTGGTATAATAGGGAGGGGTTTTACCAAAAGGGAAATGGGTTTTCTAGGGCTATAGGGGGTGGGGGGCAAGGTGGGCATCAAGGAAGCTCTAATTGAGAAATTTCATGGTTTTGTTGAGAGGGGACAAAGAGGCTGAAATCATGGTTAACAAATTGTGCTATATTGTTCTAGACAGCCCAACAGTTTTATAGGGCTGCTTAATTAGTCCAGAAAACAAGAACCCCCATGCATCCCTTACTCGAAACTACCAAATCAATAACTAAATAAATGGAGACAAAGGAATTCAGGTGAACCGTATTCGCGACTACGCTAAAGTCTTTTGGCTCAATATTTTTTGATATATAATTCTCTTTCTTATTCCGTGTACTTACGCGCTCTCAGTCACGCGAATCTTCAAATGCAACTTACTGGTCGAAACACATTTCGGTCGATAAAAAGAAGAAAGATTAATTGGGTTGAAAGATCCGGTTTTGCGAGCATGATAATCATGTTTATTGTCTGGAAATATAAAACAACAAGCCAGATAAGAGTTCATGATCAACAGAGTAAAAAGTTGACATTAATTAAGAAGAAAGTGAAGCATCATTAGCATATCTCAATTAAAAAAGCTGAAGAAAAAACCAAACCCACAAATACAAAATGACGAACAGCCCTCTAGAAGAATTATGTGGTTTGAACCCACATTTAATTAAAATAGAACCATATACTACACTATTACTATTAATTAGTGCTCCAATATTTCTCAACAAAAACAAATCTTGCCCCCTCAAAGGCTGAAAGTGCGTGGATCTGGAGGAATCTTATCTTAAATTCTGATTACATAAAAATTACGATAAAAATTAATTACGTACACTTACAAAACATAAAATTCTATATCAGCCAACCAAAACCCACCCACCCACCAAGCTAGCACTACTAAATAATACTCCACTATATATATATATATATATATATATATATATATATATATATATATATATATATAAACAAAACATTCACTTTCAGCTCCCCAAGAAAAACCCTTCTGAATTTAAGTTTGATCGATGCCCATGAAAGTTTTTTTCATGCATGCAAAGCTTAGAAGCAAAAACTAGGGTTAGGGTTTTCTGAGATAATTATTAATTAATCTCTTTATAGTTATAGTATATGTAATTTAGCGCCAAGAAGAAACAGAGAAAAGGGGTCGATTCTGCCACCCTAAGAAGAAACAATCACCGAGATTTCGAAGCTGGTACCCTTCCGAAGGATAATGCAGTCTCAAAAGGAGCTTAGCTTGCGAAAGCGCAAAAGGGCTAAGGGCAATATTGGAAAACCCCGATCCTCTCAGCAACATTTCCCACGCCGGGAACCTCTCGTGCCGCTCTCTCCGATCGCTTCCCTCCGCCGCCACGATATCCCTAATCTCCCTCCCGAACCAGACGCCTTCCACCACCATCCTCTCCCGACTGCTCGGCGGTAGTGTTGCCTCCAGTGACTCGAAAACCGCCGCGTAGTGCTCCACGGCCTCAGCCACCCGGTTTAAGAAAACCGGGTGGTTGTGATTCGCTTCTCGCTCCACTACCGTCACCACTCTAGGATTCATCCCCTTGATTCTCCGCAAGAAAAGACCGATCCTTTGCCGATCGCTGAGCAGTCTGTGCAGATACAGGACGCAGTTCACCGCTAGGGTTTCGTCAGGTAATATAGGGATCTGCGCGGCAACGAGGGCGGTTAAAGGATCGTCCTCGTTGCGGAGCAGGAGGGGGTGGAATTGGAATCTGAGCCCTAGGGAGTGTGCGAATTTGGCTAAACGGTCCCCGGTTCGACGGAGGAGATCGAGGTTAGAGCCGGTACCGGTGATGCGGAGGGTGGGCGGAGGGTAACGCTCCGCTAAGGATTGCATTAACGGTGGCCATTGGACGCCGTGCATGATGTCGAAGTCGATGATGTGGAGCGAGGGGGTTCCGTCAACGGCTTCCAGAATGGCTTGGTTTGCGGTTAAGTGACCGAATCTGATGAATGGGGTTACTTGGTTTAGGGTTAGGTAAGCGGAGTAGAGGCTATTTTCTTCTGATTCCAAGTCTAGGGTATTAGGAAGTGTGGGGGTATTAATGGGATTGGGAATGGAAATGTTTGAGAGGGAAAGGATGCTATTGGGGGGGAGGGTGGCGGAGGAGAGGCGGAGGGAGAGGGATTGGGTGAATTGGTGGACGAGCCGTTCGGTGGAGTCGCCGTAGGGGGAGGAGGAGTTGGAGGAGAGGATGGAGGTGAGGCGGTGGGCGGCGGCGAAATCAGAGCGTTGGATTAGCTCGGCGATGCTGACGAGTAATTGGCGGGTGTGGATTGATGCGGTGGCGAAGCCACGTGGTGGTTCTGGAGGAGGAGGAGGAGGTGGTGGAATCTGGTGGTGGGGGTAGTGATGATGTGATAGTGATGGGGATGCATTAAGGGGTGGTGGTGGTTGTTGATGGTCGTCTTCTTCTTCCTGATCACCACCAAATGACCCCAACATGATCTCTCTCTCGCTCTCTTTTATGTCACTCACTACCACTAGCATTAAAGTGGGAAGAACCCACCAATAAACCCTAGAGAGAGAAAGGAACGCAAATAGAGTATATGGAAGATTCTATCTTTTTGTAGAGAGAGAGAGAGAGAGAGGATGTTGGAGAAGGGGGATTTGGAGGAGGATCAGGTGGGGTAGAAGAAATGCTTATATATGGAAGCTGCTGGAAGAAGAGATATCAAAGAAGAAAGTGGGAATTAGAATTTGTCGCACAGGATTTCTTCAATTCAGCATTAAATGGCAAATGTGTAATGATTTATCAATGCAAACATATGAATTGTATGAATCTATGGAGTTCTGAACATTGTCTGTGAGAGAGAGAGAGAGAGAGAGAGAGAGATGCTGAGCTCATTCTATTTCAATCACTCATACTGGTTTGGTTAGTACTTGCAAACAGTATTCCCTTGTCACCTCATCACTTTACTATGTGATTTTATAGAGATGTATGTGTATGTATATGTATATGTATATGTACATATACTTCCATTAATATGGGATTTACAGTATATTGTATGGGCGGGCAAAAGCTCTTAGGGTTTTGGGAACCAGTTGACCTCAGATATTGGCCACCACTACTCTGGGGTGACCCCCAATGTCATATTTTTATCTCTATGGTTCTTTAAAATCTGCCTATGATTTTATTTCAGTGGAGTTATTAGTTGATGATTTGAGAGACACTGATATATATGTCACTTTTGTCTTTTTCACCGGGAAAAAAAAATTCCAAATATTGAGCATTTAGATAGTTATATGTTTTATTATTCACTTACCTAAGACTTTAATGTTATTCTAAAAAAAGCGAGTTTATGTAATGAAAAATGAAATAAATTTTCCCGTTTATGCTCACTTGCTAAACGAATTTCGTAAGAAATTTTGAAAATTAGTTGTTCAATTATATTGGGAACTAATATAGAAATAATTTTTCTGTATAAGTAGTTTTGAAGAAATACTATTCCTCATGAGAAAAAGTTCAAGAGTCAAGACTTATGATTTTTCTGTTAACTTAGAGATTGTTCAAGAAACTGACTCAAGTCTGGAACTAATTTAAGTTGGTCTTTTGAGTTGATGTATTATGAAAAAATAATCTGTCTCGTAAAGCACAATATATTAGTTTTGCAGAACAACTCCTTAACAGACAGAACATACAAGTAGTAGGATTTAGTGAAATATTTCAAACAGCACAATTCGAATTCAGTGTGAGCTTTGAGGACCAAATTATGGGGGACCATATTGAATAAAAAAAAATCGTGGGACCATAAGATTTTCTCTACCTTCCCTGGTCATATTAATTTATTCTTTTAAATATAAGAGAAGAAAAGAAATGCAAGAATCACAAATGTATGCATAACGTAACTTTGTTTGAAGTATATACAAGTATAGATAAGCCACGAACATATCTTTTATAGGTTGTGTAAATACATATGCAATAAAGATGTGGCCGTCCATTTTGGTTTTGGGAGGTCCGAATTTGGAGAGAGAAAAAGGAGAGTGGAAGAATGAGAAGAGAGAGTGTTTTATTCTCGGCTGTCTAATACTCCATACTTTTAGACGGTCCAAATGCAACGTTTAGGTACCACGTAGGCTGGGCCACGTGGTACCCATTCGATACCAAATGTTTTTTTCTTAAATTCCCGTTTAGTTGCTAATCAACTAAAACCTCTTGATGTATATAGAGAGCTAGAGAAAGTGAGGGAGAGAATATTCCCCAAGTTGGGAAGCAGTTTTCATGAAGTTCAGATTGGAAAAAAAGATACTGATTTCGCCATGTAAAAGAGGACAGCAACATTTAACAACCTCGAGCAAAGATTCCTAGGTAGCTTTTTAAGGGAAAACAAAGATTTAAATGTAGATAATTAATTCATCATCTGAAATTCATTAACACTCTTTCTAAAATAAATAATTATAGAAGTTGACAGTCACTTCATTCAATAGAAAAATAATTAACTGTCGGTTAGGTGCTACCAAAAGGTAGAGGAGCAACAGAGCAAAATTAGGTCTCCACTAAATTGGAACAACACCCTGCTAATTTACTCTCAGACTCACTTAAAATACACCAGAAAGGGAAGTGCCCTTTTTTTTTTTTTTTTATCTGCAATAATACTTCTTTTTCTTCACCTAAATTTGCTTGTATTAATGTTCCAGTATATTTTCAGTCATCGAATCGAATAAAAGTTTTAAAAGTGGGATAATTCTCATGTAAAGGGTGGCTTATTGACTTTTTTACTTTTCACGACTTTTTATATAATGTATTGTGAGAAAATGACCTGCCTCTAAAACTGCAATAAGCTAACTTTTTAGCTTTTTGAATTAGTGGAAAGATGTTTGAAACTTATAGTATAAACCAGTTTTAGCACACATAAACTATTGAAATTGAGCCAATTTAATTGACATGGAGCATTTGCTTTAACAAATTATAAGCAGGTCTAAGGAGTAGAGTCAAAAAGCAAAGAGCTATGGAATTTGTATGAAAAGTATTCTCTTCTGCTTCTTTTTTGTGGAAAGTGTGCATTAGGATTATGTTAGTAAAACCTCTAACCAGGATTCGATTGTTGGTGATGTAAAGAAGTAATTTCTTGTCAACCCTTTAATTTTGGCGTGGATGACCTTTTTTTATTCAGATGATTAATCAAAGTCAGCGTAGGGTGGCTCGGGAAAAAAGAACCATATATGTTAGGAAATTTATACGTACATGTATATTGTTATATTCATATAATTTTTGTATAAACTAGTACATACTTGTATGACATGATAGAGATAGGTTGGTACAGTGATACCAGTGTTCAGTTTTCACCCACTACAGCAATCACACGCAAAGCCTTAAATGAGTCGAAAACTACATGCCTACGGCCTACACATATAGTCTAGTTTTTCAATGTTTCCGGGGCACGGCTAAATGGTACTTCAGAACACTTCAACACCACAGATTATCGTGAGTCAACAACTAATTGCATGGACTCAACATAATTGTGTATTGTTAGATAATCTGTAGCACCATGTGACCGTATTTCAGAACTCCTGAATAATTATTCTACATATTTACACGTACCCAACCTTGAGCTTTAAGAGCATCCTTATGCGAATGAACAAATTAACTTTTTAACAAAAATAGAGAGCCAAAACCCAAAATAAGGCCAAAATCAGACTCACCAAATAGTTGATCAAATTTGTTAAGTTTCTGACTTTGCTATAATACTGCACCAAATTTGGTGCGGCACTGTTCACTCACTAGGGCACTATTCACGCACTGTTCAATTTTTTTTTATTACTTTTGGAGAGTAGGAGTAGAAAGAAAGAATAGTTTACCATAATAAAGTTGAAATAGAGAGTTTGATTTTGTGAGTTTTTGAAAAAGTGACTTGCTAAATTTGTAAAAGGTATTTTTGAAGTTAAATTTGGTGTTTTTTTTTGTGCCCTTGGTAAGGATGCCCTAACACAGGGTACCCCACCAGCCATTTTTTCCTTGTTTGTCTCACTGTTGGATTCTCCTTTCCTTTATGGCTCTTCATTACAATCTCATCAGATGGGATACTTATGGATAGCAAAAATATATGTGACTGCCTCTCCCACGTGGGGGTCGGAAGCTTGGCATCAAACCCTGATCAGCTTGCATATGAAAAAGTTGTAGCTCCACATCTATGGCAAAGACAAAAAGGAATTCAATGACATTTTTGTAGTTGTAGTGGTGATAATTAAAGCAATATAGATGTGCCGAAAATCATATGTAACCTCATTGTGGTTACATTTGATGTGTCGTCATATACGATACTCATCACCTAATAGATTCCACGTACACGTGTGATTAAGTCGTCACGTAAATCCCTTACGATAAGATTCAGAAGACAAATAAGTACGTAGAATGTCCTTATCCAACTTTTTCCTAAACCAATTGAATCCCGGATCTCAGAACCACAAGATGGATAAAGATAAAAGGTGATATGCGCATAGCATTATCTAACCCTTTCAAAAATATACCATTCTCGTGACTTGAATCCGAACCACTATATGGGCAGAGGAAGTAGTTAGTGGGCAGCATCATCTAAATTTTGACTACAAAATACTGTATATTTTAGCGACTTGCATCTAAATCCAAACACTCAAACAGAGACAGATGAGGTGACAAGTACTTAGCATTATCCAACATTTTCTTCCTCAAAAAGTTGATTCTTGTAACATGAACCATAACCATAACATGTGTTTGTAGCAATTGCGATGGAATTATGGTACATGACTGTATAATTAATACAAGTCTATGAGATTTCATGTGTGACTGAGGTAATGAAGTTATTTGGGGAGATGAAACAATCAGTACTATACCCTCTTTCTGTCACACAGTGGAAGCAGATATGCATGTTGTTGATTGGAACAAGCAATCCCTGGTTTTTTTGATAATTCTTGTGTCTTGACCAACTTATACGCACTCCTATTAATTCTATGGCCTCATACCACCGCCCACTTGCAGGGAATCTAATTAAAGTCGGACCAGAAATCCGAATGAATTGGCTCCAAAAGAGTTTTTTGTTTTTTTTTTTTTTTTTTCAGTTTTTGATAACTGGGTGTCTGAGCTAACTTGCGCACACAGCACACCTCAACTAATTCCGGGGCCCTGGAGGTGACGACTATGCATAACACCTAGTACTGGCTCCAAGAGTTTGCTGACAAGAAAAATCAAACCTGAGACTTTGAGTGGGAGTAAACTTCTAAGTCCCAAGTAATATCACTTTGCCAACACTTGGTGTTGCTTCAACGAGTTGATAACACTTTGGAAGTTTCAAATCTAAGATATTAAGATGGAGCAAACCACTGTAACCAATCCCTGGATCAACTCACTCTTTTGTTTTACATTGCTGGCACATCAATTGCTACTTTGCTTGCTTTCTTTTCAAATTCCCTTTTCTTATGAAAGGAGTAACTAGAAAAGGCATCTATCATGGAGAGATTGATCATAAAAATGAATCTCCCTTTCATTGCTTTTTCAATGCTACTTGGCATCATGATGTGTTACAAAAAGATAAAAGAGTATATCCATCTTTGATGCATACAAATCACAAGAAGACAATTAGAATGTTTTGCAAAGGGCCAAAAGAGAGAACCCTCTAAGCCCCTCAACCCACTTTCCTACCTATTTGTGGTAATTAGTAAGGTGAGCTCTCAAGCTATGAGGTTATTATGAAGATCCCTTTGCCAACTTGCACAAGACAAAGGATGTTTCATACTTTTGCTAACCCTACTTTTCAATTCCTAGTTTCCAAATCTAGGAAACACACAAATCATGAAAACTAGCCCATACCTTTTTCTTTCTACATCTCAAGGTATCTCGATCAGCTTATGTGCACATCAATTAATCCTTAGAGACTTAACTCTACCATCCACTAGTGGCAAAGTCCTGTATCTACTAGCCCATAAAAGTTAGATAGCACTTGAAAAGTTTTTCGAACCTGAGATTTAATTTGAAGAGGGAGCAAACTAAGTTCAGTTCTAACTACGGTTTTACATCACCAATTAACATAATATCCTTGTTTTTGTAGACGCTCTCTCAGAACACAAATATTGACTTGACCGGATAGGTCCAACCCTATCATATATATCAAAGAAGTGGCAATTTAACACCAAGTTTGGCCTATTAATTATTTTTTCGTCTTTGTATGAATTATTTTTGCATCAGTTAGTTTTGCATTAACTTTTTACGTATTATTGGTTCGTCTTGACAAGAGAAATCGGAAATAAGTAAAAACAGCCGAATCAATCTTCATAAATCAAACAAAGTGAAATCAACAGGTTGGTTTGAGTCTTATTGCTACCAAAATGTAACTTCCCCTCTGATTCCCCTGTTTATACCTGCTGAAATTGGTTTAGTTTTACGTTCGCAGAGATGAATTCTGTTTGTACTGCTGTATTTTTCTTGTACTAAAGCATTTTTTAGATCCCAAAAAACATGCTATTAAAGCTGCAATCCCAATTTCAGTGCCATATTTATCATACACTACTTTTTACCTTTTGAGAATTTTTTTTTTGGGAAAATGCTTGCGGGTGTCATAGTGCACTAATTAAGAGTGCAAAAGAGTACAATTTAAAAGTACATTTGTACTTTAAAGTACATATTTAAGTGTACTTTAACGTACAAATGTACTTTTAAAGTATACTTTTTTGTATAAATAAAATCTACAAAAGTGTACTTTTTGTACCCTTAACGGGTGCACTATGTCACCCGTTAGCATGACCTTTTTTTTTTTAGTACCTTTCTTAGGATTTGGAGTGCAAGGTTTGAAAAGCTGCACATCTTCACATGTGTTTCTGTGATTTGACGTTTGCTCAAAAGTCCACCTCTCTCCTTTGCTTTTTTTTTTTTTCTTTTTGAACTCCAGAAAATACCTCTCTCCTTTGCTCAACCCTCTGGTTTTGCTCACCGTGACATCAACGTCCTAAATTTAAACATTTACATACGATTCCCATAATAGAATTTAGAACATTGTTTTAGGAGTAGTAAATTATACTGTAGTAATTTAAAACTATTGTCCAGCTTTTGACTCATAATTAAAAAAGAGTCGATACAGTAAAAGAAAAAAAAAATTACACTGGACGACTGAGATCCATCCGGTGCTTTTCCTGTTATATACACTTTCCCTAATTAAAATCTGATAAAAAAATCTTCAACATTCACTCTGGTTCTTGATAATACTCCCTCTATCCCAATTTTATTGTCCCAATTGGCACTTTTTGCCATCCTAAAAAATTGTCCGACTTCAAAACTAAATAGTTTATTGTTAAGGAATTTCCCATTTTACCCTTCCTTTTTGCTCTGTTTGCTCCTATTTTGGCGCCTAATGAGTGAGAATCCCACTACCTAATCATTTCAAAGTTTTAAAAGGAATACTGATAGCACCTATTTTAGCGCCTAAACAAATGGGAATTTCAATATCCCGTCAGTCAACATTTAAAAAAGAAATACTGATTAGCACATTTACACTTTAAAAAATTGAAGGGCAAAATTGGAATTTTAAGTGACCAAACATGTAATAATTATGTTCCCTTATTAAGTTCGAATTCCCAAAAGGGACTATAAAATTGCGACGGAGGCAGTATCTCAACGTGAATTTGACTCAAAAATTTTGAAAATTATTCCTTGTCTCAGATTTAGAATTATCTCATTAATTTAAGCTAATTTTGTACTATTAATTCATTTGAGTGGGTTCTCGTAACTAGATTCCTTCGTTGATTTACTCTGTTTTACACTGTTGTAAACGGATGACGCATTCTTCGGTTCTTATTATTCCACGTGTACTTTTCCTCGTTGATACTGTACGAACTGATGGAGGTGGTGAGAGACTGTAGTATTATTTCTCAAATTAAAAAATTTAACATAAAAAATACATTTAAGAAATAAAAAATAAAAATAGCCTGGTACCGTCCGATATTGACCAATAAAGACTAGTACTTAAGCCAAAACGGTATTACGGATCTACAGTATCGGATTTGCTCAAAATTTATACGCGCAAGCCGACTCCCGATTTTCAGATTTGGTTATTGGCTGTATTCTTCAATGTTAATTATATGTGTTCCGACTCTTCTAATAACTAGAGCTCACTTTGCAGATAGTTTTTTGTTGGAAAACTTACTGAAGAAAATCTTTCAGTTCATGTTTTGCAAGGAAAACTTATTGAAGAGATTCTTTCGGTTGATATTTTGCAAGGTCTCTAGGGTTTTTTTTTTTTTTTTGGTACTTCGGAAATATCTCTAGGGTTTCTTTAGTTCAACCGGCTCATTGTTTAGCAAAGCGGGGCGTTGGGGTTTTTTTTTTTTTTTTTTTTTTGCCGTCTTGGTATGGAGAATAGATGGAAGCGGGATAGGGTAGGGCAAATATAAACCGTCCAAAAGTGTTTTCAGCGGTCCCGATTTAAACAAAAAAAAAAATTTCTTCCAAAGAAGAGAAGACTTCATAAAAATATTATTAGACGACTAAAATGCTGAGCTGCACGGTGCAGTGCATAGCACCTGGTCCAGAATAGACAGCTTTTTTTTGGGTTGATAATAGCCTTTAGGGAGGAGATTGCAGGCTTTGTACACAGTGCACATGTTCCATTCATCTATAAATTCTCTCATATAATGTTATTATTGGACTTCTACCCTTTTTCACACAAAGTAAAAGACACAACAGATGTACAGAAATTTTAAGTGGAGTGTAAAAATAAGTACCATTTTCTATTTTACGATATTATGCTCGTATGTGAACTTTATACAAGTACAGTTACTGGCACAAAGTGCCGTGGAACACAAAATAGAACAATATTGTTGGAAACTTTAGACGTAGTTCCAGCTTAAAAAAAAAAAAAAAACCCGTTCCAAGCGTATCAATCACGGTGCACTAATATAAATCAATCAGGCTCTCATATTTTCATTTGCCAGAATAACTTTTATCCAACTTTGTCTACACCAGGAAGTAAGGAAATAATTTGGTCCTGGGAATAACAGCCACAAAACCGAGATTGAAATCTCATTCTCACTGGACAAAATTACACATTATATATGCTCCAGTGTCTAAAACAAAATCTCCAGCAGCCCTTTTCATCAGGACACACTCGAACAACTATCTGTGCCCAGATCGCGCTGATACAACCCAAAACCAACATCCTCCAACTATTTTGAAAGCCAATACTTGAGGAAGAAACGGTTTCAATCGGAGTACAAAAGTAATTACAATTCTGTATTTGATTGCATGCAAAATCAAGATCACGATAGCACCTCATAAGTGATTTATAACCACTTTCTCCAGCTAACTGAACTTTTATCACCAGATGAAAACCTGGGAATACTTAGCAGACTATTGACCCTAGTTATACCTTCAAGTGCAGACCATTCTTCTTCCTCTCCTGCTGAAATGCACTCAGCTAGGCTCCTCTTGGACTGGCTTATACCCCTCTCAGGATACCTGTCCTCTGTTGATTCCAAAACAGGCACAATCTCATCTGAGTCTCTGAAAGCACCCGAATCCTCACTCACAGAAGTATCAGAAGCTGAAATTCTGCTAAAAACGGAACTCTTAGTCTCAGTGTCCCTATTCGTTGCGGAACTCATTTTTACTGCCTCCACAGTATCCTTCATTGAACCATTCTCTGCTGGAGCTGCATTGGGTGGTCGTACTTGTTCCAGGAAAAGGCATACAACAGCACAATCATCGGTCTTGGATGTCGGGTATTTCAGCCTCCATGCTCTGGTAGCACAATCAACAAGAGCTCTAGCTGCTGTTGCACGACCAGGCGCTGAGGCAATTATATCTACAGCTTCCTTGTTTGAAAGTACATCCCAAACCTGTGTCACGGTGATATTGATTTAGTCGGCAGCCTTCATCCCACAACAATGTACCCTTACAAAATTTGATTTCTTTTGGTTCTTTTCAGTTCTTCCATTCCTTTTCTGGATGGAATTCATTAACCTCAATTTTAGAAAATACATCTACATATTACCCTAGCATAACGATAGAACTATAGGAGTAAAACTTATGATGTAGTAAAAATTATTCAACCCGAAAAAAGAATTCCAGAACTCACCCAACAAAGAGGAAAAAAGAATGAAAGAAAGAGAGAGAAGCGATACATTATGAAAGAAATATTTTACCACTTCAAAACATCCACCTAACCCATATCAAAACTAAAAGCAGTTGTATTGCAATAACACGAATGGAAGCGTACCCCATCGGTGGCCATAACAACAAATTCATCCTTCTCTGTGATACGGTGATGACAAACATCTGGGACAGATATCAAACCAAAATCCTTTAGACAGAAGTCTCCAAAAGCTCTAGCCATGGCCAAACCAGGTGAGTCACTATTAGGCAACCACACACGTGCAACCTCAGGCTCATCTTGCAATGCAAACACCCTTCCCTTGCACTGTTGAATCCTAGCAGCTTCCCCTAAACAGAAGAAAACGTAAGTTTTTGTGCATGCACACGAGAGAGAGAGAGAGAGAGAGAGAGAGAGAGAGAGAGAGAGAGAGAGTACTTGGAAGATTAGGTTTCAAGTCAGTAGTCAGCTGTACAGCAGTCAAAACATTTTCTTTATCCCTTGTTGCCAGTACTGCTCTTGAGTCACCAACATTTCCAAGTATAAGATCCTGACCCTGAAGAACAAAATTATCTGATGAGATCCATCTAAACATCACAGAACTTTTATAGATGATTTACATCAATCTCAATCTCTAATATACCTGCATGGTAGACTCTATCCTATCCCGTATTTCCAATCTCTCCCCCATGGAAAAATCAATTTGACTCGACTGTTCACCCGTAGCTAACACTAACATTTAACGCAGCACAGGGTAGGACAGGAATTTAGACTCATTAGCTTTGACATACAGGGGTAAACTGGGTTCTTTGAATAGGGAAACCAGATACGCTTTTCCTTCTCATTTCTCTCAAGTTGAATTTTTTTGGAACGGATGATGGAGCTTTATGTTTTCAAATATAAGCTTGCCATTGTAGATTCAGATAAAAGCTTATAATTTCATGAATCAAATATGTCTTCCAAAAGATATTGGGAATATGAAACGTGAATGGCTGATCTTAAATCTCAATAAGGAAAGGAAGTGAATAGTGCCTCCTTGTTTATGAGGAGGTCCTGTAGCTTTTACAAATTGTTCGAACACTAATAAGGAGTTTGATTAAGTGTAGATTTTGGGATTTTCCTCTCCAATTTGGTTTAGGATGAAGTTAGAGAGGCTGATGTGGATGCTCTTAGTCCTAGATGCTATGTTATACTTATTCTGGCCTCTATAGTATCAGTACTAGTATTTTACTGACTGCATGATTTACTGGGATGGTAAGAATAGATGCTCAAAGCGTACTACCTCAAGCTCATACCAGGAACATGAATCCAGAAATAAAAACTTTGGAAAAATAACTTAAGTGTGAACAAACTTCCTGACTATACCACCACCATCTGTCACGCCTGAGCTAGTACTAAGTATGTATAATAACTAGCACTCTTGCATACTCTATTACCCTTGGCTACCAAGTAAGTGACATAGCTGGCTACCAACTTGGCAAGGTTTCTCCAGTGTCTCATAACATATGCTATTCAACATGAATCCTTCTTTCAAACCAACAGGAAACTAATATGCTCCGTGATATGGTTGCTTATCCACTTACTTGCGATTTCACCAAGATAGGTAAGGTGAAGGGTTGACCAATATCGAGACACTTCAAGCTCCTAAACATAATCAGAAGTATACAATGATCCCTGTGTATAAACATATCTTGTCACTTGCCCAAATTTGATTCACAATACAAAAAGCAGAGACATTGTGTACCAGGTACGGAGGATTTACATATGTTTGACGATCAAGGATAAGTTCCCTATGGGATAATGCTTGGTCTCTTCAAAACTGCCCCATGGTTACACTATTAAAACTGGTTTTCAACAAAACTTAGAAACTTCTAAGGATTCCATCAGAGTATTTTGTTCATTCTCTTAACCTTGTTCTCTCTTTTGAGCAATAAAAGCTATAGCTGATCTAACCATGCGTTCCCATTTTTTAGAGGATTGTATGCATCTAGGCTTAGATTTACATACGAAACAATTGACAATGAACCTCAACCACTGAGTGTAGAGTTACCTGCTTAACCAAAGTGACAGCAGTTGATCCACTGCAGAAACAGTCGATTGCCGAACGCAACTTTAATTCTTTATCCATCATTCTGAAAGCCTTCAAAAATGATTTCTTTAGTGGAAGGTAAATTTCAGGAAGTTTTTCCGTCTCCTCAACCTCCAGAGATTCGCAACAATCATCATCCATGCCTTCCTCAAAAATTTTGCTTCTGTTACAATCCCGGTTCTCAGTTTGGTCACTGATGGAATTAGCTTTCCACTGAGTGCACAACAAAACAGGAAGAGAATCTCGAATTGTTTTGGCAACCATGTGACCGTAAGGACCATGACCATCAAACACGCCACAAAATACTGTATCACTTCTTGCGCTGAAATTCTATTGTGGAGAAATTCCAATAAAATCATCACAAATTGACCGAATAGAGACAAAGAAAGATTAAAAATTGCCTACATATTAAAGCTAAATTAATATACAAATAACAAGAAACCGTGCTTTTGCTTTTAGACTATCCAAAATGCTTACAAAACAGCCTGCAGGAACATATTTATTTCCACTACACGGGCCAAAATACAGAAAAACTAACGCACAATACGAAAAAAAATGAATTCAGCTGAGATGAGGATGTCAAGATGAATGTGTTATTAGACCCAGAAAGAAAGATGGAAAATCTCTGTAAGACTTCGTAAAAGAGCTTAGGGTGGCACCAAATCTCAATTGAAAATGAGATGAGGAAAAAGAGAGTAACTTGGTTTGGTCATGCACAATTAAATCAAGATGAGTGATAGGGTTATAGCTTATGCAAATGCCAGAAGCAGTGAAGGACCTAAATTGAGATGGGATGATGTGGTCTATAAAACTCGTGATAAAGAAGAATGGTGAAAAAAAGTTCAATAGCTTTCCAATTCATTTGACATTGCAATGCAAGACTTGAGTTGGTTTCATTTGGTTACATTGCAACCAGCTTTATCAGACTGGAAAAAATCTTCAATATAATGGTTATTTGTAACGCTCTCTCACATGGAGTGGGTCCCATGTATATGTAGGTCCCACCGTATGAGAGGAGTGTTACAAACAACCATTGTATATCCAAAATTTTCTCATTCTGGAAATAGATTAGGAGAATCCAACGGCAAAATAACGATAAAGAACAGATATAGCTATCTCAAATGTCAAACGATATGAAACTCTTCTAAGGGAAGGTACAAGTGCAAACTCTTTGTATATATCTCTGTAAGACAACTTCAGACATGACTGATTCTGGAGCCTTTGGATGTATGTGAGCCCACATCCGTCGAACGGCTCCATACACAATTGTGTCTAGAACTGTGTTTCAAAATTGCGCTCCTAGCATTGGTCTATCCAAAAAACACACGAGATAACCTTTAATTTGGCACATGGAATACTAGAACAGAGATCCGGGAAGAGAAATGACCAAAAACTCATGTTTGCCAACACATAATTTTCTAGGGGCAGAACCAGAATACCTAGATACAGATGCTTCAAACCAGACAGAGAAAGAAAAAGAACACCACCATTCATTAAAAGCGATATGAAGATGAAAATGACAACTCAAAGTCACACTGCTACATCTATTGACTATTACTATTATGAAGGAACACCACTCTTGGTGTGAACGACAGTTATGAACACAACTCCGAGTCAAACTGCTATATCTATATCACTATATTTATGTGTAGGTGTATTCGTCTAACCTCCCAAACGACCATGGCGTCCTGATTGGTTCCTTTCTTGCCCTGCTGCGTGTGCAAACTGGCCACACCGCTAGCCCCGTTACTAAACAGCCGACCAGGAATCTGAAGCAACCCATCTGCCGCGGCTGCCGCCGCACCTCCTCCTCCGCCAATTACGCCTAGCTTGCTAGCTAGAGAAGAAGAAAAACTCTTCTTCAAATTGGGATCAGAGCTTGACCTTTTGCTATGCCAACCGTTTACTTCTTTTTCCTCCGTCGCATTTCTGCGACCGACGAGCCCCGAATAGCAAGTACCCATTTCGATTTTTAACACTTTATTCTAATTGAGTTAAAGCAAGCCAACTTTTAGTAAAGGTGATTGTATTCAAATTCAAAAGACTGAAGTGAGAAATGGAGGAAAGGGGTATTGTCAAGAACTTTTGTCGTGGTGTGAGGTTAAGGAGAGAGAAGGGAAGGTCAAAGAAAATACGATGAATGAAGTGCAAAACCCTAAAAAAACTGAAACAAAGAAGAGGAGGAAGAAGGGTTTGAACAGAGAATCCAGAGAGAGAGAGAGAGAGAGGAGCATAGCAGGTAGCAGTAGATTTTGGACATCTTATTTTATACTACTATTTTTATTCTTGTTTAATTTCCACTGCATAGAGGTGATGGTGAATTTTTCTCCTTTTGTCCAAAATTAAAAGAGTAATAAAGACGATGCAAATAGGATATGGTCCACGTGATACCCTTGCACCACATCTGGGCCGTCTAATCAATACATGAATAACTCGGATTAAGGAGAAAGAAAAGCAGGAGAGAGAGTGTGCCGAAGGGAGGAGAGAGAGTGCTCGGATCTCAGCCATCGGTTGCATTAATTGGATAGTCCAGATGTGGTGCAAGGGTATCCTATTTACATCCAAAATTTTCTCGCGAAGCAGTAAGCAATTAGCGAAACTAGACAATTTATTTTGCTAAAATTACCTACACACTTACGTATATACTTACGTATTTGCAAACGTTGACGCATGTTCTTATAAAAAAAAATAGACATTAACACATTTTTTCACTCGCACAGATCATAATTTCTGTGGGGTTTAAGGAAGCATGCAATGAAGATCACTAAGAAAATTGATTTCGTGAATTCAACTAGAGCTATAAAACATTGATCAAACTCAAATCGTAATGGACACAAAAGAGATCGGCTTAACTAAACTTAAATAGGTGCATAAATAAAATCGTGCTTTATTTATGAAATGTCCAGTTTAAGCTTAAAATTTATACTCATTCAAACAAAAAAACGGAGCAGCTTTTTTCTTATTGATTTTTACAGAATTGTTATTTTGCAATATTTCTGAGATGAACTGTTCAAAGTATTGGGGCTCAGGTGATAATCAAAAGATAAAATCTGAAGGGATTTTGAGAGATAGGGACAGAGGTGAGATTTTCTCAAAGTCAAGGGTGGCCATAGCATATTACTGGTGGATAGTAGCGTTGAACGGCCATAGCATATGTAACGGTGGTTTTTTTTTTTTTTTTTTTTCCTTTCTTTTTAATTTTCTTTTCATGACCTTTTCTTCTTTTCCTAGTTCCGGTCAACTACCCAAGAACTCCCAAAACGGCTATAAGTTTATTCAAGATAGCCAGAAATTGAAGGCATGTATTTTTTTTTTTAAGTTAAAGGATGTTGATATTTTATAATGACTGTAACGGTATTTTTTAATGTCAAAACTGTACAAATAAAAAAAAAACATCTGCGTCTAAAGTACAACGGTACGAAGCTCCTATTGATGGAGTCTGCGGCGTGGTGACAGATCAATATTTCCTTCCCGACTAATTCAGCTATGGCTTAAAATCGAACGTTCCGGGTCCGGTGAGTTTTCCATTGATCAAGGACCGCTGCGCTTGTATAATCCAACCAACCCTTTTACTGAGGAAAAATAAGTACAAAGCTCCTATTTATTAAGCATTATATGATTTTGGTTTATAACAGCACCCCGCACCATACAAAAAAAAAAAAGAAATTTCCTGTTTCATTACTCTTCATTTTGTATTTTTTGGCAAGTAGGTATCAAGAACGAGAAGAAATGAAAATAAGTGTATATGCTTTATTCATTTACTCACCGATTATATAAATGGGTTCACAACTCAATGATCCAAACAGAGCCTTGCAGAAGTCAAACTTAAGCATTCTCATAAACTTCCATAATGTCATGACCGCCCTCACTAAAACCATCCGCAGCATCCTCATGAGGGTTTAATTGAAACTTGTACTCTCACTCCCTATGCCCACTTCATACCTAGGGAATCCAATGCAGCGGTTGTAGTGCAACTCTTAACTTTCTTTTCCTATACGTTTCGACGTAGGACACAGATATTCGAACACAAATATATCTCTCAAACCACGTACAACATTTATACTAGAATTTGTGTCCAAATAATTGCGTCTCTAGCACCAAAAATATAAAACGCACGGCAGAAATAGCACGCTTTTTTATCGCTCTACTAATTGAATAGAAAAGTAGGCACAAATTGGCCATTGACATAAGTACAAATAAAACAAAAGATAGATAAGGAAAAAAACCCAAAGGAAATAAACTCATTTCAACCGTACTTGTGAAACTTTCACATTTTTTTATTGGGTCATTCTTTTGACAGTCCACTGAGCTGACAATAAGACAAAAAGAAGACAAAACAAAACCACATACTTTAGCGTACTTTTTTTTACTTGTTTATACACTTTTATATACATTTTTTCACGCATTTCAATATACTTTTCAAACCTTAACGACAACTCAGTGGGCTGATTTTATAATTTTCCTTTTCTATTTCCACACTTGCCAAATACACAAGGAACCTCATCTCTTTTATGATCTTTCCTACCCAACTACCAAATCTCATGATCAGCAGTTAATATAAAAATAAGGACAGGTATAATGAGACAGGCCAACCTCATCCAACCAAATTCAAGATCATTTGTTGCCGCTGCCCCAGTGAATAAACAACTTAATTAACTACCATTTCTTCCAGAAAAAAACTGGCAACCATTAAACATGGAATAGTACTCGTTCTTCTTTTCCTTTTCCCTTTTCACAACAGCAGAATACGCAGAACTTTCAAGAAGTTCGGTTTAAAATACAAAAGCCGGCAGCCGGTCGCGGTCACCAGTTTATTCTCACATGTGGAACTTCAAAGAAACCGAGTTAAAAGAGGAAATATGGCATATAAAAACCTGATCTTATGTACAGGCAGGCATACGGATCATTGGGTTATCTAATGTTCTAACCTATTTGATAAAATCATAAAGAATCTTCGGTAGGTGGTGTTGTTTAGCTTGCATACCTAAGATGTTTTAACTGCATATTTACAGTTATAGTGAGGCTAATCCGGCCATCCATCTTGATATTGACGGTTCGGATTTAATCCAAACTGCAAATGATCCAAACCGTTCATGTTTGGATTAAAATCCGAACATCCATTGCCGAGATGGACGGCCTGTAGTGAGACTTTCACTACATAGACCCCGGACCCGCAACCCTGGTTGCAAAAAAATTGAGCTCCGAAGCAGTAGATATGGAACTGCAAAACTGAAAGTTATAATTCTTCTAGAACATAGATTCATAACACCGGCACAAGATTGTTTGCCTTAACTTTGCGAACCAAACTAAAATCTGAACCGTTGGAATCCGAACCGTTGATTACCGAGATTAACGGCTCGGATGCCGCACTATATACAGGATCCCTGGATCCGAAAATATAATCCATTGTTATGTGCGTGGCACGTATTGTGAAGAGATTTATCTTGCTTTGAAACCAATAATAAACCCCCTAAATGTGAATGTTGTCATTACTCAAAACACAACTATCGCTACAATTTCACCGACATTGACCAACATGAAAATCTCTTGGCTTCCCAATGGGCCTTTGCCTGGTTGTATAGGCATTCACGGGTCCAGTGGCGGAGGGAGTTCATGGCCAGTGGGGGCACAACCCGACACTGAATTTATATTTTATTTTATTTTTTACTGTTGCAAATATATATTAGGTAGAAAATTTATAAATGGAAAATAATTGTGGCTTCTTGGACACTGTACCATAGTGTCAGTGTCTTAACACTCCATTACATATTCATGCGAGGCTCAATTCTAAATGGATGATTTTCACTTAGGCCCTGTTTGGCTGGGGGAAAGGCACCCCTTATAAGTTTTCACACCTCATTTTGGAGGGGCCCACGCCTTTCCCCTTGTTTGGCAAACCAAATTCGTCCCTGATAATTCTTCCCCCCGCCCTCGTTTTCACGCTCGCGAGGTCTTCTCCCACATAACTTTTGGGCACCCCTAGGGCTACACAAAAATTATCCGGCTGTGGAGGGGTACGATTTTGATGGATTTAGCCCTCCTTATCCCCTTTACCAACTCTCACACCGCCATCTCTGTTGCTGTGGGTGAGATCGAACAGAGAAGGGTTTTCTGTGCGATTTTGGGGCGATTTTCTTGCGATCTGGTGTGAACATCAGGTATGGAAGTTTTCGACCAAGATTAATGATTTTTGTACTTATATTTTCGATCTACATGGTCTGATTTGGAAGGTTTTCGATCTAGGATTTGTATACTGCATTTGTATCAATTTTTCTAGGGTTTTTACTGATTTTTATAGGGTTTTTGATCTTGGGTTTGTTACTGAATTTTCTAGGGTTTGTTACTGATTTTTCTTACAGATTAGGGTCTGTTAAACAGTGTTAACAGATTTCAATTGGTGCAGGTCGGTTTGTGTACTGCATTTTGTCGATTTTGTAGGGCTTTGTTACTGAGTTTGTTGATCTTTTTAATGTTGTTTGATTTGTTAGGGTTTGTTACTGAAATATTATTTATTTATTTTGGTTTGTAAATTTACAAAAACCAACTGTTAACATAGGTTTATTTTGTGTAATTGTTTGTGGCCAAAAAAGGCCTTCATCAAACCCTTAAAAAAAACCAGAGAAAGACAGAACCCTAGTAATTATTTCTTGTTTTATTTGGTTTGAAAAAAAATGCTTCATGGGTCCAAGTAGGGGTTAAACGAACAAGATTAAAGCCGTACAACCTACTAAGTTGTTATACTTTGACATGGAGAAAACTGTAAAAAGAAAATTTCATTGTGTTTGTTTTATGTCGTACTCATCAAACCCTTTGTAGCCTTTTAGGATGGCAAGATTAAACAGAAAACAATTAAGGAGAAGAGGAGAGCAAGAGGCATTCATTGCATTATCCACCTTCATTCATGCTGCAATGGGTGTGTTTCAACTGTACTTATTCATCCGATCCTTGGCACAATATCCCCGTCCAGACTCTGCCCAGAATCCTGACTTCTACCAGACCCAACTAAATGCAGTCAATAGGCTAGTAAACGGTAATGAGGTTGAATACCACGAGCAGTTGAGGGTAAATCGGCGTACATTTTTTAGATTGTGTTGTTTAGTCCGAAGTGTTGGGTTAGGGGACTCGCGCTTTGTATGTCTTGAGGAGAGGGTAGCTATTTTCTTGTGGATCCTTGCACACCATACAAAGCAAAGGCGTACCAAACATCAGTTTTGGAGATCGACTGAAACGATAAGCAGGCATTTCAATGTTGTACTCCAAGCTGTTTTGCGCCTTCATAGAATACTCCTAGTAAGTCCTGATCATGTACCTGCAGACTACCATGACAATAGATGGAGTTGGTTTCAGGTAAACTTGATTCCAAATTGTTTCTAGTGATTCCATTTTGTTTCCTCAACTCCATCCTCTGTATTTACCTGCAATAACCTACTCTCAAATTGGCGTAGAATTGTCTTGGTACACTGGGGTACTTCTCAACCTGTATAAGGTGGTACTTATGTGTTGCTGTTACAAGGTTTTTATGTCAATGATGATTGACCTGGGCAATGATGATTCAATTCTTCAATTTCTGATGCTATTTGGTACTACCTTGGCGGGGCAATCGTTTTTGCAGCCATTGAGTAGCAGCCTTATGTTTGCTTAAGTCAAGTCTGAGTCCATTAGCTAGTGCATAAATCTGAGCCTATGTTTTTTTTTTTTTTTTTGGTTACTTTCTTGTTATCTGTGTGTGTTGGTTACTCTCTTGTTATCTGTGGCTGATAACGTGTGGCCGTAATGGGGCTGCTACATTGTGGCTTAAGGACAGATATGAATAGTGATGCAATTCATTTGATGCTACTGGGCAGGTATGCTCTCTCTCTTTCTCTCTCTCTCTCTCTCTTTTCCAATAGTACAAATCCGTTAAGGACAGCCTGTGTATTTATGTTGCTGTTGCACCTGCTAGTGAAGTACTTACCTTGGCAGCTAGTTTGGTGACTTGAAATGTGGTTGTTCTGTAGGACACAGATTTTGTGTCTTTTATGTGTCTTAATTGTGTCAATTATAAATGCTCAATTGGTGCAAAGGTGGTGCTAAAATTGTGTCCTAAATGGTTCTTCACTTTTGATTGGGCGATGATGAAGCAAATCAAATATTAATGAAGGTATTACTTGGCGGGGCAACCTTAGTTGCAACCAATTTGACCCTTGTGCATGGATCTTTTAATTCTGAGCCCTGTTTACTTCTATTTGTTATATACCTTCATTGCACCTTTTGTACAGCCTTAGAACAATGGTTCAGCCAATTCGACTTTTTCTTAATCCAACACTGGGGCAATTTGAAGCTACAAAAATGTGAGATATCTTCCAATTTTTTAAGTTCCTCGAGTTTTCTTAGCATCGATTCATCTATTTCATTTTAAAGTGCTTCTGAATATTTTTTTGTTTTCCATTTTTTTTCTTAGCACTGGTGGTTGTGGTGCGATGTTGGCTTCATGATGCTGGTGGTTGTGGCGAAATGAACCGACACCTTCCAAATGAGTAGTGAATATTCTTTGTACTATACTTGTGTAATTGAAACTCTAACACAAAGTAGGTCTCACCCTTATTTTTATTTTTATGCAAATTTACTGATAATGGGCAATACAATTTCTTTCTTGTTACATTTGTCAATTTGCTCATTTATTATTCCTTGTGTTGGGGTAATAATAAAAAAAAACAATAGATAGGCCAACAAGTAAAAAGAAATAAATACAATTTAAAAAAAAAATGGGGATGACAACCAACCATTAAAATTGGCATATTAAAAAAAAACGTTTTTTCAAATAAATTTATTACAAAAAAAGTATTTTCAATGAAATGAATTGAATTAATATAGCTTGAAATTGTCCCAAATTAATTAATTAGATTAGGTTTTGCAATTATATAGTTAATTTAATACATACTCAAGTTTAACACTGCACAAGGGTAAAATAGTAATTTGACAGATTTTTCTATCTTTCACCCCCTCTTATTTATAAAACATCCAAACCAAGTCAAAAGTTATCCCCTTGTTTAATCCCTCATCCAAACCATCTACTTTTTTACCCCCTCCATAAACATCACATCAATGTGAGCCAACCCTCTAAAACTTATACCCACTCTTATCTTATCCCCCCTCCATAACTTATCCCCCTGAAAATAATCCCTCATCCAATCGAGGCCTTAAGTATGTGATAAAGAAGGCCAGGATATTAGGAAACCACGTTAACAATGCTCCATGACTGAATAATTATTACTCATAAGCAAGCTTCATTCACTCAACTTTAGCCTTCAAACTACGATGCGTTTATGCAATCATAATTACTGGGGTGTCTCGTCTCAAGATGTGAGCAAGTTAGGCTATTTTCACATTTTCCCTCCTTTCTCTCTTACTTCTTAAATTTGTTATCAACTACTCCTGGATCTCTCTAAATCATTAGAAGTAAAAAAATTCTTATTTCAAACTTGAAAATTAATATGGAAACTACAAATTTGTTTGAAACATATGATGATTATTTTCGAATTTTTCTTCTTTGTAGCTACTTTAAGCTAATGTTGTAGTTGGACACTTTTTTAAACTATGATCTTGAAGAAATGGACTTAAAAAAAACACTCATTTGCATTTTTACACTTTTTAATACATTTTCACATACTTTATTCATTGTTTACATACTTCAATACAATTTTTTATCCTTAATAACAGCCCATGGGCTGATTTTAGAATCTCCCTATAAAAATAACCATGGGTTAGATACTGCCCTCATTGGCACAAGACTGTGCCACTGGCGAGGTGATTAGTTCAACGATTATTTCTCGTTCAAATTAGTTAAAATCTTTTAATAGCCTCTTGATAGGGCTAAACAATAATTTGGCTGCTGGATGGAGCTTAACATACTCTTACGCACGCAAGAGGAACTAGTTTCGACGAGCAATAAAATCTAAAAACCCCTCGAATGGTTGCGTGATATTGAGAAATGAGAGTAATGTTTCTTGACAAATTTGCAAAATTTCCATGATACCCTCCAGTGGTATTGGGCACCGGTGCCCCGTAAATATTTATTCGTCTACCAAAAGACATCATCCTACCATTCTGGCCTTCCAGGTACAGATTCAATCTCAAAAGCACCAAACAGATTGGACTTCAACTGTAAAACCAGACTTGGGCCTTGACCAAACAGGAATATGACTCCAAAAGGGGACTGAATGAAAATTAGTCACATGTCCATTGTAGCAAAAAACTTATATTCATAATTCTCTATCTCATACATTCAACCTTGCTCATTTACAAAAGTATCTCTGGTCGAAAACTAAATAAAAATAAAATAAAATTACACACAAACATATACAGCTTTTACCTTTCCTGGCTGTGGCTTACCTACCTATCATACAATTTGCAAAAGATACAAGACTCATAAAAGCCAAGAAAAAGATTTTAAAAAGTGCATCGAAATTTGATCAACCCCCCTCTCAAATGACCTCAAAAAATAAATTAAATGCTCCGATCATGTATTGCAGTAAAGGACATGGTTGCAACAGACGTCTTTGCTGATGACAACAGAGAATTCTCGAGGTTACCCGAGCTAGAAGAATCGTTGTAGGAAATGTTGGTTTTATGAGGCTTCGATTTGGTGGGGGCTTTGATTTTCAGGTCCATGAAATCAGAGATTAGGGCTGGCTTTGTAATCTCTTTTCTGCCAATGTCCATCTCTCCCGTTAACATCTTGACCACAGTTGACATAGAGGGCCGGAGATTTGGAGAGTCTTGGGTGCAGAGAAGACCAATCTTCAAGAATTTGCAAGCTTCTTCGGCGTCAAATTGCCCATTTAATGCTGTATCTACCAATCCCACAAGCTCCCTTCTCTCGTAAAGGTCCCATGTCTGTTACAGCACAATTCTCATATTACATTGGCTCTCCATAAATTTACAGCACTGATAAAGGAGAAAACATGTTCCAGGTACGCAAAATACTTCTCATCTAAAGCATCATGCCGGAAAACAGACATGATTCCACATTCCACGGATGTTTCAAAGAAGTAATTAATGCATAGTTTCTCCAAGTTTGACGTGCATTGTAGGGTTTGTACCCTTGCTCCAACCAATACATAGGCTATACCACCATATCTTCTTTCAACTTGTTCGGATAGTTTTGTTGTTAATCGAAGGGGAAAACACAGGTTTTTTTGGGTAATTGAAAACACAGGTTTAAAGCATGATAAAGGGGGGAAAGTTAGCCATTGCTTACTTTTCCTCCAGAGTTCAGATTTTTCATCAGTATTACACCAAGTTTTTCTCTACTACTTCTTGTTATGTTGGGTAATCCATTGGATTAACTGACACATGCAATCACCACTTCGTACAAAAAGACAAGACTCAGATTGTGGAGAAACTTCATACCCTTTCAAGAAGATATTGCTCTTCGATAGGTAATCGAGAATTTGTGTTGCATCTCCCACTAACTATTTCCACAAGGAGAACGCCAAAGCTGTATATGTCTGCCTTGCGTGTCAACTGCCCTCTTATTGCGTACTCTGGTGCCAGGTAGCCGCTGCAACAACAAATGCATATAGATATTCAAGATGGTAAAAAAATGGCAACAGGAAACATGAAAGAAGAATTGAATCCAATTTCTACAAGGAGTGTTCTTATGGGATTTTTGTACTTTCTGTAGAAGGATAATGGAATACCAATTATCACCAATTCCTCGCGTGCAGTTCAAAAAAAGATGCAGTCTCGATCACGTCGAACTATGGCCTGAGCCTCTCAAAAGGACCAAATGATTTGAATTTGATGACGCAATGGGCTAGTGCCAAACAAAAGACCATATGTCTTCTTGTAAGATGATTTGCAAAGTTGCTTCTGCAGACATAACCTACTGTACTTGGCATCAGAGAGCCAAATTAAAAAAGATTCTCCCTTGGGATGCCGGTTTTGGGGTACAATGGATGTTGAAGGCACTAGACATGGTACTTTTGGTCCGTAGTCTGCGGGTTTACCATATCTATTTATTTGAAATTTTGAATGCTTAATTTTATTTTGTAAGAATAGTTGTGGACATTGTATCTTAAGTCATATGCTCCAGCATCTATTTGGTATGCTGAGATCCCTATTTCTACTCTCTTGTTCACAAAATAGTATTGTAAGTTCTCAGTACCTACTCAAGAGAGAGAGAGAGAGAGAGAGAAGACGATCCTTAAAAAGAATTTCGAAGCCATATCAGCATAATCAAAAGCAAGATTCCCATGATGGTAGCAGTTGCACATAAAAGAAAGGAAAGACAGCGTATCAAATCAACAGATTTCAACAGTGAAACTCCCTCATCGTTAACAAAATCAACAGGAAGTAACTGCCTACTAAAAATGCTTAAGACTACAAGAACAACAGGTCATTAGCAGTCAAAAAATTGTCAAACGTAGAATGATTTACATGGCCATTTAAGTTGCCATTTCTCTGGGCGTGCAATGGGTTGACAACCCACAATCCATCTCTGCCCCATGTAACAATGCGTGAAAGTTGCATTCATAAAGTCCATAAGAACACAATCAAGATGAACTCCGATAATAACATATAAAACAGCAAAAGGATGCACTATATAAACACCTAAACAAGGTTGTTAGTACTTACATTGTTCCTGCAACGCGAGTACTGACATGAGTCATGTTGGCTGGGATAAGTTTTGCAAGACCAAAATCCGAAATTTTGGGGGTCAAGTCTTTGTCAAGGAGTATATTGCTAGCTTTTATATCTCGATGAACAATATGTGGCTGCACTTCCTCGTGAAGAAAGGCAAGCCCCTGTGCAACCCCAATGCAAATTCTAGTTCGTGTTCGCCAACTAAACTGCAAACTACTGTGACCTCCACCTGCAAGCCAGAGAGTTATGCATTGTAGTCAAAATGATTCAATGGAACTTAAATCGCAAAGAATATTACTCAACATCATGTCATCATTGGATATGATTGAATCCCAAAATGAAAATGTCATATTTGAACTAAAAATGGGTTCACAAATTAGGAAGGATTTTGTCAGCCTTATGATAATCCGTAATCCATGAATCCAGAACCAATTTTCTGATAACTTAAGAGTATCTTTTTCTCTGTTAGGTTAATAAATTTCCAAAAGCTTCATATGCTCCATGTGAATTGACTATTATAGCTTTTAAGCAGCATTTCTATAAAGTATCCATTCCTCCACGGTAGCAAGCAAACAGCCGGTATAATATTCGGGTACTAGAAGAACTTCAAAAATCAAGCGTGAATGACTGAAATTACCAATAAGTGTTTGAGCTAGACTGTTATTCTCAAGGTAGTTGTAGACCAGAATTCTATGATCTCCTTCTGCACAGCAGCCATAAAGCTTGACTAAGTTTTCATGCTCTATGTCTGCAATCACTTTAATCTCTGTCAAGAATTCCCTTACTCCTTGTTTTGATTGAGCTGAAAGAACCTTTATGGCAGCAATCTTCCCATTTTTTAACGTCCCCTACAGGTTAGTTTCATTTAAATTAGGTCCAAGTCAAAATTAAGAGGCAATCCACAAAAAATAAGTCAGCTGCCACATGGAAACATGCCTGTTCAATTACCTTATAGACGGAACCGAAACCACCCTCCCCAACTTTGTTGTCAGGACTGAAATCATTGGTGGCAATTCTTAGCTCTTTATATGTGAAGAGATTAACATTGTGAACGCCTGAAAGCTCTGATCATGACAAAATATAAGGATCTTTATACATAGAATCAAGACTAAGGTGAATATTTTCTCGATGTGTATGTCTAAAACATAGACAGTTCATTTAAGTAACTATACGATAAAGGAGAGACAACTCTATCTGCCATCGGTTCAATTTTTTTCAAACTTCATCTTGAAACGAAATTTCAAAAATTTCATGCCCATTGATAACATCTAAGTTTACCTTCATCAAATTGCGTAGTTCGCTTTGTTGATGAGCCATCCCTCCTACCGAATAAACAAGAGAAACAAGTCATTACCGCGCTGTATATATTCCAATGACCTGTTATTCCCACACCACTGTCTGAAAATGCTTCAGATTAAACCAGTATCAAAACCTGCCAAACTGAATCATAAAGAGAAATGTTATCCCAAAAGGAAACTCCACCTAATGAAAATGTTAAAGCCTTCAAAGAAGAATTTCAAATCCGCAGAATACATTTGGTTGCTGAAAAGCTTTTCAGAACTTCTCAGAAAATTGTAAATGTTTGTGATATGCATAGTGCTTCATTTTATGTGTCACTATTTGTCATTTGAAGTACGTTTTTTCCTGATTCCAGTAACAACACGAAACTCCATTAATCGCATCTTCTATCGGTAGAAACTGGGGTGCATAAACTCCTCTAATTGCCTATTCTAAAGACTGTGTTTCTTTTTCTTTTCTTTATCTTTTTTAAAAGAAAAACCGCGATTCAATAATAACAAAAAGAAGTCTGAGCAAGCCTAGGCTCATATAGAGGAAGCTCTATTGTTTGCCAATCTTTGAAGAGTATCATTCACGTCAAATTCGAAAATTTATATATTCTGGAATTACACTCTAGAGTCCCCTTAACCTCAAACTCTCAACAAAAAAGAACTTCCACCAGCGCTCTATGCGGCAGTGTCGTGCGGCTCGTTGGGCTAAAGAGGGAGCACATCATCATGATCTGATGAGGAAGCCGAGCATATCAAATTTATTACAAAACTAACTTTACCGTTGCAACCACCCAATCAGTATACATTTCTCTCACACTATATTGTCTGAATCATACAGACCATTCACTTTACATTGTTAATGTTATCTAACCACTAGGTTACGAATGTCTGATCTGCTTGATTTTTTACACAGGATGTGCCCCCAGTTTAGCCCAACGAGCCGCACAAGACCATCGAACTTAGGGTTCAGGCTCTGAATTACGGAAAACAAAGATTACAACGAAACGAAGAGATACGGTTAGGTTCTCAGATGCCTCAGGTGTCAACAATTCACAATAAACCTATCGGAATTTTGACCTTAATTTCTCACAAATTATCAAGCACTATAACCAGCAAGAACAAGCAAATATTTAAAAAAAAAAAAAAAAAAGCCTAATTACGATTAACTGTTAAGTCAACTCCATGAATCTATAGATCCGAATGTAATTAAACAAGCGTAATTGAAAGAAATCCAGAAGTGAGTACCTGGAAATCCAGAGGAAGAGGATGGTGAGCCTTTGAGAGCAGAGAGGTGAGCTGGATGAGCGAAAGGAGAGAGAGACAGAGGAGGAGGCTGTGATTTTATAAATAGCAGTACTAAATTTCTTTCCATAAAAAGTCCGCGTACCCAAGCTTTGAATCTTCTCTCTCCTCAGGCGTCGCTAATTCGAGCGAGCGAAAGAGAGAGAGATAGAGACGACTAATACGTAATATAGACACGGTTCGTGCAGTAGCGCGTATATGTCAATTGGATTTTGGCGTCATGACCGAGATGAGCGTGTTGTCTGTGTAATGGTTATTAATGATTTGTGTAATGGTTGTTACGTACTTGACAGGTCACGTTCACGCCCGTTTTCTATGAACTATATTTCTGATCTTGTGTTTTAGGGCGGTCTTTTTCCTATTTTTAATATTATTGGTATTATTTCCCCTTGGTTTTATAGCGGTCAGCATTCACCCAGCACCTAATCTAACACTTCCTTTGTCTGTATTTGTTTGTTCATTTTCACTGTTTCACACTCCTTGAAAAATTGTTCATATCTTTCAATACAAATCTCTAAAACTATGCAATCTGAATCTTATTTGATATATCTCAATGACTTCTATTATACGAAATTTTCAAAAATCATGAAACTTATTGTAAATTGTAAAATATAGACAATTTAAAACATAACACAAATTTCAAAAATTGGCCAACAAATACTAACGAATGAAGTAAGTTGTAGTCAAAAGTGAGTATAATTTCTGCTAAGAATACCATATATGGTACTTTTGTGATACATATGAAGAGAGTGACTTGCGTTAGAATGTATGAAAGTAGTAAAAATACCCAAAATCTATATAACAAAACAAGGATTGTTTTGAATAAGCTATTCTCCTCCTACCCAATCTCAGCCCTCCATTCTTACAAATCCAACGGCCAAAAAATATCCCTCTCACAAACTAACTTTTGAGTGGCACTCCTGTAAATACCTCTCATATTTAAGGGCTGAGCTCTAACCCCTGAGTTTACAATACATCACGCCTCTGGGTTTACAATTTACACAGCACACAGGATTCAAAATTTGAAATTGAATCCATCCATGAAAAGGGCAGTGCAGCTACCGACGTCCCACGCTTCGAGGGTGTTTGGGAGCCCACTTTTCAGCTTTTCATTTTTAACTTTTTGATTTTTTGGCTTTTTGGATTATGGTCAGAATGAGTTTTGGATCTGGGAGAAGTGTTTGGGAGAAATATGCAGAATGCATTTTACAAAAGTAGTAGTGTTTGGGAGAAAATGATGAAAATGAGTTATGGATTGACTTTTTACCATTTTGCCCTTGTTAATTGTGATTTTATTTTAAAGCTAAGAAATAAAATGAGGTTATCTCCATACTCCAACAAGATAAAAAATCAACAGCAGTAGTGGATCTTTAGAAGATCTCCACCGTCCACTTGTTTTTTACACCAAATTGCCAACACACCAATTTGCCCTTGTTTTTTACAAACTTTATTTTTTTAATTGTAAAAACTTAATTCTAAAAGTGGTGAGAACCGTGGAACATTGATTGTGTGGGATGTAGGTACATGGAATCATTTCTCCCTTGTTCTCTGGATTCTTCTGTTGAACTTTTCTCTCTTTCTCGTCTGTTTCAGAGAAGAGAACTCTCTCTCTCTTTCTCTCTGGTTTATGATTGAAAAACCCCTCTCTGTTCGTTGCCGACAGTCATCACAACAGCCATGCAATCGACGACGACGGTCATCACTACCACCGCACAATCGATGACGACGGTCATTACTACCACCGCGCAATCGACGACAATGGTCATCACTACCGCCACGGTCCATTGTTCATCGATCTGTAGTTTCTCTGTCTCTCTTGATCTGGTATTTTTCTCTTCTATTGTTTAATCTGGTAGTATTTTTCTCTGTCTCTCTCTGGTTTGTGTTTGTGTGGAAGAGGATAAGGGAGATATATAACGTAAACAAGGGGTAGATTTGGGAGAGATTGATGAGGGGAAAATTGAAAAAGGAGAATCCAAAACGAGAATGCGAAAAGTAACCTCAGAGCTGTTTTTCGGTTTTTGCTTCTAACGTTCAAAATGGTAAATGAGTTTTGTAGAATGGCTTCTCAGAATCTGGCGCCCAAACAGCAAAAAGAGAAAACCGAGAATGGGAAAATGCAAAAAAGCAGCGCCCAAACAGGCTCTTCATCGTCTCTCTCTCTCTCTTTCCCCAGCGGATCAAACAGCGGATGTCATTGCCGTCTTCTTCACAACCCATCAATGCCGAGAACGGGGAACAACCCATCAATGCCGAGCTCCAAAAAATTGGGGCTTTTGCTGTAATCTTCTAACTCCATCCCCAATTCTTAGCTATCAAGTGTTTTATCCATGTATTTTCGTGCATCTGCTATTTGATCTTAGTTCTAGGGTTTGTTTATCTTTTTCTAATTCAAAAAATCCATCCATTGTAGGAGACGGTCAGGACACAGAATCAAACCAAGTCTTGCGCCAGCGTTGCTCTGCCATATCGTCCCCAGCCTCGCGTCTCATGTAGAGTTCAGGTACAAGATGGTTTCATCATTACTGTTGATTTAAAAGCTATTAGATTTGAATGTGGTATTGATCAATCAGAGGGTGTAGATGGGTTTCGAGGGTAGAGATAGGTTTCACTTTGTCCGGATACTGTTTTTTGGAAAATCAAGGTATACACATACAAGAAAATCGACCTTTTTTGGGGGGAACAGGACAAGAAAATAAACTTATTTTCATTCTTTGTGCGTGTTTCCCGTCGTTTTGATTCCCGCATACCCCAATATGACTTTTAACTCATTTGTTCTATTTTTTTTTGGAAATTGTTTTAAATAGCAAACTTATAATTGTGTCAAACTCAATTGCTCTTTTAAGACAATGGGACGGTTACAAATCATTGTTCTTTGAATAATTACCTTGAAAAATGATAAATACTTGTAATGAGATGGAGGAAGCATTTCGTCATCATTTGCCAACCTAAAAATCAGAATGCATAATTTCTCCAAGGAATTTGACAGTTTTAAATCTTTTCTTTCTTTCCATAGTTAGTACTCAAGGAGAAATCCAAAACACATGGAAAAAATGCCTAAGATGGGTCTGCTCTTTCCTCCATGTCATTACAGGTATGGATTCTCGCTGTAGGAATTCGGCTCAATTGAGCTCATATGCATCACTGTAGGAATTGGTTTGGATACGTTTATGTGCTCTTTTACAAACCAATCTTAACTTTCAGCCATTTATCATATGTTTGATTGAAATTGTAGGTCAACTTTTTATTGCAATTTGTCTCCACGGTCTATTCCGTATGGATGCCCCAATATCCAGCAGCATTTCCTTTAAGTTTTCTCTCATATTGTACATGTTTGGGTTTTCCCCTCGAAACTTCTTTGTCTCCTCTGATTTATGTCTATAATTTCGCAATAGTAATAGAACTGGTGTGCTGATTTAGGTTGGAGTTGGGAGGCGGAGAATCTACAACAATGTGCTAGAGAGCATTGGTTTAAGGTCTCTGATTTCTCCCCCTTTTGTGATTTCAGCATATTCACCTCCACACATCACGTTTATTTGATTCTATTAGGGTTTTGACCCTTATTTTCTTCTTTTAAGGAAGGCTTTGTGAGAGCTAAAGATAATAATGTTTATATTTTGATTTATGAAACTTTAATCTAGAGAAAGGTTTCTCCTGCATAGTGCACACACAAGGAAGCTATGTGCCAGTGTTCTTTCACCTACTCTCATACAGGTTTTTTCCCATTGTTTTTCCACTCGATTTTTTTGACTTCATATTAGTAAGGTACCATTTTTTTTGTATGAAGAAGGCAAACAATAACCAACGGTGGATGTTGATTTGGGTGGGAAGTGGGAACCATTCAGTGGTCGTCTTCTGAAGTGCTAGCGCTTAAAGCAACATCAAGCCTTTATGAACATTATTTTAATATAGGTAAGTTTTTTTTTCTTGAGTTATGAGTTTGTTGTACTGCTCCATTTCCATTGAACTTATCAAAATCTGCATTTTAATTTTGTTTTTTAATGTAAAGCCACCGCACAAGGAAAAATTCATGGTCAAGACCTTAGTTTTTGTATACCTTGGCAACTTAGAGTCCATGGTGATGTTTTGCTAATTGGTTTTTGTTGAATTACAGATTATAGTTTGTAATGTGGTTTGTTTGGCTTCTTAATTTTTTTTTGTAAGCAGCCAACCAATTAGAACATGTGTTTTTTGTTATTCCCTATATCAGTAAGTTCTTACTTTTCATGAAGCCCAGCTAACCAGTGATAAGGGAAATTAGGACATGAAGTTCTTCTTTAAAATGAATGTCCTCCCTACCCAATTAATTCACATACGGATCTCACAAGTGGTTGCTGAGAAATATAAAATTTCTAAGTACTCCTGTTAATTTTTCATAGGTATCTTACTACACTATTAATTGGCTTCCATAAGTGGAATGGTTGTGACACTAGCTAAGTAGCTATGATAGTTAGGTGTGCTTTTATTGTTTTTCAATCTCTTTTCCTATTGGTTTGTCTGAATCAATCATATCTGTAGATGAGAGGTTGCAAATGAAAAACTGTATGGTAGTGCTAAGGGAAATCCATGCATGAGGATCACATGCAGTAATTTCCAATTTCAATGCGGGAAGGTTGCTAGACATGGGGTCCTACTATTGCTTGATAGTGTAAGAGTACATGATTTGATTGCGGTAAGTATTAGATATGGATTTGAATGGGTTGATTGGGTTTGAAAAGGGCCTGAATTTGAATTTGAGGAATATGGTGTAAGATGGTTTCATGATTAATGGTGGTTTGAAATGTGTATGCACATTGGATGTTACAGATTAATACATCTTCAATGACTCTTCCCAACCACGGGTAATTGGTTTTGGACTTTTAGTCGTAATAAAATTATGTAGGTACATATCTTTAAGCATGCTTAATTGCTCATACCTTATTCATGACACTCAAGTCCGTACCAGATATCTAATTCTTCGAGCCCTTCCTTCAGGCACGAAGCACATAAACTGGACCTTAGACCAAGGTTGAGGGAAATGAAATGAAACCCCTTTGGGTGATTTTGGGTTCTGTGTGTGTGTGTTGCCTGTCGGTGGGGATCGCAGAAATCGAGGAAAACGGGATTAAATCAGGATTACTATTTTGTGAGTGTCTTTTTTTACTATTGTGGAATCTTATTTTACTATTTTTTGTCATTTGTTTTGCAGTTCTCTTTTTTCCCCTCGGAGAGTTAATTCTTATGTGCATCTTTGGCCTTCTTGAAATTGCATTAGGTAGGAACTCTCTTCAGTTTGTTTCTATTGGTTAATTAGATTCCACAAGTTTTCCCCCTTTTGTAAATGTTTGTTCAAACAATGGATCAGATTGTATATGCTGTTGTTCAGAAGAAGAAGAAAAAAAAAGGTTGCATGTGTGCTATTAGATATGGGGGTCTTAGTATGATAGTGTCAAACCATAGTGTTCTTTCTTTTCAATGGTATAATTCTATAGAATGTAACCTCGATTTGTTTGGCTGGAACTTTGGTGCGATTAAGTGAATGTAACCCCAATCCCAATCAGAAATGCACTCTCTCTTATGACCATTTTTGGTAATCAATCTTGGCGTAATATGGATACGCTGATCTCCATAAATTCTCGGAACTATGGCTTAATATGGATTCGCTGATCTCAATCTTGGTTTACTAATAAAGATAACTTCATTTATCTTTGGTGATGTTTCCCCCCGATCATAGTTAAATGTAGTCTGTTTGGAACTTATTTTAGTCTGCTTGGAACTTATGAAACACATGGGATTTGAATGTTGGTAGTGCAAGAGATCTTTAAAGGTGGTCAAGGAGAGGAAACTTTTTTTGCTGTGTTTGGTCTATGATTCCTAGAAGCACAGAAAAATGCCATTATATCCTACCACTCCCGGCTACCCACTAACCATCCTTCTTAAAAGTAAATTTCACTGTTGTGAGTATTCTCACTCTTGGGTACATTTAGTCGTGAGTATTCTGAAAATTAATTCAAAAATATTGCAAAGAATGGTACTTAATGAAATTGACATGTTATATTCTTGCAAGTTTAGTACGGATTTTTTCTTGAACCCATCATCAAGTATTTGTTCTTTTTGCACTCAATAGTAGGAACTGGTTATCGGACTAAGCTATTCGTATAACCTGATCATCTAATTTCTTTTCATGCTTTCGTTTAGGTGGTGATTCTTTGGAATTCTATCAAAAATTTCTCTTGGTGGTATGATTCCACCCCTCCTGATTTGTTTTATTTTTCTCATACATTTTCTCAATTGTAGAAAATTGGACATCGTTTTTGCATGTGAGGTCTTGGAGTTTGTATGCTCTAGACTTGGTTCTCTAAATAGGGTTGTTGGAAATCTCTCCCATGTGCATTTGTTCATACTCTTTCTTGCTTTGTGATTCTTTATTTCAACTCTCAAATTCGGGCTGCATCGTATTGTATATGTTTGTATCTAATAACAGGTATTGTGATTTGGGTGTGCATAACCGCTTTGATCCTCTAAATAGGGTTGTTGGAAATCTCTCCCACGTGCATTTGTTCATACTCTTTCTTGCTTTGTGATTCTTTATTTCAACTCTCAAATCCGGACTGCATCGTATTGTATATGTTTGTATCCAATAACAGGTATTGTGATTTGGGTGTGCATAACCCGCTTTGATCAACTTATTGATCTACATTTTGTTCCCATTAGTGATAGAATCTCGACTTAAATTACTATTGGCATATTCTTTTTGTTGGGAAAATTTTTCGAGAACTGTACAAGGTAGGCAACCCTTTGTTTCATGGGAAACAAATACTTATTGAATTCTCTTTTGGTCATCAAATATATTGGATTATGCTTTTGGTCTATGCTTATCAAGATTGTTCTTTTATACTTTTTAACAGACCTCGCAACAACTGAGCTCTCTTGAAAGACAACTGGGGCATTTATAGAGAGAATTCAATTTAAGGTAAGAAGCAAAAGCCCTTTATGTCACTTTTGTTTGCTTTGATTATCAGTAAAAAAAAAAAAGGTGATTTGTCTATGCAACAATGGAATGCTAGAGCACAGAAAATGCAAAGAATGATAGGCATTACAGCAAATTCTGTTTTTCCTAATTTTTTTTTGCCGGAAGTGCATCCATTTGCACTACCATGCGCTTTTGTTTTAGACTAGGACCAATTAGATAATTGGAGTGATATGAAGATGTTAGATAATACTCCAATATTTGGTCCCTGCCATTTTCTAATTGCCGTGTGATTAGGTGCGGTCATGGGCTGCCCTTATCGATGCTCCGTTGATGTGCTCATTTTTAACTGTGTCTGATTGGGGCCTGAACACGTGACAAAATTTTGTCTGACGCAAAGATATATACAGTGAAATTAATTCCGTTCGATGTCGCTCTGAAATTTAACTTGCGAGTGGTGTGGCAAAATTGGGTGTAAACAGTATCTACTACGATTCAAATGCTGAAAAACCAAGATGGGGAGCATGAAACCAAGATGGGGTTGAACAGGGTAGTGCCACATCTTAAATTCATATACTGTTGTGATGTGAAAATTTGTAAATGTAGTCCTCTGACCTGAATACCCTTAACTTTCATGTAAGGCTCTAAAAACAAAAGGGAAAAGTGCACATGTTTAATTAGTTTTTTCTCTGTTATTTGTTCAATTATGGTCTGTGGGATGCTTCCGTGTAAGTGGTTCTCATTTAAATATGAAGTCATGTGCATAACACTATTCTTTTGCTAATCATGAACTTAGTAGCCTAAGATATTCACAATCCCCACCCCTCCTTGTTAAGCCCAACTAATGAGTTTATGTGGCCTCAACTTAGTTTAGTGTGGATGAAATCTTCTTTTATGGCATCTATATTGCACACTGATATCACCAAACTTATCAATCTTTTAAGTAGTCTAATCGACAGTGTAGTAAATAATCAGAGACACCACCTACCGTGTCCCTTTCGTGAACACCCACGTGTTACCTCGCATGTTGGTGTATCGCATGAAGGTTCCAATATTAATTCGTTTGATACCTTTTTCGTGGCTTTGTCATAGATGCTTAAGAGTTAAGTGTTTTGTCTATTAATAGATTCTATTTTTTTGTAGTACTTGGGACATTAGGCGAAGGTGCTAGGTTGTATTGCTCTGGAGCAAGGTATGGTCGTAGGATTACATTATTCAATCAGGCTATTTGGGTGCCTCTAGGTTGGATTGTATGTTGTACTGCCACACAGCTGACCACTCCACCTTTGGTTTTTAGTTGAGGATTGGATTGTATGTATTACAATATTTGAGATTGGCTCTTACACCTTTCTATGAAGTTGGGGTTATTCTGGTTGTATCCACAGTGTGAGTTATGTCAGTTTTGGTTTAGGCTCCTTCTACTCTATTCTTATTTAATGTAGACACATCCTCTCAGTATACAATTTTTTAACCTCTGAAATAACTTCATCTTTGCAGGTTCAACTTCTTCAATAAAGATGTATTAGAGTTGTGCCTCAGGTTGAGAAGTGGACTTCGGTTGTGTTGGGAACAGGTGGAGAAACATGCAACTGGAACGCGTTACACTGATTCTAAGGAGTGTAAACGTAAAGGCAAATAGAGGCAATTGTGAAGTTAACTGTACTTTTCCTTTTCTTTTGGGGGATAAAAAGCCATCATCATCCAAAGCCCAATTTTCATCTTTTATTAGTGTTCTTTTGCTAAGACTCATTAACGAATTCATTAGGATTTTTGCGTTGACCCTTGGTTTAGCTATTGGCCGAAAATTCGTACGAGAGTATTGAGTGGTAAATAGCAAAACTACAGTTTATAAAGTTGAGGTCAAATTACATTTGCATGTGTGGGAAGGCACAAGCATTTTCTATTTACGGTGGTAAATAGCAAAAGTTGAGCTCAAATTACGTCGCTTCGTGCCTTTAGGCACGGGCAATCCCTAGTACCAAAATATCGCAGTGGATATTCATCGATACTAAAAAAAAATTGCCCATTGAAGTTTTGAAGTGCATTCAACGAAAAAAAGGAATGTGAAATTATCAATAATGATAAGGACATAATAATCGGTCACAACACTAACCACAACAACTTACTGTAACGCCCCCAAGATTTGGGCACGTTAGTTATTATTACAGACCATAATAAAGTTTAAACCCAAACTTTAATACAAACAACAGCGTTCTCAAAAACTAAATAAATAAATACTGGGGTGGTTCTAGGTCTTCGTCTATCCCTGCGCCGGGTCGTTCCCTATTCCGGCAGCGCCTCCTGATCCACGGGACTGGGCTCCACAGTATTGTTCCTGTTCATCTAGGTAGTCTAGCATAATACGTCCGAGTCGCACAAGCAACATCATGGTATTATGCCAGGGTTACACGAAGGCAACACCGTGAGCAATGCTCAGTAGTTCACTACGCTAAACTTCTAAGTAGCAATTCTAGAACAATAAATTCATGAACAGCATTTATAACTTATGAACAGTAAATCATGCATCATGCGTGTTCATGCAAATCAGAGTAAATATGCGCAGAAAGTGGTAATCCGTTCAGTATCTCAAAGCTGTGCTACGTGTCACTTTCTCAACAGTTCTCATTTCGTTTCTCAAAAACATATTTCATTTATCAACAGTTTTCCAAAAATATTCAGTTTTCTCAATACGGTGCCTTTCCCGGCATTCTTCTTCAAATTTCATTATCTCCCACCGCTCTGAAAGTTATTGGTCCGTTTCCGCCCTCTTTCAGCTGACGGTACCAATCTTTCCGCTCGAGGTCCCGGTTATCGTGTATCACCGAACTTAACAGCCTGTTTGCACGGTCCGTTCTCCCCGCGACTCACACGACACAGTCCCGGCCGTCTTGCATCACCGAACTTAACAGCCTGTTTGCAAGGTCTGTTTACCGTGTGTTGTGCACGCTTAGCCCATCATCCTAGTTCTCTCCGCGAACTGGAAGTGGCGCTCTCACTGCACTACCGCAATCAATACCATTCCTCCAAATTCTCTCCGCGAATTTGAGGTGGCAACCAATCATCTCATCACATGTCATCTCATCTCATTTCCCAAGAATCTCATTTCATTTCTCCAAAAATCTCATTTCATTTCCCAAAAATCTCATTTCATTTCAAACTCATTTAAAAGCTCATTTCTAATTTCTCATCAACAAATATTCAATTTCGCGGCTGGTGACATAACGTATCGCGTACGTGCTCGGTGTCACATGCTCAGAATCATGCTTATGCAATATTCCATAATTTTCTCTAAATTCAAATTCTTTCAAAAACACATTTCTCACGTAGAATCATGCATCAAAAATATACCAACTCTCTAAATATATTTGTTTCCTCTAGAAACTTTTCTCACATAAAATCATGCATTTTAACACACCCATTTCCCTCAAAATAATATTCCTTCTAGCAATTTCTCCACATAAAATCATACACTTTAAAGCTCTCCAAAAATAATATCTCCATTCCTCTCAATTTAATCTTCAACAAAAAAAAAAAAATCTCCAAACTATTTTATTTCTCCTCCAAAGAAATAAAATAAATCAATTTGCTCTTTCCAAAAATAGTTTAAACCAAACTCTCTTCTAGAAATCCCTTGCTAAAACTTTCACCACAAATAATTGTGGACTTTCTAAAATATTTAAAACTCTCCCAAAAATATACTTTCTATTTTTCTAGAAACTTTCTTTCTAAAAATCCCAAATAAACATCTTTTTCATATCTAGTGAAAATCACAATTTTCTTTCTAGAAAATTTACCAAATAAACTCGCAACATATATTTTTGGTAAAAATCTCTTTAGAAATCAAATATGAAAAACTCTCTCTTCATATTTATAAAAATCAACTCCATATTTTCTTATCAAAAATGAACAATAGGAATTTCTTTCTACAAATTTCTCATAAAAGAAAATATTTCATTTATTTAAGAAATATCACAACCAATGAGTTAATCAACCAAGATTAACTAATTCTTCCAAGAAATATTAACAATAACATACAAGAATCATGTCTAGTGAAACACATCTTCTAATTAACTACTAATTACCTCTAATCACTTCTAATCACCTTCTAATTACTTCTAATCTCACTAATCCACTTCTAATTTCATGAAGAAATACTTTAATTAGATCTCCATAAACATGCTTGTTACACTTTTCAACATGAAATCCTCTTTCTACATACTAAGATATATGCTTAGTAACTTTACACATGCATAAATTAAATTAATCAAACTCTAAAATCATGCTTAGAAACTTAATTAGAACAACATGATTAAACTAGAAGTAACTAATTAGAAGAGTAGTTTAGTAAACTACCTTAGTTTCCGGGTGTAAACCGGAAGCCGAAAAGCTTTCCTTTGGTGTAGAAAAACCTTAAACTAACTAAATCACCCACTAATTAGCCTAGTAAGTGGCTAATTAGAACCTAACTAAGTTGGTTAGAAAGTGGTTAAAGTAGTTGGTTTGTGGGAATTTGGGAGACAAGCAAACAAGGAAAGGTTAAGGTGGGCCAAATGAACCAAAACATATGCTATTTATAGCCAAGATGGGACCTCTTTCTTCCCTCAAACATTTCGGTGGTCTCTCCCTCTCTCTTGGCCGATGCATGCATGAAGGGGAGGAGTAATTGTGGTGTTTAATTGGCACATGGGAAGGACATTAGGTGGCAACCCTAGTTTAGATAGGAATCTAGGTGGAATCTAGGTAGAATCTAGGTCCTATAGGTCTAGATGCTTGCTAGGATTGAACCAATATAGCATACATACATGGTACCAACGTGGGAGGGTAATGGTGGGGGAAAAACGCGTTCCGTCGTGTAGGTTTTCGCACGATCGCCTTTGTTACAGGGTGTTTTTAGGAGCTAATATGAACCAATGGTGTGTGAAACCATTAAATGGCTATGAGGGTAGCTATAACTAGCTAAAGATAGGTGGAATATTTCCTCCTTAATTTAGGGAAGTTTGTCCCTAGCTTACTTGGAAGCCAAGGCCTACAAAACATAGGCTAGGATGTGTAGTTTGTCCTCTAATGCAAGTATTGTGTGGGTATGTGTAGGGTATTCTAAAAATAGCAAGGCTTATTCTAACTAGTATTGTGTACAAAACCTTAAGTTTAGTTGGCCACCTCATCACCCCATTGCTTGCACAAATGTACAAAGCAACAACTCTTGCATGTGCATGTGTACCAAAATGTATGTACACAAGCACACACCTCACTCTACTCTCTCTCTACCGAACTCTCTCTCTCTCTCTCTCTCTCTCTCTACCCGTGGCTCTCTCTCTCTCTCTCTCTCTCTCTCTCTCTCTCTCTCTCTAACTTGGTCAAGGCACCAAGTTCCAAAGTGAAAAGACTATGCCATGACGTACTATGGTGATGAATTCAAGGTGGTAAGTTTCGGACATTAGCCGAGGTCTCCGGGTGTTACGGTAGTGTAACGGATGTGTTACTCGGGCTCGTATGCGCATACACATGGCTAAAATTCTATTTATTTGAATTAAAAGAATAAAATAATATTTTAATAGGGAAATAATCCGATAAACCGAAAATTAAAATAATTAATCAAATTATTTAACGAAATTTTTATTTACGAAAATTAGGGTCGTTACACTTACGTTGCACTTCATGATTAGTAATAGGAGACCAAACAATTTAAAACTACTATATTGCCAAATCAAACCAAACCAAGCATTATGTCTCAATCAATTGTGGTCGGTTTTCATGAATCTTGTTTTTCCACTATACTATTATTCATATCTGTAAAATTAATATTTTAACTTTATAGTGTTATTGTTTTTATTTGTAACGGGATAATATAACTCCATAAATAATGGTAAAATAAAATAAATGAAGAAATCATATAAAAAATTAATTTTCTTGTACTCCTTTTTCATACAATTTTACTTCCGTCTAAAACTTTGACTCATACTTCAAATATCATACAATATTCCTAAAAAAAATATTTACGCTTGCAATCTCTAAATACACTCTCTCTAACCCTATAAAAATTTAAGAACAGTGTTTTTAGTTTGAAAAATCGCGGTATTTATAAAAAGATGGAGTATCGCTTGCATGCATGCTTGATACTAACAAATTATGAATCGAACCCATTGAAATCAAAGGATGAAAAGTCTCCTGTCAATATTTTAAACTTTGAAGTTTATTTATTTGTTTACGCGACTAATCACCAACCACAATAAAACAAACAAACAAACTTCGGTCTTCGACTCGGTAGAACACCAGAAATTCGACGCTAAAAGTTTCAAAGACTCGTTGTACTAACGAAAGTGAAAGGAGGAGTGCTTTAAATGCTCCAAATGTGTCTTCTTCTTTTTTTTCTCTGTTGAGAATATTTTTTAACCCGGGGCTCCACTCAGTAGGTCATGCTAAGCACATCTCGGCCGTCCAAACGTATTTTGAACTGCTCCGATTTGAGGCGAGCTAAAATAATTAAATCACTCTTCGACACTTCTCAAATTTAAGCCGTTCAAAACACATTTGAACGGCAAAAATGTACTCGACAAGGCTTGACGAGCGGAGCGTTCAGTAGAATCCCTCATTTCATATGATGTTCACCCCTGAGGACCAAACGAGGCGGCAGCGTTGGAATTGACCAACATTCCGTACAGATAATATCATTATTAGAAGTAACGTAGAAGCTGGTTATCGGAACATGGCAGGAAAAAAGTCTTCAATCTATTTCTTGGACCCATAATCCAGTACCTGTTCACACTAGATTTTTTAAATATTTTTTAATCTGGTACTGTTCACACAATCACTTGTTCTTGCTTTTCCTTTTTTTTTAACAAAAATAAGAAATATACTCTACCAGATTGGGATTGGGTGGGTCAAATTTGAATCTCTACCAAATGCATGACAATACAATGAGTTACCATTCCACTTGCGATCACTTCCCTCTTTGTATATTGGAGAGCTAGGGCCTAGGAGACTCTAGTGTGACCAAAATATGGGAATTATTCTAGGTCTAAAGTATCGATTAAATTTGCCCATTAATTCGGGTTCATTGTGCATGTAAAAAATAATGATGATCAGACATCGAAGTAATATAAAAGAAACACTGAAGTACGTTTGATCTTGAGAAAACTTAACTGCTAGCATGAATTCAAGACAAAATATATCACAAACATGTCTCCAGGTTTTTCTCGATGTTTGACCATCGTGAATCTTTCACAGACCACATCCTCGACAAGACTAACAATTGAATCACTTTTTTAGCCCATAATGGCCTCCAATTGAGAATGCAGTAGGACATAGATTGGGTCGTAATCACAACCTCTTTGGCTGCATTTAGATGACTTAAGTTTTATAAGTAAGAATAGAAATAGGAATATAATTATTGGAAATTTTCTTGGGTAGGAATAAAAATATGATTACTGAGAATCAAATTTCTAGGAATTGGATATCTAGACTAATTTTATTTTGGTGTTCGGATTAATTTAGTAATCTTACGAAGAAAATAATTATTTTGAAAATTTAATTATTAATGTTAATATTTCATTTTCTTAATGAATGGGCCAGAAATCTAAGATTCTCCCGGGGTAAAGGAAAAATCAAATTCCTACTCACTTTGAAAATGTGATTCCTAATAGAATGTGCCATCAAAAATCACATACATATTATTGTCTCTTCCAAACGTCGGAATCATAGAAGCATGACATCACATTCTCATTCTGCCTCTTCCACATGTTAGAATCATGAAAATAAAGGTATCACATTACCATCCCCTCAAAATTGTTGCCATCCAAACTGAGCCTTGTTGAGTCTATTAAGTTATCTCAAGGACAGAATATTCTCATTTGACAATGGCGAAATTAAATATGAAATAGCAGCATCTCTAATGGGCTATAAAAAAAATTGCGTTAATTTAGGGCGTGTTTAGTAACGTTTTTGTTTCTTGTTTTAAAAACTAAAAATAGAATCGTGTTTATTGTTTATAAAAATAAAAACAAAAAAATATGTTTGGTAATAAAATTTCTGTAAATAGTAAAAAATGAAAATAGCACAAAACATGTTTGGTAACATCATTTGAAGTTTCATTCTTCAAATTGAATGAGATAAGATAAAAGTCCACCTACAAAACCAATAACACCATCTTTAGCTCACTTCATTCACATCCAACCTTCTACAACTATCAAGGCATAGACATCTTCTGCTTTTTTGTGATACAAAAAATATGTTTTTTTGGAGTGTCTGAAGTAAATGAGAAGAGTAATGGTTTTGTGGGAGTGTCTGGAGTAAATCATAAAACTTGCAAATGGGTAATTTTTGAAAATTATTGTAGCTTAGAGCGTCTGCATCAAAATTAAGAGTGCGAATATCATTTTCCTTTTGTTTATGATACGAAGAAACTACTCCCCATGCTTGCGTACGTGGCTCAGTTAAAAATCGTTAAAAACTTAAAAGGATTTGTCGTGCGTGGCTCAGTTGGAGCCGCAGAGGCCACGCCCCAATCCATGCGATATAGTTGATCATCAATGCATCCCATCTGCCTCCAACTCGAAGCCATGGAAATGCGGCTTAAATTCCTTGTAATTTTCCGTGAAACAACGCTTGCATTGATGACTTATTTTCGCAAACGAATGAATTTCAACGTACTACACCCTTTGCTAATGTGAAGCAGACGAGACCGTGAGCTTGTTTTTGATCCAACAAAACAGACCGGCTGATCATGGCTGGCGTCGTTCCTAAGGTTGCCGTCCTTGGAAGTGGAAGTAAGCAACCTCTCTCTCTCTCTCTCTCTCTTTCTCTCTAGATGCATATAGGTAGATATGTAGATACATTTTGATGATCATGATTGAAATTTGAAGCATCCCAGTACTTCGTGAGTTCGTGTGTATATATTACTGAAACAATTGGTGGGAAATGTTTGGATAAATTTGTGGAGTCAGTTTCGGGAGCTGTTTGTGCATCTACTCTAGCCAGGAATGGGCTCTCAGTCACCATCTTCGATTCGGCTAGAGGTCCCGGCGGCCGAATGTCTCAGAGAAGGTAGCTCTTCCTCTCTTTCTCCTGTTGAGAATAGGCCAAACTAACACCACACAACATGATTGCGGACAATAATCAATAACAGAAACAAACTGCCTGCAAGACATATATAGATTTTTACGTGGTTCCCCAATATTGTATTTGAGTATATTGAAGTAAGAGTTACATCGGCTGCGTATATAGCATGTATTTATTACATAGAGTTTACATCACCAATTACCATAATATCTCTATCTCGGTTTCAGGGGCAGCACCTTGGGGGACCCGGGGTGCTGTAGCATGGACCTTGTAGTGCACATCTGAGCCGTCAATTCCGGCAATCAATGTTTTAGATATATTTGTTAACTCTTACCGGTAAGAGTACTTCAGCGAATCTAAACCATTGATTGCGGAGATGGACGGCTCAGATACTGCACTATAGGGTGCACTACAGGGTCCCCGAGCCCCGCCGTGGTTGGTGCTCCAAATAATCAACTAAGCACGAACAAATTCGAATCAGACTTCACAATCCCAACATCTCACATGTAAGCACTCGCGCACACACTCATTCTATGTACCAATTTAGATGTACGTATTCATTAACTCAACTCTGAAATCCTCAATTGCGCATCAGTGGGGTTTCCATTGTTGTACAGTTTCTAATAAGTTGATTGTGCTTAACCCTTTTACTAGAGAAATTACTGAAGACGGAAGAGAGCTGTTATTCGACCACGGTGCTCCATACTTCACAGCCAGCGATACTGACGTGTTGGGCCTTATCCGTGATTGGGAAGCAAGAGGTCTTGTTGCGGAGTGGAAAGAGAATTTCAGGTCCTTTGACGTCGTCTCTAAACAATTTGGGAACATTGAGAAGGTTTTGCATTCATTTCAAACTTCTTATTGCTTTCTTCCGTTGAACTTTTTGCTTGTCAATCTGTTGTAATTTATACACGCAGCACGCTTATGTTTATATCAGTGTGGTATATTTGAGAATTGGGGATCATAACCCGCTAGTTTTGAATTTTGTTGGGTGGTATACTCTTTATCTGGCATTTGGTAGCATAGATGCCTTGAAATTTCTGTGATCCTGCCTCCGTTTTGTTAAGTGGCTCCTCTCGGGTGCATGAATGTTAAGTCTTGTGCATGAATATCTATTAATACATTCGTTAAGCTTCTTTTTTGCAGTCAACTATTTGCATTGGAGTGGTTGGCAACTCTTTTAAGCAGCACATTGGCATCATGTCACCTGGCTTTGCTATCATAAGCAATGCAGTAAATTTAGGGACAAGATAAGTAGCTTGCTATGCAAAATGTGTTTAAATGCACTTAGAGTATGTTGATTGATAATCCTGTCTATCATCTAATTCAAAACTTTAGTAGTGTAATCCTCGCTTCCGTCTACTGGCTGTGATTCTCCTATGGAATGCTGCATGCGACTATATGTCTTTCTCATAATTAGTGTTGAATTTACTATCATGATTCCTGGGCAAGTTGCTATGCTGGGGCAATTTTTGTCTGCCAGTAATTTTGTGCATTTTGTTTGAACACGCATGTAATGGTTGGTTATTGGTGTAAATGCTAATGCTGTAACATATAGCGATTGGAATTTAAGTCTGTGATCTCTATTTTGTCGGGCTACAATTTATCTGAATTCCAGTTTAATTCAGGAAGGACCAATCAAGAAATATGTGGGTGTCCCAGGAATGAATTCTATTTGCAAGGCATTATGCAATGAGCCAGGTAATCTATTTATCTCATCAGTTTCTATTGAAACGCTTCTTGAAGAGCTTAACACTAACACATAACAGTTTACTCATCTGTCCATTTATCTCTTCTTCAGGAGTGCATGGAAACTTTGGGGTTGGTGTTGGGAGGCTGGAGTGGTTGGATGATGAGAATTCATGGTCGTTGACTGGTTCAGATGGACAATATCTTGGTCATTTCAAGGGCGTGGTTGCATCTGACAAAAATATAGTTTCACCCAGGTTTACTAGTGTAACTGGACGACCACCGCCTCTTGGTATGATGTCTTTACCTCGATTTCACGATCCAAGTAGGCATATGATATAGGAAGTTATAACGGAAGATAGTTTATATTGTTGGGTCACTCAGAATATGGTGGAAACTGATGTGGCCCATGGACATAGTGGACTTTTTGTGTCATGCTCTTTTATTGTGATCGTTGTTATTCTTTCTGTGTTGTGTTAGTGTGCACACGAGCGCATTTCGCTTGTTATCCACCAACATGGTTGTCAGTTTAATCTTTTCTTCCAACATATAGCCATTGCCATTACAAATATGGTTTGTTTGGTTCTATTGTACCAAGTAAGTTTAGAAACTCCCAATGAATATCACCATTTGACAATTAACCTTCCGTTCGAGAATAATTTGGTTTTGACCCTTAATGGATGACAGAGTGATCTTGGCGAGTTCACTCAAGATAAATCTGATCACATTTACAAGGGAATTGATTCAACCAACCAATGGTTGCTTATTTTTTTTTTTTTTTTGTATTTGACCAGGCGAAGCCAAGTTTTGACCTGGTCCTTAAAGCGTTGTCTGCAAATGGTGTGGAAATATTTCAACTTGGTAAGATATACCAGTGCAGCAGTAGCTAACAGGAGAAAAAAAAGAGTTATGTTTCAAGACCATCCCCTTATTCCGATTGCTTAGCCAATAAGCCATATTGAATGAACTAGGCAAACCTCTAAAGCGACAGTTGGAAGTGATCAAACATTCTTTTGGAGCTAATGGGAAAACGTATTGTATCTGCCCTGGGATTCAAAATGGCTTCTCTTTCCTCCCTTCTGCTGTTTGAATCACCATTGCTAATTTTGCAGCTCACTGTTTTGGCATTATTTGTCTGAATGACAGGTTACGTTTTAACCATTGTGCCATTGTTATCTCGTACAGATTTAAGTTTGGTTCCAGAGTTGGCCACGAAGGTGAAAGAAATCCCTGTTAATTCATGTTTTGCCCTTATGCTGGCATTTGAAGAACCTTTATCTTTGGTAAGAATCAATTGATCATTTCAAAGAATCTGTCGTTGGTGAGAATCAGTTGAACATTTTGGGTTTAAAAAGAATCCACAGAGATTGTATGATTAGCCTTTTCAGAACTCTTTCTATTTCCTGTTCTCTTTCTGATAATTTTTGCAATTCAGATACCAGTAAAAGGCTTCTCCTTCAACAATTCCGAAGTTTTAAGCTGGGCATTTTGCAACAGTAGCAAACCAGGGCGGTCTACCAATAGGTATCTTTTGAATAATAGGAGATTAATGGGGAGGAATGATTCGTTTTAGATATGTTTATCACTTCAATGTCTTCTTTCCGATTCTTTCCTGCACAGTGAACAATGGGTGTTGCATTCAACAGACGAGTATGCGAAGGGTGTTATTGCTCAAATGGGACTTCAAAAGCCTTCAAACGCAGCATTGGCTAAAGTGGCTGATGAATTACTTCAAGAGCTCCAGGGCACCGGCCTCAACATCTCTCACCCACTTTTCATGAAAGCTCATAGGTGGTTAGTATCTGAATCCTCTGGTTTAATAGACAAATCGTACGTCATTTCTTATCCCACTTCAACCAGACAATTTGTCACACTCTAATCATCTTGTTCTTCAAAGGGATTCATCTTGGAAATTTCCGAAGCTTTATCGTTTTACAACGTTATGTTCTACTTGTCATTGTCATAATTTTATGTAGTACCCAATCATGTGTCACAGGGGTAGTGCTTTTCCAGCTGCAAGCATCGCAAGAGAGGAGAAATGCCTCTGGGATGGGAAGAAGAGACTGGCCATTTGCGGTGACTTTTGTGTTAATCCTAATGTTGAAGGCGCAATACTTAGTGGCATGGCCGCAGCCTCAAAATTTATTGAGATATCTAGCTTCTTATAGCCAACTGTTGTTGTATGATCATTGCAGGTGGTGGTTGTTTGATTCGAACTTCTTTTACGAAGGCTTGTCGGGTTGTGATTTTTTCCGTTTCTTGGTTTTTTTGTCATGGAGAGAATTTTCCGTTTCTTTTATTGGCGACCATTGTATGGACGTTGTCAGTTGAGGAACTTATTTGTGGGGTTGGTCAAAAATGTCGGCCTCTTCCTGAAATTTGTCCAGACCTCGGTTTCATAAATATCAGTTCCCATTGAACCCTTTCTCCGCTAAGATTTCAAAACATTTTTTTTAACAGTTGACGAGAGTGCCGACCGGCTAATTGAAATGAGTGAGGGAACCGGACTTGATGTCACCATAGCCAGGGGCAGACCGGAGGGTGCGATGGGGTGTTTGGTCCCTATGCACCTCCCAATTTTCTTCTTAGTTATAGTAATTTTTTTTTGGTAAAATTACTCTAGTGTGGTTTCCGGCTTTCCGCAAACCAAGTTAAATTCTTAATCTTGCATCAACCACCCTAACCATAACACACAAAAGCGGAGGTGACACCGTATCTGAGCAGTCCTTGTTTCTGGAATGAAGTGGTTAAAACAGGGAGGTCTGGCTCTGGGATAACGTTGGAATACCTTATCCGGGATTTAGCCATAGAAGAAGTGCCACGTGTAACTGGTAATCACCACCACCAATGCTTGATTATTGTTGTTACTAATTACAGTATTTAAGGAATTTGTTAGAGCCAGAGAAAGAGAGACCAGACACATACAGTTCTTGAAGGCAAAAAAAACAGCAGACGAGAGAGTTATGGCAGCTTCGGTAGTGACGACTTCACTGAGCCTGAAACCTTCCTGCTCTTCATTCACTGCTCAGAAACCAGCAGCTGTAAGAGGCCTCCCCTCTCTCTCTAGAGCTCCCCGTTTGAGGGTTGTGGCCAGTGCTAAGAAGAAGATCAAGACTGACAAGCCTTATGGTCAGTTCTCTCTCTCTCTCTCTACATAGATATATACTGATATACATGAGAAACACACATCTGCCTTCTACTATATGATGACGAAGCAGCATGAATTTTAATAGATAACCCATGACTCTGTTACTTTATTGTTGCGTTGGATGAAAGATTTGTGGAGAGGTGATTATGTCGTGCCGTATCAAAAATAGATTTATAAAAATGAAGGATCAACCCTCTCAGAAGAATAATGGTCAATTCCAAGTGTCGATCCGTTGGGCTAGATTGGCTGGCTAAACTACTGTGAATCCGATTGGTTTCTGAATTACTTCAGAAAAAGATAGATTGATTGGTTTTGATTTAAGAATGATTAAACTACGGGAAGCAGCAATTGAATTGAATGAAAACTAATGGAGAGAATCTAAGGTTTTAATTCAACTCGATCACGTAACAAAGCAATATATAGGTTAGGGCTACTATTCGAATCATGAAGGAATATCGTTAGAGCTTGCAACCCTACAGGTATTAGTCTAGAAGATAATTGAGTTGCTAACAGGCATAGACTATCCCATAATATGGACCTTCTTGCTAGTGCAGCCCGTCCGTCTCTTTCACAGGCTGCACAATCCGTCTTACGAGCATAACCAATCTCAATTACTCAAGCTCGCACAAAGAAAATCATACAAATCCGGAAAACAAATACTCAGTAGATTAAAGCCTAGAAGATCATTCCATTCATATGTAATGAAACAGGTTCTTAGTTCGTAGAATCATTCCATTTGAGAACCGTTCGGATGGCTTTTACAGTTTCTCACGGCTTGCTCCTGACTGCTGCTGAGGCTTCCTGTTTCACTTCAGCACTTCTTAAGACCTTCCAAACTGCACTCTCTCGCACCTATTGGTCTCCAAGGCCTACAAACACGGCAAAACCATTAATATTCACCGAGTGACACTATAATCGGATGCACGAAGCCTGAGTTAGGGGGACTAAATGGGTGCTTTTCGGCACCTATCAAGACAAAACAAAACAAAAAAAAACAAAAAAGGGTGAAACCGCTGAATCTAATTCTTCAGTTTTCTACTTACTTTCATTTACTTGACAAAGAATTCCTCTACAAATCCCTAATCCGAACATAGCCATAATATCTTAGGGGGAAAGGGAGATTTACAGTAGAAGTGCATGTTTTTATTGTTGATTGGTCTGCTGAATGAGGAAGGTGTTATCTCTGTCAGGAATTAATGGGGGCATGAGCTTGGACGGGGGACTGGATGCATCTGGAAGGAAGGGAAAGGTTACTCCCTGATACTCTTCTTATAATATCACTCAAATGAAAACGAATTCCCATAAAGTTAATAATATTTCAGACAATAACAAAATCTTTGTTTCCAGGAACAGTTTTCTTGGTAAGAATAACAAATAGGGACTCTGCAAAATTTGTTCTTCCAATTTGGAATTACATGATGTAGTTGGAGGCTTGTAGCTGTTTCTTTTCTTCTGGTTATTTCTTAAACCTTCCTACCTTGTGTTCACCTTTTCATAAATATGGTTCAGGGAAAGGGAGTATACCAATTTGTAGACAAATATGGTGCTAATGTTGATGGATACAGGTACAATTAACATTCTTTCCCATGGTTATGCCAATTTTCAACCCAGCAAAACCGAGTTGCTGATTTTCTTAGTAGGTCTTCTACTTTCGTTTACATTACATGCAGTTTGATAGCGTGATTGTAAACATGGTATAGATATACGTAGATACGTATATCGAGCTGGGAATTTCCAAGCTGAATTAGTAAACTCGGTTTTCTATTCGATTCCGGCTTACAAATTAGCTTTCATATCTAACTTGTTTCTACCCGGTGATTGATTTACAGCCCCATCTACGACACTAATGACTGGTCTCCAACCGGTGATGTCTATACTGGCGGTAAGCGAAACTCTCTCTCTCTCTCTCTCTCTCTCTCTCTCTCTCTCAATTGTATTCACTGAATGGAAGTATGTTGAGATGTGAGGGAGTATTTGAATGAAATGCAGGTACAACTGGGCTGGCAATATGGGCTGTGACCCTGCTTGGGATTCTGGCAGGGGGTGCCCTCCTTGTATACAATACAAGTGCTTTGGCACAGTAGAGCCCCCCACTTGTAATTCTAATTAGCCTATGTTGTGAATAAAGCTTATTCCAAGCAACTGTTGAAAAGAACATTGTATATAAACCTTAATGCTACTGAAACTTTGTAAATTATATTGTGCTATGTTGGTGTGAGATTGCATTGATGCTTGGTTTATGTTTGATTTTAATTAAATCTTGTTTGCCTGTTACTAGTTAGATGCTTGACTTCCATGGACACAACTTTGTTGATCAGATTGTATCCTTTCAACTCCTGAAAAACCTATCTTGGGGGTGTTCAAGCAACAGTAGCCTCACATACACCGATCACCTTAGGATGAAATTTTAGGACAGCTCGTTGCGTAAACATGTTAAGTTTGAACATAGTTTGGAAGTTATTTAGTAAGCTTAAGTTAATGCAATTCAGAACCAATCAGTCTAATCTTGACAACGAACTACTTGGCATAAGCTCGATTTATTTCGTTTGAGACTCGAGCCAACTTTAATGCATGTTCCAAGTCTTGCGATAATTCATAACTCGATCTCGTCTGAGGGCATGTGGAGGGCCAAAGAACACGCTAATTGAAAATTTTGATTGAATGTTGAGCATCTCAGGATTAGCTTACAAAGAAAGAAGGAAAAATTACGCCATCGGCACATCACCAAGGTCAAGAGGATATAACTCTTTTAGGCCTGTCTCGAGTGGCAATATGCCGAAGAGATCTCCTCAAGAAACTGAATTGCCAGAATGATTATAAATTACTTTGTGACACAGAATGAGGAAAGGTTACAAGCTCCCCTAATTTCTTCCAAAAAGTAATCCAGCCAGCCACACCTCACGCCCTAACTACCTCTTCTTCCCTCCAAAGCTTGTGTATGGAGCACTGTGCACAGATACACAAGTAAATACCAATATAACTTCCAACTGGCATCTCTACAGTACATAAATCATGCTAGCTTCTCTCCCTCCCTTCCTCCCTCTTTTTTCACACACACCGGCCACGAGGCGGGAGATCACTGATTTCAAATCATCAAACTGAAAACTGAGAGGGGACTGAATCCCATCTGTCTTTCTTTTTTTTTTTTTCCTTTTTTTTCTTTTTTTTCTCGGGCTGAATCCTATGTGTTCTTGCAACTTTCCATAGCTGACTAGTCCTCACCCAGTGCTTAAAACGTTGATATTAGCTGGATTTGGTTTATCCTATATTATCTCTTCAACAATATCTTCATCTTGATGCTGCGGTGGCAAGATCTTTGAATGAGATGAGCCTACTTGGCCAATTCCGTCCAACATCATGGGCCGAATAATCTGCACATTCAAAACCACATTCAATCATGCATTTCTCGGCTTAATAGAAGAGACATTCACGAAAAGCCTCTCTTAACACGGTTCATAACAAAAAGAATGCACAAAGGCACATGTATTTGCATGTAAATAAAATTGTCACAGAACCATTTAAACTGCATGAGATTATTAGAACCATAAACCTGAATAGAAAGCCCCACGAACAGAAAGTATAAAAGAAAACATGCGTACATCATAAGGCCCAATATGTCTTGAAAGTCTCTCTTCAGTTACATTTATTTTCCTTTTTACTGAAATAGATCATAGAAAGCAACTGTAACATGAACCAGATGTTAACCAAATGACCATTATCTCCTTAAAACAAACATGAGAAGTACCATCAATATTCTTATTAAGTTTGTACCACCATAAGCACGTGATATGCATGGTGATTATGGAAATTGTGAAAATGAAAATATCACAACTACTTATTCATAACAAGAAGAACTGAATGCAGATTTCCTACAAGTGAACAGCTGCAAAACTACATGAGTGAATCTAAAATGCAGAAGTAATCAACAGCACAGAGGAATACTTCCATAAAGTAAAAAATAAAATGAATATCAAGGAATTTGACAGGTGATGGATGCCATGACTAGGCCTAAGACACAAAAATCAGTTAATGAAGGAAATACATGATAAGCGCCAAACCTTCTCTATTTCGTTCGCAAGATGAGGGTTCTCTCTCAAGTACTGCAATGCTTTATCCCTTCCCTGTCCCAACCTGAAACATAAAAGGCATAACAGACATAAAACAACAATAAATCATGATATTGGAAAGGGACCAAGACAAAGGTTAATAGCAACACAAGGACATGAGACTAGTGCAGTGATCGTATACCATGGAGAAGAGTTGAAAAGGCAACTAAAAAGTGCAACACTGAGTGACTACACAAGTAGAACGAAGTTTCACCATCTCCAATGGTAAAACTAGATGCTGATACAGACCACAACTGCAATGCTTTATATTTTCTAAGAATGAACCGAACATGTTGCAGAAGACAAACCTATGATCTCCATAGCTGTACCAAGAACCCTTCTTTAATACTACATCCATCATTTCAGCACAATCCAATATGCAACCCTGCATATCAATCAAATATAAGAGCATGAAATGCACAGTGTAGACCGTTGTAAATAAACAAGAGAGATAATAAGTAGAATACAAACCAGTTTGCTCACTCCCTCGCCAAAAACAATTTCCATTTCGGCTTGTTTGTATGGCCTTGACACCTGAGCATTGAAACCACTTGTCTTAAGCAAGGAATAAAGGACTAATTGAGAGGTTGCAATTTCATGTTTTTAATGACAACTAGAATGGGAGAGTCACCCAAAGTTTAATGAAAGATGCAAATATAAAAACTAAAACTATTACATATGCAGTGTCTAAGCCCCATGTTACAAAAATGTGTGATCCTGAGTGCAAAAATTAAGAACAGCAAACCCTTTAAATATACCAGAATATAAAAATAAGCTATCTCAATGTCTATTATTATCAATGAAATAATACAATATCATGAAGCCTTCAGCCACTAGGCCAAAATCCAGCAGCATTAATTCCTGAACCTGAATTGAGAGTTAAAAGGCTATCATCAACAATCTGAAAGTTGTCTCCATTCTCCTTAATTTTATTTTTTTTTTTTTCTATTTGTTTTTCGTGTTTTGTTCATTTGTTCTTCTTTTCTGAATGTTTGTTAAATTCGCGTTATATTATTTGGATTAATCATCCGTCTCGATGAGAGGAGTCTAAAAGTAAAAAATTATGACCCAAAAAAAAAAAAAAAGTTCTTTAAAGACGAAAAAAAATACCAACTAGCTGTCTTTTTTGTCTAAAGTGTTGTCTTATATGAATTCTTTTCAACTTCAATTCCCAGTTTTATACTTTTCCGATTTCTCTTGTCGATACGAACGAGTAATCCCAAAAGAAAACGACGAAAAGTTAAACAAAAAATTACGAAAAGCAAAAAAAAATACCGGGAAAAAGTCATTCGACAAAAAGTTTGGGAGAATGGAGAGTATTATTTCTTCTAAATTTTTATTGTTGATTATCTTCCCACTTTCCACTATTTTGAAGAGTCATTGAGCTCCTAGTGATCATTTTAGGTATTTAGGTTCTATTATTAGCAAAGATGGAGAGATTGCAAATGATGTGACTCATAGGATCCGAGTGGGGTGGTTCAAGTGGAGAAGCACTACTGGTGTAAATTGTAATATGTGGCAAGAGGATACCCACAAAACTGAAAGGGAAATTCTATAGAACTACCATAGGCCCATAAAACCAGCGATTCTTTACGGGACAAAATGTTGGCCTATCAAGAAACAAGTGAGTAAGGTGTATGTAGCTAAAATGAGAATGCTGAGATGGGTGTGTGGTAAGACTAGAAGAGAGAGGATTATAAATGAAACCATTTGTGAGATGACAGGTGTAGCACACTACCATCTATAGAGAAGTTAAGAGAAAATACACTAAGGTGGTTTGGACATATCTACTGTAGACATATAGATGCAATAGTTAAGAGAGTTAATAGGATAGTTTTGCATAGTAACACTACTGGGAGGAGAAGACCCAAATTAACATTGAATGTTGTAGTACGCAAAGATATGAGTATACTAAGTCTAAGTGAACAAGTAGCCCTTGACAAAGCTCAATGGAAAATAAAAGTTCATGTAGCCTCCCCAAGTGACTGGGACATAAGGCCCAATTTGGTTTGGTTATGGTTAACTTTTCATGTGTTTTAAAGCAAACAAGGTTCAAGAGGAAAATAGTTGTTGAATGCAAAAACGTCATGATAAGATACACAACAATAATAACAGAACCCATCTAGTCCCCAATCATTGGGGGATGGGCAGGGATGATTGGAGATAGGCTTAACCTTTGGCAATATGCACAAAGTGGCTGCTCTCAGAATACCACTGAAACAGTGGCCCCCCTGAACCTCCAAGAACCGAGGAGCTACAGGGACGTTTTGATGCAAAACCATGCCCCCAAATCAAAGCCGAAAGGCATCAGGGAGGGCAGGTCTAGAGACCCAAATCAATTTTTGTGCTCATTATTAATGCTTCCTTCATTCATGACCTCAGAGCATCTCACTAATGAGCACACTCATGATAAGATACAACAATAAAAGTTAAACAAAAAGAGAACAATTCAAAAGAAACCAATTCCATTTATATGGGATGATACCATCCTGCAATTAGTTCTCTTTCTGAGGGATACATTACATTTCGACACAATATCCATAGTTTCACTTACCTTACTCTTTTGAACTCTCACACGAACTTTTAGCCCAACGTCTTCATCTCCTTTCCTAAATAATGAGCAGTGTCCACAGGATTCATATGTTGAAGTCCAAATATAACTTAGTATCCAATTGAGCTGGTTTAGTGCTTACGGACTTTATCTTCCCTATAGCACGTATTTCAAGACGAACTGATGCAAAGAACTTCAAAGCAATTCCTCCACTGGTGACTTCAGGATTTCCATAGTAAACACCAATCTAAACACAAAGAAGCAAGACAATCGGTCTCTGGATGAGAAGTCATTTCTACTTGATCGTAAACACCAAACAAACTTTACAATGCAAAATACCCTTGGAATTTAGAAAATTCATTCTAAAGCCAATTCGGTTAAGGCATCACAGGGATGGTATACATTATTGATTGACCATCTACATTAAATTGCTCCTAGCATAGTCCACCAAAGAGCAGTGAATGCCTAAAGTAATGAAAAAGTACCTTGTGTCTTATTTGATTCAGAAAAATAAGAGTACATCCAGCTTTGGAAGCATTTCCAGACATTTTACGCAGAGCCTGGCTCATAAGACGAGCTTGCAAACCCATCTGCTGCATTCCAATTTCCCCCTATGTACAACAGATACAATAATGTGTCAGGCATTGCTACTCTTGTCTATCTCTTTATACTGAAAATGACTGGAAATATCCATGAATATCAAAGAATGCAACTAACTTCAATCTCAGCTCGTGGAGTAAGAGCTGAGACAGAATCAACACAGATGAGATCAACAGCACCAGATCTGCACATACGATCTGCGACTGAAGGAAAAAACAGTTTCATTAACCCACCCAAATCTTGCAAGAAATTTATGTATCTTTGCCTTTTCTTTTGATATCATACCCATACTCCGTCCGTCCCTTATTGTCAGCCTTATTTTCCGTTTTGGGATATTCCAAAATATTGTCTCTATTTGAAAAGACAAATGCCTCTAGATTTCCAAAAGTATCCCTCCTAAACGATCAATGGAATTAAGGGGCAATGTTGGAAATCAAATCCAACTTTCTAAGGAGACGTGAAGTAATGCATGTCACCTTAAAAAGTTGAAAATCCCAAAACGGACTAACAAAAAGGGGATGGAGGGGATATCACCTTAGTCGCTAAATAGTTACTCAAACAGATTAAAGTGGACAAGAAGAACTATTACTCTCCAGTGCCATCTCCCCATTATCAGGTTGGCAGACAATCAAATTTTCGACATCTACTCCCAATGCCTTAGAATATGAAGGGTCAAAAGCATGCTCTGCATCAACGAGCATGGCATAGCCTCCAGCGTTCTGCATAATCAACACAGAGAAGCTGCATCTTGGTCTCAAAGCAGATAAGGCCCCTCAAAAGATATGCCTCATTATAGACATGGATATAAAAAACATATCAACTAAACCTATAGAGGTACAGCACCTGGACTTCTGCAATAGCATGGAGCGCTAGAGTGGTCTTTCCACTACTTTCTGGCCCATAGATCTGAAAAGAATAGCCACACACATTTTCAGATCCTTTAAGAAATTAAAAGCCTTACTTGACAAGACAATATGCACAGCTGCAGTTCAGTAATAGGAATTAGAGCATAAAATGTTGACCAAATGACATTACGAGCATACGTGTGTGTGTGTGTGTGTGTATAATATAAGGGAAAATATTTATACTGCACAAAAACTAAGAGACCTTATAACTTCTTCAATTTGGGTTACAAATAGGGTTGTATTTTACTAGTAAATTTTTTGTCAACGTCTTACATACAGAAAATGTAAATACCAAGTCCCAATAAGTAATATCTATCTTAGATGCTAGATAGAAGTCTATCCACAAACGAATTGAAAGGGCAGCAAGAGTTCCTAACATTGCAAAACTAACGAAAGAAAATAACAGCATATATTCAATATTTCGATTCGGATCATTGTCTACAAGTATTTTTCTTCAAACTGACGTGATTTACGTGTAGGTCCCCCAAGTCTCTCAATTTTGAACGGTTTCTAAGATTTTTATTAAGACAACATGCGGGGACATATCTAACAAGTAAGGGTGTCCAAGTTAGTCCGACATGGACATGGAAACTTTACAGAAGTGTCTGTGCTTCCTACATGTTCAATGTTAGCATGTCAGTTAAACTGACAAAAGTATCAAGTACATGCTATGGATCAATAACGAACCAGCATCTCCAGAGCCAATTATTTCACCCTGGAACATATGAGCAATCATCAAAGGTAATCTGTAGAATACATTTAAGGCATGCAATTCTTTCAAAAGAGGTATTTTGCAGCCAAAAAGGATAATACCTCTACGATTCTCCCTTTGGGAAGACCACCACCAAGGGCAAAGTCTAATGTCAAACAGCCACTTGGAAAAGTTTCTCTGCAATATACAAAATCTCATAAACCTACAAGGAAGACAAAAGTTGAATTGCACCACGTATTCTTGTAAGAGCCTACATCAATGAGGTGGACAATCTGTGTACCAATTATTCACATTATTTTCAACTTCTACTGTCTTAAGACTCAAGTATGGTAATTGATGTTTCTAAGGAAAGGATAAAAAGGCAAAGCAAACAAGGAGATACTTTACACACATGAATACAAGCACACAGAGTTGACATGAAAGAAAAGCACATACACCAGAGCTCCACCAGCACTGCCCAGTCTTGTAACGCTTCCTTTTCCAAATGAGTTATTAATATCATGCATTGCTGCTTCCAATGCTTTTTGCTGGAATGAAAAAGGTTTTGTTAGTTTTTTAGTCAAATGTTGGCAGTTGGTAACACATCTGTATCCAATTGAGCATCCAACGGATGACTTGAGGTTCATGGAGCATTCAAGGGAATACCTAAGCAAGAACAAGGCACACGAACTGTGGACAACATGTACATAGTACCACAATAAAGATATGGTATAGAATTACTGTGTAGATTTCCCCAAGGAAGGTCACTTATGTTCTTCAAATCCTGTCTGCCATCGCATTGATGGTAGCTGATCCATCACTTGACATGGTTGAGGTAGCATACAGTTACATAATTCCCCATTCTCTTGGGTAGGCCATAATATGTATAAAGTGATCACCATATTGAATGACAGAACCATATCCTATCATTTGTTACTGGTCAAAACTAAATACAGAACAAAAAAAAAAAAAAAAAACTCTCAAGTTCATTATCATTTGAAGACTTTCAGGTTACAGATATTTCGGGTTACAGATTTCGATCGACTGAGCAGAGACAAAATGAACAGATAATAAAATGGAGAATCTGATCTCTACATTCAAAGGCCAAATCATAAAATCAAAATTAACGATCAGAAACAAGAGAATTGGCGAGACTCGAGAGAATAATAAAAACATATCTCAAGTATGAACAAACCAAATACCAGATCATATAAGATGGTTAGAGAAAAAGTTTTCTCAATAAAAAGAAAGTGTTACACAGGCGTTAAAGATAAATTTATTTCCTATCCCCAATGTCGATTGGAATGATATTTTTGTTACAAATAAGTTTATCAAAAAGGCATCTAAGGGATGCCACCCATGTATTAAAGAAGAAGAAGCAAGGAGCAACAAGTCCAAAAAGCCGACTGACACAAAAAAGAGACCGGACCTATACACTACTAAACACTCAAAACATCTAACATGTCAAGGAATTGCTCAAGGGTTGGGTTGAACTCCCTCGACTCCCAATTGAACAAACTAGAAAGGAAAAGACTCTTTAACTTTAAGCAATATGGAGTGGAATGATGAATCCAAAAACAAAAAAACCTTTGGCTTTAAGGACAACTAACCTATCAAATTTTAAGTTCTTCCTTTCTCTAGAACATCTCAAAGTAAAGGCCCATCTCTTCTTTCTTTCGTTCACTGCGGATGGATATGTAAGGCATCTTATGGGGCTAGTCAATATAGGGTTTTGCCCCGGAATCAGACTCTCCACGGGGCAATTAGTCGAGGTATGCGTAAGTTGGCTGGACACCCTGAGATAAACCACAACTGCTCTCACTAGTGACCGAACCAAACTCTCTAATGCTTCCATAAGACATTAAACACAGTAAACATAATTAGTTATGCCTTTCCATTATTACAGCTGCAATGAACCAACGAAAAGAAAGAGTGCAGTCAAAGTAGTAATTTATCAAGCAAAAGACACTTACTTTTCGACCCAAACACTAACCATGAACCCGAATGAACAGCAAAGACACTTAAACAGACTCTCCACTAGTGGATGGGAGATTTGGTCCTAAGAATTAGTCGAGGTATGCATAAGTTGGCCAAACACCCTGACAGCTCCTTTGGCAAGAGGGGTGAGAAAAGAAAAGAAAGGGTTCTCCTCTCCCTTATTAGTGAGAAAAGAGAAGAGAGGAGAACGATTTCTCACCGGGGATCCAAACAAGAGTGAGAAATCAGAGTCTCTCCCTCCTATTCCGGCGACCAAACTCTCTCCGGCGGTTTTCCGGCAACCAAATCCCAGCTTCAAATCACAGATCCAGGATATCCGCCACCGCCACTCTCCCCAACACCTCCATTAACGCTGCTGTATTGGGTTTGCAGGTTCTTCGGCGACGTCGCCGTTGGTGGTACGGCCGCCTGGAGCTTCCTTTCTCTCGAAATCTCGCCAAAATTAGTGAGAAACAAGAACGGAGGGTAAGGGGTTCAGGTTTCTCGCCTATTCTCTCCCTCTCTCACCACTTTGCTCATCCAAACAAGGGAGAGAAAGCACTCCCCTTCCATTTCCTTTCTTTTCTCCCGAATTCCCTCAAGCCAAAGGGGCTGTGAGTTAACCACAACTTCTTTCAGTAATGACCTAACCAAACTCTATAATGCTTCTATGTGAGGGTCAGCAAACGTCTTCATATGAAACAAAGCACATATGAGCTTAATACGCCACGCTTACCACATAAGAAATGAAGACATTAAACACAGTAAACATAATTAGCTATAGTAATGCCTTTCTATTAGTGCAATAAACCAGTGAACAAACGAAAAGAAAGAGTGCAGCAAAGAGTCAAAGACACACTTCTACAAGGTGTTTCATTGGAATCAAATAAAAACATGGAAATACTAGCAAAATGAAATGCAAACGTTACTAATTCGAACTATATCTATATTATTGACATACCCTGTCAATGAAACGGGGGTCGAAATCCCCAGAGAGCAGGCCATTGACTTTTCCGTCGAGCTCAGACCGAACCCTAATTCGTTTAAGTAGCGAATTTGATTTCGAACGGGTACTAGCAGAGGCTCGAAAATGTAGCGGCGGGGAAGTAGGCGAGAAAAGAGTTGGGAAAAATTTGGACGCAACGAGTTTTGGTTTCACTGGGGACAAACCCACATCCATACTGTACTTATCGAAATTCCTAACTCTGAGAGAGAGAGAGAGAGAGAGAGAGGTGCAACGGAAGCGGAAGTGGCGAAGGGGAGAAGGTGCAAAAGCTACAGCAACCAGCAGCAAGCGTACGTAGCACGAGGCTTCGGATGAGAAGTCTTGCACTCAATCATCTTCTTGTTTGCTTTAAGACCCACCACACCCAATAAAATTTTCTCTTCATTCCAAATTTTACTCGGGAAAAGTAATGATCACATGACATAAAAGGTGTTTGGGAGCCTTATTTTCAATTTTTTTTTTTTTTTTTTTGGCTTTTTAAATATTGGTTAAAATGTATTTTGAATTTGGTAAGAGTATTTGGGAGAAACGTGCATAATGTATTTTGCAATAGAAGCAGCGTTTGAGAGATGTGCAGAATATATTTTCTAAGCGTTTTTGTTAATCAAAATGAAAAGAATGAAAAAATGGGAAGTTAAAAAACTCCTACTAACCTACTTTTATCTTCTCATCTCCTTTCATCAAATTAGAGAATGAGTTTTAGGAGAATGACTTTTCCCTCATCTCTCCCAAATAAGTAACCAAAATAAAAAAACATGAAAATAAAAATGTGAATTGCAAGGAGCCAAAACACCTAAATGATAATTGGACCAAAAAAGTGATCACAGATGCAATTGCATGTGAGGAGTGTTAGAGTAGTCGTTTCACATTACTTGACTATATAAAGGGAAGATCACTTATTAACACATATCAGACCTCTCCACTTATTGTCAATTAATTTTGAGTTGGATATAAAATTTCCACAATACCCAACCCAGCCCACTAGTTCAGATTTGAAGATTGTTAACAACTTGTTTTGGATCGATTTTCTGCACAATTCAGTTAAGTTTGAACCTCTTTTTCGGGTTCGAGTTATGCTTTAAACTAAGGTGTGATTTGGCTAATTTGAAAAAAATGGTTTTTTTCGTTTTGTCTTTATTCAAAAAAATTGCATTTATTAGTTTTCGGTCGATTTTTTTGTAGTTTCTTAGCTTGTCTTGACGAAAGGAATCTAAAAAATATAAAATTATTAACCAAACTTAAAGTTTTGTGAATAAAGAAGAAAAATAATCAAAAAAACTGGTTTATTTTCGGCTTTATTCAAAAAACTATTATTTTTTACCATAATTTTATACTATTTGGATTCCTCTCGACGAGATAAATCCAGAAACCACAAAATTTTGATGCAAAACTAACAAATGCAATTTTTTTTTAAATAAAGACAACGAAAAAAACCAAAAACCCAGTTTTGTTAAATTAGCCAAATCTAAGTTCGGACAAACTATTGTTCGACTTGTTTGATTATGATATTTTAAAATTGAAGCCAATCCAGTTCAGTTCGTGATTATCTCAATTATACATCTTTTGAAGTCGGTGCATCTCATAAATAAGCCGAACTCAAATATTTTTCGAGAAATAATAGGCAAGCTCTTGATAACATGGGTCTGATATTGGGCTTGAAGTAGTTAACTATTATTGGGCTAATAAGCAAATTGGGTTTGGTCGTAGCTAGCTCTGGTCTTGGTCTTGAAGCACTTGATAACAGTTGGGCCTGGTTGACGGCCCGAGGAAATAGGGACGAGGGAGGCAAATTGGAGATCAAAAGAAAGTTGCAGAATTTGATAGACGAGCCGAGCTAAGTGAGCTTGTGTTTGCTCGTTAAAAGTTTGTTCGAAATTAACTTGCTACTTAAAACAAATTAAACTTAAATATTTTTGTGAAATTCGTTATGTTTTTAAATCAAGCTTAAACAAGGTACTACTAGGCTCACTAGCTCATGTATTAGAGCATCCTTATCAGGAGCACCAAATTTAACTTCAAAAATACATTTTACAATTTAGGGCATCCTTATCAAACTTGTCAAATTAGCTTTTTGGCTAAAATAGAGAGCCAAACCCCTAAAAACCTCCAAAAATCAGCCTCTCTATTTTCCCTCACCAAATTGTTTTTGCTACAGTACGGCACCAAACCTTTTTTTATTGTTTCTTTCGGTGGTTTTCCCGAGTTTTCTGCCGCTGAAATGAAGGCACACGTGTAAGGCTGTGATTGGAGGGGAAGACAATTTAATTTATGGGGGGGGGCACCACCTTTTCCTCTCCGGAAATCATTTCCCCAGGCGGGAATATTAGAGATTTAGGGAGAATTTTTTTTTTTTTTTATAGATTTGAGGGGTAGTCTAATATAGTAAAGTTAAAATAAAGAGTCTAATTTTGTGAGTTTTTGATAAAGTGACTTGCTAATTTATAAAAGGTGTTTTTGAGGTTAAATTTGGTGAAAATTTTGGGTAAGCTGATAAGGATGCTCTTAGCAAGCCACTTTTACAAAAGTTCACAGAATCAAGCTCTCTATTCTAACTTTACTGCATTAAACTATTATTTCTTTATACTCCAACTCCCAAAAAGTAATATTTAAAAAATGAACAGTGCGTAAATAGTGCATGAACAGTGTGTGATAGTGCCCTGATGAGTGAACAGTGCCGCACCAAATTTGGTGCGGTACTGTAGCAAAGTTAGACGTTTAACCAATTTAATCAACCATTTGGTGAGTCTAATTTGACTTATTTTGGAGGTTTGACTCTCTACTTTAACTCAAAAGTTAAAGACGAGAGCCAAATGAGGATGCTCTCATATGTGTGGAAAAGCTTCCGCAGACTTTTTGGATTCCAAAGAAATTGAGGCAATAGTTCATGTCTAATGGATCCGGGGTCCTGTATGACGACATCCGAGCATTTGATCTCAGCAATTAATGGCTGGGATTTTATCTAGGCAATAGACTGCTCGGATTTATAAAGTTCCGAGATGTAATGTTTGTTGTAGCTACTAGAATTGATATATCCCAACATTTTATATATTTTTCTCTCACCTTATAAACGAAATTAAGAGGAAATTCACAAGAGTCCACGCAAGAAGTGGAGTATATGTAGTGTGATTCCATGACATTAATTATGTTTTTCTAGGCACAAATGACGCATTTATTTTTCCAGAGACCCACAGGACGACAAGTTAAAAATGAAAACGCTAATGGTGTGTCTGACCGATTAATGGCTAATTTGTATTCATTGGTCGGATAAAAATAATAACACTGCAGATCGACTCGATAAAAAAAAATACACACCAAATATTTTGAGATTACTGACGTTTTTTTTCTGACTTTTCCGCGAATAACTTCTCGATATAGATAGTGTTTCACAAAATAATACTCCTATACTATACTATTTGGTTCAACCTTGGGGGGAATAAAATTACCAATTTGTTACCATCAGAGTTGGGTGATATGTTGCTTTCAGGAATTGATCCTCTACACATGGGATTATATAATTGGGAAACTGTGATTCTAATTAGACTTTTTTGGCTCCAAGACTAACCTAATTATTTGATAAGTGATGCAGATTATTATAATAATATAGGTCCCTATTGTTTGGTTAGCAAAGCTTTCAGTCGCTACCACTCGTGTGGGAAAAGGCAAAACAACAAGACTTTATTTGGCTATACATGAGAGAATTGATTCCATCATACATGTATCTATATCTATATATTTTGGTTAATTATGCAAAAAAAACTTGACCAATTAAAGGATGTATTATTGTCACCAATCGTGTTTTAAATCACGGAGAAAATCACTTTGCCAACTCTGTGTCGTTTTCTACTTGTCAACCCTAAAGTTGAAATGCTATTGGAAAAAATGCGAATGACAATTAGTACGCAAATAGTACGAGTTTTCTTGCAGCTTAAGTGAAGCAACAATGTTGTTTCAAGTTATCCAACAACAGTTTTCATGACGATATTTCCACCCTTGCTTCGCAATGATAGCAAGCATTAGTCATGTAAAAACTTAATAATATCGCTCACATAGAACAATGTGTTTTACTAGAGTTTTTTTCTTTTATTTTCATAACCATTGATTTTAGGTTATTAGCTTCTTTCTTTTATTTTCTTTTTTCTTTATTCATTCCAACTCTTATTGTTAGATCAATTGGGGCGTTTGATAACGTTTTTGTTAAAATTCTACGTGTAGCATCCGATCGTATCTCCTTTTCTCTCCACTTCTATTCACTAGAAGAAAAAAAATGTCAACAAAGAATATAAGGGGTAATAAAATCTACCTAGAAATATAAGAAAGGAAAAACCTACAGTAAGTTATTGTTTTTTTACTTTTCTTTTCTTACTTGAAAAGTTGATACTGAAGTTTCACATTGAAGTTTGAATCACATAAAGTAAGTTCATAGATTTTTAGCTCAATAAATACACCCAAGTAGTGCATGTGCAATCATCCACTATTGTAAGAAAATAACGAACCCCACAAGTTGAAGGCGTATGATAGCCACCCCAAATGTCAACAAATATGCGAGAAAATGGAATATCACTTTTATTGAGAACTAAATCAAATGGTAGCCTAGTGTGGTTGCCGCGCAAACAAGCATCACAAGGACAAGTATTATTTGTAGTGCGAGTAACAAGAGAACGAGGTAAATTGGCTGGTGAGGGATGATCTAATCTTTGGTGCCATAGATTGGAGTTATCGGTTGGAGCTGCAAGGGCTGTGGAAGGTGATGTGCGAAGGTAATACAAGCCATTCCGCCTCACCCGCTCCAATCACAGTCTTCGACTTCAGGTCCTGAAAGAGACAAAAATTAGGAAAAAAGAATACAATACACTTAAGATCACGGGATAACTTTTGTATGGATAATAAATTGAAACGAAAGGTAGGGACATGTGAGACACCAAAGAGAGTTATGGAAGGGGTGACATTTATATTTCCTGTATGGGAGACAGCATGGGTAGAACCCGAGGCCGACCAAACTGGTAAAATTTTATCCGTGATTGTATATGAGTTAAAAAGGGATAGATGGGGCGTCATGTGAGATGAGACCCCATTATCAATAATCCAATCATGTGAAATAAAATTGGTATTACCAAAAAAGAGAGCAAACGGATTATTGTAAAAATCATATGCTTGGGATGCCTCGGCAAGGCTCAAGTGAGAATTGAAATCCACGACAAATGCTTCTCCTGCATAGTTGGACTGGTTTGGACGGTGGTTGAAGAACCAATCTGATGCTTCTCCTGCAAGTTTGAATCACATAATGCAAGCGTAATTGTTATGTTTGTTGTGACTGAAATCTGATTTTTAGCTCAATAAATACACCCAAGTAGTGCATGTGCAATCATCCACTATTGTAAGAAAATAACTAGCCCCACAAGTTGAAGGCGTATCATAGCCACCCCAAATGTCAACAAATATGCGAGAAAATGGAATATCACTTTTATTGAACATGTAAAAACAATAATGTGTTTTACTAGAGTTTTTTTCTTTTCTTTTCATAACCATTGATTTTAGGTTGTTAGCTTCTTTCTTTTCTTTTCTTTTTTCTCTTTATTCATTCCAACTCTTCTTGTCAGATCAATCACTAGGGGCGTTTGATAACGTTTTTGTTAAAATTCTATGTGTAGCATCCGATCGTATCTCCTTTTCTCCCCACTTCTATTCACTAGAAGAAAAAAAATGTCAACAAAGAATATAAGGGGTAATAAAATCTACCTAGAAATATAAGAAAGGAAAAACCTACAGTAAGATTAAAATTTCAACTAATTAAGTGTTCTTTTCTCACTTGAAAAGGTGATACTGAAGTTTCACTTTGAAGTTTGAATCACATAAAGTAAGTTGATGGTTTTTTATCAACGAAAATTTATGAAATCACTCCTTGTGTAATGAACACACAATTTGTGTAATAAAAAAACAAAATTGAAATCAAATCGAAATCAGCGGATCTTTGTGGTGATCTCATGTCGATTTAATGTTTTATTTCTTTATAATTACAACAGGAGAGATGCTTCTTAGTTGAAGTTGAAGAGATGAAAGTGATAGTCAGAATTTGTCCAAAAAAAAAAAAAGGCAGACTTATCGACCCCGGTTGCGTTCTATTTGGAGAGATTATTCAGTGCAACACTATGTGGTGGTCCTGATAGAAAAGGGGTCTAGGGCATCAAGTGAGTGACGGGTGGACGGCTCTAAGTCATAAATTTTATGTTGTTTGGCATTACGCTATCATTACCAATTCCTGTCTTTCCCATTTTATTTTATTTTAAAATTTCAAGCAAGAGAAAGATGATCTAAACGTCACTAGACTCCATCGTTGGTTTCTTTCACAAATAAACTGATTTTGCTTTTAACTTGTTTTCAAAAACCATAATTGGTTTCTTCCAAAAAAAATAAAAAATTTTGGACGTAATCTTACGTGTTTTTTTTTATAATTTTATAAGGTATCTGTTTAAATAAGAAACCAAGAAACACGCTATGCATTTAAAACTTACAAACAAGAAAAATGATTTTTGAAAACTTATCTGGAAAACAAGTGACGTGAAGGCATTCATCAAATGTTTGGGAAAGTCACCCGAAGCAGGAGACGGAGCAGATCTAAAACTTATTTTTGAAGCAAACAAAAATAACTTTTAATTTATCGGTGACAAAAATCATAACAATTTTGACTATTATTTCTATTGTGTTGGAAACAAAACAATTTACAGAAAATGTTTTCGTGTACAAATTTCGGGTTCTTTTAAAACCAAAAGTAGAGATCATGTTATATTGGCCCACTGACATTAGAATAATCCACTGTCACTGTTACAACCCGTCGTATGTCAATCTCTTCTTTAATTGCAATTTAGTGTGCAACTTGCATAAAATTAAACAATGGCACCTTAATAATTGCAACTTTATAAAAAATTACGGTATGAAGTGTGAACACCCCAGCTGTTTGGCATAAGTTTTTGTATGTCATCTTATATGATGGACTGAAGTTTTAAAAGTCCACTAAGGCCTGGTTTGGGTAAAAAACTTAATCCAGATTATTGGTTTTTTGGGGCACAAAAAACCAGAGTGCTTTGGGTAATAATCTTAATCCAAAAAACCAGAGTGCTTTGGGTAATAATCCAATAATCCAGATTATTCGTCTGTCCTTATTCAAATTTTTTTTGCATTCGTTAGTTTTGCATTAAGATTTTGTGGTTTCTGGATTCCTCTTGACGAGACGAATCTAACAAGTATAAAATTATGGTCAGAACTCAAATTTTTTTGAATAAAGACAAACGAATAATCCAATAATTCATAATCTGGATTATTAGCCAAAGGAGGGAATAATTTGGATTAAGTTTAAGAAAAAACCAAACCGGTTTTTTGGATTATTTGACAAAAAACCAAAAAACCGGATTAAGTTTTTTACCCAAACAAGCCCTAAACCTAAAGCCTCTCTGTAGAATTTCACTGGGAGAAATAAATCTTCCGAAATGGACAAAAAAAAAAAATGCATGATTCAGGTGATTGAAAAATAAAAAATGTCAAGGTCAAATGTTGAATTTTATCCCCTCTTCTAGGGCCATTATCTTTACGGGGAGTTTGATTGACCAAGTTAACAGTGAGGACATACGAATTGGGGGATCATGCTGTCCCCAGCAGCATGCAATCCCCATCCGAGCCATCCATGTTCGGCGATCAATGGCCCAAATTTGTTTGGACTCAAACAGATCCGTACCGTTGATTGCTAAGTTGATCTAGGGACAGTATCCCCCGGGCGGGGTCCAGGACGTATACAATCTATAGGATGAGTATTTCTTTGAAATAATAATGTGGTTGCTCAATACTATCGTAACCAAGAACACATATAATGGGGCAGAGGTATCCATCACCCCCAACTGTCAAGAGAATAAGATAATTATAATTTTTTTCTCAAACTATGTCAAGATATACATCCTTGTCATTTAAAATTTTCTTGAAAATTTTAATACCGACCATTTGAAATCATTCACTTCCTCAGTTAAAATTACGCGTTTGTCACTGACTACCTTTCGTAAGCAATTATGGCCTATTTTGGCTCAATAATCCGTTAGAATCACTTTTTGTCTTTATTCAAAAGCTGAGGACGTGCTTTCATTTACTGTATTGAATACAACAACTAATGGAGGATCTAATAATATAAACTATAGAATACTCATTAGAAAAAGAAAAAAAAAGGATTCATGTTGGCGACCCCAAGTAATTGGGACATAAGGCTCTTTGGGTTTGGTCTGTAAATAAAGAACATGTCTAACCAATCAAATCAAGTAAATCACACATGTTTTAATAAGCTTTCCAAGGTTGGAAAAATATGTACATTACAACATTCACTCAGAGAAAAGCCACACATGTAACTTAAAAAACTTAATTTCTACAACTTCATGGTGAAAAAAATATAACCACTCCAAAAACCTCAAAAATCAATAATTGTTCCACATATTGGGCATACCCACATCAGACAAGAAGCTCTCTGAACTTCCTTCCCCTAAGCTTGGTGACCCTTTGATGTTATCACTTTGGGTGAAGTGATTTAGAACAGCTTTTATGACTTTTTTGTCACAAGAGAAGGGGTCCAAATATGAGCCAAGATGATCTGGTGGTATGGGTCCAAAGGTGGTGGGTGTGGTGATTTTGTTGGAGATGTTTGGATCCATGTGGGTGATGTGAGATAAAGAAGAAGTTGGGGGGTGGTGGTTCATGATTTGGTGGTGGTTTGGAGCAGTGAAAATGGAGAAGCAGGGCACTTGCTCATACTCATTTGATGATGGAAGATTTGTTGTATTATGAGTTTGGTCAAAGGTGATGTAGGAATCCATTAATGGAGGGAGAGATGAAGAGCTTGTGTCATCATAGCTGCTGCTGCTGATTCCCATGCCTTGTTTGCCTGGAACTACTTCTCTGTTCTTGTAAAACACTCTACATAACACCCAATCTTCCTGTTCATCCACAAACTAACCAAATTTCAGCAGAAATTATCAAACCAAAGCTAGAAAAAAGACCCAAATGATGGTCAGAACTGAAAATTTGTTACTATCTCAAATTAAAGCAGGTTAGATTTTAATTGGATGAATATGCAAATTTCCAGCTCCACAAACACATACAGATATACTATCATATATCACATCAAATGAAGTGATGTGTGACACAATGTGATTGAGAGCTTATATTTGTCAGCAACCTGGATCCAAAAACATCTATTTTTTGCTATTTATTATTGAATATGCGGTTGTCTTTTAACATCTATTGTGAGGAAACATGTGGACGTAGCAAGTGGAGTGGTAGCTCAGTGATAAGCACCGTGTATTCTCATGCGCTTGACCGGGGTTTAAACCTAACTCCAACTAACAAATACTGTCTTTCACCGAGGAGAAAAAAAACTCGGCACGTGTAAAACCGTCCATGGACAAGGGAGTAGGTTTAATTGGTTTTTCACAAGAAGTTATGCGCGAATCAGATTGTAAAGATTGGTAGTAGTTTTTTATTCAGTACTTGTCATTTTAGACTTTTAGCAAATAGAAATAAAGTCCTTAAAGCAATATACTAATTTGTTTCTCATAGGTCACCATCTCCCATTAATGATTTTTAATTCAACTGTTTGTCGTGATTAACACGACAAATGAAGATAAGGAAATTTCAATTAGTTACAATGGGTGTTTTTCTTCTTCTTTTTTCTGCCAATCAAATTAGGCCCATTTTTAGCATAGGCAAAATTCAGGACCACAAAGGAAAGGGACAAAGCAAATAATTCACTAACTTTTCTAGCAGTTGTGAAATTAGACTGATACAAAGAGACAATTCTATCAACTCAGGACGTTTTCTGATGAAAACTCTGATGAGAGATTCATTAGGTAATTTGAAATAGAATCCAAGCTAAAAGAGATGCTAGAAAATGTAAAGAAAAGAGTGGGAAGAAGAAAACCTTGACAGAAAAAGTTTTAGGAGGGCCAAGGGGACCTTCAAGCCGGAATTCGTGCATGACCCATTCGGATTTCCTTCCTTTGGGTGCCCTCCCTTGGTAGAACACAAGGGTTTTTCTCATCCCAACTAGGGTACCCCTGCGTAAGACCGGTCTGTCCTTCCCCGTGGCCTTCCAGTAACCAGATACTGTGGCCCTGTTTGTTCTCAATCCAGTTGCATATTTCCGGTCACGCTGGCTGTAAAAGTACCATTCTTTCCCTCCCACGCATGCTGTTTCTATGGGAAAAAAAAAGGAAGAGAAAATAGATGTATTAAGTCCGAATCTAATATCTGAGAACATGAAGGTGGCAAAATGCCGATCAAAAAAAAAAAAACAAGAACACGTATGGGAAATGCTTAATTAACATAGTTCTTCTTTCGAATGAAGAAGATGATATTGCATTTGATCTTATGCTGTCAATATTGTTCTCCTTTTGGAAATTCACTGAAGATAAACATGAAAATCAGAAAATACTTGGAGAAAATGAAAAGAATCAGGTGATGCAAATGTCAAGTGGCCGCAGATGAAATGATATGATTGCAATTGACTTGTCGCCGATCCAAAAAATATATTTTGCCGATAAAAAAAAAGAAAATTGACTTTGTCAAAAGAAAAAAAAAAAGTGGGATGCAGATGCTGCAAGGGTCAGAAGGACTTGTCAATGACTTAAGTGGCCCAGAACTTTGTGGATTAGGGGTGATGAAGCAATTAATCTGGCCATGACCACTTACCAAATTTCCAATTATGCAAGGGAAAAGAGTCAACTTTTGTGCTATAATGCAGAATTATTGGAAGGATTAGCTGTAATTGGCTAGGTGACAAATTGATAGGTTTATATCACTGTTACATGATTCATGATGTTGAAAATGGCAGCTAATTTTTTCCACCACACTGTTAGCTTGAAAACAAGATTGAAAAATGAATTACGCAAACGAAAAAAAAGGGAGAAATATGGGAGATTGATGAAATTGACTAGCTTTAAGCCATGTGATTGCGTGAAATTAGAACAATAAAGTCTAGTCAATTATAATTGAACTAAAGTGTACACGCGTGCGGTTGACATTAATTTGAAGGCTTGAGAGTATATGACTTTTGAGCTGGTATTGTACACGAGTGTATTCACAATTGCTGTCAGCGTCTTTTTGGAGGACAAGACCAAGAGTGTCAATTTCTTAGAAAAGTTATGAATGAGAAATATCCATTAAAAACAATCAAACATGCAAGAATCAAAAAACTTCAACAGATTGAGATTAACTACAATTTGAAAACAATTTGATTTATATACCGTAACTTAAAGTAATCCAACATAGTCAACTGGTTAAACGAAAGAACGAACTAGTTATTAACAGATTTCCAAAAAACGAAAAATATCACCATCATATTTTTGTAATGGACACAAACTAATGTAGAAAATCCTCTCTCTCTCTCTCTCTCTCTCATGGAAAACATCGAAACAGATAATGTTAATTATAGGATATCAAACAACATGCAATATGTACAAACTAAACATCTACGGTATAATCACGGCTACTACTAACTCCTCAGACATGATGATGGCATGGCATATCAACATATGCATATGTGTATATATATGTATGTATATATATAAAGTCAAAGAGGGTGTTGGAATTGAGGAGCAAAACTCACCAGGAATATCCCAGGGTTCACACTTGTTGAGGTCAACTTCAATCAGGAGAGGGCACTGACAGCATGTCATCTTCTTCATCAAGTAATCACATATCAGCTCTTCATCTCTTGGATGAAACCTAAACCCTGGAGGCAACTTCGCCTCCACCATGCTTAGATTGCTCATATCTCTAGAGAGAGAAGACAGAAAGAGAGAGAGAGAAAGAGAAAGAGAGGGAGGGTCGTTGCAACTTGCAAATATGGAGAAGGTGAGAATGAGAGATCTCCTACCAAGAAACTTAAAATTGTTGGTGTTATATACATGTACAATATTTATAAACAAACGAAAGTGGGCAAGTCTCTTTTGCAAAATATATTTTAAAAACAAAACACAATTCCAAAAACTTATAAAAAAAAAAACAAGAAGGGGTTAATTAAGTCAACCGGTAATTCCGTGTAAGAGATAGGGGTAGTTGGTATAATGAAGTTTGAACTAGGCGAGAGCGAGGGGGGAAATTATTACTCCCTCCGTCCCTTTTTTAAGTGATCTACTTAGAAAACGTGTATTTTTGCAAACGTTTAAAAATGTACTTTTGCATATCGTTTTTAAATTTTTTTTTTGCATCAAATTCAAGTGCTCATAATTTGGTATAAAACAAATTAAAAAGTGATATATAGAAATATGTTTTTTAGGGGTTTGAAATTGCACTATTTCCGTATGGATCACTTAAAAAGAAACAGAGGGAGTAGTCATCAAACGATTGTGTGGGCTTCACTGCTAAGTTTGTGAGTTTTTATGGAAATATATAGTGGATAAGGCCCATAGAACACCACGCAACGGTTGTAAAAAAAACTGAATAATCGCTCGAGATAGAGAGAGAGAAAGAGAGGGGGGGGGGGGGGGACGATTTCCACGTGTCAAGATGACATGGGCTCGCCAATAACGGCCAACCAGATGACGTGTACAGTGATTGAGATAGTCACTGGTCGTTGAATTGAGTTCCTGAGATGGAGCTGGCACTAAATAACTTCTCCTCTCTGGCCAATCACAAAATAGAGAGCATTTTCAAAACTATGCTAATCTCATTGGACCCCACTGCCGACTGTGTCATGACGCAAGCAACTCTCTTCCTCTTGAAGGTGTCCTTTTTGAACTTAGCCGTTTTTGAAGTATGCAAAACCCACCATAACAGCACAAGGCTGCGACGATAAGGAAATTGTTAACCTCCACCCAATATCGGATGACAATATATAAAAATCTTGATACTGGGTGACTGTTTTAACATTTCTTTCTTTTTTTTCTCTAAACAAGTGTTATTTGATCAATTAACTAGTGAATGATCTGTCTATCGGGATACGTAACATGAACAGCTGGCGGATCATTAAAATGGAACGAATGATGAGCCCCTCGGACTGGATCATAAAGTCTAGTCCTCTGAGGGGAGCCGGGTCGTGGATGGTTTTCAAATCACTGTCCATATTTTGGAGTGGGTTGCAAAATGATTGTGTTGCAAAGTTGCTGTCTTTAAACCCATAACTAGTCCATTTTTCTGAACACCAGTATGACATGGTGGATAAAGGAATAAAAGGATCTCCTAAGGCGTCGAGCAGAGTTACGTCTGTGGTTTGTTACATCTAGTGGTTGTGGGGGTGTAATTCCCTCCTCCGGTTGCAATCTAGACGTAACTATCCTTCCTCCCTTTTAATCTTTGTATTATTTCAGAGATTAATAAAGTTCTTTGATTATCAAAAAAAAAAAGGTGTCGGGGAGAGTTGTGAGAAACAGTCTTTTATTTCAACGGTCATGCTGACCTCCATCCAATAGGTGGACGATAACATTCAAATAAAGACAAACTAATTTGGATGTCAATGCACATTTTACTGATGTTAATATATGCTTTCACGGATATTAATTTATTTTTCTCGAATATATATGCATTTAATTTGATCAGAGACCTAATCTGCATTTGATCAGCTTGATATTTTTACGGAAGGATCTTGAAGAAAGACCCACAAATTGAGTAGTTCAAATATTGAAATGGGACCTCTAATGGGTCCCATGCGCCGAACTGTTTGGTCGTGTCGTATCCAAGAACTATAGAGAAGCCGGCTTTGTTCGGTTTGGGTTTTGAGGGAGGGTTTTGGGAGTAATAAGTAGAGAGATATAAAGAAAATTTTATTGGAGATTCATTGCAACCTGTTGGGAGATTTGGACCCGGTGGATAGGTACACCATGCTATGGGCTCAAATCCATTCTTGGATTCTCAATCGGGCTGGGCTTCTTCTCTTTCCTTTTGAAATCATCAAGTGCCGTCAACCATCCAACAAACATACCGTCCCCAGATCCATTGGAGGGAATTACGCCCAAAGTAAAGAAACTAGAAGCATTAATTAGTACTCCCTCCGTTCCTAAATAATGTCCCCACTTTCTCTCTCTTACCTTTTTTCAAATAAAAAAATGAAGTACTTTCGTGTATCATTTTTCGAATTTTTTCGCACCAAATTAAAGTGCTCGTCAAGTACTTTAATTCGGTGCGAAAAAATTCAAAAAATGATTTACTGAAGTAGTTCATTTTTTGATTTGAAAAATAGCACGACTTTTCGTAGTGGAACATTAATATGAACGGAGGGAGTATTAAATAGACATAAGAAATTACCACGATACAACATACTATATGATACGAAGATATGGCATCATCCTCAAGAGTTAGTCCGGTTACTTGGTTGATTTGCTCTCCACACAAATGATCAGTGATTGATGCTTTAGATCGGATCGGGGAGGAGATTAGTAGAGATACGTGTAAACGACACTATTGATAATAGAACCAAATATATATGCGTAGCATCAATGAGATCCATTGCAGCTTACATAGGCTTCGAACTTGAAGGAGACCAAAAGATGAATACTTAAATCCTTCATTTCTATCTTCAAGCTGCTCATGGCTTATTTTTCCTACACTGATCTATATAAAACGTCAAAACTTGTCATTGTTGAAGTTCAGATGCCGACGGCACTAGAAACCAACGAAAAAAGTGGTCTTCCAATTAATATTCTCCTTTGTCCAATTAACTACGTTGCTGTGTAAACTATACAATGTTAACGTGAGTTGCAAACAAACAAACTTTCGAGAGAGAGAGAGAGAGAGAGAGAGAGAGAGAGTTATCTCAGATAAATCAGATGAAGATGTGGAAAAATAAACTAAAGTGGGAGTCACTACTAGAAGAAACAAAGAGCAGTCAAGGCCTAATAACTGTGAAATCTGGGGTTTCTGTAGTGCTGTCATTCCGACTGTCCATGTCGAGCTGAACGGTTCAGATTAAATCCTATCCTAGCTCCTAAAAATCTAAACCATCCACTGCTCGGACTTAATCCTAGCTCCGAGAAATTTAAACCGTCCATTGCTCGGATTTAATCCGAGCCGTACATTATCTAAATGAGGGGTATAGTGCCTTGGGCACTACAGGGACCCATATCCAATAACTGTGGACCAGCAGGATTCGATACTAACATGTTTGATTTTTGAAAAATGATTTTCACACCCGCCTTTTATCCCCAAATAGCCACTTTTTGTATTTGTTCACCTTAAATTATCAAACTACCCTCACATCATGAGTCGCTTTTTCCATATGAAGGGCAATTTGATACTTTCAAATGAATAAAAAAAAAAAATGAAGTATTTTGGAATAAAAGAGGTGTGAAAATTATCTCCCTTGATTTATTTTTTTTTCCTACAAAATCCTCTAGAATCTAGAGAGCATACCTCCAGGAATATTCTCTAAAGACAGTAAAAGCAATAAAAAAATCTTGAAATTTATCCTCTAAAGGATATGATAGTTAAGCGATACTCTTCCAATTCCAGGGAAAAAAGAGGATATCATGTCCAGTGAGAAAAAGGTTAGGCTGGTAAATCTACATATCAGGATAAAGCTGGAAATTTGTGGAAATTTGTGGAAATTTGTGAGGATATCATTCCAATTCAAGCAATGTTTCCATATTCCACTGATTTGTGGAAATTTTCAGGATAAAGCTGGGCAACAAGTCATAATTTGGGTTTTCTTGTCAAGGTTTATGCCTAAGTGATACGTGACTATTAAGGACCTCCACTTTTTTGAGATTTCTAATATACCGTTTGATTACCAACAGAAAAAAACAAGTCAATATTTCCAAATTTTGCAAAGTTTGAGCACTTCTAAATGTGTGGTGATAATCTATCAGTACTAGTCATTAGTCAACTAAATTCAAAGTTCCAGAAATCTGAAGATAATATACGAGCAAGCGAGAGAGAGACAGAGAGTACCCACTACCCGCCAGCGTATAGCCGATTTTCGTCGACTAAAGAGTCATCATGGTTGCGATTCGCCTAACTCCTGTTTCAGAATATCCTCATTAGAAAATTTATGCGGATTTTGTAACTTGGAAGAGATAGAAAGTGATCAAAGATACTTGTGACAGAAGAGAGAGATTCAAAGTACCATAACTAGAAAAACAGAGATTCAAATTGAATAACATGACTTATTCGTCCTAACCTACTCGAACTGCAAGAACTTGTCGTCCACCCATAAAAAAAAAAAGCTGATGACAATGAAAGATCAGTTCTAGTAATGATTGGTTCTAGACTAGCCAACGGACAGATCGCAATTAGTCAAAATAAAATGCCACCTGTTAATTTTGATAAGAATAAGGCCACTATCATCCGACACAACAACGAAAACGAAAGCTCTGGGCAGCAACTACCAAAGTATAATTTCATAGCATTAGTAAAAAATGAAAAGAAAAAAATCTTTTGATGACCTCCTAAAGAAACAACACATCTCAGTTGCTGGAAACAGAAAGCTACTTTGTTTTTTGCACCAAGTGCTTTGAATTATCTTCAAGCATTTCACTTTTCTGTGATGGCTATGTTGCACAATTTCATGCCTACAACCAACCAAAATCATTCCTCGAAAATACCATTTCAAGCCCACTAAAAATAGCAACATGTTGCAGCTGTGCAAAATGACAAATGTTATTCAACGCTGGACGCGTGCACCGTCTCAAGCTGGGCCATTTGTCATAAAACCGACAACACCAGCTATCAGGGCCTCCCCGTCTGACCAACTCTTAACTGTTCTAAGCTCACTACAACCATAGAATTCTTCATGGTATCTTCTGCAGTCCAAAAAATTGAAGTAGTCGTTACCATTTGAAATTCTAATCCTTCCGACATTTCTAATGGTTCATTAAACCACTTGGAAGAAGTACCAAGATTATATTTTCATTGTTTAAAGTCCATGAAAGTAAAGAAAAATTTGGGAATGGGTCAAGATGATAGAAAACTGATGCAAACCAAATCAAGGGATAGATTAATAAGAGAGAGAAAATCCCAAAATGGGATACAAGGAGCAAAAGCTCTCAATATTCTTTAATCAATATATCAAAAACTACCTAATGAGGACCCAAGACACCTATTTATAGACACACTACTACAAAAGACACAAAATGACACTATTAACCCAAAAGTTACTGCATTAGACTCTCCCTCTATAGAAAACAACTTGTCCTCAAGTTGGACTACATGACAAAAGACACCTAAATAAAGACAACATAAAGTTTTTATTGTGCAGCTTCGAAGTAGACATGCTGCATTCCTTGTTCAACACGTCACCCCACAACCAATCTTTAATATCAGCTTCTTTTTGTATACATCCACCGCGTCCATGCTTATGTGCAATGAAATCATCCATGTACCATGCATTTTGTAAATCAAAATATCGTTGTAGTAGCACATCACACACATTTCCAAGTCGCACCAAGAACTATCCATCTTAGAACGTGGAAAAGTCACCACACTATGCTCGAAACTTGCTTGCTTGAAGATAAAACCCAAAGGGTCAACAAGCTGTCCCAAATCATCTTTTCCTTTTTTTGGTAATCTTAAATAGCGTGTGTAAGGAAAATGTAGCGGCCGAGGGCCAAAGGATTCATTGCCCTTGGCTGAACCCTAGACTTGGGGGACGGGACAAAATGCCCCCCTGCACCAGAAGGGCCACGTGTGGCGGAGTCCCCGTGGACGGTGGACGGTCCCCCGTAGGGGGGGGGGGGGGGGGGCCAGCGGATGTCGAAGGAGCGCCACCCGGCGAGGACGACGCACGGCCCTCGTGGGCCTCGGCTGGGCCCCTCCCCTCGAAGACAATCCTCCGGTAGCTTGGCGGACCCGTGGAGCTCCGGGGGCCTCGGGAGCCTCGGACCGCAGCCCCAGGACCTCGGATCACAGCCTCGGACTGCAGCCCCAGGAACTCGGATCACAGCCTCGGACTGCAGCCCCGGGAACTCGGATCACAGCCTCGGCCCGCCCCGGAGAGCGTCCGCCGAGGTCTCTCCGGGCCGAGTCGGTTGACGTCGGCGCCGAGTGAGAGGGGCACGTCAGGTGTCAAGGGGACTCGATCGAGGCACCCCTGACACCCTGAGTGGCTCATTAATTGTCTCAACCACTGCGCATGTGCCGCAGCTGTGGCAGGCCACCAACCCCACAGGCTACGCCTGCAGGGGGATTAGACTGATGGGAATGTCAGTGACGGCGACAGGTGACGACTCCGGAGCTGCAGCCGCCGAGGCGCCACATGCGGGACATACGTCAATCCATGCATTTAATGCCTTGGGAGGAACGGAGCGCGTGGCGCCCCCGAGGGCGTGGCGGACACGCGCCCCTCACGCCTATAAATAAGACCCTCCGCCTCTTGACTAAGGGTTGGAACATCTCTCTCTACTTTACACTCTCAGCTCCATTCTCTCAAACTCTACTCTGCACTCCTCCCCCAGTTGCTGACTTTACCATCGGAGTGCCTTCCCGGACCACCACCGTCCGGGCCAAGCACTAACGTGGTTGTTTCCCTGTGCAGGTCTCCCTCAGGCGAGCTCCAGCAGTTCCAGCCTCCTTCTGCGGCGGGACTCCAGGACCCCCGTGAGGTTCAGTTCATCTCCTCTCCCACCGTTCAGGTCCTAGCAGCCAGAAGAGGTCATTCCGGTGAAGCGCTTCCCCACAATTGGCGACTCCGCTAGGGACTGAGTTCTCTTCCAGCCTCTCTTCTCTCTTTAAGTGGTGGCCCTTCAGCCTTGCATAAACCTCTTCCACACCCTTCCTAGAGCTGCTAAAAGATGACTGACCTTACTCTTGGCTTGGATGCGTTCAACGCTGCCGGAGAATACATCAACAGCTCTAACCGCAACAGGTACCGCCAAGTCAGGAGCGACTTGGGGCTTACCCTCTCCCCCGTCCTCAACCGCGACGGAACAGTCACGGTGGCGCCCAGCGGCGCCGGCCCCAGCAACGCCAGGGCGGGGAACGTTTTGTTCAGTATGAACGGGGATGTGGTCTCCCTTGACCACCTTACGTCCCCCGCTCGAAGGGAGGCACTGCCTCCTCCTCCCCCCCTTACCGTCGAGGCCGAATTGGCCCTGCTAAGGAAGGAGGTGCTGGCCATGAAGCAAGCCAGGAACCAACCCGCAACCTCGAAGTCTAGTGGACGAACGAGGACCAGAAGACCCCTTCCGAGTACGAGGAGCGAGGGCGAGAGGGCACCCGTCTTCAGCCGCCTCGGTCCAGTCATAGAGGTGGACAGCCGAGGCAACGCATTCGTCATCCCCCAGAAGCACGTCCCCTCCCGGGGGCGGCGGACCCAGGGGGAGCCGACGAGACAGACCGAGTACCCGGAGGACAGCGCTACTGCCTCGAGCGCTAGAACTCCGGACATCCGCAAGGACGCCGAATACGCACGGCGGGTTCATAGGGACCTAAACAAGGGCAAGGAGCTAGCTGGAGCCCGTGACGTACGCCGGGAGCCTGGCGCGGGAGACCCGCCGGCGAGCCGAGGAGACTTCCGAGGCCGAGACCGGTCGGATGGTCGAGCTGGTGGCTGCCCCCCCGAACAGTCGGTGGATCGACGGGGGGCTCGGGAAGCCCACCTCCGGGACCACCGACGGGGCCAGCATGAAGGGGGTGTCACCCTTGAGGCCACTCCAGCAGGGAGGGGGGGCAATGACCACGACCAGGGGCTCAACCCAGGGGAAAAATATGAGCTCCGCCATCAAGGCGGAAGCATAGTGCTCGTCAACACTCGGACGGGGGATACGAAGGTCTACCATCCCGAGCGAGAGGCTAGGCAGGAGTATGCCGGGGACGACGTACAAGCTCTCAGGGAGCCGCGTACGAGGAGACGCTCATCCGAGCGGAGTAACGTGCACGTTGATCGCGAGGCTCGGCACAGGCAGGATGTGCCGCCCAAAAGAATCTGCGGGGTATACCAGACGGTCGACCTCAACCGTCCCGGGGCCAGCCAGTCCGACTCTCGGCTGGAGAAGCCCAAGCTGTCACCCTTCGTGGCCGAGGTCTCGAAGGTTGTCCCCCCCCAGGGGCTTCAAGATCCCCAAGTTCGACAAATACGAACCCACCACGGACGCCATTACCCACATGCAACAGTACCAACTGGTCTCCGAGCTCTACGGACATGGCGATGCCCTGATGTGCAAAACCTTTTCCATGAGCCTCGGGACCACCGCCCTCTTGTGGTATAGCCAGCTGGCACCAGGGTCGATAGTTGACTTCGACGAGCTGGAACGCGCGTTTACTTCTCGCTTCGTGACTAGCAATACGCAGCCAAGGACGCTTGACGCCCTGGTGAATATGAAGAGAGGGTCGGACGAGACCCTCAAGGAGTACATCGCCCGGTACTGGGAGGTGTACAGCTTGGTTGAGAACTGCGACCAAAAGGTAGCAGCCACCTCGTTCAAAAACGGTCTGGAGGACTCCTCGGATCTCTTCAAGGACCTCATGGTGCACCCCCCCAAGGACATGACTGAGCTCATGCGCACCGTGGATAGGTACAGGGAGCTGGAAGAATTCTTGGTGAACAAAGCTGCCAAAGGGGGAGGCAGCAGGACTTCCCTGAAGGAGGGAAAAAGGCAAGTCAATAACGTCAAAAAGGGCGGGAGAAACGACCAAGGTGGTGGAAACGGTAGCAGGGGCTACCGAGACAACAACAGGGGCAACAATGGCGGGGAAGGATGGGAGAGACCCCCAAGGAACGACAATGATTATGTGGCCGAGACGACCGTCTTCACGCTGCCAATCTACAAGCTGCTAACGGAGATTGGCAGAAAAAGGTGGTTCCTCTGGCCAGAAGATAAAATGGGGTCAGATCCGACCCAGAGGGGCAAGTGCACCTACCACAACGAGGTGGGGCATTACACAACCGGTTGCCGACCGTTCAAAGCCCATCTAGAGCGTTTGGTGGCCGAGGGGCGGCTGGAGGAATGGATCGACCGCACCAGGACTCAGACCCCAGCCCAGGGGGCACCCCGTCCTCCCCCTATACCGCAGGGGCAGCAGGTCCAGCAGGGGGGGGCAGCGAGGGCGGGGAGGAGTCATCGAGACGATCCATGGCCCGGTGAGCAAAGACAAAGCCGAGGCCATGCACCAGGAGCTGGCCAAAATAGAACAAGGAATGCAGGTACTCTCAATCGGGCAACCCCCGAAAAGGAAGTATCAGGAGCCCGAGGATCCCTACACCATCTCTTTCATCGAGCTGGATCTAGAAGGGTTATAGCTTCCCCACGAGGACGCCCTCGTGGTTGAGGTCGGGATCGGCGACATAGACGTCAGGAGAATACTGATCGATCAGGGGAGCTCCGCGGACGTCCTTTACTATTCGGCTTTAAAAGCCATCGGGCGGACGCGTGACGAGCTGGCCCCTTCAGACACCCCGTTGGTGGGATTCACAGGGCACCCCGTGTACCCCCCCGCAACGAGTTGATCAAATTCCTTAAGGATAACGTGGAGGTTTTTGCATGGACCCCTTACGAAATGCCGGGCGTCGGCCCGGGTTTCATCACGCATAAGCTTAATGTTGATCCGGCTAGGAAGCCAGTGGTACAGAGGCCGCGGCGGTCCTCGGCCATCCACTCGGACGCTGTGGTGGAGGAGGTCCAGAGGCTCCTTGAAGCCGAGGCCATACGGGAGGTCCAGTACCCCACCTGGTTGGCCAACACCGTGGTGGTCAAAAAGAAGACCGGCAAGTGGCGGGTGTGCGTAGACTACACCAACCTAAACGATGCTTGTCCGAAAGATTGCTTCCCGCTCCCCCGCATAGACCAACTGGTCGACGCCACCGCCGGACACGCCCTGCTCAGCTTCATGGATGCGTACCGAGGGTACCACCAGATCGCCATGGATGAGACGGACGTGGAAAAAACGGCCTTCATCATGCCAAGGGGGACTTACTGCTATCAGGTAATGCCTTTCGGCTTGAAAAACGCAGGAGCCACTTACCAGAGGATGGTCTCCAAGATGTTCCAGAGGGAGCTCGGGGACATCATGGAGGCATATATTGACGACATGGTGGTGAAAAGTAAGCTTGCGGAGGACCGCCTGAGCCACCTCGGTAGGATCTTCGCCATACTCAGGACGCACAAACTGCGGCTCAACGCCGAAAAGTGCGCCTTCAGGGTTGGCTCGGGAAAGTTCCTCGGGTACCTGGTCACTCGGCGTGGGATCGAGGCGGACCCCAACCAGATCGCCGCTATCCGGAAACTCCGAGCCCCCACGACCATCAGGGAAGTCCAGAGGCTCACCGGAATGGCGGCGGCCCTCAATCGCTTCATTAGCAAATCCTCAGACGCCTGCCGCCCATTCTTTGAGTCCATCAAGACCAGCAAGAGGGCGTTCCAATGGGACGCCGAGTGTGACAGAGCTCTCGCCCAGCTCAAGGGGTACATGGGAAGGGCCCCCCTCCTGGTCACCCCAGCGGAGGCAGAGGACCTCCATTTGTACCTGGCAGTGTCGGATCACGCGGTGAGCTCGGCACTGGTTCGACAGGAGGGGCCGGACCAACAGCCCATTTACTATTCCAGCAAAACCATGCTCCCAGCCGAGACGAGATATTTACCACTGGAGAAGCTAGCGCTGGCTCTCATCACGGCAAAGCACAAGCTCCTCCCCTACTTTCAGTGCCACACGATCATCGTCATTACCGAGTACCCCCTTCGGGCTGTACTTCGGAAGGCAGACCTCTCGGACAGAATCTGCAAGTGGTCAATGGAATTGGCGAACTTCGATATCCGCTATGAACCTCGGACGGCTATCAAGGGGCAGGCCCTGGCAGACTTTGTGGCCGAGCTCACTCCAAAGTTGGAGGCCGAGGCCCAGAAGGCTGGGGCGGCGGGCTCCGCCCCCGACAGTCCCGTTCCTGCACAGCCGGGCTTCGTCCTCAGAAGATCACCCCCGCGAAAAGCGACGATATACGATGGCGATTCCTGGCGCACGCATGTCGACGGGGCCTCTAACAGCCGAGGCGCGGGGGCCGGGATAGTCCTCGTTTCCCCCGAGGGCACCCTCCACGAGTGTTCCATGAGCATTGGCTTTCCCGCCACCAACAATGAGGCCGAGTATGAAGCCCTCATCGCGGGGCTCCGACTCGCGTTGAACCTGGGCATTGAAGAGCTGCAAGTCTACAGCGACTCCATGCTGGTGGTTAGCCAGCTTAACAGCGATTATGGCTCCGGCGAAAGCCGCATGCTTAAATACCTCAACCATGTCCTGAAGCTGCAGGAGGATTTCAAGAAGGTAGAATTCTGGCATATCGGCCGAGGTAGCAACGCTCACGCTGATGCCCTCGCCGCCCTCGGCTCGGCCTGCTCGGACCTCGGGGGCTCCTGGTCAATCATCCTGGGGGACATCCCCACCCCCAGCTTCGAGCCTGGCTAGGAGGACGTCATGTGGGTCGCACCAACTGGCCCTAACTGGATGGACCCCTTGGTCGCCTATTTACGCGACGAAAGGCTTCCGGCGGACAGCAAGGCGGCTCACCGGGTTCGGTGCCAGGCGGCCTCCTACTTCCTTTCACCAGCTGGACAGCTCTACAGGCGCACCTACATTGGTCCCGACTTGCGAGTCCTCCATGAGGAGGAGGTGCTCCCGGTTCTGCATGAGCTGCACGAAGGCAGTAGTGGCTGCCACTCAGAGGGGCGGTCCCTGGCCGAGCGTGGAGTCTCCCAAGGCTATTGGTGGCCCAAGATGAGGGCGTCAGCTGAGGACTATGCCCGGAAGTGTGGGGCCTGCCAAAAACACTCCCCCCCTCCTCCATCAGCCCTCTCTCCCCTTTAACCCGATCACCAGTCCATGGCCATTCGCGCAGTGGGGGCTGGACATCGTCGGCGTGCTCCCAATTGCCCCAGGTGGCTTCAGACACCTCATCACTGCTACGGACTACTTCACTAAGTGGGTTGAAGCCGAGCCCCTCATCCACATCACAGCAACTGAGGTGGAGCGCTTCATCTGGAAAAACATCATTTCCAGATTTGGCGTCCCGTATGCTATTATCTCGGACAACGGTACCCAGTTTGTGGCCGAGGCTATCAAGACACTCTGCAAGAAGAAGAACATTCGCGTCTATAACTCAACGGTGGCGTACCCCTAGGGGAACGACCAAGCCGAGGCCTCCAATAAGTCAATCTCTGCTGGCCTCAAGAGGAGGTTGACCAACAAACGAGGCAAATGGGTCAAAGAGCTCCCCAAAGTCCTCTGGGGCTATCGGACCACTCCGCGCAGGGGTACTGGCCGAACGCCCTTCTCGTTGGCCTACGGGATGGAAGCGGTCCTCCCCCTCGCAGCTACTGCACCTACGGATCGTACCGAAGACTTCCACCCTGCTACTAACGAAGAGCACATCGCCTCGGAGCTCAACCATGTGGAAGACCTCCGCGATGAAGCACACATCAGACACGCAGCCTATCAACAGGAGGTTGCTCGGGGGTACAACAAAAACGTCAGGGTCCGCCCCTTCAATGTTGATGACCTCGTTCTCCGTGAAGTGGTACAGAAGAAGCATAAGAAGAAGTTCATGCCTAACTGGGAGGGCTCGTTCAGGATCACCGCCAAGGCTGGCTATGGGGCGTACAAGCTGGCCGAGATGGACGGCACGGTCGTGAGCAACCCATGGAATGCCTCCAAGCTCCGGAAGTTTTATGGGTAGCCCATTACTCTTTTTCTGTTTTTACGCGGCCTTCGGTCAATTTTTTGTAAACCGAGCAGCCAACATTTCAATGAGTATTTCTTTTTAACATTCCAACCATTCTTTAAATCTACTCTGGGTACCCTAACGGTTCAGTGAACCACTACTCTACCGCTTTCCGCTGGCGTTCCGTTCGGTTGGCCCCTGTGCTCGGTGGAGCAGGGACCAGACCGTTTGGTCTCGGATGACTCCTAGTTCAAGCCCTCGGATTGTACTACCAGGCCTTGCTATCATCCAGCCCCCCTGCCAATACAGGCTCGAGGGATGAACGCTGGTCAGTGTTCAGCTACGGCCACCTCGGCTAGGGTCCGAAATCGGGGGCTATCGAAGCAATTCCCCACCTAAGCCGAGATTCCTCCAACCGCGCTCGGTGGCGCTGACGTGTTGGGTCTCGAAGGATTCGCCCGTCCTCGGTTGAGCAAACGGAAGCATGTTGAACCAATCTCCCGAGGCACGAGCGCACCGATACGGGCTCGGGAGAGGCGCCCACTAGTTGGTGCTCGGTCAAGACAGCCGTCTCGGCTTAGATGCGCGACTAGGGGCTGTCTTGAACCAACCCCCAGCCTAAGTCAGAGGTTCTCCTTAAGCTTGTCTTCGGCAGAAAGCAAGCGTGCCTTACTTCCTCCCGAAGAGGGGCTATTTACAAGAGCTCGGGCAGAGAGCGGCTCGGCGCAATCTACTAGAGCTTGGCTCGGCCTAAACTATCATCGTTACTTGGGAGTTAGAGAAATTGAAATCGATTGAAAGCATAATAACTGAAGGAAAAAGAAGCATTCATTCATATCAAAATTGGGGTCGGCCATGGTGCATCGTTCGTTGCCGACCCCCCGAATACCTGTTTAATTACAAAAAATCCGAGAACTGGTCAGGGCCTCAGAGTTCGGCGCCAGCCACAATAAAATAAAATCAAAAACAAAAGCCTAAATCTAAACCCCCGGGGCCTCGGAGTGATTGCCCTCGGTGCCGTCTTCGGCGTCTTCAAAATCATCCATCGGCATCTCCGGGACTTGGGGCTCGGGGGTCGGAGGGACAATCCTGGCTTCGGCTTCGGGAGGAGCGTTGCAGGCATCGACACCTCGGATGTAGGCCACCGGGAAGCAGTCCTTGTGGCCGAGGCGATAACCCTTATCAAAGGCCCGGGCCTCCATGTCTTCGGCCTCCTTAAGATACTGCTTCCCGGCTTCTTGCTCCCCCCTCCGGTAGCCGTGTCATTGGCCGCGGCCAGCATGTCCGCCTGGGCAGCCTGGAGCTCGGCAATCTTGTCCTCAACTGCATTGGCTAGGCCCAAGGCTTCTTTGGCTCTGTCCTCGGCAGCCTTGGCACGCTCCTCCGCCGTCCTGGCGGCCCGCTCGGCTGCAGCAGCTTTGTCCTCGGATGCTTTGATCCGCCCCTCGACCCCCTCCTTCTCAAGGCTGAGGTCAGCCATCTTCTTCCCGAGCCCCTCCAGCTCCGACTTCAACTTCGCCGAGGACTGGCGTTCCTCCTTCAGCTTGGCCTCGGCGGCCTTCGACGCCTTGCACAATGCTACCACCTTTTTGTGGGTGGCAATAGAGGCCTGGCTCGCCTACAGGGAAAGGGTGTGGTCAGTACCAAGCATGAAGAATAAAAGAATATGGACTCGGGGAGTAGGGAGTTACCTTGACTAAGCTACTGTGCAGCTCCAGGAAGTTGTCATCGATGCTGGAGGCGTCGAGGGCAGACATATCAACAGGGAGGGCCAATCCCTTCAGAAGAATGTTGGCCGTCTCGGGGTTCCTCTGGACGCTGTCAGCCCTCGTCAGAATGACCCCACTGCGGCCCGAGAAGACAGGGGCCCAAGGCTCGGCAGGAGGTGCGACCTCGGACCCTCCTCCGGCCCCTCGGCCAGACGTCACCTGCCTCCGACCCTGGGATTGGGCGGGGGCTTGCTGTTGTTGAGCCTCGGGGGCAGGGTGCGAGGCGTGCACGACGGTGGATGGACGAGGATCTGCGGGGAGCTCCTCGAGTGACCTCGGAGGGGAGGTTGGGGCAGAGTCCTCGCCTTCCCGGGGACGCTTCGCCGCGAGGTCCTCACCACTCCCCGGCAACTCCTCTCTCTCCCTCCGCAGCCCCGAGCCCCTCCCCGGCTGTGGGGCGCGCCTTCGGAGAGCTCATTGTTGCTGTTGCCTCAGCTGGGTTAGTGAGGGTCGTCCTGCGTCCGCCGCCATCAATCTCCTCAGCTGTCGTTCTCGGCCCCAAAGTTGCTCTAAATCCTCGTCTGGGAGAGCAACTCTCTCTCTCCTTCGTCGGTTGCTGGCTCTCGGCAGTTTGCCCCTGTGTAGGAAGCCATTGTAGCTCAGCTCGTAACCGAGAAGGAGGTGGGCTTGCTGCTGGCCGTGAGCATAAAGGGCCTGAATCACCCTGTCGTCGGAAAGCTCAAGCAGCCTTTTGTTGACGAGGTTGGTGTTTGCAATAAAAAGGAGGGAAAAGAGAAGATCGTAAGTAAAAACCCTCGGCAAAGGACAATATACATAGTAAACAGAAATGTGAGGAAAAGGTCTCGGCTTACTGGGCTCCCCTCGGCGGTGGTTCAGGGGCCAGGTGTGAGGCTCCTCGGGGGCCCACATATAGTTCCCCCTCACCGTCACATAGTTGTACTGGTGGTCTTCCGAGTCGTAGAGATCCCCGATGAGGTGGTCATATTCACTCCTCACCGAGAAGTAGTATCTTCTGAATTTGGAGCTGAGGCCCACCAGATAGATGCCGACGACATCATAAATCGTGGCCGGGATGCCATACGCCTCGGCCAGCTTCAGCACCGAACACAGGACTCGGTACACATTCACCACGACTTGGTGGGGGCCAAGGTTGTAGTAGTAAAAGAGCTGTCGAACGAGCTTCGGCATGGGGAATCGGAGTCCCCCCTCGGTGATTGCCATTAGGGGGACCGTGATATGGTCGTCCCCATACTGAATCCGGTCACCAAAGTGAAGCTCCAGCTCCACGTCCGCCGGGATCCCGTACCTCTCCCGGAAGGCCACCAAACGCTCGGGGTGCTCCGGGTCGAACTCCTTGACGAAGGGGCATTCCTCCTCCCCGAACTTAGGGAGGGGGACCTCCTCCCAGTCCTCGCTGAGTGCAAGCGTTGGGGGCTCGGCGCGTTGCGCTCTCGGGGCATGATCCTCTCCCTCGCCGCCCTCGGGTGGATTGGGCTCCAACGTGTTGCTTGGGGTAGCGTCGTCCCCATTACTCAAGTCGACGACCGGGATAGGATCGACGACCGGCTCATATATCTCCACCTCGGGAGACTCGGGGGCCCTCGGTGAGTGTGGGGTCTCGGCTGCCTGGGACGTTGATGCCCCGGTGCCAGGATTTGCTCTATCCCCCTCCATTATGTGGTAGTTCTCCGGGTAGATGGTCTGGAGGGGGGGTATGTTGAGTACGCTCGGGGGACGGTTCCGATACCGGTTGCCGAGCTCTCGGATATAGGCACGTGCTTCCTTGAAGTTATCGTCCTCCTCACTGTCGGAGATCACGAATGGCTCGTTGCTCATCCAGCCGAGAACCTATATATGTGCATGAAAGAGAGAACCCGTCAGCTATATGCATGGGGGTACAAGTACAAATCCGACTCCCGAGAGCGGATAGGGCTCGGCTAACTGAGGGGACCGTCCCACTCAGTGGAATCTCGGCTGGATCTAATGTGGTGTGTGCGCTCGGGGGAGACTATGGGCCTCGGCAACTGTAGCCGGGTGCCTCGGAAGAACAGGCTGAGTATTCAACCTGTCCTCGGAAGAACACGTTGAATACTCAACCTGCCCAGAAACCGGCGGCCGTGCGCCGCTGTGGGACTCGTCGGGAAACTCAAACAAAACAGAGCAAGACTGAAAATCGCTAAAAAGGGACCAAAACTGGTCCAAAAAAGCATGAAAAAGGCATAAAACAGCAAGAAAACAACGAGAAACATCGATTTACCTCGAGTTTTGGTGCTAGAAGTGGCTGAGAAGCAAGATCTGGCTTCGAGACGGTTCGTCTTCCACGGCGGCGTGAGTTCTCTCCGGTGACAGCGAAATTTCAGAGCAAACAGTGCTCTCTCCCTCTGCCCGAGGTTCTATATATAGGGGGGAGAAGGGCTGTCACCCGTCGCAATTAATATGGAGGCGATGCGTCGGCTCGGGAAACAGCGTGGCGGCTCGGCTGACCAGTGAGGGCGTGACACCTGTCCGCTCCGTTCGAAACTTTCTGGCGCGAATCCCATGCGCCGGCGCTCGGACGAATGCCGAGCTGACACGTGACGGCTGACGTCAGCCCACGTCAGCGAATCTTTGACATCGGATAGCCCAGCGGTCACATCACGTCCTTTCAGATTCAGGGCGGTGTGACGTCCCGAGCGTAGGGCTCGGTTGAGCATCGTTCTCGGCAGGGACTTTGCACTCCCACGGCCGCTCGGAATGGTCAACTCCCTCATCCAAGAACGCCGAGTAAGGAAGTTGAGGGGCTATTGTAGCGGCCGAGGGCCAAAGGGTTCATTGCCCTTGGCTGAACCCTAGACTTGGGGGACGGGACAAAATGGGCCCCCCTGCACCAGAAAGGCCACGTGTGGCGGAGTCCCCGTGGACGGTGGACGGTCCCCCGTAGGGGGGGGGCAGCGGATGCCGAAGGAGCGCCACCCGGCGAGGACGGCGCACGGCCCTCGTGGGCCTCGGCTGGGCCCCTCCCCTCGAAGACAATCCTTCGGTAGCTTGGCGGACCCGTGGAGCTCCGGGGGCCTCGGGAGCCTCGGACCGCAGCCCCGGGACCTCGGATCACAGCCTCGGACTGCAGCCCCGGGAACTCGAATTACAGCCTCGGACTGCAGCCCCGGGAACTCGGATCACAGCCTCGGCCCGCCCCGGAGAGCGTCCGCCGAGGTCTCTCCGAGCCGAGTCGGTTGACGTCGGCGCCGAGTGAGAAGGGCACGTCAGGTGTCAAGGGGACTCGATCGAGGCACCCCTGACACCCTGAGTGGCTCATTAATTGTCTCAACCACTGCGCATGTGCCGCAGCTGTGGCAGGCCACCAACCCCACAGGCTACGCCTGCAGGGGGATTAGACTGATGGGAATGTCAGTGACGGCGACAGGTGACGACTCCGGAGCTGCAGCCACCGAGGCGCCACATGCGGGACAAACGTCAATCCATGCATTTAATGTCTTGGGAGGAACGGAGCGCGTGGCGCCCCTGAGGGCGTGGCGGACACGCGCCCCCCACGCCTATAAATAAGACCCTCCGCCTCTTGACTAAGGGTTGGAACATCTCTCTCTACTTTACACTCTCAGCTCCATTCTCTCAAACTCTACTCTGCACTCCTCCCCCAGTCGCTGACTTTACCATCGGAGTGCCTTCCCGAACCACCACCGTCCGGGCCAGGCACTAACGTGGTTGTTTCCCTGTGCAGGTCTCCCTCAGGCGAGCTCCAGCAGTTCCAGCCTCCTTCTGCGGCGGGACTCCAGGACCCCCGTGAGGTTCAGTTCATCTCCTCTCCCACCGTTCAGGTCCCAGCAACCAGAAGAGGTCATTCCGGTGAAGCGCTTCCCCACAGAAAAGGAGCCTATTCAAACACCCCTTGCACCTTGTGCAACTCGGAAGGCAAATAATGGAAGCAATCATCAAGTTTTGGCTCTCCAAACTCTTCACTCATTCGTGGATAATAAAAAACGTCATCCAACTTCGGTGATAAAACCAAAGCATAAGGGTCTTCATTTATCACTTCCTTGCTTTCTTGCTTATCCACAAGGAAGTTCGCCTTGATCATATCAACTAGTTTACTCTCTTCATTGTCAACACAAAACTCTTCTTCAAACTCATCCTAGATTGGAACATTTTCAAATTCACCACTACTCTTAAAGACAAGATCATCTTCCAAATTACTTCTAATCTTAAGGACAATGTCATCCTTAAAATCTTCTTCAATCTCCAAGATAGAGTACCCTTCAAGATCATTTTCCTCTTTTAGGAACTCATCAAAGACGGGAAGGTCCTAAAAAACCGCCATCTTTAAAGTCATCTCCAAGCTCTTCACGTAAAAAGAGAGAAACATCATCATCGCCATCAATATCATGGTTTGGAAACTCGTCAAACACGAGAACTCCTTCAAACTTACAGACAAAGTCTTCATTTGGAGACTCATCAAAGATGGACAATTCTTCCGACTCACCATCAATATCATCAATCTCAAAGGCGTTATCATCTTTAACACCACCTCCAACTTCATCCGTATTGAAGATTCTCTCTTCCTCAAACTCCTTGCGGTCAAAACTAGACTCCAATTGACTTTGACAATCATTTGTAACTTTACTTGAAGGTAGCAATCGTTGTACCTTCTTCATTAAGGTAGCAACTTGTCTATTTCACAACACATATTGCACCTTGCCACTCAAGGTAGCAATTTGTGCCCTCAACTCTTTAATATCATGCCTATTTGGATTGCCATAGTCGTAATCATCATCTTTACCATTTTTCACCATAAATCCTTCAGCTCTAACTCCTCTCCTACCTCTACATCCTCTTTGAGCCATGTACAACACCAAAAAAAAAAAAAAATCAACCTCCACGATCAATTTAACCCCAATCAAGCAAAACCCAATCAATTGGGACCCCAAACTTCAAACAAATCACAAGAAACCCCCGATAACAACTCCAAATATCAACCAAATCGCCACAAACAGCAGTAAATCGAAACAAACCCAGGCAAAATGACGAAACCCAAGTAAATAGTAGCAAAACACATTGAAATCGGACCTGAAACTGTACTGTAGAGGCCTAAAATCACTGTAATGAATTTGAAATCAGTCCAACAGTCAGATTCGAGCACTGAAATCACAGTACAGGGGCTGAACTCACTGGGTCAACTCGAAAATCACTGATTCGAGTAGCAAACATGGAGTTTCGAGTCCCAAAACCCAATTTCGAGTACTGAACAGCAGGATTCGAGTCTCAAAACTTCAAACCGAGCACCAACATAGGGTGTAGAAGGTCTGACAGTTGGAGTCGAGTGGTGGGTCACCTGTTCGAGCACTAACGAGGTCCGAAATTGCTCCAGTAGTCTTCGAATCACCAGATCGAGGTTCGAACTGGCTCCTATTCAGCAGGTCGAGGGTCAAACTGACCTCAAATCACCATATCGAAGGTCGACAAGAGGTTTCGAGTTTGAGAATGATGGAAACTGCCTTGATCAGGTTTTCGAGTTCGAGAATGATGGAAACTGCCTTGAACAGGTTCGAAAAGGGTCTGTTGGAAGTCGAAATGGGTTTTTTAGTCGTCGGAAATGGGCTTGCAGCCTTTGAAATGGGTGGAAATGGGTAGATCTAAACAAAACAAGTGGGGTGGGTTGATTTGGGATTTTCCGGTGAGGTTTTCCGACGCCGTTTTAGGGTTCCGGAGAGGTTTTCCGGCAAGGTAAGATTCCGGTGTGATTTTCAGGTGAAATGAGTGGTCAGGATCTGAGCTTAGTGCTCTGATACCAAATGATGCAAACCAAATCAAGGGATAGATTAATAAGAGAGAGAAAATCCCAAAATGGGATACAAGGAGCAAAAGCTCTCTATATTCTTTAATCAATATATCAAAAACTACCTAATGAGGACCCAAGACACCTATTAATAGACCCACTACCACAAAAGACACAAAATGACACTATTAACCCAAAAGTTACTGCATCAGAAACAGTCTCTCTATACAAACAAGACTGTCTTTCTCATTCCAGTATGCTAAAAAAGACGTTAGGCACAGTCATTCACACAAGGGAGCCCATGGTAGGTAGATAGACTTTGAGGTTTCGTGTGAACTGGACACACACATGCACATATCCATTAAACGCACACAAAAAAAAGGTTATCCTATATATGCTAATTATGACGCCCAAAACGGAAATGCCTACATAAACGTAAAAGCAACAACTTGAGACTGATAAGTGTACCCAGAGTCTTCAGACTATAGCCTATTGTCAGTATGCAAAACCATAGAAAGAAACGGGATCATAAATGGATGCAAGCCAGATACCTCATAGTCTGATGGACCATAATTTCTTAGAAATTGCATATCATAAGCATTGAACCATAATAAGAAAGATACCACAGAGAAATAAAACATCACACAAGTTACATTTTATTGCTCTTCAAAGAAATGAACATAAGGTAGTTCCTAAGATTGTCCCAAAAATTCTCTCCTAACAAAATAAGAAAAGTAGAAATAAATAAATAACATTATTGAAAAAAGAAGCAACACCTCCAGTTTATACTTTTGGTTCCCATTGTACTGTCATCAAACTATCAAAGCCAATCCATAATCCACCATTAAAAGATAGTATGTGTCAGCACTATTTTAGTAAATGGAAGAAGTATTGTCTACATGCAAGTTGCCCAAGCTTGGACGTGGCAGGGGCTAATTCAAAGTTATCAAATTGCAAGTGTAAATTGATCACTTATTGTTTTATTACTTTTTACAGGTACACAAAAATACCTAGGTGCGCCTGTATGGAGATGGTCCAAAACAAAATACCTAGGTGTGCCTGTATGGAGATGGTCCAAAACAATAACATATACCAGTACACAATTCTAGGGCAAGATGAAATATCACCTACTACATAAGGTTGGTTGAGATACGCCTGAACAATATCATAGAAGACTTACCAGTGTCCATCTGAGCCAGATCTGAATGATTTAAAAAGTTTTGCACTACGATTTTGCGGGATGCGATGGAATACCTTACACCAACAGGCTTGAGTGGTCTTGCCTTCTCAAACACTAACAAAATAGACAACAAAACAAAAACTCAAATAAAGTAAATCTTGCCTGAGAGGTTTAAGTTAGACCCTCATGATATGTTTTCCCAAAGGGGTAGCTTCAAACCAAAGCATTTTACAATTCAGTAAACAGGCCAAAATTTTCTTTTCTTATTCTTCAAAACAAAAGAGTAATAAAGATCAGATTGGGTTCAAGCACCATATGAATGACTCCAGCAACCAATCATAGCAATCATCAAACATTTCAACATGCATGTGAATAGCAACAATAATAGCTGTAGAGTTACATTGCAATGACAATGAAATGCAGCATGTTTACTGTAGTAAGTTTAGTAAGTCAAATTGCACATTGTCTCAGAAAGCGGAACTAAACCAGTGCCACATCCAATTTCCAATTTTTTAAATCGATCACATGGTAAAGTAAAAGCCCATTTGAGTTATGAATGAAACAACATTTGAGTAATATCTTACAATGCAAACATTGTATCAATACTTATTTGCAATCAAAGCAACATTCCTCGGTGATAATGCAGGATCAAAAATCGGCAAAATGAATGCTTCCAGAGATTTGTCTTGTTCCTGGAGAAACAATAATCTGTCAAGCAGAATAATAGTTTCGATAACAGGCCCCAATGCAGCCCGAAGAGACCAATACGGCCCAATAAGTTCCTGCATCAAATTGTTACTCTTATCAGCACTGCTAAGAAAATAATATAGCACAAGTTAAGCCAAATTGTTGGATTGTCATCCCCATGTAAAAGCAACCACCAAACATAGTATAACATAATGAACAAGACTGATCATTACAAGCAAATCTAGACTTCCATACATGCTAGCAAAAATAAAGGAAAGCCCATGTCAACCAGCAAACAGCCTGAAAATAGCAGTCCAGGCTTGCATGTCACCTCTTTCTCCATCACTTCAATTGCCAACTTCTTCAAACCAAAGTTATCAATCTCGTAATGGACCGTGCCGGTTTCTTTACTGGTACGGTACCTACCGATATTGGTGGATCTGTTGGGATTCCACCCCGTGTGGGCCAGTTGGGCTTAGGCCCAGAGGGAGTGGACTAGGGTTTTAATGTGTAACTCTATAAATACTCTGTGATGCCTTGTTTATGTAGTGTGGTAGCACAATGTAGAGAGAGAGAGGCAGAGAGTGTGAGAGGGGGGGCCGGTTGTGGCTCTCCCGGAGAGAGAGATACACGAGAGAACTGGTGAGGATTTCATTATTGTGAGATTGAGTGTGAGTGTGTAACACAAGAACACGGAGTTTCTCCGGATTTTAGTGAAACCCCCCTCCCCGTGGATGTAGGTCCGATTTGGCCGAACCACGTATATTTGTGTGTTGTGTTTCTCTTGATTTTACTGCTTCTGTTGCGTGAGGTGCGTTGTTGGAATCCTAACAGGATCGGCGTACCATTTCACATTTAACATTCAATTATTAAAGGCTCATTAAAGTTGACAAAAAATTGCACTTCAAATTGTTGAAAATGGAAGGAAAATTTAATTTGGGTAAATATATTGTGACAAAGTCGACATTGGAATTGTCCAATTATTTTCCCTCCAGCTGTTTTACTACTTGTTAGTGCAGAAATATACTACTATCCTAGTTTTGTTTTACTTGAAAGTTAGATGTACTGCTACATACCCACCCCACACCATGAGTACGATGCATCTTTCATCTGATTTTATCTTCCTCAGCCACACCCAAACCGGACTATACATGTACACACACATACATAAGATTCCAACCTAATCTCCAACAATTTTGAAGAAAAATTACTGAAATTACAGATCTATAATCTATGTACCAGAGAACGTGTTCCGAATTCGAGTTTTTGGTGGTAAGCCCACAGCAAAATCTGCAATTTAGCACAGAGATCTATACCGGATGGGACACTGGCAAATGACAGGAACAGCCGGGAAGATATTTTTCCCGGAATGGTATCACCTGCATGCTGTCCTGTTTTGCCTCCGGTACAGTACATCTCAGCTGGTACGGGACGAGATTCATAACATTGCTTCAAACTTCAACTGTGCAAGGCCGACTCCATGAACATTCTTCGTGTATAATTCTATGATCAACAATATTTGTTACCTAATCACCTACTTTGGCAAAAACTAACACCCTCTTGCACCTGCCAATACATTTCTACCAAGGAAGCATTGTAGCTTTTACCCACTCAACTATCCCAAAGATGACAAAATTCAGCGAATTGGATGACACGAAGTCAATAACTCAATCCTTGGACTTATTGTCCCTATAGATGTCATAGTCACGTTTTTCATAGTAATTAACTGTAAAAAGTATGGGATGGAAATAACCATTTTCTTAGTCAATCAACAACATAAATATCATAAATTTACCAATGGTGGAGTCACTTCTTTAACCCTGGAGCTTTGGTATCTAATCTAGAACAAAAGGTCAAAATCTCATTTTTTCTATTTCCTATGCAAGGTGAAGTAACTACATATATCTAACACAAGGAAAAAAGAAATGGCAAATGATATGATAATAACTTACGGAAAAAGGTTCAGTTTTCTTCCACAATCCAGCAAAATCAATTTCATTCGAACAGGAAAGACCAAGGCGAAGCAGTCCAGACCGACTGAATTTCTCGAAAAGTGAAACTTTGTCAATAGGTTTAACCTCTCCACATTTGGCACTCTGATTAGAAGACAAAACATGAGATGAGCCATCATTGACCCAGGCTGCGCCCACCAAATCAGCATCGTCACAATATTTAAGAGTACCATCGCAAGTATTGATGTTGTAAGCCCCTGTAAAATGAACCATGAATAATCAGCCGACAGCAACTGGTACATTACAACTATGAGGTAAGCAGCTAACTGATCCAATCAAAACCAAAGCTGGTAAACACCGAAACTGAGCCTAGTCTGTTTGCCTCACACAAGTTCCCCTTTGAGATCACCTAAATGGAACTGAACCACCTTTGTTATTGTCTAGTCCTGCTTCAGAGAACTTCATGGTAGAACAATTTCCTTTTTTCATAGAGCTTTCCCCAGATAAGGAATTAGGGCAGCCCGTGTTTTCATGTTGCATATGAGACTCTAGGATCCTCTGATTCTGTTGGCGACGGAAAGCTTTCCCTTGACGCCCTATTGTAGGACTAGTTGTCAAAATTTCCGGATAATATCGGAAAAGAACCTTCAAAATACTGAATAACTGATTAGTGGAGCTTACTAAAACAAATAGCATCAAGGGGGGAAAAAACAAGAAGTATAGCAGTGAGCACCATCTGAAAGGCAGCGCGGAAAGCATGCAACTCGAAATTATGAAGACCAGCATCTTTTCCAAGACTATTCCATCTCTCTGCACTCTGAAATCAAAAAAGATAGTTAGTAGTTACTCGTACAGTTGTATACTGTAGCCATAAAGACTCTTAGATAAGTTCCCTTATAGTTAAAAAGTATCCCCTAGATATTGAGCATTTTATGATGGTCATCCCTTAATTAACCCGAGTCCCAGACAGATTTCAAGCCAACTAACTTCTGATAGCTAAGATACAGTGACAGGACATGAAGTCGAACTTCAGTCTCTTTCTTGAGAGAATACAACAGAAGCTTGCTGGAAAGAGATATTTAATCAGGAAAGCAGGCATGTTTTGCAATTTGCACATACCTGACAGGCAAGATCACGAGAACTTTTTCCAAGTAACAAACCAGCATCATTAACACCTTTACTCATGGGAAATCCACACTGAGAAGCAACATTTTCAATTCCTCCCTCGGACAGCAAGTTGTAACAACAACCAATGCTGACCACTGCCTTAACTTCATCGCACTCCAAAAAAGTCCTTACAAATCCATCTTCTATGTTAGGTGATATAGAGCACAAATCAGTAGCATAAATTTTAAACAACAACGATTGATATGTCAGTGCTCACTGCTCACCTAAGCATGCTTACTGACAGGTCTCCACATGCATGAAGTCCAGCAAGAAGCAACGGGCATTTGCTTCCTTCAGGAGGAGGAGGAACTTTCCCCTCAAATGTCCCATGAGTATGTTCAGCGGCAACTTGGTCAATGAGGTTTGATTGCTCACCGTCATCTTTCCGCTGCAAGGAGTAACTCAATTCTTTCAACATGTCAGTGGACAGGATACGACATGTGACTGTCTTTGGCATGGTCAAATTTGTGACATCCGATCTAGCAAAAAAATATGTAAAGTCAAAATGTGCAACACAATTAAGAATCATATACTTTTTCAGGCATCATATACTTTTCCATAGGGGGCAACCAATATAGTTAAATGTGACAAACTTGGCATTTGAACATAGATCACCTGAGTGCGACCTTTCCACCTTGTGAAATCAAAATCTTACAGCTTGAAAAACCATCATAGTTGGGGTTTTAAAAAATGTTCTCTGGTCAGTGATAGGGGCGCAAATGTGCCCACTAGCGGGCCCCTAATTTATTGTTGTATAATTTTTGGTACAAAAACGACATATCAGTCAGCATATGACCAAGAGAATTGTGCTGCCAACAACCTTGAAAAATATTTAAGTATCTAGGAATGCCCCCCCAAAAGCAAAGATAAAAAGGGAAAAAAAAAAATACTGACACAGCTGCTTCTACTCTAGTTAAATCAATTCCAATACCGCGATTTACGCATCTTAGCAGCATAATGCTTTTTGATTCGTTCAGCACGTGCCTCTGTAATCCTTCCATGATGAGAACAAGCATCTATTGCAATAACGGAAAGCTGGTACTCGAAAGAAAGCACTTGCGCAAGATAACCCTAACAAAACAAATTACAAAATGAATAGGAATAAAGGTGTTAATTAGTGAAGAAATGGCTTTTCCAGATGAATACAGAAAAAAGAATGTTAGGTGATCCAAGATTCTAATTAGAGGACAGGAACCCAATACATATTTCGTATCCTTATGATTGTTATATCACACAGTACCTTGGGGAAAGATAGAAGAGTCAATTGAACTTATTGGTTGTCCTTATTTGAAAGATTCTATATACATGTATTTGAGTTAATTCAAAGTAAGCTCCAATCAGGACAAAAAAGAAGAAGAATAAGAAGTAGAAGTAAGCTCAAAAGCAGCAAATTTAGGTCGAAGGCCCAGGTAAAGATGCACCTGACCGGCACCAACATCGACTACTGTACCAACTCCCGCACTCCTTGCAATAGAACTGATAATGGCAGCCAGCCCTTCAATCTGCTCCCACAAAATAATGCAACCAATCAAAATAGACATCCACAACCCTCAAACTTAACAAAAACCAAAGTCCAGAGAACTCATGGACCATACAAATTCAGATTTTTACCTGGAGACAAGCATAAATCATCACTTTTTATAATTTCTTTGGTCTGATGAAAGGGATAAACGTACAACTTCCAAAGTGATATGGCTATGCGAGGGAAGCATTTATCTTGTTAATAATACATTAAAGAATGGGAAAAAAAATTTATCAGGTTTAAACTTGGTTCTAGGAAAGATCCCTTAATACCTGAGATAACAATCTATCCCCATATATTTTATGATAAATGTGGCCTCCATAATTCTGTCGCAACAAACAGCCCCTGTAGTACCACATAAACCAACTGATTACCAGAAGCAGCTTTTTCTAGGACTTTTGGGCTATTAATCAATATTTTTCAACTGGCAACGAATGTTGTGGAGAGAATGGTTGCAATTACGAACAGAATATGTATTCAAACTTAACAGATAACAATCTGAGTTGAACCGATTGGGTCATCCTGACAGACATGTGTGTGTGTGTGTGGGGGGGGGGGGACAAAATCCAAAAAGTCCAAAAAGGAGGAAAGCAACTTTGAAACTAAAGAAGTTGGACACATACTTCATGTTTTTTCTTCCGATTCATGCCCTGGGCAATAACATTGTTAAGTGATCTAATGTGCAGATCTGGTGATACCTGCAAAAAACCAAAAATGCCACTCACACGTATTTATAAGAGCCCAAATAACTGCGAATACAAGATTTGAAAAGGAATTCAAAAACAAATAAACAAAGCCCTCCGAAATCAGGACCTCGAATAAAGTCCTTTGGATTGGTCATGAGAACCGTGTGTCTGTTCAATGAAACAACAAAAGCTAATTTGGTGGACAATTTACTTCAACTTCAGTGATATTCAAGGACCTTTTTGTGAATCTACACACACTCTTCATAAAGTACAACAGGAAATGGTTATTTGAACATGCCAGTAACAGCTAACATGAGTACAAAATAAATGGAAGAACACCTTATGCAGATCTGCCTGTTCACGAGGAAATGCAAGAGACCTTGAGGTAAGGATAAACTTCTTGAGAGAAGCGGGCCAGTTGTCCTATCACAAACAGCATTAGAAAAGAAAATAAAGCGTCAGCGTTAAGCTAAAACTAGGATTCTTTTAAAAGCCATCACAAGACCGAGACAAACAATTTACTTGTATTTGGCCCTAAAAGTTTATCAGAACGTTACCCATCCATTGCAAAGCCTCGATTGATGTAAAAATGAGATGGTTTAGGGTGGGGAAAAAAAAATTGATCTTATTCTGCCCTTGCTAAATATTTCTCCCTCTTAGCTTCGCTGTTGTTTTCCTCCACTCCCCCATATCATGATCTGTTTCTTCACTTAGTCCAAATTTGGTCCATATAATTTCTTATTTGAAGTACCTTTGGTGGATCGCACATTGTCTTGGACTCTTGATTACACTGTAGACTGTAGTTCTACAATTAGAGTTATTTCATATAGGAAAGAATGTGTACTGTCTATAGATACCATTTTACGTTAGAAGGGTGGTGGGGGATGGGGTAGGTGCCACCCCACCCCCAATTCCTAACCCTTTTTTTTTTTTTTGGACATTGATATAGTTCCATTAGACACCGTATTGCTATTCAGATAGCTTTATATTTCCTATAAAGAGAGTCTTGTTGATAATGTAAATATCGTAATTTAACAAATGAATGGTTCGGATTATAACAATAATATCTGAATGACATTCATTCGAAAACCACGAGAGAGTTGCAAGCTTTTATTCTTTTTGACATAAAACAACAATGCATGAATTTACACGTAACCTTTCTCTTCACACTTTTACGGACTGACATGTAACAAAAACAAGTGTAATCCTATTGAAAAGCGCTAGTCCCGAATCCAAATCATTGCTCCGCCACTGAGAAGTGAGCACTCGAAAACATGAAATCTGCTCCAATGAAGAAACATTCTAACTCCGCCACTTTCATAAGATTTTTTTATCGAGAAATGTAGAGTGGATTGCATGGGCAAAACAACACAAAACACGTCCCACAAGGCAGAAATCGGGAAGAAGAAAAATAAGAAACCTGGACAACACCAGAAGGAATTTGAAGAAGATATTCGACGGGTTCATTCCGTAGGCAATCAATCCACTCCTTATCAACAGCTTCCCAAAGTCTATCCTGTCGATATTACAGTAATATTTCTTCATGTGCATACACAATCTCATTTACAACTGCGCACACACATGTAGAGAGAGAGAGAGAGAGAGAGAGAGAGAGAAGAAACCTTGTAAAAATTGACGACATGAGCATCGACGAAGAAGGTGAAAGGCTTGAGGAAGTCGATTATAGCGTGAATCCAATCTAGGGTTTGCGCAGCTGTGTCGCACATATACTTTGCACCGACGGACATTTTCGAAGGGAAAGCGCGACAGTCGTTTGCTGTGCTCGGCGACAGTCGTTTGGGGCTTCTCGTACCTCTTCCCTCGTAGATTTAGCTATTTTCCCTCCAAAATTAACATCGTATTTTTACTCCCTCCCTCCCAAATTATTCATCAATTTCAATGTAATTTTTAAGTTTTTCGTAAGTTTCAATTTATAACGAATTTTTATATGCAATATAAATTTTATTTGATATATCTTAATTAATCTTATTACACAAAAATTCTAAAATTTTTAAAAGTATTATGGATTGAATGTTATACATAATTGAAAAATTGTACCAACAAATTGGAAAAGAGCGGTAGTACTGAGATTTTTTTTAAAAAAAAATTGTTCTCATATTTTTCTCATTACTACTCTATATTTGTTGTTCGTCATTTTTATGTGTTTTCTTTTCTTTTTTTTTTGCTTTTCACAGTAGATATTTATTTTTAAAATTTCTATTGTCAATATAAATGGTTAATTCAAAAAATAAAACTTGAATATTACGAAAAAAATATAAAAAAACGAAATTAATGGCAAAACAAAAAGGTTTGGGAAGAACAACTTGTAAGATTTGCAATGGTATTGTTTAGAGCATCACTAGTGGTATACTCAAATATGGATACTCAAATATTGTCACGTCACATTTTGAGTATTCATTTAATGGGTTTATAAGTTTGAGCATCTACCCTTCGACAATGGTTCATTTATGTCCATAATAAAAAAAGTATTATTCACTCTATTTTTATTCATAAAATGGGTATAACTTTAAATTTGTTCATATATTTTTTTATAATATTATTACCATTTAAAAGATATTCACAATACGTTTAAAATGAGATCAATCTTGAACATATTTTGGTAAAGATTAAAAATTGATAATTTCAATTTTTGGGAGAAAGTGCAAAAAAATTGAGTTTTGAATTAAGTATTTAAAAAATGGAGAGCGAATGTTGTTACTTTTGATACGGTGTGGTCCCCAAAATTTGGTTATTGAGAAAGATTGGTAATTTTGAGTATCCAAATGCCAAAAGTTGAGTATTTGTAACAAATGTTGTTAACTTTGAGTATTTATCCAAATACCATTGTGAGCCTCTTTTGTGTATCAAAATACTCATCTTTCAGTATTTTTGTGTTTGAATATACCACTAGTGATGCTATTAGCCACTGCCATTACCATTAAAAATGCCAAACCATAAACAATAGATGCGAAAGTCATGTACCAACAATTCAGTACGACAATCAAGTTATATTTTTTGACAAATAAACAAAGCACATGGTTTATAATAAGATGTTCAACGCTATCATTTTTATCGGATCATGATCACCTAAGGGATCCCTTATTTAAAATTTGATGCGAACCTAATCTTTTTTCAACTTTCTAAGCCAAATATTGATGATCCGAACCGCTCAATATTTTTAAAATGCATTTCTAAGGGCTTACATGAGGATTCGTAAAAAAAATACTCGGAAGGGCTTGATCCAAATAGCTTTTGATAAAACTGTACGAATGTGAGGTCCGCACCAAATTTTAATAAGGGATCCCTCAGGTGATCGTTATCCCATTTTTATCTATGTATTTTAGATTTTTTTTATTTTATTTTGATCAAAGTCGGCACAAATTTTTCTGATCAGCAACTGTTACTAGCCCTTGTTTTGTGACAAACAAAACAAATAATTACAATTGTCATAAAACTTGAAAACGAGGTAGTAACATTTCTTTCCATGCAAGTTGTAATGGAATCTTACTTTGACTTACAAAGAACTTTTTTTTTTTTTTTTTGGTTTGAACATTTTAAAACAGTGAATTGTAAACTAGTAATTAACAGGGTAGCAAAAAAGTAGAGTATATTATTCATGAAGTTCATGTCCGTAATCAGCAAGGTGCTACCAACATACTGTTGATACATTTGATGAGTTACAAAATACTCCCTCCGTTCCTATTTGTTTGTCCCACACTCTCTCTCTTACTTTTTTTCAAATAAAAAAATTAAGTACTTCCGAGTATCATTTTTCAAATTTTTTCGCACCAAATTAAAGTACACGATGAGTACTTTAATTCAGTGTAAAAAATTTTGAAAAATAATACACGAAAACACTTTATTTTTTTATTTGAAAAGTGGCACAACTTTTCGTAAAGAACCAACAAATAGGAACGGAGGGAGTAACATTAACAACTAGGACGAAGGATTCGATTCTATCAACCGGCACCCAAGTTCCGGAAATGATTACAATCCTGCTTTTAAATCAAGCTCTCTTAGCTAAAGTGGCTTGGCGAATCGTTAAGGAGCCTTCGTCGCTTTTGGCTAGAGTATTGATGGGTAAATATTGCCCAGAAGGTGATTTTTTGGCAGTATCAGCTCGTGCTGGTTGTTCATGGGGATGGCGAGGTATTATTTGGGGTAAGACTTTATTGCTTAAAGGTCTTAAATGGAGGGTTGGAGATGGTAGGCAGATTGATGTGTTTCATCATCAATGGATCCCAGGAGCAGACAATCCTTATGTAGGTCGCAACATGGAGCAGGTTTTTACCAGCTTTAAGGTGGCGGATCTCTTTAATAAGCATAATGGCAATTGGAGGATGTCATTGGTGTCTATGTTGTTTCAGGAGGAAGTAGCGAATAACATTTCAGCAATCTATGTGGCTAGAGAAGAATGTACCGATACTTTATACTGGGAACCAGCCAAGGATGGTAACTTCTCAGTAAAGACAGCCTACTATCTGCAATTTCAAAGGAGTTTTGCTGGTGTGATGGATGATAATCACCCTTTTCATGGTTTATGGAATAAGGTATGGGCTCTGAATTTTCCCCCTAAGTTTATGTTTTTCATTTGGAAAGTTGTCTATCGTATTTTGGCTGTTAAAGAGGCTTTGTTAATCCGTCATATTGACGTTAGTCCGTTGTGCCCGGTTTGTGAGAATTTGGAGGAAACCATGGAGCACTTGTTTTTGGAGTGTGAATTTGCAAAACGGTTATGGCGTGCGTCCAATCTGGGTTTTAATTTTGATGTGGGAACTCCTGTTAGACTAGAAGAGTGGTTTGCGGATTGGATTAGGAGTGCTCCGGATCGTAAGGTGATTTGGGACTCAGTCTGTATTTTATGGACCATTTGGTGTGTTAGGAATGATGCTCTATATAGGAATGTTCGTTGCTCCATTGATGAAGCTTTGTCCAGGTTTTTAGTGCTTAAAGGAACCCTTAAGAAGTGTGAAATAAGCAAGGTGCAGCTTAACGATTGTTTAATGGAGGCATCCGCCTCTGCCAAGCTTTTTGGGAAGGAAATATCTTCTGTTGATATCAGAGGAGATGGTGTTGGTGGCAGCGTGAGCAGGCGTGTAGTTTTGGTTACAGATGGTGCTTGGCTGTCCAGGTCCTTGTTAGGCGCGTTTGCGTGGGTGGCTATTGATCAGAATGGTGTGTGTATGCATTCGCAAGCCAAGCAGATTCGTGCTCATTCGGCAGCCATGGTTGAGATATTAGCGGGTGTCAAAGTGCTGGAATGGGCTTCCATGCAGGGCGTCTCAGAAGTTGTTATTCAGACTGATTGCTTGGAGTTTGTTAGGTGTGCTAGAAGCCCGGAGTTTGCTCATCCTTTGCTCCAGCCTCTTCTGTATGATTTTATTTCTCTATGTTCTAAATTTCTGCTAGTTCGTGTTATTAAAGTTTGTAGAAACGTTGTAAAGAAGGCTCACTCCCTAGCTAAGGGAGCCCTTCGCTCTTATTAATAATGATATTCTCTGGGTTGATTTGCTCGTCAAAAAAAAAAAAAAAAAAATTGCAACTTTCCACCTTCAAGTCTAGCGCAATGCAATGAGCAATAAGCCATCGAAGGCATAGTCCCCTGGATCAACTTTTGTCTTCAGTCTTTCCAAATACTGTCCCATCAAATGGGAACCCTCAATCAGCTAATGCAACCCAATTTTACATGGATTAACTAAATTTTCAGTATGCGTGGATCAACCTTAAATTTTAATATTTCAAATCAATTGTTATCTTACCAAAGCACAGTTAAAATAGCACCCCCTGTTGCTCAAAAAAATAGCACCCCCTGTTGCCAGAATCAGTCGTCATCTCCAACAAAGCACAGTTAAAGAGCAGAGCCTTACTATATACTCCCTCCGTTCCAAATTGTTGGTCACCTTCCCTTATTTAGAACCTCTCAAAAATTTTCTATATCTTCTCATTTATAATACTTTTTTAATATTCAATATGGATCTTGTTTGATAGATCTCAAATAGTTTTATTAAACAAAATTTTTTAAATTATAAAAAATGTTATAAATTGAGAAATATAGACAATTGTTTGAGTGACACAACTACCCAAAAGTGACCATTATTTTGGAACGGAGGGAGTATCATCTTACCAAGCAACAAAACTCAGGAAAGGAAACTAATTCGCTTCGTGTTTGTCAAGAGGGGCTGTGTGGAGTATTTCTTTCCTTTCAAATAACAACAATAGGTCCGTATTTATTTTCCTTAAACTTTGAAGTCCTTCACGCTCCCGAAAACCACGAGGTCCACAAGTACAAGCACTTGAACAAATTCTCAAAGCCTGGGTTGTGCTGCTGTGTGGGAAGGAAATATCAAGAATTGAAGCTGGCTTTTAATCGAATTAGTGTCTGAATTGATTTGGAACAAGTACATGGAGTTACATTTTATTGCGTTACCCATGTATATCAATGTCCGAAAAAAAATTGGGATCAGACTGACGTGCAAATACAGATAATCAGCACAGCAAGAGCCTCTGAAAATATACGAGTATTTTCGCATCATCTCCCAACCCACAGAATTGAAAACAATGCAAATAAACAAAGCACATGGTAAATCAAAATAGAGTTTATCCCCTAAACTATCCCAATTTTTTTCATGTGATCCTTTAAACTATAAAAAGCTTAAATTTTCTATGCAATTTTATACCTGAAAAGAGGTTTGAAGAGGACTCAATTGCATGGAATTCGATAGTTGAGGGACGACATAAGGGGGTTTTAATAATTTAAGGGCCATAGAAAAAATTGGGTTAGTTTAGGGGATAAAAACATAGAAAACTCGAGAAAATATAACAATGTAAACAGGGTAACAGTAACAGTAAACTTGCATATTCAAGGAATAAAGCAAACTGTGTCGCAAATCCTGTTTTAGACTGTTTTCTGCCCATCAAAACGAGATGCCCAGCCAAAGATATGTGTAATCTAGGCATCAGATACCATTGGGCAACACAACAACAACAAAGGATTGACCATACTGCTAATTTGTTCATTGATTACAATGAAAAATCAATTGCTAGTTTAATAATTTGTTTAGGCAATCTCAGCCGAAAGATGGTGAATATTTGATGCGTTAATCACCGAAAACTCAGCAAATTAAACAAAATTCATCCTAGATTGCCAGTAAACAAAATACATACTATAATTAATAACGAAATAACGAAAATTAAAGTAGAACAATAATTGTAAACTAGTTATGAAATAACAATGATTTTAGGAGAGATCAGATGGTAGTGCATGTTAAGGAATCATCATCCAGTATTTGCAGAATATAATGGGTAAATTCATCATCACGCCTCTCCAAAGTAAAAAACAATGTAGAAAAAAATGAAAAATTGAAATCGTTGCAGTACGAGAAAAATTAATTGAAGAACAAATGGAATGAGAATCAGAAGTAAGATAAAAAGTGTCTATCACCATCAAGCATCCAGAGATACTTGTAAGACTGGGGCGACAACAGTACTCATCATTTTCAAACTCAATATGCCCTGTGAGAGAAAGAAATCAAAATTCATCCTAGACAGTAATCAAAAAACATATAAAAATAGAAAAATTCAAATAGTTGCAGTATGTGGAAAACTAATTGAAGGACAAATGGAATGCGAATCAGATAGTAAGATAAAAAATGTGTCTATCACCATCAAGCATCCTGAGATACTTGTAAGACTGGGGCGACAACAGTGCTCATCATATTCAACAACTCCATGTGCCCTACGTGAGAGAGAGAGAGAGAGAGAGTATTTCTGGTGCTGAGTGGGAAGGAAAATTAGTGTTTTGTTTGAGAGCTCGGGAGGAGGAGGGGTGTATATAAGGAGGAAACATTAGGGTTTCAGATCCTAAGATCAGGAAGGAAAAAAAGAGGATTGTAGTACATTGGGCCGAATATAGTCGCCCACGTTACTAGGCCCACTAAGGCACCTGAAATTAGGCTAAAGAGAGAGGAACCAAAAAAGAACGAAGTATGTGGCTGCTGGGATTCGAGCCCAGGTCTCCACGGCCACAACGTGGAATTCTTACCACTAAACTACAGCCACTTCATGTCTACCTTTCTTGAATTTTAATACTTACCCCTAGTTTCCCATTAGATAAACACCAAATTTCAAAAAGACCCCTGAACTTTCTGACAATTACAGATTTAACACCCGGACTTTAACCGTCAACAAAACCACACCCGAACTTTATATTCCGTCAACAAAAAAGCCTCTGCGGTCCAATTCTGTCACGTTTTTAACTGAGGAGGCTTAACAGCGGTTTTGTCTGTTAAGTGCCCAAAACGACATAACTCAAAAAATAAAAAATAAAAAATAGGGGTTTTTTTTTGTTGACGGGCACTTACAAATATTAAGATCCTGTAATCTTTAATGAAACCTTAAACGATTAGATCAGACACTTACATATATCCTATTGAGTTGAATTTTTCAGGGCTAACTCAAAAAAAATATTTTCAAAATAATCAACGGTTTGGATCGTTCGTGTGGGATCCCAAAATGGGACCCATACATATATATATCCTATTGAATTAAGTTTTTTTTATTTATTTTGTCTATAGTCCAACTTTTCTAAAAACTTTACTAATTTTTCTAGATACATCTACTGTAGACACGCTTGAAAAGTAAAACTTGGCAAATTGTAGAAAATTTTCTAAAATATTAAAAATATTTTCAACTTTGACTTGATACTTGATTTAATTTTATTGAGGTATTTTTCTATTTTTACTGAATTCTTTTTACTTTTTAATAAGTGTGATCATGGTAAAGTTGGACTATGGACACATAAAAAAATTAATAAAATAAACCCTTATATAATTTCGCATCTAATACTAATATCGTCGTAGCATGTGTGGGTCCCATTCCGGGATCCCACGCGAACGATCCAAACCGTTGATTATTTTGCAAATACTTTTTTGAACAAGAAGAAAGTTCTTACAGAGCATCTCCCTCTCCTCGCGCCGGCAAAGAATAAACAATTTCAATCTCCGATTTGTGTATTTTTGCGGTAAAGATCTTTCTCTTGTCTCATCGACTGAAATCCGTCGGACCCAAGAAATGCGGTTTCGATAAATACCCAGTAAATCACGACGGCGCGGCCGCGGTGGGGCTAGATCAGAGAGAGAGAGAGAGAGAGAGAGAGAGGGAGGGAGGTGATTTTGCTCAACTTCGTTGGAGCCGAAGACGGCAACGACAACGACCAGATCCAACGACTTTTAGCTGTCAACTCTGTACTTGTATCTTCAAAGAAATTGTCGTGTGGGTTATTGCATGTGTGTTCGTGGGGGTTAATTTTGTCTTTTAGATGCATGATTGGACTAGATGTCTTAGGAAAATATTAGGTGGCCTGAAAGTGTTAGGAAATAGCTATAGTGGACCCTAGAGCAACTGGCCCCAAAAAAAATAAAAAAAACGTCACGTGACAGTGCTCCAGAAAGTGCAAAATATTTTTCTCAACTGGGCAGAGGGACAACATTTTGAGGGCTTTGATTGTATGTGGAGAATAATCCCATTGTGACATTGTTAATTATTTTTTGGTTGGAGCTTTATAAAATTAAAATAGTTACACACAGATAATTCTTTCAAATATCAATAATTTAGCAAAATAATTGATACTGTAATAAAACTCATTTCATAGAGAGGTGTACAAAGAAAGGACAATTATATCATCTTCTTGTCCAATAATTCAAAATAACCATCCTTCCTCTTCCGTTTATAATCCCAATCCAATCACATACTATCACACTTGATATCTATCCCCTTTGATCCCACGAGATTGTGAGAATTACTGTTCATCAATCATAGATGGCTAAATTGAAGGTTTCTTCTATTTTTCATTTTTTATTTTTTGGAGTGTTTGAAATTTCAACACGTGAAAGAGTTGGTGAATAAACAACACAAATTAAGGAAATTTGCATACCACTCACACGGATTCCGACACCAAAGTAGAGAGGATGGTTGCTGAACGTGTGCATAACACTCACAAGGATTTGGACACCCAATTAGACATGATGATTACTTTTTTTTTTTTTTGTTTGAGTGTGCTCGCGATTTGCTTTATGTTTATCATTTGCGACCCAAATAAATCAGAAATGCTACTATACGCAAGATAAAATAAAGCCACTTTATAAATACCATAATACGTAGCACACTACAACATTAAGCCACACAAAACACACAGGTACATCAAACGAAACTCCCAAACAGCAGAACACAGCTAGCCACAATTACATGTCTATGCACACACCCCAAATGTGCAGAATGCCACACACAATTACAAACCAGCAAGGATTATTGGTAACTCCCATGGTAACGATATACTTATAAACTAGGGTTTCCACTGTTGCCTAGTTTCATGGCTTATTTCTTTGAAGGTGGTGAGAGAGGGATGGTTGAAGGTGGTGAGAGAGGGATGGGGGCGAAGGGTGGGAAGGACGGCACTTTTGGCAAGGAGATTTTCGGCACTGGTGGAAGTTTTGGCAGGGATGGTATGGTAGGCAGGACGGGCACTGTTGGTGCCAGAAGATGACGGGCCGCATCGCACCTCTCGGTGCTTGCAGTGCAGAGAAGTGCAAGGATGAGTACGTAAACGTAACTGCTGGAAGCCATTGTTGAGCAGAATGAAGGACAAGAAGTGGAAGGATATACTGAGAAACAAAGAAAGAGCAGAGAGGGTAAATTTGGATTGTGATGAAGGAAAACAACCTGGTAGATGTATATATAGAGGGAGAAACAAAGAGTGACTATGCCTAAATCTCCGGAGTGTTTGGAAATCTGGTACATGTCAATGGATTGCTTGGTGTTAGTTAGACTCCTGGTTAACATGTAGGGCAATAAATTTGGGGTTAGTTCATACGGAGTTTTGCTCCAACTTTAATTGGGCTACCCGCAAGTGGGATGTGAGAATGGGATCTAGATTAATTGAGGTGCACGTAAGTTGGTCCGGACACTTAATTTATTTGATAAAAAAAACATGCGGGCAAGCAAGGATCATAGGACACAAGTATAAAAAGTTTAGAGCATCCTTATCTAGGGCACCAAAATTTTCACCAAATTTAACTTCAAAAACACCTTTTATAAATTAACAAGTTACTTTATCAAAAACTCATAAAATCAGACTCTCTATTTTAACTTTACTATATTAAACTATTCCCCTCAAATCTATAAAAAAAAAAAAAAAATTCTCCCTCAGCCATTAACATTTCGGTACCACGTGTCATCACCCCCACCCACCCCTTCAGCCATTAAATTTTCTCTCCACACATACGCGTCGCCATTAAAATCTTGTTTCTGACGCAACAATGAACCGGAAATAATAAAAAAAACTAATTGGTGCGTGAACAGTACCGCACCAAATTTGGTGCGGTACTATAGCAAAAATGATTTGAGGAGTGAGAATAGAGAGGCTGATATTAGGTGTTTTTAGGGGTTTGGCTCCCTATTTTAACTCAAAAGTTAAAATACGGGCCAAATAAGGATGCCTTGTCAGGGGGAGAAAAGTTAATGGCTGAAGGGGTGGGTGGGGGTGATGACACGTGGGCCACTACTCCACTTTTTTGTACTGAAATGTTAATGGCTGAGGGAGTTTTTTATTTTATTTTATTTTATAGATTTGAGAGGAACAATTTAATATAGTAAAGTTAAAATAGAGAGTCTGATTTTGTGAGTTTTTGATAAAGTAACTTGCTAATTTATAAAAGATGTTTTTGAAGTTAAATTTGGTGAAAATTTTGGTGCCCCAGATAATGATTCTTAGGCAGCTGCAAATATCTACCAACCCCGTGTGGCAATCAAGGCAGTCCCAGTCTTAAAGGGTCTTCAAGGCCGCCAAAGTTGGCAATAGGTTTTACCTCATTGCCACTGTTGTTCAACCACCTCCTCTAGAAAAGTGCTTTGGCAAATAAACCAAGATTTGTTTTTTTGGATTTTTTTCTGTCATTATTCAAATTTTTTTTTTTTGGTAGTATTTGTTAGTTTTATGTCAAGCTTTAGTTTGTTATGGATTCGTCTCGATGGGACAAATTCAAAGAGTATAAAATTATGATACAAACTATTTTTTTAATAAAGCCAAAATTAAACCAATAAACTGGTTTATTTTAGTTTACTTTCGGCTTTATTCAAAAAAATATTACTTTTGACCATAATTTTATACTCTTTGGATTCCTCTCGTCGAGACGAATCCATAAACCACGAAAACTTGATGCAAAACTAACAAATGCAAATTTTTTTTTGAATAATGACAAAACCAAAAAACTAAAAAACCACTTTTTAGTTTTTTTGCCAAAAAAAAAAAAAAAAAACATAGGACTGTAAAACTATAGAGAAGCTACAAAATTAGCCAAAACTCAACCTGTATATGTAACTAGGCCTTCTCAAATAGGTTTGAAAAAAGGGAAATTCATTTTCTCTTCCCTCCATGAATGTCCCACAGATCCGTAATCAAAAGGCAGCTGTACGGTCTGTACTGGACCCAAGAGTTATATGCAACCAATCTTGTTACCAATGCATCATAATTGAAGAAAAATACTAACTGAAGATTAAACACCAGAACGGTCCATTTCACAAGCAGCTCCAACCATACCTGCAATAAGGGAGCTCCCAACCTGCTGTGGGGTATGCATTACGATCAGCCGTTCCTTTTGTTCAGCCCCCATCATTCATTCTGTTGTAAGCAGCCGGTATTTGCATTTAGGCCAATAGCAAAAGTGATCCTCATCAACCAAGTTGTAATATCGTTACTTACCGGAGGTACTTACTGGAACAGCTAGGCACAATGACATATTAGGAAATCGAGGACTAAAAATTCACTACTATAGGTCCTTTCCAGTGTTTCCCCCCTCTTTTCAGGACGGCGGTGGATTGAGTTAATGATGCAAGGTTCAGGCGTCAACATAGAACTGCAAAATGAGATTTTTTCCTCCAGGCGTCAACATGCTATTCATAGATTGTTTCCTCCAGGCGTCAACTTACTATTCATAGATTAACATTTGACGCTGTTAATTTTGTCCTTCCGTATTGCGCAAGGAAAAAAGATAACGTACATTGATTCTTCAGACCTACCGTGCATTACAAATTTCATATTTGTTATCAGTTCAACAGTCAATGAAAAATCTAAATCCATCCCCACAATCTTGGTTTTCTTCTATAAACAACCAATTCAAGAGATTGCAAGTTCAAGTACTTCCATACATTCTCTTGAGACAACCACAAGCACTGAATATTTCAGACGGTTGCAGGCCACCTTCCATGTTCTAAGTATGGAAAACCAACTTCTTGCCATCAGAGTTCAAAGGCTAAACCACAGTCTTCTGGCCTTGAAAAAAAATTGCACTTCACAGATTTGTTAGTGATGAAACATCTCATGTCTGCATCTTGGTCCAAAAAACTGAAAGGTCGATCAATTTCCAAAGAATTATGACTAGCCCGTTTAAATTTGCAAATGAAAAGAACTTTTCAAATACTTATTTCTATCCAAATGGTAGGCACCTAGGCGGTCAATAAAAAACATGTCAGACAATTAATACAGCTAAAATGAGAATGAAGATAAGGATGAGCGATTATGAAATAGATACGCATTATAGCAAATGAAATCATGAGGAATATGTTGGAAATAAACACCAATTGACAAAAAATTAAGGCCGGCCGTTTGAGAAGATACAAACATGGTCATCATAGACCAGTAATTGCGCTTGTAAGAACTGATTGCATCCACACGGAGGGTGGGGTTCAAAAATTCAGAAACATCAAAAGAAGACCATGGATAATACAGGTTGAGGTAACAACAAGTACTTGATTAGTTTAAAATTAATAATTATGATTCCAAATATAATCAATAGAAAGAAATGGAACCACCCATCCGGTGTAAGTAATAGAGGAAAATTTTTTTTGGGTGCTCTTGGGGCACCGCCACGTGGTGCCTCAAAACCCTCCTACATCACATATTCATGTGGGGACAAGGATATGTGGTGGAGGACGGTGCCCAAAACCACTGAATAATTACAGCAGACCTCTTGGTTAAACTTATGTAGTACAATGGCTAGCCTATTGGCTTAAAAGAAAGTTGATCAATGGGGTTTGGCATAATCACTTGGCTTTTCTAGCTTCTTTCACTAAAAACAAACTGTTATCTTTCCAAGCTTCAGTTTGCAGCTTCCTTGCTTGTTTGAAGCTGCCAAAATACGTAGGGACAAAAGAGCCCATGGTCTTTGCACTTCGAAGTGCTCTACAGACGTTGTAACAGCAATCTGAACACTCACTTGGGGGGGAAAAAAAAAACTACTGAAACTTATCTAACCCAAGAGTTTAAACTTCTTCACATCAGAAAGTCTAATAGTTAACGTTGTACACTAGAGAGCTAATGTACCGGCCTGACTTTTCGGGCGGTAGTGGTGCAGAACTTTGGCATACTGATTACCAAGTAACTTCATCAGAAAATAAAACCAAAAATGAGCTACTTTGGTGTTTGGAAACCAAAGATATTGAAATCTTTGCCATGTTAACCCATTGATGATCCTTTTTAAACCCAAAAAACAGAACATTCTGGAATCCGAAAACCAAATTTAATAAAAGCATGATTGGAAAACAACAAGATATTGTTAAAGTTAGAAAATTGATCACCCATGTAGATGTGATAGTCAAAGAACAAAAGGTACCTCTAGTGCACACTCATGCTAATTTGGTCTCACATTTCCTGCAACTCCTTTATCTGTGAAGAACATTGAAGTCAAAATAAGATACAAACACCGAAGTAGAAACAATGAATTAAGTAGTCAACTGATGAAAATATGATTTGTCTGCAGCAGGAGAGAGAGAGAGAGAGAGACAAAAGTGTGTGTGAGTGTGAGAGATACAAATGCTGTTTTTTTTATTTTATTTATCAGCAATACAGATGCTGTTCTCGGCACGTTCTAAAAAGTAAACGTTCTCCGACTTTTGAAATGGAAAGAGCCCTAAAAGGGGTTGACCAGGACCGTCCAGTCAAAAGCAAAGACTGGAGAAGATCCTGTTCCAAAATAAAAATAAAACCATCAAGCACAAAACATTTGTACTAGCTCTCTGTAAGGTCTAGAAGGTGAAGTCTGCATCTCTCATTCTTCTAAATAGGTTTTATTACCCTAGAAACAGGTATTTATTTCAATAATATGGTTACAAACAGGCCAAGCGGCAGGTGAAAATAGCAGTCAATTTATTCTCTCTGATTCTCTGTCTCTTGACAGTGGTAGTCTCACCTGTTTCAGAAAATTTGTAATTTGTAGTTCTATACTGCTATGCTTCTTCCAAAATGTTAATCAATAATTCAATATTTCTTTCAATGATTTTGCCAAAAAAAATATGGTAATACCATAATGGAAAAAATGAGAAACAACATAGGAAAGTACTTTCATATAAAGAGCATACAAGGAAATAGAACATGTAGAAACGAGGGAGATAAAAACCTTGCAGCAAGCCCACAGACAACATTCGATCAACATTATCCAAACGCCGTTGTATTGATTTCAAAAGCATGTTTAACGATGAAACACGCTTTCTAACGACAGAAATCTTAACTGCGTGCTGCATAATGAACGGCAAGGGTGCGTCTTCTAACAGTTGGTCAAGCTCTGCCATTGTATATCATGTCAGCAAATAAGATTAACTAAACTATAGCAACAGAAATGTAAATATTACCGAGGCAAAAAAACACAAGAAGACGACTACATACATCCGTTCTAATTATTAAGCATCGACATTAACAGGTGATTACCTCATAATGTTACATTCATTTGTAGCAATCTACTGGTAGAAAAGTGCCAGTATATACCAAATCATGGGAAAGTACCTTTTCACTGACTTTTCTATTGCATCAAATAAAGGAGGAGTTTTCCCCTTGCTCCCTCAGTCCCTCAGTCATATCATGGAGGAGTTTTCAACAATGAACAAGAAAAATTCTCTTCCCACAATTTATGCTATGATTGCCTATAAAAGAAGCTCATGCTACAATGCTAGGGGTACCAAACGGGCATGTTTGGGCAGGTCCGTAATTTTGTATATGGGTGGGGTCTTTAATGGGCCATTGACGCATTTACTACCCAATTAGCCAGATAATCTTCACCCATACCCAACCCGACCCATTTACAACGAGTTAAACCTAGCCCGTCCATAAACCCAAATATGTATTCATAGTTACAATTATAGAGCCAATATGTTTGACACACCCGACCAAGGATGGACACAGTCACGCAGGATTTCAGTACTGGGTGGGCGAACATTACAATATTTTACGTAGCATATGAAAGTTGATATCTATATCTGACCATAAATGTTACAAAAACAGAATTAAAAACACTCTCAGTAACTATTTGTCAACCTATACGTTTACAGAAAAAAATAGTCATATACCATTGTAGTATGTAGATGCATGAAAGTTTGCAAAACCACAACTATTTGCCAAGGTAAATCATTGACCTATTATTGTAAATGCATAAAATCTTAGGAGTAGTATTGCATTTTCTAAAAATACTTGGATAGAAGGACAACTATTGCATTTTTTAAGACAAATTTGGATGGGCGGTAGATTTTTTACCAATGTTGGACGGGCTAAAACTTATACAATTTTTATTTTGACGTTTTTGAGAGAAAGCTACTATGACTCCAAAGCAATTTTAAAACTTGGGCATGGCGGTCGCCGTGGCTCATCCGATCCTTGGTCCGTCCTTCACCCACGACCGGTTTCTGTATGTATTTATTTCCTTCTTTCAAATTTCATTTGGGGAGGGAGGTAGAAATGGAAAGGACTTCAAAGGTTGTTGAATATACCTTTGGTAAGACGATCAATTGCGAAAGAGAGCTGATCTTGGCTTCGACCCGTTTCTTCAGCTCTAGAATCGAAATCCCTAATCACAGACGAGAGCATCGAAGAGAGACCTCTGGCAACTACAGAAGACGAATCGCACGCGTTGGCCGCATCATCATCATCGCCGTCGTGGTTATCGGCGGGTGTAGTGGTGGAGTTGGGTTGAGGCGCATCGTATGCCGTCGTGGATGCGTCGGCATCGGATTCCACCGCCACACTCGGAGGCGCTGGGGTTAAGAGTACAACGACGCTGGGGTCGTCACTCGAATCGCCATTCCGATTCTCTGGAGTTGCGTCGGACATGACTAATTTCGTGGGAAATGTCAAATTTTCGCCCCAATTTTTTCAATTTCGGGCTTATGGGAGCTTGAGTCTGTGTGCATTGGGCCGGTTCACGAGGGATCCACGGGCTGTAGTGGGTTGTTCACTGCAACCCCCGTAGTAAGTAGTAACCATCCAAACTAATTATTTCGTCAATTCATCATTCATATATGTTTGTTAGCTTTTACGGGTAGAAGAATATTTCGGTAAGAGTGCTTAGGCGGATCTAAATTTATCTTATTGCAAAAATGAACGTTCAAAATTGCTCCCTACATGCCCCCGGTCCAGGTCACGAGAAGAGTGTTGAGTAACACCATGGCTGAGCGGCTTTTTTGTTTTTTTTTTTTTAGGGGTTTTGTTCGCTGTGTTTGGTTGAGAGTTTTGAGAAGAATATTTTAAGAAATATTTTTGAGATAGTGTTTTGATGAATTTTTTGAAAAAGTAATAATTAGAGAGAGGTGTAATAATTGGAGAGAGATAGAGAGAGATGAAAATAATGATTAGATGAAATGGTGTGAATAAAGAGAAAAATATGATTAATGATTTGAGAGATGAGAGATGGGGAAGGAATCTTTTTGAATTTTTTTTTGAAAATATGAAGTGAACAAAGTGGTTGTGTTTTTGGACTGATAATGTCATTTGTGCAGTTTTTTTTAATCTTGTTGGGAATTTATTTATATATTTATTCTAGTTGGTTTGAATAATTAAGTTGACATCTTCAAATTCAAATAAATCGCAAACTAATATTTCTCATTACTAATTTTCCGTCTAAGGTATAACTGATTAAAGAAAACATAATTTGTTGAACATATGCTATAAATGAACTTAATAAGGGCATAATGGTCTAATTGTTTAATATCAGGATACGTATTCAAACCCGTTAAAATGGGACCTAAGTAAAAACTCCCCACAACTCCACAAGAGGGCTATTTAATTTGGTCTTGCTAACGTATGCACATTGAGCACATAAGAAACGCAAAAAAAAAAAAAAAACACACTCTTCAATCCACCTTTTACACTTCCAATATACTTTCACATATCACAATATATTTTTCACATATTTCAATACACTTTTTTAACCTTAATGTGTGTTTATTGAGCACACATTAGCATTTTCCATTTAATTTATTTACCTTGGGATTGATTTAAAAAGAGGGTAGCTACCCAAAAAGGAAAACAAAGAAAACAAACGAAGCAGGCTAGCCCAAACCCTAGTCTTCATGGATTGACCTCAGAAAAGGTATCGGCCCAGTTTGCACAAAGCCCACGCTGATCAGGGTCTCCAGCTTGTTAGCCCTAGACCTACATATACCAAATGAGCTCCCCTCCGCCGTTTCTGACAATCACAAACACACATCTGAAAGATTTCTACCCATAGCGAAGCTCGAGAGAAAGAGAGAAATTTGAAGAAATCTTCGCGTCACGATGAGGGCTAAGGTTAGCGTCCTTCGATCGCTTCCCTGTTTCTATTCGATTTGTGTTTGTGTTTTTATCGATTATTATTACTGCACCGTTAAATCATTCTTTTTGCTGTTAATTTCCAAGAATCATATCGTTGATGATGTTATTTACGATGAATTTTTATATTTGCTGTTAATTTTTATGTTTACGATGAATTTTGATGCTATGCTTTGTTTGTATTGAGTTCGAGTCTCTACGTGATAGTAGCCGATTACCAACAATACGTGCGATGGAGACCCCTATTTTTCCATTTCCTGCAAACAATCATAGTATTAGTAAGAGGAAAGATGACGAAAAACATTGATAATACGAGGTTGTCCATAGTATTGCTGCAAACGTTTAATAGGAGTCCCCTATTTTTTAAGTAGAATTCATTCGTTCCATTTCTTCTGTTTAAGCTAAGGATTGAACAGTGGGAGACCCAAGATGATAATCATTTCCGTGTTTGCATAGTGTTTGGAAGAGCTGAAAAGAGTATAACTTTGAATCCAACTGACAATCTACCACACTCAGAGTCTGCTTAAACTTTGAATTTTAAGGGTGTTTTACTCCATTTCTTATTTTGAGTTGAAATGCTTAAACTTTGAATTTTAAGGGTGTTTTACTCCATTTCTTATTTTGAGTTGAAAAAAGGTAAGGGCTAGAGATGCTCTAAACTTGCATTATTTGTGGAAGGCCCTTAATGTAATGAATGAATGAACAATTAAATTGCGTTCGCCCCGACTACGAGCTGCCAATTCGCCTTTCTTTGAACTTTTAGTTAATAGGAGCCGAATCTTTTTTTCTACTAAAGTCTACTTAGACAGCATAAGAACTTACACAACATGCCTATGTAGAATTCGAATCTTTTTTCTACTAAAGTCTACTTAGACAACATAAGAACTTACACAACATGCCTTTGTAGAATTCAAATCTTTTTTCTACTAAGGCCTACTTAGACAACATAAGAACTTACACAACATGCCTACGTAGAATTCTTTCATTGGGAATGTGGTGCAATTATGTTGTTTAAACTTTAAACCCTTATTTTTTTTGAACTGTTGTTTAAACCCTTTCACTAATAAAATAATTTGTGTGTATAAATTGTTGTGTATTGTGTTGGGTTTTACCTTTTAGTGAGTTAAGTTTCTATGGGCAGAACAAATGCTTTTACCCATTTGATCACAGAGGTGATTATTTATACCGCCTGTGTTGTATTTGACTGAAACCTAACAATGGGTTTACATATTTCTTGCAGTGGAAGAAGAAGCGTATGAGGAGGTTGAAGAGGAAGCGCCGAAAGATGAGACAGAGATCCAAGTAGACAATGCAGTTCGACAATGCGGGTGATTCTCCTGAAATTGCTTTCACTGCTGTTGACTTGGGTTGTGCTGGCGGTGGTGGGGAATTTGAAGGGGAAGCTTGCGGTGTCTCGTGCAGTTTCTAAATCTAGTACTGGGTTTTGTAGCATCGCTAAGAGTTTTAAGATTAAACACTATGAGTTTTCTTATTTCATGTATTCGTATTTTCTATCTACAACTGGATGACTTTTGGAAATTTGATATGTTACGATCATCTATCTACAACTGGATGACTTATGGAACTGTGTTAGATATGTTGCTGATCATATTGTATCGTACTGTATCAACATTAAATTTATAAAAACAAGAAATTAACCCTTGTTCAAAAGAATAGTGATCTAGTCAGAGTATTGATGCATGGAGACAGATTGGTTGAGTTATGCTAGTTTCGATTGATTTATAATTTAATTCAATGAAAAGAGGAATTGGTTTTGGTTTTGAGAATTACTAAATTAAGATGAGCAATAATAAAATTGAGTAAAATTATTGGTTAGAGGATCTAGGGTTTCCTATTCACCTCGTAACTAGGCTACTAGGGTTTCCTATTCACCTCGTAACTAGGCTATGTCTAGGCTAGAGTTATTGTTCGAATCACAATTGTCAAGAAAATAATTGAGTTGTTAATAGGCATGGGTAATTCCATAGCATGAACCCTTCGCTAGCACAACCCCTCCCTTTCATGAACTGTCCTATGGCATGATTCGTTTTACAAGTATAATTCATCTCAGTTATCTAAGTACAAGCAAAGAAGACTGTTGGTTAACTAGATATTTGAGATCGCGCACACAAATACACAATAGATTGAAAGCATAAAAATCATACCATTCGATCATAATGAAAAGGGTTCTTAGTTACACAACTCATTCAAATTAGTAAACCTAAATCTTATACATAAGCAAAGTTAGTTAGACCGAAACTTCATTCTCCCCCTAGATGGTGTTCAGCCAACCATGGAATAGATGAGTTGCCTCCCTTTAACTTCAAAACCCTTAATAATGACCCGTCACCTTTTATAGTGCTCACAACTCCCTTGGAGTCCAAGCAAAATAGTAATAAGTTTAGGAAGTCCAATCTCAACCAAACTCCACAACAATCACCTTTTTTTGCCTTCTGCAGCCACTTCTAGTCCAATTTTGACCTCCAAGACATTGAAATTGGAAAACTCGTAAACTGAAAAGTTGTAGAAAATTGAATTTCCTTTCTGGTTTTAGAAAGTCTCTAGAACCCTCCAAGCTTCCATATTGCACTCTAGAAAGTTCCGGAAAAGCCTCAGAATGGGAGGGGATGCATGCCAAATTGCCAACTACTTGTTAAAATGCTTGACTCGTGACACTTGCGTGGACTAAAAAAAGCTATTGCATCTTCCCCACTTTATCGATAATTGCAGATTGGCAGGGTGTTGTTACCTTGGTCGGTTGTGTCTGCTGAAAGTGTAATAATATAACTCAGCATGGCCTGCTCGTTTCCCCCTTCTAAATTGGAACTGAGAATTTGTCCCGGTAGTACATCCGGGTATGAACGTTATGACCATCAAAAGGTAACGATAATTTCTCGAGCAGCTCTGCTTGAAGTGAGCAACTTGCATTTGGCTTACAGTGTCGTGTAAAATTGTACAATTGCCTGTCCAGACAAAATGTATAACTTGCTCTTGCTTTTAGCTCGTGGTACGAAGTGATGCACAGTAATCCCGAAAGAAATTTCATTCTGATCTGCACTTGCCTCGGGCTAGTGGCGTCTGCTTGAAAGAAATTTCATTCTGATCTGCATTTGCCTCGGGCAGTTGTTAGTGGCGTCTGCTTGGTGGCATAGGAACTTGGTCACTGTTGACATGATTTTGTGCAAGAAATCAGCTGATTTTGCAGATCTAGCAGATTTTTTTGTTTGTTGAGATTCACGTTCAATCATCAATCCGACTTTCACCGGGATCCCCATCACTGTTCTTACTGTCACCGCTGGTTGAAAGCGGGTAAGAGGCTACTGCCACCAGCACCAGGCCAGGATCACTATAGGCACTGTCCCTTTAATCACTGGGGTTCAATTTATAACTACTATCATAATAATACCAAAATTGTCTACCATCCACGACCTATTACAAACTGGTATCAACATTTCCACATTCCAAGAGAGTATTCCAGCCGAACAACATAACAAAACTTATCGAATTAAAGTAAAAACAAAGTAATTATACTCCCCACCACCTCGAAGAATTTATAGCCAAGGAACATTGGAAACCTTCGAAATGGAATTTGTACATTTTAAACCCCTACTTCTTCACCACTACCCGGACATCCACAGCAGAGCATTAAAATAAAGCTCTCTACTTCGAAAAAAGAAGGAAAAATAACTGACGGCAAAGTTCCAGCACACTCAGAGATACAGAATGCTTTCGAAGTTTCCCCAGGCGAGTTTAACCATGTAAATCTAAAATGCTCTCAACTCCGTGTTTGTCCACAACTTATTCCGATGAAAACAAAGTGTGGACCAGTACACTGCACAATATCACCGGCCATCACATGACATTATCACATGCTTCACGAATCGTTTCCCATCTTGTCTTTTAAAAAAGCAGCACTCATGTACCGCCACTTCCTCCGGCATGGCCATTAGATCCTAAAACAGGCATTGAGCGTTGTGTAAAATCCAGTAGGAGCTTTCTCTGTCGGTCATCAGTATGAGGAAGGCTTGCACGTAAGAGATCCACAGGCATCTCCTTATTGATAGCTCTTGCTACATCCGCCCCAATGACAGTTACATCAGGTGAGGACTGCACCACTGTTGACTGCATAATAGTATCGTACTTATTAAAACAATACTTGGTCAGAAGCCCAAAGAATGCATCAAAAGAGGCCTGCCAAAAGGTCCGATTGGGCACACTACAGTTTTCAGGCCCATGAGGATCAGTTAGGAGTTCAGTTGCCCTCTCAAGAACAGATTTCACGATAACAGAAGCCCCGTCCCCAAGCGAGCTTCCAATGGGGCGGAGTGGAGGGTGCTCTGAGGAACAAACCACAGATGCAAGACAGGCAGCTAGTGCCTTAAGCTCCATCCCACAGATACAAGAAGATACAGTTTTTGTGAGGTTAAGGGTTGTTTCAGCTACTTGTGGATCAGTAGGAAGGACGCCAAACAAGAACCTCAAATGACGGAAAATCGCCATGCAGACCACACGAATTAGCTCACCATTGGGAGGGAGAAGTTGAAGGTACTTTGAGAGAAGCTTCCTGCCTTTGGGAAGAGAGACAAGTCGTAAAAATACCAGATCATCCTTAGGAGCTAAATCAACAGTTTGGCCATTAGTACCAAGTGGATCAACCAGTTGAAGCGATGCCGCCAGCCCCTCAAGCAGGCCCTGTCGACGCCTTTTCAGCTGGGCTCCACCATCTTGTAGCTGGTTGAATTGTAGGAGTCGGTCAATATCATCCACATCAAGGAGAAGACAGAGGCCATCCTCTATAGCTACTCTAGCAGCAAGCATTGGCTCCTGTTCCAAGGGTTTCTCAGATGGATTTTGGTCACTGCACCCAGCAGCAGGTGAATTTGGAGGGTCCACCTCAAGAAGTGGCCGTGGCCTACGGATAGAAGGAAATGAAACTCTCCCAAGAGCATCAATTTGGAGATAAGCATGCGGCTCAGCATTACTACGAGCTCCAGGAGGAAGATCCCTCAGTTGGGTTGGGCAGAAATGGTGTCTCAACTTTGCCCCAGAAGACTTTTTCGCAAGACCAGCCTGGTGGTAATAATCGTCTACATATGGATCGTTACTGTGTGTGGCCGCAAGCTGCATTCTAACAATATTCTCAATTTCATCAGATGTCATATACTTGGATCTGAATTGTGGCCACCCAAAGTTACGGGTATCAAAGCCCTGCTGAGCGTACCGAAAGGTCTGTCTGCCTGTTGGAAATTTAGGGCTTTGATCTCTCAAATCAGCCAACCCAAGAACTGCTTCCAGCTTGTTCATTACAGGGGGGGATGGTGAAAGATGGGGATTAAATAGTTGAGATGGAAGCCCTGATAGGTGGCCATATGATGGTTGAGATGGATGATGCAGTCTGTGTTGATGTGCTTGCTGCTGAGGCATTAACTGTGGGGGCATTAAGCCATTTTGGTGAGGGAATTGCTGCGGCGACAAATTGTTTACCAGATTGGATCGGTCTCCAGGAAATACACGTGTTTGATTGACCCATTGATTCTGTGGTCGCCCATTAACAGAGAGACCTGGAGATTTGAACTGAGGCAAATTTCCACCAAATTGTGGGCCAGGAGGTAAGGCAGACAACTGAAGCTGAGGGTTAGAAAAGGGAGAGAGGTTGGATGAAGGCAATGGCATCTGGGGACCACCCGGATGATGAGGCAAATGAGGGTGGCGTGAATGGTAGTTTGGTGAAGAAGCTTGTTGAGATCCACCACCAGGAAGAGGATAAGAAGTATATGAAGATTTTGGTACGAGAATTGGTTCACTGGAAAAATGTTGGTGTTGCTGCTGGTGTTGCTGCTCAGGGTATGAAAATGTTCGATACAAAGACGTTGATTCTGGAATACGAGCAGAAGAAGTGTTTGGTTGTGATGACCGTCTTTGACCTTCCTCAGTGCCGTATGTATCAAGTGTTTGCTGATCAAACCAGTTGGGGAAATCTGCTTCTTGTACCCATTCAGCAGCAGAGGAACCTATGAGGATTTAGGAAAATTCAGCTGTTAAACTACAACCAACTGAAGATTGGTCAATAATTCCACAAGTCCAATTAAATTAGAGGACTCGCTCATTGATACAGATTAGAACAATGAACATCATGATAAAGGGCTCATACACTATACATATCACTATTCAATGCAGAAATCATTTGGACATAGATATTGTCATACTGTGCTCCACTATTTCCCTCAACCACAACATTTTATATCCTCTGAGTCGCCAACTAGGCTTTTCCTTGGCTACAAGAGTACAAGTGTCTGATATAACAAAATCCATTTTATGACGAGTTACTCCTTACAGGAAAGCCCCAGCAAGCTCGCCAACCCACACACACACACCAGGGTAAATGATTTTTCCCTTTTTGTTTTTCCCAGCACAACTCTAATGTTCACTTCTTCTGGTTTTTCTGGTCCCGACAGAGGATGAGATGAAATGGTTGATATTTACTTACCAATATGAAGCAATGATTAGGTGAAATGAGGTTCAGGCATCAAGAAAATACACATCCTGTAAGGATACATACAGTGCTAGCCATTAAAGACATACGTCAGAAAACCTTGCTATGATGTAGGTCTATACAGCAAAAAATATGGTATGAAAGTTCGGGAAACCAAGAAATCCTGGATTATTTTTTCTTAAATGATGACAGTTAAGAGTTTGCACCAGAAAATATCTAACTTTATCACTCAACGGGAGTGGGCGTCGATGAGCACTTAAAACAAAGGCGATATTCGGCCCCAAAATGTACAAAAAAGTTCCCAATAAACAAGATCAAGAGTACTTCCCCGTTTATGGAACTTTATAAGGCCTAAACCTAATACAAGTCCCTACTGCCAACTATTGCCGACTTCCTACCTGAAGCTATGATATTTTAACAAACCATTACATGTTTAGGCCTACGGTGAGACAGGTGACAAAAACGTTGGGACAAGGACCCCAACTCCCTACTGTATACAGTCCCCGACAATAAGGAATAAATTTTTTTTTTTTTTAACCAGTGCATAATTAGAATCATCATAATGTTATTACAAGCCAAACTTAATGAAAATGCAACTTACTTTCTCTGGAGCCTCTATCATCAATAACTCCTGCACTTCTAGGTCCATTATCAATCTCCTTTAGCTGAGGAGAAACCCAAACGAACAAAGAAATCAAGAAGCAGGAATACACTAACACAGTAAACAAAGAACAAGAAATATTAAAATGGCAACTCAGATATCTTAGAAGTAGGGTCCCTATTGACTAAGGTTGGTTCTCCGTTTTCCTATAGAACGACCGTAGTTAAACTATCCCACCAAAGAAGATATGCAAAAGTAAACAGCTCCCAGAAAACTTATTCCTTCTTAGGTCTCATGTTCAACTATTGTGAGGCCAATCCAAATGGGGCTTTGCCTGGCTTAAGTGGACGACGGAATTTGACGCCCAAATATTGGCCGACTTGTGCGTAAGCTGGCATTGAAACCCTGATTTACTCGGGAAAAGAGACAAAGCGGTGGGTAAATTGCAAAGAATGTGGAATTTAGCCCATGTCACTTTTGGGCTCAAGTTACCAGCTTCACAGTCATACTTCCCCAACTGCATTGAGGGGGGGAAAAGGAGCAAAGAACAAGAAAATAAGAGCAAGACATGGTTTCCTCTACTCACAAAAATATGAAGCTCAATATCCCATGAGAAAAGATTGAGGCACTAACACTTTGCACCAACAATTGCATCAACTCTCTCACATGGGATATGTGGGACCCACATATGAGTGAAGGTCCCACATATCCCATGTGAGAGAGTTGGTGCAATTGATGGTACAAGTGTTAGTTCTTGTAGAAAACCTGATATCCCATAAATTTTCAAAATACAGACATTATCCTGATCAACAAGGAACAAAATAACTTCTAAATTGAAATAAACCATTTGGCAGTTGGTACCACAACCCAACACCCAATATAAGAAAATTTTAAGAAGTTCATACACCAGTACAGCCTTTATACTCTTGTTACCTACATGCCATACACAATAAGGTTTCATATCTGACAAGGCTTTGCTATTATTACACATTTAGAACACCTCTTCTTGGGATTTCACCAGTTATGTGAGAATACGAACTACGCATATTGATCTTACATAGAGGGGTGCACATTTTGCAACCTGAAAATAAAAAAAAAAAGAAAGCAGAAAAACAAAATAAAAAAAAAATTCTACAAGGCCAAAGAAAGAGTAACAAATATGAAACCAGCAAAAAAATCCATTGTAAGGCATCGGGTTCCTACCATTTGCGGAACTAGAAGCTTCCCTTTTCCTCCAAAATTTGAAAGTTATCAATAGTATTCTAATATCTTCTACAATAATCATACTATGCAAAACGAAAGGACAATGCTAAAATGGAAGATACAAATTTATCAAGTTCATGCAAAAAAAACCTCCAAAGTTCATGGAAACCAACCTTTGAAAAGGTGCTGGCAAGATCATCAATTTCAGATAAAGATCCAAAAACCGCAGCCTATGAAGGAGGAGAAACACAAAAGTTAGTTGCGAAAAAAAAATTTTTGATTTAGGCATTACGAGAAATACAGACTTAACACCATAAAAGAAAAGGGGGAAAAAAAAAAAAAGAACAAAAGGAATCAAAGTAGGCTATAAACTTAAGCATGAAGAACCAACATCCTCAATAGATATCAAACATATACCAAAATTTAATTGAACCCAAAGTATAAACCCAGCTGTTTTGGGAAAAAGTAGAGGACATGAAGAATTTCCAACTTCCAAGACAAAATGCAAAATTTGAAGAAAAGACACAGAAGAACCATAGGATTTAGTATGGAAACTGGATAATACTAAGCATGCACAGGAAAAACTGTTGAAGACTACACACATAAAGCATTAAATAACCTCTTCTCGATCCAACAGATGCTCTTCATCATCAAGCCCAACTGGGGGAAACTCATCTTCCTCGTCTTCTAGTCCCCCCAACTCAACTTCTTCAACAGCATCATTTCCAAAAAATGCGTATTGTGATGCATCGAATACTGTGCCTTCTGCATTTTAAAAGGAACAAAATATTGGAGAACAAAACCAATCCATGATGAAGAACAAGTCAAGCTCGGAGGGCAGGCAAACAACGTCAGAAAAGTAAAGTGGAAAGTATAAAATTACACACTGGACCCATACAACACACAACAATCAAATTAAAGCTCCCACTATTATAGATCATAAAGTCACTTATGTATCATATCATGGAACAAAAGTCAGTATGGTTACATCCAATGCTGAACTGTAGCTTGGGAGTTGGGACAAATAATCTGATTCAACCATCCACAAACCTGTGGTACTGCCAAAATATTTAGCACCTGAGTCACCTGACGCATGTTTCACATGTTTCAAGGTACTTTTACCCGTACTAACGCATTCCTTCTTACACGTTGTATATACCTTTTACGTAGCATCGAGGTTCCTTATTTAAAATCTCTAACTCAATCAGTTAAAAATGGGATTTCCATCCACGAACGTCTGTTTTGCTTGCCGAACCTACTCTACAAGACTACACAAATAACCCTTGATCTCAGAAACAAGTCTTTCTGCAACTAATACCAACAAATGAATTCAAAGCAAAATGACATAACCTATGAAGCACGGGTACTTCTAAAACCCCAAAGTACCTGTACTAGGTACCGGTACTTCATGGGTACTTAAAAATACGTACGAGGTACTCCAAAAACGTACCGGGTATTTTTGAGTTTATGGGTACTTCATTGGGTACTTTTCTAGGTACTTTTGGGCCTATTCATTTAAGGATTCTGCAGCGGGGGAAAAAAAAACAACTAAACTTCAAACTAGTGGCCTTAATATGCAAGAACTCAATGCGATAAAGTCATAAACTCGAGACCACGACTCAGATCTAGAGCTTGATTTTGGAAAAATAAGAGCAAGGTTGACTAATATTTTTTGTCAATCTTCCTCCAGCGACTCTCTCTCTCTCTCTCTCTCTCTCTCTCATATTGTTTCTGATGCCCCTTCTCTCTCATTATTATATCAAAATCTATTCTTTTTATTTTTATTTTTTAGATGGACCTTGAAATATCTTTTGCACTCTATCTTGAAACCTATGATAGTTGCATGCACAAAAATTAGGCTCTTGCAACTTTATTTCATAGGAAGATAAGTCCATCAAGCAGTATGGGTTCAAGTTCAAGTGCTATTAGCTTTTGTCATCTTGCTTCTATCTATAAAATATGTATACATATATCTAATGAATCATGCCGAAATTGTAAAAAGATATACATAAAAAAATCGTGGTACCCCAGCCGTACCCGTACCCTACTTTTTTTGGTGGTTGCCGCATCCTGTACCACTACCCGTGCTTCCTAGGGCATAACGCAGTTGAAACAACCAATATTAAGAACTTCAGCTAACCATTGTTATGTTCCACGTTGCAGAATAGAGTGGATGTAAGGGGATTAATAAAAACAGAAAATGGCTGGGAGAATCTCTAGCTCATAGTTATACTCATATCTGAATAGAGCTTCATTTGGTAGGAATCACTCTAATGGGAAAATCCAAATCTAAGCACAACTTTGAGTAAAAGCTTCATTAATGGCATGGTTGTAAATTTGGGAGGGAAAAATAGCCTTGCCAAATTTGAGTACCCTTGATTTGAGTAAAAATTCGAGTGAAACAAAATTTGGTCCAGGTTTGAGTCAAGTAGTAGTGAATTTTAAGGGTGTTCTACTCCATTTCTTATTTTGAGTTGTAAAAAGGTAAGGGCTGGAGATGCTCTAAACTCGTATATTGTTGACCATTTTGAAGCAATAAAACAGCAGGGAGTCGCCCAAGTTTTTTACTCCGCAGTCTCAACTCTAGTGTACAATTCAATAACCAAATACAAAGATTATAAAAAGAAAAAGAATCACCCATTAATTCTTCCACTCTTCTCTTCTGATTTCAAGATATAAAAGTTAAAAAGAACAAAGCAAATGCATAAATTCAACAAACACTCATACAGGTTCATAGTAAACTGAAAACCAGATCCAGTAACGTGAAACGGATCAAACTTTTGAAACCCCATAGTGAAAAAATCCAACTGACAAACAAGAACGAACCTGTTGAATTCGCGCCCAAGTGCTCAATATCTTGAAGATTGGAAGACTCTTGAATACTAAACCCATCCATATTCTACTGAAACAACAGATTCCTCCCTAAAAGCAATTACGCTACAACAGAGAACTACACTTGGGGAAAAACAAAATACTACAAGAAGCAAGAGACTATGAGAAAACCCTCGATGTAAATTTCTAGGGCTTGCGTTGATACTTTTCAGGAAGGCGATAAGATCTGTGGATTAAATTGGATGCGGGAAAACCTACAGAAATACAGAAAATTTGGTTGGAGTACAGTCGCTGATAAATATATACCCAGAAGACGGCCTGCCCCCCCTGGGTATACACGGATTGTGAAGGATGAGTGATTGCAATCGTCTTTAGAGAGAGAGAGGGTACGAAATGTATTTTCTCTATCAATTACAAACAATTAGGTCTGATCCAAACGTAACACGTGTGTGCGTGTGAGAGACAGAAGATTCGATGCGATAATTGGCGATGAGTCAAATAAGACCAAAAGAAGGAAAAAAAGGGGCCATGCAAATCAAAAGTATTAGGGCGGTGATGGAGTGGGTCCATTTCTTAGTGTGTACAGACATTAATGTTAGAGTAAATTTTACTTTTAACCCTCAAATTATAAATACTTTTTCTATGTCGCCCTCTAACTGCTAACTTATCCCATGTCATACTCCAACTATGGATTTCTATCCCATTGGGTCCAAATGCTAACTCCCGTTAGAAAAGTGGACGGAATATCACCCATGTGTATATCACGTGACTTCTTGAAGACGTATGAAAGGGTAGACTGGTCATTTTGTATCTATTCTTCTCCTCCCAGCCCACCTTTACACTACAGCTCTCGAGAACTGGGTTAGAGAGAAAGAGAGAGAGAGAGAGGATTTCGTACGGTCATCGTCCACCTACACTTCTGATGAGATGATCCCTTGAAGCCCAGAAGTCTAATCGCTCAAAAGTATTAAGGCGGTGATGAAGTGGGTCCATTTCTTGGTATGTACAAACATTAAGTTAAAGTGAATTTTACGTTTAACCCTCAAACTCTACATACTTTTTCTATATTGTCCTCTAACTACTAACTTATCCCATGTCGTCCTCCAACTATGGATTTCTATCCCATTGGGTCCAAATGCTAACTCCCGTTAGAAAAGTGGACGGAATATCACCCATGTGCACATCACGTGACTTCTTGAAGACGTATGAAAGGGTAGACTGGCCATTTCGTATCTATTCTTCTCCTCCTACTCCACCTTTACACTACAGCTCTCGAGAACTGGGTTAGAGAGAGAGAGAGAGGATTTCATACGGTCATTATCCACCTACGCTTCTAATGAGAATGATCCCTTGAAGCCTAGAAGTCTGATCGCCCTCTCATTCACCATGGATGATCTGTTAAGGCAAGGAGGAGAGTTAATCCCTAACTGTAAGTTACTCTGACTTTGAATTTCTCAAATTTTGGGTTTGTGTAAAATAGGAGTTTGATCGGTTTCAAAAATCGTTAATCTTAGTGTGAATAAGGATCTGCATGCATGGGTTTGAGAAATCATCAAACTCAGTGGAATTTGTCTCTGTTTTCCTATTATAATAGCTGAAGTGGTCTCATTTGTCAATAAAAAATCGAGTCCTGATGTTGGTTTTCTCAACATTTATATGTGTTTCTGTGAAAAGTGGTCTCTTGTGCTCCAATTTTTTATACTCGTCTAGACCACATGTGGATTTTTGTTTTATAGTACATATAACTACTTATGTATATATTCTGAGTCCGAAAATTGTTTCGTTATATCTGTGCAGATATCAATCCCGCTCTTTTTACATTTAAGGTCAACCATGGGGTATTTTTGTTGTGGATAGGGGTACTAAGTCCTATGTAGGTGGACAAATCAGCTATAGTGACTATTGAGATATAGATAAAGTTTCCCTACTTGAATTGGATAAAATTGGAAAAAAATTAGGGTTTACTAAAGCTATAGAGTTATACTACAAAGTCCCTAGTAATGGAGTCTTTAAAATAATTGAGAATGAAAATGATATTTTAGACATGGTGAAATGCATTAAAGATCAGAAAATAGATATCTTTCTTGTCACCCCCACTTCCACTGTTGATGGTTTGGAAGATTATAATAGAACTACAAATTCTTGCTTACATCCAGATTCTCATTCATAACTTAGGCATTGATTACATGGATGATGATGGATCATTACAACAATTAGAATACAACATTACATAGGCTTCTTCATGGCAAGTACTTCGTATTTCCAACAACTGCATTTTTTCTTACAAACCACATACTGATGCATACAACAATTAGAATAGAACACCAAATTTTATAGGAGATCACTTTATCCTCTAATGCCTTCATTTTTTTCTTCAATTTTTTGTTCTCTTTGCTCAGGTCTTGCAACATTTTCTCTAAAGCACCGTTCTTTGCCTCCAACTCTTTCTCTTTAGATGGTGGATCAACCCAAAAGAAATAGTTGCATCTCTTTTCCTTTGTCTGCCACATATTAAGATCAATATTAGAGTTGCTCAAAAAAATCGGTGAACCGTGAATCCAGTCCGGACCGAACCGATCCGTATCTTTTGGATTTTGACTGTAGATTAATGGTCCGGACACGGATTCAAAAAATAAAAAATCGTGACTTTTGGATTGAACACGAATTTTGATTTTGAAATCATGGATTACCCGATCCGGATCGTGAGATTTTTATTTTATATAATTTTTTTAAATATATATATATATATATATATATATATATATGTATATATAATTTTTACACTTTTATAATTATATAGATATTGTTAATTTAGTAGACTTACGGTTTGTAGGAGTTATCAGTTATGGTGCGATATTGTTATCTCAATAAAATCTAGGGGGTAAAGTGTTAAGTGCTACTATATATACTCTCTAACTTGTAACCTAATCTCATAACTCATTCTCAGTTTCTCACCGCCTCCCTCCATAGTCCAAAGAGTCCACTCCTCCTCCTCTCTTTTTCTCTCTTGGTCTCTCTCTCTCTCTCTCTCTCTCTCTGACTCCACACGGCACAGTCCTGAGTCCACTCAACCTCCTCCTATCCGTCTCTTTATTTTTCTCTCTCGGTCTCTCTCTCTCTCAAACACTTGGAGATGGATGCGATCTGAAGTAGGAGACGATCTCAAACACTTCCAGAGGTTAGTTTCTTTTTTTTTTCTCCATTAGTTACTAATCAGTCTAATCTCTTGTTGAAATCGTTATTGCATGTACTTGCATTAGTACCTAATCTGTTGTTGAAATCATTACTTGCATTCCAAAAATTGTTTATGCCTATTTTGCTAGTGCTGCATTTTCTAAATCCTTCTTTGCTAAATATAATTTTTGAACTACATTTTCTGATAGATGTCAAGTATTGGAGAGACACAAACTGCTACTACTAGCACACTAAGGACTGACAAAGATAAGCTCATGGAGAGTGATGCTATGACTAACCCAACAATAAATCTATTTGATGATGACCAAGATGAGGTAACTGGTTCTGCTTCTAAATCCAAATGAAGGCCTATTTCTATTGTGTGGCGTCACTTTGATCAAGTCACTAGGAAAGGCCAAACAAAACCTGATCGTGCTAAATGCAAGTACTGTAGAAGTGACTATAAATGGTTAAGTGGGAATGGAACTAGTACATTAAAAAAACACATGCAAAGGTGCTCAAAAAATCTCGAGAATGCTAAACTTAAGTGCTACTATATATACTCATTCTCAGTTTCTCACCGCCTCCCTCCATAGTCCAAAGAGTCCACTCCTCCTCCTCTCTTTTTCTCTCTTGGTCTCTCTCTCTCTCTCTCTCTCTCTCTGACTCCACACGGCACAGTCCTGAGTCCACTCAACCTCCTCCTATCCGTCTCTCTATTTTTCTCTCTCGGTCTCTCTCTCTCAAACACTTGGAGATGGATGCGATCTGAAGTAGGAGATGATCTCAAACACTTCCAGAGGTTAGTTTCTTTTTTTTTCTCCATTAGTTACTAATCAGTCTAATCTTTTGTTGAAATCGTTACTGCATGTAGTCATTACTTGCATTAGTACCTAATCTGTTGTTGAAATCATTACTTGCATTCCAAAAATTGTTTATGCCTATTTTGCTAGTGCTGCATTTTCTAAATCCTTCTTTGCTAAATATAATTTTTGAACTACATTTTCTGATAGATGTCAAGTATTGGAGAGACACAAACTGCTACTACTAGCACACTAAGGACTGACAAAGATAAGCTCATGGAGAGTGATGCTATGACTAACCCAACAATAAATCTATTTGATGATGACCAAGATGAGGTAACTGGTTCTGCTTCTAAATCCAAATGAAGGCCTATTTCTATTGTGTGGCGTCACTTTGATCAAGTCACTAGGAAAGGCCAAACAAAACCTGATCGTGCTAAATGCAAGTACTGTAGAAGTGACTATAAATGGTTAAGTGGGAATGGAACTAGTACATTAAAAAAACACATGCAAAGGTGCTCAAAAAATCTCGAGAATGCTAAACTTAAGTGCTACTATATATACTCATTCTCAGTTTCTCACCGCCTCCCTCCATAGTCCAAAGAGTCCACTCCTCCTCCTCTCTTTTTCTCTCTTGGTCTCTCTCTCTCTCTCTCTCTCTCTCTCTGACTCCACACGGCACAGTCCTGAGTCCACTCAACCTCCTCCTATCCGTCTCTCTATTTTTCTCTCTCGGTCTCTCTCTCTCAAACACTTGGAGATGGATGCGATCTGAAGTAGGAGATGATCTCAAACACTTCCAGAGGTTAGTTTCTTTTTTTTTTCTCCATTAGTTACTAATCAGTCTAATCTTTTGTTGAAATCGTTACTGCATGTAGTCATTACTTGCATTAGTACCTAATCTGTTGTTGAAATCATTACTTGCATTCCAAAAATTGTTTATGCCTATTTTGCTAGTGCTGCATTTTCTAAATCCTTCTTTGCTAAATATAATTTTTGAACTACATTTTCTGATAGATGTCAAGTATTGGAGAGACACAAACTGCTACTACTAGCACACTAAGGACTGACAAAGATAAGCTCATGGAGAGTGATGCTATGACTAACCCAACAATAAATCTATTTGATGATGACCAAGATGAGGTAGCTGGTTCTGCTTCTAAATCCAAATGAAGGCCTATTTCTATTGTGTGGCGTCACTTTGATCAAGTCACTAGGAAAGGCCAAACAAAACCTGATCGTGCTAAATGCAAGTACTGTAGAAGTGACTATAAATGGTTAAGTGGGAATGGAACTAGTGCATTAAAAAAACACATGCAAAGGTGCTCAAAAAATCCCGAGAATGCTAAACTTAAGAGATAGAAAACAATAGCGTCATATGCATAAGTAAAGGATGAGAGTGGAATTGGGAATTGGAAATTTGACCAAAAGACTTGTAGAGATGTTTTGGCTAGGATGATTCTCATGGATGAGTTGCCTTTTAGGGTTGTTGAGCGCGCGGGCTTTCATGTATTTTGTCGTGTGTTACAACCTCTTTTCAAAGAAATCTTGCGTCGTACAGTAGCAAGGATTGTGTGGATCTCTATGCTAGCGAGAAAACCAAAATAAAGAATTTGTTTAGGAAATCAAATCAAAGATTTTGCCTTGCTACTGATTCATGGACCTCCCTTCAGAATTTATCTTACATGTGCCTTACTGCCCATTTTATTGATAAGGATTGGATACTACGTAAAAGGATTATTAACTTTTGTGTGATTTCGAGTCATAAAGGTGTGGCAATTGGTAAGACCTTAGAAACATGTATGATTGAATGGGGTGTGGGGAGAGTGTGTACTATTACGGTGGATAATGCATCAGCCAACGATGTTGAAATTGCATATGTAAAGAAGAAATTGTCCAAGAAGAGTGGTGCATTGATCCTAGGGGGTGAGTTTCTTCACATGAGATGTTGTGCTCATATCATAAACTTAATTGTGATGGATGGATTGAGTGAGATTAAAGAGTCTATTTCCCGAATTCGTGATGTGGTGAAGTATGTCCGGAGTTCTCCACAAAGAGAACGTAAATTCAAGACTTGTGCCGTGAATGAGGGAATAAATTGCTCAAAGAGTGTTTGTCTTGAAGTTCCAACGAGGTGGAACTCAACGTATCCTATGTTAAGTGCTGCTTAACAATATCAAATAGCATTCAAAAGGCTTGAAGATGAGGATCCTCTTTTCCTCCTTGAACTTCATATCTTACTCTTAGAGATTGGGATGATGCTAGGTGTTTTGCTAAATTTTTAGAGAAGTTCTATGATGCCACGCTTCACTTGTCTGGTTCTTCATATTCCACATCTAATATGTACTTCAATGAAGTTATTGCAATTGATGAGTTTTTATCGGACTTTCTAAAAGATGTGTGATGTCATGTATGAGTGTGATGAGAGGGAGAGGATTCGTGTGACACTAACTGGTATGGCTAGGAAAATGAAGAAAAAGTTTGATAAATATTGGGGTAAAGTGGAAAAAATGAACGTGATGATGTTTATTGCTATTGTGTTGGATCCCCGTTATCAGTTGAAGTATGTGAAATTCTGTTTTAGTGAACTTTTTTATTCTAATACGGAGGAAGAGTTGACACAAATGATAAGGGAAGTGTTGGATCGTGTCTTTGTTGAGTACAAAAAGTTTAACTTAGGAGCTCCATTTTCTACCCAAAATAGTAGTGGGATGGAGGTTGACCGACCGTGTAGCCGAGGAAGTGAGAAGGGGGGGAGCATCATTGGAATCCAAGTTTTTAAAACAATTGGAAGAAGATGATGATTGGGGGGGGGGGGGGGGGGGGGGGGGGGGGGGGGGGGGGGGGGGGGGGGGGGGGGGGGGGGGGGGGGGGGGGGAAGAGGTGGATATGTATTTAGAAGAACTCTGTGAGAAAAAATTAAACTTCAACATCTTCGAATGGTGGAAGGTGAACACTGTTAAGTACCCGGTTCTTTTTGAAATTGCTCGAGATGCTTTAACCATACCTGTCTCAATAGTTGCTTCTGAAGCTGCTTTTAGTACCGGAGGTCGTATTATTGACCAATTTCGTAGTTCTCTTCCTCCAAAGCTTTTTGAGCGTTTGATTTGTATGCAAGATTGGTTGCGTGCTACTCCATTGCCATTTGAAGTGGAAGAGAATACGGAAGAAATGCAAGAGCTTGTATTAGGTAAAATTTAACTTTATTGGGGTTTTTGTATTTCAGTTATATAACTTAGTGAATTTGTATGCTTGGAGTTTCATTTCACTATAATCTAACTTAATTTCATTCATTTATTTGCAGCTCTACAAAAGGCTTCACTTGATCCAATTCCAGAGTGACTGCTGCCTTGCATTTGAAGTGATTGATGCCTTGTGTTTTGAAGTTGTTCACTCAAATAATTGTTTTTTTTATGTTGGACTTTGATGTAACTAAGTATTTATATTCCACTCTACAAAACTGCCTTTGTTTGTGATTGCTTTTGTCTTTGTGAACTAGAACTATGTGGTAGTGCCTCTGTTTGCGAGTGAACTGGAAGTGTTAATCTGCTATTGTCTTTGTGAGTGATCTGGAAGTAACTATTTGCTATCCTTTGTGGTAATAGAAGTTTGTGCCTTTGTTTGTTCACTTATATAACTATCTGCCTTACTGCCTCTGTTGTTTTCTATTTGGGTTTCCAACTTTGAACTTTCTATTTAGTGCATTTGCTACTTGCTAGTGGCTTATTGTCTTTATTTGTTGTTTTTTCCGAATAAGTTGAAAATCCGCGGATTAATCCGGAATCGATCCGTGACTCGCGGTTTGGATTGGAACTGAACCGTAAGACTTTTGGATTGGACACTGATTGTATTTTCAAAAAACCGTGACTCGCGGATTAGGATTGGATTCATGCCAATCTAGACCGATCCGGACCGTGAGCACCCCTAATCAGTATACATACAAAAAAAATATGATTTTAGTTGACATATCGCCAGATTAAGTATTCACCTCTCAATTGGCACACCCTAAGAACCTTTTTCCTGGGTTTGCAATGGTCTTTGATCTTCGAAGGAGGGCAGACAAACCACACATGCAAGTTGGATATTCATATTGGGTGGTGGCAGAGGAAGAAGAAGGCATATTGGAAATTAGAGAGAGAGATCTGGGTATCTGGTTTTTATATAAGTAAGAGAGAGAGAGATACAGAAACAGATAGAGAGAGAATGGGGAGTGGGATTATTCCCTGCTTTTTTCCTTGGTATGTTATGTACAGACAAGGGTTAGGTCTAAGGGATTTGGAGGGATACTGGAAAGGGTTTGAGGAGTGGGAGAAGAGAAGGGTTGGAATGGCCATTGTGCCCTTATATCAGGTATAAGAAAGTCACGTGATGTGCACATGGGTGATATTCCGACCACTTTTCTAACGGGAGTTAGCATTTGGACCCAATGGGATATAAATCCATAGTTGGAGGACGACATGGGATAAGTTAGTAGTTAGAGGACAATATAGAAAAAGTATGTATAGTTTGAGGGTTAAAAGTAAAATTCACTCTTAATGTTAAGTACCCAGAAAAGTTGCACATTGAACATTAATAATCTAAGAATGAGAACAAATATGCGTGAGAATAATAACTAACTACTAGATTGTGAAGATAACTTAGAGTTGTACATAACTCCTCATAACACTGAGTCATTTTTAAAAGTTTAACACAAATTATATAGTGTGTTATCCCTTACAATGGTTTCTCATTTTATTCCTCACAATAAAAAGAATTTTTTTTTCATATAGTGGTCTTAATCATTTATTAATACTGAAGTTTGTATATATTGCCACACATTCACACGCACTACTAGGCATCGCACAAGTGTTCTTTTACAGTAACAAGATTGACTCATATACAATAGACGATATTTGAAGGTGAAAAGACATCGATGGTTGTGATGGTGATTGACGAAATATTGGTTTTACATTAATCAACCTTATAAAGTTGGATCATTAGGCTTTGCCAGGAAGGGAGATCAGCCATAGATGAAGAGCACCCAAGACTTTTCCATCTTCTGTTGCCGGTGACATGGTTGAGGTGTAGCGTGTCATGGCAGCATAGTTCTAAAACTCACCTAGGGTGACCGCACACTTTCTAGCTTGCAGTTTGAGTACTCAGCGCTTAGTCGGATGAGTGGCGCTAGTCGGCGAGTACTCGGCTGCCCAGACCTTCTTTTTGAACACTGCATGACGGTCGGCGGAGATGAGAAGGGCAAAGACTGTAATTTCCGTAACCCGAGTTGGTTATCTGTATTGAGGGGAAACCTCAGGGTTAAACAAGTTCACCCATTAAAACCGAGAGGGCCAACGCAACAGAACCGTGGGTTTGGTTTGGGTTTAAGCATTCTGCAATCTGCAAGTCACCGATTCTTACGTATATATCCCAATCACCCGTCGGAAAAGGGAAAGTCACCGGTTCCAGGCTGCTGATTTGGAGCCCTAAACCAGGCGTCTCTCTCTCTCTCACACACACACACACACACACACACACACGCACGCACGCACGCACGCATTCACAGGGCAGAAGAATGTCGGTTTTGATAGTGACGAGCTTAGGAGACATCGTTGTGGATTTGCATACGGATCTATGTCCATTGACCACCAAGAACTTCTTAAAGCTCTGCAAGTAAGAATCTCTTTCAACCCCTCTACAATTGTTTCTCGTGACAACAATTGAAATCAGGCACAGTTTTGTAACGCCTGTATGTGTAAACCTTGCTCGAATAACATGAATTGACGGGATTAGTTGTGCTAGGTCATTGCACGTGGAAAGATCACGTCGGGTGCTGTTTATTAGCTTTTGCTTGACTCGGGAGATGTATTTCTTATTTTTGTAGTGAACTGGTACTTGTGGGTTAGAGATGTTTGCTTTGCTACTCATTATTTGGTGTACTCATTGTTTGGAGTAATGAGTAAATAATCATGTGTGCTTTTCTATTTGATTTTTTTGTTGAATTACAATATGTTTGTATGGGTTTGCACATCAATAGCTCTTATGGAGCTCCACTTTAGGGGCAAAAGCTTGAATTGTTTGGTGAATTTATAATTATGTAAATGTACCGTAGATCAGTGTGCTATGAGGTTAAATACAGCACTTTCTTCAGCGGCATAGTACTCTCGGATGGGTTGTCCTATTTACAAGCTTTGGCAGTTGCGTTGTCTTGGCATTTGGCTGTTAGGGTTTCATTGTAGTTACTAGTTAAGGGCGTAAGTAAACATTTACAGCATTATAAATTACACAAAAGGAATAAAGGAGTATTCACTCCTACTGATAATATTAGATCAACTCTTTGATTTTTCAAGATGTTGCCTATGTTACTAAACAAATATGCAGGTGAAACAGCACTTGTTTGTCTTTTTATTTAGCCAGATTCATACGTATAAATGTATTGTTTTGATTAGAAACAATTAATTTTCATCTGGAGTTGTGATAGAGATCCCATTAGAAACTCAAACCAGTGATTTATTAGGTTGTTTTTTTCCTGAATCTAAATCTTGAATTTGGAATGTTGATAAGCCAATGTGCAATGTATCTTATATGATTATGTTAAGTTGATGACCATCTGTGCTTTTTGATCGCGGAGACAAGGAAACGAAAGAACCATTGAACTACTCTCGGCGTATGATATCATATTGCATTTTGCTTCAAATCGGTCTGTTGCCATGCATCGGTTATTTCATTCGCCTTTTTTTTTCTTCTTAATATAGACTCGTTTGCCTGCCTTATATTCAAGCTATCTGTTTAGTATCAATGTAATGTGGTTGCATAAGGTATGACCAGTAGGTGCCATTTTTACCTGTAGATCAGATCAGTAACATACCTCTTTTCTCTCGTGTTTTTGACGCAGGATTAAGTACTACAATGGCTGCTTATTCCACACTGTCCAAAAAGATTTTACTGCACAAACAGGGGATCCTTCCGGGAGAGGGACTGGTGGAGATTCCATTTATAAGTAAGGGAGTTTGTATAATCATTGGCTTTAAATGAATGTTTATAGCTCTTAAAAAATGGATGGAGTCATGATTTCAATTTTAGGGAGCGAGGGCACATGCAACTGGAAATTTTGTGACTAAGGTGTGAAATGTATTGTCCAGCACCAAAAACCGAAATGTAATATCAATTGGTAGCAGCAGAATATGTGAATGTTCCAAAAAACTCGCTTAATATGATAAGTTTGTTTTGGGTGATACATATACAGGTATGTGTCTATTTCAGAATATCTAGAATTGCAAAATAGGATCAAACACAATTGCCTATGTTCTCTTGAATTTATGTTTATTTTAATAAAACATAGCCACTATTCCTCTATTTTCCTTACCAAAGTTAGGCATCTACATCGTGTTTGACTCTCTTTCATGACACAATATATTTTATGCGCAATTGATATTGAAAACCTTGGCAACATCTTCTCAATGTATGTGACCAAGAGAAGCCTATGCTATTTAAGAGTTGTTCTCTGTCTCCACTTTTCTTAAAGAATGAGCCCCCCACTTCATGTTTCTCTGATTGATTTGATGAGGACATGTCTCTCTCTTCTTCTTTTGTGTAAAGACCTCTATTTAGTATGAGTACAGTTTCTGGCTTCCTCGTCAAGCTGATCTTTTGGTCTATCATTTTTTTGGATATAGGTCAGTTGTTTTTGAATTTGTTATGAAATGTTCATTTTGATCTCCTATGCCTTCAGGTTCTTATACGGGGACCAGGCTCGCTTTTTTGGGGATGAAATTCGCTTGGAATTAAAACACAATAAGATGGGCATGGTTGCAATGGCTAGTGGTGGAGAGAATCTTAATGCTTCTCAGGTATTTATCTATTTATTTTCTTTTCTTTTCCTTCTCAGGACTTACACATTTTATATCTTTTTTTCATACCTTACATATTTGGATAAAACTTCATATTTGTCTAGATGATTGGTTTTACTGGCCTATATTACTCAATTGTAAAGTATCTGGTTAATTTTTTCTCGATCTATTTGAATTTTCTTGCTTAGAGTTCCCCTTCCTATGTAATGTTGATATAAATTTTACTCATTGGATTATGCACTTGGACCAACAAATTTGGCATATATCACGTTTTTGAGCTCACAAATCCCTTTTTGTTTTGTTTCAGTTCTATATCACTCTGCGTGATGATCTGGACTATCTTGATGGGAAGCACACTGTGAGTCCTCATCCAGAATCTTATACTTGATATTATTTGGTTAAATATTAGTTTCATTTAGATTGTAAAGGATGTTGCTTGCTTTTTGTCCCTAATTTGGGGCTGGCCAGAGATGTTGCAAACACCTTGACCTTTGGAATGCTAGTAGGATCACTGACTTTTCATGTATGACTGTGTGGGTTCCTTTTTATGTGCTGTGACATGTTGGATTTCCATATGGGGGTTTACTTGTTTATTAGAGTTATGTTCTTCACAAAATCGTGACTGATCTCTTCTACGCCATAGATGAGAAGTCAGAAGGTTAAAACACAAGGCAACTAGATTTCATTTCTTAAGGTTGCTTGTGTGCAGGCGTAAAAGTATAGGTTGCCCGGTGCTGGGGATCAAGGACGTGGTTGGGAGTTGGGACACATAGTTTTTGAAAAACCGGAGAGTACCATAATTTTAGGAAATGTCGATATGACTTTCTTTATTTCACAGGTTTTTGGGGAGGTCGCGGAAGGGCTTGAAACACTCCAGAGGATAAATGAAGCTTATGTGGACGAGACGAGCAGGCCATACAAAAACATACGGTTCATTATCACTCCCTCTGTACATGATATGTATATTTATTTCTGGTTTTGGTGATCGTTTTTGTTTACTAGCAACTAATAATTATGACCTATTAATAGGATCAAACACACATACATACTAGATGATCCTTTTGAAGATCCAGCACAGCTAGCTGAGTTAATTCCAGACTCTTCGCCTGAAGGAAAGCCAAAAGATGAGGTAATGTGTGACTAAAGATTCCATTTTCTCCTTCCTTTTTTTAGGCCGTTTGAAATCAAATGAAAGTAAAAAAAAGAACCATTGATTTCTGGCTAATTTGAGTGCAGAATTTCCTCACCAATATATAACCCAATTCCCCAGAAGGATCATGCCAAACCAATGTGTTTTTTTTTGGGTATGTTTGAAGGAGTTTTTGTTTGAAGGCAATTTTTTTTTACCCATTCTCATAAATCTCCGAAACAAGAACACTCTTCCGTCAGAAGTGAAAACCATAATGTGACCATTTCATCTACATTTTATTTGTCTGTTAGATGGTCTACCGGTGGTTTCAACTGGATTTGTCTTTGTGTCTCTTATTAAACTTTCTTGTATTAAATTTCTAGTCTTAACAGAAAATATGTTATCTTTGGGGTGGTGCAAGTTTGAAGTTTGAACTCTGTCATTATGATGTGGATGATGCCACCGGTTCATTACACAATTTTTCCTCGTGGGTGTTACTCTCAGATATTGTTGTACAGTGTGCTTTCAAACCCTGTGACTAACGAAAAGGAAGGGGAAGAAAAAGACAAATCAAGAAACATTTCATTTACATGAGATGGTCCACGATTCAGGTTATGGAATGTAACTTGAATGCCTGACATGGACACAATATTGTAATATATTCGAAGTATAGAAATCTGTAGAAAATTGGTCACTGTACAAGATAGTCTGCAATCTATGTTGGACACTTTTGCATAAGCTACTGTTTAAAACGTGTTTTCGTAATTTCTAGCATCATTCACAGCTATATTTTACTTTGTGCTCAGGTTGAAGAAGATGTGCGACTGGAAGATGACTGGGTCCCCATGGACGAGCAATTAGGTGCATCGGAACTTGAGGAGGCTCTTCGTGCGAAGGGTGCACATTCCAGTGCAGTAGTGCTAGAGAGTGTAAGCATTTTATACAGCATCTCATTTAGTAGTCCAAATTTAACATTTTTGCTGACTTCGTATGTGCTTTGCAGATCGGGGACATCCCAGATGCTGACATAAAGCCTCCTGAAAATGTGCTGTTTGTCTGTAAACTTAATCCAGTAACTGAGGTGAGATTTTTAACCATTCCATCAGCCCTTTATTGGAAGCCTATGGTAATTATCCTATGATTGATTCTTACTGCAGTTGGTTATCCTAAAGTCAATTTATTCATTTGTTTAATGTCAAATGCAGGATGATGATTTACATACTATCTTTTCACGTTTCGGAACTGTGACATCGTAATTTCTTAGAACTTGAACTTTTGTTATATTTGATTGCCATATGGAAGATTTATTGCTCATAACAAAGAAATGATGACAGCGCTGAAGTTATCCGGGACTATAAGACCGGAGATAGCTTATGCTACGCTTTCATTGGTGAGTGTTATCAAACTTTATTTTTGTCAGTATTTTCTACTCTCTCTCTCTCTCTCTCTCTCTCTCTCTCTCTGATATGTATATATCTATGTATGGATATATCTGTCTATCTATCTATATTATAATACAGAGCAGTTTTTGTCCCAATCATCATATTACATTGTATACCTCTCTCTACCAAATCACTCCCCCTCTCTCTACCCTATTCCTCCACCAGCCCACCACACCCAAACTTTCAAACCACATTCTCTCTCTCTCTCCCCTTTTCGCAATTCAAACTACATTCTCTCTCACTACCTCCTCTCCTTCCCCCTCTTTGAAATTCGAAGGACCATAAAGAATGGCACGGGCATGGGCACGTGTGTCGATTGCTCAAGCCTTACCTTCAGGCACGGGTACAGGCATGCACTAGTCTCTACTAGCCCTTGAACCCTCACCCGAAGCTTGACAAGTCAAACTGTAGGCCAACAAGCGCGTAGGGGCACTTTTATATTTGCTACTGCTAACCTTTTCCCTTTTGATGGGTGACTAATTTCGTTTCATCTCTTATTTGAGGCGTGTTGGAAAGGCAAGATGTCAAAGCCTTTATTTTTTGGAAACAAACCCCCCCCCCCCCCCCCCCCCCCCCCCCCCCCCCCCCCCCCCCCCCCCCCCCCCCCCCCCCAAGCGGCCAGGTGGTCAGTGTGATGCTCCTCTGAATACGAGTTTATTGGATTACTGTAATTTTCAAAATGGACATGAAAACATGTTGGCATGCAAGTCATTGTGAAAAGTAAGCTGTTAGTAGAGTCTATTTGGTAACATGAACAACTCGATATTTTCTAATATTGAGATGAACCCTCGGGTAGATCTTACCCTTGAGAACTGGCTGGCAAGGGGAGGGTGCGTCAGAATTCAGAGCTAATACACACATGGCCAAGTATGGTTTTGATTAATGGGAACACTTAAGATTGTCGCATACCAACATGCTTCCGAGCCTGACGTTCACTGTGACTAATTTTGTACGGACTGGACCAATGATAGTCGTTTCTTGTAGCGGCTCCACTCAACTGTTAGCATTCAACACCTTTGCTGGATAATAGCTATATTAAGCACTATTTGGATTACCTGAGCCCTTTTTCTCCTTGATGGTGCAACCTGACTGCTTGCTTTTTTCCTCCCTTCTTTTTTCTGCCAGAATTTGAAAGCAGGGATTCTTGTGAACAAGCATATTTTAAGGTATGTTGAATTGTCGGATTGTTATTTGACCAAACACCTTTTGCAGCCATTCCAAGCTTGCATATCGTGCAACCAATTTAGTTTATCCATGTATCTAGTAGTGTAGGTTTCAGTTCAATTGGGTTTACATGTAAAGATTAAAAATGCATCTATAGAGACAGAACAGGTGTAAATCAGTGGGCTTAATATATGCTATGGCTGTCTTGGGGTTTTAGTTGGTAAGGGTAGTCCTGCATAGTAGTTTTAGCTAGTGATACTTCGGTCAAGATCCTGCTTGGAAAGGGTTTTAATACCCTCCGCTCTAGTCTCTTGAAGTTTAGATTAGTTTTCCTGCTCCATAGATTATCTTTAGTTTTGATTGTTCCTGTTATGTTCCCTTTGTTTCTATTTTGGCATGTAGTGTTACGTTACATGTAGACAATATGCTGTTCTCATTCTTCCAAAAGGGAAAAAAAAACATTATTGGATGATGGTTTCTGTACGATAGGTGATTGCAGTATTATTTAGGAAGTAAATGAGGTGAATTTCTATATCTGAGCCTAGGTATTAATACATTAGCTATGTGGTTCTATGTCTTCTTGTTTTCTCTGTGGGGCTGACCAGGTGCTAATTACCACGGAGTTTCATTTTTTCTGTTTATATTTTGGAACAGAAGTTGGTCTAGTATAATGCAAAAAATGAGGGTTATATCATAAAGGTTGCAAAGGCTATATATCATCTTCTGTGGTAAACAAAATTTGCTGTGTATCGTGTTTTAAACATTCGGCTGTATACTTAGTTCCTGTCTGCTATTAATTCCAACCTGCCAAATCGTATTTGTATCAAAACTGGTTTTGCTTACCTTGATTCATCCTATTCTTTATGGCAGATGGACAATGCGCTTATTGATGATCGGAGGATACATGTGGATTTTAGTCAAAGCGTTTCAAAATTGTGGTCCCAATTCAGACGTGGCCAAATGGCTAAAGGTGAGATACTGCTTGCCGTGTTGGAGTAATTTTGTTCAGTTCTTGGTGTAGTAGTCTGTATCTAGTCTTTCTAGCTAGGATAATAATGCACGTATTTGGTATGAGTTTCATTTAGGTGATCTGTTTATGGATCATGCTAATACAGCCTTGTGTGCTGCTGTTATTAAGGTGAAAGATTGCCAAATAGCATCTCTCCAAAATGTGCACTTCTCATCTTCTCTTTATGAGTAATCGAGGCTAATGTCATCCGTTTGGCAGTCATTAGCATTTCCTTTTCTGTTGGTACTTGTGGCTTTAAACCATGACGATCTCATTTCTCTTTTGCTTAAACAGTCATACATAGAGGAATCCCTGATGTCTTTAACCCCAAGCTTCATCTAGGGCTTAGTTCTGTCAAAGTTAAAATTTCCCTGTCATTCTCTTGTATAGTTTCTACTAGCCAACACAAGGCTATGTTTCTATTGCAGCAAAGGTACAAATGATAGTCGATAATCTTGAGAAATATGTTCTTTTTCATTTAAATATATGCAAAGGGATTGTCCATTTGTGTATATTATTTGGTCTTCCTTCTGGGCTTTGTTCCATTCTTACTTAACGGTCAATATCCTTTATATGAAGTTCCAAGTACTACAATTCCTTTTCCTTCTCAGAACTACTCCTAATAAACGCAAACAATTGACATGGTGTACCCTTTTTGTGTAGGGAAAGGATGTTTCAAATGCGGTGCTCCAGATCACGTTGCGAAGGACTGTACAGGGGATCCCTCCGTCAAAAACCAACCTTCTAAGTACGCCTTAAAAGAAGATAACATACAAAGAGGTGGAGATGATAATTCGAGGTTCGTAAATCATAATCCATTTGTGGGTTTGCACCTCCCCCTTCTCCTACCTTCTCTTATTCAGCGAAATATATTTTTCAGGTATGATATGGTATTTGATGAGGACAGTGCTAGAAGTCCACAACGGGAAAAGAGAGGTAGATTACACGTAAGTGAAGACCACGCTGAGAAACTAAAAGGGGAAAGCCAAAGTGCAGATGGGAGGTCACATGATAGGCATAGTGACAGAAGTAGAGAATATGGGGAGCATGAAAGGAAACATGAAAGCAGAACTAGTCTATCCAGGAGGGACTCGGGGCATCATGAACAGAGAAGGGATAGAGAAAAGTACGTGGACAAACATTCGAATAGAGATGATGGAAGGAGAGATGACCGGGATTTTAGAAAGAGGAGTGCAGATGGTGTTGGTAATGGAGATAGGAGGAATGATCAAGATTATAGAAAGAGAAGTTCAGAAATTGACAGGAGGGGAGATGGAAAGGACGACAAAGGGGGTAAAAGATTGAATGATGGTGATGATAGACGAGACAAGAGAGAGGAGTCAAGCTACAGAAAGAAGAGCGCAGAAAGTGAGGGACGTAAAGACAGTAGGGAGGAACGGGATTATTATCGGAAGAGAAGCAGAGAAATAGATGATGATCGTGATAGAAGGCACCGAGGCGATGGAAGGAGATGAACTTTCAGTGATGGATCGTTGTGATAGAATCCATGCATTGGATTTATGCTGTATTTTGTTTTTTGGGTATGCGATACCTTGAATTAGGTGACTAGTGTGCTTACTGGGAAAGGGAAGAAAATTATACGACTACTAATCAACACAATTTTTGGTGTGGCCATTGTTCTCTTCAAGATCTAAAACATGAATGGTTCCGATCATTAAAGTGTGCCAGTTACAGACCCACAAAGGTCGTAGTATGATGGTTAGTCGAGAGAATCGAGTCTTCACTCTAGACCTAAACTCACGTCTTGAAGATACGATTTTGATTGTGACTTGAACTCGGGTTCGGATGAAGAGGATCTTGCCAGTAGCTTGAAACGATCTCTCTTTCGGAAGATGCAGTTGGTATTATTGTCATTTCTTTCTACTTTTCATTTCGGGTTTAAGCATTCGCCTCGTTGGAAAAAATAAGAAAAATATAGACCAAATAAGAAGGGAGGGAGATGATGTGAAGATTAATTGCGCAAAGAGGAGGGATAACCTGCAAAAGCCCTCCAAATTAAGACATAACAGGCCCACAACTCAAACAAAAACATCATTCACGGCAAAAAAAACAGGTTGATCAGATATCGATTGATGTGCTTTCGGAACACATCCATGTTGCGAAAAAGGGTTTTGATTCATTGTTTCAAACTTTTATTTTACCAATATTCAAAAACATAAATACGTTTCGAACATAGATCAATCCCTATTCAATGGATGTAACTTTTTGCGTGTTTAATGTACTCAACGAGGTCTAAAAATTAAAAGGTTTCAATCATTGAAAATGGTTGGGAGAAAACGGGCCTCAAAGGTAGAAATCTGTTTAGGAAGCAAATCACAAGTTGGAGTTGAGAACTTGAGTTCAACTTAAACTCTTACGTTGAAGTTGCACGGATTTGGGGGTCGTGCTGTGGCCATCCGTTGCAAAAATACACGGTTCGGATCAAATTCACGTTTACCTTTAAACAATCTCGCAAGTTGAAGTTGCGAGGTTTAAGGTTTAATGATTTAGGTAACGACCTTAAGTGAAAATGGGTTTCTATACTTCAATTTTTATGTAGTAATATTCAGCAATACAAATGTGTTTCGAACATATATATCAATCACTGCCCGATGGATGCAAATTTTGGCATAATTGAGAAACACAAAAGAAGTCTAATGAGAAGTAAATGGTTAGGTTGGTTGTACATTTGTAAAGAGAAAAACTTAGCCCTCTTTTATGTTTGAAACATCTGTAAAGTTAGATTTAGACTTTTTATGACTAACTTGCTTATAAATAGACAAGTCTTTTGCATTTTGTAAGGTGTGTACAAAGTCTCTAACTCTCCTACGGAATAATATTCTCCTTTTCTTCCTCACTTATCATCTTTCCACACTTCCTTATTTTTCTTTCTTTTGTTATTGGTATCAGAGCTATTGGTTCTTAGAAAATCAGAAGAAAATCAACTTTGGTGAAAAGCTCAATAGCAAGACCAAGCTGTAAATTATTGCGAGTATTTCTATTTGCGGAGGGGCATACGGAACGGGCTTCAAAAGTGGAAATCCGTTTACCAAGCAAATCGGAAGTGGGAGATGTGGAGATATGGGTCGAACTAACTCGCGTCCTGAAACTGCGAGGTTAAAATGTTTTATGATTTTGACCATTTTTTAATAAAGAAAACCCTGATAAAACCCGTCTTCTCCCCCCTCCGCATATATTCTTCTTCTTCTTCCTCCTCTGCCTCTCTCTCTCTCTAAAATGGCGAGGATAGCATGCCATCACCTGATTCCAGCCGTGTCTCTCCCATTGAAATCACCGTTCTTCTCTCTCCAATGGCGAAATGTTGCAGAGCCTTCCCAGAGTATAGGTTTCAGGAGGCGTTTAATGTCTTCTTCCACGAAGATAAGCATGAGTTTGAAAGCCGGCATTGTTGGCCTTCCCAATGTTGGGAAATCTACTCTATTCAATGCCGTCGTGAGTCTCCGACACCTCTTCTCCGTATATATGTTTGTGCGTAGGTGATAGTGATAACTGTCTTTGTATGTTGTTATTTCGTGAAAGATATTAATGAATCGTGAACCTCACGAATGATAGGGATTCCTTAGTAGAGGTGATAAACGAGCCGAACAATTCGAGCAGTTGCTGTTCAATCTTGTTTTGACAACTTAAGTTGATTAAGAAATATGTTTAAATTTAGCTTATGTATGGGAAGAGCTGATCTCAAACGAGCTTTAATCAAGCCGAACTCGAACTGATCTTGAGTAGCTTGAATTTTTTCTGCATAACAAGTTGAATGAGCCAAATAGTAGCTTGTTCGTGCTTGGTCCCGGAAACTTAAGAACTTCAAAAAAATATTGCAGATAGTTTGTTTGTGTGAAATCGATCTTTTTTTTTTTTTTATAACAAGGTGTCCGGGCCAGCTTGCATGCACCTCGACTAACACCGGGCCCTTGAAATTAACAATTGGGCCAACCTCCATTGGCCCCGAAAAGTTGATACTTGATAACACTTGGGAGGTTTCGAACCTGAGACCTCAGGAGGGAGCGAACCCCTAAAAACCAGACCTTGACTACCAGGCCAACTCCTTGGGGTTGTAACAAATTGATCTTGAACAAGCTTTTAACGAGCGAACACAAACTCGAGTAGCTTGGTTCGTTTATTAGACCTATTCCTAATGCATTTGTGTTAGTGTGTATGTTGTTATTGTTTATTGCGAACATCGTGTGGCATTCTACGTGCTTGAATGGCGATTCACAGTAAGAGGGTAAAGTTCCTGCCAAAATTTGTTAAATAGTTACCAGTGTAACTTTCTTCCCTAGCCGAATAGTTGCCTGGGCAAAATTTGACTTAACAGTATAACTTTCTTATCTATCCTATGCCATTAGGAATCTTTATTTTCTTAGCACACGCTCGGAGAGAAAGAATAAGATGGCTGGGCTATGTCTTTGCAAACTAGATTTAAAAAGGAAAAATTCTGTACAATTCAGAGAAAGTTCCCAAAAGAGATTGTCCATAGATTTGGCATCTAGTTATGAAATTTTGTTGCTTGAAATGAGACCCGAGAAAATAATAGAAATGCTAAAACACAATTTCCACATTTGTTAGTTGGAAAAATATCTACTTTACTTGCTTTGAGACTCCAATTAGGTATAATGATAGAGTGCTGTCCCAAGATATGGAAAGCAGAAGAATGTATTGAGAGTGCTGTCCCAAGATACAGAAAGCAGAAGAATGTATTGTATAGTTCAATGCTGCCGTTTCAGTCTGTCTGTGTCTTATGCATGTTGGGATTTAGGACAAATACCAGTTAAAGAGTCCAACAAACTGAGCACACCTTTCCGCAGTGATTATGCTGATGCTTTTACCAGTGACATTTGAAACTTTGCCTTGGTGAACTTAGTACAGAACCTACCCAATGCATGCTATGAAGGTGTCTTTGGTACTTGTTTAAGGGAATAGAAAAAGCAGGGAGGAAGAAGGTAGTGTGAGGGAAATCCAAGGAAAGTGTCGTCATTTTCTTTGTTTGGTTTTGCAAAATAAATGAATGAAAGTTGTAGGAAAAGACCATCTACTTGTTTGGTTTTAGAGGAAGAAAGGAACAAAACATTTGCCTAACTTTTCAAAGAAAAAAGAAATTGAGTAGGAAAATAATTTCCGACTTGTTTTTCTTGGAACTTTTCTTCTTCTTCCCAAAGGAGAAACTAAACAAAACATGCTAGGTATTTTCATTTTCCTTCCTTTCTCTTCTTTCCCTACGTTCCAAATACAACCCAATCCCTCTGCATCGCTCGTGACATTTCCCCCCTTTTAAAGTTCAATTACAACTGTGTCTTGCGATTCTGTCATTCTCTCAGCAGTGATGCTTGCTTCTTAGTCTCATCTATTATGGATATTTTGCCATATCTATTTTGCAGGTTGAAAATGGGAAGGCTCAGGCTGCTAATTTCCCCTTTTGTACAATAGAGCCAAATGTAGGTATTGTTGCTGTTCCAGATCCCCGCCTTCATGTGCTTTCCGATCTCAGCAAATCTCAACGTGCTGTCCCAGCGTCAATAGAGTTTGTAGATATTGCAGGGCTTGTGAAGGGAGCCAGTCAGGGGGAGGTGAGAATTCTTGGTGTTTTTACTGGCACAGTCGTATGAAGTGTTGGATATTTTTTATTCTTAGGCATTTTGCTGCTGAGATGTAATGGATATTTCTGCCATAAATTTGTTTGATTTCAGGGTCTGGGTAATAAGTTCTTGTCACATATTCGTGAAGTAGACTCCATTCTTCAGGTTTGTGTTATTATCTTATCTACCTACTTCCAGCTTTGTGTAGTGGAACGCTGGAATTTTATTGACACATCATCAGATCTCATGCCATATTGCCTTCATTTTATGTATCCTGAGCCTGACGATGCAGAAGATAATTCACAAATTACTCTCTATCCCTCCCCTTCTGTGTGTGTATGTGTATGTGTATGTGTATGTATGTGTATGTGTGCTGATAAGTCCCAGTTTCTGTGTATGTGTGTTGATAAGATCTCATGCCATATTGCCTTCATTTTGTGTGTATGTGTATGAATAATTCACAAATTATTCATTTTCTCTCTCCTTCTGTGTGTGTATGTGTGTTAACGGGAGCACCGTCTAATTACCTGGTCAGAGTTGGAGTAGTGTCGTAATTTTAGTCCTTTGCCATTCCTACTAACATCGTTATTTTTTTTAAGTGAGAATTTCTCCGTAATTGAGTTTTTTTTAGACAACAATCTTCACAAAATGTCATCTGAGGGTCTTGTCTAGTTCATTGTGGGCTTTTTTCCCGCTTATATCAATGATGCCGAAATTTTATAGATGAGTGTGATGTTTTTTACATGTTGATCTATTTCAGGTCGTACGATGTTTTGAGGATAATGACATTGTTCATGTCAGCGGGAAAGTTGATCCAAAGTCTGATATTGATGTCATAAACTTGGAGCTCGTCTTCTCGGATATGGATCAGGTAGGCTATTAGTGTAAGAGGCTAAAAGAGCTTCCTTTCGTTTATGACATTTACCTTACTTGCATATTCCTTTGTACCCAGCATCTCCATTTAGCTTTTAAGGATTCCTTAAGCACCACTGACCTTTTTTTGCTTGAAGAAATAGCAAACATATTGAAATTCTTTGTTGTAGATCTTATCATGTAGCTATTTTTCATCTCTGTATATTAATAGCATAATGTGATCTGATAAAACTGAGTTGCATAACTACAAGAAATGCAGATTGAGAAAAGAATGGACAGACTAAAGAAAGGCAAAGCTAAGGATTCACAATCCAAGGTTAAGGTAATTAATTGTGCAGGTTTGAATGTTGGCTTCACCATTTTATTTGACATCAGCTGACTGAAAGCACAAATTGTGGTTCTGGACATTTTATCTGCTATATTTTCAATTTCAGGAGGAAGCAGAGAAGTCTGCCCTGGATAGGATTCAGCAGGCATTACTTGATGGAAAACCAGCACGATCAGTACCTTTAACAGATTTTGAGAAAGATGCCGTTAAACATCTTTGTTTACTCACAATGAAACCGATCATATATGTTGCAAATGTAGCGGAATCTGATCTATCTGCGGCTGAAGATAATCCTCATGTAAAAGCAGTGATGAATCTTGCATCTGAGTTACAATCTGGGATTGTAACCATTTCAGCACAGGTTTGGATATACTTTCTAACAAAAGCTTTATTGATCTGAATTGGGCAATTATATGGAGTTGAATCTGAGGGCTATGGTGTTTAAGCCTTCGAAGCCAAGGGTGTTAAATTGTCATCTCCTCCTGGATTTGTTTTTTCTCTTATTTTTTTCCTGGCTTTTCCCATAAGTCTGTGTAGCTAGCTAGTTTTTGTTTTATGCGGATCTGATTGACTGTAGCCATTCCACCAGGCAACTGAATGTATAGTTTGTCATTGCAGGTTGAGTCAGAGCTCACTGAACTACCATCGGATGAAAGAACGGAATACTTGACATCTCTTGGTGTCAATGAAAGTGGCCTTGGAAATCTCATTAGAGCAACATATGACCTTTTAGGACTGCGTACATACTTCACAACAGGCGAGAAGGTGAAGTATTAGAATCCTGTTGCTTTATTTTGTTAACACATGATATTCCTTCAACTTCTTATTGGATTGTTCTTTTAAAGGAAACGAAAGCATGGACTATACTTACAGGTTAGTATTCCTTCATTTTAAGTGGACCTTATTCTACCTAAATAAATCCTATGATACTGTAGCTAGTCCTGCTAGTTAGAATAAAATGTAGCCCGTTCTTTGTTACTAGTACCAGGAGCTTTAACCAAATGTTTTGTTCACCGGGAATGTGTTTACTGATGATACTTTGACAGTATTAATTAGCCGTTTCGTGTACCCTATCCATTATTAATGCAACAATCTTCTCTGGGGACTTAGGAATGACTGCTCCTCAAGCTGCTGGAGTAATTCATTCTGACTTTGAGAAGGGCTTCATTCGAGCTGAGACGGTGAGCATGATAAATGTTGAATTCTTTTTCAGGCACTTTCATATTGATGGATTTTATGTTTGAAGTCAAAAAACATTTTGATGGAGCCGGTTCGAATAGAAAACCATGGAAATGCCCTAGAACTTGAAGTAACAGTTCTATTTAGAAAATATATCCAAATGATGCCGATAGATCTGCACCAAACACCCACGGAGTCTCTCTCTCTCTCTCTCTCTCTCTCTCTCTCTCTCTCTCTCTCTCTCTCTCTCTCTCTCTCTCTCTCCAAACTGAAACCTTTATGAACCTTTGGATTTTGTTGTTTGTGCATGTGCTTTTGATGTTTAAAGTGCCAAGTCCTAATTGCCCTTATACTGCCATGCATTTCACCTTTAATATCTTGTCTGGTGCACACTGATTATGAGATGCTTTTATTTATCAGGTTGCTTATGATGATTTTGTAGCAGCTGGCTCATTAGCAGCTGCAAGGGAGAAAGGACTTGTAAGTCTGTGCCTTTCGTTTAGTCTACCCATATTTTGTTTTAAATGGGGTTCTTAGCACGGATTCACTCTCTGCTATAGTTTTTTTCACTTCAAAAGGCCCTTATTACTTTATTACAACACTTGAAAATCTGGATGCGAATAACAAGTTCTTATGCACTTGTTAGTCAGAGCACAATGTTATTCAGGGCTTGTGTAAAGTGATGTTTTGGATAAATTTCGCTGTCGACCACGACATGTGATGGACCTACATGTAGTTTTTAGTAGAACATTCAATCTGCATTGGAGCTCTAAGCTTATTCCCATAACTGTAGAAACCAAACCGAACCAAACTGAGCCTTATGTCCCAATCAATTGGGTTGGCTATTATTCCCATAACAGTAGAAAATAACTGAAAACTTGCGTTCTGCTGTACTCTTCTTTTACGTCTCTTAGTACAAGTTAATAACATAGAGAAGGCAACAGAGCGAACTCCACTGTTTATCAGTTCAAAAAGTGAACTTTGCTGTACTTGGTTTGCTTTACCTCAGGCATTTGTTATGTCGTCTAAACTTTTAACACACTTGTATGTTACAAGAATGCTTGTACTGGGAGAAGAGAATCTACTTAAGCAGAAGAAAATGAACCGTGTAATTTGGTTGTGTTTATTTTGGATGCATGTCGATGAGTATGAAGAAAATGAAGGAAGGTATTTTGAATTGACATAGTGAAATTCGTTTTGCCATGCAAATCAGTAATACTCATTCCTCCACACACTGCTCAAATGCTGAAGTGGCTCACCAGTCACCACCTGTCCACCATCACCTAAGAGTGTTTTCAGATCAAGATTATTTACAATATCTATTTGTTGTTTGCAGTTGAGATCCGAGGGGAAAGATTACATTGTACAAGAAGGGGATGTAATGCTGTTTCGTTTCAATGTCTGATCAAAATAACATCTTTTACTCTGGTACCTGGTTATTTTGTCGAACCATGCTCATCGGTTTTGGAGATTTTTACATCGTACCTCCATGTCATATGAAGGTCGCGGAGATTGTCAGTTAGTGAGCTATTCTTGAAGACGATTCCCAGTTCTTATTTGTTGAGATCACATTTTCTTCAAATTTGTTTCGATATGAAGTCATAAGTTTTGCTTGTAGAGAATTTATTTGGTTCATGTATCTTGTCAGTTACGTCACATATAAGCAATCTTTTGCAAAAGTAAAGGCAGGACCACAGAAAGGGCGAACTCTGCGACCTATGCATCTCTCATTGTTGTATCAGATTTTTCCATTTTAGTTTGTGATTTATTTTGATTAGATTACATGGATGGTTATCTTTCTTCGTTTCCTTCTTATTGCCAATATAACTAGGAGTATTATTTTTTTTTTGGGGGGGTTTTTGGCAAGTCCCAATATAACTACTTCCTTCTGTTTAGGTCCCCTCTTCTGTTGTGCATGCGATGTGCACCCTGGTAGAGCTGTCTCGGAATCTTTGTCCAGTAGTTGTATACTCCTTGTTTATCGAGTTCCTATTCCTTTTCTGTTCTCGTATGCAAGTGTTTTGGGTCGATTCAACTGGCTTAGAGGGCCATCTATATCAGATGACTCGAATGTCTCTTATTTCCGAGTTTCTTTGGGGCACAGATTGTTTATGAACCAAATTGTTTGCGACCTAATCCCACAAAGTTAAAGTTTGGCCTTACTGTATGTAGCCCTTGTTAACGATTAGGCGTAAGCAAGCTTCATGTGGTTCGGAGTGAACTGCAAATTGGGCAGTTTCTAACACTTTGACCCCACTTTCACTTTTTTTTTTTTTTGATTCAGTTGAACAGTTTTGTCTAAACTTGTGCAGCTTGATGGTGAGGGGTCCCATCAGAAATTGATAAGCATCATTTGTTAAGGTTTTGCTTTCCCATAATATGAGGAGGAAGGATAAGAATGGTGGGGTTTCTCTACTTGTCTTTCTCTAAGCTCTGTTTGTAATCTTTGGTTGATTTGATGGGCTGATGCTTTTGCTTCTAAGCAAGCATAATGCTTTGCTGTTGTCACGTCATTATTCATAAAATACACTCTTCAGTGGTGGCTTTAGGAATTGTCGGAAGGGTGTTCAGTGTTCACTATTATTAACATCTTCTAGTCTTGAGTTGAGGCCCCTTCTTGAAAATACAAATTGTAAGGAATCGGATCTTATCTAGTCCAAGTTTTTGAATGGAGGGAACAGTCCAAATCTAGACAATACATTGGGATAATCAATGGTTCGGATTTACTCACGGACTCTTCCCTAGAAGAGTCAACCCTTAACTTGAAAAGTCTGAGCAAATCTGAACCATCAATTGTAGCAATAGACGGTCTAGATTTGGACCGTCCCTTCTCGTACAAAATTTGGACCGGGGAGGATCCGATTAAAAAATGTAAGCCTTTTAATATGAAAATTCCTTCAACCAGAAATTACTTGTACAAATGTTATATTCCAATGAAAAGTATCAGAACAGCAATCCTCTAAGAAGAAGCTAATTTTGCTCTGTGATCAAGCTCCAGGTCCGGTCCAGGAGAATTTTGACAGAACTTTTGGAAAGCCAACAATGGGTGCACTCTTCTTTTAACAAATGAAAGGAGCTGGCGCCATTGGCTTGAGATCAAGTGTCGTGCATCAGCTTATAGAATGTGCGTAGGTATAAACAGAGTCATACAGACAGCTACAACAGAAACTTATGAGAGAGAGTGTGGGGCTACAAGTTCTAGTATCAATCTTCCTTGCACCGCCTGGAACGTGGATGCACTCTTCCTCGCCTGAGCTACTTTCCTGCACACTGGAGCACCCTCGACTGGATGGTGAAGTCCAGAACGGTACTCCGACGGTCTAAGTAAGAATGCGAAGAAGAAGAAGCAACTGCTTGGACTTTGGGCTGGCTGAAATGATGAATGAGACCCATAGCTCAAGGTGTTTGTACTCTTTGGTTTCAAGAGGGAGGAGGTTTTGATCTCATCAAAGAAACATTAAATCTGGTTGTTATCTAATTTAGTAATTGAGTACTATTACTTCCTCTTTTTCTTTATGACCCAATATTCCATTTTTGTTGTGCATTAATAAGTAATCATTTTGAAAACTTAGTCTTTCTGGATAAAAGTGGTAACATTTTCCATTTCTCCCTTAGGTCCATGTATTTGCCAAGAATGTTATGCGCGGAAGTTAATAGCAATATCGATATGTTATGCGGGAAAGTTAATAGCAATATCGATGGGGTTGGGGTCAACGTTGACAACGACTCTGGGTGTTGTGATGAAAAGCACGGGTCCAGGTTAGTCTTGGTAAAGAAATAGGGGCTATCCTGAAACATATATATGATTCAACACATGCCTACACACGCACGCATACATAGAGAGAGAGAGAGAGGGGGGGCCGGGGGGGGGGGGGGGGCAACAAGGGCCGAGAAACAAGTTAACAACAGTGCGAGAGGGCAATGTACCCGGGGGGGGGGGGGGGGGGGGGGGGGCAACAAGGGCCGAGAAACAAGTTAACAACAGTGCGAGAGGGCAATGTACCTGCTGTGGCATGGGAGTGGCCCGATGAACGGTCTCTTTGTGGATGGTAAGGGCAGAGGTGGAAACCGCCGGTTTGATTACCACCGAGGGTGGTTTTTTTCGGGGGTGGACCGGGTGGTGGAGGTGGGGAGTTTGGTGGTAGTGAGCAAGAATGGAGCCAAGAGTGGCTATTAGGGCCAGTCGCCCTGCTACAATTTGAAAAAATCTTACTATTGCATTGAAAAAAAATAGATAGATCATCATATGGCCCCGTCCCCCCTCCACATATATAGCTTGTCCTCCCTCTGTAAAATTCTTGGCTCTGTCCCTGACTAGAGAGGAAGTTGGTGGTGGAGAGTTTGGCGGCGGTGGTGTGGTACCAAATTGTGGGAACTTTTTTTTTTTTTTTTTAATTATTGGGACCAAATTAATTGTTGCATGGAACCTAATCCCACAAAGTAAATGTTCGGCCAAACTATGTTGTGGAAACAACAATCTATTAGGCATAAGTAAGTTTAATGTGTAAGTATGTATCTAGTCAACAAAAGAAGCCCATGTGGTTTGGGTGAAGTGCAAAATGGACAGTTTGTCACACTTGACCCCACTCTACCTTTATTAATTTTGATTCGTTTGAACAGTTTCATCTAAAACTTGTGCAGCTTGACGGTGAGGTGTCCCCATCAGAAAATTGATAAGAATGGTTTTGCATTTTCCCATAATAAGAATGGTGGGGTTTGTCTAATTGTCTTTTCTCTAGGCTCTCTGTTAACTTATCTTTGGTTTGATTTTGATGGGTTGATGCTTTTGCTTCTAAGCAAGCACAATGCCTTGCTGTTGTCACTTCAAAGCTAAGCTGGAAACCTCTCATTATTATTCCCAAAATACACAATTAGCAACTTCTCCTGTCTTGGGGCCCTTTATCGTTAATACTATGAAAATTGTTTCTCAAGAAATTATTAGAGGGAAACTGCTTATTCTACCCTCTTTTTGGCTTTGTTGTAGGGTTGTAAACGAACTAATCTGCTCGCGACCAAGTCGTTAGGCCTCGACTCGACTCTCTTTTAAAGAGACTTGTTAAGTAATTTAATCGGGCTCGACTCGTTTGTAAACAAGCCTAGCTGTTTTAGACTCGTTTAGTAAAAGAGTTGAGCTCAAACCCTTCAAAACTCGGCTCGTTTGAACATGGAAATTGCAAGGCACTTGTCATCTTAACCATTCATGGCCCTAGACAGTTTCTCAAGCTTCCATTCCTGGTTGGACACTTGGGGTTCTTTGCGTTACATTGTCATTGTCTCTGCTTTTGCATATCCTACAGGTGTTGGGTTCCATGAGACCTCCCATTATGTGAATTATGAACCCAAGTATTTGAAGCCACAATTCGAGTTTCTAATTCTTTATAGTGCAATCAATATTGAGCAACAATCAGCATTTATTCGCGATAATCTAAATCTCTTTTTTGGATGTTGCTATGATTTTTTTATGAGTCCGGTGTTCGAGTCAGCTTACGCATACCTTAACTAAATTTAGGAGATCAATCCCAGTCTAATCAAAGCCGGGGCAAAATCCCGTATGGGTTGACCTCGTAGGGATTGATATTTCCTAGGAAGATTAGACCTCAACAGAGAACAAACGCCTTAAGTTTCATGTCTTGACTACTCAGCCCAGCCCACCCTTCGGGTTCGTTTTCTCTCAATTCCAGAGGTGAAAGAGCTGTGCTAAAGAAGTTTGTACTCTTTCTCCCTCATTTTCTCTCCTAAAAGATAAACCAAACAAGCAAAGTCCCTCAAAAGTCTTCCGAGTACACAATGTTGAATCCATTGAACATATGAATAACGAGTCTCTATCCAGCCCAATAAATGATTATTGACTCCAGGTTTCACTCAAAGTATGAGCATATAATGTGCAAATACGTCTGTTTTTTTTATAATCGGGTGTTTGGATTAGCTTACGAGCATCTCGGGTCCTCGACTAATCTTGAGAGACCGTAAACCCACCGTCCACCAAATACATGTCTGCTGTGCCCGAAAATTGGTCCCATATGAATACATTTCGTTTCAAGTGGGTCCTGAGCCCCGGAATTGCACCAGAAAACAATGACTTTGTACCCACCTCTCTGTATCCCTTCAAATTAACCAACCTGAGTGTATATCAAGGCATCTAAACTTGTCACCCTCCTAACCTTTGTGCTTTCCTTCCAAAACTCCTCCCCTCTCTGTCTCTAAACATGAAGAAGATCAATTTGTTACTAAGAAAGTGCAAGACCTTGTCAAGGCAATTGGGCAGGACTTCATCATACAATAGTCTGAGGTCCAAGTCCACTAGAGACGACTTTTGGTCCGGTCGCGCCGATGAGGAGAGTGAAATAGTTTTTGTTGGGAAATCAAGAAGGCGGTACGTGATTAGTTCAAAGTACTTGAATCATCCCCTTCTAAATGCTCTCATTCAAAAGTCGAAGCAAAACCCGGGTGACGATGAAATGATTACGGTGAAATGTGAGGTTGTTCTCTTTGATCACCTCTTGTGGATGCTTGAAAATGCTGATCCTAATCTTAGTTCCGATTCTTTGGAGGAATTGGCTGATCTTTACGCATTCTAAAACTCGATACGACGTAGTTTTTATGCGAATACTGGAAGAGACAAAAGGGTTAATGGGCTCTTTCGTTAGGTTATGGATTATTGTTTTTGTTCTTTGTTATTTTCTTTGGTTACTCTAACTCAATTGTTGTTATTTTGAAGGATCAACAATTTGGTCAAGCCCATGTATTGGGTTCTTCATGTACGTGAATGTTCTTGTTGTGCTATTTTGTGATTTTTTGGATCCTCATATATTAATAAAATCCCTCATGGGTCTCTTTGTTGCTGTAGAAGCTTTTTGCAGTGTCGGAAAAGATTTTTATTGGAGCTGCTTTCTTGTATTAACAAGATTTTTTTGTTGACAGACATATTAAGAGCATCTCCATTGGAATGGTTATATGGTTTTGTCACATGATGCAAATGTTGGCAAGACCCAATTTATGTTGATTTGTTAATTTTTGATACTTTGGAGGGTGAATGAGTGCTTCATTGTATGCCTATCCGCGGATCGATTTTGGTTGGATTGGGTCGGTTCTCAAATCAATCCAGTCGTCGTGGATTGTCGGATTTTCCATTTGAACCTGTTCGTGAGTGAGGTACGGTTGGGTCGATATGCTTACGGATTGGACAGATCAAACCCGAGCCGAATTCTCCAAAACTAGAATATTTGGATTTGCATCCATCCATAACATACTTTCGGTGGGTTCACGAACAATTCGATTTGGTTGATTTGGACGGATTGGTTAACCTGCTGTCCTGGGCACCCCTACTTCATTAGACATCTTAAGATGTGCACCTTAGAGTCAATGCAAATAACACAGGACGAAACACATATAAACTCTCATCACTCTATTCTCCTTTCATTGTCCTTCCACCGTAAATTTAACATGTTCAATGCATCTCAAGTATTGTATTCCTTAGGAAAATCATGTCATTAATCTTCAATCTTCATTAAGCTGGGGGTCAGAAGGTGTTCCCTCAACCGGTAGAAAAATGAATTTGAGGAGAAAAACTTGGATGCCGGATGGGTACCACATGGCGGTACTCGTCGCGCATCTCGGCCGTCCAAAACACTAGGGAGAGAGGGAGAGAGGGGAAGGGTTTGGAGAAATTTGAATCATCTAAAACACTTTTGAACAGCCGAGATGCATGCTCGACACCACGTGTACCCCTACCGCTTGGCACCCAAGAAAAAGGAGAAGAAGAAGGGCCACAAATAATGGCCTCAAAGTTCAAAATGAACTTTAGCAAAGAGTTGCATTCTTAGTTTGAGATTGGTAATCCTACTGGTACAGAAAAAATTGTACAGAAAATGTACAAATCGCTCTCGGGAACCCATTTTTGGGTTCCACACGAGTGATCCGAACTGTTCATTATTCTTAGAACATTTTTCCGAGGGGCTCCACAAAATTTCAGCTCAATCCGACGGTTAGAAGTGCTTGAACCAAAATCACACCGTTTTCAAACACTTCTAACCTTGTGATTTTGGTTCAAGCACTTTTAACCGTCCGATTGAGCTGAAATTTTGTGGAGCCCTTCGGAAAAATGTTCTAAGAATAATGAACGGTTCGGATCACTCGTGTGGGACCCAAAAGTGGGTCCCCGAGGGCGATTTGTACATTTTCTGTACAATTTTTTCTGTACCTGTAGCAGGATCCGTTTGAGATGATGGGCTTCAAATATGCCTTTATCAGGTTCAAAGAGGTGTGTCTCTGGGCTTTGAAATCAGTATTGTAATGGGCCACAGCCTTTATGCTTTGTACCATGAAAAATTTCAAAAATAAAAAATCAACTTTTACACGGGGAGAGGAAAGATCTTGGAGTCAAAGAGAAGAGTGTAATTTTTAATGAGCAATGGTTACGGGAACAATAACATAGATGTAAGAATTTTAACACAATTTACAGGTTTTTATCTTCTTATTATTTTTATTTTTTTATTTGACCAATGGTTGAGCATTTTGTTTATAAACTATAAAAGATAGATTTTCAAATTTAAGCACAACCAAACGTGCCCTAGATTTGCTCAAAATGTATTTAATAGTTTTAAAATTTATCTCGCGCCCCACCAAAAGCAATTCGCACTGATCCGCGTCACATAATGGAGAGAGTATTCCATGCACTAGGGGCATTGCTTCTCATGTGTTCCACACCACACATTTTTGTGTATAGATTTTGGTATCGACGACACATAAATGTGTGGTTTAGATGTAATAATTTCTCCAATGATATCCAATGAAAGAAGAATACTACTACCAAGTTGCTCAATTATCTTGGGTGAATGTGCATTTTACATGTAAAAATAACGTAATAGTTCAACATTTTTTTTATACCAATTTTCCATCAAATTAAATCTTTAATTGAAAATAAAAAAATTGGTGTAATTTTTTACGAAAAATAACTCATAATTAAATTATTTATAATTGTAAAAATCGTAAAAGATCGAGCAATTTGGGCCAAAGTAGCATAATCAAAATGCCAATCTTTGTCTCATCAAACCAATCCAATGGCTACAACGGAAAGCTCACCCTTAGTATGGTGAGCCCGTTGGTAGTATAACTATTTCCCACCAATTACTACTCTCCGGTCTCCCCTCTCTCCCTCATGCGATTCAACTCTCTTTCCTCATTTATGCAGTGAGTGGGTTATTAATCATCGTTGTGGAATTTCACTATCTGGAAAATTTTCTACTAGATGATTACTCAAATTGGTTATCGGGTGATGTGACATAATCTCAGGCGATTGATCAGTGAGTCCATTTTCTTTTCCTTCGATTTGGTTTGATATCTTTATGCATGAATCGGCCACTGTGGAGCATATGGCCTGTAAAAATCGTAATTTTGCTTTCTGGGTTTCAACTTTCAAAGAAAGAATAGCTGTGATTCTTCAAATCTATTTTTTGGCTTCTGATTTTCTGTAATGGGTTTCTGGTTCTCGTTAGACCATGAATTGTTTCACTCTGATAGTGTATTTTGTACCCATCAAAATAAGCATCGATTCTTTATTACAATTGAAGTCCGTACCTTAATTATCTGCTTGTTTTGTTTCCATTTTCTTGCTTAGCGCATATATATTAGTTTTAAGGTGGAATTTTGTTTACTATGTGAGTTGTGCTGTAGCTCTTTTTTTGAAGAAATCCTTTCCCACAGAGTCACACTTGGTCTTTCTTCATTTACAGCTTTTATCTTTCTTTTCCTTTCTCACGAGTCACGTCTCAATCTCGCTCCATCGTTCGACTAGTTTTAATGCATCTCAATTGTGTCTAGTTTTAGTCTTAGATCTTTTTATTGGTTGAAGTTTTTTTGTACTACTGTAAGGGCATAAAGGGGCATGGTATAAGCCTTCCTTTTTGTTTTGAAGAAAGGTAGATGTAGAGCTTTGTTCTTACGTTGTAATGTGGTGTGTTAAACTCGGCAGGGGAATATCAAGCAAGAAAAGAAGAGGATGCAAATAAAAGCTTTCTGTGGAGTTTTTGTACATTTAGTGGGGTATGTAAAGCATCTAAATCATTAAATAATATTCGTAACCATGGAGCAGACAAGGTTGAATTTGAGGACTCGTGCTTCTGGTACATCCCCATCAGAAGAGTCGGCTTTGGACATCGAACGAAACTGTTGTAGCCATAGTAATCTGCCGTCACTAAGTCCACCAACACTACAACCGTATGCATCTGGTGGACAACATTCGGAGAGCAATGCTGCTTACTTTTCTTGGCCTACTTCCAGTCGATTAAATGGTGCTGCCGAAGAAAGGGCAAACTATTTTGCAAACCTCCAGAAAGGGGTACTCCCTGAGACCCTTGGCCGGCCGAAAGGGCAGCAAGCAACCACCTTGCTCGAGCTCTTGACGATTAGGGCATTCCATAGCAAAATTTTGAGATGTTACAGTCTTGGCACAGCTGTTGGGTTTCGTATTCAACGTGGTGTTTTGACAGATACTCCAGCTATTCTAGTTTTTGTTTCTCGGAAAGTTCATAAGCAATGGCTCAGCCCCATCCAGTGTCTACCTTCCGCTCTGGAGGTGAGGGAAGGACATTTATTGTCAATCTTCTGTCTGTATTGATTTATTTATTTATTTATTTTTTTCATGTAGCCAGGGAGGTTGTTGAACTGGTGAGGGAAAATGTACTCACATGTTAACCCTTTTTGTTTCCTTTTGTATTTTTCCTCATCCATCGAGTCATAGTTGTTTTAGCTTTGCAGTGGCTTTTTTTCTCTTTGTTCTTTTTTTAGCCTCCTTTTTTCCCAGGGTTGGTAATTTTTTAACATTGCTTTGAGATTAAGATTACTTTTACATCTCTAGGGACCAGGAGGCGTGTGGTGCGATGTGGATGTGGTGGAATTCTCCTATTTTGGTGCACCTGAGCCAGCTCCCAAGGAGCAGTTATACACAGAGATTGTTGATGACCTCCGTGGGAGTGACCCATGCGTTGGTTCAGGATCTCAGGTATTCTCAAGTTATTGCAGCTTTCTATTCTTATATCACTTGAGTTGTGTCTCTGTCCCTGTTAATTTGTTTGCATTTCTTGTGCATTTCTCATTGTATTATGTTCGTACTTTCTTGGTATGAAGTTATCTCATTGGTATACAGAGAATAACAAAGAGCAAAATCCTTTTACAGTGTATGAATTTAGTGTACCTGGCATGGCTGTGATCATGGGTACACATATGCTGGGTTTTCTAATTGCCTAGTTTCAGCTAGTTACTTTGGAACCGAGGCTAGTAGCCATGTTGTTGTCAAGATTTCTATGGGCCACTCACTACTGAGCTACTTGTACTTAGATCTACATGTGATACAGTTCTTGTTGCAGATAACTACCGTCTACCATTCCTTTACGTGGAGAAGCATATGACACCTAATCTTGTGGAAATTAATCTCAACAAAAGTATTAAGAGATAGTTTAAGAGGATATTGCAGATAAAGCTACAGCAAGATGAATGAAGTGGAGAAAGGCCTCTGGGGTGATATATGCTGCAGGAGACTGATAGTCAAAATGGTTTTGTACTGAAAAACTGATGCAGCAAAACTTCATTGGAAAAAGATGATCAGTTCCTAACTTCCTTGGTGCTTTTACTTGAACCAATTGGGGATTGCCATAATTTGTTTGAAATACTGGCTTGTTAGAAATAGTAGGGAATCGGAAGCCTTCCTTTGCCATGATGTATAAGTAATTATGAAAGAATGCCATCATTAGATGTTTTATTAATTGCCATATTTTCCATCTTCCTTTGTTGATTGAATTTGCTTCTTCCTTGAGACGATTCCTCAATTGAAATTATTTATGCATCCCATCTGTAATATTTTAGGTAGCAAGTCAGGAGACCTATGGGACTTTGGGTGCTATAGTGAGGAGCCAGACTGGCAATCGACAAGTTGGCTTCCTCACAAACCGACATGTTGCAGTAGACTTGGATTACCCTAATCAGAAAATGTTTCATCCATTGCCGCCAACACTTGGACCTGGTATATACCTTGGCGCAGTTGAGAGAGCCACTTCATTCATCACAGATGAGCTTTGGTATGGCATCTTTGCAGGCATAAATCCAGGTAAAGTTTTTCAGATGGCTGTTCCAATTACCAGTAACTTCATAGTTCTGGAGGGACAAGTGTCGCCTTTATTTTGTGCTCGGTGCTCTTGAAACCTATATTTACTATGAGTTGGACTTGGTCTTTGAATTAATCATTGCCTTTCTCATCCTCGTTCAGGAAACTCTTCCAGAAACAAGTTTAAGGGCGGTTGTAAGTTTTTGGCTTCAGGGAAATTACTAATAGTTCCAATGCTTAGATGATTCAAACTGGAGGATTCTATCCCTGTCTGTGCACTTAACTATCCAAGCACCAAAACCATGTGCTGTAGCTCTTTTTTCTTTTTTTTTTAAACAGCTAAAAGGAGGAATTTTATTAATCTTTGAAAATACATTACAAAGATTAAAAGGGCCAAGGCAATGGTGTAGCCCAGTTGCTTTAACTACTGAAAACATGTTGCACTTTGGTCCATATCTGAACAAATCTATAACAAATTATACGAGTCCCTCATATAGATTTGCTCCCTTGATAACTGAGGCTCCTTGGGACTCTTGAAGCTTATATTTACTTGGAGTTGGACTTGGTCTTTGAATGCTTCGTTCATCATTGCCTTTCTTAACCTTGTTCAGGAAACTCTCCCGGAAACAAGTTTAAGGCTGGTTGTAAGTTTTTTGCGTCAGGGATATTACTAATAGTTCTAGTGCTTTGATGACTCCAACTGGAGGATCCTATCCCTGTCCGTGGATTTAAATATCCAAGCACCAAAACCATGTGGTTTAGCCCAGTTGTTTTAACTACTGCAAACATGTTGCACTTTGGGTTGGACCTGAACAAATTAAACGAATCCCACATATAGTTTGCTCTATCGATAACTGAGGCTCATTGGGACTCTATGTCCTACACATTATCCGGGCTAGATGCGCTTTTACCTTGATCAATTCCTCCATTCATAAACTTCTTAGTTTTCTAAATTTCTACTTAACGTCTGAAATAAATATTTTTGTTGATCTACGCGTTTGACCTTTCGCTGGATATGCATTCTCTTGAATATATTGCAATTTGGTCACACGCAGAGACATTTGTGAGAGCAGATGGGGCATTCATCCCTTTTGCTGATGATTTTGACATGTCCACTGTAACAACATCAGTGAAAGGCGTAGGAGAGATAGGAGATGTGAAAATCGTAGACTTGCAGTCTCCAATCAATAGCCTTGTCGGAAAGCAAGTGATGAAGGTTGGAAGAAGTTCTGGGCTGACAACTGGAACTGTTTTGGCTTATGCCCTCGAGTACAATGACGAGAAAGGGATATGTTTTCTAACTGATTTTCTGGTTGTGGGTGAGAACCAACAAACTTTTGATCTTGAAGGAGATAGTGGAAGCTTAATCATACTAAAGGGTGGGGATGGGGAGAAGCCTAGGCCAATTGGGATCATATGGGGTGGAACTGCTAATAGAGGTCGTCTTAAGTTGAAAGTTGGTCAACCTCCGGAGAATTGGACAAGTGGGGTTGATCTTGGGCGCCTGCTCAATCTCCTTGAACTTGATCTTATCACAAATAATGAAGCCCTAAAAGGTATCTTCATTTCCTCTAAAGGTTTGGTTCATTGCCGCTCTGATATTTGCTATGGTATATCATCAATGCTTCCTTGCTTTTGGGTGTTCACTTCTCTGTTCTATTTGCGTCACGGCGTCAGTTACAATAGTTAATCAAGAGGACTTGCGTTGCATGTTCTGATTTTCTTTGTCCATGCTCATGCTTGTGGTTTCCATCGAATCATAGTATCTAGTCTATTTGTTCTTGTCCATGTTGATGATATATTGATATCCTTTTGACAAGTGATATCTATTTACTCTTGACTCCAGTCATTTTACGGTTTGGTTTTGAGCTAATGAGCTCTAAGAAGCACGGACATGGACATACATCAGGACAAGGATGGCATGCCAACCCACCAATTTCCAAAGAAATGCAGGACACGACATGCAGAGGACACAAATTAAACATGTGTATTTATTATCCAACGTATCTCTAGATGTCACATATATGAATGTTTTATATCATCAAAAAATTGCATATAAAACTAGGTTAAATTAACAGGGCTATATATTCCGGTGTCTGTAAAAATGAATACTTTCTTTTATCATTCTATCGGAAAATAGTTTTTCCCAAATTTAGTATACTTTGTGGAGGTCTGATGGAAATGTGGATTCCGAAGTTTCTAATGAGTGTACAGTTCTAGAAAATCACTAATAATGGACAAATGCTGGACATTGTGTTCAAGAGTTTTTTACTATTGCCGGTGTCAGACTGTCCTTGCGTCTTAGATTCTGAGGAATTCTATTCATTTTAGTTGGTTAAATAGCTGTCAATAGTGCAGCTGCTGCTTGTGCTAGTTTATCATATCTTGTAATTTATAACTGAGTAACGAAGAGGGATAGAACATGCTTACTAGAAATGGAGGGAACTATGGCAGTGAAATGATAACTAATGTTTCTTTCCTTCTGCTTTGTGTAACATTAATTTCTCATGCTTATAATTTGTATATTCGTGTTATTTACAGTAGCAGTTCAAGAACAGAGAGCTGCTTCAGCAACAGCAGTTTGCTCGACAGTTGGTGATTCTTCGCCTCCTGATGTAATGCTCCCAAAGGACAGAGTTGAGCCTCTTGGTCTTCACATTCCACATGTCCCATTGGAAGATGGAGCTGGTGTCCTGGATATCAACTCATCACCGGTAGAAACCGAGTTTGAATCAGAAGATAAAGTCCAGTCGGGTCCCAGTGTCGAACATCAGTTTATCCCCAGCTTCAACGGATGGTCTCCGCTTCACCGGAACAATAAACTGGATAAGGTGGCATCTGAGAATCTATCTGCTCTCAGAGCTGACCCTGATGAGGATCTCTATGTTTCTCTGCAGTTGGGTGACAATGAACCCAAGAGAAGACGGTCTGAACCCCCGACAAGTACATAAAACTTTAAGTTTTGTTAGAAATTCAAAATTGAAATCAGTTTTTAGTTGTGGTTGGAGCTGAGAGAACTTTTGATCTTATGTGAATGGTGGTTTGATGTTGTGACTTCTTTTCTGTAATCGGATACACAAGTCTCTATCCATTTGGATAGAAAAATATTTGGCTTCGATCCAGAATTTCGCAGATTGGAAATTTGTGTCCCCCAAAAGGATTGAGATGTCCAACTGCATAAACTACAAATCATGGAACTGGCCTTTAACGTTATGGGAACATAAGAAACCAAGTTTGGTAGCTGTGGTGGTGATGGTGCAGTTGGTGATAGTTGTAGAGGCGGTGAAGTGACGGATGTGCAGTGATAGTTGTAGTGGTGGTGAAACAATGGCTGTGAAGTGATGGTGGTGAAGTGGTGGCGACAGTACTAGTGGGGTGGAGTAGGGATGGCAATTATACCCATACCCATGGATACCCAATCCGATCCGGACATTCGGATGTGGATATTATCCAATTTATCAACCTAGTAGGAGTGGGTATAGAGGGTAATTGTATAATACCCGGTTGGGTATGGGGAGGGTATGATTTTGCTACCCCCATACCCGAATACCCATATCCGCCCCATTATACCCGTTCTTCATTATATACCCCTTTATATGACAAGTACAATTTTTTAAACCTAGTTAGTGATGAGTAATTATTAGGGAATTTTGTCTTAGCCGCTTAGTTGTACAAGTAACTTTATTATATCTCTGTTGAAATAAATTGATCTTCCTTGCTTTGTATCTTATATATTTAAATTGTTTTATGATGTTTTTCGATAGTATGACTTTTTGTCTTGGTTATACTAGTGCATTACAACTACATATTATACATGGATTTTTGTCTTATAGTTTTGTGTTATATTTTGATATATAAATATATTTATTTATTTACTTTTTATCTCTTAAAATTTTAATATTCTTCCATAAAATGCCACTTTCTTCAATGCGGAATTGGATATTGGGTAATACCTATATTACCCGTTATCCATATGGGTATGGGTTTGGTGACTTTTAAGTATCCCCAATTGGATTGGGGTAAGGGTATAGAGATGAGTATGAATTTTGGGGATTGGGTATAAAAGGAGTACCTCCAATCCAAACCGTACCCGTTGCCATCCCTAGAGTGGAGGGGTGGTGGTAATGTGGTGGTTGTGAAGTGATTGGAAAAAATTCTTAATTTTATAGATTGAGAATATTCTCAAAGTTTTTTTTTTTTTTTTTTATGGCAATTGAGATGGTGATTCCTTTTCTTTTCTTTTCTTTTTATGGCAATTGAAATGGTGATTCGCAATGGTGGAGGCGCAATTTAAGATTTAGTTAAATCTAAAACATTTGGAATGTTAAAGAAAATTCTTAATTATTCTAAATACATTTTTAGTGGCGGAGGAAGTGGTGGTTTTGAAGTGATAGCATTAAATGAATATTCTCAAAATGAGTAAGAATGCCCTCAATTTTTTAGTTTGACGATATTTATCCATTCTAATGTCACCGGAATCACCACTCATCCGCCCTACCACCGTAACTGCAACTGCCCTCTTTTAACCACCACCACCGCCACTTCGAACCCACAACTATCACAACTCCACCTTTACCACCACCACCACTTCGAACCCACAACTATCACAACTCCACCTTTACCACGAATACGACTACTGCATCTCCATCACCATTATCAATTTACCGCCAAATAAGCACCACAATTCTACCCCCACGCATTCGAAGATTTAATTCTACTTTTGTAGTTTCTTGCATTTCGTCGCCATTACCACAACCATCGAATCACCACCGTCGTGTAGAACGGAGATTATTCAAGTATAACAAGTCAATGGATATTGCTTGTACTAAAGTAATTGCAATCCTTATTGGTACATTTTGGAATAGAAATGGCTACAATACACACCCCTTATTTGGGTGTATCATATGCACCTATTGTATGGTTGAGATTGTGTCACCTCATCGGTAATCGTAACATTTTTTAGTTTTTCATAACTTTTCAACAATGTGATTCGTAACATTTTTTATGATTCGTAACATTTTGGTGTGTCTCGTAACTTTTATAAAAAAATTTGTAACTTTTACAAAAAAAATCATTACTTTTATAGGGGTGTGTATTATACACACCCACATAAAAGGGTGTGTATTGTAGCATTTTCCTTTTGGAATTGAGTTGAGCCTTAAAGGAAATGAGATCACTTTATTGTACCGGTTTGTAAAGGACCCCTAAATTTTTTTTCTCTTTAGCTTTTATCTTTGGGTCCAGATTCGTATCTAGTTGATGAAAAATTATCAAGTGCCCTTAAGGGCACTCCCGTGGGCCCTTTTACATTACATACTGTGGTGAAACCCAAGACAAAATGTATGAATATTGTAAAGCCCCGATTTTCGGAAGCATTAATTAAGACAACTAATTATGATTAATTTAATAAAAAAAGTTTCCATCATCAGAGTACACGTTGGAAAACATGAAATACAGTCCATTACAAAATACTTAGTACGGTTTGAGAAATTAATATTACAGACCAACATTAAAAATAAAGGGGTGGGTTCTACAGATTAAGGTTCAAATTCTGGATTCAACGACTCCTCCTGAGCCTGGTCTGCCAAAAACCCTCGGCTCCGAAATAACCGTCTCCTTCGGTATCAACGGTACCTGCTTGATTACAGTCTGGCATAAAACGTCCGAGTCGCGAAGCAACATCATAATATTATACTAGGGTCACACAAAGTGTAACACCGCGAGCGATAAATCACTCAATAGCTACTCTAACCCTCCCAACCCTTGCTTAATATACAAGTACGACATATATGATTGAAAAGCAGTAATTAAACAAATAAGCAGGTAATTAATCCTAAAGCAGAAAATAAACATATAACTGATTTCATTACTAGCCATTAACTTACATGTTCATCTAAGCTCTCAACCTAGAGAACTTTCCTCCCTGGTTAACCACTAAGGAATATGACCAAACTGTGATTTACTCCCCCCTTGCTTGCCATTCACTCGGGGGCCCCGACGGAAGGTATAAGTTACGTACTTAATCCAACCGTCAGCCGCCTCGCAAGGATGAATTTCTCAGGGACGAAACTATACCACTAGGCTACGTATGGCAACTGCCAGGTCCTGTAGGTATATAGCCGAAATTGGTCTATAATACTCGCACCCTTATAACGCCTCAGAATTCAAATGAAGCAAATCACAAAGTGTCACATCCTAGGGTTTCGAAATCAAGACAGACTGCCAAACAATCCTCCGAAACAATCACTTGGCGAAATTACCATTCAACAACAATCTCAAGGTAACTCCCCATCAATCAATTCCAACTTACTTTTCCATTAACCTCATCGTCTATGTGATATTCGCGTACGATCACCCAACCCGGGAACCTAGTTGTCCATTTTAACATTCAACACGTTTATGGAAACACTTAACAGTAGAAGCAAAGCGATAACGATATTCTAAGGGTCACAAAATCAAGTAACATAATTCATAAGTTTACACATCATCACAAACCAAAATAATTGAAAACAAGAGCCTTAACGTAATTAAATAAAGTATAGGATCATAAACGTAATTTATAAAAATAAGGGGTCGCCACTGAAATTTTAAGTAAGTATAAGGGTAACAAAATTAATTTCACGGTTCTAGGGTCCTTAGCAAAATTTTACTAACTTTGGGGGCCTTTTTGTAAATAAGCTTTATACAAGGGCAAAATGGTAATTTTGCCACCGACAAGGGTAAATATGTAAAAATACTTTATTTAAGTTAGTAAAGTCCTAATTTGTCACAAAACGCAATTCCTTGATTTTTTTTATTAAGTACAAAACTACACGTTATGTAATTTACACACATAAAGGCAAAATGGTCATTTTACACCCAAAGGGCATTTTGGTCATTTTGTTACACTCCTAAATTTCTAGTAGTGACATTTAGTTGATAAAAATAGGTTTCGTAAATAATACACAAGTACGCACGCCAACTTTCACAAAATTACACTTTAGACCCCTAACTTTAACACAGCGATCAAGAACAAGGTTAATCACAATAAATTCATGGAGAAGCTCACATAAACACTTAGTAAAGTCTTAAACATGCTTGGAATAGTTAAAAACATTAACCACAATGAATCTACTGTTTACTAAGCACGAAAACACGGTTTGGGGTAAAAAGGTCACATAGCGTTTTAGCTCGGGTTTCGTGAAACCTTTGACTCGGGGCTTTAACCCATCAACTATAAATTAATCCTAGACTATTCTAACTCATTCAAAATCTTGGAATAGGTTGGGTACGAGTTTCTACCTTGTTTTGCGAAGATTTGGCGAAAAATGAGTTTTTGTGAATAAATGGTGAAGGGAGCTCTTTGGCTGGCCTTGGGTGGATTTGGTGGTGAAATATGGGTACCTTGGAGTGTGTTGGATGACCTTGAAGTGGAAGATGAGAGATGGGAGCTTGTGGTTGATGTTTTGAAGTGAAAATCCAAATTTCTTGACTTTCTCACTCTAGAACTTGAAGAATGGTAATGGGGCTTTGTGTTCTTGGAAAAGTTTGGAGGAGGAAGAGAGTGAAGGAGAGGGGCAATAGAGGTTCTGGACGGATTTTGGGGTTTGGGGGAGTATAAAATGAGTTTTGGGTAGAGTTTGGAGTGTAGGATAGATGAAAGAAGTACCATAGTGGGTTAGGAAGTGATGGGGGAGGGTGGTGGAGTGTATGGCAGTCAAGGGGGGCCATGTTGACTGATTTTGGATGATGGGAAGAGGTAGAGTGTGGTATTTGTACTAGTATTGGTTGTGTGTGTGTGTGTGTGTGTGTGTGTGTGTATGAAAGTGTATAGTCACGTACGAAATGAATTTATAAAAATTTAATGCTCGCGATTAAAATGTAAATGTGCCTTAGGGTCGAATTTGTAGCAATTTGGAAGTATTATGGTATAAACCGTAGTAATTACAAATTAAGGGCCCTAAGTGCAATTAGAAATTAAATAACGAAATTAAAGTAACTAAAACGAAATTAAATAATCCTAAATTTTATTAAAAATTTCGGATTATTACAAATATCACCGCAATGTGTAGTGGAAAATGGACCTGATGAGGGCCGACTCCTTTTTCATAGGAATTTTCGACACATTAGCCATATGAAAACCTAGTTTGACTAGACATAAATAATCGGCGAGTCCAAAAAACTGGATGTTAATTTTTAGAAAGGATGACACATGCGTTTTAACTACAGGCAAGCCTAGTTGGGTAGGAGAAGTTACGTTTTTTCCCTTAATAGTGGAAAACATAAACAGACTAAAATAAACTTGCGCTATTCATTCAAATTTCCTGACTTAACTATCGGTCGCATAATATTCTTCTTTGTCGATCTATTTATCAAGCTTTGGAGACGAGTGTTGGTGAATTTCACTAGAAATTTCACGAGTTTCGAGATCGTGAATATCACTAGATTTCAAAAACACAACTATATCAAACCACCTCGTGAAATCCACTAGCTTAAACCTCGCGAATTTCACTAAGCACTACCTATATTCAATCTACATAGAACAGTCACTAGTTTAGATTAAAAAGCACAACTTGTTTTCGGACTACATAAAATAAATTAGCGAAGTTGGCGAGTTTCACTAGCTTGAAAAGTAGTGGACATCAATCAATCCTCGAAGTCACTAGTTTGATGTTGGTAAGCATCGCCGGTATTCGCCGGAATAGACTGGGGTGGGGTGGTAGCCGGCCGACAGATCTCCTCTTGGAAGACCTTCCCGCCGCTCCGCTATTACGGCTATGGCCACATTCCTCCGGCAAGAGAGAACGACCGGGGTATTTTTGGTATAATGTGGCCCAATCCTTTTCGGTGCTTTTTTGAAATCGATTTGCAGGATGAGCCTGACGGGTCCTAATCTGGACCGGCCTGTAAAAATACCCGCCTGTGGCCTCGGATCGGGCTGGGCCTGATCGGTCCACTACGACATTATTTGCACGAACAGGCCCATTAATAAGTGCTTTTCATTGGCGGGTTAAATTACTTCCCCCTTTCTGACGCTCTCTCTCGGCGTTAGGGTTTTTCCTTGGTTCGATTATCGCTACAGTGTGGTCACTGTGAGGTTTGAACCAGATATGGCGAAACCAGGGCGAGGTCGTCCAGCGACTCCGTCTGTGTCCGGTTCAGGTTCGTCTCGCTCTCCTTCTCGATCCCGTTCCAGGTCCACTGGCTCCGACTCTCGCTCCAGCTCGCTCTCCCGATCTCGGTCGCGTTCCCCGTCTTCTTCTTCTCTTTCTCGCAGCGCCAGTTCTCGTAGCCGAAGCCCCCCTCCCCAGAGAAAAAGGTCTGTTTCTCATCTGAGTATGTATATTATAATACACATTTTGTATCAGCTTGTATCATTTTGTGCCTATCCGAGGATTTTGTTCAAATGATTTGATATAGTGTTCTTGGTGTGCCGTTGTGGAAATCTAAGTCATGTATGGGCTTGCGTGGTCGTAAAACGTCATTCAAGTTCATCCTTCAAAGTTTAAAACTATCGAAATTAGCGAGTACAATGATTGAGAGGGCAAGCGCAGAGTGAAAATTGAGAGCGGGAATGGAGGGTCTACTGAAGGATTATGCGACTAAGGTCGATATGCAATGAGAAAAGATATATAGATTTTGGAAATTATTGGGTGTACAGATTCTATAGCTGCTCTGTGATTATAGTTATTATGTTTTTCGCTATTTTCAACTTCCTAGTTTAGGCTCTTTTTTTTTTGTTGAGAAAACGTTTTCTGTGGAATATGATTTGACAAGAATGATTGGTGTTTGGTGCCAACCCTCAAATTGATGATGGTGGTTGTGGTGGAGTGCTGATTTGGAAACTTTAGGAGCAAAGCGTTTCCTGCCAAAATCAACTGTTATGCAGTTGGCCACTATAAACATTTTCCCTTGAATTTCATTTTCAATTGCACCACATACCAGAAAATAGAGAGAGATGTTTTCTAAAAAAAAAATATCTGCCGAAACAAATGGCTATACGACATGTGAGTGATGACTGATTACCTTTTTCACTGTGTTGTTCTTTATCTTATCTTTTCTTGTTCTTTCTTTTTTTTTTGGTACTTTGCAATGTTTTAGTAGGTGCCTATTGGTTTTCTGCAAGGTTGAAGCTACCCCAAAATTTTATATTGTTCAATATTTATGAGTATCGAAACTGGTTATGACTAAATGATGTAGATAGAAAATTGGTCTGTAAAATTGTAATGAAGTTAACCTTGCAAATATCATCGCACTTTGTGTATATCTTTTAATATTTTGAATAAAATATAAATCAAGTACAAGTATGTGATTATTCTAACTACGAAAAGAAAAGAACATAACAACTTCATATAATGTATTACACGGGAGAGGAAAGAATATACAGTTATACACAAACGGGAGTTCATGTTTTAAAGTTTCTCTCTCTCAATTTGACACCTCCGGATGAAGATCCTGGCTCTGCTACAATTTTTTTTGTTGACGAGGATAGTTGTGTTTTTCCCCATAACTGGAAGGGCACATCTGATGATTTGTGTGACTGGGCATCAATTTAAAAGTAATTTTTCTGGTTTTAGCATACGCTGAACTGATGGTAATATTGTCTTCCATTTAAGTTGCTGGCCTTTGAGTCTTCACTGTGAATTTTGTGACTAGTGTGTTCATCTTGACTGCATGGTTATTGGAATTTGTATGTTATTTGGTGCGGTGGGGTGGCGTGTTCTCTTCATGACCCGTGCAGGATAAGTGAGGAATTTTCTCCTTGTTTTATCATTCCGATTAGTCATTTGTGATGCACACTATTCTCCTTATTTTATTGTCTTATGTGATGATACACACACTAGAATGTTATCGATTCTGATACCTTATTTGCTTAGTTATACAAATCTATGTTCTGCACCTTTTTCAGGAAGCATTAGTTGTTTGCCTGCTTAGTCTTGTTTTATGTCTTTTCTGTGTTCACCCTCGCTTTCCCTGTAATTCGAGTCCAAATCCTTTATAAGTCTTCTGCATTTTGATCGTGATTGTTGTCTACAGTCCGGTTGAAGGAGCTAAGCGAGGTCGTTCCCCTCCACCACAATCAAAGAGAACTTCTCCTCCCCCAAGGTAAGGTTCTGTTTATAATTAGTTATTCACTCATGAGTTAACTTTATAGATTAGATTTCAATTTCTATTCTCTTTTTCTAATAACAGGTTGATTTTTAGAAAATGTTGTAACCTTCTGAAATGTGCACTTTACAACCTGGTGAGAATTTTAATAGTGAAAAAGTAACGTGATCTATTGGAATTTATATCCAAGAATTTTATCATTATTATATGGTAGCATTCAAATGCTTGAAGCTAACAGTTAACCAACTGCGACTATTTCCATATTTCCTTGATGTGTTTGTGGAGATAACTTATAAGACATCTGTTAGTTATAATGGTTGGGGGATTGATAACTTGCTTATGGGCACATGGGCAGTATGTAAGGAAGCATAGATACGTTTTGTTTTAAGAATATTATTCGGAACTGTAATCGATTAAGAATTTAAGAAGCTGCTTCCCGGCCTCATGCCGTACTCCCCACAGTTGATTAAATTGAGTCCCGGGATTTTATTTTTCTGAAGGTTTGTAGAAATAGCACTTTGGGTTATTGCATTATGTATGGAATGATGTGACATTCTGTTTATTCTTGCCTTATTCCTGCTTCAGTTAACCTCGTTTTTCGCTTGTGTTATGGCCCAAAAATGTCGTTCTTTTATTTCAGGAAACCTTCTCCTGTACTTGAGTCACTTGAGCTTCATGTTGATCAGCTCAGCAGGAATGTTAATGAAGCCCATCTTAGAGAGATATTCAGTATGTTCTGTACTTCAATTCTCATTAATATTCTGTGTATGAAGTATGATTTAGTTTGTTGTGATAAGGTTTTCTAAAATTTCAACCTTTACACACCATGTCTATTTTCTACAAAACCTTAGCAATAGAAATCGTATCTGAGATTAATTGCTTGCAGTAGCGTGTGGGACGCATTTATTTTCCAACTATGTTCCACTCTGTTAGTTTATGTCATTAGATCACGGTCTCTATATTTATATTCGTAGTCTAGATACTAGAATGTGTTAACCTTCTGAATGTGTTATTGCAGTTGATAATGTGCTATTAGAATATTGTGTTATGACATTCAACAATTCTTTGGGGATTTGCAGTCGCAAAGAAAATTAGCTTGACTATCAGATTTTCAGTTACTAAATCATATTCAGCTTCAAAAGGTTCAGTTTTGAATTGGCTTTGCTTTTCCTTCTCTGCAGGTAATTTTGGAGATGTTGTAAAAGTGCGGCTTGCAATTGATCATGCTGTAAGTGGTTTCAATGCATGTCTAATCATGGAACAGAATGAGATATCTTTTGTAGAAGGGACATGATTTTTTCTTCATGTTTGCAGGTTAACCTTTCAAGAGGATATGGATATGTTGAGTTCAAGACAAGAGCTGATGCTGAAAAAGCCCAGGCATACATGGATGGGGTAGGGTTTCATTAAGATGTAGGCATTACAATTTACTGTTATGGAAACATATCATGTCTGCAACATCTATGTTCTTAACTTCTTTAATGCAGGCCCAGATTGATGGGAATGTTGTTCGAGCAAAGTTCACATTACCGGAGAGGAAGAAAGTATCACCACCACCTAAGGTGGTTGCCGCTGCATCAAAGAAAGATGGTCCGAAAGTTGATACTGTTGGTGCTGATGTTGAAAAGGGTGGACCAAAGCGGTCGAGAGAATGTATGTCTCTTGTAGTATTTATAATAACCTGGAGTAATTAGTTATATTGTTTCTAGTGGTAGTAATACTTATTCAAATTCATAACATCAGCTCCTCCCCCTCGCAAGCCTCTTTCCCCCTTGCGAAGGAGATCTCCTGTCGCGCGAAGAGGTGGATCTCCTAGGCGAAATCCAGACTCTCCTGTTCGTCGTCGTGTGGACTCTCCTGTTCGTCGTCGTGGAGAATCTCCTTACCGCCGAGGTGAAACACCCCCTAGGAGGAGGCCTGCATCTCCAGTACGAGGTCGTTCACCTTCCTCGCCACCAAGAAGGAACAGATCGCCTGTGAGGTTTGCCATTGTTGCACTACCACCTTTTATTTTTTGCTGTTAGGTCATGGTAACTTTTGTACTGATTAACCTTTCAAATAGGGCCTCGCCCCGGAGGATACGTGGCAGTCCTGTCCGCAGGAGATCTCCTATTCCCGCAAGGCGCCGGTAATTTCAGCTGAACTATTATTTCCATTAGAATTTGTTGTAGGCTGTATGAAGTTGGAGTGGAAGCACCTCTGGAGATTGAAAAGTAGTGATTATTGATTTACATATGGAACGTTTCCAAGTTGATGCATCCTTGTATAATTTCTAGTTTTTAAACGGACAATAATGTCTGTGTCCCAGTGTTACTGGAGCATTCTCTAGTTCTCAAGGTTATTTCAGATTCTGTAGTTTTGACCAGAATTTCTATGCTGGCAGCTCCCCTCCTAGACGCGCTCGAAGTCCGCCTAGAAGATCTCCTATCAGTCGCAGACGAAGCCGCTCTCCTATTCGAAGGCCTGTGAGGTCAGGCTCAAGATCAATCTCTCCAAGGAGGTACTTAATCATGTCAATCTTTTTATTTAGTAGTATATTTTTGGTGTGCCTTTTTGGACGTTTGCTAAACACTCATTTTGGATGCAAAACAACCACAACAAGTGGAAGAGTTGTCTTTTGTCGGTAATAGTTCATAGAACAGCATTTTTCTTTGATGCTGTGATACTTTCGTCTCTTTGTAGTTAGGGGTCACTGTGCTGCTTGTCCTGGTAGGATTCTGGAATAAAGGTGTTTGGAATTTTAGATATACCTCTCATGTTAACCTTTCTAAGTAGTTGCGTTTGTTTACAACAGAGGTAGAGCACCAGTTGGAAGACGCGGGAGGTCGTCGTCATACTCCGGATCGCCTAGTCCACGCAGGGTTTGTATTTTACGATGTCTTAGAAGAAAATCTCTCTTGTTGAGCATCCATCTAATGCTGCTTTATCTTTTTTATTATTGGCAGGTTGCACGAAGGATCTCTCGCAGTCCTAGAAGGTATTCTCTCATCTCCATGAATGGTTCTTTGTTTCTATAAAACCACAAAATTGTTAAGTTAAAAAATATCTGGGGGTGAAAGATTCCCATTTACGAATGCAGCATGACAGTAAAATGTGTCTATTCAATGTTTCTCGATAAGATAGTACTATATGCATTTAATGTGTGCATAGTCGTGTATGTAATTACTGAACTATTTTGTCTTGTTGGGGAGTGAGGTATTAGGATACTGAGATTTATAACCATAAATGCATTTAATGTGTGCATAGCCGTGTATGTAATTACTGAACTATTTTGTCTTGTTGGGGAGTGAGGTATTAGGATACTGAGATTTATAACCATGTTCTCGTCGAGTGTGCAATTGTGATTTCGTGATTTTCGAAGATTATTAAGCGTAGGAGACGACCCAGATTATCTTTAAACAGTAGGATTGAGAAATGATTTATGGTAGTTAAGACTTGACTTTGTTAGTATTTTCTGAGGTACTGAGAGAAATGAAGGTTGATGCTCAGTTCACTTTATATACGTTCACTTTAAGCAATGTTGAGATTTGACATATTGTTCTGGGGAATGCTATACTAGGGAAACCGCAGGCTTAACCAGTAAAATCTGCGATCAATTGGCAATATCCCAGCACTTGTTGTTTGCTAGACTTCATAGATTGGACTTAGGGCACATTCTAGGACTAGGGCGCCAGTTTTTGTGCAGTGCAGTTTGGTTTTTCCCCTTTGTTAAATTTACTTCTTCTGATTATTGATTCACTTGATGCTGATTTTTTCCTGCTTATGATGGTCTAATGAATGGCGGTTTCTACACAGGCCCTTGAGAGGGAGAAGCTCTAGCAGAAGCAGCAGCAGCAGTTCACCGCCCCCGCCTCGTAAGCCATGAGTTTTGAATGACGAAGATTTGCACTTACATCGTCATCTATGTAACTACAGTTATGTCCGTCGTAGCTATGATCTTTCCGCAAATTATATGTTGTGGTTAGTTTTTTCAGTCGTCTGACTTGAGATTCGGTACCATGTGCTCCTGTTTTTAGCATTTTGTGATGTGATTGCCGAAAGACCTATTGAAATGGACTTTGTAGTGAAATATTGTATGACTTGTTACCAATTTGATTTCTTTGGATTCAGACTTTCTAAGGTTTTGTAACATAGCGTTCATTTTTCATTTTTTCTTTTTTAATCTCTACACAGCGTTCTTCATATTCCATTTTTAAGGTGATGCGATTTTCATTTTCTGAGAGAAAGGTGCATAATCCCATAACGTTTCTATGCTTTCCTCTGCCTTGAGGCTTTTAATTTCTATATAAATCATTTTACGGTTCCAAACAAGATTCGGGAATTTTTTCTTCCCAAGTTGATTATATACCAAACGATGCTATCACTCAATATACTCATCAAATTGAAGGTTGAACAATTTGGTAGAAGAAAGGAGGCAACTTAATTGGCCATAATTTTGTGATTCAAGTTTCTGCAAGGTTGAATACGCAATCCATTATATATAATACCCAAATGTGTATCCGAAATTGTGTAGACAGCCAAAAACCTTGGTCTCTTTGGTTGGGGAGATACTGGTGGTGATGGGGGAGGTTGTGGTGGTCGAAAAGAGCGAGATTTTCAATTTTTTTTTTATAAATTTGTGGAAGAGTTTTGGAGAATAAAAGGATGTAAGGGCATATTGGGAAGTTTAGTGATGATTGCTGGGTTGCATTTGTTTTGACAAAACACTTGAGCCGAACTGTTTTGTTGTCCTTATTCAAAAAATTTCCCCATTTATTCTTTTCGTGTCCAATTTTTGTATACTCGTACATTATTATTGGGTCTTCTTGACGATAAAAATTGGAAAAGTTAAAAAATTATGAGCCAAACGTAAAAATAATTAGTAAAAAAAGAATGGCTTATTTTTATTTTATTTAAAACAAATTGGATTTCGAACATAATTTCATACTTTTCCGAGTTTTCTCGTTGAGATGGACCAATAATCCCAAAAAAAAAAAAAAAAAAATTAAAGCGAAACAAACAAATATGGAAGAAATCTGAATATGAATAAAAAAATAATTAAACCGGTTTAATTATTTTTCCAAACCACCACTTATAAATAAATTAAATTTATCAACTCATCCCGGGTTGTATGCAATAATTTGGTTGTATGAAGCCCAAAATGTACAACTTCTCAAAAGGCAATACTCAATCAATCAAATAATGTTCAACTCCTATTAAGAGGGTGTTTGTGAACCAACTTTTCAACTTTTCATTTTTGGCTTTTTGATTTTTTGGATTATGGCCAGAATGAGTTTTGAATCTGTAAGGAGTGTTTGAGAAAAATGTACAGAATGCATTTTACAAAAGTAGTAGTGTTTGGAAGAAAAATGATGAAAATGAATTATGTGTTTTTTTTTACCATTTTGCCCTTGTTTATAAAGTACTTACAAAATGTATTTTTATCTTCCTTTTTTTAAAAAAATAAAGAGTAGTCTTATGTTAATGTTTCACTACTCCAGACAAAATTGTTCTCTTACTCTCTAAATCATTAACAATAAAAAAGGAAAACCCATTATTTGTTCCAATTAAGAAAAGAAACCCAGTTCCCTTCTTTGGGTTTCTAAAAACCCAGTATTTGTTCCATTATATTTGTTCCACCTGCCCATATTAACAAAAAACCTCACTTTTCCAAACCCACACGCACAGTCCACAGACCTCTCTTTTTTCCCTCTCTCCCCTGACCCCTCTCTTTACCAAACCCACACAAAGAAGCCATCGCCGACTTGCCCACCATCACCATCGCCGCCTAGCTTCAAAGTGCCATGGTGGCATCAATTTTCACGCCGGCGCCGAAGATGAACAAGATTACTATTTCAGTTTGTTTCTTGATTAAAGCCGAGGTAATTTATGTCTCCATTTTTGACTTTTATTGGTCGAAGCTCTGGCTTCTCTCTGGTATGTATTGTGTGGTAATGAGGAGAAGAAGATTAAACGTAAACTTGAGGGTAGTTCTGGGAGAGAGAAATGAGAAGCCAGATGTAGAAATTGAAAAGTAGGGGTGAGGGTGTTTTTCGTTTCTCGCAGAAACAATTTTTGGCAGAAACAATTTTTGGGTGTTGCTGCCAAACACCCATAATGAGAAAAAGAGAAACCAAAAAAGTGATAAAGAGGCGCCCAAACAAATAATAATGCTAAAATTAACCCATCGATATTATGGGACTCCCATTTGTTAAAATTTGAAACCAACATGTTTTCAAAATGACGTTACCCATGTCATACAACCTATACAAAAGGAGAAATACTCTAGACAAATAATAATGTTAAAATTATTTTTGATTGTGTCAAAACCCAAATACGTGAAAATATTTGTACTCGTGTGTAGAGTACAAACTCCCTATGCACTCGAGTTTTGGCATTATCAATAGCCCGTACTCAAAAGCCTGTTTCCAATCGGCGATGTCGCGAACCGTTACCCAACCAAACAGCGCTGATGGTGTAGTACTGAGAAATAGTACGAGCCCGGGCGGAAAAATTATATCCGCAACCGTGATTTTTTTCTTCCTCGTCTTCTGGGTTTCTAGCTATTCGTTGTTGTTCCACGCTCTCTCTCTCTCTCTGCGAATTATCGGAGCTGCTTCCTCCTCATACGATGCCCTAGCAGTTAATTGATCCGTCCGCAATTACGCTTGGCTGAAGGTCAGTCCATCACCTCTCTTTACAGAAACATACATATGTGAATATCCCAAGTATATGCGAAATGTATAGTTGTACGTACCTCTGTGAGTTCTTATCTGACTCTTTTTCTTTTGGGCTTAATGAATTGCAACCTTTGGCACCTTTTTTCATGTTTTTCATTTTCGGTTTTTTGGTGATTTCGACGTGTTAGTATTTGGTTTCGAATCTGTGTTCTTAACTAACGGTTATGACGGACTAGAAAAACCGTAAAGAGAAATGGATGAGATACAAATGGTTTCTAATAGCAACTTTTGAAACTATCATCTGCCTCCTCGTGCTTTCTCTGACGGCAGGTATGGTTGAATTCGATCTACTTCATTACCAAAGTTTGTTGAATTGTTGATTTCCGGATATGACTTGGCAAATTCTCATTCCCAGTGCCCCGTTTGGATAGATGTGGATTTCAATCACAACATTGAACTTGGGAGTTTTATCATGATATATTTGAGAAGACTATTTAATGGGAGTGATTTGAAATCCTTCGAATGTTTATGCTTGTAGTCACACAAAGGTCACAAAATAACCAATCGATTTTACTTCTAATCGACCTTCATTAGTTTCACTTACCTTCGAACCCGAAATCTAAACCTCTTATTTTGTGTTGAAATTGAACAGTAAATCCTTGCATTTGAAATCTGTCTGGCAAAACAGAACCTTGTTATCTTTCCTCTGATTATCACGTTCTTCATGTAGGCATCTGGTTTTAATGCTGTTACTGATGCTATTTTTCCCACCTTCTATGCAGCCATAAAGTTATCGTCCTTTTGGTTTGTGTAGCAATTTGCTTCTCATAACGTTGAACTATCGGAAGGGTTTCCATGGCAGGCAATGACCTGCCATCTTTGGTCCGTGTGAAGCTCAGTGATCTGATACCTTCTGAAGGCCTTCCATCGGATTTGTACAAATTATCAGTGTCCACTTTGTCACAATCCCTAGCTCAATATTCTGCTGCTATCATTCAACTATGCCCAGCGGATGCAGCTCTTTTGAGGGCTTCTCTTGAATCCACTCGTCTTTACTTCCATCAAAGACCATCATACCCTTCTGCAGAGGTGATTCAAATAAACGAATCTCGCGAGTGGTGCAAAACCTCTGGTTATTATGTGGATCCCCAACTGTGGCAAGAAACTTATGATTTCAGACCAGGCCTCACTCCCACGGAGCCTGATAATGAAATGGAATTTCCGCCTTCTGGTTTGACAGACATATTTGCACTGCTTGGGAAAGCTGCTAGAGACATACTGGATGCGATAAGCTTCTATTTAAATCTGCGTAGCTCTCCGTTTACTGAAATACTCGATAATGTTCCCTTGAGAAATAGGGAAATTTCTTCTTCAGTGTTGTCAGTATGGTGCCACGCAAGGCCTTCGTTTCAGGGAGCTCAGCACCATAATTTAACAACCCAAGAGGATGGCCAATTAGTTATGTTTTCTGAGCACGAGCATGAGCATCAAGTTGATAAAAGCCTTATATCTCTTGTCAAGTCAGATAAGGCAGGTTTATATATAAGAGATTTTCATGGTCGGTGGGTCCTTGTAGATGGTGATCTTGGTCCCCAAGAAGTCATTGTTTGCCCTGGACTTGCTTTGTATCAGGCAACTGCAGGTTATATAAGTCCTGCATTGATGAGGACAGAGATTGGTAACCTACAGGGTAACATGTTTGGACGGTGTTCTCTGGCCTTCAAACTTATGCCTAAATCGATGACAAGTCTTAATTGTTCAGAAATGAGAGCTGCCGGTCATGGAGTTGAACCTCAATTTCAGCTTCCAGTGCCAGTAGATGACTTCATGCAGAGATCACACCCAACTGATCAACTCTTTAACAGGAACAATTTCCCAAGTTTCAATTTTCCCGCAGCCCAAGAAGGTAAAGAGCTTTCGAATACTTATTTTATTACTCGGGAATTTGAATTTCCATGATGTGGCTAATGAACATGAAAGATGTTGATCTTTACTAGAGGTAGAAAAACGTAAACTATTCTATAATTTGCTTGAAGTTTCTCAAGTCATAATCAACTAAAATTCGAGAGGGTGGTTATAATTTGTAACTTGTAGAGCCCTTGGCCCTTTAATAGCATGAAGTCGACATTCACAAATATTTATGTTGTTTAAAGTAAGAGGAAGAAAATCTTCGGGAGTCTTTGTGTTCTGCAGTTTGCGTGGTTGGGTGTGGCTATCTGGGGATGTTGTCACAATGCCATGCCCCCCTTCCCTGGGCAACCCACACACAGGGAAAGTAAAGTTTAGGTGAAAAGAAGACGGGAGGGAAGGGCATTTATGTACGAGAGGTATGTTAAAATGGCATACAATCTTAGCAAGAAAGGATTAATTGGTACATTGTTGCAACACTGTAGCTTTGGTGTTTTTAAATATAGCTATTGGATTACTGTTATTTCTTTTTTTGTTTTGTTTGAGTCACAAACAACTTTGTGTAGTCTGTTGATAAGCTCTTAGTAAGAAGCTTGTAATAACAGGTCCTTGTCCTTGGATCGATGAAATGCTCATACAGGATCTATGAAGCCATTGTTGAGGAGGCGGAAGAGTAATGCGAGATGCAAACCACTGCCGCCATCAAAGAGATTGCGGCTAGAGGCACAAAGAGTTTTAAAGGAGAGGGTTCAGGACATTGCTGACAAGAAGGGCATAAAACTGAGGTTCTGCACCCTGAAGGAGTGTGAGAATCATATTCGCACACTAGATAGCCCATGTGCCAACTTAAGGTTGGAAATTGGGTGGCCACCAGGAGTGCCATTTGTTCATCCTCATGATTTGCCTAACAAGGCAAAGATTGGATTTCTAGAAACTTATGAACCTGGTTGGACAGCTACACACGATATGGAGCTAAGTCTAATTGACCCTGGGCAGCCAAGTCAACATTCGCAAGAACTGTAACTGTAAGTCTTGTTCCTTGTGTTTTTGCTTTCAGTGGACTTTTAGTATTTTACAAAATGTGGTAGCTAAATGCTGAATTAGTATTTTACGAAATGTGGTAGCTAAATGCTGAATTCAAATAGCAAACCATGTGTGCTAGTCGAATTAGTTGCTCTTGTACTCTGTGAGGTTTTGTATTCGTATCATTTGTCCTAAATAAGAATTTTATTCCAGTAAATGATATGTAGAAGTTGGAAGTTTGCAGTAACTGATCAAGGGCAAGAACACAAATTATTACCATGTACGTTACTGTAGCTCTATTGTGGTGTGGAAACCACATTTGACTTGTTCCATATTTTCTGCAAGATGTAATGAAGCTTCAATCACATTGAAGGATTTCCCTAGAGTAATAGTTGTTGGAGTAGTATGAAACACCAATGCCATTTATGAGCAGTATGTTCGTCAGCGTCAATTCACGGAGGATAAGCATACACACTCTTATATTCGTTGGCTCTTCTTTGGCACCCAATTTTATATTTTTGTCAGTGTCAGCAAAAGTATACAGGTATGATTACGCTCCCATAATATAAAATTCGCAGGATCATATACTTTTAGGACGAGTATTCGCGTATGGAAACACTTTGGCCTACCTGTTTATTGTTAATATTGTTGTTGATATGTGCTCCTGACCTCCGCTATTTTGTGCTTTTTCCCTCCTTGCTTTTGGATGCCAGTGACAGAATGTATATCTGTTGGCTTGTGTTTGCAGGAATGAATGTCCATATTCCCAGTATGCGGCTTCCATATGAATTTCTTGTTTCGTGGTTGAAGGAGCTAAATGTTCGAAGTTCCCACTATGGGAGCGCTGTATCTCTGCACCTCCTGGAGCAATTGTTGTTAACTTAAAATCTGCAGTTTGCCTACAAGTATATGGAGTACACATCCTGCTGAATTGAGTTGTATATAGGTAAGTTGTGGAATGGAGGCCTCTACATTGAAAGTGTTGCATTAGTGGAAAGATGAGATCTGTAATTTTGGTTGGAGAAGATGTCTGTAGGACAGTGTATTAGGGGACTTGAAGAATCGGGGGAGACTTTGAGACCACCTCCAATCTCCGCGGCAGCCGATGGCATTTTGGATTTGCTTTTTGACGCATAAAAAGGCCGTTTCGGTTGTGGTGTTGGTGCTTGTTGTATACTGATTGAAGTATTCTTTTTGTGTGGAGGAAAGAGTATGTTTCTGTAGTTGTATCATGTTCTTTCCTTTCCATTTTTGCTGTTGTTTGTTTTCCACACAGGTAGTGTAGTATAGGGGATGAAGATGCGACATATCTATCGGGACGCAAACAATTGGGAATGTATCTTCACGATCGCAAACAATTGCGCCGACATATCTATATTTCTAAGTTTCTATTCCTGAATGTATCTTCTTTCGTTCCAAATTACTTGTCCCGTATCATTTTTTTGGATGTCCCAAATTGTTAGTCCTCTTTGAAAAGTTAAAACAAAATATATTCAACCTTCCAAAATACTAGTCATTTTGTCAATAACTTAATTTCATTCAAAGTTGAAATATAAAGGCATTGCTGGAAATTAATGTTTCTTTTTAAGTGTGTATACATTTATTGCATATTTGCTTAAAAAGTTATAATTCTTATTAAGGACCAGTATCCTTTTCGGACATGGCTTTAGCTAGGGTCAACTACCCTAGTAATTTAAATGATTAATCTCTTGTTTACTGCAAAGTGGGTGAGTTATCCAAACTCCAAAGTACCATTATTGGGTTCCAATGACCGAAGAAGTAAACAAGTATAGCGCTAAGTCACATAATTCGAGTGCGCGTGAGTGAAAGCGTCTTTAAAACACATCTTAACCTGCTAAATTCTGTGAGTGCGAGGATTACAACGATTGAGAATGGGAGCGCGGAACATTTTGAAGGATTATGTGCGTTAAAGTCCGGCGATTCCAGGCGTGGGTAAATTGGGAATCGGAAAGTAAAAATTAGGATCTCGAGGGTATTTCAGAGATTTCGTTCTCTAGCCCACCAGCGTTAAATAGCTCATCACTGTCGCAAATTAGGGTTTGAAAGAAGCGTGCCTCACGATCTCCGACTCTCTCTGTGGCCGTCTCTGTCGAACATTACAGCAGGGAAGTAAGAGAGAGAGGATGGGTCACTCGAACATCTGGAACGCACATCCCAAGAACTACGGCCCTGGATCTCGTACTTGGTCAGTTTCCATTTCTTGATTTTCATTTTTCACTTTCTTGGTTCTCTTTACACCTATGTGTTCGTATGTAGAATCTTCTTTACCATGTTTGGTGACGTATGTGTCGTATATGTCTTTAATGATTCTTGCTCTATATGTTGACGAACTTTCACTCAACTGTGTAGTGATGTCTTTGAAAATTTTCTTGAAGAACGTTGTTCATACGTATTTTGAGGTTCTCATAAGTGATTTGATAACTTTGGTAACTGAAGTTCTAAGTGAATTAGAAGTCAGATAAGAGAATTTTGTTTCTGTGGGTATGTGTGATTTCATGCCAAGTCAGAGACTTACTTGTGTTGCAAAGCATGGAAATTTGCTGTTTTGTTCATACCTAATGACGATCTGATACCTTCGGTATTGGGACTTGCAAATCATTGGGTCATAGGATTGGTTTTGGCCTATTGTGGAGTGATCGGTCTGACTTTTTTTCTTCTGGACTCCTCCTCGTAGAGGAAATAATGAGGGTTTGTAAACTGTGGCCGTCCATTTGTTTGTCTCTCTTTGCTTTTAGGATGCATGAGAATATGATCTTTTCTGCAGTTATCTTTAAACGAAATTTGCTGACAAGAATATTGATAATGTTTGAGTAGATGACCATGCACTATTGTTATTGATAATGGTTTAGTATGTGAGCATACAAAGATTTTATCAATGATGGTTCATTATATGGTCATGGAATGATGTAATTGTTTTGAGTTATTCGATGATGTTATGGATGTGTTAAGGAGGTGGCGTAGGTTCTATTTTTAACATATCCTGCATGACCAGTGCCAAAGCGTCTGTACCTGTAAATAGTTGCATTGTATAATCTTGCCAAACTTGATGGTTTAATATTGGCCTGCTGTATTAAAGCATTGTGTGTATCTTCTGTTTTGGTTTTTCACTGAGATGATCTCTTGGATTATGGCAGCCGGGTCTGTGGGAATCCTCACGGGTTGATCAGGAAGTATGGCCTCATGTGTTGCAGGCAATGCTTCAGGAGCAATGCCAAGGAAATTGGTTTCATCAAGGTTAGTTTTTCATTACACGCAGAAAATACTGCCTTGAACATTCTAATTCTGTGGTCTTGCCAATATCATGAAAGAATTTGTTGGATTCTGAAACTTCTGTATGAATAGCATTCCTCAGATATATTGTTTAATAGCAAATGTTCCACGTGATTAAACTGGTCATGGATATATGTGGGGCTGTAAATAAGCCAAGAAATGGGTTTCGACATTGATTGAAAAACATTATGAGTATCAGAAATGTGTTCTAAGATTAGGATTGTATATTTGTAGAGCCGATCTAAAACGAGTTAATTAACCTAGGACTGTTCACTGTTCACAATCTGAACTTGTTTGGAAACTTTACGGGCTTCGAAATCTACTCAAGCTTAGGTTGTTCATTTAAGAAGCCAATCTCTAACGAGGTTTTTAGCGACCAAATATGAGTGGCGAAGTAGCTTGGTTTGTTTAACATGCAATATATGCAGCTAAAGTTTCATACTTTGTGTCTTGTTTGTTCATCATCCTTGTTTGCCGTTGTAAATTCTTCCTCCTGTATTAACTGGTTTATATTATGTTACTGATAAAAAATCTCTCTCTCTCTCTCTGTCTCTCTCTCTCTCCTCTCTTTCAGTACCGCTAATGGGTGAAGCCAAACACAATGGAGCTGCATAGGAGATCTCCTTTAATGCTGCATAGGAGATCTCCTTTAATGAGAGGACTTGTGATAACCAGTCTCTAGAAATATTCTAGTTTTCAGACAATTTTGTTGAATGTAATAGATTCTACCTGTTATTTGGATAACGTACTTCAGTGCTTCTATTTGCATGGTGTTGAACTTATATTGAAGTTCGATTTCAAATGTTTGGTCTATGGTAGTACTGCAATTTGCAATGATACTGTCAATTCCCCAGGAGGCTGGAACACATTATCGTTTATGTTCTGCCTGTTGGTTAGTGAGGTGGTTTGCCCTGGATCTCGTGGGGGAGCAACGGTAGGGATGGGACTTAAAATTATACTTACAGACAACTTTATTCGGAGTTTGATGCATATGGACCAACATACACCGAACGTTTGTGGAAGCATGTCCTACGACTCTTCTACTACATTTTGACCTATGCAACGTGCGTGTAATCCTTGATAATCCTCTTGTCCCTCTTAATTTCCAGCACTAACGTTGATCCAAAACAAAATTCATCACTGCATAAATCTCTAACGCCTTCAATTCCAACCAGTTTATCTTCATACAGATTCATTCAAAAACAGGGGGAAAAAAATAGCAGGCTATAATCGCCTTTGAACACGATACATTGTGCGTAGCACGTTGAAATAACCTTGTGCCATGTGGTAAACATATTTCAATTACTTGGCTGTGAAAAACAAATCCATACTCAATTACTTGGGGAATAAGAAAATCGACCTGATCTCTCAGTTGACGAATGATCATCACTTATGTTTCAACTGGACTAACAGCTCCTTTGGCAGCGGTGAGAAGAAAGGAAAAGAAAGGAGAGTGCTCTCCCTTATTAGTGAGAAAAGAGAAGAGAGGAGAGCAATTTCTCACCAGGGATCCAAACAAGAGTGAGAAATCAGAGTCTCTCTAGCGACCAAACTCCCTCCGGCGGATTTCCGGCGACCAAATCCAAGCTTCAAATCAAAGATCTAGGATCTCCGCCACCGCCATTCTCTCCGACACCTCCATTAACGTTGCTGAACTGGGTCTGCAGGTTCTCCGGCGACGTTGCCGTTGGTGGTACGGCTGCCCAGGGCTCCCTTTCTCTCGAAATCTCGCCAAAATTGGTGAGAAACAAAAACAAGGGGGTAAGGGGTTCAGCTCTCTCGCCAAATCTCTTCCTCTCTCACTGCTTTGCTCATCCAAGCAAGGGAGAGAAAGCACTCCCCTTCCATTTCCTTTCTTTTCTCCCGAATTCCCTCAATCCAAAGGGGCTGTAAAACAGTTTGTACCCATTTCGTAACAACCTTGTCTCATCATGTTATCCACCATTCGGCCTGATTCTGAACGGCCACCATCAGTGTGGTGACGATAGGCCAAACATACGCAGTTCAAGTGAATCAGTTTTGAGCAAGCCTACGACTACTTTTGACAAATTGAAACAGCAGGTGGCTGAATTTATTCGGTGGATGATGTCGATGATATGCGGCAACCTATGAAAGAAGTTATCCATAAGGGTCCTACTTTAGATTTGGTGGAAGACTGTCGGAGGATGAATTTGAAAAAGAGCTCTCTCCAAAGCAAAATTGACTCTGAACATTGGAAAATTAGTCGGATGTATGAGGTGATCCTCTTTGTATGAATGAATCTGATACTTTTTCCAGTTACTAACGATTCCTACGCTTTGATATGTACTGCTAGATTCCCCGAAAAGAGAGCAACAATTTGAGGCGGATAGAGTAAGAAACTAGTGTTTGGCGAGATGAAGCCAAATATGGGTTATTTTCAGTCCCTCATTAGTTTCAACTTTCTACTGACCTTTCACTCTTGGTTCTGTTGTTGCTCATGACATACAAAGTCGACTTTCCGACAATTTCGTAGGTCATCCGTGGTGCACCGAGGACAGAAGTTCTCCTCTCGAAGAGTTGCTACAACGAAAAAAATACATTTTCGCGCTACATTAAAAAAATCAATAAAAAATACATCTTCGCTTATACACTGCGTTGTCCCTACTGCCCTACAACAGATGAATAACAATGCAACATCTTGAGCAAGCCAACTGAGAGAAGAGATTCCCAATCAACAACATTCAGAAGTCTGTCAACTGTTATGGCTAATGTTGATATCATTTAAACTTCAACCAACAATACCATCCAGCTACTAGAGAAGCCTTTTCAGCCGCGAAAAGGTGGTTGATTTTCAAAAGGCAGATCAACGGGGGGTGCATTGGCATAGAATTCCTCCAAATCATAGAAATCTCGTTCAGGAGGAAGGAAAATGTGGACAACTACATCACCTGAAATCAAATCAAAGACCATCATCAAGAATGACAGAAAAATAAGTAGAGTCTAGAGACTAAGATGAACAAAATAAAAAGTACAAGATAAACATAAGGGATATAAAAAGGATGAATCGCCATTCACACATGCGATGCCATTGGCATTTGGAAGTGGCTATTGCATTGTTTGCAAGATCTCATTCAGCTACTTAACCAACAGTACCTTCACAAGGTTAGAAAACCATATTTGCCCAACTGGATGTCACCATTCAATGTAAGTTTCATACGGGGATATAGGCTTATGCCCAACAAAGTGGCAGCAGCAACGCAGAAGACATGAAATGCGAATGCTCAACACTGATACATACATGCTAACTTATTTCTGTATCGATTCCTCATATTAATGAGAATTCAAGATGAAATATGCCGCTAAATAAGGATCAGAAGTCCACCGGAAATGTGAAGGTTTTAAGGATCAGAAGTCCACCGGAAATGTGAATGCTAAAACCTTCACGAAAACAATACCCATTTCCAGATCTCTAAGGCCACTTCTCTATTTTTGAAAGCCCCCTTTATGTGTCCTAGTTTGAAACATTTACAACTTTCACTGTCACTTTTCCTTATTTGCTTCCTTCAAAATCGTGGAAATATGGTTCCAATTCCCAAAAAACTCTTCAAAAAAGACAAAAGCACACTTCAGTGACAATAAAATTTATATCATTGTTAATAATAGTTCACCTAATTCAATTCATTTTCTTTCACTATCACAGCAAAACTTGGGTGTTCACCACAAAAAGAGGTGGAACCTGAGCAGATCAAAGGAGGGGAATCGGCCTGATGGCTGGTAAGAGTCAACTAGACACTAGGACTTCTCTTCCATAATTGAAATCCATATCACTGTGATTAAATGGATATAATCCACAACAATACGTACCAAAGTCATACAAAGTCCAGGTGTTAGGTTTTGTGTCCCCAGTAGCAACTCTTCCATACTGTTGCTCGGCAAGGTCTTTTATCTTGGTCCTACATTACAACATACAGTCAGTCTTGTTAAAAATACGGACATATAACTAAACCATGCAGTCCAATTATAACGAATCTAAAGTTGGAATAGCAGCTTATACCCAATAGCATCAATCTGTGGGCGAGAAAATGCAGTAGCAATGATGAAAAACCGAGTCCAGTACACAAGAGGCTTTACAAAGAGAACCCTAATATCTGCAGCCTTCACGTCACTTGCCACCCTAGCCGCTGCCACAGCAACTAGACATGTGCCACAAAACCATCAATTATGAGGGACATGGTCAATCGTGCAGTTATTTTTTTAAGTACAAACTTACAAAGATCTCGCATAGTTACTTAGAAAAGATAAAACATTATTCTACCGGACGTGATCAAATTACAGTACGTGAGAGATACAGTAAGTAAATAAAAAAAGAAAAGAAAAATAACACATTGTTCACAAAGCAAACCAAAAGATGCAACAGAAAAACTGGGATCCTACAAAATGGACCACAGTGAAAAGAAGCTATGGAATCTTATGCTCTTCGAGTATCCTGTATGTTATCTGGAAATTTTGCAATTTGACACGTGCCAAGTAGATTCATCTGTTCTTCTATTTCAACTCTCCATGCTCACATTGCAATTGTCGTGTGGATATTTCCATCTCCAACATAGAAAATTACACTGTAGTGTAAGTCAAACCATTTGCATTTTGTTTTCACATGGATGAAAAGAAAAGTACTTCAATCTTCCCTTCCCTCTTCCATTCTTATTGTTTTCTAATCTTTTTGTGGCTATTGCGTCAAATAAAATCACAGGATACGCATACGGCATCATGGGACATCCTATTGTTCCTCGCTCCCACGACCTGTAAACTCTCTCCAAGCTCAGAACAGAACACGTTTTGGTTCCAGCAGGACTACAATAGACCTAACCAGCTAAGCTGGACTTCCAATAGGTGCTTATTGATATTTCGAGAGGATTGAAAGATCCAAGAATCTCAAGACCTCAGAATACAATAGAAACAAATTCACTAGTATGATTTTCATCAGGTTTTCAATGGACCATCAGGCTATGGACTTGGCAAGGACAACTCTACCAACTGGGCACAAGGAAGATTCTAGGGAAGAATTCTTTTTAGCATTCATTAAATGCTGTTCAAAAGCACTTTAGACTTGGACTGAATGTCCCAAAACAAGAAATGAACACAAAATAAACCGGTACGCGTGTTCATAAAGGTTGAGATCATCATGTGAGATGGTGCTCACAGGACAAGCTTTCAGCATCATCGTCAACCTCCGCAATAGGAGACTTTTGCTCGTTTCTTTTGTATACCACCTTTCCATATTTCTTGAACAAGTCGTCGTCGAACATATCGTCTGTATCTGCGCCTACATTCTGCAAATTATTGGCCTTCGTGTCAGAATCCATATCCCACAACCAGGATCACTACATAACATAAGCAAATATGAAGAGTAATTTTCTTAAGAAATCATTGATCAAACATAGAAATAATTTTATGTACAGGCCGATGATACAAATCAATATGCATGGGAATGCAAGGGCGATAGTCCCTCAGAAACATAATTCTGCACGATAAATGATAAACGCAAAGCCACACTTTGATTCTTCCAGACGTCAGTGCATCTGTGAATCATCAAATCCTCATCTAGTTAATGCTAGTGTAAAGTTCAGAGGAAAATGCGGATAATGTTTACTGCAGTTCTACAACGTCGCTAACTACCAAAGAGACTTGGCACGTGATGCAGAAGCTAAGAAATTAGGCTTATCTTTACTAAGACAGACTCTTACACCAACAAGCACTCAAATTCTACCAGAAATCCCAAAAACAAAAACACCCAATTCGTTTTCCATACCAAAATTCATATATTCGGGTGAATCTTTATGACAATGTCATCTAAATTCTAAACCACAAACCGATGGAACGTCCCAAAATCACCATTATAGCTCTACAAGTGGGTCAAAACTTGTCACGGTTATGGAAGAAAAGCAAGAAAAGAAATAAGAGATGTAAGAGAGAGAGAGAGACTTCAGAAGAAAAGAGAGAAATTGTTATTCATGATCAAAATCAACATACATCTGTTATACAAGAATGCCCCTTTTAAACCTCTCACATACGCTCCCCTATAACTGCCTTCTAACTGTTTCTGTTAACAAACTTCTGTAACCAACTTCTGAATACAAGAATTACACTAAACCTCCCCCAAGTTCTGTCTTTAATGGATTTATCAATTCCACGTAACATTCCCCACTACGTGAAATCAGCCTTGACCTCAAGGCTGAAAATCAGGATATTTAGCTTCAATTTCAGTGTGATCGACCCAAGTTGCATCTTCAGGAAAAGTATTGGCCCACTGCACCAACCATTGGACCACTGCTTTATTACCTCGCTTGACCATCTTCCTGTCTAATATTGCCAAAGGCTCCAGCTGAAAAGCTCCTTCAGGACCAACAGGGGGAAGGGTTGGCTGGGCGGTGATTCGCTCTCCCAACTTCTTTTTGAGCAAAGATACATGAAAAACAGGATGGACTTTGGCATGTGGTGGAAGTTGCAACTTGTAAGCCACATTTCCCACCCTTTGCAGAACTTGGTATGGGCCATAAAATCTTGGAGCTAGCTTTAAATTCTTCTGCAGAGCCACAGTTGACTGCTTATAGGGCTGCAACCGTAGGTATACCCAATCGCCAACAGAGAACTCCCTCTCAGATCTTCCCTTATTAGCATAGTGGACCATTCTGTGCTGGGCTTGTGATAAATGTCCCTTAAGACTCCTGAGTATAGCTGCCCTTTCCCTCATCCAATTATCTACTGCTGCCACTGTAGAAGGCTTGGAAAAGTAACAGGTGTGGTCAGGTGGATCCTGGCCATATACAGCAAAGTAGGGAGATGTTTTGATGGCTGAATGATACGAGGTATTGTACCACCATTCAGCCAAAGTTAACCACTTGACCCAAAGTTTAGGATGGTCACCTGTCATGCACCTTAGATAATTTTCCAGACATTTGTTAAGGGCCTCAGTTTGGCCATCTGTTTGAGGGTGATATGCAGTGCTAAGGCATAATTGGCACCCTTGAAGACTGAATAATTCCTGCCAAAAATGACTAGTGAAGACTGCATCCCTATCAGATACAATGGTGGAAGGTAGACCATGTAATTTGTAGACTTGATCAAAGAAGACCTTGGCCACATCTTGTGCTGTATAAGGGTGTGATAATGCCATGAAATGTCCATACTTTGTAAGTCTATCAACAACCACAAAGACCACAGATTTACCCTGAGAGTTGGGAAGGCCATCTATGAAGTCCATTGAAATGTCAGCCCAAATTCTATTTGGTATAGGCAAAGGTTGTAACAAGCCAGGGTACTTGACCATTTCACCTTTAAATCTTTGACAAATATCACATTCTGAAATGAAATGAGCTACATCCTTCTGAAGCCCTTTCCAATAGAAGGTTCTTTGCAACCTTTTGGTAGTTTTCTCAATGCCAGAGTGTCCCCCCAAAGCAGTGGAATGGAACTCTTGAATCAATTTAAGCCTTATTGGAGATTCACCTACCACCAGCTTGCCATGACGAGTGAGTACTCCATGCTGCCAATCATATCCTGAATGGAGGTGCCCATTCTGTAGATCAGTAATCAATTGTTGAATACGTGGATCAGAAGCCCAACCTTGCTTGACCTCATCTAACCAACTGGAATGGACACTCGAAAGGGCATGGAGCTCTGCATCTAGTAGGTCAGTAGAAGCCCTTTCCACCTTCCTAGACAAAGCATCTGCAGCTTGGTTATCCTTGCCATGCTTGTAAGCTATAGTGTAATCAAACCCCAAAAGCTTAGTGACCCATTTTTGCTGAAAAGGGGTGCCAACCCTTTGTTCCAAGAGATACTTCAAACTCTGATGATCTGTCCTAATCAAGAAGTGCCTGCCCAACAAATAGTACCGCCATTTTAAGACTGCTAGGACCACAGCAATGAGCTCTTTCTCATAAGTGGACAGGGTTTGTTCCTTTAGAGATAGCCCTTTACTCCAAAAGGCTATGGGATGGCCCTCTTGCATGAGGACTGCCCCCAAACCAGTTCCTGAAGCATCGGATTCCAGCACAAAAGGTTTGTTGTAGTCAGGTAATGCTAGGACTGGGGCTGTGATTAATGCAGCCTTGAGTTGATCAAAAGCTGAGGTGGCTGTATCTGACCAAACAAAGGAATCCTTCCTAAGTAGGTCATGTAATGGAGTACAAATTTTCCCATAGTTTTGAATGAAACGTCTGTAATACCCTGTGAGTCCCAAGAACCCCCTTAATTCCTTGATTGTAGAGGGTCTAGACCAAGAAGATATAGCATGAAGCTTCAGAGGTTGAGCAGAAACCCCATGTGCAGAGACCATGTGTCCCAGATACTCCACTTCAGACTGGCCAAATACACATTTGCTCCTTTTAGCAACCAATTGATGCTGTCTCAGTAAACTCAGAGTGAGCTGTAAATGATGTAGGTGCTTCTCCCAAGTATGGCTATATATCAATATATCATCAAAGAAAACTAAAATAAATTGTCTCAAATAAGGTCGAAACACTTCATTCATCAGACTTTGAAAAGTAGAAGGTGCATTGGTAAGACCAAATGGCATTACTAGGAATTCATAATGGCCATCATGAGTTCTAAAAGCTGTTTTATGTATATCTGTAGTCTGGACTCTTATTTGATGATATCCAGACCTAAGGTCCAGTTTAGAGAAATATTTAGCTCCACTTAGCTCATCAAGTAACTCATCAATAACAGGAATTGGAAACTTATCTTTTATGGTAACATTGTTTAATGCTCTGTAGTCAACACACATTCTCCAAGTGCCATCCTTCTTTTTCACCAAGAGAACAGGAGATGAATAAGGACTAACACTTGGTCTAATAATGCCAGACTGGAGCATATCCTTGACCTGCTTCTCAATCTCTGATTTCTGAAAGTGGGGATATCTGTAAGGCCTGACATTGGTAGGTTCTGTTCCCGGTTTGAGAGGTATGCTGTGATCATGTACTCTGGTTGGTGGTAACCCTTTTGGTTCAGCAAATACATCAACAAACTCAGAGAGCACTGACTCCAGATCCTGTGGTGTTTGCCCTGCATCATCTTCCCCCTGTTCTGCTTGTAGAAGCCAAATCTGAGCTATAGCCCCTTGTGGTTGTTTGGACAAAATCTTCTGCATTTGTTCTGAACCAACCACTGTGATTTCATCCTTCCTCCCTCCTCTTAAAACATGTTTTTTTCCATTTAGATAGAATTCCATGCAAAGGTTTTTGAAATCCCATTTAACAGGGCCCAAAGTTGCTAGCCATTGAATGCCTAAAACCATGTCACATCCCTTGAGTTGCAGGACCCTCATGTCAGCTTGGAATGTTGTTCCCTGCATGTTCCAAGTAAAATTCTTGCAGAGAGCTGTGCTGGCCATCTTAGTTCCATCTGCTACTGTGACTGGAAGGTAATCAGTGTATTCTGTGGCAATATTGGCTCTTTTAACCACTTCAGGACTCAAAAAATTATGGGTACTTCCTGAATCTATCAAGATAACTATCATCTTCTTCTTGACATTACCTTTAACCCTCATAGTTCTATAAGATATTGACCCAGTTATAGCATTGAGAGAAATCTGTAATTCTTCTTCAAGAATTTGTTCTTCTTCATCCATGCCCATGGGACTATCCAAGTTGGGTTCCTCTTCCTCCCCCTCTTCTCCACCTTCCATAGCATATAATTGCTTTTTCTTGCAAACATGGTCTCTGGTGTACCTTTCGTTGCATTTAAAGCATAGTCCTTTGGCCCTTTTCTCTTCAAACTCCTTTGATAACTCTGGCCTAACAAAACCTCCACTGCCCCTGTTAGACCTGTTTTGGGAAAAAGGCACAAAACCACTACTGCCCATGTTGGACCTGTTCTGTGGCAGAGGTAAAAGGCCTTCCTGTCTAACCCCCACTCTTGACCTTTTAGTGATTGCCTCAATACTAGTTTCCTGGAGTTTAGCCAAGCCTATGGCTTGGGTAATAGATGTAGGCCTGAACATGAGTACGCCTGGTTGGATTTCTTCTTTGAGGCCACTTATGAAACAACTCACAAAAAAAGATTCAGGAAGGTTTTGAGTTTTATTTGCCAAAATCTCAAATTGCTCTTGATATGCCCTAACAGTGGTGGTTTGTCTGAGTTTAGTCAATGCCCCCATGGCATCCTCATATGAATTGGGGCCAAATCTAGAAACCAGACCTTGTTTGAACAATTCCCAAGTAATATTGTGATGGCACCTCTCAAACCATTGAAACCACTGTAGAGAGGAGTCTTCCAAATGTAAAGAAGCCAATTTCACTTTATCTCTATTATCAGTTGTATTGTACTCAAAAAATCTTTCACACTTGTACAACCAACCAGTGGGGTTTTCACCATAAAATCGAGGGAATTCAATCTTAGCAAAACGCTGATTAACCAAATTTGGGGTATAGAAATGGGTTTCTAACCTTTGGGGAATTTCTTCAAACGCTTGGAATCCCAACTGAGTGGTTTCAGGTTGTTCCTGTCGATGCCTTCCATTAACTCCATTCTGTTCTTGATGACCAAACCCATTATCCCCATTCTGTTCTTGACGTCTTGATCCAGACCTCTGTTCCTGTCTTTGTTTCCCATACACATGCCCTGCCATCTGATCGTATTTAGTGCTCATAGCTGCAATCAGTTCCTTGATGTCTCCTAAATCCCGAAGGGAGTTCTTGATTTCCCCGATCTCCTTTGCGTTGGCTTCATTTCCTTCTTTTAATAAACGAATGTTTTCCTCCATTTTCCTGGTTTCTGCTGCTCTAGTCCCCTCTACCATGGTGGTTTTCAGAGTTTCAGCCGGCCAAGGATGGATGGCTCTGATACCAAATGTCACGGTTATGGAAGAAAAGCAAGAAAAGAAATAAGAGATGTAAGAGAGAGAGAGAGACTTCAGAAGAAAAGAGAGAAATTGTTATTCATGATCAAAATCAACATACATCTGTTATACAAGAATGCCCCTTTTAAACCTCTCACATACGCTCCCCTATAACTGCCTTCTAACTGTTTCTGTTAACAAACTTCTGTAACCAACTTCTGAATACAAGAATTACACTAAACCTCCCCCAAGTTCTGTCTTTAATGGATTTATCAATTCCACGTAACAAAACTATACTACGGTACTACCACACTATAATACACTGGTTTTAAACATGGGAAAATGCTAACCACTGGCGGTGGATAATGGCTAAAAGCTATACGTACTGAGAAAACTATATTGACGTCCGCAAGATGTGTATTGAAATTCTAAATTATTTGGCAATTATATGCATATCTTGCACAGCCTAGTGGACCATCGTTGGCAAAGCCCTGGAACGTAAGTGGGAAAAGCTACAAGTTTAAGTGCAAATAGATGCGAAATTCATACCGAGCCAAGAGCCAAACGAGAAGACACGGAAGAGCCTTTGAAAGGCCGCAAAAGCTTTCTTCGTAGTGGGAATAAATTGATTTCTCCACGACCCAAAAGCCGGATGTCGCCTGGAATTCGGTTGCCGGCGAAAGAAACGCCGGGAAGGGAGTGGGAGATGAGAGAGGGACACGCTTCCATTGCCTTCTGGGTACTGCTGATTATTAGAACATTTGCTCGAAAGAATATCCAAGAACGAAAGATTGAGGCTGTGTTTGGAAGTCGTGGAAGAGAAGAGAAAGAGAAGAGAAAATAAAAAAAGGAGAAAAGGGAAAGAAATAGGGTAGAAACTTGTTATTTTCTTTTGTTTGGTTTGTGAAAGATTAGAGGAAAATTTGCATTCATGGGAGAGAGAATGAGAGAAAAAAAGTAGTTAATTTTTCCTTCTTTTTCCTTTCTCTTCCTTTTCCTTTCTCTTTCTATTTGGAAACCAAACAAATGAGAGGAAAATTTTTAAATTTTCCCTTCTTTTCTACTTCTTTCCTCAACTTCCAAACATAGCCTGAAACAGGGATGAATATAGTAGCGGCATCATCCATTGGAGATTGAGATCGTGTGTTAACTTCATCTTTTCCCTTTCTTGCACCACACTGGATTTATTGCCACGTGTCAAGCCGTGAAAAAAAAAAAACTTGATTAATGTTTGGTTTGGTTTTTGGATAATAATTGAAGGAATAAATTAGGTAATAGTTAGAAATATGAGATAATGATTAAAGAGAGAGTCCTGAAATTAATCCCAACTCCCAATAAATTAGGTAATAGTTAGCGAGAGAACCAAACATGGGATTATCCTATGCATTGGATATCCCAATATTAATTCTCAGCAAATCAAATACTAGGGAATTTTATAGGATTCAAGACTAAATTAGTATTAGGACAAATAGTTTAGGACTATTAATCCTTGAACCATTAATCATATTTATTTTTGTCCTTTGGGCTTTGTTCTCCAATACATTTTATGCCATAAAATGGGAATTCTCATTTTAGTTGGGGTTTTATGCAATGGTCATAAAATGACATTGTTTTCCCAATACATTTTATGTAGACATTTTATTTAGTTTTCCCAATACATTTTATGCAATGGTCATAAAATGACATGTCATTTTATGTATTGAGAAAACAATGCCATAAAATCTCCCATTTTATGCCATAAAATGGGTTAAAGAAATCTAATGCACAAGGTATAAGGTGTATTATCAACTTGGCTGCCACCCACTTGCCTTAATATTGGTTGAATTTATGCAATTGCATACAGTTTCTCCTTTGTGTTAGTATTTTCATTTGGTTGATCTGAAGGGGGCAAAGTGGCAAAACAATGGAATCCGGATCCTATGTCCCACAATCATGTCCAATCTTTCTATCTCACTCATCCGCCCGTCCATCTGAGAAATCAACAATTCATATTCAAAGATGAATATGGACGGATGGCTCAAATCTATTTGGGGCTGAAATGACATTTGAGCCGTTGATTACTCTGGTAGATGGTGCGGATGGGTGGGACAGGGTTCCGCGAGACAAAGGATTTTCCACCCAAACAACTTTCAAAAAAAGAAAAGAGTCCTGCTACGTGCACAGATGCACGTGTATAGACGGCGTACCAACGGCGTCGCCGACGCCGTCGTGGGTTCCATCCGGTTGATCCAAAATTTGAATGACATGAGGTGATTTTGGATCGAGCTCATACAGCTGTCCGATTGCATCGATTCCCACGTAGGCCCACTCGGAATTTGATTTTGAGAATGATGAACGGTTCGGATCAACCGGATGGAACCCACGACGGCGTCGGCGACGCCGTCGGTGCAAGGCAATCGGTCCCCTTATCTTTACTGAAAAGAAAAAATACACGGGGTGGGGCAAAGTGATGTGGACCCATAAACGAGGGGTCTTGTGTAAATAAAAAAATGTCATTACGCAAATAAAATGGCAAGAACGTAAATACTACCACAACACAGCCCAATTACCACTCAACCCCATATAAAAACAAACGACCCTAGAAACCCTAATTCACTTGCGAGCGCCGAGCGGCATATATCGACAGAGAGAGAGAGCGGCGAAACCAGAGCTCCGAAAATGGTGAAGTTCTTGAAGCCAAACAAGGCAGTCATCGTCCTCCAAGGCCGCTTCGCAGGCCGAAAGGCCGTCATCGTCAAATCCTTCGACGAAGGCACTCGTGACCGTCCGTACGGCCACTGCCTCGTCGCCGGCGTAGCCAAGTACCCCAAGAAGGTCATCCGAAAGGACTCAGCGAAAAAGACGGCTAAGAAGTCTCGCGTCAAGGCGTTCATCAAGCTTGTTAACTACAACCACATCATGCCCACGCGTTACACTCTCGACGTGGATCTGAAGGATGTTGTTACTGTGGATGCGCTTCAGTCGAGGGATAAGAAGGTTACTGCTGCCAAGGAGGCTAAGGGCCGGTTCGAGGAGCGGTTCAAGACTGGGAAGAACCGGTGGTTCTTTTCCAAGCTCCGTTTCTGAAAAGGTCTCATTTCAATTGAGTTCCGTTATATCCGATTTTAGGTTTATGTCGTGTTATGTCTTAATTGTAGTGACGGAAACTTTGTCCTGTTTTCTTCATGATGGTTTGGCGAATTTTGTCTTAAATTTTGAAGTTATTCTATGATTTGACTGTTGAACTTGGTTATATTTTCAAGGATATTCTGTTATCAGTTGCTTTTATACTTTTTATTGTATGTTTTCACAGCTTTAGGTTATGTTGTGGCTTTTAGTTTATAGTTCTTGTTGCTTGTTATTGTTTCTAAATTAGTGGGATTGGAGATTCTTGTTCGAGAGGTTTATTTGTAGGTGTACAGACTGCTTGTTATATTGAGTAAGGAAATGGATCCTACCCGGTCCATGTTTTGGACTGGAAGAGAGTCATGATCGAGGCCGTCCATTTGCTGCAATCAATGCTTTGGATTTGCTCTGAAACTCTTATAAACATGGACTGGAGAGGATCAGGATCCATTGAGTAAAATGTGTTACTCCTAACGGATTCGAGGTCATTTACTTGATAAAGGAAAAGCGTAGTTTCTAGAATGTGTGAAGACTGAATACTACTACTGGCCACCTGGACAAAGAATAATGGGTAGTTCCTAATATGTCAACTGAATAACGAATGCAATTGAAGGGATGAAAATGGTGGTTCCTATTAGTGTGAGACTAATGGCCACTAACATGAGCTCTAATTTATGGGAAGTGGTTCTTAGTAGATTATTGAGACCACTAACTGCAAAATGTAGTAGCTCCTAGTAGTAGGCTACTGGTCTCAAGTTTGTGATTCCTAGTAGTAAGGCTACTGGCTACCGTGGAAAGTTGTATCTGGAATCTAATCAAATTACATTGAGGGATCCAAGATATTTGTTTTATTGATTTGATATTGCCCTGATTTGAAGAGGGATGCAATTTACATAAAATGTAGCGTTGATTTCGTGATACTCGGTTAACAATAACTGTTGGATCCAGAAATTTGTACCTCTTAGAATTTGGATTAAATTTGGGGTAGGTCCAAAAGTTAACATGTTCCCTTGACTAAAGAAAGACCTTTGCTTGATTGGTTCCTGGAACAAAATTAAGAAAAGTCTATTGGCAAATGACCAGAAGTAGAACTAGCACTGCGGTTAGATTGCACTAAATGTAAATGTGATCATTGGGGTTGGATTAGCACTGAATAGTTGTAGACACAAATCAGAGTTAGCAAGTAATTTGGAACTTTGATTTGAGTAATTCAAATAATGTATGCATAAAGAATGTTACAAGTCTGTGTCAGTTTGATTGTTTATAGTTTTGAAATGTCTGCACTTGCAAATGTCCTGAAGCAACTACGAATCCTTACTGATAAGGAATTGCTTTGATTCTTGACTGAGGGTTGCAAATCACTTGTATATGTAGTGAACCCCTTGTGGGGGCGGAGCTCTTTTCTATTTACTAGTTACTTGCATTAGTAGTCGATAGAGTTATTTTGTTTAAAGATGCGATTGTTTAACCTATCTAAAGTCAACAGATTGTTGTCTTTCTTCCCCCCTTTACGACGTCTGGTGTTGGATCTGAATAGGCATGGTTGTGAGGGTTACCCATTTTTTATGGTATGTTAATACAGTATTCAATGTTACAGTGTTACTGATACTTCTCGGCAGTCCTACCGTATGAAACAATTTTGTTAGGATACAGGAAAAGTGAAAAATAGCTGGGGCGTGGGTTGGGTATATCCTGTTTGTGTGACAATCTTATACGAACGGGATTGCTAAGTGATACTAAGCGGGAAACTCGAAATTGACTGTATCCTGCTGTTTACTTTACTTGCCCAGGAACTTTTTAATCCAAACTGTGGAAGGAACACGAGATTATGGATTGAGAAGAATTGAACCTTTTTCCAAGAGGAGCTCCAATGATTGAGGAGGGCTTGTACTCAAATCTCATAGCTACTGCCTTGTTGCATGAATTTGATTTTTTTTTTTTAGAATTAGACAAAAGCCATTGCTGTTTGTTCTTGAAACTAGGCGCTATGAAGCGTGCGATTGGTTGGCCTTTAACTCTTTGGTTTCCTGGACAATGTCTCGATGTGTAGTGCTTTTCTCTAGGTATGGAGAGAGACTTCTCATAGGTATGGAGAGAAACTTCTCATAAACGGTAGTAGTAGTTAATGAGCTATGATGGTGTGATCAATTATGGGGATAAAATAGATTCTGGACATTGATACGGAGATTGTTAAAATGAGTTTCATTCATATGGTAAAACATTACGTGGGGATAGAAAATGAGACGATTTGTTCCATTTACCAATTTTTTAAAAGTAAAGATACGGTGATAAGGTAAGATATGGCGAGGGAAAGTTAGGTCAAAAGTAAGTTACTCCCCAGTGTGGAACATAAATTTTCGTAGGTAAATGACGCAGTTAAATGGACCGTCCAAAGTCACCAGCAGCTGACAGTCCATCTCATGGTCCCTTGGCAAAACCATGTTTTTCTTATCTTTTCTAGAACGAGTTAGTTGTCCCTTCACAAATAATGCTCGATTACATGTATTTGTTTTCAATTAGAGGAGGAATCCATGTGAATCGATTTGATTTTTTAGTGAACTTATCATCAATTATGTAATATGTTTCAACAAATCCAGTTTTATTTCATTCAAGTAAAGGATTTCGAACGTATCATCAAATATGTAATATGTTTCAACAAATCCAGTTTTATTTCATTCAAGTAAAGGATTTCGACCGAGAGCATCTTCCGATCTATCCAAATACTACTGTATTTTTGGTTTCATTAAGAACGAGGATTTTGGAATTTTACTCATTGATTAATTACAGAGACTCAGCAACGTAACGAAGAGTCTTTCTTTGGGAATTTTTTTTTCCCCCTTCAGATGGAACTAGGGATGGGCATGGGGAGGATAAGGGGTGGATACCACTACCTCTATCCCTGAACTTATATCAATCCCCATCCCCTCCCCGACCCCTATTGGGGATTTTATTTTAACCTCCATCCTCGCTCCGATGCGGGGAGCGGGGATCCTCACGGAGAATCGGGGATTCAAAAATTCATGTACTTGTCATATGTATGAAAGAGGTACATATTTTTTTAACCGAAGCAGAAGATGATCCTGTTGCTCAAATTCATATAATCAGGATGTTTGAGCATGGTGTGACTGGAGTCACTAGTTTTTGCCTCCTTTGAGACATCTCTGATCACTAGCAATCACCCTAAATGAGAGAGAGAGAGTGAGAGAGAGTGTAGAGACATGAGAGAAAGATCGAGAGAGGAGATCGAGAGAGAGAGAGAGAGAGAGAGAGAGAGTACCAGACGTGAGAGTTGAGACGACCTGGGTTTTGGGTGAGAGTTGAGAGATGAGAAGGAGATGGACAGATCCAGAATTCCAATTTCCAAAGGGGGCGGCTGTGAAGTTAGAAGTGTGAAAGCGTGGTGGTAGCCCTAACTTTAAGTCATAAACTTATTATCTAGGAAAAGAAATTTTATAAACTTATAATATAAATATATATTATACCTATACATATATATTAATATATATGAGTGAATAGGGATGCGGGGAGGGGTGAGGATCGGGGAGGGGACTAACAATACCATCCCCTACTTGATCCCCGAAAAAATTCCCGAATCCCCAATCCATTAGGGGAGGGGACGGGTTGGATCGGGGCGGGTCGGCCGAGATGGTCATCCCTAGATGGAACCAACAAAGATAGAACCGTTATAAATTCGAGATACAGCAGAAACGCAACGCAACAAAACTGCATCATGTGTAGGGAGAGAGAGGTAGTCTTCAGATGAAGTCCTCTTTGTCCTATACCCCAAAAGAAAACAAAAATGCTACTTGTACAACTATTTCGGCTCCAACCATTTACAATCCCCTCGCATACATGTGGGGCCCACATACATACATAATTGTGTGTGGGCCCCACATGTATGCGAGAGGATTGTAAATGGTTGAGAGCCGAAATAGTTGTACATTAACATGATTCGAAAACAAAAGTACTACGAAGTTGCTTCTCTTTAGAGTGTCGCTAAAAAGTAAAAACTTAACGGCCATGTTCGTTTCCCAGTTTAGTTTTAGTTTTAGTTTTAGTTTTGATGACATTATTATTTTTCTCATTTCTCTCTCTATCTCTCCACTCATTACACCTTAACATCATCAAAATTAAACTAAACTATTTAACCAAACACAACCAATATATACTGCTATAGTCCAAGGCAATTAAGATAGAATGACAGAGGGTTTGAAATATCCCGTGTCTCGTGTCATAAAAAAGATGTGAATCAGGTAGAAAGCATTCCCGATCCATATGGATAATCCCAAAGTTGTGAATTTTATTTTTCCCAACCGAGGTCTCCTAATGGGGATTTGTAGCCATTTTGGGCAGAGTCTTGAGTTTCAAAAAAAGAAGTTAGAAAGAATTCAGTTTTGCAGGCCGTCCATTTCTCACATTGAACTGCTTTTCCTGGATTTATTACCGCTAGGCTAAAAGTTAACAAATAAGTATATCTCAACCGTCGATTGTGGGGTGAACGGTCAAATCGGGAAGGCACTACAGAGATCCCATATCCGTTTTCCCATACATGAGAGAGAGAAAGAGAGAGAGAGAGGCCTCACTAAATTACTCACACAGACAAAATGAGATCCCTTACATCGTTGACCTTGAAAGTGCTAAACTAGCAAACAATTAACTGGAAAACAAAAAATTCTCTCCACTACTGCTACAGCATGAGGAGACTGAATGAACTACTGAATGTTAGCCCTTCAATTGGAACCCAAAAGCGTCAACCTCGCTCAACAATCAAAAAATCCTGGTCCGGCACGAGACAGAAGTTCCTCGCCAGCATCTTTCCCCATAAGCATCATATCTTCATAGGCATATGGGCCTTGTCTAGAAGTTTCAAGCACTGAAACAAGGAGAACACAAGAAAAGCAAACATTATGGTGTGTGTGGGAATTGTCGATGTTTTCAGAAAAATGGTGTAATAGCTCTTCAAATCTCTGTAATCTTTGAAATCTTAAAAAAAGTTGTTTCACTTGTTTTCAAAACCCCTCCCCTTCCCTATCCCAGCCTCAGGCCATCTCCTTGGCAACCCTCTGGTGGGATGGCGACTTCCTCCACCCCTGGATACCACATTCGGTCATTCACCACCCTTCTGGTGAACCTCTGGTGACTCTTTCCCCTCTGATGATTGTCCCTCTAACCACCACCTCAGATGACCTCTCTTGGGACTACCCCGCCTCTGGCCACCAGCTCCGATGACCCTCCAGCAACTCCCCTCCACCTCCGCTCTCACATACAAGGACTCCCTTCAATAACCCACTCTCTTTCAGCAACTCCTTCCTATATTTGAGATTAGTTTCTTACATTTGCATCAAACAGGTTTTAGTTAATGGTTTCCACAAAAGAAAAGATGTTCTACGATCATCAATTAACTGATACCAAACAGAGTCTGGATGATTTTGTAAGTTTTACGAGGAAAAGAGAAGCTAAATACGTCATCAAGAATATATCTTCCTGAAAGCACTGTTTTACCTCTGGTTCCATCTGGTGAGGCCACCAAGCCTTTGAAAATGCAATTTCCATCCTCATCCCGACATGCATACCCAGCAATTGGAGTGCGACAAGACCCATCCAGTGCCAAGAGGAAAGCCCTTTCACATGCCACCGCTAATCTAGTTTCTTCGTGATTCAATGAGGCCAAGTATTCAGCCTGCATAGAAGGACTCACATCAGAAAGCATCTTAAAAATTTCATCAGAGTTTGCAAACACGACCTGAAAACAGATACGTAGAAAGTACAAGATAGTAAGAAGATCAGAGGTTGAATTCGTTTCAAGGAATGACCAACATATCTAGAAAAGGAGAGACAAAGCAAAGCATGGCCAATTGGCAACAAATAATGGAATAAAGTTCAATATTGGCTAACAGGAGACCATGCAACACCTAGCACCCGATGAATTGTAAAATTGAAGAGTGCATGGCTATGGTAAATGTTACCAAATCTAGTTATGAGTGGGGTCGGATGGTAACACAGCAGTTAGTTCATAGAGGATCATCAGCTGCCTCTACACACAAAATAGTACTTGTTGGATCTCAAGACAGAAATGAATCAAAATAACAATACAGCATAGAGATTTTGCAGACCACGTCCATGTATGCCTATCCAATTGTTTGCCATCTCTTTTTGCCGCAAATGTTTCACTACTACTAGTAAAATGGTAATCAAGTTAAACAGCAATAGGAAAAAGAAACTGTTACCGGAAATAAACATTCAGCATGACCTTGTCATGTCTGCCTCCCTTTATTCGGTCCAGCTCTTCTGTCCCTATTGCCTGTACAAGTTTTTAAAAGCTGCCACGTATTTGGCACTATAAACAACACGGGGACTGAATGCACCCAATCCATTGTCTAGGGCTGAATCACTCTCGCCATCAGACTGCCATTCTTATTCCCTTCTAGCAAATCTCCACCAGTAGGACCACCACGCTCTACCCATCCACCTCCTCCACTCTCCATGTCCTCCACCACCGTCCCTCCTCTAACACCATCTTCATTTTCTCGAAGAACTTATAAAGTTCAGTCAAAGGAAAAGTTGAAAACAGAAAATTTAATAAACAGGTTAGCCTTGTCTCTATGTCTAGCCTCCAAACCTTCTATTTCCAGAAGGTCCTCGGGAATATAGATTATGATTTTTATCAGTTGGTGTACAATTTATATATTTTGATTATGGAGTAATATATTTATTTTTTGAGACAAGAATAATTTTTCTGCAACAAATAGAAAGCCCAGGTCTTTCTTCTCGAAATGTAACACACAATACTTGTTTATTTGCTGTAGATTTATCTTTCTAAGAGGTAGAATAGAGTAACCCAGTTGAAGGGTAAAGAGCATACATCTGTAATGCATTGGATGTTCCATATTGCGTCCTGTTCTTTTACTCCTTCCCAGAACTCGATGACTATTCATAGCTATTACCTTGACACTAAAGAAGAGTTCGACCCAATGAACACGGTACCAACGGGTATCATTCCCCCTAGAATGACATTCTCTTTCAAGCCATGGACATAAAGCTAAATCCGCCATGTAGAACACAAAATAGCTTTTCCCACCTTCTTTGGCAGTATATCTAATCTGGCTCATGTTGAATTCATTCACTTTCAATTTCCACTATAATACAATTACAATCCACGAAACCCAATACCCAAAACTGATATCATGTCCTCAAATTGCCTCATTCAAAATGGGCATTCTCTTTTTCTTGTTCTTTGCCTCCACCGGCTGGTACGTTATCTTCCTCTTCTTCCCTTCAATTCTCCCTCTAATTTTCTTTTTCGTGATTCATTCATTCCACTATATATTTTGCGGATTCAAAACCAAATCTAATTTATTCTCAATTTGTCAGTCCAAACATTATCTTCCAGATATGGAACTTCTTTTCCTTTCGTGGTGTCTCATGCACAGATGTCGCCAGAAATTCATGAAAACAAGGTGCCGGTGTTGATTCTAGACCACCAAGAGGGTGTAGAATTGGAGGTCTAAAATCAATGCCCCACTAACATGTAATTTGATCTTCTTGGAGTACACATTGTGCCTTTTAACTTTGGCATTGGAGAGCAATGGTATATAGGACAATGTACAAGCGCACAAACACACACAAAAAGAAAAAAATTGAAGGCACAATGTGGCCATTCATTCAAAAAGAGAGTTTTCTCCAACATCTCAAACTTTTAATTGACTCGCAAATTCCATTGAAGAAACAGAGAGAATAGGATTGGAACAAAATTTGGGCCTTGAGCATAGAAGTATTTACACAAATATGTGGGTATATGTTAACTAATCACGGAATACCAATGACCAGTCAATATTTCATTCATCACAACTTGGTCACACTAAAACAATGTTTTATCCGTCGTCTAGATATTTGTAGTCACATAATGGATAGTTCACAGATGCAAAACTGCATTACCATTCTCAAAAACTTATTGCATTAGAAATGATCATTAATAAAAAATTCCAATTTCATCTCCCCACAGTGTTCTCATCAAAACGGATATGTAATCAATCTTAACTTATATGCTGGGCCATTTGATTGAACGGTGAAAATTTGATGTTAAACACATTAAAGGAAACATATTAATGCTACATCATCTCATCATCATGAAACCCCCTTTGATTCAGATTGGGCGGTAGACTGCTAGTAGTGGGTTGGGCTCTTCGATGGACCTTCGTAACTAAACATAGGAGATAGTTTCTCTGTCGGGATTTGGGCTTGGTGTTGTTTGGGGTTTGGGGTTGAGGGGCATAGGCATAACTTTTGCTTGACATCTATGCCAGAGTAAGGATAGTCATAGATCATTGCATTTTTGAGTGAAAGGGGTTTCATGTAAAAAGCAAAAAAGGGAGTTAGTATCCGTTCAAGCACAAACTGAAGCAGTTACAGATCCCTTACAGCTATTAATGGTGACCCATGCCTACCCGATTTATAAAAGAAGCCCATGGGCCCGAGCCTATTACCCTGGACTATTGACAGAAAGAGCAGGCAGATAATGAGCTTTAATCAGTCCCTCTCTCGTTAAGTCTAGTAACTTTTACAGGCTACAATGGGCAATGGGGACAGAAGAGTTGGACATAGGATCCCAAGCCCCGAATTAGCCACCTGGTACCAAGATAGAACCAGGAAAAGTTGAAAACAGAAACTTAATAAACAGTTTAAGTTGATTGGCTCCCCATTGAATAGACAAGGAGATGAAAACCAACAATGTACACGGGTGAAATTTGGCAGCTCACACAGTCACAAGGTGTGAAAAGTCCAAGCCCTGAATTAGCCACACGGTAACAAGATACAACCAGGAAATTTGGAAACATAAACTTAATAAACTGGTTAAGCTGACCGGCTCCCCAGTGAATAAGATTTAAACCATGTATGTGTGTGAAGTTTGGCAGCTCACAAAAAGTCACAAGTTCTCAAGAGTCCAGCATCCCTATTGTTATTTGTGAAATTAAGAAACTTGACTAGGAAGAACTCATCTACTTTGGGCATCAGAAATATACCATCTTATCATCGTTGCTTCTACATGCAATTCCAATGGCTCCTTGTGCAACAGCTGGAAGCATATCATCCAGGGAAAGAATGGAAGTCACATTTTCAGTCATATTTAGGCGTTTGAGCCCTGCTAATGCCAACAATGTTGCGTGAACTACTCCTTCATTTAGTTTTTTTAGCCGTGTCTGAACATTACCACGGAAGTTTTCCAGCACCTACAGATGCAACCATCAAATTACATGAGAGAGAGGTAACAAAGACCAAACTAACAGACCAATAAACCACCTGGAAAGAATTGTGCACAAATCCAACAGAGATACAAGGATTAAAAGACGTGCGATAAACCCAAGCCAGCTTGAATATACACCAGTGACAGCTGTAAAGCTTAAAGCAAGAAAACATGACCGCCTTAGCAAACTTGGTATGGAAAAGCCTATGCGAATAAAATATTGAGCATAAACCTTCAATGTTTGAAGAACCTGTTTCGCAATCACCAATGGTCAAGATGCAGTGGCATTTTAGTATTTTACTAAATAACTGTTCACTGTTACATCACTGTCCTAAAACAAAAGAAATTGCACCCCTCGTTCAAGGAGGGGTTTTTTGTTTTAGTTTCCTAGTTGCTTCGTAGTTCGATTTTTTGTCGAGATTGGGTTTCTTAATAAAGTCATGGATTGTGACCTTTATCATATCTTTCTGACAAATGATTGTTGCAGCACAATTACATAACTAAGGCCGGCAGAATTACAAATCTTTAACGGTGAAACTGTGTTATAGAAAATCCAGGAGTTGCTTATTAGCAACGAATTCCATGTTTTCTTCACTCAACATGTGCAGCACAACTACCAACATGAATATCGTGATCCAGCTAAACTTGGAATTTTTTTGAACGAGCCCACTACCATTTTCCTAAGTAGACCCCGAGTTATATTCAAATATATGACTGGATGCAGAAGTCAATCAACTGCCTGATCAGAGACTTTCTACAAAATAATTTAAGAAAAATTTACCCTGCTTGAGTAAAATTGCTGATTTTATCCTACTGAAGACTACATACTCACTTTTAGTGATGGATATCTATGGAGAATCTGTGACCTTCTTCTGAGTGAAGCAGTTCCTATAGTGCTTCCAGCTGGCAGCTCTGCCAGTGAAGCTGAACCTAAGGAAATAAATGCATCCCGAACATCCTCGCGTGGGAGATTGCAAGGCAAAATTGTCTTATCTGGTAAATAAGTGGGAACATCTTTCATCGAGTGGACGGCAATGTCGATTTCACCATTTATAAGTGCCTCATCTATTTCTTTCGTGAACAAGCCCTTCCCACCTATATCTGCAAGCGGCTGACTTAATATTTTATCACCAGTTGTCTTTATTATAACAATTTGAATAGCATCCTCTTCCGCCAGCTCTGAATGTGTAGCCATGAGTTTGTCTCGTGTCTCATAAGCCTGAGCAAGTGCCAGTGGGCTGTCCTACACAAGGAATAAAACAGAAAACTCATACACAGAGACATACACCAAAAATAACTTGCTAAAAGAAAGGTACTTTAACATTTGACTGGCCAATTATGTCGATTGCGGAATTCGTAAGGCATGAATAATGTGTTCAAGTCTACTGAATGCAAACATTCCTTATAAGTCACCACAAGGAAATTTTAATGTGTTATAACAACCTGCTATTGTTACATCTCTCTTTGTTTCCCTTATCTCAAAATCCACCTTCATCATTTTGTGGGCATTTGGCACTAGCTTTTAAACAACTTTTCATTAAGTAGATTTTAAGCAACCTTGTTGTTATCCTGGACCCATATGGCTGGTTGCCAACAGGTACATGCTAAAAGATGTCTATCGACCTGGATCTATCATCACATAATAAACACATAAAGGGTTGTTTTCACTGATTGCATAGCTCGATTTTTTTCTGGTATGCTGTAGTATATATGTACATGGCAGTTGCAAGTGAATGCAGTTGCAAGTGAATAGAAGAAAACCCTCCACAGATTTCTAAACTTTTCTAAATAAACATTTGTAATTTGCACAATTCTTCTTTGTCACGTATCCAACTTCCACTAATCATTTGATGTTATCATTATTCTCCATCAAACTATCTGCAACAAAATCACGTATTGGCAGACTGGGAATATGTACTTCATTTATGACATTCATAGCAATCGAATTTAGACTGGGAAGATATCGGCTAGCCAGGAGAACTGGGAAGAGAATATACATTCTATCTTTCGTAGGCAGGGGGACAGGTGAGAGAGAATAAATCTTTCTTGTGCTAATGATCCCTGTTGATCCTCCATGTGCTACCAAGACAGAATTTGTCACTTGCCATCTCTTGTGTAACAAAAAAAGATTTACCTCCGTGAAAAGGATAATTAACTTAGATTGTGAGTTCAAATACATTGAATTACCCATCCGCAAACTAGAAGGAAATGAGCTGTAAAATCAATTTAATGAAATAACTACAATAATTTCAACTTCGACAAAGAAATCTCTCATATAAAAGGGCGGCTATAAATGCTTAGATATGGGAGTTGAATGATTCGATTGCTCAATGCTTCTATCTTACAAACTTCGTGTGGGCTTGTAAATTTGCCAACTTTAGAACGATTTGGAAGTCAAAATTGAAGTCACATATGGCAAACACAGTGACAATCTAAGATTTTCACAGATTTACTTTCCACTGTAGAGAAAAACCAGTAGAGAAAAATGGGAAAGAGAAAAATTTTACCTTCCTCTGGTGCCAATGCGAAGGAGAGCGACCGTCGTCTGAGTCTGTTGTCCGACGGCAATTGACGACCTCGTGACCATGAGTTTGCGGCGGCGATTGGCGGCTGGAGTTTTTAAGGACGGTAGAGCTGATACGGAGCTAGTGCTGAAATTACCATTGGCGGTCCGAACATTTAGGGGGAAGAGAATTTGATTCAGAGCGGAAATGGTCTCCATTGCAGCAGAATGGGAGAGAGAGAGAGAGAGAGAGAGAGAGAGAGAGGGAGCTGTTGGGACTTCGGGGGAGAGATTTTATCTTCTAGGTATAGATAGACCAGTTCGGTGCAATTTCCGGTTATCCTCCACCTCAGCTACAAATCGTGCCATGTCAGCATGTTAAATTTGGAAAATGCATACCAATGCCAACGAATCGAGTCGAGCCGAGTCGAGCTTTATAGTGTTCGAGTTTTCTTAGCCATAGTTTTGCAAAAGATTTTAGCAACTCATTTGCTAAAATCAACCATGATTTTAGCAAATGAGTTCAGCAGATGCTAAAATCAATTTTTTGAAATCAAAAAATGAAGTGGTTCTGTGTATTGTTTTTCGATTTTTTTCGCATCAAATTAAAGTACTCCTCGTGTACTTTAATTCGGTGTAAAAAAAATTTAAAAAATAATACACAAAAACACTTAATTTTTTTATTTGAAATACCATGATTTTAGCAACTGAGTTGCTAAAATCTTTTGAAAAACTATGCCTAATAGTTTGAAATTTGTCAGAGGCGGACTAAAATATTTCAGGGGATTAAATTCTACCCGTCAATGGTGTAAAACCCACAGTTTCCATCACCACTTGTAGGTCTCATTGGATTTTTTTGTTGTTGCAATCCAAACTGTTCATCTTGTAGGACCCCGCAAAATAATATATTCTTACAAAAAATCAGTTTGATCGGACGTCGTGAAGTATGTCAAAAATCGAGTTTTGGTCTATAAAATGAACGGTTATGGATTTTGAAGTTAAACTGTCCATGACCGTCCATTTTATAAACAACATTTCATTTTTGACATAACTATTGATATCCAATCAAATTTATTTTTTTGCATGAATATACTATTTTGCGGGTCCTAAACGATTCTAATTACAATAAAAAATAAATGGTGGGCTCACAACGTGCAGTGGTAGAAAACTTCCACCATAATTGGAAAGAATTTAAACTCATATTTGCTCGAGCTCAATTAAGTTTTGAGAAGTTGGGACTCGGTTCGAGTACTAACAAACCAAACCCGTAAATACGAGTCTCATCCAAATGAGTCAAGCTACAACTAGAGCTGCAAACGAACCGAACCGCTATGAGAGCAGCTCAATGCTTGGCTCGGATACTACTCAACTCGGCTCGGCTCGGCTCGGCTCATAGCCTAAACCAACCAAACTCCCAGAACAAAAGTGTTCAACTGCTTGGATTTCTTTGTCCTTATTAAGGAGTAAATCACAAATATAAATTAAAAAAAAACGCAAGTATCCATTTTTTTTTTGGTAAATATATATAACTACATTTATTTGTTAACAAACATAATCTCAGCCCCATGCAGTCATTTGTATGATTTAGGTTTCACTGCATGCTACGAGCTAAAAGGTTTTGGCTTAGCCACAATAGGGACCGAGGAACTCTCTCACTCAACCAAGCACCTGATGAATTGGAGTCTGATAAATTGCATATTTGCATGGCTTTAACGTCACCGGAAGAATGCTCAACATTTAGAAAAGCCCAAATTATTTTAATCTAGTTGGGCCAAGCCCAATCTGATCCAGAAACTTTTCTCTGGGCCATGCGGGGCTTTTAATAGCCCATTGCTCTTGGGTTAATTTCATAGTTTTGGGCCATGCAGGGCTTGGAATATCACCATTTCTTCCCCTCCTGTGTGTATTTATACAACTCATGGAGGCGGAACCAAGATTTGGATTCGAGAAGGGCCACATTAGGAGAGAAAATATTTGTATGATGATTTATTGATTTCCAATTCTTATATAAGAGTCTTCATAATTGAATAACTATTAATTACATCTTCATATTCATTCTCCATTCATTTTGATTTACTATTAAATTATGATACACCATAGTGTTGACGAAATTATAAACAATAAAAAAATAAACTCTCCTAATACAACGTATTTCACTTCGAATTTCAAGTTTAGTATCGGAGTAAGTATGACACATACATCACAATTACAAGCAACACACACACACACACACACATATATATATATTTTTAATTTGGTTATGATTACATAAATATAGGAGTATATTATATCAAAAGATAGGAGCGAACCATTTGCCCTAGCCGGCCAAAGTCTAGCTCCGCCTTTCCAACTCATGCGCATGTCCCATGGCGGGGTCTATCGCGTCCCGAAAACAAGAGAATCAATTATGTCACACAGGGATCAGCATCACAAGCAGTAGCGGCCATAGTAAAGAAAGATTCATGAGCCTTAGCATTGAGACCATTTCTACCATTCTTTTATTTGCTAAATGATAGAATAATTTGATCATGCTAATCCTGTTCCATCTTTTGTCCATGTTTAAATCAGACAAAATCTTGTCGTCCATTAAATTGAAGGGATGAAATCAGAAAAGTGATAAGGTCTACAAAGGCACAACCACTTATAGCTGCAGAAAACAGATCCCATCCGGGTTGAATGCAGATCAGCTACCTAGCTAGCTAGCTAGTAGTCCTGTCCTATACCCGCAATATCTTGGAAACTAACGGTCTAATTTTGGCGGAGCCTTAAAACAAAAGGTGTACACTTTTTAGGTTGTCCTAGAGTCGTGGGCACAAGTGAGGTATCTATCATGATGGCTACCTCCAGACTTTGTCACAGCCTGCCACTTGAAAGAAAAAGAAAGAGGGCATGCCGAAATTTAAGGCTTCTTTCCTTTTGCCTTTGATCTGTTAGGGCTCCCCCTCACTTCAACGTACACTTTTTATGTTGTCCGAATCAGCTTACGCATACCTCGACTAGTATATTCTCTGCTTCAGTCGTCTAACACACTTTTTAAGTTATTCGAGTTAGTTTATGCAAATCTCGAGTAATATATTGACTATTTCAGTTGTCATACGCTCCGTGACTCTATCATTACCATAAACATGAAACATGTATAGTACGTAGCAAAACCAATCTTTGACTGAATTTGTCAGGTTTACTCGTTTCTCTCTTATTGCCATGAGAGAGAGAGAGAGAGAGAGAGAGAGAGATGGGATTCATTTAGAAAGGGTGCAGAGATCACATGTAGAATACAACCATATATATGAATACAACGAATTGAGAATAAGAAAAGGACCCCAACAAGTCAAGATGCTCTTGCTTCAATGGCCTTTAAAAGGGGAGGAAGCACAAAAACACATGATCCCCCTACCTAGCTACATGTAACACTCATGCATATAGTTTTTTTTTTTTAATATAAAAAGTAGAACTTCATTAAGACTTAAGGGAGTACATCTCTAGAGTATTGTTCTCTAGGGTAGTGTAGTAAGTTAACAATACAATTTTTTTTTAATAAGCGGAAGTCCGGAAGTTAACAATACATATTGGAAAGGAAGATATATATAAAAAAAGCAAATCTCTTATTGAATTTGGAGTATCATCCGCTAGAGCATCGACGCATTTGTTTACCTCCTGGTAGATGTGTTTGAAGGTTAACTTTCAGATCGCCTCATTAGGAACTTGCAATCATAAATTAATGATTTTGGTAATGCTCTCAATGTGTTGTTACGATGGAATCCCCGACCTATCCATTCTATCCGTCATCTCTAATCAAGCCTCACATTGAAGCTTTTCCTTGCAGCGACATCGATTGACATGTCCATACCATATTGAACTTAAAAAAAATTTATAGGAGTGTGTGCTGACCGCTCCACAAGAATCCTATTCCACTGCCTGCTAGATTCGGTTTTAACTGACCACATACTTAACCACTATAGTATTTTTCTCTCTGTTCAAATGCTCAAATTCATACTTAATAATAAAAATGCTACAAATTAGCCAAAAAAATTGCTACAAATTAAATAATTAGTACTCAATAATATGTGATTAGGAGCAAATGCATGCATTCATTCAGGAATCCTCTAAGCCCTCCACAAATAAGGAATTATGTCTTCCTTTAATGTAATAAAACTACACAATAAAATGATCCAAATGAAATTTGTGTGGTGACCCATTATTTCACTTACTTTTTGCCTTATTTAACTTTACTTTTTTTTGGTGGTTCTTTTGATTTGGGTGCATGGGTGGTTAAACCAAAATGGGGGTGGCGTATGGGTGGGTTTGATGGGATCAATAATGGAGTATAGAAAGAAAGATAAGGAAACATCTCATTCAAGAATCGGTTGTGTTCATCGTTTTTCTTTAATTCTTATTTATTTACTTTAATTAATTGATTGCAAAATAGGAATTTCACACCCATCATCTTCTGTATTTTACTCCTTAGGCCCAATTTTTCAAAAGATTTTAGCACTCAGGTGCTAAAATCATGATATTTCAAATAAAAAAATGAAATAGTTTTGTGTATCGTTTTTCGAATTTTTTGCACCAAATTAAAGTACACCTCGAGTACTTTAATTTGGTGCGAAAAAAAATCGAAAAACGATATACAGAACCACTTCATTTTATTTGAAATATCATGATTTTAGCACCTTGGTGGTAAAATCTTTTGGAAAACTGGGCTTTACTCATGCCCAGGCAGGGAATCTCTCTCTCTCTCCAATGGGTTGAACAGTAGTAATATTGTACTAATTCAACATACAAATCAACTTGAAAACAGATGGAGTATGATGATGCAGAAAGACGACCAGTAATTTATTGCTTTCCTATAGTACGTGTACTACAAATAAAATAGTACTATAAAATTACTACTATTCCTTTAACAAACAACCAGTACTATGCCCTTTTATTGGGAGGTCGTACAAGCCAAAATCAGACTCAGAAGATCACTGTGGTATTTTAATGCCTTGTGACTTGTGAGTTGTGACTCAAGGCTCAAGCAACCCTCAATTTTTACTCCTATTTTGTCTTGTGGTATAATGTAATTTTTTTTTATTTTTTTATTTTTGCAAAAAAACTAATGAACAGTTAAACAGTGCATATTTTTCATTTTAAAATTAAGTGTTTCGAAGAAAATTTGAACTAAAACAATACCAAAACCAAGTGACTTACTTTAGAAAACTCAGCCTAACTACTACTTATATTTTTTTCAACACTTCAACGATACTATTTATTTTAGCTATCATCTAATAAAATAATATTTACCCTTTTATAATTTGTCTCGACAAAATGAATCGGTAAAGTCATAAACATGTGTTAAGTTTGAAATAAATATGAAAATGAGTCGAAGTGGACTTATTTCATTTAATTTTTTTAACTTGGTAGTATGTTTCAATTCATTTCGTTGCGACGAATCAGTAAATATAAAATCATTGGGCCATGTGATACTGATCTAATCCAGACCTTGGCACAGTCCATGGAAACAAATAATCCTAGATGTAAAAATCATTTCACGTTTCTCGCTTTGGGTTTGGGTTTCAAGTAATTTTTTATTTTTCTGAGCTGGTTTCAAGTAATTGGATACCCTAGGCTATGATTTTAAGAACCCGCCTTAAAAATTGCAGGCAGGAGTACTATATTAATTAGGAATTGAGGATTCTGTAGTGTGAAACCGCACTGTAATGCGACATCCGAACCGTTGACCTTGGTAATAGAAGGCTCGGATCATACAAGTACCGAGATGAAATCAAATCCATTGATTAGGAGATCAATGGCTTAGATGTCGCACTGCGAAAACATAGTGCGGCTCCGCTCTATAGGATTCCTGAATCCTATTAATTGTCCTATAAAAGGGTCATTAGTAATGCTAACTTATGCAACCTGAAATGGGAAGAACATGTAAGATCAAGCAAAATGGGTGATATTAATTACTACCAATTAATAAAGGGTTGTTGGTGCACTTTACTTATTGTTTTGATGTGCTTGTCTCCTCAAAAGGAGCTACTCTCTGTGAAGCAGTACTGCATAAGTTAAACAGTTTTATGTGATCAAGATGAGTAAATTAATGGAGTTAATAATTGATAAAGCAAAGAGGAGGATTGCCTTGAAAGCATCACTTCCCACCCATGATTATTGGAGTATCTGATGGTATAAAATTTTTCATCTTCTGTTTGCATGTTGTCTCAATTTATAAAAATCCTAAAGCCATGAAATAGTGGTAATAACAAAGTACTAACCAAAGTAATGACAGCTCAATGGAAGAGCATGAGTGATAAACACCCTAATACAAAAGCTGATTACTATTTCTATTGTTACAAAAAGGATGAATAACAAGTGGTGAGAATAAGAATTCATTTAACCAAATGCTTTTTTTTTTTAGTACTTTTTGGCTGTGTTTAGATTGCCGGAAGTTTTAGGAAGAATCGAAACGTGATCTTAGGCTGATTTCTATTAAGGTATTTTCGATATTTTTTAGTATCATCATTCTCCTCGCATAAATAACTGATCTGAGAACTTATAGTCTAAAAATACAGGGAAAAAAAATCGCACTTTTACTAGTAATTGAATGCCTGAAATAATTATATAACACGAAATTTACGAAATTATTATTTCTTTATTTACATGAAATGATTTCCTGCATATATGGCAGTAAATATATTCCCAAATAAGTTTTGACCTAGCCTTGTATTCATCACTGGTGCTTTTTATCCATCACTTTAAAATATGAAATTGTGATTGAACCGACTTGAATTGGTACCATTTATGCGTGTTTTCAAACTAACTTTATAAAGCAAGAAATTATAGTAATTGCACAGAAGAAAGGTTTCAAATGTAAATGTCGACAAAATGTAGAAGCTGCGAAAGAAAGAGAAGAAGATTGCAAGGAAAATTCGCTTGAGTGGTACTACAAATGACTTGTAATTACAGACATTCCAAGTCCGAAAGTTAGTAATTTCTTTAGATTAGGTCACAAAAGATTTTTTTTTTTAATATCCTAGTCTCAACATAAATAATCTACTTATGACTAGACCAAAAAATAGATTAAATAATACGTGTAACTTGACCCGGACACCTCCGGAAACAAAAAAAAAAGAAAAGAAGATGGCATAGGGTATTGGCAACCTTGCCCCATCAAGGCGGCCATCACGCCATCACCACTTCATTTTTTGGCCCCACACCAAGTAGGACCCACAAAGCCAAATGTAGTCCCCACCTGAACAACACCATACCCCACCCGCGTGGCTGTGGACCCACACGTGTTACAGCGGGACCCAGCCAAGCCCCAGAAAACGAAGAAAACTGCAATGAATGTGATTACCAATAAAAAAAATTAACCCACAGGAAAAAAAAAATCATAAAAAGAAAAGAGAGGTGGCTATGCGTACGGACGTGGCAGGTGCCAGTGGACATGTGTCCACGTGGCGGATTGCCCATAGTGTCAGCTACAGAATTAAATAAGTAAAATAAAACGAGTCATAATTTTGTGTTTGGAAAAAGATAAAAACAGCCGCTCGTATCCCGGAATAGCCCCTGAAATTAAGCCGAATTAACGCACTGACCGCATCTCTATTTGTTGGTTACGGAGCGTAGGGTCCAGTTTTTCTTTCATCCAGAGGGAGGGCCGTTCGGGTAACTGATAAAATCATCTCGAAATTAGACAAACATTACCCAACCAAACAAATCTCCTTCCCCCGTCGTTCTCTCTCTCTCTCTCTCTCTCTCTCTCCTCCCCATATATCACAATCGTTTTGTTTGTTTGTTTGACAACAAAGAAAAAATCAAAGTACGGACTCCTTTTTCTCTCTCTAAACCAAACCCTTAATAAACCCCTCCATACGCCCCTTCCCCACATCTATTGCATGCTTTTTGTTCGGTTCCCTCCTCACTTTTCTCCTCTTCCGCCCCACCCCCCAAACACATATCAAAAAATCAGTATATATCCATCTATCTGTAAGGATTTCTATTGATACATAGAGAGAGAGAGAGAGAGAGAGAGAGAGAGAAGATCAAGAAGAAGAAATCAGTTTTCATGGCTGTTGAGGCTCGCCATCTCAACATCTTCCCTTCTCAACTCATCGGAAACAGCCACCGGTACGCTCTCTCTCTCTCTCTCTCTCTCTCTCTCTCTCTCTCTCTCTCTCTCATTTTTCCCTTTTTTTCATCTCTCTTCCGCCTCTAAAGTCTAAACTTACGTTGGATGCAGGGAAATGATGAACGGAATAGAAAACAACGTGAATGTCTACAACAACAACAACAACAACAACTCTCTAATCGGATATGGATTTCCTCCGTTATCGGGAACGACAACAGAGACTCTGCTTCCGTTTTACAACAACAATAATAACTCGGGCATGAAATGCGATAGCGGTGTTTCCTACGCCATTCCTTCGGTTTCGAGAAAACGCGCTAGAGATTCGATTAATCCACTCATCTCCTTCCCCAACGGCCAGATTCACAATCAAAATGTTAATCGCTCTACTTCTTTCACATTCCTTGGCGAAGACGTTTCGTTGCAGATCCATCAACAGCAGTTAGAGATCGATCGCTTCATTGTTCAACATGTACGTATCCATTTTATCCGTGTTTGTCTATTTCGCGAGTTTTCTTGATCAGTTTTTTTCATTTATTGATTATGTATTTCGATTATGTGAAAAACAGACGGAGAAGGTGAGACAAGAGATGGAGGAGAGGCGGAAGAGGTATTCTCGGAGGATTATAGCGGCAGTGGAGGACGGAATCGTGAAGAGATTGAGAGCCAAGGAAGAAGAGATAGAAAAGATTGGCAAGTTAAACTGGGCACTGGAGGAAAGAGTGAAGTCGCTTTTTCTTGAGAACCAGATATGGAGAGACTTGGCTCAGACGAACGAGGCCGCGGCCAACGCTCTTAGAACAAACCTCGAACAAGTACTCGCGCACGTTAACGACGAGCAGCAGCAAAACCTCGCCGGCGCGTCTGACCAAGCGCCGCCGGCGGTGGCGGATTTGATGGACGATGCGCAGTCGTGCTGCGGCAGCAATTACGAGGGTAGGCGCAGTTTAGAGAGAGAGGAGGGGGTGAAGGATAAGGGAGAGGCGGAATGTAGCAGTGACAGGGTGTGCAGGAAGTGTGGGAAGGTGGAGTCGTGCGTGCTGTTGTTGCCGTGCAGGCATCTCTGTTTGTGTGCTGTTTGTGGGTCGTCGGTTCATACTTGCCCCGTTTGTAACGCCGTCAAGAACGCCAGTTTGCATGTTATCATGCCCTCTTGAACTTTTTTTGGAAAAAATGGATTGTATATTGTAGCCGGAAAATTCGAGTAAAAAATTTACTCATCTTACCCTCATGTTCAGCACCGTTATTTACTTTTCTTCAATTTTCTGTGATTATCATTTACTAGTCTTTATTCTTATTATTCCTGTTACCTATTGGCGTTTTTTGGTTATTAGATACAGTAATTAGTTAATTAAGGAGAGTGAATGGGCCAAACACTCTCTTGCACCCGGCTCTCGTGGGTATTTGTCATATTTTAACCTCCTTCCTTGCCAGGATTTGAGCCAAAATGAAACATAATGCCGGAGTATCCCGTTTTCCTTCTAGTACGATACATTGTATCTTAGCCCAAACGGGACGAGATTCATAACATTGCTACGGGTCCATTGGCGTATGTTAGCAAGGCATCAGGGTTAAAGCTTTGGTCCGACGGATTAGCAGGGGTGGTTGGATTTTGCATGGTGAATTGAGTGGTGTCTTTTCTAGGCGCGTGTGGTCAATTTGGTAAGGCAAAATTGAAAGTGACACGTGCAGAGCATAAGGCTGACACGTCGGTCAAGCTGCAAGTAACGCTAAATTTCGCAGAGGTTGCCAAAACTCCTTTTGATTTTACTTTTTTGTCCTCTTTTATTTTGCTCTGTTTCCAAAACACCGTGTGCAGTGGGTGTGTGTGTGGGGTGGAGGTGGATACCCGCAGTGTTCACCGGGGCACGCGGCTTTAAAAATCAGCGGTGGTTGTGAAGTCGCCGCGCCAAAACTGGAGGTTGAAAAAGGTGAACAAAGTTACAAAAATAAAGCGAACAATCTTTTTTGTTTGTACCGCATTTTTCGCATCGTTGCGTTTTTCTTTTCTTTTTCCGTCATTTGATATATACATTAGTGGAGATTAGCAAGAAAGTTAGTGAGTTAATCCAGAGTGAATCTAAAAGTTATCCAAAGCACTGAACTCCGAAAGGCCTCTGCCCTTTGGTCTCTCTTATAAGAGAACCAGGAGATAACCGCTCTAGCCAGAGGTTTTGTTGCGTTGTCGTCGTTAATAGAGAGATTTAACGGGTAAAAAGGGTAGTGTTAATACCAAAACTCTTTTTGATTGTACCAAAACTCAAGTGCATGAAATGTTTGTACTCATGTGTAAAGTACAAGCTCTTTATGCATTGAAGTTTTGGCACAATCAAAAAGAATTTTGGCATTATCACTACCCGGGTTAAAAAATAAAAAGGACAAAACGTAAGGCATCCGTTCTCTCCTGTTTTTTCCTGAAATAGTATCTCAATCTTCTCTCTCTATTATTTGAGGGATGTGGTCAGGTTTTTTTGTTTTTATTTTTGGTACTTGTTGATACTCACATAGACAAAGGGAAATGAAGGGTTCTGCTAACGTGTATCCAATGGGTACACATTAAATATACAAATAAACAAATAAATCACACATTCTAATATTTTTCAATACACTTTTACATATTTTTATACATTTTTATATATTTTAATATATATTTTCAATTTTAGCGTGTACTTAGTAGGCACACAATAGCGTTTTCCTAAAATAAATTAAAGTTAGGAGACTCCGTCGGAGGCACGTTTATGGGTGGAGTAGTCCCTGTCAGAAAGAGTACAACTCTTGCATAATAATTATCGTATGGGAAGAGGTTAAAAGAAAAGAAAAAAAAAAAAAGAAAAGAAAAATAGGTGGTGTGGGGCAGTGCTAAATTTGGCAGAGTGAAGACAAATTTTAATGAATGAAAGAGGGGAAGGGGGATGGGATGATATAATAATAATAATGTCGTTCGACCTTTTGCCGTGTGTTTTATTTAATGGCTTTATTTGGCGGTGTGATCATGTGTAGGCTGCTGGAAAACGGGGGTCCCTTTTGAATTGATGGATGGTTATGGGGTTGGTTTATGCTGGTGCGGCCTTTCACAACAATACTGGGGTCCCTTCTGAATTTGATGGTTATGGACTTATTATGGGGTTGGTTCGGAGAGATCATGGCTTTGTTCGGTTTGAATTTTGAGGGAGAATTTTCGGGATAATGAGTAAATAGAGATAGAAAGAAAAATTTATTGAAAATTATGCAGGGTGGATCTTGAGACCCAAACCGAACAAGGTGCATTTGGCACTAATGTTCCTCTTCCATCTCACAAGATTGTGTTATGAGTTCACATTCTCATTTTATAAGTGGATCTGGAGATTAGGTAGTGCTGAATTACAATTCTGTAGCACGGCCTTTATAATTAACAGCATGAATTTCATTTCAACAATGGATGGCCAGGATTGTGCAGCTCCCTAGATAGCATCTGAGTCATTGATTGCGCCATCAACGATTTAGACACCGCACTATAAGATCTCCAAATTCTTTTATAAGTAGGGTGTATATAATTTTGTGGGAGGAAAAGATCATTGCTACTGAAATATACTCCCCCTCTGTCCTAAAATACTCACTATTTTCACTATTCACGTCTTCTCGAAAAAGTATCTATATTTCATACTAATTTATAACACTTCTTATTAAATTAAAATAATTTTGTGAGAGGTGAAGAGTGGAAATGGACATCCTTTTTTAGACGAAAGGAATATGTGGAGTATAATTTTTCGATGGTTTGGGTAATATTCACCACAATATTATTGCATGCGCATTGGTATGGGATTTAAACAATTTTTGTTGGGTCCATACTGACATTTGATGGAAAAGAACATGGAGTATTGTTACGAAAGCGAATAATCGTTAATTTTAATTCAGAATATGCCAATAAATTCTTCTTTTATCCTTGTATAGAGTATATCACCTGATGATTCGAACTGTTGATCTTGTAAATCTTGCAGAGAAAATTTATTACGAAAAATCAGCGTAATCGGATATAGATTGACACATGAGCTAGTAGTTTAAAATAAACGGTTTAATAAGTTTAAAATTCCCCTAGCAGACCATGTTAAACACTCATGAATATTTTTTTTATTGTTATCTAAATTAAGATTATTTTGCTAGTATAAATTAATGTCTTCTCTTCGAGACCAATAAATGAACAATTGATGTTAGGTCTTGGCCAGTACCCTTGGTTGATACGATGAATTGTGTGTTGTGTGGAGGTGGACGAGGGCTTCTACATCAGTTGCCCGACTTCGCGTGCTTATGTCAGGAGAGGTTTTTGGATTCGAGCTAATGGAACAGTATCGATACCCTTTGTAATAATCTAATTTAATTAATACATTAACATCCTATTATCAAAAAAAAAAAAAAAAAAGTGTGGAGGTCTTTATAATTACTCTTGCTTTGGTGTACATCAATTCAAAAGAGAAAGGTTGACAAATCAAGCGGTTAATTTTGTAAAATTTAATTTGTAAATTATTTGTAGCAAAAATCATTATGATCAGGTAAATGATGTGCGAACCGGAACTATAAAAATAAAAGATTTGAATAGTCAAATAAGCTGGTGTAAACCATTTTGCATTACATGAAGAATCACATCAAATTAATAACGTCACAGAAAATGATCGTGATTTAATTCAACGTGAGATTTAGATGTAGGAACATAAAAGAAGTTTGGTATAAACTAATTGTTTATCCGATTCAGTACCAGGTTGATAGGAAGACTTGTCTCTAATCTATGAAATCGAATAGAATCTCCCCATTTGTTTACTATGAGTCTACATGGATTTGCTTCGATCATTTTAATTAAGCTTTCAACTCCTACAAGTCATTATTCGTGCAAAAAATTACGTCGATTGAATTTTTAGAAGAAGATATATTCCATGTGAAAGAAAAAAAAAATTTAATCCGGACGTGTAAGGAGATATCAACAAGGGATTAATTAAAAGATTCATGTAAGTTAAATTGAATATAGAAGTCTTATATGTTGATGTATGACATTGTATTCAAAAATTGAAATACATTAATAAATACTAGTAGTACGTTACACTCATATAGTCATAGTATTATTATTTTCAACATTTGTGATGTAAGGTGGCGGGCAATTAAACGTGAAGGGTGGGGAAGTTGAAATAAGGTGATTCCAAATTCTAAAATATCATTAATTGTGTGATTTGGGTGGTTGGTTATAGGGTAGATAGAGAGAGTGGGGGCGTTAATTAAGGTCAATTGTGGTGGCAAGGAAGGCATTAATAAGGAGTACGTTTTAAATCTATCAATCAACTTCTTCAAAGTTGGAATTGGTAGAGAGTTTTGCATCATCAATGCGTGTGAGGGATTAGTCTCCTACTCATACAACCAATGAAAGAGATAGAGATAGAGATAGAGATAGAGATAGAGATAGAGAGACAAGTACTCATAAGAAAATGCACACAATTGAGGTGAAATATTTTGATAGACAAATTTGTTACAAACTCGTCACAATTGACTAATTAGGGGGTCAAATTCTAATTATTTTATTCTTGGTAAAATAAGGAGTCGTAATTCCTACACCAATAGATTGGCTCGGTGGTCAAGGGTAGAGATTAATTTTACTGAATTCAATTTCAAACTTTCTAAATTAATGCTATCAATTTTTATGGCACGGCAAAGATTTGTTCAAAAAAAATTAGTCAAAATGCTCGTAAATTTAAATTGGCAAAAACAATAGTCAATAATATGACAAAAATGATCAAGAGGAAGTTTCTGGGTGGATTTTGAAATAAATCTCTTCGTACTTCAACCATTTTTGTTGTCCTGCCAATTAGGTGATATCAAAATAATGATTAAATTGTTCAACTAAATGGTTGAGTTATTGTGACGGAGCGAGGAGGGTTGGGCGGCAACTGTCAAATAGTAAATGACGTGGAGATAAAATTTAAATTTAAGTTAAGATTTAAGACGGGGACATATTATAATTCGCTTGAATATGTTAAGTGGATATAAAAGAAATTGATACTAGAAAGTTTTTTATTTTTTGCATTCACTCTTTTATTTTAGTATTACTTCACAAGTTTTACAAGGTCAGATTGAAAATTACTTCCCTTCTATCTATTATTATATAATTAGGAAGAGCGGTTTATGAATCCCTTATAAATCTTAACATTTTATTTTTAATTATATGATTAAGAGAGTGTTTAGAATTTCTATAAATCTAAACCATCCATTTTTGGTTTCCAAGAGTAGCTTAAGGAACGATTACGATTAATTTATGATATTTTGCATACATCACATCCATTTTTCTTTTCTTCTTTAGACTACCCCATCTCTCTCTCTCTCTCTCTCTCTCTCCCCACACGAATTCTACAATCTCCCTACGTTTCTTTCCTTTTCGTTTTGATTTTCAAAATCATTCGTACTTTTTCTACAATTCCCTCTTATTCACTATTTAATCTCTATGTAACGCTCAATTTTAATTGTATCAAGTCCGAGTATTTCGTAGTGATTCGCCTCCCTCTACCCACCGTCGTCACACTTTGTGGCTATGATATGCTCTGTATGTGAAAGTTTGGAGGCTGTGAATACTTATTATAATATAAACATTGGCAAGGTTTTTATTTTTCCAATTTAAAATTTTCAATAATCAATAATATAAAAGGGATGTACATTTTGCTAATTGTAAATTTATATTTATATAAGCCTCATTTTGAAAGTTATATTTTAATAGCAGGTGAGGTAGGGTGGTTGTTTGGAGTTAGAATATATCGTTGTGTGCTTTATACATGACTAATTGCGATTGGAATTGGGGATCCTGTAGTGCGTTACCACACTATAAGGTTGTACTGAGACATCCGAATTGTTAATTGCGCGATCAACTGCTTGGATTTCATCTCGGCACTTGCACGATTCAAGTCATCCACTGCTGAAAGGAAATCTGAGCCGATGATTACCGAGTGCAGTACCGCACTACAGGATCACCAGATCCTGATTAGCATGCATTAATTATTGGTCTTTCACGGAGTTAAAATCGTTGGAGATGGGGTTGAAATATTGAACGTGAGTTCAGTATTAACTTGGGTGTACTAATTGTCCGAGTGCATGTCGATTATTTGAATCGTACCTTGAGGTAATGGGCATGCACTAGTTTAATTATGAAGTGGCACTACTTCGATCTTATATGTCCCTTTTTGTTTTGAGGGTAATGGATGCGGGTCAACTTGTGCATAACTTAACTAATTTCCTCATTTCAGTTCAAAGTCATTCAATCGAAATTAGAGACTTTTTTGCGTTTTGATCCTAAAATTAAAGTTTAATTAATTATATTGGGAATAAAATCACAAATCGACATTCGATGAGAACATCGGGGCTGATTTGTCCAATTAATAGGCCAGCATATAAAACCACGCATGTGAGACCAAAAGTGGGGCCACCGCTCACCCTCAAACTGATGTGTACGTATAGGTTACTACCTATAAAACGCCAAAGTTGGCATTTAATGACGAGGTAGCACAAAAATAATAGAGATTCGTATTTATTGTTGTTGTAAGTAATAAAGAGACATTTGGGGTGGGGGTTAATGGACCCCACAAGATCTGGACCATCTGTCCCTTTATGACCGGCATAGCATCCGAACACGTGAATCCGATTCCGACTTCATTTCTTTTTTACTACTCTTCAATGTTCAACTTTCAAGTAATCCTTTCCGATAATGTTCTTTTTTTTTTTTTTTCCTCGATAAAAAAATTTATTTGAGAAGCCGAGGAGGCAACGACAACTCCAGAAGTTCGAAAGCGCGTGATTATTCATAAATATCAAATATTTTTATTAATCATATATCTAAGAAAAACATTATAATACTGACAACTAAAAATTTTGTTTCAACAAAAATGACATTTAAAGCTCAATCTAGCAAGACAGACATTTCATTATAAAAAAAAACAAAACGAGAGACTAAGATTCGAACTAGCCACACAAAGAAGTAACTTTTTTATAAACTTTGAAGAGCTATCCAATGGTGTCACCACCAAATTTTGGAGGTTCATTTATGATTTTTTAAAAAATTAATATAAAAGTGGCAATTTTTTCTTCTTCCTGTGGGGTCTGCTGACCCCACTTTCAATGAGCAGGAGTCGCCAATGCGAGGAGGCTACTAGGCATAACAAGCTTTTTATAAAGGTGACTCTAGAGGCTTTTTACCTGTGACTAGCCACAGAAAGAATCGACGAGCCGTAGTTTAAACACGCATCCCCGCCAAGGAACTAGTTGAACATTTAGACTTAGGGTTCATTAGAATACAAAATTTGGGTGGGTGTCAATTGCATGATTTGAAACTCGAACCTCTTGACCATTCAAACCATGAACGTTTTTTCAATAATTAGGAGTTATATCATTTTTGCAACTCAGAATATCCTATTAATGGTTTCCGCAAAATACGTCCTGCTAAAAAGAAGCGCAATATTATGGAGTAGTCTTCCTGCAAGATTTTTGGTTAACAAAACTCACAAAAAACTAATTTGCTTTTCCTTTAATTTATTTCACTTTACTTTTCTTGAGAATACATTTGCCATCCAATATTTCTCGACAAACTGAACGGAGCGGGTAAATTAGAACACTTTTTTATCTCTTCACATTCTCATTTCTCACGCATAAACTCAACTTTTTATATGGCAAAACTAAACTTCAGATACGGGGTGCCCAATCGAGGTCTCCCTTAATTTAAGGAACACTAATGGCAGATAATACTTTTTCCTCTTTTTGACTTTGTTCGATCAATTGTAATAATAGAGCTATTTTTATGGTGCTTTCTTAGGTAGATGAACAACCAAGAACAAAGGTTGTCAATCCTTGGGAATCTCATTCGAGGCGACTTTTTTTTTCCCCCTCAGCAAAGAAGTGATCCTTCGTTGGCTTCATTTTTTAAATTCTAATCTTATTTTTTTCATAATTAATTGCGCAAAAAATTGCTAATGAAAAGAAATATGAATAAATAGTTAGCATAACATCCTCATCATGTTTCTTATAGTAATATTTAGCATATGAACATGATAATTTATTTAAACGATGCGATTTAAATCACCATCCTTATGTGTCATGGGCATCAAACACACAGGTGCTTAGATAGATAGTGTGATCGAATAGATAAACTACCGATTAGGCCAAAAAAATTATATGACCTCCAATTGATTGATTTTGACGAGTCTTATCCCGAGTTTAATTGAATTTTATTTTTGAACGCATTTTCTGATGAATTGCTGGTTGGCACAAAGAATATTATAAAAGATTGTGAAGTCATAGTCAGCTTATGTCAATGCCAACTAAAGACCAAAGGAAAACCTATTTTCTGCTATTAGCAATGACATTTCTTCTTGTTTTTTTAATGACATTTTGGAAGTGTTCAAGAAGATTCAGATTGAAAACGATATATTGGGAATTTTTGGAGGTTTGCCAAGTAAAGACATTTGACCAAATTCCTAATTTTGTTAGTTCAATATGTGAATATTAAATTGGTTTAGAAGCCAAAATTGAGAGCCATTGTTGTGCTTGTCAAAAGGGTTAGCTAGGCAATCCTTTTTTAAAAAGCATTAATTACTCAGATTTAAGTAAGGTTTAGGTATCCATTGCTTAAGCACAACCTAAAGTGACCTAATCGAAGGATTGGTTATTTAAATGAGTAAACTTTTAAATTTTGAGATGATTTTATTTTAATCGAGCAAGTACTCATGTGTGGAAAACACCGATTAAGCATCATCGCTTGCGATAAGTGCATACTTATTTATAGTGGACCCCACGTCATACCCGTGATATGAATAATTCATTTGATATCATCCTGTAACATTTTGACAATTATTAATTATTTGCTGGATTTGATTGTGGCAAGTAATATTAATTAAGTAATGGAATCTTAAGAGATAATTAATAGGGATTGTCAAAGTGGAATATGGAGTATTAAGAAGTCATACATTTGTCAAAAGTGGCACACATCATGGGGTGTATGTTTTAGTTGAGTGGTGCATTGCACATTGGAATTCCCATCAAAATCATCACTCCAAACACCACCATTTAATATACTGCCATGGAAAAAGAAAACCAACCAAAACCACCACACAAACCCCATGTCCACCACCTCCCTTGATTGAATACAGGAAAAAGATGTGTGAATAAACTAACCCACCCAACTTTCTTTGCTTTGGTGTGAGCCCCATTTGCCCAAAGGATCAAACATCAATGTCATGTGAGTCCTAAATATTTTACCAAAAAAAAAAAACTTATCTTCTTCTTCCCTGATAACTAGTGATTAATTCCTATTCATTCATTATCATTAGTAAAATAAGGAAGATGACTTAAGGTGGTATATCGATGTATGTATAGATAGATACACAAAAATTTGTTTCTCCGACATCACTAGTAAAAATTAACTTGAGTAGACAGATAAAGACATAAAACGTGCATTGTAATTTTATATTACCGCATCTTTTACCGTAGCTCTTAAAAAGAGAGATATTTAAGGTACGCTTAAAGTCATTGTCGCCCTAAGCGTCACGCGCCAAGCCGACTGTGCCGACCGACGATTAGGACAAGGACGCTCAAACCAATGGCATTATATGTTGGAGGACAGGAAAAGCAAGCCCTAAATGTCTAGGCCCATGCTCAGTTGAGGCTTTTTTTAAAAGATATTATTGTGTTCAAGGTGGGTGGGTGTGTCCACTTTGGTGAGATATAAATCCATATTCCAAAGTTTTTCAGTTGAGGTGGGAGATGGTTGAAGGAAAGGACATCACAAAATTGCATAGAATATGGAGGATCCAAATCCAAGAGGGATCGATGGGGGCCATGATGGATACTTGCAACTTTTTTCTTCCCTTGTGAAAGGGGGCACTCATGTTCCACTCCATCGATCTTAGAAATTGATGTTGTTTCTTCCTTTTCTTATCCCCTAATTAAACCACCTTTTCAAGATGACCCCACAATAAACATCTCATAAGTCATATTAGGTGTCACATTAGGTTGGCATGGCTCCCAAATAGTAGCATTTGATTATCATAATAATTATGACCACTTTTAATCATAGTGAATTTGAAGAGTTTCTTTATCCATAGTCGGAATACGAATAGTCGAACATGATAAAACTTTTATGATTGTTCGAATATGATTTTTTTGAGATATTTTTTTAATAAGTTCATTTTAGCTTCTCGTTCTTTCTCGATTATCATTTTCAATATTGAACTTATTCGTTCACACAATTGTATTCACTTTATTATTTTCTTGATTATCCTCTTCTTTTCATCTCTACTAGTTTCCACTAATACATAGTCTAGTCTAGGTGTTAGATCCTAAATCCAATTTGAATGGCTGTGATTTAGGTGGTGAGTCCCCCTGGCAATCTCTTTCTAACACATGAAAGTGTTAATGTGATTGTCGTTTTAGGAAGGCAAAAATGGTGGGGTCAAGATAAGAATCCACAACTTCCCAAAAGAAAAGAAAGAGAGCATAAACCATTAACTTAGAAGAAATTCATATCTTTTGCACAATGAGAATTTCAATGACTTTGGCCATGGTTCTGCTTTACATGGATATGGATTCGGTACTGTGTGATACAGATGGAGTAAGGCTAAAGAGAAAAGACACTAATATTTATTGCAAATTTGAAATCCTAAAAGACACCCACTTCTTCTGATGAATGAAAGCACTGAAAAGAAAAAATAAAGAATCACACAAAGAGTAAAGAGAGAGGAGCTGTCAAGTGTAAACATCAGCTTCTCCCACTATCACAGAATCCATGTGCTTAACACCATCAGGACTTGATCATCCCATTAATGGCCGTTTTTGGAGTTTCTGATTGTTAACCAAACACACCCATCTTTGGTTATATGACTGTGTTCCTCTCTCTTTATATATGTAAGAATTCATTCACTCATGGCAGCCCTGAGGATAGTCTGGTTAATTTGTGGGTTTGCTCTCTACACAATTAATCAGGATTCGATTCTTAGGGTTATGCTGCAAGAATGAAATTTCACGTGAATCCCCTAGTCGCCTTTGACCAGACCAGGGAGGAAATTAGCCCGGACATTCGCGACCGTGGATGAAAAAGGAAATCGGGGACTCTGCTGCTGTCCATTATGGATGGCAGGACCTGTTGACCCGATCTCAATCGTCCAATTGTATTTTGAATTTCCCAGCTGCGAGAGATGGCGAAGGACATTTTGGATAGTTTAACTCTCCCCAAATCTAAGCCGTCCAAAACATGTTTGAATGACCGAGATCGGTCAGGGGGCTTTCCCCTCTCTAACGCACGGCAGTGTCCCCGTATCCCGAAAAAAAGGAAATCACAAGTGGGAACTTGGTGAAAAGTGTGGTAATTGTTCCGATGTACACATTGGGCACCACTGCAAAAGCTGACCACTAAAATCATTGATGTTGTTTGGTTGGGTGGGGCCAGGGAGAGAGCAGTGGACACATGATATCAAACAGGAGGAGGAGGATGAAATGGTTTCTCTATGTGGATAGATGAGATGTCCAGATGTTGGATTGGTCTGTCCTATTGAGTTAAAAAACACTTTGAAAAAAGTGGATTCCAATGCCATAATAATCACTATCAGGACTAGCAGATAGATAGATAGATGTACTATGTTTTCAAATCTCCTCTCACCTTTTTCCCATTTCCCCTTTTCTGAAAGTAGCACATTCCAACAGTAAAATAGACAATGACTTGAGAGCTAAGGGAGCTGAAAGTGACACAACAAAGAATCACCCATCACTATAGACTTGAGTAAATTACAGGACATTTCAAAATTTCTTTTTTTTTTTTTTTTTGCACAATGATGTGTTCTTGACAATTCAACGCGTAAAATGAAGGAATTTTTGGGTCCACTATCAATGGACCATAAGATTTTTCATTGGAAATTTAGTTCCAAGTTGCATGATTTTGACAAAGGAAAATGGTATGGTCCTTCTATGACTTTATATGAGTGGGATATGTTCCATTTTTCTCATGTTTGCCTAATTGGTCTGTTTTGATGGCATTGGAACAAGAAGATTCACGTTTTACATTTCTCCAAATATGAACGAAGCTAACGAATTCACGGCTGGTTCTAGATGCAATACTGGCATGTCTAAATCGGTAAGTAATCCTTCATTTCGTATTGAAAATAACTTGACTATTCAATCAATCACTATTCCGAATGCATTTCATCATGTCAAATTGTTCTACTTTTGATCAAGAAAATCGATGCTTCATCTGATAATAATGGATTCCGAAGCCGTGTGTGTGCCGTGGGAGGAAATTGGGCCTAATAAAGTAGCTAAACTGCACACCACAGTTCACACACTAGTTTTAAGAGGAAATAAATTCCTGCAAAATCGAGCAAATTATACGAGTAAGCGCTCCGAGTAAGGATAACCAAGTTTCTTGGAATATGCTTTATCCATGCCTAAACTGTTCATAAGTCAAGTAAACGTATGTACAAAATACAAATGCACCATAACATTAGTAAAGTTCAAGTATTCGGTTCCTCAAATACTCCCCAATTTGGTCATTGCCATTACGTTTTGTCAGCCAATACGAAAGTGGATTTTGGACATTTGACCCTGACATATGGGTATTGCCGTAGTACAAATCCGTTCTGTATACCAGTACTGATATAAACCCTAATCCCTATTAAAGAGCACAAGCAATGGTAACTCGCATGTAGTCCACCAAGTCTTCAAACTAGTGATTTCATTGGATTCTATCCATGCATCCACACATTTCTTATGTCTGTTGGAAATTTTACAATTTCAGAATGAATTAAAATGGACATGCTGAGGGTCTCTCGAGGCAACCGATGTGTTCCATTACGCGTACATTGCATTAAGATGAATGGACAAAAAGTCATGTAGTTCATTCTCCCTTGTGGTGAGTTTAATCGGCTTCATTTGATTCGGCAAATACATTTTCCACATTCATGTGTCTGGCAAGCTAGGGGGCTTGACTTGCCTATTGACTCATTCATGTACCTTGCAAGCTAAGGAGCTAGATTTGCTTGTTGACTTGCCTATATATTGATCATGCCGTGTTTGTTGAAGATATAGGATTTTTGCACTCCTTTACTAACTTTCAGAAATACAATTCTTTGAGAGAGAGAGAGAGAGAGAGTCAGACGCAAGTAAGTTCGCCAAGGCAGTTGATGGTGGTGTTCTGTCGGCCAGTGGTTTAGCCGTTTTATCCTGGGACAAAGATGCCAGTGAATCCTACAACACCCACGGTAGGCGGCGAATCTTTGTTAAGAGGACCATGGTATCACACGTACATGACTCGGTTGTTCCGTTTCCATCACTTTGTTTGTATCTCATACTATGTACCTCATCTTTCTATATAGTTCAAGTCAATTTATGTAATCTGTTATTATTGTGATATTGAAATATAATTGTTCTTTGAAATTCTCTATTTGCCGTATTTTTCCTAAAAATAATGTCTTCCAAAAAAAACATTAATAAACTTTCCCACAACCCAAGTTATGGCCAAAGCAATCCCATGTTGGCACTCGTTGGAAGAAGGTAGAGTCGTGGATAGGCCAAAGCCAATATGAGAAAACTATAAGGCCATGAATCCTACAGGTTTTAGGTGGTCAGGAAGTCCTATATTCGAGTCGTGCTAACAGCTAGGGCCCTCTCAAACTTGGTGCTCTTGTCCGGCTGCGGTAGTTGCTATGGCTCCTTGATCCCTTTTGGGACCCGCTGCCAGTCTACAGTTCAAAAAAAAAAAAAACCCATGAATAATATCACACCCCCTGGGAGTTTAACTGTGCCACTATAGTGAGCAGAATGGTCCTTATTCTTCCATTTATTATGACATACCACATAACCAATCAAGTTGTTCAACCAAAGTTTACTTTCTCCCCATTCTTTATTATGCTTCATATGTACAGTGGTTGCACAGACTAGGCTTGTCCCACCAAATCGTCAAAGCATATGAGGTCCATGCCTTCTTCTTCTGATTTGTGGAAGCAGATTTAAGACATTAGGTATGATGAGAAACCGTTCCCTTACAGTATTAGGTGAGTAGGAGATATTCGTGTTTCATTACTTAGTTTTTAAACCAAGAAAAAAATACGGCAAGAGAGTAAAAATAAGGCATTGTCAACAGGCTTTTGATCATTTGTTTCTGTTTTTAAGAATGATTTCGCGGCTTCAATACATGAAGTAAATTATTGAATACCGTCTCCATAATGATTTGATAATCTAAACGAAAATAATCAAATATCAAGTGCAAAGTTCTAAAACTCGCTAGGTGCTCCCAGGGCGCCCGGACACCTTCTAGCTTCCAGGACCGAGTACTCGGCGCCTAGTCGGGATAATCGGTCTAGTCAGGTTAGTTGGCGAGGGTCCTTCTAGCGCCTAGGCGGCTAGTACTCGGCCTTCTAAACCTTCTTTTAGAACACTTCAAGTGTATACGTTCTACAATTATGAATCCTTAGAATAAACATATCAGATGTGTCTTATAATCAAAATAGTTGTCTGAACAAATAAAACATACATTCCGCGGATATTTGTTATGTAGCCTATATCAGTCTGCAGGATTGAGCACTTGTACAAATATCACAGAATGACTAAGTCAATTGGCTACATTTGGCTACACTTGGAAAATCTAGAAAAACTTAAGGATCATTAAGAACTAGCCTATGTCTTTTATGATTTGATATTGATAAACTAGATTGTGCTATTCAACCCACTACCAGATCTGTCTTTATGACATTATAGAAACCTAATAATACAAGGCCAACCCAGACGGGTCTTCATGAGATAAAGCCAACTCTTCTATTCTATCTAACATCTACTTGACAATGAACTGTACATAAATAATAATTAAAAACATTACCCACTTTTGAAGAGAAAGGCATTTTTCATGATGCTAAAGGAGAGAAGCATTGAACATATATTCTGGTCTTATCACAAAATAAAGAGGTTTGGTGAAGCTAGAGTCATTACTTGTTGGAGCGACTAACATTTCCCTCACAGTTTTTGTGGTCCCTTTAGTAAGTGGAGACTGAATCCTTTTGTGCATCTCTTTGGTGGATATAGAGTGATGTACGTATCAGCAGATTGCGACAATTTGTCCAAATATATATCTTTTTGCAGAACCTGAATTTGGTAAAACAGCTCATAAGAATGCTATCAACTTTCCAAAAGGCACGGCAAATAGAAATGCAATGCTTATGAGAAAACAAAGCAGTTAATACACAGTCTATTTCTGTCAAAGGTACTCATAATACCACTGTAACACCAAACTCATTCACTGTTCGCTACAAAAAACAAGCTTATCAGACAGAAACCTGGGACCTAGGATCAAGTTTAGCTGCATGCGATTGTGCTCGTGTTTTGCCAAAAGAGAGCAGTTATAAACGGCTGTGAGAAGCTTCTTGACATCTAGTGTGAGGATCATTGGGCTCGGTTGAAAGGCTGTACATCGATGGGCTGATTCGGCAGACAATGTCTCAAGACTAAAGTGACGATCCGATCTAACCTTCAAAATTTTATTGGTCCAAGCAAATGTGATACAATGAATGCGTTAGCAACAGTAGATTCTGATCATTTCAGTTACTTAGCAAAAATGGTTTACTCAGGAGTCCATGCATCATAATAGAGTTCAAAATGGCACACTGCCACAATATTGCACCAAATAATCACAGGGAGTAATTGCACAACTCAGTGTTGACAAGATAGTAATTGGTTGGGGCAAGTTGTAGTATTGCCTAAATACTGAAAACACGGGAACCCTGAAACACGATGACTAGATTACAGTATCCAAAGATGACATACTTTGAGCACAAGAGAACTAAAGCAAGAATAACGAGATCCTAATTTGACCAGCCGAATAACTAAATAAACAAGTAGGCACTGCAACTTTTAAGAAAATCATGTTACGAGATAGAAAGATACAATCAACGAACTTAGATCCTGAAATGATTGGTAAGTTAAAACGCTCGCGTTGCTTTACAAAATTTACTTTTGAAACATATTGAAGGCCCTAATAAGTATCGAATTCCCTTAGGTCACTTATCTAGGGAATCCCCAATCACAATCCAAACGGCTTAAAGATATTTGGTACTAAACTAGATTAAGCCACTAAATTGACTTGCTCCTCGATGCAACTGTGCTCAATATATAGCGTAACGTGCAATCACCTTCTGCAAAATTGACCTCATCATATGTGTGCATGGTCCAACTATAACTGGATTTAACAACCTTATGATTTTGGTTTTACTATGACCTAGTTGACAATTCAGACTAAAGAATCTGAAATGGTGATTAACATGCCAGAGTGCATGTTTTACATTGAATTCTCCTTCACAATAGTGATCTCTGTCCAAAAGAATCTGTTAAGTAGTGGAAAATGGCTACTGGACATCATCCATGCTTAACTGCTTAAGCAACACTCCTCAAATGCTTAAGAAATGCTTCAATCCCAAAGCAGAAAATAGGTATGTCACTCAGGTGAGGGCACTTACATTTTCTGGGAAACACAATTCAAGAGTCATATAATTCAAAAACTCTGTAACATGTTATTTTTGCAGGTATAGGGGAAACTTGGAACTTGATTCTGTTCTGAGTTCTGACAAGGATTCCTACAAGGAAAGCATGGCCTGGGCAACATCCGGTTTCAGCAAGAAGGTTCTTGAATCACCTACTGGAGCCACCAAAGGTGACAAGGGGTTTTACTTTTTAAGTAAGTACTTTGGAACAAGATCGTCTCGTCATACCAGAGAAAGTGCATAAATTGGTTTGAATGGTATGTCACAACCTCGTCACAATCTACATGTAACTAACGTCCTCCTAGATTTTCTAGTCAAATTGGAAAAGATAGAAAGTCTTTCAGTATTTCTGTATCAAAATGCTGGAAGGAAACAAATGTGGACTATAGTTATGTTTACCACAAATTTTTAGGCCGCCTTTTTTGGTACTTAGTATGATTTGTCTCTGAGTTCAAGAGTTCATTGTAGATCGGATAATCCTTCTTGAAAACCTTCAAGAAAATAAATGTATCTATGATTCTGTACATACATATCAGTCAGGAACTTGTAGATTCATCAATTGCTAGTAGAACCATCAATTGCTAACTCGATATGTTGGCAACTTGGTACTTATTTGTTTGGGAGCTACGTTCTGTAAATAAAGGAACAGCAACATCAGTCTTTGAAATGTTAATGAGATCTTTTCAATTCACTTGAAGATATTACACGAAAGCCAATACATAGCTTGAATAAGGAGAGAACCATCTTTACAGGTATGTTCAACATTCATTTAAAATTCTACGAAGGCATCCCAATACCATAGTCAGTATCTCTCCTACCCGTAAGTGCAACAAACTTATCTTGAAAAACCAACAGAGGACACTTGTCAATCAAAATTGACCCATTATAAGCCTCCTTAAGGAGTACAGTACTCTTTGCACCTTTATTAGTGATGTAAAAAATACCATGATGCTTGATTAAGCAAAGCAACAATCTAGCAGGCAACCGATACTCCGAATGAAACGCTTCCAGTTGAGCAGATGTCATTCTCTTCTCCATCGTCAAACTTAGAAGCTCGTGAAGCACTGCCACCATTCTTTTTCGAGCTTTTGGATCAGCAGATTCAAATCTCCTCGCATTCAAGTACGGTGAAGGGAATTCCATTTTCTGCCACTTCTGAACTTCTTCAAGATAACTCTTGTTTGGTCTAAAACCAGCAGGAAAACTCAACTGAAAAGCAAAACGACCCAGAAAATTACCATCTTTTGAGATTCTAACTTTTCCTGAACGTTCAATGGAGTCTAGAATCCCTTCGCGCGCCAACCTTTCCTCCCTAGAGGTTACGGCAAGACTCGAATCCCAATTTTCTAACCAGAGATATGCTCTCCCATTAAAATCTTTAACAGAGAAGTACTCTGGGTATTTGGGAATCATACACTTCTTAAAGTCGAAAGGCAAGCCCATAGCAGATTGAATAAACTCAACAGTTTCAAGGGGAAGCCGACAATCAATAGACAACATTAGCAACTTCCGTAGATTCTTAACCAAAATTGGTTCCATTAGCTCCCTGGCATTAACTTCTTCAGCTGCAATCTTTTCTGCTTTCTTTGTAAGCATAACCGCGGGAGGCATTCCGTTACCGCCCTCGACATGAAAGATTGTAGGGTACTTCTCAATAGCAGCCATGAAATTCCATTTCTGAACAAACCCAACTTCCTTTTCAAGGTCTCTGAGGAGGAGAGATTGGGTTTTCTGGGCTTGAATGATGGACTTGAGCCGTAGAATTAGAGATGGTTTCTTTTGAAGATCAATGGCTCTGTCAAGTTCATTGACTCTGGAGTAGATTTTCTTTTTGGGTCTACTTCCTCCACCGGTCTTCTGCATTATTGCGACCCTCATATAACTTGATTTCCCAAATGGGTTTGATCCAAGACATTGTCGTAATAGCCAGAACATTAAACTTTTCTATGACCAAGTATCGAACAAGTAGTGTGCAAGATTTTACACTGGTCGAAAAAAATTTCTCAGACCCAGAAAGAAAGGAAAGAATTTGTTACTGACTATATTGTGATTCTGTGATCTTCAGTGTTGTTGCGTCCATAGATAAACACACTGACCTTATTGATGGCATAGAAATAGAGCAGACAACCCCCAAGAATTGCACATGAATTTCCAAAAGTAATATAAGGAAAGAACCACTTCTGAAGGTAAGAACAGTTGGAAATGAAAAAAGGAAATTGGAGAGGGAATATCAAATCAATCCTTCTGGACATGGATTCATCGATTTATCTCTCCCTTTCTGTCTTCGTCTCCACTGCCTCAACGTTATGTTCAGTTTCTGAAATCGTCATTGTTTCATTTTCGGGTCACCGATGTCTATTAAGTGGGCTTGGTGACGAACGGGCCGCTGAGAAAATCCGCGCGGCAAAAGGAGGAATGGCCCGGTGGGCTAATTTCCATCCATGAGCGGATTTTGGAGAAACATTTTAAACCCATAGCTGAAGGCTTTGATGATATATGTCTTAATGAATACTTAGAGAAATTTTGTAGACCTTGTCCAATTTTTTTGTGTTTTGGAATTAAGTTATTGACAAGTTTGGTTTAGTTTACGGGTCTAATTTGATTTTCAAAAAATTAAACATGTTCGGTTGATGATTTTCTGTACTTACTGTCACAGATATAACATAAAAGAAGGTGTATTCGTATATTGTAGGTCTTGACTTATGCTTAAAAAGTACTTGTCTTAGGTTTAAGACTACCTCTCCTTATGCCTATAAAAGGAGAGACCTTGGCATTGTAAAACTCAGAATTTGATAAACTACTTGTGTTCTTGTTTATCTCCTCTTGATCCTTTCTTACTTTGTGTTTATACCTACTTTGTGTTTGCATTTTTGGTAGCCTATTTATTTTTTTATTTAAAAAAAAAAACTTCAAAAGAAGTATTTTCAAATTTTTCGTAGACCATTTTTTCTTGGAAACGAATAATATATGAAAACGAAAAGTATTCATCTTCTGAAGATATGTTAAAGAAAAAGACTCAGAAATTCTTTCTGCTATGCATATGATTTCCCTCTGCCCCATCAAATATAAGCGATGTGTCATGAAAATGAAAAATACTTGGTATTCATTTACCCGAAGTAGTGGAAGAATGAAGGCAGAGTCCCTTCGGGTACATCCGATACAAAAATGATAGGTACACACCCTCTCAACCACTCCCCACCACACCCTCTCTCACATGTGTGGTGGGGCCCACTGGGATCCGATAAAATTGTTGTTAAAATAGCTGCAAGTTGACATAAAGGAAATATATGTGAGCATTACATAAGTGGGCTTGCTTTATGTTTTTCTATAGGAGTTTTTCTTGGTATTTTGACTTGGGGAGTGTTTTATTCTCTCTTTCTGGTTGAATATCCCACGGTCTAGTTGTTTTGATTTCTATCTTATCGTTCATACGAAAATAACCGTTCCTACAATAACCAAAACATCAAAAAAAAAAAAAAAGAGAGAGAGAGAGGAGCACACGGCATGCAAGGCACGTTGCTCCACACTAGCGCGTGTGTATATATATATATATATATACATATATATTCCGTCCACCGATCTCCGATCAAAGAAAGAATCAGTTCTGCTCTCTGTTCTATAGCTCTTTCTCATAGCCACATACTTTATGTATGTATTTTTATGCATACATACATACATACATACAAATATGTATATTTGTTCACAGAATTTGTATTAGCAAATCGCCCAATTTGGATTTGCTTATCAAATATGTATATTTGTTCACCAGAATTTGTATTAGCAAATCGCCCAATTTGAATTTGCATAAGCAAATCGCCCAATTTAACATCTGATTGGAGAAATTGGGCGAGTCAAAATTGGAGCAAGAAGGGGCTGATTGAGACCCTCCGGCGAATAAATCGCTAGATCCGGCGCGGCGGCATCCTGCGATATCTTTTCCGACCGGGGTTTAGTTTTTATTTTCTGTTTGTTCTTTTTTCTTCTGTTTTTTGTTTATTTTTTGCTATCCCCTTCGTGGGATTTATTGCCCCTTACGGGTGATTTAGTTGATTTCATCTGTATTGTTCTGCTAATGGGTTGAGCTGGGTGTCCGTTTTCGGGATTCTCTACTGCTAAATCGATGACAGACTCTACGCCGACCTTGTGTTGGTCTGCCTTGGCAGTACGTGTCTTTTGAGCCTATGAGCCGGTGCGCTGTTGCAGTTGCTCGTGTCTAGATTTTGGTAGTTTTGGTTCAGTCCTGTATTTTGAGATGAAATCTTTTGCCTTTATGGCTGTGGAATGAATTGCCTTGCCTTGTTCAAAAAAAAAAAAAAAAACTTTGAAAGGTACTACTGTTCTAGGAAAAAAAATTCTACCAAACACCAGAGAATAAAAATGTAAAGAATATTTTCTGCGAAATCATATGACAAGGAAAATATTTTTCATTCTAAAACATTTTACATCGAAATAAACGGAGCCGAAATACAATAGAGAGCTTAAACTATTTCCAATCATATCAAAGCTATTAGTCACATGAGCCTCCATTTTTTCCCCCTTTTCTCCTACTGAGTTAATGGAAGGGAAAAAGTCAAATATGGTAGTGTCTGGAGCAATACATAACAATTCAAAGGCAATCCTTAACTTTTATTTACAACCCATAAAAAAGGACTATCCTCAGAATTGCAGCGATACGGCAGGTTCACAAGGAACAATGAGACCCTCGAAATGACATTTTTTCAACACGGTTGCTTTCTTGCCACACAAGACATCTAGGCTCATCGGCAAGGTGTAGATAATAGTAAATCTGGCACAAATCCCACCGGTAGAAGTATCTCATGCTTATTGTTTGGGCAATTGAAGTGGATAAATTATCTGATGAAGACGCCAGATGCCTAGCTTAACTATGAAAAGGAGAGAGCACCTGAAATACTCGACCAAGCTGATACTCCGCTACAATGAACATCTGATAGAAGCTACAATAGGTTCTTCTCCTGCAACAGAATAAAATGAAGGACTCAAATGAGTACCAATGTATCAAAAAATAAATAACTTCCAACAACAAAACAAAGAGCTGGGTAAAAGCTGCCTTGACAGTTGTAATAAGACACGATTGAGAGTAATTAGATTCAGTGGTCCAACTCCGAGTCTCCAAGACCACCAAGAAGGAAAGCAAAGTTGCCAAAGCTTTGATTTTTTTTTCAATTCCGTTAGAATATTACTCAGCCAGTGTATTACAAGAAGCTACCAGTTGCACTCCTCTTCTAAAATTTCAATGATCGTATAAGCCAATGCCCTCATTATGCTTTCTTTTTCTTTTTCCTTAATTTTTGGAAAAAAGGTGAGGAAAATCCCCCATTAATTCCTAATTAATTCTCTATAGACTATAGGCTATAGCAAATCAACATGATCATAAATTGAAAGGGACAGTATAAGAGATGTAACCGTCATATGGAAGCTAGGGCAATTAATACAACAATATAGTGCTTAACGAGGTACCGGAAAACTTTATCATCAATATGAATATTAACTGTTAAAAAAATAAACAATTAAAACCAAAATCACCAACATAGATTGTAAAGTCAAGCTTCGCCTAATCCATCTCCTAGAGTCCAGCTGAGTGGGGCCACAAAACTCAATTTACTCCACACAAGTTACCCGATGTGAGCAAACATGGTTGTTAAAACTTCTGCTTCCCAACTAATCAAGATTCAAAAACAAAAGGAGAGGGTTCTAAATGATTGAGACTAACTTTCAAAATAAAACAAAGCCATTGAGCACGTGCAAGGGTAGAGAGAGAGAGAGAGAAAGAGAGAGAAACCATTTTGAGGCCTAAAGAAAGTTCCTCTGGAAGGATCCCGAAGCAAATCTGGAAGACAGACCCTGAGACATATTTTCAGGATCCAATTTTACTGACTGCCGTCCAGCTGTCAAATCCTTCTCGCGATCCCAAGGCTTCCAGGGATGTTGGCCCTCCCACTCCTCTTTTGCTAGCTCCTGCTTTGATTTTCTTTTAGAACTACTCCGCGCGGTCTCTTGGTGCTTTTCTACCAAAGACTTTGATCGCTTCTTTTTGTTATATTCGTCCACCAATGCTGCATCCGAAGTTGTCTCTTTCTTTTCTTGTTGCTTAGAAGCTAGTGCTGCAGCCTCATTATAGGCTTCTAAATAACTGCCATAGAAAAATTAATGAGTTCCCAGAGTCATACACGACGCTCATGCTATGTTCGGATCATGATTTCTATGGAGGGATCTATTAAGGCAGAGAGAGAGGGGAAAAAAAAAAGATGAAGGAAAACATAGGGGGAAAAACGACATGCACACTACCATTTCCTCTCCTACATAAATTGCTTCATAAATCATCGATCCAAACAAAGTAAGCCATGCAACATAGAGCATACTGAACCTATTACATACTTCATTTTTGCCTTCTGAGCTTTTTCTGAAGGGGTATCTGTCCACATGCTGGTATCACCGCGTCCATCTTTAGAGGTTCTGCTGAACTTGGTTGTTTGAGTAGTTACACCAGGCTGATGAAAAGAATTTAAAATAAAAGCAACTCAAGTAAGCAACATGTTCTAATGCCCAGGGAAAAACATTTCACAAGAAAGACGGTGTTACTTTTCTTTCTGGAGGTAATGTTGTCATCCATTCATCTCTTTTTGGTCCCACTTTCACATCCATCTCTGCCAAGAGGACATCATCGCCCTCCATGGATATACCTGACAAAGAAACAGTTTTCCAAACATCATGTCCAATGGAGCTTTAGCATTCTTAGACAATACTAACATTAAAGCACCTTTGTAAGCCGAAAATAATTGGGAAGCGTGTAAACATTACATAAAATACTTCTATCCCAAGATCTGCAGCAAAGTTTGTTATAATGCCACCCAAAGATACCAGGTAGCACTAATGAACATTCAGGTAGCTTTCCATAATCATTGAGCACGATTATATATATATAGTGCCAGGATCTATGCAGTTGCAGTCAATAGAAGCAAGATATAGCACTTTTAAGAAAGCCTATCTTTGTCATATGAGATCGTTTCTGCCGAGCACATCCCACTTTGTATCCCAAAAAGGAAGCCAAAAAGTGAATATAGCCAATCATCGTGACCCAGAAAGAGGGAGGAAAAGAAATTACACAAATCGAAAGAGCATCAGTAGGTGCCAATCGACAGTAACCATCCACTGGAGAAGCTACAGTGGCCTATTTAACCCTCACAAAAGAAGCTGGACAATTCTAATCGGTGAGTGTGTTTGTGTTTAATATTCAGAGGAGTGAGGTTCATTCATCCTTTCCAGCCCTCTCGTCCAAATAAATGATTCCTTCAATTCAAACCTTACAGAGTCACTGCCTCACCCCAGAACATCCCTTCAAACCTAGTCTAAACATATCCTGTTTTACCATGTGCCATACTATGTGTTTACCACCAATCCCTAAAGCGATCAGGGAATTCAATGATGTTACCCTATATAAATCATCTGTTACAGATCTAGGTTCTATTGTTGGGTAATTTTGCGGTTGAAATAGCAAAAACCCTTGGCTGGTATGGAAAGAACAAGACGCTGCAGTGAAAAAATGACTCTCTCTCTACACTTGGTGAGTTCAATTACAGTTCCCAATAAGTGTTTTCAAATTTAAAGCGTGCTGATAGCCAAAGGAATCAGATGAGGTTGAAACAAAAACTGAAGATATTTGTGATAGGGATAAGGAATCTATTTATTTAAAAACTTCAACTTTCAATTTAAATATGCAGAAATCTTAGTTAATTTCGGGAGTTGATTAATAGATTTGATTGGATTAAGGTTGTTGCTCTCGTGTCGTTATTCTCTAAATTCTTTTTCTTTTTCGAATCTTCTCCTCTTTTGGCCTCTTTCAGCCCAATTCGCTAGGTTTTATGGCTATTGAAACAATTGAATAGTTGAATGAATTTATTTCATACCCACGTGCACCAATTGATACGAGTCTGAGACGGAAAAAAAAATGAATGGCTTTGACAATAGCATCACTGCTGCCAAGATTGGACCTCTTTCGATGAAAACATGAAAACCATTCAAGCACTTGAGAATAAAATCAGATCTGGATGGCATAGGAAAAGGTAAATTTGATGTCAGTCAGTCCCTCCAAACTCTTTTTCCCCTGTTGAGTATTCACTTAGACAAGAAGATTCTAGTGTCTCGAAGTACTTAGTTTTCGATCACCGCAGGCTCTTTAGAATCATCTTCCTGAAGTCATAATTTCGCATTCCATGCTATATTTGTGTGGAATGTGCTTTTTCATGAAGTACTTCTACTTTACCAGTCTACAGAGGGGAGTTTTCAGAGCCGAGAAGAAATAATGGGGGACAAAAAGGAACCGAATGAGCTGAAAGATTGAAGATAATTGGATCCCGATTTGAAATCTATCTATTCAAGAATGTATAGTTTCGAAGTTCATTTGACGTAGGAATCTTAATTAATTTAGGGAGTTGATTATGCTCAGGATTCTTGTTATATTATTCAATGATTTCCCTAGTTTGGACAATGCCTATCTAAGAGGGTTGGATGTCATCATTCCAATTGGACTGGGATTACAGAATTGGTAGAGACAGAATTGCTTGTGTTAGTAATTGTTCTACCTATTAGTGACTAGAATTTATTTTCCTTTGGTGGCACACTATTTCTTTCATTCATCTTCCTTTTAGTCGCTTTGTTCTCTTCTTGTCGTTCATTCGGCGTCAATTGGATTACTAGTGGCATTGCTGCACAAGGAAGCTATGTGCTCTGGCAAGACACCAGTGGTTGTGCAAAGGTGACTTTAAAAAGCAATGCTTAACTAAAGAAACATGGAAGTAAAATAGGCAAATCCCCACATCACAAATGCAAGGGATGCTTTGCAAGAACCTAGTGACGCTAAACAGTAGGCAAGTACCGAAATCACATGAACCCTTATCTTAGCTACCTTGCGGAGTGGTTCCACCTCTATTTTAAAAAAAAATCAAGTAGTCCACAGCACTGCAAGCACCACTATCTACAATTCGAAGAGTTCCTACCAACAACAGCACATATGATGAAGTTCAACACTCCCATTCCACCTCCTCAACAAATGGAAACTCATCAGATGATTTCTTTTATCCAATATTCAGACAAACATTAACTTAACAAGTAATGATTCCTGAATCTTGACAGTTATTATCAGGAATGCAGTTCTTTTTGAAGTAGAAAATAAAAGAATCCAACCTTGCAAGCGTCTCCACTGTGCAGCCTCGCGCATTGCCTTTAACTCTGCCTGCAAAAGTGGAAAACATATGAGTGACACTGACCGTTAAAACTAACAATGATTGAGCCAACCATTGGGAAAATATTTACCTTGAATTCTTCTTGTTCCTCCTTGACTCTGATTTTCTCATCTTGTGCTTTTCTCTATAAAGACCAATACGTTAGAAACAAATTCAAAGACTAGTTTAGTGGTTGAGTAAAATTTAAATGGTACAGAATAGAGAATCCTCCTAGTTATAAAGCCGTTAGAGAAAGAATGTTGTGAGTTCTCAAAGATGGCCATTAACCCAAAAGAAAAAACTATACCAATCATAAGCTTTATACCATTCAAATGCATAAAGTGAAGCAACGGAGCAAATTATGTGAAGTTATAGACTAAAACAGATAGCAATCAACCTCTTTTTGGAAGATAGCATTACCTGCCCGGCCTACTTTCATGCGTCAGATCCATTTTCTAACAACTTAAGCTTTGGGTTGACTTGATGGTAAACAATTTATCTTGGTATCAAAGATTGTTAGATTATCCAACTCAAAATCAATTGACAATTAGTGGAGAGACTACATAGATACATACATTAGTTTTGGTGGAGGTGATAATTAATTGATGTCAGACAAGCTCCAAGTCCAACTCTCCCTCTCGAAAATTTGACTCCCGCTAGCACGTGGAGAGGTAAACAAAGGATTCAAAACATAAAGATTATAATGAAACAAAGTGCACTTATGACACAAACGAAAGCGGCAACAATCTAGAGAGTTTTGCACAAAACTCTCCAAAGCCTAGACCTGTGTCAAAAGTCCAACTCAAAACCAATTAGCAATGAGTAGGAGGTCAATAGACTCATACACCAGTTTTGAAGAACATAATTAACTAACATGGGACCAGCTCTAATACCGACAGTAAATCATGTGCTTGGAGTCTTGGGACCTAACTAGTAACTGCCAAACCTAGAAATACAATACTTGAATGTGGGGGTTGGCCCGCATATGGAAGCAAACTTGACCACACATGAGGGGGCATGCTATAGATATAAATAATATAATCAACCCTCTCCCACTCTACAACTTAAGCTTTGGTGGCTTTAGGGGCAAGTGGTGATCTTAACTTCATCTCAACATTAGCTCAACCAACAAAGGTAGAACTTGAGTACTTGACAAATCACAGTCAGTTGCAAGAGTATTATCAGTCCCTTTCTTTATCCTCCGCTATACACCTAAACCCATAACTGCACTCACAAACTCCATCGTGCAAATAGATTTTTTTTTTTTTAAAAAGGCCAGAACTCCATACACTAACCACATATGTGGGCCTTATACACATGTATACATATGGACATCTGTATAAGTATCTATCATCGACATACAAGATTATAAAATGTAAAAAGGCATCAAAATAGTACTTATAAGCCTTGACATTTGGACATCATAAACCACGCACCTTTTCCGGATCTTGTAAATCTTTAAAAGCTTTATTCAGTTTGATAAATGCTTGGTGGGCTTGAGGATGAGGACATTTGTCAGGGTGCACCATTAGAGACAGCTTCCAGTACCTAAAGCCAGTGAAACAGAAAGAACTAAGATGAAGAGACATGTTAAGCAATACAAAACCACCAATGTAGACAAATGGTCAATCAAATTTGTTGGACGGTCCTGGGCAGAACTCAACCCCAAAAGCTAGCCATTGAAGTGAGAGTGCCCTCAAGCTTATATACTTCATATTACTTTGGTACCCAGGCAATATGCTCGCTTCACACCCTTCCTCGCGTGCAACTTGCATACTCGCAGTACCAACCGCATGTAGGCCAGATACACACACCCTACCCATCTCTGGTAGACTGGTACTTAAGCTCTGATACCATGATACACAGTCTATTGAAGTAAGGGTGCCCTCACACTTATATACTTCGTATTACTTTGTTACTCAAGCACTGTGGGACTTCGCTTCACAAAATTAACGGCAAATATGACCACACAAAAAAAAGACGCACAGTGCAATTGGTATGAAGAATTCAGTTACACATCTTTAGCTCAACTTTACACTTATAAACAACATCAGTTAGCTCTTAAGTCACAAGCAAACATATTTGTCCAAAAATTTAAAGAAAGTACACATGATTCGTTTGAGGATCAACATGTAAGTAGTCGCAGACTCGCAGGAGTTAATAGAAGAGAAATGCCCAAATCTCAAATCTGTCGATTTGAAATCGGCAAGTAAAATATTATACACACACTACCAAGGAACTGATTAAGTGTTTACATGCCAAAAAAGCTGCATATATAGGAAAGCAAGGATGTGATTAACTCTTCACATGCCATAATCTCCTGATACGCAAGGACTGAATTAAAGAATACGGACATGCCTAGTGGGTAAGCAGATAAGTACAACTCCATTAATATATGTTGGTCATACAGAACTCATAATATACGTAAAACATCATGGGAAAAGGTATGAAATGTTGTTTGCCTTGGCCTACTTTCGAACTTCTACAAACTGGCTCAAAAATAAATTCGTATGGCCGTGTCAAGTTGACAGTTGAGAATACACGCACGCGCGCGCACACACACACACAGAGTAGCATAAATTGAGATGGTGAAGGAAGCCCTTGGTGGTGAAATATGCAAGCGCACAAGGATTAGCAGCATTAGTTCATGGTCACAAAACATATTGCACATGTTACAGAATTTTTATGGGGGCATTTTGGGTTTGAGTTGACACTCATGGACCGAAGTGTCTCTGGAACCCAATGGCAGGGGAAAATTTTGCATGGTTGCTGATGGGGACATGGCTATGGCCAAACCACCCAACCGCAATGGTGAACTAGGATAATTTACATAACATTTGGAAACTATCTGCTAACTATGTATATTGCACATACAGCAATAAAAGTCGGATATTTTATAGACAATATGGTTGCTTTCAATTAACTATCAGCAACTTCACCTTTTCTTTGTGTGGTCAGATGACATATTCCTGTTCACTCCTAGAATATCATATGGACTATCAACCTCAGCTCCAAGTATTCTTGTAACCTGACAGATACATTCAGCAAGCTCAGTAGTAAGCATTCACAAGCAACTATGGATGAAGTATTCTTTGACATTCAACAATTTAAAATATAATGCCACTAATAAATTCTCTGATTGTCCTATCTACCAACAGGCACAAAGCACAAGTACTTCTAAAACCCCACCTGGTACCCAAAGTTTTTAGAGGTGAAAGCGCCAGGCAAGGCTTTTCACCTCTCATGAGGTGAGGCGCAAGCCTCGAGACGTTGAGGCGTAAGCCTTTCGAGTTTTAATTTTCAGTTTAATAAATACTGTAACTGTAAAAAAATATATATGTGAAAAGGAGAAGAAGAAGAATAACAATGCAAAATAAAAATTATAAAAACTACTTTAAATCTAGAAATATACATGTGTTAATACACGAATGTAATTAAAGTTCAGTCTCTCTGACAAGCAAAAGCTAATTGGCATGGTACTACTAAGTACGTACCGCGTACACAAAACACTTATCTGAGATTTTTCCGTATGATATATCAAGCAGTACCCAATACATTGCTGAAGCTAACTTGATAAAACTTCATTTTTCTATGCTTAGCATGATTAAAGAATAAAGATTTCGGTCTATAGGTTCTCTAGTATAATGGCTTTAAGATTTGGTTCCGTTCTTCCTAATTGTCCTTGGAAAGGTCCCAAAATGAGGGCCGTTCCAACTAAATTTTTTAGGGCTTCTGGATTAATTTTCCTGGTAAAAGAGTCAGACCCACCGCCCATCAACTACCATTCTTCCCAGAGAAGCCAAAATGAGGAGTCAAATAATTTAGGAAGAATGATTTTTCTTTAACATAAAGAGAAAATGGGTCCAAAAATAGCTTAAAAGACAACATTACCAAAAAAAAAAAAAAGCTAGGAAGAACCACCCCTTTCATTGGCACCTTGAGGTTGCGTTAAACGGTTATTTGATGTTGGATTCTTAATTGTCTAAGTCATGTAATTCTTTAATTTATTTGACATGTAATTATATGTATAATACATTGCTACATGATATAAAAATATATTTTTGTCATAGCCCTATCCTACCCATACCCGTATACTACAGTTTTAAGTCTCGCCGTACTGCCATACTCTTATTGTACCCATATTTATCAAAGGCGTGCCCAGGCTGAGGCGCAAGGCTAGCACCTTGACTGAGCCCAAGCGAGGTGCCTTCAATGAAGCGCAACCAAGGCGAGCGAGGAGCAAAGGCGAGAAAAAGGGGTGCCTCTTTCTCTTTTAATTATAGCCGTCGGTTTAAAGCTAGGTTAGACTATTACCTTCACTCCAGTTGATCGTAAAGACGTAAACACAAGTACATAGCGACATCTCCAGTCGACCTTATCTCTCTTTTCTCTCGATCATCTCTCAGTCAATCGTGAACACATCTTCAACAACCGATTTTCTCTCTTTCTCTCCCTCCCTTCCTCTCTTTCTCTATATATACATATAAGTTGACCAGTTTTATGAGAAGAAAAAATCGATGTAAAGAATCTGTTTTGTAAAGATTATTACATAGTGTTTATTATTTGAAGTATTGGTGTATGCTATTTTCCCTATTTCTTTTGCAAAGGTGCGTCTCGGTTCAAAAAGGCATGCTTCTCGCCTAGGCCCCAACAGAACTTTGGGCGTCGATGTGCCTCTCGCCCTTAACAACCATGCTCATAACCTGTAATCGTGTTTCTTAGAATAATAGGAGCATCATTTACAAGCCTTGATCTCTATTTACGAAAACAATACATCTTAAGGAATTGTTTCGAGTTTCTGCAAAATTTCATGCGATGGAGTTTCTGCAAACATGCGATGGAGGTTGAACATTCAAGCGTGACAATCCAATAGCCATGCTCTAATTAGATTCATTTCCAGCCTGCTACTTCTGTTTCAAGACCAATTACATACAAAGACCTCATGCTAACAAAAAAAGACCTATCTTTTGGAAAAATGTCTTTGCTCAAGAACTATACAGATAATCAAGGTCTAAGGACACAACATGCACTCAAAAAGATATCACTGAAATCCACATACAAACCCACCATGTTTATCCCATAATACCAGGCACATAATTTCCAACAGATACAAACGATAAAAGTAAATAATGATGCAGAACATTAGCACCATTCATGCACGATTAAAAAAGCTCGAAAGAAATAATTGCTTAAACCAAAACTTGCAAGTGAAATTCTCCATAGTTAAAAGTACCATTTAGACAATAGTGACAAAACCAAAACATAAACAGTAAAAAAGTATTATCAATCTAGATAAAAAGTTCGGTCGAGAAATAAATTGATAAAAAGAGAGCATAGAAAATTGAGTTAGTGACCTCTTCAAAACGTTCTGCCTCATTTGCTGACTCAGCTTCTGTAACCACAGCAGGTGGTGGAGGTCCTATGAAAACTTCATTGTCTTCCTCCACCTCAGCCTCTCTAGGTCAATTATAAGTATAGACACATCAGTTAGACTTCCAACTATCTAACAAAGTGATAATTGCAGGGTAACTGAAATCCTGATCTTTCTTAGGTTTCTTAGGTAGCTTGCGAACAGTCCAGCAGTACTGAATACATAAAGCATATATTATGTTTTCTGAATCTTCTCAGACAATACCTCAACTCAGCCTCTGCTTCAGTTAACTTGGCTGCAGCAGCAAGTAGCTCAGCAGAAGGCATTTCAGGGCCAATCACCCTGTAACAGCGAAGAATTGTGCAGTAAAGAGATGTCATCAGAAATAAGTAGCAAAAGAAGAATAGAACATAATGCATTCACAAATGAAGGAGCGTGATGCAGTTGTATGGACATGTAAACCAAACAAATCATTCTTTTGTAAAACAAAATTAAAACAAAACGAAGAGGAACATACTGTTTTATACCCAAACTAGCAGCCAATAAAAATGTGGCGCATGGAGAAAAGTTGGTAAAGAAGGGAGCAAAGGACATGGAATTGCTTCACTAAGGTGTCGAGACAGAGGGAATATGTGACAGGTAGTTGTGGCCTTCTTTTTGTAAATGGGACACATGGCAACAATACTTGGTTACCATCTTCTGGTGAATGCAAAATATGGTTTCCTGAGGTGGATCTCATTCAAAAATAAAGTATGAGGGCACATGGCAGCCATTGGTGCAATTATGGAGTTAGTGGCATCGAATTGCTTTTTTTGTGTGTTCAATACATGAGATGGATGCAAACAATGGGGAAGTGGGCTACTGCTATTCAAATCCAAGAACAATAAAGTTGGAACCCTAAGGTGACAATCAAATTATTTGACTCGTACTTCAACAACGGGACAATAAACATACATTTTGATAGCATCAAAATTCAATCTGCCAATAATTTAACATGAAGTTTACTTTAATGGAATAATTAACAAATATGTGATGTTGTTCCCTAAGGAGCACCTAGAATTTAAGAAGGTCCGTGGCATTCATTCTGCAAGCACTTTTATGACACCCCAGAACTACGGTCCTCACTACATGTACAAAAAGATTTTTGCCATATATATTGAGAGGGAATCCTAGTTGAAAGAGACTGTTAAAAATCATCTAATACCAAATATGAATCCACTCTTGACCGCAGCCCCATGAGCGCTACAACAGACACTAAGGTCACACTTACCATTTGAGAAAGGAGCAGTGCATGTAAAACATTTAACGATTCCCATAGCCCTAAATATAACAACAAACAAAAAGATTAATTTGGATAAGTACCTCAAAATGCAAAATTATAATCCTAAGGTGAGTTTGAGTTCACTCAAATCCAACAGGCCATAATTCGCTCAGTCCCAAACGTACTCACCAAAGAAATCTTAAATGCAAATGCACTCTCAAACTCACAAATCACTATGGTCAGGGAGACTCCTTGGGACAGAGAGAGAGAGAGCACAGCCAATTGGACTTCTAGCTCGTATGAGAGTCCTCATAGTTATAGACCCGATCGTAGCATAGCATATCTCATAGCTATAGATCCATCATACAAGGATTATGTTATATCACGACTCACTTGTGCTTTTTCTCATAAAGAAATACTATATATCACGATTAACTCTTAACTACATTAGTCTTCTTAATTAGCTTATTAAGTTAAGCCTCAGACTAATTCTTATTTTTTAACTACAAGCCAATTTTCCATAAAAGTGCTAAAAGCTAAACCCAAAATGTATCCCATTAGCACAAAACTAAGTTGCTAAGAGCCAATTTTCACCCACATACTCCTTTTGCTAAAAGCAAGTTGCTAATACAACTTCGTGCTTTTAGCAAATGGGAGTTGGGGGAGCTAAAAGCAAGACTTTTAGCAAACAGGAAACTCACCAACAATCGGATTTAAACATCTACATATTGAACTTGACCATATAGGTTCACATTGCCTGGGTTGTACAAACTACAAATAGACTCAACTCTAAGACTCCTAATTCACCCATGGAACATAATCCTTCGGCTTCTACAAGTCATAGGGAAGCCTATCAAAATATCTAGGTCAATTCACGTAGTATGAACATACAAAGTGAACCATTTCATTGCTATTTAATCATTCCTGCATCCAGCATTTGTTTTAGGCACCAGTACTAGTGGTCAATAATAGCACTCATGTACTTTCCTGATTCAAGCAGTAAACCATATTTAATCTCTTAGAATTCACTAATCAGCACGAGTTGTAAACCTTATGCAAAAAAAAAAAAATTTGAATGAAAGGAAACAACACTATAATAGAAAGCAAATCACGGACTTTATGTTCAAACATCACCTACCAAGAAACTGTGAATGCGAATAGAATAGTAAAAATTACTGCTGTTCATTTTAAAGGACAGTATTATCTGTCTTTTTTTTAGAAAGAGTCATACAATAACAAAAGATTTCATGCATAAGAAATTTATCCAAAACAGCATTTCAGATCATTGACCTCTTCTGACACTTGTATGATGAACTGCATGCCACTTGTAATAGTTGCATAATAATTAAGGCAACAAGTGTATACTATTTGAGCAAATCATGCAAAAAAGGATGTCAATGACATGATTACCTCCTTCTAGGAGCGTCAGCAGTCTCGTTTGGATGTGGCATTGCCGTATTATGATCTGCCTCTTGCCTATGTTCTTCATCGGGTGCTGCAGAATGTATATTGTTCGGTGATACTGAATAATCTGATTGTTGCTGTCTGGATTCCGTTTGAGAGTGAATAATTGGCCCAACAATCTCCAAAGTGGGACAAACATTTGGAGGTAGTAGAAAAACTTGATTTCCATTTTCCATAAGATTTAATGACTGGAAAAGCTTCTTCAGATGCTTTACCAAAGACTTTTGAGATAATCCACTTATGTCAACAGCTTGCCCGCCATCAATCATTTGCAGAAGCTAAAGCCAAAAAAATGTCATTTCCAAGAAAGTATAATTGATGTAACAATAATAAAAACAAAGCCATACTTAACAAAGATGAAAGCAACTCCATGAGTTACGTAGATACAATGCATGGACATTAAAAAAAATGCAAAGAAATATATTATCCCTATCCTTGACAATCCCGTATTCGCATACCCAATAGCCTGGTAATTCCCTAAAGGAAGTCTATCATAAATTCATTTCACATTATGCAGTTAACTAGCGATGTCAAGGGGGTGCTATAGTTATCGAATGACTGGGTATATGAGATTTTGAATGCCAAATTGATAAAACGTGAAAAAATTAACACTTGGGAAACATCAACTAGTGTGCTGGAAGGGTACTAATTATGTACGGTTTCATATTAAGTAACAAACCAACTTCATAGACTCACCCACGGTTGTCAGATTGTGAATCGAATCAAAAGTCGGATCGACCCTTTTCCGCGTTGTGAATTGAATCGATTCGATCCAAGCATAAAAAATTGCATTGGAAAATGCATCCATGCACCTACATAATAAAGATAAATTGAAATTTTGAAAAATATAAGCTTAAATCGGTATTGAAGTTTAGCTCCAATTATTAATTAATGATCATGCGTTAAAATAGGCAATAGGTGGTGGTCCAACACCTAAATTAGTTTGCCGATTTTTAGGACACTGCTCTAGATACTGGGATATATACCTATATATGTGTGTATATGTGTGTGTGTGTGTGTCCGCACGCGCGCACACTGTGTGTGCACGAAAAAACATCCACATGTTGCGAAGCCATACAAATTCAGAAAATCTAGGAGTTGAGGACTCAATTTAGTCTTCACCTTGATAAGAAAAGAAGTCAAAGTCAAATAAAACTGGACACCATACATCAACAAGCCATGCATCACAATTTGAGTAGTACTGCCTAATGAAAATGGGAATAACCGGTCCTCCTTTCTTTGAAACAAGGGACATTTACAAACCTGAGTTCTATTAATTCTCTGAGGTCGGTATGAACATAATTTGGATTCCATTGCTTTCCGTTCAGGCTATATAATTAACCAGTAGTTTGCCAATGCATTATCAGGAAATCTCTAAATCTTGATAGATTTCCCAATTGACACTACTTATCATCACATACATAGCAACATAAACCTACGGACACTCATACAACTATATGTAATGAAGAATCAGAAGTACCTGCTCTAAATCAGCAGCTACACCAGGGAACTCCTTCAATATAAACCTAACTACGCCTTCTGGCTCAACCCGAGACTTCGAATCGCTATCTCCGTTCGACTCCATATCCGATACTTTTCTCTTTCCCTCTCGCCGCGACGCCCTATGCTTTCTCTCTCTATCCCTTCTCTCCCTCTTCTTATTCTTCTTCCGGTCTCTTTCTCTCCTCTTATCGTCCTTCTCTCTCCTCGAACTGCCATCACTCCGGCGCTTGTCCTCTCGTCGCCGCGTGTGACTGCGTTTGTGTCGCTTTGAAGAACGCTCATCGTCGGAGGAGGAGGAACTGGAGGGAGTAGACGATGAGGAAGTTGTTGAGGCTTCCGAGTGTTTCTTTTTTTTGCTTCTATTGGAACGGTCCTCCATTGTCGGGGGAGAGAGAGATTAGTTCCTGTTACAAATGGAGATTGAGATTATAGACAACCCACAAAAATTCTGTCATGGATTTGCCTCTGCCTACAGAGATCAATATTCTCCAGGTTATAAAACCCTATAGATAGAACTGAATCCTTATTACAGAACCCTGAGTTCTTTAGATACATCCTAAGTTCAAGTGGCAGAGAGACATACCAGAAATCGCCGGGGTCGGAGCAAAGCAGCAGTCGCCGGCGTAGGATTGAAAAAGCGGTCACCGGTTTCCTCGATCGTTTCTCTTTTGTGCACAAGCTCTCCGGGAGGGGATAAAAAAAAAGGAGGCGCCAATCACAGTAAGAACCGATCGAGCCCGAGTTTTTCTAACGGCCCGGATGCCGGTTATTTTTATTTTTTTTTTGGGGTATTATATCTATATAACAAAACAAGGAGGGTACCTCCAAAGATACCAAAATAACAGGCTCTTTTAACAAATCTCAACCATTCATTCCTCTAAATCTAACGGCTCAAAAATATCCCTCTCACAAACTAACTTTAGAGTGGCAACTCAGTAAATACCTCACAACTTCAATGTCAAACAGAGGACATTTCTGCCAGGGCCAGGGGTCCTTCTCCTCCCTTTCGAAACTACACGTCCATCGATGTTTTAAAAATTCAAAACCAAAACCCAAACCCTTTCTCTCAAATCAGAAGACAAATCCAGAGGAAGAATAACAAAACGAGAGAGACACAGAGAGCGAGAGAGAGAGAGAGCGCAGAGACATGCATGGAGGAACAATTCTTACTCATAGTTTCATCCCCCGTTGCTGAGCGGATAGACCGTCTTCTCACTGTAAACGCTTCTTCTTCCGAAGATAAATCACTCGCTTTATCCTTTTTCTGGTATGAATCAATTTATTTTCCATTTCTTTTTTTCCGTCACAGCTTTTTCCATACATTTGATATGTTGGGGTTCATAGTTAACTGTACTAGATGCGACATCTCTCCGTCGTCGACCGCCAAGGCTATCTTCCGTCCCTTACGCCGTAGCCCCATCGGCTCTTATTTCCTGCCCTATTGGCGTGGAGCACCATACTTGAATCCCTTATTTGAACCTAATTTGAAACCTATTAATTTAAAGTTTTTGTGGCAGCCTGTTGTTAGATGAAGAGAAGGTGTTTGATGAAATGCCTAAGATGGGATGAAGATGTTGGAATCAGATTTCAAGCTGTTGTATCGGTTCTTTTCTCACCTCTGCAATCAGATTTCATACAGAGCTATTTATGGGTTAATGTACTCTTTCCTATCTTTATTTGTGGCAGCATGTTGTTAGATGAAGAGAAGGTGTTCGATGAAATGCCTAAGGGATGAAGATGTTGGAATCAGATTTCATACAGAGCTTTCGGTTCTTTCTCACCTCTGCAATCAGATTTCATACAGAGCTATTTGTGGGTTAAGTATTCTTTCCGATCTTTTTTTTTTCTTCCCTGAAAATATTAGTGTTAGTTAGTGCCTTTGTTAATACGGTGGATTTGTTAATAATTTGAAGGTAGAGAAAGGAAATATATATTTTTTGTGTGTTGGGTCGCGTAACTTTGTTCACTAATTTCACTTTAGTATGTCACTTAAATAATTTTGGCTGTTTTTTTTTTTCCGTTGGCTGGACATCATAATGGTCGATGTTAGATCTTTGAAGGGACTGTATTAGTGGGGGAGGAGTGTTGGGTGATTCAAATGGCAGCAATCGTTGAGCTATTCTTCGCAAAACACAAGGTTTTATTCCATATCAAGGCACTCTTTTTTGTATATTTAGTTGTTTGTTTCCCTATGTGGGAAATCATTTAAATATCAGCTTTCCAGTTTTTGAACCTATCCACATTGGTTAACTTATGCTAACAAATTGACCAAAACTCACTGGGGTGTTTCGGTATGAGCAGTTTAATCTGCCGAAGCTTCCCCCCCCCCCCCCCCCCCCCCTCAAATCCCTAATCTTGATAAATAGTTGCCACTCACTCATTATGGAGAAGCATATGCACAAAGTGGCAAAGAAAACCGCTGCTTTGTTATTTCTTAAGATTATAGGATAAAGAAGGGTTGAGTTTTGAGAAGTCCCTGTTATAATAGCAGTTCTCTCACGAGTGGTTCTTCTTTCACTACTTGAATACCCAAAGTTTTGAAAGGAGACTCAGTTTTGGATTTGGATCTACTGATACTTTTTTTACGTGTACTTTGTGAGTTTCAAAAAGCTCTATGGGCCGCTGCCAATTTCATTCCTGCTATGTCGTCCTGAGCTTGGAAAGCTTACTTTAGCAAATTCTTTTGAATTCAAATTCTTTAGTGTGATTTCTTCTGGTCTTATTCTTATCCTCTATACCTCTTTTGTTGTAGGCAATGAGGGGGACCAAAAGTGAAATGGAAGAACAGAGAAGATCGAGTTGGTGTCTTGGTGACACAACAACACCAAATGGGCTGCCGCAATTTTTTCTTCCTTGAAGCCTTTTTTAGAATTTGGAAAGGTAAATAACCTCCTTAAGCATGTAGATAGAGACATCTTTCATGTTTAGCCAAATGTTTCATTTCAAGTCTTTTCAATGGCACTTAAAATTGCTCACTTAAAAGCTGTTTATTCCACATTTCAAACATTGCCTTCTGCAGTAGATTGCATAATGTGGTCCAACCTGAAATTGAGTGCTTTGGCCATCAGCATATAGAAGTGACATGCATTTAGGTTTAGCTTTTTGTGAAAATGATGATGTTGGTTTAGCCATTAGCATATAGAAGTGAAAATGATGTAAATCTCATGTACAATATCCTATTGCCTGAGATATAAATTTTCATCTATGGGGTGTGTGAAATAGGTGGAGGCAATGAGGGATAATAACTTCAATTACCAGGATTATATGGATGGCCTGGAATAGTAGTTATGGCAGTTTGAAATATTCTGGTGATCACCGGTGCAGGCTATGTAGCACCAACACGGTTAAGACACCGGCACTCTGATATGCAAATTTTAAAAAATTGGACTACACAAGGCTCTAATTCTAAATATGTAACACCCATATACCTAAAATCGTATTTATCTCACATCCATGTGTCTTTATAATCAATAGTCACACAAAGAGAGAAGACTTTTCTAAGCTTTAACAAGAGTCTTAATTATCTCATCTTACAGCCCCGACGTGTCTTGCGAGTATCCCGAGTGTTCGGAGCATTTTTAGGGTGCCCTCGAAGTGTCCGCACCAAAAATGTAGAGAAAAAATAGGACACTTGGGATTTGAGGATCGGACACGTGTCTGAACAGTGTCGGTGTCCGAAAATTGCCAACACCAGTAATTGGATTCCCACAAAGTGTCCGTGCCACATAAGGTACAGGGCACTAGATAAAGTAATAGTCATAAACTTCTTTTTATGTTAAAGCTCAAGGTGACTGATGGACTAGGAGGGTACAAGATATTGCTCGACTTCTTGGCAGTTTAAATCCATCAACAACTCAGTACTTCTTTACTGAAGTTTCGAATGCATCAATTTGTTTGTTCTCACCCAGATAGCCCCTCCCTTTTTTATTCTCTCTTTCATCTCCTCTAGCATTTGTAATCGATCAATTGTCTTGAGGTTGTTGATTTAATACTGTAATTGCCTGGGATATGGTTGATCAAATGCTTTTATTTTCTTTGGTTTAGTTGATAGTTGGATGGTGAAGTTGATAATATTCAGTTTTCCCTTTTATGTTGCTCAAAACGTCATTTGATGAATTGAATGAGGTTGTTGATTTAATACTGTAATTGCCTGGGATATGGTTGATTAAATGCTTTTATTTTCTTTGGTTTAGTTGATAGTTGGATGGTGAATTTGATAATATTCAGTTTTCCCTTTTATGTTGCTCAAAACGTCATTTGATGAATTGAATGCTAATAGCTTGGCTTCTTTTTGGTTTTCAAATTCACTTATCGAACTTGCAGGGGTGGAATTCAGTGGTTTCATGTGGCTTGACTGGACTGTATTATGGTGTGAAGTGTCTTTATGCATTATTAAAAATAATGTATTGGTTGTTGTGAATTGATGTACTTTCTTGGATTCATTTACTTTAAGTTGATTAGTTGTTCCTATTTGAATCCTTTTTTTTTTTTTACAACAAAGATTTTCTGGAAAAAGTTGGGTTTGTCAGGTAGGAAAGGGTATTTCAATTTAATTATGCTCAACATGTGTTACTTCATGCCTTCAAGCATGGAGCAATTACTGAATTGCAGCACCCCATCGAGCACAGAGCACAGAGCTCATTCAGAGGTATCTTATTTCTCCTTTCTTTCGATTAGGGCTTTGGTATCTACCGGCCCTTTTTTTTTTGGGTTTTCCGCAAAAAATTGTTGGGTTTCCAGACCATGAAAGAATTTTGTTGGACTAACACGGTAAAAGTTTCCGATTATGTGAATTTGAGTTGCTGTGGGTTCTCGAATGAGTTCAACAAATTTTATTCGTATGATTTCATTTATTTTCATAACTCAACCTATGTTTTAGAAGTTGGAAAGGAGAGACTATGAGTATGGATCATTGATCATTGTTCTGCTTTAGTTTTTGGGTTGTTGGGGAGCAAAAGACGTGATGTTGAATTCTTGACTCAACCAATAGATTTCCATTTCTATACTGAGATTTAAATCCTAACATTGGTTTTATTTTCAGTGACTTCTGTGATTTTGAGAGTTTCAAGACCACAACGTACTCCTCGATGATTCCTCTCTGTGGTGACTTCTACATGTAAGTATTCCAAGGAACTTCTGATCCTCGATGAGTATTCCTCTACGTGGTTTTATTTTCAGTGACTTCTGTGATGACTTTTTTTTTTTACAAAGCACAATGCTTATTCTAATTAACAAATTTTAATTACCATTTTGTAATGCTTCAGCTGCGAGCGCACGGAAGCAAGGTTACCATTTTGTACGAATTTTAGGATTCTTACATTAGCTCTTCGCCCAATTAGTTGAGCTCAAATTACGTCATGCCGTGCCTTTAGGCACGGGCATTCCCTAAAAGTGGGGGGACACACACAAAAAAGTACGCCAAATTTTAGAAAGCCGGTAAATTCACACAACTCAAATGAGTCAAATCTAAGTTACTGCAGAAATCTAGAAAGCAAATACTACTAACAATATCATAAAGCATGACACTGAGACCGGTATCGCCATAGCCTATAAGGGATACGTGAATACGAACACAAAAAAGCCTAAAAACTACGCATGTCAAAAGCTCTTCTCAGTCCATTTTCGACTCTAACCGAACTCTTGCCATTCTCTTGCAAAGTAGGAGTATTGAACTTCAACAAAACCTGCAATTTTACATTGAAAGGTTGAAGTCAGACTCAACTTCAAATGAAATGATCAGGCACCCAAGAACAGAACTCATCAAATGGGTCTATGTTCAGAAAAAGGTAGGGAGGAAGTGTTCCATTCACAAAAATCACTAAAAGCAATCAGTGTAACCAGATAAAAGTCTCACTCGATTAGCACTAAATGTTATTTTACCCTTACGGTTAAAGGAAAAACAGAAATTTAAACCACATAGAACAATTTCTTTATTTCGAGTATTGTTTCTTAGTCAGTGTTGTAGTTTTCTGTTCTTTGTCAATACTTAATGGGTCGTCCATAATGTAGGGTACATCTGCTCATATCATTCCTTTTTTTGTTGCTTAAATCAAAGAGTTCAAGGAACTGTTTGTGTTAATACTGAATCTTCTTCTTTATTTATGCAACGTTGAGTTCTTTACAGACAGTTGAATCCTCTTCTTTGTTATACAGATATTGACATATTCGGAATCTGGATTGGCATTTGGAATTCAAGATGGGGATTGAACCAGGTAATTCCAACTTCCAACCAAAAAAATTGATAATCCTGTACTGCTCTGATGCAGGGAATGGAGAAAAATCGTGAATGTAGTCCCTTTTCTTGAATGCTCTAATAGGGATGAAATTGTTGAATTCATGAAGGCACTGGAAAATGTACAAGGGGAATGCACATGTTTAAATTACTTGATGTGTGCGTATCATTTTTCTTTTGCTGCAAGTCATTGGTGTTTTGCTATAGGTGTTTTTTTTTTTTTATCTCACAATCATATTGCCTTTATTTTATCTGCTTGATTCTTCAAAAAGAACTCTTGGTAAAGTCTAAAAGTTGTCCTTATTTTTGTTTAGTAAATCCGCTGCTATTGTATTTTTACCTCTGGGTACTTTTATTCAACCGCTGTTCAATAAAACTAAGAGAATGATTAAAATCATAACAGATCACATCCACATCAGTCGATATTCCGTTGGCTCATTGGATTGAGGTGAATTGAATATGTTCTTGAGTTTCTCCTTTACCGTGACAAAACATAACACTTGGTTGTCCGTGAAATTATGTGCCCCGTTGTTCTATTTTTTTTTTCCCATGAGATTTCTAAGGATTAAAAAGGGGAAACATAGTGGATCAATCAGGCATTAGGTAAAATATTTGCTGCTCAATTCTCTTTAGATCCCTAAGATCTGTGTATTTATTTGCTATGTAGTTGATTATTAGTTGACAGGAAAAAGAAACAAAGAAAGCAATGGCTATCGAAAAAGAGATGGTAAGCTTAGTCCTTGACTTTTTCCTTTAAAAGGCGTGAGCCCTTGGTTCAACCATCTAATTTCTGATCAGGCGTGAACCCTTCAATGAGGTTCAGTACCTAATGTTTAGAGAATCCTTTGCATCCTTGATGTTTCTCAAAGGATCGATACTCACAGTTTTAGATTAATGTCAAGTGAATGTTAGATTTTGGTCAGTTCAATATCCTTTAGGTTTGTTTAAGGAAAAATCCATTCGCCAAGTTATGATCCATGTAGTTTTAATATCTAGATTCCAGGAGTTGATCTAATGAATGAGGTTTTAATTTGCATTCTTCCTTCCTATTTTTTAATAGCAACTAGCAAGGAGTGGGTAAAGTTGTGTGGCAAAGCCGCCCATAAGAAGCTTCTACCTTTTTCACCACGGATGGCAAGGATTTCTATCACGTTTTAACCGATCAAACAGGTAATTTCTATACACCTATTTGCCTTTTGTTTTTTCTCCTTTCAGGGTTAAAAGTAGATAGAATCTTCGTCAATATCTAGCGTTGTTTGGGTTGGTTATACAATATACATGAGTTTTCCTTGATAGAGTTTATGATCACTGTTATTTTAACCCCGAGATGACACCCATTTTCCTTGATAGAGTTTATGATCATTGTTATACGCTTGAAGCGTATTCATCGTTTTTCTAGAGCTACTTCTCACTCTCTCTCTCACTCACTCTCTCTCTCTCTGAAATTCTGAGACACCTCTCTCTCTCTGATCGTCCATGGCATACGGGTTCTAGGGCTTTAGCAGCAGCAGCAACCGGCACCGCTACCCGCCGACCACCGCACCATCTGCAACCACGCTCTCCCTCTGTCGGTAATGAGATCTCCCTCTCTCTCCTCTCTTTCTTCTTCCAAACACATCGTAAACCTATTTTCCTATTTCCCGTCCCATCAAATTCAAATCATGCAGTCCTGTTCGAGGGTCTCTGGCTGAACGCTAAGAAGCTCTCTCTCTCTCTCTCTCTCTCACTCACAGACACACATGCGCGCGCACTAACTCGGAGCTCTCATCACTGAAAACTAGGGTTTCCATTATTTTCGAAAATGGAGGCCGTGGTAATCGATGCAGGGTTGAAAATAAATTATCCTTTTCTATATTGAAATATTTGGAAAAGTAATTGACAGCTTGGTCAGTGGAAATAAAAACATTATGATAGGTTCTTTTTTTATTCTTGGGTTTTTCATTCTTTGTGAGTCATAAAACAGGGCTGCGAACAGTCCTTAGTTCATGATTGCTATCCTTTGCTTTCTGATTCAATGGCTACTGTCTTATGATAGAAGACAAACCATTAGCAAAATCCCATGGAGTAACTATTTTAAATTCCCTAGATTTTTTACGGCAAGGAAGGCAGTAGATTTTAATTGCCGAATAGAAATATATTTTTGTCGTCAAGGAAGGCAATAGCGAGGGATCTGGTACTGCTGCTTACATCCATATGTTAGTCTTGATAATGGTTTGCCCTTAAAAGCTAGCTTGAGAAAAATTCTGTCTTCCAATTGGGGATTATTGAATACCATCATCTTTCAGCTGAAAGTTTTATTTTACAAAACTTATGTCATGGTATAAATTTTTACAATCTCCATTCCGTTATAACTGATTTGGGTCCTCCTACCTTCCCTTTTACCTTACATCTAGGTGAAGATTTCGAACATTGCTTGTTTTTACAATCTATTGGGCATATATAGTAGCTTTTTACAATCACCAAATCGATTTACTTATTTTTTTCGGCTCCTGGTACAGGATGCATTTCTAGTGGGGAGGTCAACAGTAGAAGGGAAAGGGAGACCCCTCCTCTCGACATTTCGAGTGTTCTATTTCGAATAAGCATACATCACAACCTTCAATGGGTTCAACTTCCTACCAGATTTTGAATATTGCTTCGGGGGCATCGTCGAATTCTAGGATGGTGTTTTTTACCGCTAACGCAAATCTTCGCTAGAACCCTCCCTCTCTCGCCATTGATTTCTCTCCAACTCTGTTTATCACCCAGATGATGGTAAGCTGGGTTTCTGGTATTTCCATTGATTTGTTATAGGTTTCTTGGTTTGAATGGCTTTGATTTATGCGTAACAAAAAAATTGTTGAAATTCCCATGACATTTCTTTCTTGATTTGTTTTTACAGACATGTCTTCAAGACTTACACGATTGGTGATGCAAAGCGTTGGGTTCTCTCTCTTTCTATCTCGCACGCCCGCACCCAACACATTGTTTGAATGTGATTTCCCCTATAATTTTTAGGAGTGTTGATTTGTTGTCATTAGTCATTGTTAGTCCTGATGGTTTTTTTTTTTTTTTTGGTTGAACTTATGTCCTGAAATTGGTTAGTTGGACCATGTTCGAAGTATACTTGAAAAATTACTTCTAGGGGAATTCAATGGTAATGCATTGAATGTACTAAATTTAGACAGCTTTGAAAAATCACTAAAATCATTGTTAGTTTCTGATTCTTTTTTTTTTTTTTTCTTTTGAATGTATGCCCCGAAATTGGTATTGTTGGACCATGTTCGAAGTTTATTTGAAAAACTACTTCTTGGAGAGAACGGGTCATTGGTGGGGTTGGTGAGTAGTGGAAAATGGCTAATTAGGTATAGTTTTGCCGAGAAAATGGCTAAAACGAAACCACAACACTGACATGAAGCCATTAAGGCAAAACAAAAGCCATTGAGGCAAAACGGTAGTTCATGAAGTTGAGTTCAAACAACCTCGACGCGTCGTGCCTTTAGGCACGGGCAATTCCTAGTATTATATACATGGAGGCTTATGAGTTAACGGGGGTGATATATGCGAAGGGTAACTGCACTGGCATTTGTAAAGGAACATTGGCTAGCACCCTGAATGATTTGTAAGGAGGGGATTAAGTTTGAATTGACGATGCAATAAGCTGCCGAATTTATTTAATTAATTTATTATGGAAAATTAATAATAAATTAAGCTATAAGATTTAATTACAGTTATTTTATATTAATTATTTTATTATAAAAATTAATTTATTATATATGAAATACTTTTTTTAGATGTTTACTTTTTTTTTAAAGATCTAAAAATATATGCATTTTTTGGATCAAAATTTTTTTAAAAAAATATATCAAACTAAATATCTCTATTAATAGTTTAATCTAGTGCCAAAAAAATAAAAAATTAAGCACAAAAGTTCTTTATTTTTTTATCAACAAGATAAAAATGTAAAATACTAAAATATATAATTTTTTATGTTTTTTATCGAATTAAAGATCTCTAGTGGTAGTTTAATTTGGTGCAAAAAAAAAAAAAAAAAAAAAACTATGCGCGGAAATACTTTGTTTTTTTATGCGAAGAATGTTGCAAAGCCAAAAAAAAATTAAAAAAAACTAAATACACACTAGCAGCAAGTAGTAGCAAAGTCCAGGTGGGGCAGAGGGTATTAATTGGGGTAGGAAGGTAATTTTAGCGGAGTATTAGAGGGTCATATATATGGACACCTCTTGGGGTGTCCGTAAATAACTGCAGGGGTGTTATTTTATTCCGGATGATAAATAACACCCTTCCCATTTTTTCTTTCAAACCATTCCATAATGGTGGGTCTAGGGATTACTATTATCTGTAAATTTATTATCTCTTACAATATCTCATTCAATCGGGCTGCAAAGGATAAAAGCTAGTATAATGAGCCCAATGGGAACATAGTAACACCCACAGCCTATAAAACCTCCCACCACAAAATTAATTTTGAGATTTGTATCACTTTTAACTAAAATAGAAATTCCATGAAATCAAGCGAGTTGATTTTAATAAATACTCCCTCTGTTCCCATTTTAAATGTTCACATTTCTATTTTGGGATGTCCCAAAATAAGTGTCTCATTTCTATAAATAACCATCAAAACATACCAAACTTTCAATTTTACCCCTAAAATGAACCATTTTATTCCTAATTGATTTGACAATTTTTTATATTAATATCATTCTTAAATTGACAATATCTTTCAACATAGATATTTTTCATGATTTTGAAAATATTGCATAATAGAGTTAATTAAAATTTATCAAACAAGATACATATTACATTTTTTTTTAGATCCACATTGAAGGATATAAACAATTTAAATACATTTAATTGACTTCGGTGTGTGGAGCCCACACTCAACATTGGAGCAATGTTGTACATGTATCACTTTTGTTTAGTAAACTAGTTTTAGACCTCGTGCTTTGCACGAAAATGTGTGTTCATTGTTAACCTTATTCTTAAACATGAAGAACCAGGTCCGTCTAATATCTACAAGCCGACTTCAGAGGTACAGTAATTGAGAGCAGATAGGAGTAAAAGTTCACTTAAATGCACTATTACGTCCTAGATCTCAACGCTCCACACACCTTTACGTATTGTGGCACTGTCAATATTTTAAATAAAATTCTCTTAAAGGCATTATTTTATTTTATTCCTAACCTCTCTAGAAGCCCTATTTTTCTCTTTCTAACATTTGAGACTCTCGAATATCTAGGTTGATGTGTGTGATTATTACAAAGCTCACATATCAACCTTTTATACATCTTCCTTTCATTACCACATGCTCAAATCAAACTCAACATTAAGCGGCAACGAAATTACTTCCATAAATAACTAACAAACATTAGAGTAACTAACAAATAAGATTAAAAGGATTTAAACCTGTTCCAGTAGCATCAATGCAGTAATAATTTTTGAAGCGATTGATGGAACGCGACGATCTTCCACTGCATATGTCTTCAAGAATTTATCGAGTTATCCTACAACAACAAAAATAAAATTAGATTAAAAATGAAATTCAGATATTCCTGCCATCTCTCTCTCTCTCTCTCTCTCTCTCTCTCTCTCTCTATATATATATATATATATATATATATATATATATATAGAGAGAGAGAGAGAGAGGAAGAACTTCCAATAAGGGACCCTTATATAAAAATACTATGCGGACCTAGCCTTTTTTTTGTGTTTCCGGACCAAATTTCGACGATCCGAACCGTTCAATGTTTTTAAAATGCATTTTTAAGGGCCTCCGCGAGGATTCGTCCCAAAAAAAATTCCCAGAAGGGCTTCATCCGATCAGTTTTGGTTAAAAACACTATATTCGGATCGTTAAAATTTGGCGAGGAAAGGTGAGGTCCGCATTTTAACTTAGATAAGGGTCCCTTATTGGAAGTTCTTCCTATACACGAATTATCCTGTCAAGGATCCCGGATTGAGGGTTTTTCGGTGTTTTGATGCTTTAAAAAATTGTTTTTGGGAAATCCGAACCGTCCAATGTGTTCAAAAGGTGTTTGCAAAAAATTGCTTGGATCAAGCCCTTCCCGGTATTTTTTTGGGAAGATTTCTCGTGTTGACCCTTGAAAACACCTTTTGAACACATTGGACAGTTTGGATTGTCAAAAAAATATCGGGAAGGTGGAGTCCCGGATTCGGGACTCCCGGACTAGATCGGGCCTATATATATATATATAAGTGTGTTGAAAATTACAAAACTAACCTCTATGAAAATTCATAACCATCCCAAAGTGGCAATGAAATTACAAAAGCATCCTAAGTGGTAAGCGACCACATCTCTCTCCCTTTATATACAAGTGCGTTGATAAGGAAACCACCTGCTAAAGTCAACTCACTCAATTTTATGGAATTCTCATTTTAGCAAATGGGAAGTAAGGCCTAAAAGTGACAAATTGTAATTTCTACCCTTCGAGCAAGTTCAACCCTTGCTCAAACTCAAAACCAAATTTAAAATTTGAGTAAAAGCACCCAAAATCTGTCTACATTGTTTGAACCAAACCCATATCAAATTGAATTTTACTCAAATTGAGGGATAACCAAACATTTACCCAAACTTCCGACGGCTACTTTGTGGTGGCGTTTGTTGTCGGAAGCCTTCGCCACCATCAAATCTGGTTACTATTTAGTTGCCGGTGGTTAGGGGTGCAAACGAGACAAGCCGAGCTTTGTAATGTTTGAGCTCGACTCGTTAAGTAAACGAAACGAGCCGAAAAATCGAGCTCTATCTCGGCTCGGTCATAATTGAGCCGAGCCATTATCGAGCCAAGCCAAGGTAATTTACTTAAGAAGCCTTCTTAAACGAGCCGAGCCTATGCAATCGAGCCGAGCTTTTACGAGCTCGTTAACTAAACAAGCCTGAAAATCAAGCTCGAGCTCGGCTCGTTTACTTATCGAACTGAGTCGAGCCAAGTCACGAGTTCATTTGTAGCCCTATCAATGGTGGTGTGTTGTTGCTGGTGGTGGTGGTCGACGGTTGTCCAAATTGCGATTGTGGTTTGTCGTGGCCATCTGGATTGTGTTCGAGTTCTCCCAAATGGCTATGCCGGTGGATGGTTAAGTCTAACGACAAGGGCTACCTATCGTGGGTGGTAGAGGAGAGTGGGCTCGTGGTTGTAGAATGGCGGAGAAGGGATGACGCTAGGTTTGACAGTTGATCGAGGCAAAAAAGCAGAAAGTTGAAATAATTGTAATTTTGAATATTTTTTAACCAAAATTGGACAAAAAAAATTGGCTAGCCGTTGGAGTGCCTGATACCAAATTGAGCTTTTACTCAAAATTGAGGTTAAAAAAGAGAGTAAAGGCTGTAGATACTCTTTACTATTAAATATTAATAAATTGTGAACATAAAAACTATTGTTGAACTTCCGTAGAGTAAAATTTGGTATTAGAGCCTCATTCACAATTTAAATGAGCCCAAAGTCCAAGCAGAGCCTAGTTGGACTATGTCTTAGCGGTGTAGGCTTTCTTATCGGCCCAAATTCATTCAGTTCAATCTCTCTTTCTCTCTTTCTTTGAAAGGCGAAAAAAATTTCATTAATTTTAAAATTGTTACAAGATTAATAGAAGCAAGGATAAAATAAAAATGTCTAATCTGAGATCTAATCCAAAAATTGGTAATAAGACAATCAATAGAGCCACAACCGGCAAGCCCACAAAGTCCCACCGGTCAAAAAGCCAGAATTGCATATGATCCAAAAGACACCTAAAACCCACAATGGTCAGATAAGGGCAAAAGCCCAACGGCGACTGTGCTGTTCTCTCTTTTTCTCTTCCCCCAACGGCGACTGTGCTAGCTGCGCTGCGGCCGACTTGCGTTACAGGAAAGGTCAATCTCTTTCTCCCCCTCACATTATTTTCTTTTTTAGCTATTTATACCTTCGTACTATGAAGCACGGGTACTCCGAAAATGTCGCCGTACGAGTACCGGGTACGGGTACAACTGGGTACGGCAAAAATGTACCGGGTACGTTTGCACTGTTTTGGGTACGGCAACGATACTTCTAGGTACTCCGAGTGGGTACTTCTGGGTACGTTTGGACCATTATGTAAAATTTTCAAAACTTTAAGGGGCCCGAATGAAAATTATTGAAACTTCAGGGGTTCATGTGTATTTTTACCGCCAATTTAAGTTAACAGACGACCCAAGTCTTCATCATAGGGCATTACAGAAACAGCAGCAGCCATCTTCAGATACTTCGACCAACGCTGCAACATCATACTCTCTCGGTTAGTCTCTCTCTCTCTCTCTCGCAGTCGCCTCTCCTCTCTCTCTCTCTCTCTCTCTCGCTGTACACTCTCTCTCTCTCTTTCTCTGGTGCAGCTGCTGCTGCAATCTCTCTCTCTCTTGGTTACACACTAAATCAATCTGTTAACGTATTTCTCCCCCTCCTCTCTACAGATCTGAAGTCACGAAGTCAAGGAGAAGGATTGGAGGTTTGGAGCAAGTAGCAACTCTCATCTCCTGGGCCTTCTACAACAACATTGCACTTGTTTGATTTATGCACTTATAACTTTTATTTATGTTGCTTTTTGTCGGTAAATGGGTTTATTATTCTTTTTGTGCAATGGAACATAGTAAAATAGGGGAAAAAAAAAAATTTACCCCACTTTTTCAGGTTTTTGCCGTATCCCGTATCCCGTACCGCGTACCGGTACCCGTGCTTCCTAGGCACATTCGTATTAGCAACCAAATAGCTTTCGGAAAAGAGTGGTTGAAGTGAAGTCGGGATTTTGGTTCTCTAACAACAGATGGCAAGTTTGGATATACTGAATGAAAACGTCGACGCAGAAGAGCCTAAGGTGAAGACAAAGCACAAGGGAAAGCACGACAAGCCGAAGCCATGGGACGACGACCCAAACATCGACCACTGGAAAATCGACAAGTTCGACCCTTCTTGGAACGAAAGTGGCATGCTTGAAGTCAGCTCTTTCTCTACCCTCTTCCCTCAGTACAGAGGTATAGCTTCACCTCTCTCCTTCCTTAAAAACTCTAGGCTCCATTTGGGGGATACGCGACTGAATTTGCAATGATGGGCTTTTCATTTAATTTCATGCTGTAAGATGTTTAGCTATAGGTGGCTTGTGGGTTTAGAGGTAGACAAACCATTATCTTGTTACTATTATAACCAAGCTAGCAGCTCGGGGCTAAGCTTGTTAGTAAACAAGTTGGGCTCGAGTTTTAAGCTCTTTTAGTAAAAGAGCTGGGCGAAGCTCGAGTTGGTTGTAACTCGCCTCCGCTCGTTTGTAGAGGCTCGCCTCGATACTAATCGAGCCAAGCTCAAGCTCGATTGTCACACTCGAATCAAACTCGAGTTGAAGCTAGCCTTACCAAGCTCAAACACCTCAAAGCTTGGGTCGACTCATTTGCAGCCCAACCTGTGGGAGTGTGTATCAAGAATTCAAGTCTCGTCGTAATTTTTTGGATATTTGGTTAGTAAACCCTTACATTACCTAAATAAATATTATAGTAGTTTTATTTATTTATTTATTTATTTGTAGTTCATCATATGAAGCTTCCACACTGAAAAGTGATTCTTAATCAAGCTGTGCAATCTTAATCCGAGCTTTTCAAAGTGATTTTATGTTTCCAAACACCCTCATTTGATAATTAAATCTAAGTTAAACATACCCTAATTCAATTTCCACTTGCCTGTTCCAGATTGTTTTGGATTGATCCAGTGACGATTATGTGGTGATTTTACTGATATGCATGCAATTAATAGAATGTTGTTCTGAAAACTTGGTGCCTGGTAACGTTGGTTGTAATGAACTGTGGTATATGCCTTTATGAATGACAACTTTTGTTCAAGTTTCCTGTCATATAATGGGGATGCATTCAACCTTTGGTGAGGATGTGATACCTCATTAATGCTATAAGCGAAATGAAATATGGTTTTGTTCACATGGTTTATTTTGGAGCATAGGGGCTGATTCACTTTCTATAATCTATGGTGGTTGAGTCGTATCAGTGTGAGTTACAGAAACAAATATTGTTGGGATTGATGTTCCACATGCTACCAACTGAATGAGCATGCTGTTAGTCATTCATGGGCTCGCGATTCCGGTGGAGTGGAATTCTCTCTTCTTACTATGGAAAGGAGAAGGGGAAGGAGGTTGATTAGTCACGTGCTTCAGAGCTACTTCCATTGGATTACATAACTAGTCATGCTGCAGGAAATGTTTTAAAACGAGGATGGAGTACCCAATGATTTGGGAATAGTTACTTGAAACTTCTAGTTAATATCTACTCCATTGTAATCTAGGTTGGATACAGAAATCCACTCTCAATCGCTCTTTCTAGTGTGGGTTTTCGTATCCTGGACTTAAGGAAGGAAAAAGGTGCCCTATCTGCCTTGTTGTGATAAGGGGGCAGTGCCAGTTGGTTGTTTTCAAGTCAAGCTCTGTATCCCTCTCTCTCTTTAGGTTGGCATAATAAAGAAAGAGAATGCCAAGAAACAACACATACCTTTTTCTGAAGGTTCGGGATCGTTAGGGAGCCCCTATAGACGTAAAGACTTGACTTGACTGAACTGGCACTACTCTTTGTCCTTCGCTCCTACGAATTAAGATGAGCACAATTAGAGTATATGTATCAATCCCTAGTTCATATATTCCACTCCCTTTGTAATCTAGGTTGGATACAGCTATCGTAGAAATTTTGCTGTTTTGATTCTATTTTCCATAATCATTAGTACCAGCCTTCCATTTAAAGCCTTTGTGTCAGTCTCATTTCTGAACTACATATCTTTCTTGGTAAAGCTTGGTGGAATGTGAGTGTCATTTCTTATTTTAGTTTGCAGCCCTACTCAATAGGGAGAAGGGCAAAGGAAAAATCTAAAACCTGTATGAAATGGCCCTTCTGATTCAATTAGAGGATTGGTATTGTTGTGTATAACTTTTCATCCTACAATTCCTGTAATAATGCAGTTTTGGGCATTTAGGATCTACCACTTGGATTCTGCGGGAATATAGTGAGTTTTATGTGTATGGATGGATGTGTCTAGCTAAGCACTCACGTGAAACTGCTATATAGCATGGACATGGACACCGAAACGGACACGGGAATTCTAAAAAACGTGTCCACGGCGGAGGACATGGCAAAAAAAATAAATAATAAAAAAAAATGATTATATAAAAATATATTATATATGTATGTAGTAACAGTTTATATACATAGATATATACACTTTTCTTTTGATATGTAAGATATTTATGGTTATATATACGGATACCACATATATAGATGTAAGATATACATACAACTACAGGGATATACCGGCACATATACATACATACATATATGTACATATACATATACATATACAGCGAGAGAGGGAGGGGGAGGGGGAGAGAGAGAGAGTGATATCATGAAAGTCAGAGAGTGTATATATGGGACATGCGTGTCCATGCTGTGTCCCCTTCAAAAAGATAATTTGATTTAAGGGACACGCCATGGCGTGTCCAATGCATGTCCCCCTGTGTCCCCCTAGTGTCAAAGTGTCCTGTGTCCGGGACATGGCGACTTTTGGAAGGTGCTTGATAGCGTGAAAGTATATGTCTTACTGGAATTGATTTTATTAAGATAGCTTTAGTCATCATGAGACTTTTTATTTAAGAGTGAGCCTTTTCCTTGTTTTGTGCAGAAAAGTACTTGCAAGAAGCTTGGCCTATCGTGAAAAGTGCTCTCAAAGAGTATGGAATTTTGGGTGAACTCAATTTGGTAGGTGCTTTTTGTGCTTGTATATATGCTGTTGAAGCTTGTTGATGTAGATGATCATTATGATGTAATAAAAATGAAAAAGAACAAGTTGACGAATGATGGACTTGATAATCCACATGTATTGCATGATCTCATTCAGACATTCTCTGGAAGTTGGAGAATGGGGATCGTGGATGGGGTTTTTAAGAAAAGGCTTGCCCTAAAACAGTGGAGAGGAAATGGAGTCAACACCCTTTAGTCACATGAGACACTTGATAAATCGGCATTCTCAAGCTTTTGGGCATGGAGATAGGTGATTGATCTCCCTCTCAATGATTACTAAAGAAACCCAAATCCCCTGTAATCAGAACAGTGATAGAAAGAGCCATTGTAGCGAGTAGAGCATTATAAACTTATGAGTCCTTGATAGATTTGTTACAAAACTGTGGAAACGAAAGAACTAAGGGGATGTCAGCCCTCCAACTATCCTCCCAGAAGCAAATAGACTTCCAATTTCCAACAAGGCAAGCTGAAATGCATTTCCGTGGAGAACTAGTGGAACAAAGTCCAACTTGTTTTTTAAGAAAGAAAAAAATCCATCTTTAGGGGTTCAAGCGGAATTCGGAGGTGAAGTCGTAACAAGTAACTGATGTCCTAGCTGCTCGTAGCCTCATACGCAATGAAGAAGCAGCTGGGAGGAACTGTTTTGATTAGTTTTGCTAACTTTATCTTATGGAGGATATCTCACAAATGTATATACATTGTGGAAAGGATTTCGTTCCAAAGTAGTTGAGACGTGAGTTAAGAATTAGCCAGGTTTTAAATGAAGTTGATTGTCTGTCAATGTAACCATGAGTAATGTGCATCAATTGGATCTAAGACAGAAAGCATGCCCAGTGGTGATGTAAAACCTTGGGGGTGATTGCAAAGCTATAAAATTTCACAATTAATGATACTGCTAAATTTGGAGATGAGATCCTTAAAGTTGATTATATGGACTCCCTATCTAATGCATCTCAATTTTAGCTAATATGATCTTGGGGCACGATTAATTAACTTAAGAATTACATAATTATTTGGCTGGCTGATTCAAACATGAAAATGACCTGAAAAGCTTCATTTCTGTCACTGTCACGAACTCCACAACAACAACAACAATAACATAACCCATTTAGTCCCCAATAATTGGGGGTATGGGCAGGGGAAGGATAGGAGACAGACCTAACCTTTGGCAATAAATGCACAAAGTGGCTGCTCCCAGAATACCACTGAAACAGATGGATTGGAGACAGACCTAACCTTTGGCAATAAATGCACAAAGTGGCTGCTCACAGAATACCACTGAAACAGTGATCCCCCTATACCGTCGCGTTTGCTGCGGAATCATGCCCTCAAATCAAAGCCAAAAGGCATCAGAGAGGGCAGACCCAAGAATCATTTTGATTTATGTGCACATTACCATGCTTCTTTCATTCAGCATCCAGAGCATTGGCGTTGCAAACTGTCACGAACTCCAACAAATGAATATCCTTCCCTGATGGTTTTATGTATGGAATAGAAGAATCCTTGTCCTTCCAAAGTAGTTGGGACAAGAGTTAAGGGTTTATCGGTTTTTTAGATAAAGTTTGTTGTCTGACTCTGGGTATGGAGGTTTACCTTCCCTTTTTAGTCAAACATATTGACTTGTCATCGGAGGTTTTGTAGCACCCTTTCTAGTCTGTTGATTAAGTGTTTGGTTTGTTGCTCAGGTTGAGGGATCTATGACTGTTTCAACCACTAGAAAGACGAGGGATCCCTATATTATCGTGAAAGCTAGGGATCTCATAAAACTTTTGTCAAGAAGTGTTCCTGCCGCTCAGGTATATCTTTGATGCTTTTTTGTAGGTTTAATTTTGTGGTATATTATATTCTTTTGCTCGGGTTATGCTGATTCAAAATCTCCTTTTCTTCTCAACGTCTGATGATAAAAGAATTTATACAGCTTAACTGATGAGTTTCTCTATTGTTTTCGTCCCTTTGTTTTCTTGAACGACTCCATTGGATATTACTATAGTTGGGATACCTTTTCTGTTTTAATCTTTTCCAGTCTAGATGTTATGTTCCATCAGGTACGAAGTGATTTTCTTCCATTTGGTGTTGCGCTCAAGGACATTTTGGTGTTGTAGGCAATCAAGATACTGAATGATGAAATGCAGTGCGACATTATCAAGATTGGCAACTTAGTCCGCAATAAGGTGCATATTTTGAGTTAGAATTATCGCATATACTCAACTTAGAATTTTCAGAAGTATGCGATGTCTTGATGAGATGATTATTGATTGAGGAGAACATTTCTTATTGAGAAAATTCCATTTTGTCATATGACATTACTGAAATGGCTGGGTTAGTTGTGACTTGTGAGGGGTTTTGTTGCCAGCCATAAAGTTTTTGCTGATCTGAAACTTATGGAATTAGTTAGATATTCAAAATCTTGAGAAAGCTTTGGATGGTTATAATTCATTTTATCATAGTTATATAATGGTGAAACATGGATAAGGAAACAAAATTAAATTGAAAAGATAAAAAGAATGCATGGATATTATAGATGCAACTTAGTTGATTTTTGTGATGCTGGAATATAATGCAATCGAAGAAGATCCGGTAATTTCTTCGAAAGTGGAAGAGGTGTTCAGAGTCATTATTATCTTTTGCAGGAACGATTTGTCAAACGAAGGCAACATCTTGTGGGACCCAACTCATCCACTCTGAAGGTGTGTGAACTCGGATTCTCCACTCACCTAATTATCTTTCTCCTGAACCCTGTCCTTTCTTTTTCCTTCTCCTTACGGAGAAAAATGCTTGGCCGCAGTATGATGTCTTATATTATGTTTATACCTAAGAAGCACGGACACGTCTACCAGCCTCACGTATCCTTGTCCGGCACGTGTCGGAAACGGACATGACATAACACTGTCTGGACATGCGTAAAAAACGCCTAGAAATCACCTAAATTTTTGTTACATTTGTTTTACTAGTACACTACACGTCGACACTTTTGTCACCCGTGGAAGGACACAATAGGAGGTTAAATGTTATCTTTAAAACTTTGTCCAGAGTTCAAAATTTCAATTCATGGTTAGCTCATGAATACTCACACATTAACTGCTGATTCATATCATCATAATGGTAGTACTTTTTGAAATGATGTTTTTATCTTTGATTAAATTCATAACATACCTCTATAATACTAAAATATTAAAATTTACGTTTTGTTCGGCTTGTCTACAACGTGACATATCCACATGTCCGTATCCTGTGGTGTCCGTGTCCGAATCAGTGCTTCTTAGGTTAATACCCATTCCATGAAATACTTTGCAATGTGTGGGATTTCTATCTTTGCTGCATAGCTCACAATTTTCTGGTAGTGCAGGCACTGGAGATTTTGACAGGTTGTTATATTCTTGTCCAGGTATATTTCTATGATTGTTCCCTTCAGTTGAATAACCATAATTGCAGAGTCATAGTACATTTTTTTTTTGTTGTTGACTTACAACTTTAATCATCGCCAGTAGTCCAATGTGTTTGTCAAATAGTGACTTCATTCCCCTTGTAATCGAGTAGGGAAGCACCGTTGCTGCTATGGGTTCATTCAAAGGTTTAAAACAAGTCAGGAAAATTGTGGAGGACTGCATGCTGAATAAAATGCATCCAGTATACCACATCAAGGTGAAGTTGCTACTGCTTAGTTTTTGTTCAGTCAGTATTATTTGCTCTTCTGAACTGCTAATGTTTCCTTGTTATAATGTGATAGATCCTCATGTTGAAGAAGGAGCTCGCAAAAGATCCTGCACTTGCAGATGAGAACTGGGACAGGTTTCTTCCGAAGTTCAAAAAGTATGATATATTCTGTCTTGGCCTATGTATATGCAGACATTATGCATGAAACATTTTTTAGTACTTCAGAAGTTATATTTTCCATCACTTGAATGTCATTTTCAGGAAAAATGTTCAGCAAAAGAAAATTAAGAGCAAAGAAAAGAAACCATATACACCTTTCCCTCCTCCACAACAACCTAGTAAGGTAAATTACACTGGTTGCAGTATAGATCCAAATCTTCAATATATTTCGCTACCACTCTCTCCTGGTTTATTTGCATGAAACATTCATTCGGGAGGACTATTTTGGTTTATTGTGTTTGTTAGATTGAACTCATAAAGATATTGCTAATCGGGTGAGTATTGACTTGTTTGGTCACAGTTCAGTTTCAAGACCTAGTATGAATTTCCAAATCACACGACTTAGAAATGGCCGGATATGGGTTATTCATATGTTCATTTATTGTAAGCAGTCAAGGAGTAGTAGAGCTATGACCTCAGACATTACATTTATTCTTTTTTTCTAGTAACAATCTAAGGCAATTTTCTATTCTTCTGTCTTTTGTTGGGTAAGAAACTCATGATAAGGCCACATATCAATAGCAGGGGAAAAATGCGAGTCTTATACTTTGAGTCTACTGATTTGTTTCGGGGGTTTATTCTTTTGTTTTTCTGCGACAGCTGTTTTATACCATATATCCTATTGTTAACCTCTCGAATGAGTTTTATTGTAGAAGCTTTCAATGTACATCTGTGGACAAATTTTTTTTTTTTTTTGATGAAGGGACAAATCTTTTTTACTCACGGAGATATATTCGTTTCACTACGAAGATAGTGTTCTAGTCACTTTTGCGGCCTTGGTTGTTTTGCGAAATCTAGGAGTATCAACTTGCATGTACTGGGTCGTGACTAATTTTTAAGTCAACCCCTAAGAAGCTGGTTTACGGCTTAGCATACTTCTCTCTGCTGACCCTCTTGTGGGACCTTTCTTATGAATGATGCAATCTGAAAAATATTCCCGAAAGAATGAACCCCGTTACTTATTCTTATGACACGATAAATATAATCAAATCTGAAGCAATCTGTATTTTTTTTTCTTCTTCACTTTGGTTCTTAAGGGGAACAATTCCGGGAATTACCTGAATTGGGAACAATTGCTGAAATGCTAAAACTTACGTTCAGTCTCCATCATGTGGTTTGGTTTTCTCAAACATCTGTGCATCATGTTATTTGATCACTAAAAGTTCTAGATTCTTTTCAGATTGACATACAATTGGAAACTGGTGAGTACTTCTTAAGCGACCAAAAGAAGTCAGCAAAGAAGTGGCAGGAAAAGCAGGAGAAACAAACCGAAAAAACAGCTGAAAACAAAAGGAAAAGAGAAGCAGCTTTTGTTCCTCCAAAGGTTTGTTTCTGGACTTTTGTCATGTGCTTATTACCTTTTGTTTCTGGCAAGTGCATTTTTGTAACCCAGTTGCGGCTGTGCCACCACAGGAACCCATAAGGCAGGATATCGGCACATCCAATGGTGAAACGAACGATGTGACTGCCATAGCCATGTCTTTAAAGGTAACAAGATCCTGAGACTTCTAACTTCTCCAGACAAAGATCTTGTGCTGTGAGAAGTGCTGAAGAGTCCATTCTTGTATTATACAGACTTTTTGTTGTGTTAATACTCAAAAATTTGTGTTGGCAGAAAAAGGCCAAAGAGTTTGGAAAGCAGAAATCTATGGAGAATATTGATGCTGAAAAATATATCGCTTCTGGAGACCTACGTTCAAAGAAGAAATCCAGGCACTCTGAGAAATAGGTTACTGAATGAGCTAGCTCGTCAAACTGTCACATGCCATGGGACTTGTATCCTATTGAATAGATTCAGGCAGAAGTTACGCATAATGATTGTTTTATTCAACCGTTGTTCATGTGGGTTCAAACTTTTTCCTTTCCTAGGAAAACTGTTATTGAACTGTTGTTCATGTGGGTTCAAACTTCTTCCTTTCCTAGGAAAACTCTCTCAGGGCATTAACACCCCCAACTGTTGAAGAGATTTTTGTATCAGCTTATATCACTAAGAATTTTCCTATCACTAAAGGTTGTTCACATTTCGTTGTTGTTTCTCCCATGTACTCAGAGGGATGTTCCTCGATGTTTCCTTAGACTTGCACTGGATAATGAAGTTAAGCTTCTTTCGATGATGAGTCAGAACTAATGGGCTACGAAAGAAAAAAATAAACCATGTTGGATTTACAGATCAAACTGATCCAAGCACACCTCCATACAGAAAATATTGAACTCTGATGCCCCGTTAGCACCAACTTGGCTTTGCTCCACTCCCGGCTTATTGGATATTCAAATCATCCTGGGTTTCCATATATTCCAGCACACTATTGCAAATAATCAGCGTATCCCATTTCTCCACGTTCTTTCCGATTTTCTTTGCTCCACATCTCGCCAAAACGCGTTGTCTTATCATCTCTTACGGTCTGAATCGAAAAGGGGATAGCAGCCACACCCTTGCAGCCTTCTCACATTGAAACAACACAGGAGTAGTTTTAGGTTCCACACCACACGCAGAACACATTCTATCCACCGGGATTTTGTTGTGAAATAACTTATTGTTCCGAGGGACAATACAATGTTATTCTGTCATTTCCACACAAATCCAAATCTTCACGGGAGCCTTAATACGCCAAATCCTCTTCCATTGGCCTTCACCCTTGCATTCCCCCCTTGTCTGTCCTTTGATCTCTTGATTAGTCTTGACAATGTACCAGCTCTTTGCCAACCACAAGCTGTTTTAACCGAAAATCACCCTTGCGAATTCCGCCTCCAAATTCTGCTATCCATGAGACCTGTCTGACTAATGGGAATCTTTAGTACTTGGTCTACATCTCGCTCTAGAAACAGTTCTCTAATTAGATCCTCTCTCCAGATTTTGTGTTCAGCAATAATTAAATCACTCACTTTGGACCATCTCTCATCATGGGGATTGGGAAAAAGGACATAAAGGGTCCATAAGCAATGGGTCTATTTGATTACTCAAGATCATAAATTTTGGTCACATACAGGTTCATCAAACCTCCTCTACTACATTTAAGTTTTCAAAGGCTACCACAGGGCACAGGCCTTCTAAAAAACCAAGATAAGAAGAATCCCCACGTTTTTGCCAAAAATGCTTACCTCTTGGTCACAATAAAACACATCCATCAACCAAAACAGACATAATAGAAACAAAAACTACGCTATGAAAAACCAAAACATTATCCTGCAAACAAAACCGATAGAAATAGTTCAAGAACGTAATATTCTAAAGACCCAAAACTCGTCCATACAATAAAATGCAAACATAAGACCGCGGGAAACAATGCCCAGGAAACCAAATGTACTCCACAGACAACTGAAAAATGAGAAATTCAAGCGAATACAAAACAAAATTATATTGTCCACCATTACTTTTGTCAACCACTCTCTCGTGAAGAGGCCGAACTTGTAGCTTGGATTGCATAATCTGACAAGTAAGAACCTACAGCTTGTCCTCGAACTCAGACAGCGGTGTCATCTGTTCCTTCAACCCCTTCCTCTTGCGAATATCCGTCACAAGGCCGTGAGCCTGAGACCCAGATTCCAACGGATCAGACATCATCATATCCCAATGATCAAACACGCACTGCGGAAAAGCCTGGCCTGATGTCGATGCCCTCAAAGTGCTAGAGAAACCAAACGACTCCACGACAGGAAGGTAAGCCTTGATGTTGTAAAGAGGGGTACCCGGCCTCTGCATTTCCTCAAAAACATGACCACGCTTTTGATTCAAAACACTGTAAATTCCCCCTAGAGCTTGTTCTGGCGCTTGGATCTCCACCAAGTACACAGGCTCCAGAAGTCTGGGCTTGGCAGTCAGCTGGGAAGCATAAATGACCCTCCGGGCAGTTGGAATGACCTGCCCACCTCCTCTGTGAATAGCATCAGAGTGCAAAACCACATCACAGACCTCAAAGCATATACCCCTCATGTTTTCTTCTGCTAGTGCCCCTTCTTTTGACGCCCACTGGAACCCAGCAACGACAGAATCCTTGATTTCATTCAGGTATTGAACTCCCTTACACATATCCACAACCATGTTAGGCCCAGTGGTTTCGGGCCCAAAACACCATATCTTTTTCGCGAGATCCTTGTCCCAACCGAACTCTTCAGATAAGATTTTAGATCGTACCTTGGGGTCATCCCTTGGGCCAATACGTCCATCATCAATGGCCTCAGCTAGGCCTTCCTCCAAGGGCCTAGCTTCCATGTATAGACGATTATGCTTGTTTGGCGACTTGCTCATGACAGTGCGTGACGACTTCTCCAGAACTGTCTCACGGAAAGATACAACAGGATCTGACTTTATAATTTCAGCTCCACCCATGAAATCGTCCACTAAATCCTTCAGACAGATCTCAAGGTGCAGCTCTCCAGCACCAGCAATGATGTGTTCCCCAGACTCCTCAATTGTACAGACCACCATAGGGTCAGATTTAGCCAGACGTTTGAGGCCTTCAACAAGCTTGGGCAAGTCAGAGGCAACCTTGCACTGAACAGCCACACGGACGACAGGTGAGACTGAGAACTTCATTGCTCGGATTGGGTGGGCATCGACTTCCTTCTCATTCGTCAAGGTAGCATTCTTAGTGATATATTGGTCCAAACCAACCAAAGCCACTGTATTCCCACATGGTACGTCTTCCACGGTTTCCTGCTTCTTCCCCATCCAAATAACAGTTCTTTGCACACTCTTGACATACAAGTCCTTCTTCTCTCCGGGGACATAGTTGGGACCCATGATTCTAACCTTCACACCAGTCGACACTTTCCCAGCAAACACACGACCAAAGGCAAAGAATCTTCCCTTGTCAGAAGCAGGAATCATCTTGGACACATACAGCATGAGAGGCCCCTCGGGATCACAGTTCCTAATTGCATTCGCATACTGATCATCAAGAGGTCCCTCGTACAAATTCTCCACACGATATTTTTGAGCAGTGGAAGGAGAAGGGAGATGGAAGATCATCATTTCAAGGAGGGCACTGCTTGCCGGAAGCCAGGTCTGCATGACACGCTTCATCAGCGCTTTCCCCATCAATTCCTTCTCGTCTGACTTCATTGTGACGCCAAGCTTCTGCAACATGGGCCACAGCTTATCTTTCTGGTCATTCATGCAAGTGTTGATGATCTGCTTAATGGGTTCATAGCAGAACTGAACAAATCCACGCTTGCAAGTAGCAGAGCCAGAATTCTTGGTGGTCCACTTTTTGGTGGCAGGGTCAAAGAAGTTTTCACCCCAAAGACGTTCCATCATCTTAGACTCATCAACACCGAATTTGGAAGCATACATCTTAGCAAAATTGGTCAGAGTGAAAGCCCAACCGTGCAACCCAGCTGAGAAAGCAACTGTTCCTTTCTCAGGGTAAACCATAACGTCACCAAGGAGGGGATCCTCGTACGTGGCCATGATCACATTAGCATTTTCAATCACTCTCTGGAATGTCTGGTAAGCCTCCTCTCCATCAACCTGGAGCTCAAGGAAGCACCTGTCCATCTTGTTAACAGTTAAGACAGGCCGGATCCTTTCACCCAAAGCCTGTCGGAGAACAGTTTCTGTTTGGACACAGACACCCTCAACACAATCAACCACCACAAGCGCACCATCAGTAATGCGAAGGGCAGCTGTGACCTCAGAAGAAAAATCAACGTGTCCAGGAGAATCAATTAGATTGATTAGATACTCATTCCCATTACGCTCTCCTTTGTAGCTCTTTAGTGACTCATCAGACATCTCATAGTACAAAGAGATGCCAGTAGACTTGATGGTGATGCCACGTTCAGCTTCATCTGCCCGGGTATCTGTCATCCGGACATCACCAGCAACTTCTTGAGCAATGATACCAGCAGCAGCCACAAGCGAATCAGTAAGTGTCGATTTCCCTGAGAGAAATAAGAAAGCAATTGTGTCAGTATGGTATAAAATGAATATATTTCAGGAACTCCCATTCCATTAAGGTATTTATCTTGCTTTCATTGCATGGTTAGTTTACATCAAAATGATGAGCATGAAAACACCATCCCTTCAAATCAAATCAAATAAAAGAAAATGAAGAATATAAGAAATTCAGATCAATATTACTCCAATACAGGTGGCAACCACATTTCTGATCACACAACTGAAACTCATACAAATGATTGGAGGAACACTAAGGATCAAAATTCAAATGCAGTTTCTCCATTCATAAAAGATTTCCAAAGGTTAACTACTCTACGCTCAACAGCACTGCAAACTTTGTGATAATAAAGCCTCCATACTATGAGACACATCAAAGTCGGATAGCTTTCATACCATGATCCACATGTGCAATAACAGACATGTTACGAATGTTGTGCTTGTAGTCCATAATCCTACGAAGCTCATCAGCTGTGAACTTCACCTGCACAAATTGCATGAATCTATCCATTAGAACACTATCAACTCTTCAGAACTTCAGACAACAGAAGCTGATACGAAAAAGAAGTCAAAAGACTCAAAACAAACAACTTACCATCTTGACTACTCTTAACTACAACAGCAGCACAGTTCTAAAATGAAAGATGATCGTCCCAGAACACCTGCAATCCACGTGATAAAAATAAAAAATCCATCAGAAAACAATCCAGCAGCTGAAACAGGTTAGCTTGAATAACAATAATATCCAGCTTAAGCACAAGGTAAACAAAAGGCCTCAACAAGACTAAACAATGATGCCATAATCATGTACACAAACCAACTGCTCCTTGGTGAAGACTTAGCATAATACAAATGCAGTAACAACTATAAAACATTAGGCTCTGATACATGAAATTGCAATGTTATAAATGATATCAAGACATCAATGAAATTCGACAACTGAATCCTCGTAAAGTATATTCGCACTTATTCAGTCTGCAACTATCCTCTCCCATGACAAAAAAACATAGAAATACAAAATATGCATAACTGGTGCTGCATCTTGCACAAAACATGTCATAAATAAAAACAGATTGTCAGAATAGAGAGCCTGCTACCAAACTAAGATCATATAGATTTCTGAAAATAAACAAAAACATCCACAACAAAGAAAACTTGAATCAGACGCATGGGGTTATACTTATATCCTGAGCTGTAAAAATGCAAAAACCGGTCCAATGAATAACACATCATCATTCTCCGCAGCCAATATCAAGCATTTCCATCAGAGAGATGAATAATTAGTTAGTGTAACGCACCAATACACTATTCAAACCGAACTCAGATTAGATTTACATGAAATTGGATGAAAAAAGCAGCTTAGATCCGAAATCTAACATCTAGGCTTCGAATAACACATCAAATGAAATACTTACAAGAACACCGCCATTAAAATTGAGCAGAACATAACAGATTCTGTCAGGCGTACAAGTTACCAAATCAAAACAGGCAACTCATATGCTCATAGCTAGGTCACAAAAAAGTATCATATACAGATCCAATGACAAACAAGGTGAAAAGCTTCATGAAAACGCAGGCTAGTGATAATAAAACAGATCGAAAACAGGATACTCAAATAAAATAGAATCCATCGGTCAAAGCGACGAAAATTCAAGAGGAACACGTAGTTCAGTGAATTCGATCGGAAAATAAACTAGAAGAGCCAAAAAATTACCAGATACAGGCAAAAACAGATAGATCAGAGCACCCATCAGAAATACGAACGATAATAGATGCATCAATCATACGAACTCACACTTATGCATAGACAAATTCATGTATATATCAAGCGAGAAGAGAGGAGGCTTACGAGAGAAACAGGAGGCGGCGGCGAGGTTACAGAGAAAGCTCTCAGTAGTAGGGTTAGGTTACACTGACGATTGCTGGGAGGGAGAAAATGAGGATACGATACCCAAATATATAAGGCTAGGGTAACACTGTGGTTTCTCTTCTCTACGGTTGGGATTGGAGCTGTTTGTACAATTGTGTGACGCCCACGTGTCCAATATCAAGGAGGAATCATCCTATGCGGAGAGCATATTCGAGGGGGGTCTGTGGGTCACCCTAAAAAGGGTGTTGACACTATTATATGAGTTTTTTTTGGGAGATTGAACTGATCAAAGATAGAAAAATTGATGATTGGATCGGAAGCCCAACGGGCTCTCACAGTGGGCTGGAGTTTGAATTTGTGTTCGCTTGTTAAAAGTTCGTCTCAAATCATCTTGTACCATAAACAAATTAAGATTGAATATTTTAAACTCTGCTTAAACTAAGATTGAATATTTTTGAAGCTCGTTATGCTGTTAAACTCTGCTCAGATAAGTTATTGTTTGGTTTATTGGACTTACACTGTTTAAATATGAGGGAATAACCAGCCGCTCCAGTTTTCTTACACAGTGCACCGCTCACTCCTCTGACAAATAGAAAAAGCACCACGCACTCCAAAAGGCAGTCCACACCTAGGACTCTTTGCAGCCCAAGCAAATGTACTGTCTACACCGAAACCTCTGACAAAAGCGGCAGAAAAGTCAAACCCCATGTGTCGTCTCTCTCTCTCTCTACCCACCCCACCTAAGCCCCAGGGTATCATATAAAAGTGCCTAAACTTAAACCCTAAGGTACCCTATGAAAGTGCCTAAAATCCTAGGGTACCCTATGAAAGTGCCTAAACCACTAAAAACCCTACAATAGGAAAGTGCACCCTAAACCTAAATCCTAAGATACCCTATGAAAGTGCCTAAACCCTAGGGTACCCTATGAAAGTGCCTAAAATGCTAGGGTACCCTATGAAAGTGCCTAAACCACTAAAAACCCTATATCCAACTTTCAATTGATTATTTTCATAATTGACTTTTAATATTTTGGAATATACTATGTAAATTCTAAAATGTACGGTCTAAATTCTAAATGTACAGTCTAAATTCTAAATGTACGGTCTAAATTTTGAAACGTACATTCTAAATGTACGGTCTAAATTCTAAATATACAGTCTAAATTCTAAATGTACGGTCTAAATTCTAAAATGTACATTCTAAATGTACGGTCTAAATTCTAAAATGTACATTCTAAATTTAGGGTACCCTAAACTTTAGGGTACCCTATGAAAATGCCTAATCCTAAACCTTGGGGTATCCTATGAAAGTGCTTAACATCTTAGGGTACTCTATGAAAGTGCCTAAACGTAAGAGTGATTGACCTTAATGGAGTTAGTGGTAATTAAAAAGAATGATTGGAGTTAGTGGTAATAAATATTTGTTTTTTGTATTGGCATGTAATAAAACCTTTAAATATTTGGTTATTCGAGTTCGATTTTTGAACAGCTTGATTAAATCACGTTTGGAAACGATTTTGCTGTTTAATCAAGCCCAACTTGAATATAGTATATTAAAGCTCGTTAAATTTTCAAACCAAACTTGAACAATTTGATCGGTTTGTGTATTAGCCCGATTAGATTGATTAATTCGGAAAACCAATCCCACGGACTCTTGTCTATTAGCATTCAGTAGGTGATCAATAACAATGAAATTAGCTTCTATACTAGGTTGCATAGCTAGGTGCAATAACAAAAGAGCAGAATTGTTAAATACACCATGGAATGGCATGACCGTGTCGCTCCCCTTCATAATAGTATCTTGCATTTCCAATCAAAGGTAGAAAACTTTTCTTATCTTGTGTTCTACTTAACTGTTGCAAATTCAAACAATTTGGAACGGAGAAAGAAATGAGAAATCATTCGAACCAAACTATTCACCATTATTCCAGACATAAGTAAACTAGGAGGAAACACCAAACCAATTCAGGCAATCGTAGACTACTGAGTTCTGAACTCTTCAACACTAATATGTTGATTATACCACAACAAAGCTTATCAAAGTACATTTGCCAAAATCTAAGAATTCAATGCATTGCTGCAAACATTCTATGATTCTAATACAACAGATATCCCATTCCCAAAATGCCGAAATCATGCGAAAAATTTAGGAAGTATCCTAGTTCCTTTTTCTCATGACAAGAAAAGAGAAAGGAGTTCCTACAAATTAAGTTGGTTAGACTCTCACATAATCCAACCATATGGGTTTCACATATGGAATTCCTAATATGCTACTTTGTTTGCTTCAAAAGGCTGGAAGTTTGGAACTCAGCATCATCTTTAATGAAACTCCACCAAATGTAGGTGAGGGGGATAGTAGTGGCGTGCCAAAGAGCATGGGCATCCACAAATCCTTCAAATGGAGGGAAATCATAGATCTCTAGGAGCATTGTGAGGCCACCTCCCACTGCTACCACCCATAACTTCCACCTAGAAGGATGGCGAGTGACACCGGCTCAAATTACCCAAATGAAAAGTTGAGCCACAGCTGTGACAACACACATTTTCATGTTCCACCCTGTCGACATTTCAAAAACTTCACAGACCATTAGAACAAGCATCAAGCCTGTGTCCATTAGATCAAGATCACAAGACAAATGTAGAACTAAAAAGGAAAGGAACTTTAGGTATACGATAATCGCTCAAAAAAAAGAAAGGAAGTTGGTGCATCTCAGAGTAGATGGATAAGGGGATTATACCATAGTCAAGTTGATAGTTGTTGAGGTAAAAGATATAGGTCGTTACAAAAGCAATCAGAGAAATAGAACCCATGACTCTGGCGGCCTCTTTTGTTACAAAGAAACTTCTTAGAATAGCTAATAATTTTGAGGTACCTTATGGGCACGACTATAAGCACAATAAGAACAGTGGTAAAAGCGGGCACGACTATAAGAACAATAATAGCCAATAGTTTTTTAAAATCTCACAAGTGTAGTTAATCTAAATATTTCACTCACACCTTAGTCATGGGTTCTACAAATTTTCAATGCTTCGATTCTTTTGAATTTCTCTCGAAGCAAAATTGAATCATCTGTTAGAAAATGAATTTTTACTACTCTTGTTAGAATTTATCTTCTGATCTATCATGTTTTAAAATCTTGGAAGTGTAGCTTATAAAGTCAAATCATGAAATTGAATTTTTGGCTTTCATTCTCATTTTTGGTTCTTGGCATGTTTATCTCTTCTTGAAGAAGAGAGGAAAGAGAGGAGAAGGAAGGAGTGTGGGTTAGAGCATCCCCAACAATAACTCCTCAAAAAAGTTCATGAACACTACATATCTATTATAGGTTGACACATTTTCTATCAAAACTCCAACAACACTCTCTATTTTACATATCATTTATTATTATATACATTGTTCTTCCTTTTATCCTTTCTTTAATCTTTTTTGTTTAATTTGGTGAGAGAGAAAAATAGGTTTGTGCCAAAAGAAAAGGAAATAGAAACAACAGTTTATTGTTTGGTGTTTGTACAGTGGCTCCTCATATCTTGCTCCATGCGGAGAGGAACTATTCACGAAGTAAACTACTTACCTGCTTTAGGTAGGCTGTTGCAGCACGGATTCCCTATTTCCTCCCCATTATAAGGCAAAACAAGCAAGTAGAGAGGCCGTTGGGCCTGCTCTTAGCAAGTTAGGTGAGCTAATGAATTTAAACGATATTCTTTGACGAGGGGTGTTAGTATAAGTTTAAAGAACCGAGGGGTTCTCAGTGAGATTTTAACAGAATACAGGCGGTGTTATTGCAGTTTACCCGTATAAAAAAGTGCGGCAACCAATCGTCAGCAGTTATTTGTGGGCCTATGCCTTTCTGCAGGTGGCTCATAGTTTGGAGACTGGGCCTGGTCCTGGGCCTTCATCTTCAGTAGCGTGGATATTCACTGGACTTCATTCCAGACTTTAGGAAGCCTTTAGGAAGCCCACGTCCAATTCCCTTCTCTGAGCTGAATATTGGGCTCTCAGCTGAATATTGGGCTACTTACTTAACAAGAGGGAAAAAGGAAAACCAGAGTATAGGGCCGTTTCATTTTCATTTTGCCCATACTAGTCGTAGCATCTCTAACCCTTACTCATTTTTTTAAAACTCAAAGCTTCATTTGCTATGAAATAATCCAATGGAAAAACCCAAATCCAATCATAAATTTGCATGAAAGCCTCATTAATTAACAACATGATTGTAAATTTGAGGAGAAGAAACAACCTTGCAAAAATTTGAATAAAAATTTGAGTCTCCATAATTTGAGTAAAACTCAATTTGATATGGGTTTGAGTAAATGAGTGGATTTGAGGGGTTTTATACAAATTTGAGTTCGAGTTAAAAAAGGGTAAGGAATAGAGAAGCTCTTATTAGTTGATTACTACTATTTTTCCTACATCATGTTATTTAAAATGGCAGAGCAAAATTTTTTTTTAGGGCAATAATGAGAATCACTTTTGTCAAATAACGCGTTTCACAAAGTGGTTATACCAAAGAGAGGTAGCCCCTTTATATAAAAAATCTAAACGAACCAATTTACAAGGTTTGGACGGAAAAACATACAAGGAGTTGAGACTCTGTCTATGTGAGATGACATATTCCCAATCCTTGCATTTTTGGTTTGACCAACACCAATTTGTCATGGATTGGATTTCGTTGTGTGAGTTCCGATTTTTTCAACAGTGATGGAGGCGGCGACAACTAAGATGCCGGATTTTTCCAACACCATCCATGAGAAAAATAATAGTTTTCAATACCGGAGCTTCTTTTTAGGCAACTCTCGTTTTCTGTTTGTGTTTTTTGTTCATATATTTTAGACCTTGTTCTCTATTTTCTATTTTTTTTTTGTGTTGTTGTAGCTTTTATTTTTCTCTGTACAATGGAGTTCTTGCACTTACACTCAAACAGAAAAATTAACGATTTTCCTGAGAATAATGTATAATGTACTAATGCACGGTATCTGTTGACTTGATTTTGGGATCGTAATTTGTAATATCAAATCTTACCAAAAATTTTAAACAGGTGAAACGCTAATGTGCCCTTTTTATTTTTATTTTTTGTGGTAAATCGGAAATATATTAAACGACTAGGAGGAAATGTTGGCTTGCATCAGAAGTGCAGCTGGCTGAGTACACAAATAGATAAACATACTACTAAGCAAAAGCTAGTCCAGGATTTGCCTCAAGTTCAGGCTATCCCGTATCAGAAATTCTCTTTAAGGCAGGGGTGGAGATGGAATCACCACCAAATCATCATTCTGTTCAGCTCCAAGGTGCGCTAGGCAGTCCGCGCATTCATTAGCAGATCTCGAGATGTGATTGAGGGTACTTCCAGTTAGGGAAAGAAGGTATTTTCCATCATTCAAGATGTTGCTTTGAGGGTGATTCGCGTTAGCTCCTTCGTTGAAAAGTATAACAGCAGTTTGAGAGTCAGATTCAATTTGGATATTAGACCATCCCTTTTCTAGTATGATGGTGAGCCCTCTGTATATTCCCCAGATTTCAGTTTCTAGGCTGGACGTTGCTTGCATTTTACTGTAGAAACCCAGCTCCCATGAACCACCTTCATTCGTGAATTACCCACCAAAGCCAGCCTTCCTTGTTGTCTCCATCCAACACCCATCGGTGTTTAGTTTGAGGGTACCTGTATTGGGGGGGAACCAAGGGATTAGTCTATGGTTATGCGGGCCAGGAGCAAGAGGAGAATTAAAAGCCTCCACTATTTCGGTAGCATAGGAACGCGATAGCTTGGAACTCACATTTGGCATCATGTCAAAGTAATCAAAACTTTTTCTATTACGATCTTTCCAGATTTTCCAAATCGTGGTGCAGAAGATGACATTCCAAGGTATCTCCGTCCCTAAACTAATGAGTTTTTTCTTTTTCATGTTAAAGGAAATCCAATCCGGAGTGGAACTAATAATTCTTTCTCTCATCAACCGACCTGAGGGAAATTTTTCCCAAAGCACAGAGGCTTTAGGGCATTCCCTGAACATATGCTGTAGGCTTTTCGGTGGGGAATTACATCTTGGACATAGGTCCGACGATGTCATTCTTCTACCAACACGAAGGAGATTAGTGGGAAGCTTGTTGTGGATGATAAGCCAAATAAAGGTTTTGAGTTTTAGTTAATCAAGTAAATCATTGGATGATAAGCCAAATAAAGGTTTTGAGTTTTACTTGATTTGAAGCAGAAGTTTTTGAGTTAACTTGTTAATCATTTGCAGATGAATTTACTTGATTTGAACCAGAAGTACTCAAGTAAATGTTGAAATATCAGCTGCTCTAGCACATATTACATTGGCTTTCTTAGCCAGCGATCATCCGGCCGGTTCGACTCCTCGGCAGCTGCGCATATCGAATTTGTCCCACATCGGTTAACTATCACTTCTAAAACTAGTATTTGAGTTTGGGCGCCTTTCCATGCATGGCCAATGGGCACTGAGTTGGATGCTTTAAGCCTTTAACAATATCTTTGGTGTTTGGTTGAAATTTTTAGGGTCCGGATTTCATGTACCCATCGGATATGTAAATGAAAAAAAATGGGGTACAATTTTACGAGAGTGTGATACTTACTCTCATCCAATGATAAATGATCCCATGGGGGAATATACCTTATATGGGATCGTATATTCGATATTTATTAGTTTCGACAAACAAACAACTCATCTGGTGACCATTGAATTAGATACATGCACAAGGGTCGTAACATTAACTCCTTTTCGCCAAAGTTTTTGGTGACATTTTTAAATGGTCTTTTTTAATGGTTTTCTTTTAATTTTATAATTTTTAAATCATATTGTTTGACTTGATGAACGAATAAAAAAAGAGTATATAGCCAATTTGAAACAATGAGCATACAAGATGGTAAAACGACACTTAAAGAAAGACAGTTATTTAGAGTGTCTTTCTTGCACTAATTTTAACCCAAAGGGACCTAATACACCACCTCTAATCGGCCAAGGCTCTATTGGTTTGACGGATCGTTCCATTTCTTGGTTTTTTGGTTTTTTTTTTTGTTGCCTTTTGCACTAATTTTTACGGATTTCAATGAAAATCATTCCCCTCACATATATCTATTAAAAAGCCAAAAAAAGCCAAAATAAAAGAAACATGGTGCCTTTTGTCTATAGCTTAACAACAACAAATCTTAGAGGAACAATTACGCCCTCTGTACCACAATGTTGGTCTTCTATTTTATTTTGGGATGTCTCAGAAATTTTAGTCAATTTTAAAAAGTCAACTAAAAAAGTGTGTGGGTTCTTTAAATTTACCTTCCATAAATAATTAAAAAATAACTTTATTAATGGGATTCATGGGGGTAATAGTAAAAATTAAAGGTCATTTTCAAGGAGGACATGCATTAAACACTTTTACCCTTAACATATAAAATATTTCAAAGGGACCAATGTTGTGGAACGAAGGGAGTACGAACTTTGTAATCCTACGATCTCAATAGCTTTATATATTCAACACTTCGTGAGATCATCCATGTGCTGGCACATTAATTTATTCCAGCCTGTGAAAATTTTAATGAAACCTTTAATATATAGTTCCTTGATTATTATAAGTTCAATTTGATGTTCATATCTGGTCGATGGAATAATTGGTCCTGAATGGAATATTGGACACAGAACATTATTTACAATGGATATTGTTAATAGACAATTTTTATTGATGTGTTAAATATAAATCTAGCATATCTTTATATACGCTACAAGAAAATCAAATTAGGAAAACATCCATAATATGGAAACCTAGACTCTTAGGAAACACAAATAATATCCTAGCCTAAAACATAACATATCAAAATTTAGAATACATGGTAACATAATATTCCTAATATTATTCTAACATCCCCCTCAAACTTGAGTAGTTCTACGAACTTGAGTTTGAAAAGCTAAGAGTCAGGAGTGAGAAACCAGAAGACAGAAGAGAGAATCAAGAGCCAGGAGCGAGAAACCAAGAGCCAAGAAAGAGAACTAGGAGAAACCATGAGCGAGAAACCAAGAGAAGCCATGTAAAAAAAGGAGCTAGAGAGAAGCAGGGACAATAGAGATCCAGTGTGAAAGTTGAAAGAGCGAGCCAGTTACATGATGTGAGTGCATGACAGACGGTGGCGAGGCTTGGCTGCTCGCCAGAGAGCGACTTTCCCACATGGCCTAGACCTTATAGCTCTAATACCATATTGGATAATTGGATAGATAGTTTCTATTGATGTGTTAAACATAAACCTAGCATGCCTTTTAGGCTATAGACAATCAAATTAGGAAAACATCCTTAATAAGGAAACCTAGACTACTAAGGAAACATGAATAATATATATCATAGTCTAAACTGGAAACAAAATGTTATAACTTGGAGTAATGGTAACAATATTCCTAAGATTATTCTTAACCTATGTCGCCGTACGAGTACCGGGTACGGGTACGGGTACAGCTGGGTACGGCAAAATACATACCGGGTACGACAAAAACGTACCGGGTACTTTTGCACTGTTCGGGTACGGCATTGGTACTTCTGGGTACTCCGATTGGGTACTTGGCTGGATACGTTTGGACCATTTTGTAAAATTTTCAAAACTTTAAGGGGCCTGAATGAAAATTATTGAAACTTCAGGGGTTCATGTGCATTTTTGACATCCCATTTAAGTTAACAGATGACTTGGGTCTTCATCAGTTAGGGCATTTCAAACAGCAACAACCATCTTCAGATCTTCATTTTCTACTCTTTGACTTCGAGCAACACTGCAACAGCATACTTTCTCTGGTTAGTCTCTCTCTCTCTCTCTCTCTCTCTCTCTTGCACTGTACAGTGTACACTCTCTCTTTCTCTGGTGCAGCAGTAGCAGCAGTTGCAATCTCTCTCTCTCTCTCGGTCTCTCGGTTACACACTAAATCAATCTATTAATGCATTTCGTCCCCTCCTCTACAGATCTGAAGTCACAAAGTCAAGGAGAAGGTTTGATAAATGGGTTTATTATTCATTTTGTGCAATGGATCATAGTAAAATAGGGGGAAATTTTTTTTACACTTACGTACCCAATCGTACCCGTACCCTACTTTTTTAGGTTTTTGCTGTATAGCGTACCTGTACCCGTACCGTACATGTACCGCGTACCGGTATCCGTGCTTCCTAGTTCTTAACATTACTTTTTTTTTTTGAACCAAACGTCATTAAAACAGCCCGAAGGCAGTACAAACTTCATCACAAAAGAATGGAAAGAACCAAAACTACCAAACAATCTAGACCCGAGCACAACAGTAGCAAGCTCAATGGTACATACTGCAAAAGCAGACCAACAACAAGGTTAGCTATTAGAACTAGTTTACGACATGGTAGTAGAGGATCTAACAATGGACACATAGTTCAAACCATAAAAAGGCGCAGATGAAATCTGGGACAAAATATCCCACACTGGGGGGGGAGAAAACACTCCCTAAAGAAGAAAATAAAACAAAACTAAAAAAGACAAAAAACTCTGGTATCCATCAATGTTGCCGGAAAAGTTGCCTCTGATCCGGTAAACTTATTCGCCGGAGAAAGAGCCTAGCCACCCATGCATCCCACAACCTCGAAACAGACCCATTCGGAGCGACATCAGAGCAACGGTGGAGAAGAGGGAGGGGGTTAGATCTGGTGGGGTCGGATCTGGAGCAAACGGCGGTGGAAGAAGGTGGTGGCGGACGGCAACAAAGGCGGGTGGAGGTGGGAGTCGGCAACCCCTAACTGATGTAGTAGAGAGAAGGAGGAGAGAATTGATTTTTATAGAGAGAGAGAAGGGAGGTCAGCTGAAAAAAATTCTTAACATTACTTTGTCATGTATAAATGCATGCCATGGAATTATACAATTTTAGAAACTGTGGTTACATGTATGTATAATGCTCGGATTTCAATAGAGTTCAGGGGATCGCAGAGCAGTTCTCAAATTTGACAACACTGATATAGACAGGGACGGAGCGTAGGAGGTGGGCGAGTTGGCACGTGCCTCCCTGGGTCTCCAAAAAAATTATTTTTGTATTACAAGAACAGTGTTATTCTTCAGAGACAAAACATTCTTTCCACCGCCTGCGGAAATAACTTATTCTCTTCTTCAAAACGCATACATATATTATTTTTGATATTAAGCATATTGATAAGTGATTAATTGATGAAAATAGGTAATTGTTTGGTATTAAATATGTTGCTAGATGACAAACATATAAAATATGTATCCTTTCAGGTACTAGAAATAATTAATTAGAACACTTGTACCTTTTCTTTAATATTAATTACTCCCTCCACCATAAAAAAAAAACCTTCAATTTTTGGATAACAATATAAAGCACTTATGTGCGTTATTTCGTACATTTCTTGACACAAAATTGAAGAACTAATTGAAATTTTTATTCAAAAATTGCACGTCATTTTATAATAGACTATCTTTGTGGGATAGAGAGAGGGAGAATATTGATTTTGGGTGCCACCACCGAGTCAGAATCTTGACTCCGTCCCTGGACATAGACATATATATGTATCAACAGTTCCAAGCTATGATTAAAAAGAAGAACAAAAATACTATAAACATTACCATCCGGACACATATTAATCAAAGAACTTGCACATAAAAAAATGTCATGCGAAAAAAATTGCAAATTAACAAAGCTATAACGGATTCACTAAAACCACATATAGTGCTAGTAATTTTACATATGGAATATTGTGTCAGGAGGAGCAGCAAACTCCACAACCGATCCGAGCTCACCCCAATCCCCATACTTGATGAACTCATTCACGTCGGGACTAAAAAAACTCGAGTAAGATGCAACCGACGGTGTTTGACTAGTTATGGAGCTCAATTGGCCTACGACCATCGGATTAGTCATATGACCGACGTGATGATGAACAAAGTTGTTCTTCTTCTTCTGATGATCATGATTCTGTCTAATTACTTGAGGTGCAGATCGAAAATCGATGTAACTTTCATGGCTATGGTTTGAGTCCATACTGCAGGTTTTAGAATTTGCATCGATTGGATTAGTACTTCTTTTAGCAGATTGTTGGTCTCTCCAATCTGTTATGCCCTTTTTGTATGATGTGTTTCGCTTGAAGATTCTGCATAGTGTCCAAACTTCCTGCAGAACCCATGAAGAAGAACAAAAACATAATTAAGAGGACACAAACGAGGTACAGTAAGAAAGCCTCGACATCATGAGATATATTGTAAAAGAAAACATACGATAACATATAGACTAGACCTGTATGTCATACAAACGAATATTAACCTTGCGCATGATGCAAGTCTTTGTTAGTAGCAAAATGTCATGTACTCATTACACAAAATTATATGAAATGCGAGTTGATAATCAACTTTCATGCAGTGCGGGTCACATCCAAAATGAATACTATGATTCTTGGCAGAAGAAGAAATAAGAAAGTAGGGTCACGACCCGATTGAGTCAAACTAGTTGCTTAGAATGGTTATCTTATATCGGAATTCGAACCATTTGATCGATCTCGCATATATCAACAAATATCTTATTGATCGTATTACAAATCAGTTTCTTTTGCTTGTATCACTACACCTTAAGAAATTGTTTATATTTTCAAATATATAATGTTATATATATAATTATAATATGGATCCCGTTTGATAGTCCTAGATGAATTCTTTTAAATCAAGTTTCAAAATTGTAAAAAACATTATAGATTTAAGATATAAGCAATTGGAAATTAACACATAAATGGACAAAATTTGGGAGACATTTTAATTATAGCGGGGGTTTTCGTTTCCTGTAACAAAAAATTTCATGCACATGCACATACCATTTTCTTTCTTTTTTGTGAAAATGGTCAGGCACATACCATTTTCATGAACTTGTCTTACGAAATTTCAGATCATGAAATCGGACTTTTAGGCGTTTGGTTAATGGATTGAAATAAATACAATAGTGATCGGTACACACCATCTCAACCACACCCTCTCTCACATGTGTGGTGGGGCTTACTGGGACCCACTAGATGGGCCCATCACACATGTGAGAGAGAGTGTGGTAGGGAGTGGTTGAGATGGGCACAAAAGGAAAAAAGAAAGAGAGAAAAAAAGAAAAAGAAAGGAAAATGGAAGAATTTCTTACAGCTTCTTGAGCGATGCTTTTGACATCAACATGTTTGGTGCTTTTATCATCGTGATCAGTCGGAAGGCGAAACTCATGCATCATCCAATCGGTTTTGGTTCCCTTTCCGGCACTCCCACGATAGTAAACCAACGATTTCTTGAGTCCAATGCATTCACGGCCTTCTCCGTTGGCCGAATAAATCGGCCTGTCGATGCCCGTTGCCTTCCAAAACCCAGACCCGGTCACTCTATTTGGTCTTATGCTGTTTCTGTATTTCCTACCTCTTTTGCAAAAGAAGTACCATTCTTTGTCTCCCATGCTACTGCCCTCTGCATATTAAACGAAAATATAGATAAATATATTTGGAGAGAGAGAGAGAGAGAGAGAGAGAGAGAGATCATAGGTATACAACAAACACAAAGTGCAATCGCGGAAACAGACAAACATCCTCAAGTTTTAGGCAAGAAGCAGTCTTGCCGGCCTTGGGCACGCCAAGGATGCGGCCGAATCGGGCCGACAAATCCCAAATATTACTTTATTTGGGGGCCGGCCCCCAAATTATGTACTATCTACTGATATGATGTCTATACATAAAATTACTTGAATGGATTTGCTATATCTGATATCCATTGAAAGCGATATGGTGGATACGCTTGATTGTGAGAGATTAGTTATTTCTTTTGCCGTAGAAAATGTAAGAAGAGTGATTTCTAAGTGATTTCTCTTGAATTAATGGAATAATCATTAAGTTTTTTGTACTTATGTTTTTTAGACCTAGTTTTCTAAAAAAATTTAGCAACTCAGTTGTTATTAGCAATCCTAATTTTAGCAAAATTTTAGCACCTAGTGAACTCATTTGCTAAAATCAAGGTTGATTTTAGCAACTCAGTTGTTAAAATCTTTTGAAAACCTCAGCCTTAATACTTGTAATATTTCTCAGATTTTTTTATTTATTTGTATTCTGTTGATGGCCCTTGTTGAAAAGTTCGCTTTGGGCATTTGAAAACTCAGAGCTAGCCCTGGCAAGAATGTTTTTTTGTCTTCCCCTTTTAGCTTCTCATCTTAACAAATATACTCATACACATGCATATCTGATCTGATCCGATCCGATTCGATCCATTCTTCGTTATGTATATATAGACATCTGTGTACTTTCTTAACCTAGCTAGCCTGGAATTCTTTTGTATGAGTTTGGCTACTTCAACGGTTCAACCTATGCCCCGGTTCGGTATGGGTATCGATGTAAAGGTATGCATGGAGTTTGAGAATTGTTTATGGAGGGTGTGTCCCCGATTCATCAAAACTTGCCCCTTCGCCATCGGTGCAATAACTTCTTATTTTGTGCTTATGCATCGATCAGGCAACCTAATGTTTCTTTACTTTCAAACTAAAATAGATTCAAAACGTTGAAGAAGGTAATGATATTTAGCCATATATGTATACTGCAGTAGTGTTTTAAATATTTCCACCAAAAATATTCAACAAAATCGAACTGGCTATCAAGTAAGTTTGATTTCTTTGAGCTGTTAAAAAAACTTTGATCAAAAAGCGTATTGAAGTTCTTGTTGTTTAATGCTTAGAACCCATAAAAAATGTCTAATAAGATGAGTATTAAGTGCATATTTAGGTGAGAATATTCACAAAGAAACTACTTAATTTCCTTCTTTCTTCTGTTTTAATTTCTCTTGGAAAAGAAAACTTAATAAAATTTGGAAGAAAGTGATGGAGTTGAAGAAGTCGGAAGCTAGGAATTTATAATTAGGCGCATATAGAGTAATGAATTAAGAAGTAGTACGTTGATGAATGATTATACATACTTGGAAGATCCCAAGGGTCGTATTTGTAGATATCAACCTGTTTGATAAGGTCGATACTGAGGGGCCTCTTCTCGATCTTTCTACGCAAATAAAACCCCACAAGTTCTTCATCAGTCGGATGAAACCTGAACCCCGGTAGCGCAACATCTTCTTGATCACGATCATCTTCACCACCACCCTTACTATTGTTGTTACTTGCACCATAATTCATGCTGCTCCTACTAATCTTTTCTCCTTCCATGAATATATAAATATTCCTCTCTCTCTCTCTCTAGATCTCTTGTTTGTGTCTGTCTTGTTGCAATACTGGATGGAGAAGGAGGTACTCGGTCGTAACACACTTATATATACCAAGTACGAACAGTTCTAGAGAGAGAGGGGGACCTAGTTACCTCAGTCAAGTCGTGTGCATTGACTCTCTCTGTCTCTCATTTTTTATGGGCCCAGCTTGAAAGAGTCCTTCTCTTAATTTGCTCACCAAGTTAAGGGGGTGTTTCACTAATTGGTTTTTTAGTTTTTTAGTTTTTTTTGATCTTTAGTTTTTCAAGAAAACCAACTAGTTCCACTAACAAGTTTTTGGTTTTTTGGTTTTTTTAGTTGTGTTATGAAATTACAAATCTATCCTTCTACCCAAACAACTATTGCTTTTTTTTTAAGGGAGGGCAGATTCATAATTTTACATGATTAAAGTACATGTACTTGATTGTGCAATAATTTGGTTTTTTTTAGGTTAGTGGAATGAAGTGGTTTTTTTGTTGATTTTTTGTGGGATTTTTTTTAATGAAATGAAGTAGTTTTTGATTTAAAACAAAACTAGTTTTTTGTTAGTGGAACATGGCCTAACATTGTGGACTTGGTGAATATTATACGATTTCACGGCCAAGCAAGAGAGACAAATATATACATGGCAGAGAGAGAGAGAGAGAGAGAGAGAGAGAGAGAGAGATTTGTGTGTGTATTGGGATGGTAGCTAGCTAGCTAGCTTGGAGAACATTCGGGAGATACGTACAAGTCAAGTCTGGGGACAAAAGGAGAAGGACATGACATATCCTGGTCAAAACAGACTACTAGTATATATGCCTCAGATTTTAGAAAAATACTACAATTCACCCATTTAACTCCTTAACAAGAAGATGATGCCCCTTAGCTTTAGTTAAGGTGCATGTACATTGTTTTTTTTTTTTTTTGGCATTCGTCATTCCTAATCTATTCCATGGGAGAGGAAGGAGTGAGATTTGATCTCGGTATGCAGTGTGTGGTATCCAAGAGCTCTACCGCATGAACTAGCTAGCCACCACTTGCTTCTTAACACTAGTTAGTTGTGGAAATTTTATATTCAACTAAAAATCAATTGACAATAAGTAGAGATGTCCCAAAGTTATTAAATGATCCTTCATGTTCTATGGCACCGGGGAGCCTGTAGTGAGCAACTCACTACAACCGTGTGTGAGAATTTCGGTCGTTTGTTCTTGTTTTAGACGGTCCGGATCCTAAATAAACTATTTGTGCAAATAATTTATTTAATATCTGGACCTTCCAAAACACTTTGGATCACAAAGATTAACTCACTATAGTGCCCCCGCTCCCTCATTCTATAACCAAACAATGAGGGACAACTAATCTAACACGCCCCCTCACGCGCAATAGCATTTTGATTTGTCACGTTTGACCACTTTTTGAGTCATATTATTGTGCCCCTTTTTCTAGGATTATTATCATGGGTTGATTTAATTTTTATTAAAAAGTTTGAGATGGAATGGACCCGCTTTAATACCATATGAAAACTTTATATCTAATTAAAAATCAATGGATGGGGATGTTCCAAATGGTATTTAATTGATACTATTATTCTCAACTTTTTTTTATAAAAAAAATCGTACTTAATTATTGGGAAGGGCTTGCCGATCAAAAAAAAGTATTGAGAAGGGCTCGCTATAAAGTGCATGAGTCTCATGCAAATGCGTAACTTAAAACGTATAGTTGATGTGAGTTACTCTAGAAACATTCTCGTGGTGTCATACTTATCGATCTTATCAATTAGTTTAGTCCCTATAATTATGATCTGGTTTCAATTTAATTCATATGTTTTCAAATGTCCCAATTTCATCCTTATATCTAGATGTCGGTTTCAATTTAATCCTTACATTTTTATATGTTTCAATTTTGTCCTTAAGGATTTTGATTTGTTTCAATTTTATTTTTCTAATTACAAAGTAGTAATTCATGTTTATGTTGTAACTCTAAAGTTTATAAGCATGTATTTACTTTCCTAAGTTAGGTTTTTAAACATTTTAGTTTTTTCTGACGGGTTAGAGTGAGGTCGTCCTAGTCATTAAATAATTTATTAGAATTCTACTTAATAAATATAACATGTCTTAATGCACTATTTGCAATAGTAGACTTATTATGACTATTTCAAGTACGAATTCTTCAGGTTTATTGAAAGAAAAATATATTTCCTTCCTCTTTTACGTACATTAGTATGTAGAGGTGTTGATTTCCTTTGTTGAGAGAGAGAATATGCAGAGGTGCTGATCTGATTTCTACTCCAGTTATGTGTTTTTCTGTACAAAACATTATATGCCTTATTTTGCTTAATATTTCTAATTGAATATATTTTATCTTTTCGATAAGTTCTTTTAATAGTCATATTAAAGTATTGTTTTGTTCAATTATGATTTATAGAAAAATGCTATTATTTGAAATTTTATTGTGATTCTTCAATCTATTTTTGTCCATAGATATTATTTATATGGTGCTCAAGCTAGAAGCGAGTATGGTTTTTCTTTAATTTTTGCCATAACCAAAGTGGGAATTGATTTTTACCCAAACTGCACCGTATCTGCAGCATTACTAATTCTACGAATAACAGTGGAAAAATAAAACTTTCAATAAAATTCTAAAATTTAAAAATTGCCATGCCATGAAGTGCTACTATTAATTATCCAACTATATATAAGCATAATTACCTTGCAAAAAACAACAGTTAATTATCTTTTCACAAGTTGTGTGTATTTTATGTTTGGTGATTAAGAAATCCATGCGTTTTATTCGGAGAGATTTCAAACCCGAACCGACTTAGGGTTATACTCAAACCGCCATAGGTTGGGTTTATCGAATTTAAAACTAAAATTTTCCCGTTGGTTGAAAAAGTTTAGAAAAAAGAATATACGTTCTTGTAGAGACGAATGATCAGTCTGGATATCCATTGAATTTGAGTGAAATTGACATCCTCTCTGATATGATCTCTCCATTGCTCGAGTGGAAATGATCTCCATTTTATGGTCAATCATAAGGAGAACCCTTTGGTTCAGATTCAAAACAAAGGGCAATTTGAATTTAATTCGTAATGTTGTTATCTAAAGAAATATTTCCATAATGCTGAATGTTTAATTAGTTTGCAGACCGTTCATATTTAGCGTAAAACATTTGTTTTGGCATTGTGAATTAGGAACAAAATAGTAGTAAATATAGAGGATGAGGTCAACGGCCGGCTGCTTTTTGATAAAAATTTATAATTAATAAAATTATTCATCGTTGTAACGGCTTAAACTATAGATGAATTAGTTGTCAACAACCGAACAAAATATGCTGATCATTAATTATGAAAAAGCTTAACATGCTATCAATATCGTATGACAAAACATACTTGGTCCGATTAAACGGATCGGCATGGTACGCAGCATGTCCGAAAAAATGTATACTGAAGTTGTGTAAATCGTTAGTTAAATTCTGGGCTGGCCGCGAGGTCAAATCAACTTTTATTTGTTGCTGGAATAGTTAAATTCTGCCTGAAAATACTTATGTACCGCGTTCAAACACTTGTCATCTCCGGGCTTAATTAATAGCTAAATTAGCGGGCCAACGATTTAAGATCAGATTAAAGACATAAGGAGAATATTCCGAAGAAGCCAAAGATTTGCTAAATCCTCGTGTCTCTCATACCGAAGGCATAATACTTATTTAATTGATGTTTTGGGAGAGAAGAGTTGCATGGACTGGGATCCTCTTCACCCCCTTTAAAAACTGAATGGTTCTGTCCACTCGGTTTTCAGGCCTTTCCTGTATCCGTTTTAATGATCGGGACCGTGTATACTTTAGACCTTGTCGAGAACTTTATACATGCCAAAATTCATGGTAATTAAATATCGTTTAGTGTGTTTTCAAAGCACATTTATCTCGAGGAAAATGGGTTAGAAAAATTGCAACAATCAATAAACACATTTTTCAAGAGATAAATGTTTTTCAAAAATATATTAAACGATCTTCGATTAATATAAATTTTAGTGTGCCTAAAGTTCTCGACGAGAACTGAAAGATCAACGGTCCCAATTATTGAAATGGATCCGAAAATAAGGCGGACAAGTCTCTTAAGGGGACTGGAGAGGATCCTTCTCTAGGGTGCATATGTCCTTAAACTTGAAATAAAACTGTCCTTTTCATATCTTCGTGAAGTTATTTTGATGAGCAAACGAAATGAATACTCTAATAACTCATCAAGACTCATCTAGACGTGAACCTTAAGTAAGGGGTTTAATATTTTTCAATCTTGCAAATTCGACTTTCAACGTCAACAGAAAAACTCTAGTGGCCATTTGGAATTTATTTATCTAGTCGTCAAATTTAGGGTTCAAAAATTACGTGAGGTGCGTGCAAACTTGTCAGGTAGCCAAATATAAGTAAAAACCCTCACCAAGTGAAAGGATTACTTGGTGCTCTTGGAAAGCGATGTGATAGTGCTTAAGGGCCACTCGATTAGTTTACTCGATCAAGAGGCCTGTATGTATCCTCAAAATTGAAGTATACAGGAAAACCGTACGTTTCACACTTTATTTTTTTGATAAGTACAAAATTTATTAAGCTCAACTAAGAATGAAGCATAGTTTAGGGATTATCACCCTAATACAACGCGAAGACAAAGACAAACAAAAAAGCCAACAAACCAGGGCAAAGCAAAAACAAAAATTATATAGAAGTAAAAATCCTCTTAGTCAAGCCCCAACTAGTGCAAAGAGCTTTGTTCTTCAATGATGGCTTCAAATTTTTTCTGGAGCTAAGGAAGTACTTTTCATACTTACTAGTTACTACCTTTTTTTGGGGGGGTTCGAGTCAGGAATATCCAGACTAGCTTATACATGCTCACCTCAATTAATTCCCTCCCCGGTTCCAGTCAAAGGATCCAAGTCCGGATTAGGTGATTCAAAAGAAATTATCTTTGTGTGAACGACAAAAAGTTTTATTACTCAAATATTGACGATACGTTGATTAAATGGGACAAGAGAAAAACATAAAAAACGAGTAACATTTGAGCTAACTCAAAGAATCGAATTAATCCTAGTCAATTGTGTGGAAAGCAGATCCATGAATCTTCTTGCGACGTAACTCCAAGAATTGAATCAAAATCAATTGTTTGGAAAGTAGCCCCATTAAGCAATCGGAGTAACCTTTGAGCTAACTCCAAGAATCGAATTAATCTTAATCAATTGCGTGGAAAGCAGATCCACGAATCTTCTTGCGACATAAGTACTCCAAGAATCGAATTAAAATCAATTGTGTGGAAAATAGCCCCACTAAGCAATCGGAGTAACCTTTGAGCTAATTCATCATCCCCACTAAGCAATCGAAATAACCTTTGAGCTAACTCATCACTCCTATTATTCTATTAACAATCAAGTACACATTTTGGCTATGTTAGTAATAGTAGTACAGTAGTACAATAGTATCCATATATGGTCACTAGAGGTGGCAAATGGGCGAGTTGGATTGGGTTGATATGGGTTATGGGTTGAATATGGACAAGTTGAATATGGGTCAATAATAGACGGATTGAATATGAGTGGGTAAAATATGGGCTAAGTCATACCCAACCCAACCTGGTTTTTTTTTCCCCTTCTCCGGCCATAACCATATCTACCACCATAGACACTAACCATACGGGATTTGCATCAGATAAAGTTGGTCACCATAATATTACTGCAACGAATAAACCTTCGAGAGGGCGCGTGGTTTTTATTGACCAAATTAATTACAAGGTTGAAGGTTGGACCTTGAATGAGTGTGAGCCCGCTCACAGATCCAACCCTGACAAACAGCGAAATTGTCAAATTAATTGGCTCGCTGACTTTCCGACCAACAATTTTGACTATCCTTTTCTAATTGGAGCGCGTATCACACACCATTATTGCTGCGCGTGTTCAACTCACTCTCTCCTTTGGGATGACATTACGTCCTGCATTGTGTTTGGAGTTATAGCCTGTAGGAATTTTGGAGCATGTCAAGTGAAGTATTTTTGGCATGTAATTGGATTAATAAGTTAGATTATGAAAATAAGTGTCGACACTAGCTATTTTCATCAGCTTGAATTCAAAGTATAAAATAGTGTTAAAAGACTATTGAGCCGGCTGTCGTGATCGGTCATTGATTCGTATAGTTGGATTATATTAGTTAAAGTTATCCAAAGACTTGGCAGAATATTAAAAATAAATCTTATTACAGCTGGTTCAATGTTCAATTGGTCCAAGTTCTTGAAGATTTCGTCAAAATACAAAAATAATCCTATTGATCGATGTTAATTAGTGGTTAAGCGATTTAAAGATATTTGTTTTGAAAAAATGACCAATTATATAGCGGTTGTCTATTTATTTTCATAAAAGTAAATATTTTTGGAATCACATGCATGAGAGTTTGCATTAGATCGATTTGTTATTTAATAATATAAGATGGTCATTTTAGAATTTAGAGGATCCTTCTTCAAAATATATGGCTGTAGGTATAGGTCATCAGGTCATCGATACTTGAAGTGTCTTTTGTACCTTTGAAAAGTCATTTTCTTTTGTGTGATTAATTAAAGCAGTTTGCATACTTTAGATTTTTGAATGGCCGGTAATAACTTAAACATCATAGTACAAGACAAGTAGAGATATGCTTAATATTAGGTGCAATTGACCAGTATGGTTCAATAAATTAAAGACCAAGATTAATTAAGTTGACCTCACAAGATGCATCCATGATCATTTTCTTATAGGACGGCCTCTCACAAAACAACAAGTTTGCATTTTTGCCAATGCAAAAACTTAGTATTTGATAACAGCAAGTCCACCAATTGCCATTTGTTACATATTTGGAGTCAAATTTTCATAGACACACCTAATTTGGCTTGCTATGCTTTTAGGCTGTAATTTGGCCGAACCATTCCAATGGTAGCAAAGCTATTTTTTGGTCAATTTCATTTGTAGCTGTTGGACCATTTCCAATCCCAGTCATTGGCAAAAATGGACAGGGCTATTTCCTTGGCCAAACCCGGCAAAAAATATGGCTGAGCCATTTTTTGGCTTCTGTTTTGGCCTGCCATTGAAAAGGTACGAAATGGCCTCAAAGCTATTTTTTAGCATTGGCTTGAGGTTTGGCTGGGCGTTGGAGATGCTTAAGTTCGCTCATTGCCATGAGTAGATGCAAAAGTATAGCGGTACAATCTTTGGTCCCAAATTTAGCATCAAAGGTGGCTAGTGCCATTTTCCCAACACTATTTATGCTATTTGATTTGTATTTCCCCCAATGGCAATAACATTGCTATGTTTTGACATTTTTTTGTATTATTATGTTTTAATATAATATCAAACAGCTTGAAAAATACAGGAGAATTAAATTGCAATACCCATTGTTAGTGTTACATTTGGTACCAAAGAAGACATTGCTATTTTTTGGCATCAACAAATGATAATGGATGAACTTCCAATTTTTTTTTTTAAATTACCAAATTCTAGCTTTGGTACCTTAAATGGCAATAAGTGGACTAACTTGTTCTTTCCCTTTTCGTACCTTTGGTTCCTAAGCGTTTGAATTTTGACATGGTTTCTTGGTTTTTCTAAAAATGAGTAACGACTCTTAAAATATAAGATGTGTTGCAAATGGGCATCTCGATGCTATATGCATAAGACGCCAAATTAGCCCCGTGAAGAGAGGAGTATCCGATCCACAACCCACACATGTTAACTTATTCCCCTGGCTCCGGCCTGTCTCTTATATAGTATATTTACCACGTATTACTATTTTTCGATTCAAGGATAACATGTCAATTAGTTCTTCGGGTGTATACATGTAGCACATACTTGGTGGTGGCTAGTGGAATTGATCTACATGAATTAGAATTGCGAGACTTGTAGGGGTTGGTCTGGTGGTCAAGATTCGAGACTTAGGGGTTTGTTCCTACCTAAGATCTCAAGTTTGAAACCACTTAATTAGGCTATCAACCTTTTTGGGGCCAGTACATATGGAGCCTTACTCCAATTTTAATTGGGCTCGATCTCCACAAGTAGGGGTGCAATTAGGACGCAAGAAGGTCAAGATTTATGCATAAATTGGCCTGAACACATGAGTTATAAAAATAAACAAAACTTTATAGATCTTTTCAAAGAAAGAAAAGTTTGGGGCCTTGGGCGACTGACCAGGCGGCAGTGGTTGGTCCAGCCATGTTTAACATCAATCTTGAAGCAACCAAAATGGACCCAATTTTGTATTATTACACAAGTTATCAACCATACCTGGTCATACTCTTTGACAATTAAATCCACCTTGACCGTACTTTTGAGTAAATCGGTACCCCACACATGCACCTTTTGACCATCCGACTTAAGTTTAGCCTCTTTTCCATTAAAGTAGCATAGATTTCTCCTCCTCCATCGGGAATGTCTCATTATTCAGTGTTCCCGGAGTCCACGTATGTAATGCTCAGGAACACTCAAACACCACATGTTCTTGTAGAACAGACGGCTAAATGTATGGATTTCACAAAACTATTATATGGTGCTGGAATGTCCGAAGAGCCGCGTGACCGTACTCGGAACTACTGAATAATTATTAAGACGCATAAGAATTTGACAAAACAAGGCCATTTAATTGTTTTTGTATCGACATTCACACAGACATTTACATGTCCAGATTTTCTACAACCGAGTCAATATCTAATAATTTCTATGAGCGAGTCAATATCCAAGAATCATAAAAGTCTACAACTCACGCAGAGAGGACGAAAGAAATAAAACAAATTACTACTCTTACGATCCTTGTACTTCTAAAAAATTTCAATATGGTGCCCCACTTTTATTTGAGCCAGTCATTTTGTTCATTTGTGATGCATGCTGGCATATGAGCATCGAGTTAGACTGCATATTCAAGGTACATAGTTATGAATACTCGGCGTTTTGTCCCGGATTAAACATGTATCAGATATATAATTCATAAATGAGATATAGAATATCAAGGTATGGTACTTATTACTAATCCGCTCACTACTACTAATCCAGTACGTGAAATTGTATATATATCTGTGAAAAAATAAATTCCTTTAGTCGCGTTAAACAAATCGGCCCTACATGTAAGAGATTGGCTTTTGCATTTCAAAGTGAAGGGGCTAAAGTACTCTTGGTGAAATATAAGGGTGCAACATGTAACAAATCGAAACAAAATAAATTAAAGACTGTATTGTTCAACTGCAAGGGACGAAAATGGAATGGTAAAAGGAATGACTTTTGGATTTTACCAAAAAAAAAAAAGAGTAAATGAATGTTCTTTGGTTAAACAAGAGATGGAAGACTTGTTAGGATTATTGGCATTTTCCGGGTTATGTCAAGCCTTTCGGAGTCTGTAATTTGGTTATTGGGGTTTGGGAGTTAGAGTGCTTAGAAGTTGAGTCTAGATGCTCCATTCGAGAATTTCAAGCTTCGTGATCAAGCCATCGCCAAGTCAAGTGCTTAGAAGCTCAATCCAATGAGGTATATTCTTGCATATCATTTGTGCATTTAGGCCATTCAAAATAACATGTTTTAATGTGCATTAAGTTGGCTTAATAATGCTTTATTCGGATCTTACCTTTAAAATGAGCTAGGCATTAGGATTTAGCTTTGAGCTTATTGCGTCTACACGCGTCTACACGCGTCTGGCTTTGTCTGTTGAGATTGTGCCACGTGTCTAAATCCTGACGCTGCGTCTGCGCGCGTCTACACGCGTCTGGCAGACTCTTTAAGTTGCCACATGTCTTGTTTTAAGTGGCTATCTTCTTGTGCACGAAAATGTGAGCTATAAAAGGCATTTTTCACTCATTTTCACATACCCACTTGAGAGAAAATCAGCCCTTTTTAGAGAGAGAAAGTCCCATCTCTTCTCTCTTTTGTGAACTTGATGTTCTTGATGATTTGAGCTTGCTCTTCTCATCTTTCTTTAATCTAGAGTCTTCCTCTTCATGGATCTACTCTAGGTTGATTTTAGTTTTCAAAAACTTTCATAAAAATTCAATCTTTTTAGTCTCATCTCTTCTTCATCCCTTTTCTCTTTTGTGAACTTGATGTTCTTGATGATTTGAGCTTGCTCTTCTCATCTTTCTTCAATCTAGAGTCTTCCTCTCCATTGATCCACTCTAGATTGCTTTTAGTTTTCAAAAACTTTTATAAAAATCAAATCTTTTTCATACATCATGTTGTCTTGCCTTGTTTCTACGTGAGCCGGTTGAACCGGTGCCGAGTTGACTCGGAGATCAAGACGGGTGTGCTTGTGGAGTCCATGGAATCAAAGAGGAGTACGGGGTACTACATCAAGAATTGGAGCTAGGTGTCACAAGGGGCTTGTTGGGTAATCCCTAGTCTTATTAATTCTTGTAAACCTTTTGATTTATGGAATGCATGAGTAGGACTAGGCCGTGGTTTTATGCTTAGGGTGTTTAGACCCTAAGTAGTTTCCACGTATATCGTGTGTTTTGTCTCATTAGTTTAATTACTTTATATCGGACTTATTGAGTTATTTGATTTGCCATGGTGAATGATTAAATTGGTTGAAATCGAAGTGGTTTAGTTTTAAAGTGGTCGTCCTATTCACCCCCCCTCTAGGACTTGTAGTGATTTGCATAATTTCAAGACTCAACAATTTGACTACTTCCATAGAACTGTGACATTCTAATTTTCATTTTTTTTTTAATACTGTCAGATGGGCCTTCTTTTTCACTTCCATTAATTGTGGATGTTTCTAAGTTGACGAACTTAATTTTCCTGGTCATCCATTTTTGACATCAATTTTGTATGGCATTCCATATGTACTTTAAATCTCCTAATTTTGGTTGTACGTATGTGTTTTAGTGCATACGTGTTCATGTGACTTTGTTGCAACACATATAGACTTATGATGACTATAAAACAGAGACGAAAAGCATACGATTATGACTGCTTCTAGATCATAAGAAAAAGAAGAAAAAGATAAATTAGCACACGTACGTGTTCCGTGTAATTAATGGTAGGTATAGTGTTACTAGAGAATGCTTGTGCCTAAAGGCGTGGTGCGATGTAATTTAACGTCAATGTGATGAACTATCATTTTGCTATATATCACTGTAAATAACAGTTTCCTAATAAGAAAATAAGGACTTGAAAATATGTACACACACAAAACACCGCTCTCCCTCATGCTTACGAACGAAGTATAGCCCCAACACAATTTAATTTCCGATAAAGTCATTTCGCTTCCACAACGTGAATTTATGTAAGATAGAATGTTTATGGCATTCTATATCAAAAGAAATGGCCATGCCATCTAAATTTTTTGACCAGCCGACTGGAGGCATCTAGTGCATGTTCGTGCCCTTAGGCACGAGATTTGAACAATCAGTATTAACCGAGACAATTATCCCAACAGTTGAGTAGTTGAAGGTAGGTACAGTGAGGTTGTGAGCTTAACTCCAGTATAGAGAAGACTGATACTCTTCCAAAAGTTTATGACAAAGGCACATCGAAATCTACATGGCATCCTTCTCCACTCATTAAGAAGTTAGTAGCATTCTTGTATTCTCTATTATCTTGTTTGTTTGGCCGGAGATAAATGGATGAGATATGAAATCTCATGGGATATGGGTGGGATATGAAATCCTTGGGATATTGCTCAGTATATCAATGGATGGGAAAAATTCATAAAAATTGACTGGGATTGAAACACCACTAACTATATTTAATAACGCTGACTATTGTCAAGAAAAAAAAGAAAGTTACGGAAAAAAAAAGGGCTAACCATTGCCTTTATATCAGGACGGTGGATAATCTGTAGATTGAGCAATATATATTGAGATAAAAAAAAAACATGAAATAGATATATGAGAAAATTTATCTTTAAAAGTTTTCACTGTTGGGCCCGGAGTGCCCCCATGGATTTGGTTACACAATGCCACTCCCTGCAACCACTCTAAAAACAGACTTGCGGGTGCGATGTCGAATGCCATAAAAGACTTAATTGAAGCCTTTCCTAACACCAATTGGTTTTAGGAGAGTTGGTGGAAAAGCGGTCCGACAAGTGGTATCAGAGCCAGGAGGTCATGGGTTGAGTCGCGGGAGCGTCATCGTGAGGGAGGGATTGTTGGGTCCGGAGTGCCCCCATGGATTTGGTTACACAATGCCACTCCCTGCGACCGCTCTCAAAACAGACTTGCGGGTGCGATGTCGAATGCCATAAAAGACTTAATTGAAGCCCTTCCTAACACCAATTGGTTTTAGGAGAGTTGGTGGAAAAGCGGTCCGACATTCACTATTTTCACTATTTTGTAATCTGTGATTTTTGTCTTTAATAATTGTTCATTGAATTATTTATTTATTTATTTTTCACTTATTGAATGTATATTGTGCACCTTTATTCAAAAAGTATATTTTTTTGTTAAAATGTTAAAAAAATTGATTAAAGATGAAAAATTATGCAACCCTATACAAAATTATTTTCTCAAAAACTTATCTCAAAACTACCAACCAAACAAAGCCCCTCAGGTTGTACCCCTTGCCTGTCAAGGGGGAGGTATGGTGTTCGAGTTTATGGAAAGACATCGAACCTTGTTTGGTTGTTTAACCTAGTAACTAACTTCTCCACTAACTCCACTAATGCATATCGTAAGGGAAAAGAAAAAAAAAAAACCCTAGAAATTTCGAAAGGTTGTATTGAATTTCCTAGTTTCTGGCGTCCCTACCAAGTAGCAACATTTTTCAGGGGAGAGAAAAAGATCTCATAAATAACTTTGAAAATGTGGAGTACTACAAGATATGAGTAATGTGTGCGTCTACAGCCCCTTCACCCCTTTGGCTACCATACATATCAAAAGATAGACCACTCTTAGATATTCAGATACGTGTACAAAAGAAATCCATACTTAATTTTTCATGCAAGATAGTGAGTTTGCAAATAAAAATTACAGTTGACCTTCAAAATTTTGCAAAAATACCAGCTGTAATGGCTCTTGTGATAGGTTTTGAGAACTATTTCAATTGTCTAATTTTTGTTTCAAATCGGAAGAAATATAGCTAAAACTCGAGAAGAGCCCGGCCAAAGATCAATCTGGGCGACTAAATACTCAAATGTGATCTAGACAGCCTAAATATTTTACGTCAAATACTAAAAGTTATAAATTATCTACACAATCTCTGTTATTTTCTCTCTCTATATACATTGGGGAGAATGCCAATCTCACATTGTCACTATTGCCTGTTACATTGTGGTCAATCTGGAACAGCTAGCAAATGAAAGAAAATTTCATGGAACATAAAAAAAGTGACCGGATTTCCATGGATTCTGCTGCTTTTTTGTCTCAATTCTCTGCTCTAGCTAAATCTCATGCTTGCCACTTACTTCCCAGTTGCCACCATAAATCTTTGCTACTAAATTGCCACAAATTTCGTTTTTCTTTTTTGCCAAAAGGTGAGGGAATTAGGGAAAACTTTTACTACTCCACAGTCTCCACTAGTTAGTAAAGCTTAAATTTCACTTATAAAAGAAAAAGAAAAAGAAAAAGAGAAAGGTAAAGGGTTCCTTCCTTTTTTTTTTCTTCTCTCACTTTCCTCCTATTTGCGTTTCTTTTCTTTAATCTCTTTTTCCTCAAGTTCCCAAACACAGCCTATGCGTGTTTGGAACTTAAAGAAGGAAATGGAAAAGAAGAGAGAATTTTGAAAATATTCTTTCCATCGTTTGATTTCTAAAGAAGAGAAGGGAATGTTTAAAAAATAAGTTCAATTTTGTCTCAGTTTCTTCTTAAATTTCTCTCTAATTTTCTTCTTCCTTATTTTCACTTCTTCTCTCTTTTAGGTATAGATGTGACTCAACCAAAAGACCAATTCTATGCAACGGAAACAACCATATCAACTCATTGGTCTTCAACGCCGATGTCATGCCAAAAAGTCTGAAGCCATAAACGGGGACAAAAACTTGGGTGCTGACTGGGTACCACTACGCAGTACAAAGCTCCCATCTTTACCGTCCAAAAGTATTTTGGTAGTCTGGATTTTAGAGAGAAAAATAGGAGAAAGGAAGAGAGAAATCTTGCCGTCCAAAATACTTTGGGCGACCATGATGCGTGCTCGGGCACTACGTCAGCGGTATCCTACTCTACCACCTTGCCGATCAAACAATAAATACAACCAATTTTCAAAAGCCTAAAAAGGCAGCATTTCGAGTTTTAGCTCAACGCCAGCTCTAAAGCCGGTAAGCCAGTCACATGTGAGTAAGCGTAAAGCGAACAAAATGGTGGCGCAAAAAGTTGATCGCATGCATTCTCATGTCAAGACTTACATAATAAAAAAACCAGCAAGTCAACCAACCAGGACAAAGAGGACCCCGAAGAGCCAATAATGAAGAGACGAAAGGGTCAAAGTCGTTGGTCAAGAAAATATGAGATGGCTCTTTGCACCTAATGTCTTTTTTTATTGTCAAAAAAGATTCTAGAACTGCTATGTAAAGTGAACGATCGAGGACCCCACTGGTTGAAAATTGTTCTGAACTCACTATCAGTGAGCTTTCGATCATAATTTCCCATTTTTTTCTCGGTCAATAGCTTTCGATTACATCATCAGTTTATTTGTTGGAAAGAACTCACGAAATTTCCCTACTGCGAAATTTATACCATTTATTGCCTTCTGTCCATATTGCTCCAACCCAGCAAGATCCTTTCATGCCAAAAGTCAATCCAACAAATAACCCAACAAATTTCTGAAACTGGAAATCAAAGGAGGGATACATACACACATGGTATGCGTTAAGTCCCGAATTACTAGAAGGACCAAAATTTAAATGTAATATAGCTAAAAAAATGTGAATTAAATGTCAAGATGAAAATCGAGATCCAAGTCTCCTTTTTGCATGTGATACAACATTTGCGAAGACCGTGTATATGTGTGTTGTTAGATGTATCCACTATCCAGAGTGGATTGGAAATAGAGTTCATGTATCATCTCAATTGCTAGATACAGATTCACATATTATGAACACAAGTATAGTCCGACCTTCGCTGTGGTAGTGATTTGTGTATAGGTTACATCCCCTTCTTTGGCAAGGCTGCAGTCTAATGTACTCACAGACGTATTTTGATTTATTCAAGAGGGGAATGAAAGAATTCTCTCTCTTTATCTTTATCCAGTTCCTAGAACATCCTTAAAGCTAGTCTGTAGTTGGATGTACTTCCTGTCCTACCTGAAGCCATGAATCCGTATCCGTGTCTTCATCGCTATTATCGTATCTCAGTAGTATCCCAAAAAGTATTGTCCCCTAAAATTCAAGGAAACGACATGATTACTCTCAGAAGTTTGATCTCATTGAAACGAAAGGAATGATATTTGAGTAAGCCAATTTTGTCTCACCTTCACTCTCCTGTAGGATGCAAGAGTAGCCAAGGGTTCCCTTGACCTCCTCACTTCTCCTTCTTGAGGATTTAAATTGATCATCTGGCAGCGGTTGCATCCACCTAACGACTGCATGTACGAGAATGCATTCATATATCAGCAGTGGAAGTTGTTTCACCTTCTATTGGTAATTCATATCCCAAGTCCCTTTACAGTTAAAGGCCATTAGGCTAGCACAAAAGGTAAAAATTGGAATATTTCCATTTCCCATAATTCTAATAAGTTGAAGTCTTTTGCTTGCTCCAATATTGGCCACGAGAAAGGAAAAAAAAAAAACAGATTCGAAAGTAATAAGGAGCGTCAGTTGAGCAACCAAGGCATTATTGCATAACACTGTTGTCTTCTTGAATATTTGATCTCCCACGTGTATCAACAAAGACAAAATGCAAACATAACTTGAGCAAGCTATGATACATGGATGCAACAGGCAAAAATAAACGCAGTTGTTAATGAGTCACAAAAGCAAATGGCAATCATCATTATGCTGAGTATAAACGAGGTGCAACGTAGTGACAATTCCAAACGGTAGGTAACTTTTGGTATTTTCTTTTTCCAGCTCAATTTGAGTATTTATAGAAGATTAAGACTTACCACAAAACTTGCATTTCCAACTTTAAGATTTCTCCATTCATCTTCTGCATACGGTGCCCCACCAGATATGACAAGGTTGGGGCGGAATCTCATTGGATTGACTTGAATTGGTCCCTCAATGCCTTCCTGCACATCTGGTACCAACATAAAATTAGTTACTTGAATTTGTTTAAAATGCTGGAACATTTAAGGAAAACAACAGAGAGAGAAATGTTAAACTTGTAACAACCGTATGCATATCTAGAAAATTCCGAGCTATAATAAATGACAGCTAGAGAAAAAAAAAAAAAAAAATCACACAAGGACATAATTATTTCAAAGCAATGAAATTCATTCTTCTCCACAGATAGATCTATCAGTGCCAAAGCTGATATCCATAAGCCATTGTGTCAAATCAAAATAATTTCCGGATGAATGATTCCTATGAAAATGGCAGGAAACCTCTTAAGCTAGAAGGGGGAAAAAAAAATAGTGACTATTTGAGAAGAAAAGAGTGCATCAAACCATACTCGAGCTTAATCTGTTGTTGAGGTCGGATACACTTTCCTCAGAGATTAGCAATAACTGAGCTCCATTGACAAAATTCACTTTGGTATCCACATCTCTGCACATGCCTTTGTTTTTGCCCTTCTCTGGACAGAACGAGTTCTTTGAGCCCGAACATCTTAATAATGTGCAAGGTCGGCCAACAGCCTTGCTAAACCAAATGCCAACTTCATTGTCATAGCCATGCACTTCATATCTGTCCGAAAAAACTTATCATTACGCAACTTGACAGGTTGATATGTTGACTATGACCTGTGTATGACATAGACGTGTAAAACCACGCGAAACGATTCACGGAATTCAATTCACTGGCTGTAAATGAATTGAATTCCGTGAATTGAATTCTATGTGACGATTCACTGGAAAAAACATTGCATAGATAATTTGCTATTGAACTGTTATTTCTTTCAGAAAATAAGGAGCTTAGTATAAGTAGTAAAAAGGAGACGAATGAGTCTTACTTTGAGGTACATTAAATTACCAATCAATCAATAATATTAGTCCATTTCTGCAAATGTAGCTGTTTTCTATCTTCTTACTAATATAATTGACAAGGAAATATATTTGAAATGCCACAAATAATATTAAGTAATAATTTAATGTCAGACCTCTGGGAATATAGATCTAATTCTTCTCCCCCAGCAGTAGAGACTGTTCTAAGTTTAATCTGCAGTTTCACCTGGCAACGAGGTGAATCTACAAACAGTATCCCCAAATCGAGGTCAATAAAAGTACTAATAAAGCACATTTCTGGAACCTACAAAACCGAAAGCAAATTTCAAAACTAAGATTAGGACTCTGCCGTGATAATATCACAGAAATGGAAGATCAGAAAAAAATTGAAGTGCAAGAAAAATATCTGATGCTAAATGACACAAGCCTAATCGGACTCATTTATCAATATGTTTGAAGTAAACTCCATCTCACATCCATCCTCAAATCAATCATCACCAAAGAAGTACAGAGGTGCCAACCATGTGCATAAAGCACCAAGGGAGAAACAGCCCTGTTCAACCATAAGCATAAACAAGAGTATAACTCAACTATACGTTAAAAGCACTCAAAGGACTCAGTGTAGTCCAAAAGTGGTTCAAGGACAGTTATACCCCATAACAACACATATCAAATAAGCTTAAGTACAATCCTTAACCTAAATAGCCACCTTTCACCCCTCCAAAGGTCCTTTTGTTCCATTACCACCAAATGATTCATAATAAGGCTACCAGCACCAAATTGCGCGTCTTTATCCTCCTCTCCCACTTTAGCACCTCTCCATGAATAAAAAAAATCCACAATGCACATACAATACTAATTCATGCGACTCTGTCTCCTCAGATTGCCAACAGTAAGAATCTGACCATTATTGCTATGATGCAAATAACACGTTCACAACATGATAAACTTTCAGAAGAAAAATCGGTTTAAAATGCATATAATTTGAATAACATCACAGAAGATTAGTAATGAGGAGCTGCAGAAATTTCCGTTCAGCCATATATGAAAATGGATAGAGGAGTGCTATGTGAACAACTCTCCTTTAAAGGTCAAACAATTCTAGACGTAGGGAAAATCGTACAACTTCTGGCGTAATATTTCAGATAAATCTTGTCCTAGGTGCATATCTTTTACTCCACCTGTTCACATGAGGAAGGACTACAAGTTCATGCATGGAGAGTTATATAGAGAAATGTAACACAACATGTGTATGTACAGATATTGCACCTTCTTTTGTGTAAGGATCTCACCACTCAGGCTTTTGAGAAGCCATTCTCGATCGTGTAGCAAGCCTGCTCAAAAGACATCACAATAACAGGTTAGCCACAAACTTATCCGCATCTGCTTACTTTTTATTTTGCTTTCATGATTTCATTTTTTGGGGTATATTTGCCTATATCCAGGCACCATATCAACCGGACTGTTGGCTTCACCTCACTTCCCTTCAATAGATTCTCCAGTGCAATGTAGCCTTTACTCAAACCTCATTCAATTAAGTGGTTTTATTTGGGTTTTTACAAAGATCGCATTAATTCTGCCTTTCCCTTTTTTTTTTAATTTTTTCTGACTCCTGCTACGGGCTGGTTAAAGCATTGTTAAAGCTCTCATACACAAAGAACATGCAACTAAGAAATAATTGGGATTTCTATGAATTAGAAATGCTATTGTAGCTAGTGGTAGAATGCAACTGCCTCAACCATCAGAAATGGCAGGTAAGACAATTGTACAAGAATCACATGATAGCCTAACAAAATGACTACTGTAGTACCACCACATCATGCTACATTCCCATGTGTTTTAACATTTGCTTTTCATTTTCGTGCAAAACTTCTGAGAAGCTAAACATAGACAACATCTCACAAAATAGGTGCTAAAGGTAAATAGCTACCTGTGCTGGTTAGAGGCCAGCTGTCTACTGTGAACCCAGCACATGATTTTATTGGGTAGACAGTCATAGACCGAAGAAAATATTTTGCAGTTGATCTTTTAAGGCCTGCATGTTACAAATAGCACAATTGTGAAACCATGCTCAAGTAGTTACTGCCTGCTGGCTTGCAATTATCATCACAGACAGTTGATGACTACCTTCATTTGGAAAGCAAATGGACCTTGTTCTTGACAGATATATGCATTCGGACTGAGTTGGCAATGATGCAAAGGATTTCACTATGAAGTTTATCAATCTCTGCATCCACAAAGAGAAAAGAACTTTAGGTAGAGAAGAATTATGATGTAGATACACCGGATATGCCATCAAAGTTAATTTTCCCCATTGAACTATTTCAATTTTTTAATATTACCCATCCCAATTGAGAAACAGAAGAAAATATTAACTTTTCCGTGATATTGGAGAAAAAGAGAAGTCTGAGAAGATTATATTGGAAAAATAATCAATGTGAGACTAATGGCATGAAATATTTCCTGCTTACAAAAAGACCGAGGCGGTTTGATGAATTTAATCATAAATGAGGAGGACCATTGTTAGATATTTTTGGCACTTTCCGGGGTTGTCCAAAACCATCATTCGTGTATGGGTAGATTTTTTAGAGGGCAGTTGCTCGCTCAATGCTCCTCCCATTGTTTGTGCCAAATTGACCGCTGCGAAGTCAATCTATTTGCGTGAGAGGTAAATGCATTGCACAACATATCATGCATATTTTATTCCAAAATCTAAAGTTCTGTTTTTGCTAGTTTGCCTTTCCTATAAAACTCTCCGAAAGTTCGCTTTCCGTACTCATAAAAATATATTGATATCAAGCAAATGGTTTTGGTTTTCCTTTCCGAAAATTGTGGTTTCCATTTATGAGCATGTTTACATCAAGTAAACAATTTTCTTTTTAAACTCTTCGGAAAAAGAAAATTGCTTTCCAAATATCAAGAAAAGGTTTTCTTTTATATCTTTCCATATGTGTATCATTAGAAGAATATTATTGTTATATTTTTTCTTTGGAAAGCATCACAGAGATATATATAGGAGTATTAGCCATCAATAGGTTGACACACACATTTTTTTTTACGAAGGAAGAAACCCGTACTTACCAAAAGGAAGGAAACTCCTTCATTTTGTTTGCTAGCATGGAGTCCACATTTATTCATTCAATAAAGATGATGAACTGCTAGCTGTGCTTTTTCTATTAAAATTTCCATTGTGCATTACTTATCTCAAGGAGCACTTTTCATATCACATTATTTGTTCGTTGGGTGTTCGTGTTTCGTGGTGCCGTATACTGCTGTGGCCGAATCTTTTGGAGATTGATTCGGAGCCGGTTGAATCCGGAGATCGGGCGTGAAGTCTGTGGTTCATCTACTGAATCTTAAAGAAGCTCTGGGAGCATCGGAGATTGGCGAGAATTAAAGGCTTGGGATAAGGTTTTTACTATTTCGCAATCTGTACTTCTTTTTTATTAATAGATTAAAGCAGTAGTGTTAGGCCGTGGTTTTGGCTTAAGGTTATTTAGGACCCTAAGTTTTTCCACGTAAATCGTGTGTTTCTTGTCTCCATTTATTTTCACTGCACTACTTGTGGTTTGGATAATTTGAATTAATCAAGATAATTAACCAGTTTTTTTATTCAATATTTTTAATCGATTATTCAACTTAAAAACTGGTAATTTTTATCAAAACTCCTATTCACCCCCCCTCTAGGAGTAAATTGAACTCTTCCGCATAATTTCAATTGGTATCAGAGCTTAGTTGCTCTGTTTAGGTTTAACCACCTGAGTTTAATCCTGGTTATAAATGGACATGAACGCACCACGAGAAGGAGCCTCAAACTCGAGGCCACCCTTTTTCGACGGCAATGATTATCCGTATTGGAAGGCCCGTATGACCACACATTTGAGTTCCCTAGGAGTTAGGGTTTGGAGATCTGTTAGGTACGGCTACGAGGCCCCAACCATAGAAGATGCTATGACTAAACAAATGAGGGCTAAGGAGGACACTGAGTGGATTTCTGCTGACAATGAGAGTTTTGAGGCAAACTCCAAAGCCCTAGGAGCCATCTACGGCGCTTTAAGTAAAACTGAGTTTAGTCATATTTCTGCGTGCACCCCTGCAAAAGAGGCTTGGGATATTCTCCAAGTCACCCATGAGGGTACTAAAACTGTTAAAACTTCAAAACTACAAATGCTTACGACACGTTTCGAAGAATTGAGAATGCAAGAAGACGAAACTTTGATAATTTTATCACTAAATTGAGTGACATCGTTAATTCCTTTTATGCATTAGGAGAACCAATCCCAAATCTTAAAGTTCGTCGAAAAGTGCTTAGGTCCCTTCCTGAGAGATTTAGAGCTAAGGTAGTTGTGATCGAAGAGAGTGATAAAGTTGATGACATTCTTTTTGAGGAACTTGTTGGTAAACTTCAAACATTTGAATTGAATCACCTTTCGAAGAAACCTACATTAAAGCCTAATAAAAGTATTGCTTTTAAAACTTCTAAAGAAGAATCCTCCGTAACGCAAGAGCGTGGTGATGATCTTGATGAAGAAGAGCTTGCCTTCTTCACTAAAAAATTTAAAAAATTTGTCAAATTCCATAAATCTGGAAATTTTCCATCTTCCACATGTAGGGGCAAGAATTATAATTATGGGGATAATGAAAAGAAATATTCTATAGATAAATCCAAGAAACCTCAAGGATATACAATGTCACGAGTGTTATGGTTTTGGGCATATTCAGGCAGAGTGTGCAAACACTCTTAAAAAGAAAGAGGTCAAAGGGTACTAAGCTTCGTGGGATGACGATAGTGATGATAGTAGTGATGGGGGTTTTGAAGCCCCTAGATATTCTGTGCTTGTTGCCAACATTAAGTCTCCCACGTCCCCTAAAACAGTTGATCTTTCTACAACTCTTAGCGATGATAGTAATTATGTCTCGACTGATGAAGACTGTGAGAAGAGTGATGATGATATAGATTCTATTCAGGAGGCCTATAATCAATTGTTTAAAAAGGCTGTCAAACTAGAAAAGAAAAATAAGGAGCTCATGAGTGTCATCGAGAGAATTAGTTGTGAGAGGAATACTCTTAGTGGTGAGATTGATTCAAAGAACATTGAGCTTGAAAAATTAAAAATCTATAACTCTAATCTGACAGACAAGTTTGCCAAAATAGAGAGAGAGCGTGTGGATGCCTTAAAAGCCCTTGAAGGGTCTAAGGATAGGATGCTTGAATTAGAGCATGACCTTAGGGAGGCCACTGAGGGTATAAAGTGTAATGAGTGTGGCGCAACCCGTATTGCCGAGATGACACGTACATTTAGAAATAGAAGTGGCTTAGGGTTCGTTGATCCACCTTCTCTGACACCTAAGGCTAATGAGTCTGCAAAGAGAGAAATCAAGTTTGTCAAATCTGAAACTTCTAAAAATAAGGCGATGAGCGATAAACCCGAACCTTTTACTGAATCTCCAACCATCACTAACAAGATTTCCAAAAGTAATCAAATTCAAAAGTCTAATCCTATGATTTGCCACTACTGTGGTGTCGAAGGTCATATTCAACCTTTTTGTTATGCACTTAGAAAAGACAATCAGAGAACAAAGGGGAATTCATTTGTATCCCCTGTTAATAAAAGTGTTCGGTATGGTCAACCCAATGTGGGGAGACCTCAAGTTGTGCGATAGTCTCCCAAAAACAATAAAAATGAGAATTTTCAAAACAAATTGGGTCAGTTGGCAATTCAAACTTCTAAACTCATCGAGGAAATAAAGAATTTATCAACTTTGGCTAAAAATAATGAAGAGACTGATAAATTTGTTGAAACATCAACCACACACGGTCACTTCTCACGTGCGAACACTAAAACAAAGCAAATTTGGAAGAGAGTCGACGTCATTTGTCATGTAGCACACATTGCTTTTAGAGCACATGATACTTGTGCTTGGTACTTAGACAGTGGTTGTTCTAAACACATGACCGGAGATAAATCCTTATTTGCTATGCTTGAAAAATATGATGGTGGTCGTGTCACATTTGGTGATGGTAATACTGGTGAAATTGTAGGATGAGGAACTATAAACACACCCTGTATCCCTCCGTTAGATAACGTTTTACATGTTAAGGGTTTAAAGGCTACTTTGCTAAGTGTAGGACAATTTTGTGATAACTTGCATGAAGTAAAATTTTTCAAAAATAATTGCTCAATTATTGATGCCTCGAGTGTGTGTGTGGTTAAAGGTATTCGATCGTCGGATAATTGTTATTGTGTTGAAACTGCACGACCTAGGGTGTCATCGTGTCTTGCTTGATGATGTAGAAATTTGGCACCAACGATTAACTTCAATTGATTAAGTTTGGTATTGCATGTAACCCTAGTGTGCTGCATTGCTTATACTAGTCTAGAGTGAACATGTCTTTCTAGTATTTGTTTTCCTTTTTAAAAAAAAAAAACACCTTTCAATTTTATTTTTGTTTTCCTTTTAGCATTTTCATGCATATGAGTTTTAGGGTCATGATCTTACATGTTGATACTTTTATTTGCTCCAAATAAAAAATTCATAAACATTCTTCTATAAAAAAATAAAATAAAAATTGGGCTTCGCATATTTTCTTAAGGATGAGTAGTCATTCATGAGACTCACACAGATGCACATCTTTGGGATTGCATGCACGTTTCTTATTAACTCCACTCATGAGGTGCATTCGGACATTCGGTGTAGGATGTTTTATGACTCTATGATCGCCACTTTTACACGTCTGTGTTAGAGAGATTACTTAAAGAAGAAAGTTGATTCTCATGCACCTAGGTTTGTCTCGTCTTTTCCCTTGACGATTGACTGTTTTGGCATCATAATTGGATACAAAGTTTTATATGTCATGCTACGCAAAATAACAAAAAAAAAAAGGGAGAAAAAGAAAAAGAAAATACATTTGTTGTGGTTGAGATAAAATGTCTATCCGGACATTCACTGAGTAACCGGATCATTCGGCTCTATCCAGTCCGAATGTTCACGTAAAAAGGTGGATAGATCTTGTGAAGACATTCGTATTGGACCACTTGCCTAGTAACCGGATCCATTCGCCCTATCTAGTCCGGAGGTTTGCGTCAAACGACAGTGGGGTAAAAGAGAATACTATTAAACAAAAAGGTTCCTTAGTTGAGGGGGAGTTTATATTTTTTTCTGGAGGACATATTTAGTATGAATGAGTGCTTAGTTTGACTTCGTTAGGGGGAGAGTGCTTGACGGTCCAATGGTACATGAGAATTGACGAATATTTGGATAGTGATCTTAATTTCTTATGACGTGTCACACACTCACTTTGTCATAGATTCATCTTGTGTGGTGCACCTTATCTTCGAAGTTACTCATTGGATTGGTGTAATACAAATTTGTTCATGCACTCTTGAATTTTGTCATATTGTTTAAGCCTCATCTTTGAATACTTGTTCTTCAGATTATATGTTGCCTTGCCGCTTTGTTTTATTATAAAAAAAAAGGGAATATCTTCGGTCATTATGGTTTCAAATTTTTGTGGATAACAAAACAAACAATAACATAACCCATTTAGTCCCCAATAATTGGGGGTATGGGCGGGGGAAGGATAGGAGACAGACCTAACCTTTGGCAATAAATGCACAAAGTGGCTGCTCCCAGAATACCACTGAAACAGATGGATTGGAGACAGACCTAACCTTTGGCAATAAATGCACAAAGTGGCTGCTCACAGAATACCACTGAAACAGTGATCCCCCTATACCGTCGCGTTTGCTGCGGAATCATGCCCTCAAATCAAATTTTTGTGGATATGGTCTTAATTTCCATTCGATGCATTTCTCTTATAGCCATATTGCCTATGTGATTCTTGTTTTTGCATATCATATAAGTCTCTCGTATGCCTTCTAGTTGCATGCGTCTCACCTTAGAACCGTCAATTCCTTTGTTTTTCCGTGACAAAAAGGGGGAGAATTTTCAAGTGCTACTATTTCTTTGGGGAGCTATTTTTAAGGAAAGAGTTTATTATACATGCTGACCCATTCTATTTTTCGTAACATATACTTGGTCGCATAGTTTTGTTGAGTTGTCTTTGCAGGTATTGGAAAATCGACTCAAGCTTCATTGGATAGATCTAGTTTAGGCTAGTGTTTGTTTCCTTCAGTTGTAATTTTCAGTTTTGTGTTAGTATAGTTGGTTTTGTCCCGGAAATGCCAAAGGGGGAGATTGTTAGATATTTTTGGCACTTTCCGGGGTTGTCCAAAACCATCATTCGTGTATGGGTAGATTTTTTAGAGGGTAGTTGCTCGCTCGATGCTCCTCCCATTGTCTGCGCCAAATTGACCGCTGCAAAGTCAATCTATTTGCGTGAGAGGTAAATGCATTGCACAACATATCATGCATATTTTATTCCAAAATTTAAAGTTCTGTTTTTGCTAGTTTGCCTTTCCTATAAAACTCTCCGAAAATTCGCTTTCTGTACTCATATAAATATATTGATATAAAGCAAATGGTTTTGGTTTACCTTTCCGAAAATTGTGGTTTCCATTTATGCACATGTTTACATCAAGTAAACAATTTTCTTTTTAAACTCTCCGGAAAAAGAAAATTGCTTTCCATATATCAAGAAAAGGTTTTCTTTTATATCTTTCCATATGTGTATCATTAGAAGAATATTATTGTTATATTTTTTCTTTGGAAAGCATCACAGAGATATAACTGCCAAAGGGGGGCAGCATCTCCCTTGCCTTTATAAGGGATCACAATCTTGATAAGTAAAGGCACATTTTTTTACGGCAAAAGAGAGACTACATAATATTTGGTGTTCTTGAAAGATTTTATTTTATTTTATCTGAAAAGGAATCAAAGAGATATATTTATTTTTATGGAAACATGTTATTCAACTAATTGCCTATATATATATATAGGAGTATTAGCCATCAATAGGTTGACACACATATTTTTTTTTACGAAGGAAGAAACCCGTAATTGCCAAAAGGAAGGAAACTCCTTCATTTTGTTTGCTAGCATGGAATCCACATTTATTCATTCAATAAAGATGATGAACTGCTAGCTGTGCTTTTTCTATTAAAATTTCCATTGTGCATTACTTATCTCAAGGAGCACTTTTCATATCACATTATTTGTTCGTTGGGTGTTCGTGTTTCGTGGTGCCGTATATTGCTGTGGCCGAATCTTTTGGAGATTGATTCGGAGCCGGTTGAATCCGGAGATCGGGCGTGAAGTCTGTGGTTCATCTATTGAATCTTAAAGAAGCTCTGGGAGCATCGGAGATTGGCGAGAATAGGTAAAGGCTTGGGGTAAGGTTTTTACTATTTCGCAATCTGTACTTCTTTTTTATTAATAGACTAAAGCAGTAGTGTTAGGCCGTGGTTTTGGCTTAGGGTTATTTAGGACCCTAAGTTTTTCCACATAAATCGTGTGTTTCTTGTCTCCATTTTATTTTCACTGCACTACTTGTGGTTTGGATAATTTGCATTAATCAAGATAATTAACTAGTTTTTTATTCAATATTTTTAATCGATTATTCAACTTAAAAACTGGTAATTTTTATCAAAACTCCTATTCACCCCCCCTCTAGGAGTAAATTGAACGCTTCCACATAATTTCAACCACTAGATGAAATACTTGAGTAAATCGCAAAAATTACAGTTACTGAAAATCTTAGGGGGAGGAGAAGACCTATGTTGACATAGGAAGCTGTGGTATAAAAATACATGAATTTGTAAAATCTAACTCAACATATAGTCCTCGACAGAAAGGAATGCCAAAAAGGTTCTAACGTAGCCAACCTCAGTTGTATGGGTATCAGGCTTAAATTGGTTTGGTTTGGTAAAAACAGATTGTTGCTTATCCGTATGCGACTAAAACAGGAAATAGTAAACTGGCAATCCCTTGAATGATTGAAGAAAGGGAAGGGAGGAAATGTCAGCTTTTGCCTTTTCTATCAATGGGAATTGGAATGATACATGAAAAAACTTTTACCTTGGCATCTTCAAATGTTGACATATAACCAAACGACACTCTAACAGCTCCAGTAGGTTTTCCGTTCACTATATCATGATCATCCCAGCAAACATGCCCTGCCTAAGTTCAAAAGTATTTCAAAGGATTGGTCAAGGACATAGACCAAATGTATATGTCTGCTTTGTGAAGAATAATCAAAGCAACAGAGAGATGCAGAAAGAAGAAAAACAGATAAGGAATACCTTAATGTTGGAAAGAAGATCCAAATGAGACAAGCCAAGAAATTTTGCACAAGCTCCAGGATTGCAAAAGCATCCTGTCTACACAAATACCAGAAAAAGGCATGAAAAAAGCCAGTGTCAGCGACCACAAATATTCCGGATAACTTGAAATCATTTTGATTCTCTTCAGATAATGAATACCAAGCTCTTAAGGTGAAAGAATGAACACATTATGCCTTCTAATAGGAATAATAATAGTTAACTCAAAAAATTGAAAAACTTTATGCCCACCCTCTTCGGTTAAAATGTGAACAACGCTGAAAGATTATTACTTTGTCGCTGCACGTGTGGGGTTCACCTGATTGATGGTGCGAGATCTTGACAACATTTTCAGGTCCATTCCTAAATTAAACCAAACCAAGCCTCAAGTCCCAATCAATACATGAGTTAGTTTTCTCCATTGAGCTCTATCGAGGGCATCGTGTTCCATGATATCCAAAAAACCTAGATCCTTTCAAACTACTGCCTCTAATGTCAATTTTGATCAACCCTTTCCGATAGTGGTACCATACCATCTACTGCAACCATATCACTCGTCCAAACTACCACATCTATCGATCTAGACATGTCCTACCATCTTACTTACTCTTTAGCTCCATCCCTGAGAGATTTAACTTTAGAGAGCTATTTTGTTCACCCTCGCCTACCGTGTGGTCCGCATCGGTTGATCTAGACATGTCCTCCCATCTTATTTACGCTCATTTTAGGTCCATCCTTGACAGCAATAAACTTTAGAGAGCAAGGGTGGACGTTACCCTCACACTTCCGGCTTCCATCTCAATTATCCAATGTTCATTTTATTCAAAACGATTTTTAGAAGGCCACACAAAAATTCAGCTCAATTGATTATAAGTAAGTGCTTGATCTAATGATCGAATTTTTGGGTCCAAATTTTGAAGCAACAAAATGCATGTTAGATCAATACGTATCGATATCTGATTGAGCTGATTTTTTGCGCGGCCTTCTAAAATATCATTTTGAATAAAATAAACGGTTGGACAATCAAGGTGGAAGCCGGAAGAGTGAGGGTGATGTTCACCCTTGCCTAACAAAATAGCTCTCTAAACTTTAGGTGCAATTAACTACCCAACAATATAGTTCGCATGCAAGCAACATAATTTACCTATTTGAATTGCAGGTACTCTGCAAAACATTAAAAATACCACCAAACCAAAACAAGAAATTCATCAATTTCTGAAATCTATAACACCCTCACTCCCCTTCATGTGAGGAGGAAGCAATAGTAAACTAGATGGATGTTCAACACCATTGAAGTATGTATGGTTATGCAAATAGAAAAAAAAAATGTCATACAACAGTGGAGAATCATAACAATCCACATTCACTTAAAATTAGCATATTATAAACAATGGTAACGACTACAGACCCTGCCAAGAACAAAATGGTAAAAGCGACAACAAAGAAATTTTAGGAGTAACAGGTACTGAAGTCGGGCACTATATTTAGTGACAAGCAATAGTCGACTAACACAGAGGATAATACAAGGCTGACTAGCGTTTATCAAATCTTACCCGTAGCTGAATTCCAGATAAAGAAGCCAATTTTTCCACCTCACGGTAACCAAACCAAGAGCTATCTGGTCTTTTCAAGTTGAATGAGATAATTGGACCCAGTTCATCATATAGTACCTAAAACAGGATAGTAGAAAACAGTAGCAAAGAATTTTATGAAACTCAGCAATGAACACCAGTTCATCATCAGATTTTTAACCACTAGATAAAGGTGGACATACCATACTCATTACTTCATAAAGTACATTCGTAAAATGTGGGCAGATGTTCTTCTTACTTATTTACAGTACTAACCTTTGAATCACTCCTTCCATATAATGTGCAGACACGAACACCATTTCCATGCCTCAATGTTGAAAGTATCTTCCTTACATATGTAGCCAGTGATGCAGTATGGCTTGACATTGAACAATACACTTTGGTTAGAAGCTAGAACAGGAGATCGTTTGCTTCAAGATACAATGTATAGTTAACATAAAAACCAAAAACACAATAACGCAGGTTAGCTTTTCCTTGCTCAATTAAAGAAGGAAAAGAGAGGGGTAAGGAAATTTATGCACCTACAGAAGTATATAATCGGGAAAAAAACTTCCACACAAGAACCAATCTATTAATTTGTTTAGCCTCTACAATCCATTGCCTCCACAGCCATCTCCTCGTGCAGGAAATGGCACTATGCTAAGACTCGTACTGCATAAAGAACAGAAACTACAAGATTATGCACTCACTTAAGAGTGAGATATGTGTCATTTGTTGATGGTCATTCCCACAAATGAGGAGCAATAAGAAGATTGGTGCCAAAGAAGGATCTAATTCAACATGGAGTGGTCATTTATAGCCTATTTATGGGATGAGTTGGACGAGACAAAATATGAAGAACCAAGCCAAACTATGAACATCAAGCTCTTACAACCTCCCTCTCGTTCAACATCTTGTCAAACATAGGGAGAAGAATAAAAAACTAAGCCAAACTATGAACATCAAGCTCTTACAACCTCCCTCTTGTTCAACATCTTGTCAAACATAAAGAGAAGAATAAAAAACCCGAGAAAGCGAATACAGAAATGCAAAATTTAAAGTGAAACAAAGACATCCCTTGTCCCAGGCTACTTTGAACCTAAAAGCTTTGGCATCATATTAGGCAACCTCTTGACCGAAACTTAAACTATAAGAAGATGGCCTAAATGATTTACGCCAAGCTTTTACATATGGCTTGAACGAGTCTTACCAGTTCATTGTACCGCAGAACAAGATTAACTGAACAGGAACAACCAAACTATAAAATGAATCATCACATAGCCACCCTCTATTTGATCATTTTGGGTACCCGAAAGGCCATAGGCATGTGGCACCCCTGACGGGGCCCTGAGGGATCCACATCACCTCCACGAGTAGGCCACCTTGGCTCCATAACCAGCTGCGAGCAGGCTTCCCTAGTTTCAAAATAACAAGCGGTCGAGCTACTCTAGCTCAATATTGCTCATAGGCGAGCCACACGCTTTATTACATACTCCAAAAGCCTCCTCACTTCTAAGGTATAATGTTGTGCATGAGCCTCTTGCACTCCATCACATACTCCTAACAAGCAAGCTACCTTGGCTCCAAATGACACAATACTCTGTTTTGCAGTTCCTATCTCTAGAAGCTCCCATCTCCAGTACGACGCCTCTCACCTATCTCTGCTTGGGGCACCTCAGCTCAACCAACTGACCACTGCTAACCTATTCTATTAGAAGGGTCATCACCCACAACCTCCTTGTTGCCCCTAGCATCACCATGGTGTCTAGGTTGGGAGCAGGGCTTAGGCACTTCCAAAGGAGATGTACGGCTTGGATGCTAGAGCAAGGGGTTTGTCAAGGTCGTGTGGCCCACCCTCCATGAGGTGGCTCCAGGGGCGGATCTACAGTAGGGCTGGGGTGGGCTATGGCCCCCCCGCACTACTGAAAAAAAAAAATTTCGCAGCGAACAAATATAATTATCAAAGTAGGAAAAAGTAAGCAGGTTGTGTGCCCTGGGTCAGTGGTAGGGGCTTCCTGCTCCATGCTTTCCACCAGAGGTCGACTCTCCCCAGGCGCAAAGTACTGTATTTTTTATTACCAAACCCTGACACTTCTCTCTCTCTCTCTCTCTAGATTTGTAATTTTTTTTTTTAACTAAATAGAGAGGAACGTGACACTTTTAAATATTAAATTTTTTCTCAAAGTTAACATTTTTACTGCATGTTTTTTTACGGACTATGGTGCTAACATAGAGAAGGGCGACTAGGTGTTACCCGGACTTTTTATTTATGGGTATACAAAAAAAAATCTAATACATTGTACAAAAAATGAAAAAATTGCAATTTAGAGCATTGTTGGTTGGGATCAAGAAAAAATTAGCATCGTAATGTCTTGTGTTTGAATACCAAAAGAAAGTTGGAAGAAACCTTAATTTATTTTTCACAAAAAAAGCCCATAACAAAACCTAATTATATGTAATTATACAACTTTTTAAGGATCGACGACGAAGGTTAGTCCTCTCTCCGTAATGCCACCAATGAGTGGGCAATTCTAACCTCATCGTATGCATCGGAGCTGTCAAATGCCCATGGCTAATGGCCCCCCCGGATTGCAAATCCTGGCTCCGCCACTGGGTGGCTCTGCTTGACCAATTGTAGAAGAAGAGGGTGTGGGGTGGTAAAACCATGTGAAGAAATCAAAGCCATCTTACTTAAACAAAAGCTAACCCAATAGCACAACCTCAAGCTAACCATTAGGAAGCAACACAGTGATATTTACTCATAGGGAAACCGGTCCGGCAAGACTCAACAGAGACAACAAGGAGAATTGCATATATCGGAGAAGCAAAAAGAGCCACAAAGCATAAACCAAGTAGAAGAGATGGATCCTAGCTAGCTGCTAAGGAAACATTCAACACAAACAAATAATTTAGGACTAGGGAAGCAGAACAAGCAGCTAATGGAAACCATCCTTCACAACACTCAAGGACAGGACTGTGTGATATTTATGGCACCATTATCATAAGAGACTACAAAATGCATACTTCATCATTTTAAGACAAGCATATGGTGCATCTAGAGAGAGTTGGAGATACCGTGATGCTATTATCTATTCAAATAAGTGATGCTATTATGTGTTCCAACTAAACCAAATACTATACAATTCTTGCTTCCGATCTTCACGTTTTGTGTATTGGAGTATAAACTTAATTTAGTATTTTTGCCCAAAAATTTTGAAACCCAAGCCAAGCCCAATTTATAAGCCCAACTTTGAAAGATATTCTTGGAGGAGTTATAAATTTATAGTTTCTAAAAGCTTTAGAATATTTCAATTAAAAAAAAAACTCCAGAATATGTAAATCTAGAATTTACCTCAAAGATTACCTTGTATGAAACTATCTTTGGACTAAAACCTTCCATGTAGTAGTATAAATAAGGATGGGTTTAAGCCATTTTGTACTAAGCCAAAAAGTTTGCATTACAAGTGTATTCTCCATCTCCACTCTTGTCTTAAAAATTTCTCCCTCTTTCAAAATCTTGTCCAACTAAACACCAAAAACTCCTCTTCTTCCAACATGGTGTAAATCCAACATGGAAACAGGAATTCTGCCTTGCGCGAGATGATCTGAGATCTCCCCTCTCTGAGGATTGCATTGCGGCTGCTAAGCAACACCTTGCAGGCTGCAGCTTTGACAGCCCAGAAGGTGGAGACAGGGTGGTGGAGCTCCACGATCGTTTTCCAGTTCACGACAAGAGCCTTTCTAGCTTGCGGTCGAGGCGAGGGTTGTGGGGTTGACTTCATCAATGGTGACAATGTATGGCTGCAACACCAGATTCGCCAACCTCTCTTCACAGACAGTTGTGATCAATACGAGACACTCCTTAGCCTTTTGGAGCTCGAACCTCGGTGATGTACCTCGTGATTGGGATAGACACTCCTTAGCCTTTTGGACCTCGGACCATCCTTTTCTCTCAGCATCTCAACATGTTTCGTTTGCTATGATTTTGTTTCTCTTTTTGTTTCTGTTTCAAATGAATTAATGAATGACCCTTGGTGCTTTGCCATTGCATACGTGTGGAGTGTGATCACTTGCTTTGATATTGGGGTTGCGTCCATGTTGGCTAATTCTTGCACACGCCGAGCATGGTTGTTATTGAATGTCTTTATGAGTTGATAGTGTCTTGAACTTTGCATACCCTTTATATCATGGTGGTGGATTTGCTAGCTTGGGAGGTACTCGGTTGAATTTATGTGGACATGAGTTAATATGGAATGGAAAGGGAATTGACATGTGTTTATGGGCATCACTGCTGAACACCCTTGCGAGACCTTACTCGTCCTACTGGCCCCCTTGGGGTTTAAAGGGTGAGTCATACTTGCTAAGTGTAACCGTGTATCCCTACGAGAGTGGGAGTAGTAAGCTTTTGTTTTTGTTTGGCTTTGTTAGAGGACTAGCAAAGTTGGGGGGGGGGGGGGGGGGGGGGGGGGCGCGCTTGTGGTATAGGAGGCTAAGATTAAGCACCCCAACTTATCTTTGCTAAGCCCATTTTGATGCTACTAGGGTATTAATACACTTCATTTACATTACAGGTGTTGAGAGTCGGTTATGATGGTTTTGGAGCTAGACAGCGAGAGTTGGAACTCTTGGCCATAAGCTAGGTGAAGCAAGCGAGGTTTGGAGGCAAAATGGGAGGAAGACGGCCACAATACTCAAATCTGTCCGCTTGCACCTTAAATCCAACCGGACAAGTAAAAAAAATCAGCCTCGCATTTTCCAAGCCATGTGTCCAGTTCATCCAACCAGACAAGCCGGGATGAGATCGGTCGTTTCAACCGGACAAGCCGCCTTTCTAGCTGATTGTAGACTTTTTCTTTGACTTTATGGTAAATTGAAAGGGCAACTTCGTATTTGGAGCATATATAAGCCTTTAGGTGTCATTTTGGGAGACACACTTTGCATAAGAACTAGTTGGATACTTGCTTCAAGATGAAGAAAAAGGAGAGAGCTAGGAAAGAAGAGAAGAACAACAAGAATTACAAGAAGAATGCCTTCAATCCTGAGGAACTCGAAGTTCTCCTTCCAAATGGCCAGCTAGACTCCTAGTTTAGGGTGAGATGAAGGTTTATTTCCGAATAGCGTGAGTTTTTTTTATTGGTTTAATGAACCTTGGTCGTATGACTTTAAGGATGCTTTCATTTTCAACAAATGGTTAGAATGTTTTCCATTTCTATCAATCGCTTGTGTTTGTATTCTAGATTTCAAGCACGTTCACACAACGGCGTGCTATTGATTCCCGGGCTTCGTTGAGATAGGCTACACATTGTAAGATAAGTTGTGCTATTAGACGAAGTGTACTTAGAGAAGGCTCGTTCTATTAAGACAACTTCTGCTAGGCAATGATAACCTATGCCAAGCGGTGATCCATGAATATATTGTATCATTTTGAATGGATAGTTCTTAACCAAAAAAAATCAAGCTATGAGGGAGAAACCGGATTCAAATCCCTAGACTCCTTTTCCAATTGCTTTACAAACTGCAACTTTCCTTTGTTTTCTTAGTTTAGGATTCAATACCCAAAACTCTGAACTTGCTCTTGAATTGGAATAAAAATTGGTTGAATCCGATAAGACGAGTTCTTGTCCCTGTGGAATGATACTCTGACTTTTGCCACTAGTCTACAAAGTAGTTGTAATTGTTTTATTTTAACCAGTAATTTTGATACAGTAACGACACGGTCAGCTGCCCTAATCTCTCACCTTCTGCACCTATGGAGATCCAATCTATTTCACAATCTTCCACACCTACTGCCCATAATCTCACAACTGAAGTGTTTCACATCCATGAAATGTGAATCTATGCAAGGGAACACATCCAACTTTGTATTCTCAAAGGGTACAAGTTGGGACATGACCACTTGAACGAGCAAATATCCGAAATAAAACTCTTAGCATTTAAACTAAGATGACTAATATGGGTGCACACAATTAGGAGAAGATGTGATTTCAAATTGGTAAAGACAAAAAATTGACTCAGAATAAAGCATGTCCCTGTCCATTCATATAGGTGACCCAATCTATGTGTGTTCCAAAGTACTCCCTCTGTCCTAATTTATTGGTTCCTTTTGGAAATTCTAACTTTCTAGGGGAACATCATCATTACACTTTTCATATTTTTCTTTCCTCCTTTTGGCCTTCAAAACATCATCATTGCATGTACTTACTTTCAAAAAATAAGGGCAAAAGAGTAAACTCATCACTTTTTTCCCATTACTTTTTAATTGGTACAATAAAAAGTGCTACTTGGGACCAAAATTGGGGACTGAGGGAGTAGGCACTTAACAAGTTCATACAAAGAAGGGATCTCTAGCTATGTCGCAACAAATTGGATATGCAAAAAAATGGCATACCGGGATATAGCAGACATGCTCAAAGTATTTAGGATTTTAAACCCATGGTGTAGTGCTGCTATGCTCAAAAATGATATAGTGCCGTCCTCAAAAAACTCTTCAATGCCTTCTCTTCTCTTAACAAAGTCAATGTCTGCAATTGATGCAGCTACAGTGCCTAGAAAGCTTTGGATTGTAAAGCAACATAAAAAGAGAAATAAGTAAATTATTGCAAAGGAGAGGACACAATTAAGCACATACCTCCACTAAAGTATGACTTCTTCAACAATTTGGCAGCTTCTGTAGAATTGCATTAGGACAAAAAAAGAAAAAGAAAACGAAACATGAATCCCCATGTCTGAAGGATAACTAAAAATTTAAAGCTGTTATGATTCTTATGAACAAAAGACCTCAAGGTGAAATTTCCTGGACACTGCAAATGTTATTCCCAGAATTATGTTAAATTGTATTAAAGCGGATTGAAAACTCAATATGAAAACGTTTGGTTACTTCCAAAATCAATGCTTTTAAACTTGGAAAGAAAGCATCATGGTTATAGTAAATAAACAACTCGACCAAATGAATCACCAACCCATAAGGATAAAGCAACTGGACAACGTATGAATGATTGATTAAACAAATCTTGGGTGCCCCCATCTCTCATTACAACAAACCCTTGAGGATTGCGAGAACACACTGGCGTTGTGGCCCTTTTCACATGAACCAGGTCGTTAGGAATTATTAACTTGTGAGCCATGGACCAAATAAACACTTCAGTGTAACAGGTAGGTATTCAATCCAAATCATCTTGTGAGCAGGGAAGAAAGGTGCATCAGATCATCATGGATTTCATGAAAATGATTAACAAGAAAATGAACCTGATGAATGCGGAGTGCACACCCTTGTACCAATAGACACATTGGACAAGGAGATACTCAGAATTAATAGCAGGAAGCCAATCCATTGATCTCACAATCACTAAAAAGTCCAACGAAAGAAGATTCCAAAAGACCAGGGTAGAATAAAAAGAAACCAGTAAGACAATTGGAGTATAAATGCTCTAGAAACAATGCCAAGGCACTGACTTGTTTAAAAATACTTTCACTCACTTCAGAAAGAAGAAATAAAAAATGAAGCCACCAGAAAGGAAAGAGAACATCAAGCAAGAATTCTAAACTTGATGACAACCGACGGAAATACATCTGGAACTGTATATAAAACTTTCAAATCAACAGCTTACCAGTTCTAACGATGAGAGCTCCAAGACCAGTTGGATAACCAAAAATCTATGCAAAAAATAGATATATAAGAATCACACACCGATAGATAAAGCTAGTAGTTTCTGCTGCAGACCACTGGAGGTCCTACACAATTACCTTGTAGAAGGAAATGACAACAAAGTCTGCCTGATATTTTGATAAGTCTGGTGGTTTCGTCGCACATCCTTTGGCAGCATCAATCAAAACCATCCAGCGGCCCCTATATTAACCCATCAGGTTAAACACATGTTGTACAAGATTCAACAGAGACATCATCTACACTACTTAGACGTAACAATGCTTGAGACTTGAGAGTACAGTACTGTGCCTCTCTCTCTCTTACATATTTCTCAATTAATAAACCTTTTTCTACAGGACAAATATGTCCATGCATACTTATGCTCAGCAAATAGAAACTATACTCCAATGAAGAGCTAAATTATTGAGCTAGAATTATCATCCGTGCAATACAGGTATTAGCAGGTTGACATTGGGATTCAAGATCAAAGTTCAATCCATGACTGGTAGTATCTGTTGCTAACTAACCAGTAACCGCGCCTTAGAAAATACATAATCTTTATTCTCATGAAAAGCAGTCAGTATTCGTTAAAAAAATGTCCATGGAATTCTGATGCTGGAAACATGTCTAAAACATATCAACGGTAAGAATTTTGGAGGAAATGAATTATTAAGTGATAGAACAAGTGATGTAAATACTTGCAATATGGAGACCCTTCCAAAACTCTCTCTGTATCGTCCCGGATAGTATTCACCAAGTGGAGGCTAAATCTCGAACCTGAGAAGTTGCACTCCGAAGGAAAAGCAAATAAGTTGTATGCATTCCCTGCAACAAGCAACGTAGACGCTTAAATAAGGTAGGAAAAGGACGAGGAACCACATGAAACTTGAGTTCTAAACGTCACATAATTAGCTATCACAGCAGCAGAAACAATCAACTTTTTGTTTCCTCTAACATGTAGGAGAAGTCCTAACTTGAAAGTAGAGAAACATGTATGGACTGCAACTCCAAAATTTGAATCACTAGGGAGAAAGACAATGAACCTCTCTTGATGGGCCTCTGGAGAACTAACCAGATACAGAAATCCTTAACATCTTTGATTGTTGGAGACTTTATATCCATCTCAAAACCAATTGGCAATGAGTGAAGAGGTCCCAACATATATTAAGTGATCACCTATTCCACTACTAAGCAATGTGAGACAATATTTCTTAACATCCCCCCTCACGTGCAGCCGCATTTGAGGTCTGTCACGTGTGACCACTTTTTGGCTCCTATCATCATGCAGCCCTTTTGCTGGTCTGTCATCGTGGGGTGTGGATTAATTTTGATTTTTTTTTTTTTTTAAATATGGAGTGGAATAGACCCCGCTCTGATACCATGTGGAGACTTTATATCCATCTCAAAACCAATTGGCAATGAGTGAAGAGGTCCCAGCATATATTAAGTGATCACCTATTCCACTACCAAGCAATGTGGGACAATATTTCTTAACAGTACCCAATGATATCGAACACATGTAAGAAATAGCATATCACATTTTTTAACCATCATGGAACATTAATAGGAATACCAATTGCATAAATACAGCCTTATTGTTGTTAGATGTCCACCATGAATTGCTATAAGGATATAATTCAACAACATGAAGCTAACAAGGAATATTGGGGAAAGAGAAGAAAAGAAAGAAATGGGAAAAATAAAAGCCAATGGATTAAAACCAATTCTCGTGATCTTTTGCAAAGATGGCTTTGTGTTTCAGATTTAACTAAAGAGGCACCTGTAGGCTCTTCTTCTAGGAGTGTAGTTTCATTTCTCCTTAGTACAGGGTGCTGTAAAACCTTGATGGAAGATACAGGGCTTCTATATCCTCCACCATCATGGGCAGCTTCTTCAATATCTATTGCAAAGGATGTAGCTCCTTTACTGAGGGCATATCTTTAAAAATCGTAAAGGTAAACATGTCCATAAAATCATCATTCCAGAAAGAATAGAATACCTTGATCTCTTGGACATACATTTGCATCTCTACAAATAAAGTTTCTCTCTGGTTAGATTTCTTTTTAATACAAACTGAACACGTTATGGCTGTCAATGTTGACAACATTGAGTATATGTTACCAAAGAAAAACTTTATTTGCAGAGTGCAAATGTATGTCCAAGATTCAGTAACATACTATTATAGTATTTGATGGAACTTGATATATACCTGAGTTAGAACATTACACCAGGCAATTCAATTGTTACACATGTAAATACTGTTTTTATCATTCAACATATCACTTTCCATGCACCCATGCACTCCAGAAAGAAAAGAAACAGAAATAGAGTTTTGATGCCATCACAACTATGTGCACTTAATATATCCACCACACTGGCGGCTATTTCAAGAGCTCATTCCCCATGTCAAGATATTTCATGTATTATTTTGGACAAAATTGCAGAAAACTCCAGCTTTTGCTTCATTTGGGAAAAAAGTAACTAGTAAATGGTCTGTTATGGACCTTACAGTCATTACTACAAAATTCCAACGAGCTAGATATTTCCGTGACTTATAAATTGTAGAAAGACTGAGAGAGGGTATAAAACTCCACATATCGTGTATTCGTAATGAAAATTAGCTTTTTATTTATGTTTCAAAACTCCAAAATATTGCCTCACAGTTATGTCAAAGAGTGTATATTACGAAAGTTCAACAGCATCCACCACACACCAACAATAGTAACCAACATGACTATCCGTTGGACAATAAATCAAAAGGCAAACCTAGAATTCCGATTCCCAACAGTGGCAAGCATTATTATGCCAAAATTCCTTTAGTTATGATTAAAAGAGACGCATGCCCTTTCCTATTGGGGCTTGAACTCTACAACTTTCCCTTTGGAAGTGGTAAAAGAGAGTAAGAGACCACTCTAGCTAAGAGCGGATCACTGCTGTCTTGCCTTCTTTGTATTGTAGCAAATTAAATCAAACACTAGTCGGAACAGTATTCGTAACAAAGTAACACAAAATTAACCATAAGTCATTCCTTGTCTTGGTATTTGGGGCCAACAAGCACGGTTTTCATGGCCAAAAGGATACTCGCGGATCCCAAGGACACTGTTATGATTTTCCATTGTGTACATGAATGTACTTTGAGTGCTCCAAGGAAAGGCCTCTCCAACAAGTTTTAGGGCAGCAGTTGCCCCCGACGTGAATATGCATTTGTAATCTCTTGCAGATGCATTACAGAAATCAAGGACCTGTTCCACAAGGCAAATAGGAAGCCAGTAAATTTTTTTTTTTTTGAGATAATTAATAAATTTTATTGAAAAGGAATGAAGGGATGCCACCCATTTACAAAAGAGAGCTAGGAAGAAAAAGAAAAGGCCAAACAATTACAAGACGTTCACACCACCCTACATTTCAAAAATATCTAACATATCAAAGAATTGCTCAAATAGGATGCCAGTATAAATGCTCATACACCGCTAGACCCAAAACATAAAACAATCAACTTACTGCAAATAAACACCAGTTGAGTATACACTCAACAATTAACAAACTAAAATTTATCTTTGATTCTTTGAACACTGTAATTGGCATACACAGCCTAAACGTTTTCAAAGTACAAGGTAAACAATTATATGGTCTTAAAATTAACTTGACGATATGGAGAAAATAGTGATATTAATACCTGTTGCCGAGCTTCCCCTATAATTTCTGCAGAGGCCAAGCTGGAGTCACTTTGGCTATCTAAATTTCTCTAGCGTTAAGGAAACCCCTTTCAATTTATCAGTCAGGAGTCAGGACTCATAATTTCCAATAAATAAACATCTAAAAGGTGTTCAATTTGTAAGAGGAAAGTAGCTCCAACCATGTTCCTTTTTATAAGTTAAAATTTATTACGTAAAAATGGATTGCCACAAAGACTTCCAAATTGGGTACATTACCACCCTCCTTAACAAATATTTAACCTTGCGGGCCTCTCTACTTACTATCCCTACCTTTCCAGTTAGATGCTTTGACCTGGCATCGAAGTTGGCTTAAGAGGCGTTGGGCAAGACAACATTTCTTTTACAGTACTTTGATTCTCCTTTGAGTGTCTTAGGTGAACCTAACTATTTCTTGCACTATGACCTCTAATTCTCCTGTCTATATGTACAAGTGCGACACACATGAGAGTATCAGAGGAGGTTGTCCCATATGGGAATAGTTGTAAGTTCCCAAGCTAGTTTATGAACCTTGTCGTCTCCCCATGTACCGTCAAATAGTTTGAGCTCGATGATTCAACAACTACTTACAACCGGTGAAAACAACTGGATAATTACATTTCACCAGTAGTACACAGCCTATGTAGTGAGCAGTACTGGGATTTTGTAAAACGCATTGAGCAAACCAATCTATCAAATCTCACAAGGTTCATATGCTAGCAAATGTCACTTGGTTCACTTCTCATTAGCATCAATTACAAGTTGAACAGAACATAAACTTTAAATGCGAAGGATACGGGGATTTCCGTAGACACTCGTGGTAAGACCTTTGAAGATTGTTTCCATTTGTATCTCAGAATACAAAGTTGTCCCAGCATGATCCAAGTACACCAGACCTGGCAATCCCAATCCCAATCCGAATTAGAACGACAAATGAGTAAAGGAAAAGGACATCCTCTCTATAGTTTCTCAGAAACGGTACGAGCTATATTTCAATAGTTCAACTGTCCCACTTTTTTCTGATAACTTGTGTCTAGGACAACTTATGCGCACCTCAACTAATCCATCCATTCTGGGACAAATCCCACCATCGAGTGCCAATTAAATTTGGGAAAAACCGCGTATGGACAAGCCCCAAGGAATTAATAGCAACCTTACGAAACTGAGAGTAGTTTAACTGTCCCACTTGCTGTGTTATACACACATTTTGAGTGTTTTTTACCTTGTAGCCACGAGTTTATCTTTGTTTTCAGCTACCTGGTCTCTTTGAGTCAAAATGAAACACCACAAACAAAGACAGATTTTCCATTTTTTTTTTTTTTTTTTTTTCACTCCTATGCTCTATGATGCTCATAATTTGGACAATAACATAACAAAATTAGTTGCTTGAACTTCCTTGAGAAAATTTTCCTCAATTTGCTCGACAAAGGTAAGCGAAAAAGGAAGAGTAGCTGACCATCACGATCCAATCTTTTGAATTCGGTAGCTCGGATTTCGTCGATGCTCTTTGGAGCATTCGGATAGCCGTAATCCTCACCGAACTCCCGCAAGAATTGTTCTTTATCTGAATCCATGTTACTCATCATGGTTGACTGTGTTTGCAAGAAAATCTAGAGAGACAGATAGATCGCCATTGACGAACAGACAACGGTTGGAGACGTTATGGATTGTTCCAGTTTCAGGCCACCGTGTGTGGACAGAAGGAATCATTTAGTGGGCTTTTTCTTCTTCTTTTTTGTCGGCTTTTCTGAAGAAGGCCCATATAGAGTTGTTTTAACGAGCCCAATCCGGTTGACACGTGTACCGTCTTGTCCCAGCTCTGGCCACCACGGGGAAACGACAAAATCATTTGGTGGGCTTTTCTTCTTACTTTTGGTTTCAATTGGGCTTGTCTTTGAAGGCCCTTTCAATTTTTTTTTTTGGGGTACATCTTTCAATTATATTGTGTTAGTCTTCGTTATTTAGAACACATTCCATATCTCAAAAAATCGAGTTTAACTTGGGGAAATGATTTTCACATTTTTTAAAATAATAAATATAGCCCTTTTTAGTCTTTTATTGAAACTTTTACACAGAAATTTCACTAAAAGATAAAAAAGGGGTGTGTTTATAAAAAAGAGAGTGGAAAAAAGAGGGAGTATTTAAATAAAATTATAAACACATGAGAGAGAGAGAGAGAGAGAGAGAGAGAGAGAGAGATTCACTTGATGTACAATTCATTTTCTCTTCCTTTTACATGAGCAATGCCTTGAATGACCTAATCAAAAGATAGCCTAGGCTCGTGCAACACAAACCACAAAATGCCATCTTAATTTTCTTGTTCAGTTGACTAAGAAAATTTCTTGTAAAAGGATTAAAAAAGATAAAGCAAGGATAAGGATAAAAGTGGGCGTGCAGGTCCTCGAGATAATGTGTGAATTTATACCTACCGTGAGACTTAATTATACATGTTTCATTTTGCTGAGAAAAGAAGGGTGAAAATCATTATAAAATAGTAACACCTCTCAGGTGGTACTGTTTAAATCCTTAAATGACCACTCCATTCACGAAACCCGGATTGATTAACTAGAGAGACGTGTGGGACTTGTGAGACTCAAATTCCTTTTCCATGGGCAAATAAATCCTTAATATATAGAGTCTAGATAAAGACGAAAAAAGACGATAACAACAACTACAGAAAGACCAACTTAACAGATGACGACGTAGAAAATTTCGTCGGCTTTAGTCATCAAAATCTTGAGTAGTTGGGTTGAAAAACCCAGCTCGCAGACAAGGAAATAAACTGCAAGATCTTGATTTCATATTGTTCAAAGGAGAAAAAATCTTGTGTATATTTAATAATTTAGCGTAAGAACAAAGAGGAACAATTATAGATCATCTATTGTGATGTCAATGTCTCAGCCCTAACACTAGTCTAATTAATTAGCTTAATAAAAATCAAACCACTTACTCTCTTAATGATGGTACTTGTCCTCAAATTTCCTCCCCACTAAAATTGATTTACTTAGAAAAGTTTCCACTTAATGAAAAATTAATCTAGATACTCTTTGATTAGTCATGCTTCGAGCATAATCTTTTTAAAGCTAATGCTCTAAACGTCAACTAGAGTTATCTTCATGGTCTAATATGTATGTTCTTTAAAATATACAATGCACAAACGTTTTTATTTTTATTTTTTATAAAGTGTTCGAGTCAGTTTATGTACACATTAATTATTCTTGAGAGACCTATTTCATCGTCACTAATGGGGGCTCCCGAAAAAAAAAAAAAAAAAGATTTTGGAATATTTGAAGGGGATGATACCATGATCAGGAACATTCAAAGAGAATAAATTAACCCCAATAGTTCTGTTCTGATAATAATACAAATCCATAACAATAAGAAGTGCCGACAAATAGATTTTGATGGTAATTATTATACTACAATCTTTTTGTTTTTTGTGTGGCCTGTTTTCACTAGAAGCTCAAAATAGTACATCACATCAATGTGCATGCATATGTCTTGTTCCGGACAAGATCTTGTTGTGAATCTTTGTGATAGCAAAGCCTGAACCACAAAAGATGCGTGCTATATATAGCTAGACATACTCAACATCGATCCCCATTGCATAATTATATTTTGCTTAACCATTTACCAGACATCCTTGTAAATTAAGAAATATATAGTCAACTACTTATATATATATATATATATAGGATCAATTCTTAATGAGGGATTCCTCATTTTAAATAAAAATGAGGACCTCATGATTCCCGACCAAATTTCGAAGATCCGAACCGTTGGATGTGTTTAAAATGTGTTTTTAAGGTCCACCGCGAGGATTCGTCCAAAAAAATACCCGTAAGGGCTTCATCCGATCAGTTTGTATATAACGTTTTTAACAAAAACTGATCGGATGAAGCCCTTACGGGTATTTTTTTTGGACGAATCCTCGCGATGGACAATAAAAACATTTTTTAAACACATCTAACGGTTTGGATTGTCAAAATTTAGTTTGGAAAGTGAAAAAATTGCTTGGTCCTCACTTTATTTAAAATGAGGGATCCCTCATTAGAAGTTTATTATATATATATATATATATATATATATATATATATATATATATATATATATATATATATATATAAATGAGCTTCCCATCCATACCACTAAAATCCGGACCTCATAGTTTCGGACCAAATTTCGACGATCTAAACCGTTCAATGTGTTTAGAACATGTTTTTAAGGGTTATTGCGAGAAATAGTAGGTTATAAATGAAACTGCAAAGTTATCAAGACAGAGACAATGGATTAAAATTGAGAAAATACAAATTAATAGAACAATCATGGAAGACACGACATGTACATCCACGAGTGAAGAGTGAAGACACAGATAAATAATTGCAAATTACGAGGACATGTACACAATGTGTTGGGAATATTCGCAACTCTCATATAAAACGCTACTAGAATGCAAATCGAAAAACATTCCACACTACTGAACAATGGACTTAGCAGCCGGATATGGGACATGTTGTGTTCGATCACGCTTGATTGTTTGATCCTATTAAATTGTAGGGGGTGAAATTCGACATGTTGGCCGAATCTGGGGCGTACATGTTGGTCAAATTTGGAGCCGAACGTACATGTTGGCTGAACGCAGTTGTTAGCGGAGCCAAGCTGGGTCGAATGGGGTCTGACTAAGTAGAGACGGATAGTTTACGTACAAATCAGAGGTTCAGTTTAATCACATGACACTAGAAGCATTATCCACAATGTCACTTCAAGAAGCGGTTAAGACATCTGCATATCACGAGCTTACTCGGAGCCTAGGTCAGGTCACTATATAAATGTTGGTTTTAAACCTAGAGAGGTAGACCGCTACTACTCACTCTTGAGCTTTGTATTTTTCCTCTCCTCCAATTGAGGCTGACTTAGACATCGGAGTGCCTACTAGCCGATTGTGACTGGTATATATAGGCATTAACAGTGTTCTCTCTTGCAATCTTCGGTTTAGGAAAGCGTTGCTCCATGCATCTAGATCCAAATTGAAAATTCGAAGCAGAACCAGATCAAACACATTCTCACATAAATTATTAAATTTTATAGTTTGATCTCATGTATATATAACCCAAATCACCTTTTCTTGATGGATAATGAGTAGTCAGTGATGACATAATGATTACTTCCCACAAGCATCAGTCTATAAACGAATTAATAAATAAATAAAAACGAGTATACAATTAAATTAATAAAAGGCACTTATTGCGTACCAAAGCTTCCCACCAAAAAATGAAATCACCACTTTTCAAAAGCAATGATTTTGTTAATTCATGCAGCTTTCGTTCTTGTTGCTGTATCGCTTTCTGATATGCTTAACCAATTTACCAAAAGCAATTGGTTGAGAGATATTGCTCCATTACACCAATAACATGATGACACATACCTTTCTTTTTATAAGATAGCACAAAAATATTGAATCCTACTATATTTATATAAAAGGAGAAATACTAGAGCATACACTCCATAATAGGGAGAAATAATACAACGTACACTCATATTTGGACGCGAAAGATATGCACTTTTTTTTCCTTTTTCTTTTCAGGCGATAAAATGTTAATATATTAGTTGAGTCAGATTACTATATTCAAAGAAGCATTAATCCGTCGAACCTAAAACTGGTACCTAATTACTGATACACGACTAATTGAGCTAAATACCCTCGTCAAGATATGCACTCCTTTGAATGGTCTGCATTTGCATGGAAACTCAAATTGGAATTAGCTATAGCCACACCAGTGGCGGCCTCCATTCCACTCGTCATTTCCTTTTTCTCTTTCCTCCCCTATGGGCCCTTTTCCCTAATCCCTTCCTCTCCATCTATTTTTTTCTCCTTGTCCACCATTTCATCTTTTCAACCCCTTCTCCATCGACGCTGTCGATAATCATCCTATTTCACCATCGCTATTCTTGCTAAACCGATGGCCCAACCCTAAAGAGCCTTTCTGTGGAAACTTTATATACAACTCAAAACCAATTGGCAATGAGTGGAGAGGTCCCAACATATATTAAGTGATCACCCATTCCACTCCTAAGTAATGTGGGACAATATTTCTTAACATCCCCCCTCACGTGCAACCGCATTTGAGGTCTGTCACGTGTGGCCACTTTTTGGGTCCGATAATCGTGCAGCCTTTTTTGCTGGTTTGTCATCGTGGGGTGTGAATTGTCATTTTTTTTTTTTAAAATGGAGTGGAATAGACCCCGCTCTGATACCATGTGGAAACTTTATATCCAACTCAAAACCGATGAGTGGAGAGGTCCCATCATAAGCAATGTGGGACAATATTTGTTACCCTCGCCGTTGCCGAGTGTAATCCTATAGTGCTTTCATACCCTGTTGTCACTGATTGAACCTTCATCCCCAATGCCATCTCCGTTCGTCGACACCCATCACCATCAATCCTTTTTGTCATCGCCGTCCATGATTTGCTCTGTTCCTCTGCTTGCCACTGTCAATTTGAGCTCTTCTAGTTCAGCGGTCCACTCTTTGTTTTTTAGGTATATTTGGTATCGCTTTCCTTAGCGGCATTGGGTCGCCGTTACTTCTACTGTTTGCACTGGGATGTCCTTCTTATTGTTGGCAATTGACTGTCTTTCATATGATTTTGGCAATTGTTGGAAATTTTTTTGACTGGTTTTAGGCTGTGTTTCTATAGTTGTTTGCACCATATTTGGACCACTCCTATCAAGGAGATCCATCCAAATAGTAAGGAGATCTGGTTCAAATAGTAAGGAGGCATCATCGATATCTTCTGCCATATCAACACGATATCTCCTAGGAGATATACGGATATCTCCCAGGAGATGTACGGATATTTTCTAACATGTGGCGACGATATCTCTTGACACGAGGCGACGATGTCTCCTAGTATGGATATCTCCTGACACGTGGCGATATGTGAGTGCATCTGTAATTATTCCAAATACATGAAGCTTAAATCAAGGAAAGTGAGTGGTTGTTGCCACGTGGGATAAATCCTTCCAAGGAATTAGTTACCACTTTTTATGGGAAGTGGTTAGTAAACTAATTCCTATTTTTAAGGAGATACGGCTGAGGCTATGGCAAGTGGTCTCATTTTTTTCACATGTGGATAGTTATAGAAGTTGTGGGACACTTGGCAGCCTAGGATTTAATTTCAGGAGCAGTTAAAAGGGATTGAATGAGTCAAAGGGACACATGGCAGCTTGTGAAAACTTCTGAAGACAATGGGCAAAAGATGTGTTTAGTGGGTCTGAAATCTCCTGAACCATTCATAGGAAAATGATGCCTATAAATACAAGTCCTTGTGCAACATTACAAAGGTCCACGCACCTGCAAAGCTCACAGCAGCATGTTGTTTTGTTATTAGTATCATCTTCTAAGTATCTAGTTAGTCGACTTCCCTTTCTTTCTCTCCCAACCATGTCTATCCCTTCCCATCTCCTATCTTCTTCTATGTAATTTTAGGTTTTCTTTTCTTGTTGAAGTCCTTGTTCAAGGCATTCGAATCATATTACTTTAGTTCCTCTTTATAAAGTATCACAACGCTTGAAGGAGGTTTTTAGATCAGGCGCATTTATCATCTTTACATTTGGAGATCTCATATCTCCTGGCACGGCCTCGCACTCTCACAGCACTATTGGTGTTGGCTCTACAATTTCTCTTTTCCCTGGAGAAATTCATGTCAATGATAGTGTAATTTCTTGCAGCTACAGATCGAGAAAGAACAACGTTATTTACTCTCTTTGTTGAGGTGTAAGCCTTAACTAGTTTAGGAAGTTTTTCAACAAATTTGTGGTTGTTAAGAATGCTTTTATCCCTTTTAAGCGCTTCAAAGTGACAAACAAGAGGTTTGGTTTTATCGTTATAACTGTGCTGCCTCAGCGGAGGTGGTAATATCTATATCCAATGGGATATTGGATTGAAGATAGAAAGCTTTTTATAACGTTTGCTACTTTTAAGGAACAGAATGGGATTGGACAGGTTATATCGATCAATGTTGTTGGTGGGAATAATTATATAGGAAAGAAGCCTTCGTTAATGAACTACTCAAACATTTTTGGGGAGTCAAGCAAAAGAAGTGTTTATAGAAATGATTATCATTTGGATTAGAGAGGAGAATGTCGTGAAAGGGACAAACTTCTTCCTAGAAGATTTCTATCAAAGTTAAGGAAGAATCCCTAGTGAAAGAGGAAGATTGGCTATCGAAAAGTGCCATTGCAAAGTTACCTTCCCTTATATCTATTGAGTCTACTAGAGAAACTTTCATTAGTGAAGGTGTTTTACATATACATATATGATCTATAAAACTTAAATATGTTGTGCTTACTTATTCCCATGAAAAGGTTATGAAGTCTATGGTTGAGGGCATTGATGTTAATTGGTTGGAATTTTTTTTAGGAGATTTGACAATGCAGTTTGGACTTTGCTATTGAAGCTTCCCGTATTTTCTAAATTAATTGCTATGGTGCCTTTTCCATTTGTGGAATCCAAATACTTTCTTTAGAATTCAAAAGATTTGGGAAGAGACGACTACTTGGTGATCAAGCTACTTCGAAATATGGGTTATGTTTCTCTTCAGGTTAAGTGCTGATTTCTACCAAATTTTTTGGTAGTATTAATCAAGATCAACTTGGAGGCTAATGGAAGAGTGTATCCGATTAAGGTTGTGGAAGAACAATTTGTGGTCAATAATTTGATGGGGACTACTTGTGAATGTAAGTGCTAAGAAAGAGATTTTTCAGTTCCAAGTTTTCTGTAATGGATGAGGATGAAGATGATCTGGCTGTGGATATGCAACATGTGGATAATCATCTTGTTGATTCGGGTCTTTGTGATGGGGCTTTGATGAATGATGTGATTAGGACTGCTTCAACTCCTGATGAGAGCCACTCTATTACTAGTCCTATCTCTTAATTAGGTGCATGTAGAAGTCAAGGTCTTGAATTCGAGGCCTATTGATAAAGAGCAAAGAGAAGAGAATAACAATGGTGGAGAGAGATCTACCTATGATGCTATTTTAAAGTTGAAAGGAGGACGAATAGATTTAATAAGAAGATTAGGAAGAAGAAACTTATTTCTAAGCTTGGGATTAAGGCTACCATAGTGAACAACAAAGCTAGGGAAGTAACCTATTTCCTCTTTATCTTTCCATGGCATTTAGAATATGAATTCTTTGGGGGGGGGGGGGGGGGGGGGGTGTTGAAATGGAAGAGAAGGAAATCACTGATACGGAGAATACTTTGAAGAATACTAATGATACGGAAGAGGGTGAAATTGATGATAAAGAGGATCATGCTTTGTTAAAATGGAAAAGAATTAAGGAAATCGCTGATAAGAAGAATGCTTTGAAAAATATTGATGAGATAAAAGAGGGTAAAATTGCTGACAAAGAGGATGATGCCTCTCTATTGTTGGAGTTTTAATTCTTTTGTATCTTTTTCTTGTTTGTCGGTTGTGTCAGAGGCTGTAAGGGTGTTTTTAGCATGGTTTGGCAGGTTAACATAGCAGCTTGGTTTGCATGTTTTTTATTTTGATTTTGGCTTTGGGTTTCTGTTTTGGTGATTTTGGGTGTTTAGGTGTGGGCATTTTCTCTTTTCGGTGGTTGGCCTCTTGCCTTCTTGATTGTTTGGGTCTTGGGTGGCTTTTTCACCTGTGTACCCTTGTTCCTTTAATTGTTGTTTTCCTTCTTTAAAATTAATAAATTTCTGTTGCTTAGGAAGAAAAGAAATTTCTCCATCGCCTGATCATGATGCTCATACACCAAAGGTCAATGAGGGTGCTCCTCAATCATCACCTTCCAATACATGGCATGATCATGATTTGCTGCTTTTTTGATTTCCTCTTGAAAAAAAAAAAAAAAAGGCAACTGGGTTTTACTTTGATGCAATTACTCTCTCCGTTTCAAAAAGATTACACGGTCTGCAAATTGAGAACTTAAAAATAACACATATTTATTGAAAAAAATTCAAATTTTTTGTCGCTAATTACTGGATATCAATTAGTTCTTCTATTAATCTATCAAAAAGAAGTTTGAAATTTTTACGGCAAATAGTATTTTTTAAGTTTTCGTTTTGTAAACCGAACAATTTATTTTGGAACGGAGAGGGTATGATTTACGGCCCCCAATGGTTTATGGCTCCCCGCATCTTCCATATTATGTTTTTGAGAAAGAGGACCGTAGTGACACTTTTTGACTTGTCGAAAAATATGCTTCTTTTGTTGGCCATGCTTGCTTGTATTTATGAGAACAGATAAAATTGATGATAAAAAACCACATGATTTCACAGGAACAAGGTGGTCCCACGTGTTGTGTGCAATCTCGAAGAATTTCCAAGTTACCTATTCAATTCTGGAGTATCCAATAAACAGGCAGTGGCCCGAGGTCATGTGTTGGATACACTTAGAATTTAGAAATTGATTTTGGTGGTGAATCATCTCAGCAAGATCCATATACGTGAATTGAATTATAATATCTGAACTGAGAGTTTTTCATTTTCCATCTCTTTTAATTGCACTGTAAAATCACTTACAAGCTCATCAAGATTAAATACACGCGTAACAATATTATAAAAAAATGACAGTTGTTAAAGATTGCATTCAGATCAAGGATTTTCAGAGGGATTAATTAATGAAAACGAAAAAAAAAATTCATGCAAAAAATCTCTTTGATTATATATTTTAAACTCTATTGATCGATCAGAGAGAGAGAGTATTCTTGTTCTTATTTTGTGCAGGTTAATTTATTTGTAAAACAAAAAGAAGAAGAAAAAAAAAAACTGCAGAAGCAAAATCTAAAGGTCCTCACTTAGTAGGACCCATTAAAGATATCATGCTATCTACTTTAACTATAAAACACCAAACCACCTTTGCCTTCAAGCCCCCGGCCCCCTCCTCTCCCTAGCTTCATCTATTTAATTTCCACCTTTCTCTGTTTGTTCAATTAAGCTACTCTTTCATTTGTCTTTTTTCTTCATACTCAATCTCTTTGGATAAATCTTACTAGCTATTCTTGATCATGTGAGACTTATTAGGGTTGTAGTAGATATATAGTACTGTTCAGGTAGTTGCAGTATATAAATGAAGGAGAACGTTGGGAACAGAAAGCAAGGGGCGGCGTCCCCTTGTGCTGCTTGCAAGCTCCTTCGCCGGAGATGTGCTCACGATTGTGTGTTTGCTCCTTACTTTCCGGCCGAGGAGCCCCAGAAGTTTGCTAGTGTGCATAAGGTTTTTGGTGCTAGCAACGTTAACAAGATGTTGCAGGTAATATTCAATTATCTTCTTGTTAAATTGTTACCTGTTATTCCATTTAAAAGCTTAAATTGTTAGACATATAAGTAAAAAATATTCTCATTTCTCAATACGCCCCTAATCACCATGTAACCAAACTCTCCTTTAAAAGCTGGCTAAATATTAGAACGCAAGATCTATTATTGTTTGCACTAATATCATTTTAGTTTTTCATCCACGAGCCAACTTGTCTAAAATCGTACATTGTTGAAGGGAGAGGTAACTCTATTTCTATATCCTCAACAATTTCTGTGTGTATTTGTATGTGCTCGTGCAGCCGTGCTGGCTGTACGCATTTATAAGTTGATAATAAAACCAACTTTTAGTTACTTTTTAGGATATCGACTTGAACACAGGGGCGGACCCAGGAGGTGTAAGTGGGTGTTTGGTCCCTGTATTCCCCCAATTTTTTTTCCTATTTGTAGTCCACTTTTCAATTTTTTTTATAAAATTACTAAAGAGTGGTCGTCACAAATCGGCCAAATTGATAATCCTGGGTCCGCCGCTACTTGAACAACTTGCTTGTTTACCAAATCAGTACGGGAATGCTTCTAAGCCAGTTTGAGATGTTGGAGCAAGAATACATAGTACGTACTTTTTAGTTTCGAGTAATCTTAGAAATTAATGCCCATGATATTCGAAATCATATCCACTAGTACCTTTTTTTGTATTTCCCACAATGCAATTAGAGATTATCGAAGGAAACGAAATCAATTAAGATAGCCCGCTGTGGCTCTCTAATCATTTTTCTCTACTTGTTTAATCGTGTTGTCTTCTCTTAATTTACAAGTAATGTTTTTCCAGTGTCAGTTAGGGTTTTTAATTTCCCAGGGTTTTTTATTTCCCACCAGAACAAAGACTTACAGGAAGAAAAAAAAAACAAAAAAAGAGTAAAAGAGACATTAGAGCGAGAGAACACATTCGAACTTTCTTGATTTGACTCCATCACTTTATTATTTAAGAAAAAGAAGAGAAAGCAAGTTTATATTATTGGTAGATTAAAGTTCTTTGTTTGGAATTAATTAGGTAAGTAAGACTTTTGATTCACAATAAATTGCTGGCCGTATGGCAATTCTTGGTCTATGTATGGCAATTCTTTTTTTTTTTTTTTTGAAAAGATGTATGGCAATTCTTGATATTAATGTGATTTTGAAAAATTAATGAATATAGGAGTATATATTAGCTGAGTGATTATTAAAGTAACAGTGATTTCCAACTATGATGTCAGTTATGGTAGTTGGAAAGGGTCCCATGCCCCACTCACCATAACCCACTGCATGCTGTGACATCTTTATTAAAGTGATTTATTACCTCCCCTTTGTTTTTTTTATCAAAAGATGTACTATTACCCTTGACAACTTATATAACCGGCAATGAATACAATACATATCTATTAAACACCTATTAAAGTTGTGTATTATATGCATTTATTGTATAGTTCAGATTGTCCTACCTCATTAGCAATAGTAACATTTTTTAGTTTTTCGTAACTTTTCAGCAATATAATTCGTAACATTTTCTATGATTCGTAACATTTTGTTGTGTCTTATAAATTGTATAAAAACAAATCGTAACTTTTACAAAAAAAATCGTAACTTTTACAAGAGTGTGTATGATACATATCCAAATAAGGGGTGTGTCTTGTAACATTTTCCTTAACTAACCAGACATGAAACATGACATCTTTATTGCTGAGTGAAAAATGGTGATACTCATGTGGTGTTTTGGTCATTCCAAATCACAATCTACACTTTTCCCGGATTAAGGTCTTGTCCAGTATGCGTACGGTCCAATCCCGTCCAGTTTGGATTTTGTGGGATGAATAAAATCATGTTAAATGAATATCGATCGATCAATGCCTTATCGAAACACCTTTATCTTGGACCCAATAGTTAGAATACTGGATTGGACCCATCTCTTCAAAAAATGAAAGAGTTTCGATAAGGCAAATGAAAGAAAAGCGTGGAAATCAGCTTTAGTCCGACAATATATGGCATATGAAGAGTAAAGTTCAGATGTTCAAACTAAGTTCCATTCACACAGAAAGGGGCTTAACTTCTTTATAATGAAAACCAAATTAAGCACATATCTAACTTTTTTTTCTATTTCTTGGGACTTTTCGAAACTTAAACTAGCAAACTTAGCTAACGTAGGCTTATTGGGATATTGTCAAAGCTGATGTTTGACAATAGTAAAGCTTTTGGACAAATCATCCAGCAATGCTACAGATACAACAGATGGAGACACAAAGATCTAGGCAGAAAATTGTGGCTTGATCTATGCACTTTCGTCGATATTCGTATCATTTCAAATCCGTATGCTTAATCATCAAAGTATACGAAAGTTGTTTCGAAAAAATGTCACAAAATGAGCAGTTTCACCAACCCTTTTACTCTCCCAACGAGGCAATTTTCTTTCGGTGGTTTTCTTTGACCATAAAGATTGAAGATAAGCCATATTATTGTCAAATATGGTTTCATTTTTCAAATTCATCTTTCTAAACGTGAAGTCCTCATCAGTATATACGACAAATGAGCAATATCTACTTTATGGTTGAAGGAAAGTATATCCTTTCTCCGCCGAGGGTTTTCAAACAAATTTTCAAAGTGTAAGGTATCGAGCATGTTACTTGGAAAGTGGAAAAAAAACACCATCATGTGATGTGTCTTCAAAGACCATCAGACTATTCCTTTTTTTTTCTTTTTTTTTTTCTCGTTTGATAAACTTTATTAAGTGGTTAGGTTGTACAATTTTCAGGAGTTGCCTGTTCATCAGCGTGGTGACGCGGTTAAATCTATGGTTTACGAGGCAAATGCCAGGGTGCGCGATCCAGTATATGGTTGTGTAGGTGCGATATCGTCATTACAACATCAGATCGACGTTCTTCAGGCTCAGTTGGCTCTAGCACAAGCTGAGGTTGTGCACATGCGGATGCGCCAATTCTCTTCAATTTCTGTCCCTCCGACCACTGACTCCCCTGAGAATGGCTCGCCGTCGCCCTCCTCCAAGCTCATAACACCATCTTCTCAGACCAAGTCCTTTTTTAACATGGACATGGTTGTTGATCATGCCAATATGGGGGAGTCTTTGTGGTCATGCTAGCTTAATTAATGGTCCCTCAAAAAGGAGAAAGAAAATTGCTAGCTTAATTAGCATGCCTGCATTCCCTTTTTCCATTACAAGCAATCATGGGCTTTAATTCTTGACAGTCTACCACTTTATTATTGCTGCTTTTTCCCCCCCTTTTATTAGTTACCCATATTTATAGAACATCACTCATCCTGTTCTAGGGATGCTGATTATAATTATCAGCCATATTGTAAATATCGGAAGCATATAAATTAATATGAGTTTTTATATATACAATTGATGTATGCATGCAGCCTCCATTTTCAGTTTCATGGTTTAATTTTTTAATTTTAATTTTTTTTTTTGTGTGTGGTCTGGGGGATGACTAGTTGGGCGTGGATTATTGAAAAATTGGTTAGCTCCTTGTTCTACTCAGAGGATTCCATTAGTTATACTACATGGGTCCGTTTGTTATCACATTTAAGTCAGATTATTAGATTATGATTTCTTTGACTATTCACTTAAAAAAACTAAAATAAATTGGAGATGTGTTTCGTGTAGCTTTTTGTAAGCGACGATAGAAGTTCTGATTGTTTGTTAATTATTTTTTTTAAATTTTGAAGTATTATTTGTTAAATACGTTGTAGAATTGTTTTTTCTGTAAAATGTATTTATGAAACTTCAAAAAAGGAAAAAAAAATTACAAATCAGAACTTAAAGTAACCTTACTTTTCCGGTCAAATAAGGTGGAAAAGAAAAATAAGTAATTGTTCATAACTGATACTCCTAAGGTTTCTGAAATTCCACTGACCTCCCCTACTTTTGAAAATAAATGTCACATACCTCCCCTCCGTTAACTTCCGTTAAAAAAGCTAACGGAAAACACTGATGTCACCCCCACCTCACTCTCCTCTTTTTATTTTAAATCTTAAAATGTTTATAACTTTTGTTTTATATATTCACTTTTTATGAAATTTATATATTTAAAATCTACTCGAAAAGATCTATAAAATGAGATCCATATTCAATGTGAAATTATGAAAAAATAAAATCTTAATTTTCATAATTTTGCGTAAAATTTTGACTTACACATTGAAAATAATTTAAATTATGTAACATTATAATTAAAGTTCACATTGAAAAAATAAGATTTTATTTTCGAGTAGATTTTAAATATATAAAAAGTGAATATATAAAACAAAAGTTATAAACATTTTTACGATTTAAAATAAAAAGAGGAGAGTGAGGTGGGGGTGACATCAGCGTTTTCCGTTATCTTTTCTAACAGAAGTTAACAGAGGGGAGGTATGTGACATTAATTTTCAAAAGTAGAGGAGGTTAGTGGAATTTCAGAAACCTTAGGAGAGGTTCCTGTAATTGTCAGAAACCTCAGGGAAGGTAGGTGAAATTTACCCTAAGTTAAAATATACAGTAAGTGTTACCAAACAAGATCATCAAATCGCAAATAGATCCGAAACCGCAAACACATCATCGCAACACATTACAAAACAAACAGGTATAGCAGTTGAACCACTTAGACCAACCATGTCACAATGCCCCACTGCCGGCTAGTACTAAATAACAGGCCTCATTCCAAACTGGGCTCCGGAGCCCATTAGTATTGGTATTTTCTTCATGTTCCCCAAGTAACAAGTCTTCTGGTCCATAGGATTGTCTAACACCAGATATCCATCTATCATAAAAGCAGGCTTATAGAAAGCCTATGCCAAAATTCTTAATTTGTAACACATAAAGTCGAGTTCTCGTTTTGGGTAATCTGTAGATTCTACTCACACACACAGGCACACAAAACAGAATTAATTTACGTAATATTCTCAATTGGGTACATGTACAGGAGGAGAGTGCATTGAGATAGTAAGCAAGGAAACTTTCTCACATGTTTTCGTGGGAAGATGAATAATTGGATGTTAAGGCTGTGGGATAAACAGGTGTCTTGGTTTTTGGGTTTAATAGTGTTTATTGGGTTTCGTGGTATTTTGGGTGCCTTATATATTCTCGGGGTCAGCTTCAATTTTCTATAGCAATGGGTTCAAATTGTTCGTAAAGTATAAGGGCGTGCTCATTCTGGTTTTGCTGATGAAGGTATTCTGAAAAGGTGTTTCATCTTCTTCTGCTTTAGAAGGCCTAAGAAGGTTTTGGGAAGGTTTTCAGGTCAATTTGGTGGGTTTTCAAGTCAGTTTGGTGCTGGAGTTGGTGTCATGTATATGTACCTTTGTGGGTATCTAGATTGCAGCCAAAGGATGCTTCTGTTGCTTTTGTTGATAAGAGCTTTTCTTTGAAGTCCACTTCCGGTGGAAAAGATATCTGGTGCTCCTTGTCCCCATTTGGTATGGTTGTTAGTTTTTGCAATTCAAAGACCATCTGAAGGATTCGTGGAGTCATGGAGTGCTATTTGGTGCTGTCTTGGATTGGGATACAAATATTTTCTTGGCCATGAAGAATACAGGTATATAAAAATCCAGCCATTTTTCATTCTATCGGGGTTGTTGCTAATATGAGGTTTTGATCTATTGCTGAGGTCGCTACTGTTGCTTTTGAGGCTTTTATTTTGTGTACTTTAGGCAGCATTTGTTATTGCTGTTCTTGGCATGTAATTTTGGTTGACATCTTGTCATCGGTTCGTTTTTCCCTTTGGGTCCTTGGCGGCATATGATTGTTGCGTGGTTGGGTGCTAACATTTTTGGTATGCTTCCTCGCGTTATGATGCCTTTGCCTCGGCCCCCTTTAATCTTTGTAATCCGTTTCCAAAGATTAATAAAATCTTCTTTGCCTTGCAAAAAAAAAAAAAAAAAACAGAAGGGGAGTGCATGTTTTACTATATATATATATATATATATATGAGAAATTCAAAGATATTACATGGGAGTATTGATCACTTAACCTCTCAGTGTATGTCTCTCACGCTCTCCTAGCGCTAGCAGACTCTCACCAGAGGAGCTCGACTCCCTTTCGGAGGAGGAGCCCTCACGTTGCTCTACTCTTTCTGCTCGGCCTTCCTTTCCTCTCACCACAGTTGTACAAGAGTAGGCTAGTAATTATGTAGCCACAAAAGGGAGCCAAAAACACTAGCGGCTTCACAATTTGGGATCGATGGTCACACGAACACTTGCAATTTTTTTCTTCTTCTTATAGTACATGTAAAAAATTTGAGACCAGTCCTTCCTTTGAACACTCAACAAAAGCATGAACGAACACTTGGTCCAAAATTATATGAAAAACCATCAAAAAAATTAGCTCACAAATCAATCCACTCTGAACTGAGTTACGGTCCATTACTTTGAACAACAATTCATAGGCAGCTCCACATATAAGAAATAGTGGTCAATTGAACACCCTAAGGTTTATTTATTTTGTTCTTTTTTTTTTATAGGCTTATTTATTTTGTTGTTATATTAAATGTAGCCGTAATTTTATCTCAGATTTTGTTTGAACACTTGGTACTATATTATAAACAACACACCTAGCAATCTAGATTATTCATAATTGAACACCAAATACATTAGTTCAAAACAAGGTACGCGTCTTAATTACAAATATTAGAAAAATGGAAATCGAAAAAAAGTACTTATTGGTGTTGTCATCATGTAGCTTCTCTCAAAAAGATAATCAACTCTTATTTCCAAAAACAAGATCATATATTTAAAAATATCCATGTGAACTTATTTGCCACATGATTTTCTATTAAAAAAAATAGTGTATTTATGCTCCAATGATCTTGTTTGGCTCAAAAAACAAAAAAATTCTGAGAACTACAACATTTTTTTTTTTAAATTTCTTTTGCTTGCGTCATACACACTAGTGTATAAAAAAATTAAAATACTACTCATTGATAGAGCTAGTAGATTTAAAGTAATCCTTGAACACTCTATTAAAAATTTCTGAAGCCGTTCCTAACGAAGAAGAAAGAGGGGAATGGGAATTGTAAATTTGTAAATTGTAATGGCGAATTCCGAGAAAAGGGAAGGTTCTCTCTAGCAACTTCACAACTAAGGTGGACCCCACCTAACACATGATACGCTTTAACATGTTTTGTTTGGTTTTCATTCTCATAAAATTTATGTACTACTCCTTCCGTCTGTCTTTGTTTGTCCATTTTCGGCATTCGTGCCATGTTTTAAATTGTCCATATCGTTCAATTTATAATGAGTTTCATAATTTTAAAAATTTTGTATAATAGAGCTAATTGAGATCTATAAAACAATATCCATATTGAATATTTTTAGAGATTCGTATTAAAAACAATGTACGATTTTTTAAGAGGTGTGAAATTGTGAAAATGGACAAACATAGACGGACGGAGGGAATATAAAAGTTTTCAAAAAGTAAAAAGGTTTGTTTAAATGTTAAAAAAATTAAGCAATGACAAAAAGTTATGCAACCCTATACAATTTCTTCATATAAAAAATTTTATCACACAGAGTTTGTGGGACCCACACATAGCTTGTAATTGTTGGTACACTTGGTAATGTTCATATATTTTCTCTAGGGGTACTAATCGAGCCAAACAAGCTGAACGTAGTATTGCTTAAGCTTGGCTCAAATTCTTTTTACTCCTGATCAAGCTTGACTCGAGTTTGAGAATTTTGGGGAATAATTATTCAACCCAGGCTCACATTTGGACATTGGAGATTGTGATACAAGCTTGGCTCGGCTAGGCTCGTGAAAGGAAAAGCTGATCTCGGACTTTCAAGTCTGAGTTAATCACGTGAAGTTCCAAATAATAAAGGAAATTGGTATTAGAACTCCGAATTTTGATGCAGACACTCCAAGCTACAGTAATTTTTCAAAATTACCCTTTTACAAGTTTCATAATTATTTACTTCAGACACTCCAAAGCAGAAAGTACTGTTTATTTTATTATGCAGCCCCTATAATTATGAGAACCACAACATCTCTTCCATATTTGATTACAAAGTGCAATCAGTAGTACAAAACAGTAGCCGTTCAAGAATCTAGCCTCACCGAAAGTCCGAAAGCAGCTATAAATAGATCATTGCTCTCATGAATTTTTTTACCATAAATAGCTGAAAGATTTGTTGCCACAAAGTGATTTAGGGGTCAACCAATGCGTTGTTCCAATGTGATATTCGGGGCCCCCAAGCTCAAAGGTTGTGGCAAGGGGTGCATCCCTCCCAAACTATGCGAGTCACAATTATTAGTTGTTGCATTATAGGACAGTCATTGCCGACAAATCTTCGAAAACGATCCCTGCAGTGATTGATCGGATTTTGGACTTTAGATTCGACCAAATAGTATAGTTTTGAAAGTCATTAATTCGTAGGGTAGCACTGCTTTACTACCCCACTCAAACACTACTAGTTACTATATGGAAGGTCAGCGAACGGAAGAATGTGTAAGTCAATGTTGACCAGCCACTCATGAAGTCAAGTGTCTCCCTAGGCAGCGCGACACGTGACTCAGGCGCATGGGTCAGTTGTGCGCGTGAGTCACCCTGCACGTATGCCACTAGCATGGAACCCCACCATAAAGGCACGTCACATATAGCAATGGGCCATCCGAAAAAGGAGAAAAGTCCATGAGCAATACAACTAGTGTAGCCCAAAGACATGAGCAAAAGATGCAAGAAACTAGTTATTTATGTTTGACCTAGGCGAATGCCTACCCTGGTCTAAGCCAGGACTCGAGGAGTCCTTTGAGGCTTGGCTGCAATGCAGGCATGATCAAACAGGTTATGACCTTGCCTTAACGGGAATGGAAGGGTATTTAGTGGCTTGGTGGGTCCAAAGAGAGAAGAAATTCTCCACGTGAGAGTGGAGTAGCACGCCCGAGTAGCCAAGGAGTTATTCCCGCGGTGGGCAATGTCACCTGTGCGGTCAAGGTGTACGGAAAGGTACGTGTCCTCATATTATAGGGAGACAGCTAGACGCCTAATCATTGGCCTAGAGTGCATACATAGATGAGACATTCCCTTCACAATTCTCAGTGGTGATTTTATTGACAGAGTATGTCATTCTAGAAAAGAAAGTAGGCAGTCACTGATTTGTAGTGAAGAACATTCTCTCTTGTGATATCACCCTATTCTTTCTAGATCACTTGGGTACCTCATGAATTAGCATAAGAGCTTCACTGCCTTAGTTTTTTCTGTGCACACTTGCTCTCTTCTTCATCTTTCTTCTAGATCACTCTATTCTCCTCATCTCTAACGTTAATTGTTCTTACATCTCCAGCTCTTTCATATTATCCTTCTTAAATATTGACTAACCCAGAACTTTATAGTTACTAACCTTCCTCTCTCCTCAACGGACATTGGCTTCTAGATTTGTAGAATCGTGTCTTTGAAATTTTTTTTGTAAAAGGAAGAACGTAGGTGTTAGGTTACTCAGAATCAGCTTGCATGCATCTCGCCTTATCTTAGAATTCTGAAATTAATGATCAGGTAAGCATCCAATCCTTTAATCCAGTTTAGCCAGGCCCTTGTTAGATTTTCAGTCTTGAGGTGAGGACAATAAGAGCATTATTATTTATTAATTAGTCCCGAGATATATATCCAATCTTGATCTGGACAATATATCGTACAGGTTGTTGGCCTGGACAAGATTTGAGATTTAGGGCCTTGTTTGTTAGGGAGGATTTGGGGTGGGATGGGATTTGGATTTGGACGTGGGTCCCAAAATCTTGTGTTTGGTAACATTATTTGGGATGGGATATGGGGTGGGATGGGATTTTATATCCCCATCCGTACGGGATATAAAAATCCCATGGGGGGGGTGGGATTTGGATGGGATTTGGATTTTGTAGTGCAAAAACCGGATATCCCGAGCACTATCCCGTCGAACACAAACACCGGATATGAATTTTTCTCATCCATTAATATCCTGAGCAATATCCCAAGGATTTCATATCCCACCCATATCCCATGGGATTTCATATCCCATCCATTTATCTCCGGCCAAACAAACGAGGCCTAGAGGTTTTCTCTTTCATAAGGTCTCGGGTTCAAAACCTTCTAAGTGTTTTTAAATTCTCTGGGGTGACTGGAGATTGGCTTGATCGTTAACTTCAGGGTCCCATCGTTAATCGAGGTGTGCGTTAGCTGGCCTAAAGACCTAATTATATATATATATATATATATAAAATAAAAAAAACCTAGTTGTAACTTGTAAGAATGCATAGATTACAGAAAATAAGTCATGAGCAACTAGAAGCCGCGACGACACATGCATTCATGGAAATAAATGAGAGGATGGATGGATATTGGAGTCACTTCATATATTTTAGTGCTTTCTTACGAATGAGAGAATGGTTACTTGTGAACTCCCATTTGCCCTTTTTTTTCCTCAAAAAAAAAAAAAAAATCCCATTTGCCTATGTCATCTCCTCTTATCCCAACTCTTTCCCAAGAGCCAATGTCAAAAGAATGAAAGAAGCTGCTTTTCAAAAAAAAGAATGAAAGAAGCTAAGCCAGGATTTCTTTCCCATGTGCACACTGCTCCAGCATGTTACTATAACAGCTCCTAAATGTAAAAGCACCAAAACCTTGGCTATATAGCCAACAACATTGAAATTCCTTAATCGAGTCGCGGAATTGAAATAACTTAAGTAAAGGAAAAAACAATCAATCGCACAAGCTGGAAAAATAATCAATCATGCACGACACAAAGATTTACGTGGAAAAACCCAAAACGGGAATAAACCAAGGGAAGGAATCATGCACTATAACCATTGTGTGAATACAAGAGATCTTACTCAGTGTTCGTGTATCCTCACCACGAAGCCTAAAACCCTACTCGCCGAATCCACGTTAATCACACCTCTGCATGATTGTGGAATCTTGAATCCTCAAGCCTTCCTATTGATTGCCTTCCGAACTCCACGAAAGGACTTTGTTCTGAAGAGAAGTATTGTTGATGTAAGAACACCCCTCGAAGATGATATTGAGAATCAAAGATCCATTCAATCTTTGTAGTTTCTTCGAGGTGCACAAAACTCTAGCCGCCGAAAGAGATGAATGATGGACAAAGTGTGCTAGGGTTATACGCCACCAGAGATCCTAATTTTCGACCTAAAGTGTGATATATATAAAGCAATGATGAGAAATAATCTAGTATGGCCGTCGCTTCATAATATGTCTGCTTTGCTTGAGCAAAATAATTCTGCTTCAAAATCTACCAAGTAATTAAGGCCCATGTTGCTTAGAGTGATTCCCACCGTCAAAAGACTTGACTAACAACTACCGCACTCATCTGGAAAAAAAAAATACAAAGTGAGATTCTTTTCCACATCCTAAAATAGACGCTCTAAAAAATAAAAAATAATTGAACATTAAAGAGTACAACTCGATAAAAAGGGAATACACGGAAATGTGTATTTTGGTCATGAACGTGCCAACCCAAAAGGGAGCTCGGCTTATGGAGCTTACAAATATTTACACGATTAGAAACACAACACATAAATAATCACAATTTCAAAAGAGATTTTATCCAGATAATGTGGATTGACATGTCGTGCTGCCAGAACCGTATAAGTTTTTTTTTATCCACATTAGTTTGTACTCAAATGTGTTATTATTCGGTCAACGAAAATGTGTGTACTATATCCATCGACCAAGAAGATTTTTTTCTTTTTTTTTCCCAGAAAGAAGCAAACAAGAAGATTTGGGCCATGAGAAAAGCTACAGAAGTCTCCTAGCTAACGAGAGCATGCAATACTTGACATACAAAGTGGGGAGTGGGTACCTTCAAATCTATTTGAAATCTCTAATATTCTGTTGCATATATCTCCTTGAAGTACTATACTTGACATACAAAGTGTCTGGCTAGGTATTTTTCTTTTACGTCAATCCGTGGCTAGCTAATTATCAGGGACTTCCGGAGTACTACATGACATTTCTCACAAATAAAATATTACCACCACACTGTAGGTTGTCCTTCCTGGATGATTTGTTGCTATGTAAATGATTGGGAATACACGTCGTGGTACTTTGGGAGAGCAAAATAATTACTCTCAATCAATGTACATATAGATTCGCCAATGGTTTGCTACACTTTCTCCCTTTGTTTGGCCTGGTCGGGAAGAACACATATAGTACCGAATATCTGGATTTGTTTGGTCAACAAAGTCCCCTACGAAGTTCCCTACCAGCCACTAAGAATGCTTCTGCATATTTAGGCAAGTAAAATGAGATTTTTTGTTGGGAATTTCTCACATTATTATCACAAAACACTGGGAAATTAGAAATGCCATTAGACACTAAAAATATGAACACACTCAATAAAAAATATAACATGAATAGAGTTAGGAGAATAGCCTGTGAGATCGATGAAAGGCACGACAAGTTGCTATCTTAAAGCCATATTTGTCTCCCTTCATGTAGGTTCTAACGGCTAAATATGACTTCAAGATTCAACTCATAAATCTCATAGTTTGTCTCTACACTATAGTTCATAGGGGGCTAAATATGGAGAGAAATAGGAGAACCAGAGGCGGCTCTACACTATAGCATGGGTGGTCACTTGAACACTCCGAATTTTTTTTTTTTTTTTTTGGATATATGTAATTTTTTTTTTAAGTTTAGCCCTTTTGAACACCCAACCTAAAAATATTTGAACACCCAATGCATAAATATTTGAACAAATCAATCCAATGTAATTTGACCAAATTAAAAGTCATGTGCGGCTCCATAGCTTCCCATAGATGGTCAATTGAACAGCCTAAACTCTTTAATAATTTATATTACATGTAATAATTTTATCTCAGGATTGTTTGAACACTTAGTCCTATACTGTGAACATCCATCAATCAAGAAAATTTACAATTGAACACCTAGCTCAATACACTGAACGATAGAAACTAAAAAAGTGGAGAGAGAAAATTATCTATTGGTATCGATATCATGCTCTAGCTTTTCTTTGAACAACTATCAACTCTATATCTCCAAAAATAAAAGCATGTTTCACAAAAAAATCCGTGTGATTCTATTTGCCACACAATTTCCTACAAAAACTAATTTGTTAATGTGCTGGTTTAACTTTTGGTCGGCCTAAAATATACTCCCTCTGTCCCAAATTCTTGGTCCTTTCTTTTTTTGGTTGTCCCAAAATTAAGGGTCAACTCAAAAAGTTAACAAAGAAAAGTATGTACTTCTTTCCTTTTTTGGTGCAATTCATAAAAAGTTGGATTTCCAAAGTGGTAGGACCAACATTTTGGGACAGAGGGAGTAGAATTCTCTGAGAACATGCAATTGTGACATTTTATGTATTTTTATATTATTTGGTAGCATTATTCATACTAATATATAAAAGAAATGTGTATATATGATTAGTTAATAGAGTTACGTAAATTAAAGTATTTTTAAACACTTTGTTCAAAATTTCTGAAGCTGCCACCAAGGAAAACTCTAGTGTGGAAACATTGTGGGGTGACACTCTATTTAATAGGACTCTAAAACCATGTCCCAACAGTCATGTCCCTCAACACAAAACATACGGTCACACACCTTTCAGAATAGAGGGAAAGAGATGTCTCTAATAAACATGACTTTGCTTTAACTAAAAGTCACGCACTTTAGTAAGACAAGTCTCTCTAATAAAGATATTTTGAAATTTAAAAACTTAGAAAATCCAACATTTTTGACAATGGAGGTGGTGATGGTCCTCTGACGAAGAAGCCGGTGGTGGGGGTCCAACGATGCATTAGATCGATTGGGTTGTTGGCCTCACTGCCATGGATGTTTGGATTATTGGTTTTGCTACTTCTAGGTGATTACAATTTTGAGAAGAAGAAGATGAAGAAGAGATTTTCGGTAGAAAAATCAATTAAAATTCCGTTTGATATCGTATGCACTTAAAAGATGAAGCCTTTCCAAAAGAAAATATGCTTGGAATTTCATTTTGATTTGTATATGCTCTTTATGTGACCAATTATATAGAGGAGAAAATAGACTAAATTTTTTGTTCTCTCAGTATTCTAAACCAGTTATATTGCATATATATACCAAGAACATGTTTAACCAATTATATAAACTATATTTGCAATAGCAATTATAAAATCAAAGGATAGAAAGAAACAATGGTAGCCGGGCATCCCCAACAGATTCCTGAAGTATAACAAATAATAGAAAGCCCTTTGTACCAACAACTATTTTATGGGTGCAGCAGCATTTGGTAGACACCAAATGTATACTACTTTGTGTAGGATTCATTTTCAAATCCTACACAAATGGTTGGAGCCGTTAATTAATTAAAGAATTATTCTAAGATCCATTATAGCTCTTTGTAACATGTCTAGTCCACCTCTTAGTTCCATAACTCCTCTAATCCACCTTTTTGCAATTTCTATGGTGTAAGGTCCACTCTCCATTTTTAATAGACAAATGTACTCTCACATTAAATTTAATACATAATATACTTTCATAGGATACCCTAGGATTTTAGGCACTTTCATAGGGTACCCTAAGGTTTAGGGTGCACTTTCCTATTATAGGGTTTTTAGTGGTTTAGGCACTTTCATAGAATACCTTAGGATTTTAGACACTTTTATAGGGTACCCTAGGATTTAGGCACTTTCATAGGGTACCTTAGGGTTTAGGGTGCACTTTCCTATTATATGGTTTTTAGTGGTTTAGACACTTTCATAGGGTACCCTAGGATTTTAGGCACTTGAAAACGTAGGCCCGTGCTTCAAGGTGGTGGGGCCACATGTCGCATTTACCAACCCATCAAAATCAGATGCATGCAAATGCAATGGCTCCACATGTCGCCATCACCCCTCAGACCATTCGAATAAAATTATGGTGTGGACTGCTATTAACCAAGGGTTTTTTTTTTTTTTTGTCTTTTGCTCGCGCGTGTGGACTGCTTCTCTTAGGAAATTATGGTGTGGATCTTGAACTTTATGTAATAGCTATAGTGGACCCTATAGCAATTCTCCATTAATTAATTTCAAATACGTTTTTAGGAGTTTCTGAAAAAAAAATGAGTTGATTTTTCCTAGGGGCCCATAATTAATATTTTAAAGAAGTTAAACGGATTCAATCATAAGTGTGGGATCCATTTCTGTTGGAATTATGCCTTGAATTTTAGACATTCGAAGAAAGGTGCAGAATTCCTTGTTGGGAGTTTGTACGATGCATTGATCCCGTCATCACTTCCGCTGCGCCGGTGTGCACAAGGCCCAAACTTCTGGGGAGTGTCTATGGAGTCCACCACATTCATTGGGCCCAATATACATTAAATGACTCATATCCACTTAAAAGGCTAAGCCTTGTAAGTGGTGGGTCATCCAATTGTATATTAAGGTTCAACTCTTTTTTCTATTTTTCCAATGTGGGACTAAACCTTCACACATGTTCCAACAAATCTCCCCCTCATGTGTGAACTGTTCATTGAGCCTTACCCGTTTCTTTGCATACAATTAAGTTCCCCCTTGATTTTGATCTACTACTCTCAATCTAATCTTCCAAACTAGGCTTATTCTGCACCAACTCCAACGATTCAGATCCATCCATCGAATTCTCCATTGAGAGCCAACGTGACCATTCACTGGCACTATGCTCCCTGACGAGAAACTCCATTGAAAGCCAACGTGCCCATTCACTGGCACCATGCTCCCCGACGAGTCAACGTGCAACACGTGTTCCATTCGTTTGCATCACCTTGCAACGGGCACACCGCATTACTTGCACTATCGGATTTTTCTGTTTCCATCACTTGGAGTTCACCATACAAGCTTATCCATGGCGCGCCGAGAGTCTGCCCATAGATCGTCCGCCATCGGCTCTGATACCACTTGTTGGGAGTTTGTACAATGCATTGATCCCGCCATCCGCTGCGCCGGCGTGCACAAGGCCCAAACTTCTGGGGAGTATCTACGGAGTCCACCACATTCATTGGGCCCAATATACATTAAATGACCCATATCCACTTAAAAGGCTAAGCCTTGTAAGTGGTGAGTCATCCAATTGTATATTAAGGTTCAACCATTTTTCTATTTTTCCAATGTGGGACTAAACCTTCACACATGTTCCAACAATTTCAAGGTCATACAAAGTAATGTTCATTTAGTGTACACCAAGTAGTGTACTCATAGTTGGGCTCTTATTTTATTTTTATTATTTTGGTCAATCATTAGAACCTTGGCTTGGAGAAAAAGAAGGGAAGGAAGCATCACACGCTTGGGGAAAGAGAAGGGGAAGGAGCATCACACACAAAGCGCCACTTATAAGGGCTTGAACTCTAGCCCCCACCAAAGGAGGCTTTGGGCCGTACGATTGATAACTGGATAGGTTGGAACACTAAAACCTTTGTGAAAAAGATGTGCTGCCCAACAAATACCACACATCGAGAAAGAGCATTTCATTCATGTAAAGAATAAAAGGGTAATTTTGTAACGCCCCACGTAGACCACTAGCCCAGTACCCTGATTTGATCCACTAGCCACACCACATGGCCCAAAATGCTTAAGCCCAAGGTACTAGTAGTAGCCCACATGGTTTGTTATATATCCAAGATAACTCATCTAAACAACCAATGTGGGACTAAACACCATCTAACCCCAAATCTGGGGTATCACAATCTTCCCCCCTTAGGGATGCAACGTCCTCGTTGCATCGTCCCATCCCAGCAACCTCCCATGGCGTCCGTGGTGGTAGAGCACATCCTACCCACCACGTGGACCAAGGCAAGGCTCTGATACCATTTGTAACGCCTCACCTAGACCACTAGCCTAGTACCCTGATTTGATCCACTAGCCACACCACATGGCCCAAAATGCTTAAGCCCAAGGTACTAGTAGTAGCCCACATGGTTTGTTATATATCCAAGATAACTCACCTAAACAACCAATGTGGGACTAAACACCATCTAACCTCAAACCTGGGGTATCACAAATTTAACCAAGGAACATGGACGAAACTTTCGTTCACTCTTTCCCTCTTTATATATTGCAATGGATGGATTACAATGGGTACCACAAGAATACAAGTATCCATCAAATGGGATATAAGCAAACAATCATAGTGTTGGGAAGGTATGCATTCGGAGAATTTTGACCACGTGTAACATGAACATCTGCATGACACGTGGCAGAATCGCAATGGAGGGGCCCATATGCCAACCCCTGTGAGGCCCACTGAAACAAATTTAAATTTAACGTCCATGGGCCATTCGAGCAAGGAGAAAAGCCCAAAGGCATATTGATTTGTGCGGCCCAAAGAAATAAGGGTGATAACGCAAAAGGCTGGTCAGCTATACATTGCCAGACAACCGTCTGTTTTAGTATGAAGGCAGGACTTGAGGGTCCTTTTGAGGTTTCACCACGGTACTGACACAGCTGAACAAGCTACAACTTTGCCCACACGGGAATGAAAGGGATCTAATGGCGTGCAGGCTATAAAGGAAGAGCTAAAGGTTCACCTCAATAGGGGGGCATAGCGCGTTCGAGCGCCATGAGGATACCCTCCCAGTGGTTGCCCATGGCGGTTTACGCCGGGTTGATGGAACCCGGGCTGTCATTTCTCCTGGCCGTTTTTGAGGATTGGATTGGCGGTTTCTTGGCAGTCGCCTCTGGAGTTCGGCTGTTTTAATGGATTTATGGCGGCGTGGGTTGCCCTGTTGGGACGAGTTGTGCGATGATGATGGTTCAGAATCCTTGGCTTCTCTCTTTCTCCTCCATCCACCTTCCTCATTGTTGATCTATTCAATGTTTTCTCGATATCCTTGGTTCTGTCGGTTTCACCCAATAGTGAAACCGGTTTGGACTCAACAATGGATGTTGTTTATTGTCTTTGGTTTCTCCTTATGGTGGCTTTGGCTTGCCCGCTACTTCTCATTCTTGGGTGAGCCCAGTCTCTAGGCTTAACGGCAAAGGGTGGCGAGGTTGCTGATGGTGGTCTGGTGCTGGTGTTTGGTAGTGGCGGGAAGTTGGTCGATGGGTAGGGGTGTGGGGCAGCGGCAGTATAGGAGGTGTTCCTAGGGTTTCCTTTGTTAGGGTTGGACCATGTTGGTGTGGGCTGTAATGTTTGATTCGGGTATGACCTTTTTGGGCTTAGGCCTTTAGGTGTTTTGGGCTTCGGCCCAATGAGTGTTATTTGGGTCTCTTCCAACAGTTGTTTTTAATTTCTCCATCTTCAATCCTTGGTTGAAGTTCCCTCCCCTCTCCCCCAACTTGATGTTTCATTAATAAATTTTTGCCGGTCAAAAAAAATATCAATAAAATAAGTAAACAAGTAATAACAAGAAGAAGAAGGTAATTTATTTACACCCCCAAAATTGATATCTACAACTCTTTTTTTTTTTTCCCTTTCGTGAAACTTTTATACATAAAAATTTCACTAAGTGACAAATGAAGGGGTGTGGATATCAATATGGAGGTGTGGAAATCACTCCCAAGAAGAAATCTGATTTTCTTCTGTTTGACAAAAGAGTTATCAAACATTTAGAAATCTATAATGGATATAGCTTCATTATACAAGAATAATATACTTGTCCACAATGACATTTCTTAAAAATCATCACTAGTTAATTAATCCGAAAATGTTAGAGTCCAGAAAAAGTTTTTCCAAAAATGTCAAGGAAAGAGATTTGAACGGTTCGAATTCACAACATGGTTCAAATTCACAGGATTGTGAATCTGAACCGTTCAATTCTCTTTTTAGGACATTTTTCAAAGAAACTTTTCCTGGACCTTACTGCTCCTCCTCTAATTAATCAGTTGATCTCCTGCCTTAGTTCACTGTTGCATCAGCCAGAAATATACGGCAAATACGCGAGATTCGCGATAGCCTCTTGTAGCCACTCGTCCTCCGAATCATGTTTGATCTGCAAAAGGTAAAATGATAACATTAGTACGGAACTTGTTACATTGTCTATGTTCGTATATAAAGAACCATTTGTATGGATGTAATCCTATGTATCTTTGATTATGGGAAGCAGCTCAATATTGTCAACAACTACGTACCTTCTCGTCGTCGTAAAATCCTCCGTCGTCTTCGTGAAAAGTGTTGTCGTTGTTGTTGTTAGTATTTTTCTTTGTTAGGACTGCTTGATCTCCTTCACACAGCAGCTCATTGTTTCTGGCGAATCGTCCACGAACTCGGACTCGCTTATCGGCTAGGGTCTTTCGACATTCATACTGTTCAAAGAAGAAAATTGTTAGATAAATTGTGAGAGAGAAATAAAAGGGTTGGAAACTAAATGTGTGCATGTGTGCTTGGGAAAGAGAGAGAGAGCTAGAGATGGAGAGCGATCCTTGATTATTACTCCCTCCGTTCCAAATTAATGTTCTACTACAAAAAGTCATGTCATTTTTCAAATCAAAAAATGAACTACTTCTGTAAATTATTTTTTGAATTTTTTCGCACCAAATTAAAGTACTTGACGAGTACTTTAATTCAGTGCAAAAAAAATTCGAAAAATGATACACAAAAGTACTTCATTTTTTTATTTAAAAAAAGGCAAGAGAGAGAAAGTGGGGATCATATTTAGGAACGGAGGGAGTATTTTTTTTGTTGCCAAAAAAAAGGAACTATATTCATAAGTCGACAAGGCCGGTACATTGACGAAAAAAATAATTAAAGGAGAAAAACACCTTGATGGTTTTGTTAAAGTTCCTTTGATTTCTCTTCTTCAGATATCTGAGAATTCGGTCTTTCCTTTCTTCAACCGTGTACTTACCAACCTTTGAACCGGGTTCTTCCATCGCCGGCACTTGAGTAATTTGTTGAAAACCCTGCAATTGAATTTTCTTCTTATGGAATATGCACCAATAAATTGTTAAATGAGATTTTTTTTATTATAAAGTGCTCTATATGAATTTCCATGCATCGTCCGCTCTTGGGCCAGCAAGGTTCAAAAAATCATTCAGCATGCATGAATGTATGAATATAAACTGCCAACAGGCAAGGCAAGGCATGCCACAACATGTCAACGGGTAGAAACGAAGTCAGGATTTCGACTCGGGGGTGACATTCAAAATTAGTATTCCCTCTGTCCATCCCATAAAAGATAAAACAACGTGTAAACTTCGGATAAAAATTTCAATTAGTTCTTTAATTTTGTGTCAAGAAATGTATAAAATTATGCATAGAAATGTTTTATTTATTTTTAATCCAAAAATTGAAGGTTTTTTTTGGTAGTGTTAATCATCCATAAACATACTTAAATATCCAAAAACTAAAAAAATTTCATCGATTAATCACTCATCATGAATAGGCTTAGTACCAAAAACAATACACGCGTTTTGAATAATAACACTGCTCTTGCAATATAATTTTTTTTTTAGGACCTGGAGGTGGCACGTACCACCTCCCCTCTTACCCTCCGTCCCTGTTAACGAGTAAGGCAGGGCATGAAATAGCAAGAAATTGCAGAATGGCTGGTTTTCAAGAATTGTGTATTAACAGGTTTAGAATTGTGTACTTTTTAGTTTTGCAGAAGATTTTAAAAGAGGTTTTGATCGAGGATGGAGCAGGGGACTAGTAGGAGCTATCGCTCTTACTTCAATTTGAAAAAAGTTTATTATCATATTGAATATGTATCATCAAATTATATAGTCTCGTCCGTTCTAGAAATATAACCCGTCCCCCCATGCAAAAATCCTGGCTCTAGTAGTTCAATTACTAATTAGACTGAAATTGGAAAGCTTATTTGACTAGTAAAATGGAAGCCCAAGAAAGTGGTACGTACCCAATTATCGTTGGAAGAAGGATAAAGGTCCTGATAATCAGGCACAAAAGCATTGCAATATTCCTCTCCAAACTCGCACACATCCGGCTTGTAGTATACGCCACTGCCAGTTGACGACTCAAAACTCTCACTCCTTCCACCAATATTAATGCCGCGGAACCCGTTATTGAGCTCGGCCAACATAGGTACAGCCATGTCCGAGGACACCCCGAACTGCTCCGGGAACGGTGCCGTGGAATTATACGACGGCACGAAACCGGTTTCCGGCAGCACCATGTTGTTAAGTAGGACTAATGGCGCATTATTGTCAAACAAGGGTAAGCCTACTTCGTCCACACACATAGCGCCGCCGTCGCCGATAGGAGTCGGAAACTCACAGTACTGTTCATTGCAGAAGATGAAGTGATCAGTAATGGGGTATTGTGGAACAGAGGGAGCCATTAAAGGCAAGTTGAAGATCTTCTTCAAGTACTACTGCTTATAGGTTTTTTTTTTTTTTTTTGTATGGTGGTGTGTTGCTGTGGTGTTTGGTCTTTTAAAGCCTTGAAATTTATAGCATGCGTGTGCATTCCACAGGGTTTGTGAAAGTTGTTTGCTACCCCACCACTTAGTCAACTCAATATTTTCCTTCCAGGAAAAACAATAAAAAATAAAAAATATTTCCTTCCAGAATGATGTGTGACATTTTTTCAAAAGAGAGGTCCCACATGTTACTCTTTTATGATAATGTTGATTGGTCTTGTGTCATTTAATAATTTACAATTGATTAGTAAAGTTTTTTTTTTTTGTTGCTAAAAAAAAATATATTACCGGTTCGTATCACAAGTTTATTTTAACGTTTGGGTGTGATCGTTTACCTAGTTTATGTAAAGATACATACAAAAATTCAATCAAACGATGCGATAATTGCAGTTCTCTTGATAAAATCACAAACGTTGAAAGACCAATATATTTTAGTTATATGCATTATGTTAAAGACAAATTTAAGATTAATTTTCAAGACTCAAAACCACTGACAAGGGTGTTTGATACCATCGCCATGAAAAAGTTCCCTGTTTTTACATTTCTCCATCCTGATATATGTCAGACCTTTTAATATTGCTTGTGTGTAATTTTAAGCACGTACTCAAGTGGAAATTTTGGACTGCAAATATAACAAAGCGGAATGCAAAAATATAGTTTTACTTCTAGGGAATTGAGAAAACAAATATATATACACCTCTCTCAAGCTTTGAACATATGAGTTTCCAAATTAGAGAGCAGGGATGGAGCTAGAAGGGGGGCCAGTAGGGGCAGTCGCCCCTGCAAGGAAGAAAAAAACCTCTAATATTATATAGAAAAAAATAAATTTTCTTATGAATTATAGTCTCGCCCCTGCAAAGTATTTTAGAAAAAAAATTCGCCCCTGCGTAGTGAAATTCCTAGTTCCGTCCCTGTTAGAGAGTTAGGCTCCTGTCAATTAAGTTCAGTAGTTTTTTTTTTAATTATTTATTTTTTGTTTCTTGATCAGAAATTAAGTTCAAAAGCTCAAGGCCCCATTCTATGCTTGAAATTAATCATCAACCCACATATGCTAGCTTGTGGAACATTCAACTTTATGACAGTTGCATGATATACATGGCTCTACCATTCAGTTTTTGTGGTATATAGAGAATTTGTGTAGCTAATGCATCCATGGAATGAGAAAACATGATAAATTTCATAGTAATTCCCTTTTGAGGGGACTGAGGGTTCCTGCTATTGTGAGGACCTATTTTCGCCTCTTCCGGGACCATTAGTTTGATCAGATCTGCTCATTACCTTCAGCCTTTTAAGTTCTCAACACTTGCGGACACTCATGCTTGTCAGATTGTATGTTGTAACGACATAGATTTTGCAATTAAGAAGATTTGTTTAAGAAGCTACGCATATCCGATTAATGTGATTTTTTGCAGTTTTATACCAACCCAAACGAGCCAAACAAAATGAACGAATTAGATTGAAGTAATAGGCCCGCTGTGGGCCTGGAATGAGTCTCACAGCAGGCACCCCCAGTCCTTTTTGGGGCGACTTTTGAGCCCTGAATGATCCACTGATAAAGGTTTGAGAAGAGAAGAGGCCCTCATGTGATCAGTATTCAAAGCTGTACTCCATAAGTAGTAGTCCTAAAAAAGACCCCTATACCTATATCTTTAGACCAAGAATCCATCACATGGGATAGTGAGATATGTAGCACCAAAACCAGTACAACACATATCTCCTTAATCAATTCCCTTGCGAACCCATCTCTTCACTGCCTCACCATATTCCCCCAATCCTGAATATAAGAGTAATATGTTTGTTTTACAGCCCCAGTGGTTGGATCGAGTGCTATGTTTTAGGGGTAGTCTTCAAGGTCTGAGGTTCGATTCCCTACCAGTGAGTATCTTTGCAGTAAGTGGGGAACTGTGACTGGTGTGGTCACACTAATTTCCCCAGAGATTAGAGTCGCACAGTTGGGTTCATTATTGACTTGACTATGGGGTTGTTCCTTTGTCATAAAAAAAGAAGAACATGTTTGTTTTATTGCCTGTTATACCTAATTCAGCGAAAACTTGTATAAGTGTACAGAGGTACCCACACAAACACACACACTTGCATGTAGTATGCACTTCTTCCTATGATAATGTACTACGGAGAAACTCAAGCGCACTGTAAATTCCTGTTTTTGAAATGAGTTGCCGATAGGAGAAAATAGGACTACATGATAATAGCGAATTTAGCAATCGAGAGATAAACATGAGAGATACACATGATAATACTCAAGCGCACTTTAGATTCCCTGCCGGTGAGTACCTTTGCAGTAAGTGGGGAGCTGTGACTGGTGTGGTCGCATTAGTTCCTCCGGATATTTGGGTCACAAGTGGTGTAGAATATTTTAAGATGGATAACGTTTCGATAAATGATAGGGGTGTATATCTTGTCCCACATCATTAAAGGCCTTAACGACTATTCTTTTTTTAAAAAAAAAAAATTACGTAATGGAGTGAATATCAAAATATACGTCGAAGACCCTTCTTCAGGATATGTTTTGCAAAAGCATTGATGTTGAAGGAGCAAACTTTCTTCCAGAGGTTGAAAAGGTATCTGGTTCAAAAATGATAATCAAATAAAGGACTAGCTATTCCAATGTATCTTACTAAAGGGAAATTCCAATTTAAGAGGTAGTAGAAATACCTTTTGTAGGGATTCTCCTGTTGTGACTGAAAGATTTCATCTCTGCCTGTCCTATTTGCCTCAAAAGAACATGGAAAACAAGATCAAAGAGATTTAAAGGCTTTTTTGCACAAACTGTCACGGCCGGGCATCAGGTGCCTCTGGTTTCCCCTGCCTTATCCATCATCCAGGCAAACTTACCCCTTAGTACCCACTTGTGTCCAAAATGGTCCAACAAAAAAAGTACTAAGTAGTAATTAACTTCTCTATCTATTTTCGTGTCACGGACAAGGCATTCACACTTAATTTTTAAGCATGTCGTGCTTCATTATTTTTGTTATTTAACCTCGGGCATAAAAAGTACGTGTATAATTTCTCAAAACAAAGACAAGCAAACGAATCGCTATATGCTTCAAGCTAAAATTGTGTTTGATGATATCCTAATCACGCAACTATGGGTGACTTTTTATATAATCGTCAATGTATCTACGATCTTATAAAAAAATTACAACGTAAAACCGAAAAAGTTATGTCTTTTGTGAAAAAATTATCCTCATGTGAGTGCAAGTTGCCTGGAAGTGAATCTTAAGCTGATTTCCTCTGGGTATAAAGATCAGTAGAGATATATCTCTCCAACTTTTTTGCTTTATCATCAGTTACCATTCTAGACTTATTCCTGTTCTATACTATGATCTTTTGCTCACAGATTTGTCTACCCTTTCATCTACATTACGCAGCCTCTAACACGTTATCGGTCGGCATCCCGATCCCCTTGTCAAAACAATGTCAATTTGTCTTTGCACTCCTCCACAGATAGCAAATCATATTGTTACTGCCCAACAAATTTAAGATCTATTCGTGCCTATCTATTTCGTTAAACGAAGGTTCTTCACTTTTGTTTAGGAAAATAAATTAGTGGAGGCACATGGTTTGTAACTCACATTCAAGAAAGCATATTTACAAGCACATTTTTAAGAGGAAATTAACACAAAAACACAGCAGGCAGCATTAACAAAGAGACTAACTGGAGTTTTCAGAGAGAGAAAGCCTGCGTCTTGATGGACCTTCACCAAAGAAATCACATTGATGGGCTAGATTCAGAAAACATTGAAGGCTCGACGTATACTGTAGAGCCAATGTGAAGCTTAATGGTTGGGGATACTAATTTTTTGAACATAATGTTAATTTAAGCATTTTTTAAAAAACATTTTTAATATTTTTATATACTTTTTCAAATGGAAAGGGATGTACAAACTTGGATGTATGCAGTTATAAATACAGAGGACCCTAAAACAGTAATTATATAAAAAAAATTAGAGTACTTTTATGATTTATATTGGCAATATTGATATTGCCCGTCATATGTACAACAATTTTTTTTTGAGAAAATATTTTCATGGCTCATCTCGCTCCCAAAGTGATGGTGATTTATAAAGTCGAGTCATTGATGCTTTTTTTAACCTTACAAAAAACTATTGTTACTTATAGGCCCTAGTATACTAACTTGACTTTTTAATTTTATGGTTTTTCATGGCTCAATGGTATGGCGGTATGGCCCAAAAATGTTATGGCCCAAAGTCATGTGTGATAATAGCACTCATAAGTAGGAATTTCACGTGGGGAAAAACAAAAACTACGATCATGTGTGAAGGAACGAGTTTTCAATGTCGAGCGGGCACCACGAGGTACCCCCATGCGACGCATCCTGCCATCTATTTCGATTTTGGACGGCTAGATTATAGAGAGAAACAAGAGAGAGAAAGGGGAGAAACAGAGAGAGGAGGAGATAGGGTTTCAATCTAGGCCATCCAATAAACTTTTGGACGGCCTGGATGCAGGATTCAGGCACCACGTAGACTTGGCCACGTGTATATAATAAAAAAAATTCCAGTGTTAATGCTGTGAGTGTGATAACTAGCATTGTAAGTGGGAATTAGTCGTCATTTAGGCTAGACTAGAAACCCAGAGCCATATTTCTATCTACACCCCTATCAGGGACAAATGTGCTGGGGTTCGGAAGAGAAATATGGAATGGTGTTTTCAGGTTCTCTACAAGAGCATGGACTCTCTGATTAAATATACAAATGACATGAACTTCTCAAACATCAGAACATGATAAAAACCCGATTGTTTTACAACAAACTCAACTTCCATAACCCACAAACTCAACCCTGCCACCACATTTTACATCATTAAAATTCCGCAGAATATTGAAACTATCACCTCGTTATCAAATTGGATGTGAATCATGATCGTCATAAATATTATAACAGATCAAAACAGGGGGGAAAGAACAGGTAGATACTAGCAAATCGGTGAGCTCTGGTAATCACCCTAGTTCTTTCATACAAATTTCCCCAAAAATAGAACATTGAGAAAAAGCAAATACATTGTTGTTGGGCAAAACTCCTCTATGTTCTCCAAGTCCAGGGAATCATTACCTGGACCCCCTTCTGTCAAGCCGCTGACTCGAGCAAGATTGAAATAATAGGAATAGCTAATAGCCACTTGAAAATACTACCAAACACATTGTTCCAGCAAAGTACTAATTGTGCACCCTTCAAACATGGTTTTCCTGTACGTGCCTTTTTTTATCCCTTTCCGTATAACCAAGTCTGGCTAACCTGTTCCTATCGTCCGGAAGATCATGGTGGCTATGGTGGTGGGACCCGCGGGCATAATCACTCCGCTGTCTCCCCTCTGTTGGTCTGTCGGGTGGACTCCCTGCCTTTCTCTTGCGGTTGATGGACTTCGGGGACCGATACCCATGGCCCACATCATCAAGTGCTGCAACCTCACCTTCTTCCACATTCTGAGAGTCTTGTCCACGAGAGAGCTGCCCTTTCTCGTGATCGGGTAATTTTGAAGGTTTGGACCAATTTGTCCTCCTGTCCTGTTTGACCTTCTCAGTATCCGCAGTCAATTCGATACCATCTTCCAGTTCCCTTTCGATGAGGTCATCTTCATCCATCAAGTCTGTTTTCCTAGTTGTGTCACCACGCGCCTTCCTTCGTTTCTCTAGTGCCGCCTTTACCTTGTCTTTGTCTATCTTTTTAATTGCTTCTTGGGGTGACTGGCCAACAGTACCACCATCTCTGTAGCCATGGTATTTGTCCTTCACTTCCCCTGCTTCTCTCGTTTCCGCTCTCCCACCCTTCCTTGCTTGATCGTCATCACCACATCTGTTTTGGACTTCCTCAATGTTTTCCTGGTATTGCAGTTCCTCTGATTCATGGACCTCACCATCTACTTTTTGGTCTGAAACACTCTTTATCTCTGCACTACTCCCGTAGTCGTTACTCCGATTTTGGGTGGTTTTAGAATGCCCGCCCTTGTTATCAGAGTATGTATGATCTTCTGCTGACCGAGATGATGCTGGCTTTAGGGTTGCAGGTTTTGAAGTATTAACTCCACTCTGAGCCATACTATTTATAGGAGCATGTTCGTCATTGCCAGTGGTAGCTTTGGAAGGGGGACGATGACCAACTGCGGCACCAGCACTTCCTTCTGCTTCACTTGTCTGAGAAGGCGGTGGTACTCTATTTTGTTCATAAAGTTCCAACATTTGATTGCTAACCTCTGCACACAAAGAATAATGAAGCTATAAATACAATATGCAATATCCTGAAACTATTAGACTCATTATATATCACATAGGCAGTAAAATGAGCATTGCCCATTCTCGAACTTCCATGAAGAAGAAGCATAGTACCAGTCATCGCAAGAGATACAAGTGAACAAAATGAAAACTACCGAAAACAGAACCTTAAATTTTAAATAGATGCAAAGAAGCAACTAGAAAAAAATTCACAATTTGTCACATATGCGAAAGAACAAAACTCAAACATTTATCTTAAATGAGAGATTGTGAATTACTAATTTAATATAACTTGAGGCAGCCACTTCGGGCAGATTTCGCCACAGGTTGGGTCTACGTGTACCCATGATCAATGAAAATATTGAAATTTGGTTTCTGAAAAACATAATCACGATTTGAGATACTGTTGAAAATATGTCTTAACTGACATATTCACCATCGCAATTAAGACATAAATACGCATTTTATCTTTCTTAGATCTAAAGGAAAATGCAACACGCGGGGAGATTTTCGGCTCTACACGTAATTAAATATCAAAGATGGCATTATATCAAATTTAAAAAAGATAGAACAATACAGCACAATAGGTGTGCATCATTGCTTTTCAAAGGAAGGCAAGCAACCAACCCTCCAATTGACGTGGGGTGACATCAAACTCCTGCCACCAAACCTTCTCACCGTCAGATGGGAGCTTTACTTTTAGGAACTTGGCAGCAAGGAAAATTGCACCTGCTGCAATGTGGTGGGGCTTAAATTGCAAGCAAAGAGATGTCCGCAGCCTGCATGCCGCTATCCCCAGTCAAAAAGAGACAAGGAAGAATGACCATGGATGGCCATTATTAAAGTAAATGATATATTGTCATACCCATCATTGACAAAATTCCATGCAACTTGAGCAAGGGCATTTTGAGCAACCTTGAATTTCTTTATGGCCTCCACAAGGGGTTTATATGGATGATGCACATTAAGATCAAAACCAAGAGTTGCAAGAACAACCCTCTCTCCCAATAAAATTAGTTCTTTTTGTTGCTCGTATACCTCCTGCATGATTGATGTCAATATGTCAACTAAATACCAAAAAGTAATACTACAACAGATTACACATGATATTCCTCCTTACATATTTGGAAACGAAATCTACAAGAATGACGATTTTTTTTTTACATTGTACTAGAAGTTGCATTAACCCCCAATTGCAGCTAGAAGCATTTGAAGAAAATTGGGTAGGATATTGACCTCTCAAATACCACACATAACAAAACAAACAAGCTCAACTGGAGAATATGTGAATATGGGACAACTAAAAGATAAGGATTGTACCACAAGGGCTAACACAATGACATTACCTTTTGCTTGATCCTCTGTACCGCAGCAGGATCCTTTTTGTTAATGATTTCATAAGAAACGAGTATCACATCCTTCAATGGACGAGGAGTTTCTTCGACTTTACCCGCAAGAAACATGCAAACTGTTGCGATAGTCTGATGGAAATATAGAAGTTAAGTTAGGGTTAATCATCTACCAAAAACCATTTGAATTCAATTATTTTTCCTTCAAAAAATTTAAATGTCTTGTTGTTGGTATCGAATCTGTCGATCATAACCAAGAAACATAAAATATATAAGTACCAAATAGAAAATCATGGAGCCAGAAGCTTCAACCAGCCACACATCAAAAAAGAGGAGCACGTGTTTGGGTCAACCGACAAATCAGTCACACAAGTTTAAATACAGAAGAGACCAGATTGCAAAAAAAGCCATAACATTGAACTGAACACCAAAGGAATCTGGCACAAGGACATCAGCTCAATTCAAGTAACCTGGAATAATTAACTCCTCCAGAAAAATGTCTTAAGCCATATATGTTAAGTTGCCAAAGGGCATTCTTGTACTTAGTCCCTAATATAATTAAAAGTTGCGACGGGATAAGGCATAATTTATCCTCTCCTCTCTTTCAGCACAATCTTTTCTTTTTTTCTCTTGTTTTTACTTTACATCATTGTACACCATACGAGTAACCAAGTCCATGGTAGGAAAAAAGAGCATCTTTTCAACTCTTTTCTCATTCTATGGTGTCCAAGCAGTTGCAGAGCTCACCAACCACAACTCTCCCTGCCTTCCACCGTGGAATGAGCATGCCAAACATTCTGAGCAGGAAACTAATGACATGAAGTCAATCTAAGCCCCTAAGAATATCTCCAGTGGGTTGCTGTAAGTCATGCCAAAGACAATTTAGAGCAATACTCCCACAAAATTCTCCTCCAATGGTAAGCTGAAGCCTAGCCCAATAATAGAGAGAGCTGAGAAACAAATGAAGTTCGAAAGAAGGGAATGGTAATTCTACCAAAATGGTACGTAACCACTGGAATGACACTACAGGGAAAATACCACGTCAACACTTCAGTATGCTAAAAACATCTCACGCCTATGCTCCATGTACTCCCACGTGAGACATTAACAATGAAGCTCAATGTACAGTATGCGCTTCCTAGACATGCAGTCAGACACAATGTGTAGTTTAGACGTATGCACCAATTCCACCTGTAACGAAGTACACTGAACATATCGCCACCTCTAAATACAATAAGATAGCCTAACGGCTTCAACAAATTACCTCTAAGGATAGAAAAGTGAGCTTAATTCCCATTAAGGATGCACTCAGTTTTTATTACCTCTAAGGACAACCTCATAATAAGATTACCCATCTATCCTTCAAACACAAATTTACACTTTACTCCCCTCTCAACTCCCACTTTCCACCGCCACCCAACATCCACCTCAATGCCGGCAAAATTTCATAAGATTCGAGCTCGTGAATTTTGCTAGAAATTCCGCGAGCTTCGAGCTCGTTAATTTCACTGGATTTCAAAACATAACTATATAAAACAACCTTCCTAGTGAATTTCATTAGGTTTGAGCTCGTGAATTCTCATTACCTTCGAGCTCGTGAACTTCACTTGATGTCAAAATACAACCACCTCATAGTTTGAAGCTCGTGAATTTTCATTAGCTTCGAACTTGTGAATTTCACTGGATTTTATTAGTTTTGTTTCCCTGAATTTATGGCATGATAAGCGTGATGGATAGAGTATGGGTTTGAATAAAAAAAAGGGTGACTGAATAAGTTGAAAGGAGCAATTCCAAACAATAGGGTCTGATCGAAAAAATTTCATACAAGAGGATGATCCTAAAAACGAGTTATGCGGTGAATCACTTGAAAGGAGCAAAGGAGGAAGGAGGTAGTACCAACAGATTTAATTTGAACGGAGTGAACCACTCACCTCCCTAGGGCCACTACCAATCTGTTTCCACCTTTACAGTTCTTTAATTGGAATTGCACTTTTCAAGCTTCTTCCTCATTGTAACAGATTGTTTCTCACCCGAGACTATAGGTTGGGCGGGGCGGCGGACGGTGATGTTGGGCGACAGTGGTGGTGGTGATGTTCAGGTGCTTGACAAAGGTGATTGAGTTGTCGAGATGGGAACGAGATACTAACTAATAAGGGTATTGAGGTATAAAAAAAGGGCAATCCTTATGTGTGTATTTTTGGAGAAGGGCTGGAGCTCGTGGGTAATGATTTAAAAATTCTGGACAGGTCCGTAAAAAGCCCTAACGGCTTTGATACTGCCTGCCATATGCATACCAAGGTCCTAGCACCTGATGTCCCCTATTCATTTGGAGCCTTATCAAGGGAAAGGAGGAGGGCAAAAGACTTTGCCAACTTTAATTGTCCAGAACATCTTATCCATGTCAATTTTACCAGGTAATCTCTAGTAACATTACATCGCTCAGTGCAGCATTTGCAGCAACAGGTAAATCAGAATCATTAAGCTAAGATTCCTACTCAGGCAAAAAAGGGAATAGGAGTTCAAATGCTACAAAGGATCAGTAACTCACCCTTCTGTCATTCTTTGCATGGGATTGACGATGGAAGAAACGGTGACAAAAAATTATTGCAGTAGCAATTGTTACCTGAGGCCTGCAATTGGAAACATCAACTATCTCTTATTTTCAGTAAACCAGACCAGACTAAGCCTTGCGTCCAAATCAAGTAGGGTCATACAGTAAATAGTAATCTTTTTGGCCATTCACCTCAGTTAATTTGAAATCGCATATGTTCATAGATAAAAACTTAAAAGTCTTCCAGCCACATAAGGCTAGAGGCATAAGAAATTACGAATTTATCACTCATTAAGCAATACAAGGGGACGGTTTACAAGATCTATGATTCTAATTGACAACAGTCACATCAAGTATAGAAACATCTAAAGATCAAATATAACAAAATCATCTTCTGTGCTAAATACATGAACCTGTTAAAGACTGAAAGCTGCATACTAGAAAACCTCAACCAAAGCATGAACACATAATCCAACAATCAGTTATCTTCAATGATGTTTATGTGGCACCACAATTGTCAAATTCTCTCAACAGTCAAAGCAGTTTAGTTTCTATTATGCTCAAGGTAGGTACAGATGGAATAAAATAGTAATACGGATGCCTACTCATTATTAGCACAGATGAACCAAGTGATGATAGTAATATTAGGAGAAGTAGAGCAAGATTTAAAAATTTGGCTGCTCCATTCTGTAAGATTCTCGGGTTTGAACCCATTAGACTCTGCAACAACTGGTGAGAGTTGGGGCCAAGGTACTGAATATCAGCGGTACAGGTCTGAAGCTACTGATCCCGTTACTCAACAAACATCAGAGGTACAAAAATTGGCATATTTAATGGCTGATACCTACTGACATGTACATGTATCAGCCAATACGCCGGTCATATACACATACACCAAAGAACTCACGCGAAAGTAAACGATTAGACTGACTTCCCCTTTATCAGGAGGAGATAAGAGAACAAATGTGATTGAGCCAACAAAAGTGCATATCATCTCCAATTATACCCATTGGTTTCAGATCTTCCAGTGCCACTTTTCTCTCTCCCCCTCTCACTAGGATTCCCTTCGCCTCTCCTCCACCATATCTAAAGTCTACCTCCATAAGCACTTTCCGACAACATATGACTTTAGTATTTTAACGGGGAGGACCCAAGACCAGTTGCTTCTGAGCTGAGTTCAGAAAATCCAGGAGAAGAAAACTCAATCTTGACCTCACTCCTCTCTCCTATCTTCAGGCTAATTTGGAGCTGGTGAGGGCGCAATGTCCTGACTCCTGCTTCTTACTAAGGACGTTGACTCTTCTTCTCACGTGGGGATAGGTCAGGAGAAGGGAATGAGACGCAAGGAGGATGGCACGGCACTAGAATCAGCCTAGGAGAGACAACACAAGAAGATGGTTTGGTAGAAGAACAGATTTTCTCACACCTGGTCATGGAATTTAGTCAAAAGAAGGACGAGATCATTGTGTAACTAGTGCATAGGTCTCTAATGTCTTGGATGGGGTGAGTCAGGGTTTTAAATAAAGACCGTTACTTATTGTACCTGTTGTTACCTAACAGGATTTCCAACCTCCCATATCCTTATTTATTTATGTATCGGCCGATACATGGTCGTATCACTGATATAGTTATGTTTTCCACTACCGCAATTTAGAACCCTGGGTGAATAATAGTGCAAGGAAAAAAATAGGGGCGTATTAGGACAACAAAGGGAAGGTGCCTACCACTTGCAGACACACTGATCTAACCTAACAATGGGCAAATTCAGAATCTAGACAGATTTCGTTAGAGTCCAACAATGTTCCATCCTCAAACTCGAGAAAGAAGGAAAATGACAAAATCAACGAGTTCTGGGATCCCTTATTAGGGATGGCAATTTGATTCATACCTGATGGATACCCACATGCCCCAACCATATAGAGGAGGGGGTACCTGAAAGGCTATTTCCAATATCACTGAATTGAGAAAGCTAGCCAAGGTCAGTCAAAGAAACCAAGACCTTAATCCGGTAGACTATCACAACAAGACTCGCATGGGCTCTCATTGAGACCAACTCACTTCTCTCTCCTTAGGATTCAATGGGCCTTAAAGAACAAATGTCAAGTATGAGACTATGAGGCAAGCATGATATTCTAATCCCCACACCCAAATCGCACGATTTTAATTAAATATATATCCTTAGACTTTAGAGTCATATGTTCATAAGTATTACCTTTCAAGAGATGTTGCTCGAGAGCGGGTATGTGATATGGCAAAAACCCAAAAAAGTAGGATACAGGTAAAGTTTTCAATGATGGTCGTACGGAGTGAAAGGCCGTGATGAACAAATAAGTCCATTCAGTAGGTACTTATTGCCATGAATTCAAATTTTTTTATGATGTAATGTATAGTGGTGGAACTGTATGTTGTGCAATTTAAGGGTGGTGGACATCGATATTATGGAAGGGGAGCACTGCTTTCTTGTCCTTTAGTCTTGACGGAGATTGGTCCCCCACATATTTAGTTCTTTCTCTAGGTTACTGCAAATTGGCATCGTAGAAAGGTTTGAGAATAGATTGGCCAAATGAAAAAGGCAATATATCTCGAAGGTTAGTAAGGATTAACTTGATTACCGGAAGATTTATAAACCTTCAAACCTCTTTTATTATCTTAAGTCCCTAATCACTATCCCTACCTAAAGAGATTTCCTTTGGCATAAGTGTGAATTCTAAAGTTCTCCTTCTAAGTTGGGGAGGGTATGTTCTCAATCGAGAGTTAAGGATCGGATTATAGTGGATTTCGGAAGTTCAACTAGACTTTTCCAGCTAAATGGCAGAGCGGATATGCTTTAGAGGAAAATCAGCTATAGAGAAGGGTAGTGGACTGCAACTACGGTTCCACCAAGGAGGTCAGACTTCCTTACAGAAGCATGAGTCATATCTGGTGGATTTTTGAAATAGCAACGGGAAAGGGTGGACTATTGTCGAGGTTCAGGTGGGAATGGTAATAGAACCCAGGTTTGCATTACAGTTTAGGTGTATTCCCCTTTTGGTTGCAATCCCAGGATTACAACGGGAATGATTTCTGAAACATCCTAGCAACCAAACTATACTAGAAGAGTACCTTTTGTTGCTTTATGGTATGTTGTGTTACATTTCGTTGTTATCTGTTAACTTAAAGATTATATGACACACAAGGACTACCCCAACTACATTTCGTTGGGCTTCGTACAATGTGCAGACCTGTTTGACCAGCAAACTTAGTAAGACATGGAGACAGCCAGATCACAGGATTAGTCCACGGCTGAGTGCAAACGGTGAAACCAGGCCAAATGAATTGAAGTTTTGCAAAGCTTGGTTCACTAGCAAACTAGTTAGTGAATCAGGTGTGCTTCTGGGAACTGTATGCAAAGACTCCAAAATTAAACTTCTTTTTGGTTGTGTCTCATTAGATGCAACAATCCCAATTACTCCTTTGTTATTTGATCATTGCCTCATTTAAATCAAGCGAACAAACGTACAAGAAATAGAACTCCGACATTCAGTAACTGTAAGTATATATGAAATTTCGAAAAGTCAATCAAGGTCGCCTATAGTTCATAATTAACGATAAAGCAAAAACAAAAAATTTGAAATGCTAAATTGGAGGCACAAGAACTTACACTTTAAGCCTCATGCCTAAATCTTGTAAGAATGTACAGTAAGACTTTCGTAGATAAGTCTCTTTCTTCATATCAATGCCATCAAGTCTAGATGGAGAATCATCTTCTATTTCCTTCCTAGAGAAATACCAACGCCCACCATCCTCTGGCTTTTCTAGAGATATTTTGTAAGGTCCGCCTTCATATATTCCATGATGTGACGCTTCACCAGGTAACATACTAGCCATCTGTATCTCTTTCCACAAAAAAGTACACGAGTATTTGTGATCTGCTTGCGTTTTTTTATTCTTAAATGGGAAGCCTCAACTACTATATGTCCATATCACCATCGTCCTGTAGCATACTGTCTGTGAATCAACAGAGAAAGAAAGCAATGTAAGCTATAAGCAAAGAATTTCTTCCAGCAAGTAGGTTCCAAGAGAACTAAATGGCTTACAAAACTTCCTTAAATATGCACAAACATTAATAGGAAAAAAAAACTGTAAAAGAGAATCCAAATTCTAAAACCAACTCAGAGCAAAATGCTCCTTTTCTATAACAAGTCTAAGACCTGAATCCAGGAATATATACTCGAAATTTCCACAAGCACTTTTTCACTTAAGTCATAAAGAATGATTTTTAAGACAATAGTTAAACTTTTGTATTTAGTATTAACAATCAGCAAAACGAATGACAACTAAAAGCGCGATTCTTTCTTTTTATTTGGAGGTGAACAACAAAAAAGGCAAAATACACAATACAAGGCTGGTGTCCATTATCCACCCAAAAGCAAAACAAGTAAAAACATGAGAATGACAATTGCTATATAAGCAAATGGAACCATACTTCCCCGATAACAAAGAAAACTCAACCGCGAGAAAGAAAACCCACTTGTGTTGCTGTTTTTCTCAGCTATACTATTGGTGAAATATTTTGAGGTAAAGGAATTGGTTCCCTCCTATTACGAGCATTTGGGAACGCCTGTTGAAAACTAAAACAGCAATATCCACTGGAATCGAAGCAATCCAAGTTAAGCATAGGTAACATGGTTGCAGAGAATCAATCTTAGAGTATTTTTGGCCCCTAATCCGTAATCTAACTACATAAAAAAATAGTAAGATAACAAGTTTAGACCCATAATACAGGATGCACAGGACTCAAATTTTGAGCTCGACACTCTATAGCTAACGACTCAGGCCCAATTACAGCTTTCTAGGTCAGTGATCCGGAACTAAAAATCACAATGAACCAAAAAATCACTTGTACCAACATATCGTCCAAAATACCGAATTCTTCATTGAAACCTAAAATCAGTTACCAAATTCGAGAGAGATTAGAAATTGATGTCGAGACCAAAACGTGAGACACAAAGTTTCAATACAGTGAAGAAATATGCAACAATAAATTGCCCAGATGATACGCATTAGGCACATATGTACATGTAGAGAGAGAGAGAGAGAGAGAGAGAGAGAGAGTACACAGTGAAGGGAAGATAATCAAACAGGAACTAGAAGTGTCTTCCGCTATGTAATTCCGATGTTTCCACTAGGGCTTCTAATTACTTGGGCGCTCAAACTCTAGTTTCCAAGCAGTGAATGATTGAAAATCTCTGCTTCAAGCCCTATGTATTGTAAGGAAAACATGTAAGGTCAATAAGTAGGGTGGTTCACATACACTTTCTTGGATCAAACTGGAATCTGGTTCAAATGAGCCTCATTCATTCCATCTCCCAGTTTTGAGGTTTTTTGAGTTTTCAAAGGAGTTTTTTGAGTTTCTTTCAGTGGTTCAGTGGAAATCAAACCCTTGATCAGAAGAAATTAACAACTTATGCCCTAAAGAGAACCTATTCTATTACTACAATGTGAACATATATTTTTTTATTTTTGGTTTTGTGCCAATAGCCTAATACTGAGATGCTGAATTAGGAGCAAGCTTTTGGGTACTTGTTTATTTTCACCGACAAAAAGGTTACAGTTTTCCTATTTACCTCCGTAGCTCAATTTAGCTCGCCCTAGACAAATTTCAATGAGAGCACCAATCATTATCCATACTAATCAATCAACCAATCACACATATTACTCTAAACCCTCAAAAATTGGGTGCCTAGAGTACGAATAGTTGTAGATAAAATAATAAATGCACAAACGTACTTTAACGTATAGATACGTACGAATACACGCAAGAAGGCGCACAAACATACACAAAGCGCGCGCTAGAGAGAGACATACAGAGAGAGAGAGAGAGAGAGAGAGAGAGAGAACGGAGAACTCGAAATCGAAAGAGAGAGGGACAACACACACACACACAACTATATATATATATATATATATAGAGAGAGAGAGAGAGGGAGGGAGGGAGGGAGAGAAGGGAACAGAGAGCAAGAGAGATACCTGGGCTGATCGGAGCAAGCGCCGTCGGGATCGGGAGCGGTCATCGAGCGAGAGGGTGAGGGGTTGGGCCGGGGTCGGGGTCTACGAAACAATTTTGGACTGAACTGGGAACCCTAATCTGAGAAGAGACATAAAGTTAAAACAAGCAGAAAGCGTGACAAAAATGCACGCTTCTAAGGAAAATTTAAATTGATCCATGCGTGTTATACAAATACGTCTCTACACTGTCAGTCTGTTACAGTCCCAAACGGGAACAGTATCACCGTCGCTACGCGACATAGAATTTTGTCCATCACGACTGGAATTTATTTGCTTCAGGCTAAATTATTTTTTATTTATTATTATTTTTTTTTTGGGGGGGTACAATGGCTTAGTTTTTTTAAAAGGTTTTATCAAATTTTAATAAAATCATTTATCAAATGTGGAGGAGTGTTGATAAAATCTCAGCTTTTTTGTATTCAATAAAATCACCCTTGATTTTATCAAAGATAAAAACCAAACAAGAAATTTAGCCTAATTCTCTTTTATTATTTTTACTAGTGAGGTGGCCTCGTGCGAATGCCCAATACAAATAAAGTTTATACCAAAATCATTGATTGTTCCACATTTAGCTTCAACAAACCATATCATACAAACCATTTGATTTTAAATTGGAAAAATGAGTTGTGTTTAATCCAATGATCTTAATATGATATCTTGCCAAAATAGCACTAAACTAGGGTAACAAAATGGCTTGGACGAAGGAAGATACCATGAGGGCATTAGCACAATGGAACCGGGGAGGTGCTGCACAGCTCCATGCTGCACAGCGTGCTGTGCAGCTCATTTTGGTGCCGTGCTGGCACCGTTTCGACGATCGGAGACGTCCACCGTGTAAAGCTCATCGAGTACTACAAATGTACCAAAAATCAAATTGATCGGATATCGTTAAATGTCTCATTAGAACATAAATAGGTTGAAAAAAATTGGAACACACGTCTTGAAACATTGGATGAAAACCATTGTAACAATTTTTTTTGAGCATATTTGTGTTCCGATGAGGCACTTAACGATATCCGATTGAATTGATTTTTGGTACACTTATAGTACTCGACGAGTTCTACACAATGGACATCTCTAAACGTCGGAACGGTACCGGCGCGGCGCTAAATTGAGCCTGCACAGCACGCTGCGTAACACCCCTGTTTCATAGCACAATACTCTTATTGTACAAATCTTAGTAAAACCTTTAATTGTGTGAAGCACTCCATTGAATAAGGTAAAATGGTTTAAGTATAAATATAAATAGAAAATAGAAATTAAAGTTTCATTCATGGTAAGATTATAAATTTGAGGGTCACGAACAGGCCTTTTTGAGATATAAGCTACTAGCATATAACCCGTGTTATGCACGGAGTAAACCAACGATTATTTAAGCCACTTGTCGGTTAAAGATCACTTATTTCTTTTTTATGTGTTTCTGAGCCAATAACATAAATTGCGAGAACATCCTTTATTTTGAGCCACAAATATAAATTGTGTTTTAAGCCGCTAACATAAAAACACTAAGAATTTTGAAGAATCTTTTGTTTTCTTCTAAAAAAAATATACTAATATATGGGCGATTATCACGTGGTTTTGTTTTGAATTTTTGCTACTATTTCATGATGATACTGTTTCATGATGATACTGCATATAGTTGAATTTTAGCCGAACCCGCGATACGCATGACCACGGCAAAATAAAATAAATAAATAAAATAAAAAATTACTAAAAAAATTAAAAATGATAATTTAGCGGAAGCCTTATTGGAAGCGTTAAAATGATATCAGTTGACATTTGCCACAATTCATGGAATTAATTTCATTTTTGGAAAGGAAAACCGAATACACTATTTTCTCCTCTTGTAGTCGGATTTTTTGGGTTGGCGGCTTGGCGCACTTCTCTTATTTGTTTAAAATAACTGAATGATATCGTCTCCTCGAAGAAGTTAATCATTTATTCATATCTAACCAATAAAAGTAGAAATTTCCAATTTGCACATTTGGGGGAAAACACATTTTGCCTAAATTCGAATTTCAAATCTCACAAATCTCTCAATCAGGGAAATAGGGACTCTGGTGTGTGGCATCTAAACCATCAAATGTGTTTTCAACGGACCTAATATCATCCCAGCACTTTGCAGATTTGAGCCGTCTATCCGAGCCATTGATTATAGAGATCAACGGCTCGGATATGCACACCAAGGCCACACAAGTGTATTATCTGTTGATGGGAGGATGTTGGCCGGTTTGAATAAGCCACTAACCGCAAGTGTATTAAAGACAGGTTATATGCTCTCCTTTAGTTCATATGAAATGGTCGGATATTAAAAAATTGTATAAAGAGAAAATACGAAATCTACATACAAAGTCATGAATAAAGATGACAATTACCGATAAAGTGGTTGGTGTTCTTTTGAGAGGCCAAATTCTTCTCGCATAATATACAGATCTCACATTGAACGCTGCTTTTGCTTTTACGTTGATTTATTCGTTGTTTGATCGATCATCGGGAGTGTTTTGAGTCTTTTGACATTCAATTTGTCTTTTTTGATTGGATTGATCGTCAATATTCTTACGATCCATCTTGTAAACAACTTATTAGAGAAGAATACTTATGAGATATCAAAAGAAAAGGATTTTTTAAATACAAAAACACCGTAAATCTACTGTACCAGTGCCAAATCATACACTATGGTAAAACAATCTATGAAGCAGGTAACGTAAAGGGATATTAGCAGGTAATATACAACTGGGTTATTCTTACACAAATCATCTATATTAGTAATGTAAAGTGACAAAAAATAAAGAACACTAACAAAAATAAAATTTTACAAATATGAGTTTAACATTCATGCTAACTAATCAAGAGAGAAGAATGGCAAGCAAGTCGTCGTGCAAGAAACGCGAGCTATCTTCCCACACAGCTAGCAAGTTGGTGCGCGAGAATAGCATTCTCAGTATGAATTTTATAGAGTTTGAAATGAAAAAAGAATGTAAGAGAGATCTACCTTGTAGACTTTGTAAACAAATCATTCCCCTAAAAGGGGGGGGGGGGGGGGGGGGGGGGGGGGGGGGGGGGGGGGGGGGAACGTTCTATTATCAGTTTAATTGATTCCTTGACAAATCATTCCCTAACGACCAGAAGAAAAATAATACTAATTCTTTTTGCTTTTTGTTGTTGCGTTTGTATTAAAGGTTAATTGAAAAAGTATAATTATTATTGTTGGGATAGAAAAGGAAATGATTAACAGCATATAATTGCTATCAAAATCATCCGTTTAGGAAACTAAAATCATTACAATATTTTTGGAGTTCATAAAATAAAAAATAAAAAAAGTCAAGGGGGACATATTGCTCCCACGGCCATCTTCGCGAAAATCCATACTATATTAGATAATTGTCAATCTTACCTTAGGTAATTGAATTTTGCACTCTATTTTGGAGAGTATATAGCCATAATCTTAATCGACCCATAGGAGAGTATTCTAGAGTCAAATTTCATTTTGAAATGGAAGGTGCTTTCCTAGTTTCCTTAGACATCATAGATATGTTTATTTCTTCCTTCCTTTGGATCTATCAAGTCATTATTTCGAAATTCAAAAAAGATTTATTGAATTGTGGAATGTTTAAATGAATGTGACTGTATTTTCATCACAACCCAATAACTTCTTGCCACTTGTCGTGCTCATATCTCTTCTCACGAAAAGTCATTTTGCAATAATATATAAGATATAAGGGCATCCGCAGTCGTGTAGTTAAAAATGTGTTGTTATATGACACAAAGTGTAAAAAGTGGGTTCCATTTTGGTGTTGTTATGACAAAATGTGTTGTGAAGGTAAGAAGTGTTGCAATGGTGGTGTTAAAGTGTTGTTAAAGTGTGGATAAAATGTACACAAAGTAGATATATACATATAAAAGTATATCTAGTGGGCCCATTCTTTTTCCTTTCCCCCCACCCTTGTCTCTACCTCTCTCCTCTCACAAAAAAAAATCCAATGGTTAAATCGGAGAACCCACACAGAAGAAATCCAAGTCTGACTCACTCTTCTCTCTCTCTCTCTCTCTCTCCTCAAATTGTTGAGATAGTCGTACCAACATAGTTGGGTCCGACACAAACTAAATGTTCACCTCTGCTATTTTATTTCTTACACTAGCAACACTATTGGGGTATATTTTTTCATATTTTGTAGCTGACTGTGCTATTTCTTACACTAGTTTCAACTTAATTACAAGACTGGGGATGCCCTAAGATATAAGATGTATGAATATTAAGCTCCTCTCATTTGAGTAAAAATTTAAACAAAACTCAATTTAACAAAGATTTGAGTCTAGGGTTAGAATGAATTTCAGAGATTTTTATTTTAATTTTGGTCTAATAGACACATCAGTCATCACAGCACCCCAAAGCCCACTGACCCATTTAGTATTATTTTTTCTCCGGCTATGGAGATTTTTTTTAAGATTATTACCAAAAAGTGTCCTAGATCGATTTTATGGGTCTGTTATTGATTACGAGTGAATTCCGCATTAAAAGATATTCGGTATTATAGTCAGTAAATTGTGTTGTAGGTCCTTTTTTCAAAAAATAAAATAAAATAAATTGATTCAAGTTATAATTTTTGGCGAATGAAACGTAAAAAGTATAAAAAGTAATGACCAAAAATCTTGAAAAAGTTCACTATAAATAATAAAGAACAAAAAAAGATTGTTTTCCACCGCCTAAAATGGGTATTCACACACTTTAATAACTTACCAAGGGCAACATGGTAAAAATTTAACACATAATCCAATTTTATAATCATACTCACAAACATGAAAAGCCATAAATAAGGCCTCCCAAACACACCCTAAGTTAAAAAAAAAAAGTTTAAGCGGGCATTGATATATACCTGGCAGAAAAAAATGATGGTTACACCAAATGTACACCACATTATGTTATTTTAGGGTTTCACACAAATGGACAGAGTGTTTCAATTTGTTTAAAATAATTTTAAGAGTTCCGGTAAAAAATCAACTCATTCGAATATCTTTAAGGGCTTGATTGATTATCAATGCACCTTTTTTGTTTATACTTGCATTCAACATGAAATAAATAACAACAAAAGCATGTTTAGTACAAAGAATTAGTTTAAAAATACACAATTTTATTCATTAGTACTCCCTCCGTCACTTTTTAAATGATCCATATGGAAATACGTGTAATTTCAAACCCATAAAAAACATATTTCTCTATATAACTTTTTAATTTGTTTTATACCAAATTAAATTGCTCATTGATTACTTTAATTTGGTACCAAAAAAATTTTAAAAACGTTATACGTAAGTACATTATTAAACATCCGCAAAAATACACGTTTCCCAAGTGGATCATTTAAAAAGGGACAGAGAGAGTAGTTAATTAAAAAACCATAATATGTTAATCAGCCCTAGGTTTTAAGTTATTAAAGCTATTGATTTTCAACAGCCAAGGCACTAATGCAGGCACTAAACAAACTTAGATCGTTTATTAAGTGCATTGGGCAACCCTTCTTTGGCTGTGTTTGATCTTGGTTTTGTTGAGCGACTTGAGGATGGAAAAGAAAAGGCAAGTCTGTCTATCTCATGAGACAAGGATAAGCTGATGAAGTCAGTAGAGTGAAAATTCTTCTCTCTTCAAAAAACCATCCACATTGTTTTCACAAAATTCAATGACAGAGTAGGATCCGTTGTAGCAATAACAATACTAATATACAGTAATAAAAAAGAGTAGAATCCGTTGCCTTTGTGTTTTCCTCCACAAATCCAATATTCCAAACACAGCTGTAGCGTAAAAATTAGCAGCTGTATCTCCACTACTTTTGACAGCCTGAAGAGATTAATAGCTACCCAATGCGAAAAAACCAGGCCTTGCTTGAACCAAAGATTTCAAAAACCAAAGTTCTCCGCTTCAGTATGCAATCAGAATGCCCACCTTTTTACCGCTTTCACACTCTTCTAAAAACAGACGACGATTTCTTCAGCTCCAAAGCTATAAATAATGGCACCGGCAGTTGAACCAACCGGGCATTTTCCATGTCCAATGATTCCAAAAGAAACCATAATGCATTCATCCAGTGGTAAAGCTGCTTACAACTTCACATGGATGATCTGAGATTAGCAGACTCAACCTATACTCCGTATGTGTACATTTTCCTTTCACTTAAGTACACCAACAGTCTTCACACGGAACCGATATTGAGGCTGGGACTCCTCATCATCGTCTTCATCGTCATCATCTTCACTGGAATCATCATCTACTCTGTCCCACCTTGAGTAGTCAAGTTGTGAGTGTCCTTTTGGTTTTGGAATAGCTTTCCATCCTGCCGAATTTTGTTCCGATGAACCCTTGGTGCCCTCAGTTTGGGGAGAAATAACTTCAGCACTAGGGGTAGTCCTTTCATGCTCATGGTTTTGATCTCTTACCACTTTTGAACATACCAAACCCTTGGTGCACTCAGTTTGGGGAGAAATAACTTGAGCACTAGGGGTAGTCCTTTCATGCTCATTGTTTTGATCTCTTACCACCTTTGAACATACCAAATCTTTTTCTTCTTGTTCTTTTTTTTCATCTTCTGTTGGTTCTGCCTCTTCAACGTCTTCATCCTCTTCTTCAAACTCTGCCTCAGCTTCCGGTATTGGAGCAAGTGACTTTCCTTGATCAAAAAAAAAAATAACACACCTTATTGACGATTTAGATTCAATGATTGAAACTTTAGTAAAGCATCAGCCCCAAATTCAAGAATTTTGAACCTATCCACACCAATATTCTCCAAATACCTATGTAAATAAGTTAAATAACTCTGAGGTGATGTAGTGGTAAGATTGGGCTGATAGAAACAAGGCAACAACATACTTCCGATTTCGAACATAAAATGCTCTGCATAGCAAACCAAAGAGTTGACTACAAGCTGGGATGACCACAAATATCTGAAATGTATAGGATACATAGTTCCTAATCGGACTGAAATACATATTATCATATCAAAAGCAACTACAACTAGATGAACTTACTTACCCAAGGGCAAAAAGTTCAATGGGGAAGGAATGAACATTTAGTGAGAACATTAAGGTAATATATAGGGTGACTAGTATAAATGCTGAAGATGCCAAAGCGCCAAGCATAGCAGGTCAAAGTTGTCATCGTAACTGCGTAACTATACTTAGACTAGAATACAGAACAGGCTACAAGAACTATCAACAGTTGAGATCAAGGGTGAAGCTGAGATAAATTTCATCAAAAAACTGTAATAAAAAGAATTAGGGAGAAATTACCATTTGTGTTTTCAAACGGGCATGGAGGTTTCGATACACTTCTGACAATGGATTCAACTCCATGAGCCTGTTGACATCAAAAAGTGCTGAGTGGTACTCCTTGAGTGTGACCAGAGTTTGGGCTCGCAACATTAATGCTCCAGTGTGATTGTGGTCTAGCTCAAGAACTGAGGTACATTCCTCTGCAGCCTAAGGTTTGTAGGGAGAATGTCAGCCAAAAAGTTACAATCGAAGCAACAAGTAACCCAAAACTTTGGAGTCAATAATACAGATTAGGCTATGCACAAAAAAAACCAAAAAATGTTTTTCCGTCCTATTTGCAGAACATCAGACCAGCGCGAAGGGGTGGGCCAGTGGGGGAGGGGTTATTGAAGGCTAGCATGAAGTTAACATGATAGGCTCAACCAGAAGCAGTACTAAAAAAAGTTTATGGATTGTCTGCAGCATGGATGAATATTGCCATTCCGCTGCCACATCAAATGGACCTGAAGTACAAGCTAAGCATGTCTTTCTTTACAAACTTTCTCCACCATATTTGTCATATTGCTTCAAACTTGGCACCACAATGCGTATGATGGCGCACCATCTTCATTTATTTAATCAGTATGCAATGGGTTTGAATCCAAACTATCTAAGGAGCAAAAGTGGAGCTCATTGTGCGGGCAATAGCAACAAGATACAAAAGAAAGTGGAGGATATTCTCTGAAGTTAGGATGTTAATCCTTTTGTGCTCCATAAAATGAAGAAAGTACACCGTGCTCTTTTCTGTGATTCGTAAGCAATAAATCAGGCTAAAACGTAGTTTCATTAGATAATAATGCACACTGTTAATAAGAAAAACAAGGTCATTTGCTTCCTCTAACTTACCCATTCAAATCAACTGCTCAACCTCAACCAATCATATTCTGCTCTTAAAGCTCCTAAAAATAAGTAGAATTTCCAAGACTTCTGATATGGAAAATCTTGAAGTTCGAACCAACAGTCGCCCTGGCCAGGTTCCTCGTGTTCCTACTCCACTTAGACTAGGTTCAAAACAAACCAAAGCCCTGGCAAACACCAACACAGACTGTTCGCAGCCAATTCACCTTGAACTTATGGGTTTCAGTAGAAAGTCACAACAACAACAATAACATAACCCATTTAGTCCCCAATAATTGGGGGTATGGGCGGGGGATGGATAGGAGACAGACCTAACCCATTCAGTAGAAAGTAGAAACTAAAATTGCCAACTTTTATCAGACATCCCACTCCATTTAAGCCTATATGCTATTACTTACATTCTGGTAAGCTGAATAGTGTTCATCTATTTAATCTTTCATCAGACTCCTTACAGGGCATGTTCGATTGCGGAATTATTTTTGGAAGGATTGAAAAAGATGGGATTAATGACGGGCAAAAAAGGGAACATGTAGGTCCATGGGACAATAGATGAGACTGTATGTCATATGAGATTAGTGGTACTATGTTTCATTTGCATAGGATAACAGATGTGACAAGGAATATAGAATCAGTTTTGCCCGTTTGACGAAGAGGGAAATAATCCCAGTCCCCTTTCAGGGTGTATTAAGTGGCAAAATAGTCCCCTTCTAGTCCAGTCTCATCTTTAGTTCATGTGATGTGACAAACATGGGACTAGCTAATCCTAGGAAACTTGTGGGATTACAACCCGGGCATCAAACATGGCAACAATGTATGAAAAGTCGTAGTTGTTAGACAATTTAGCAAACCAATATTCTTATACAGAAATCTCCAAGTAAACAGTACATAATCAAATTGTCTTAATTTCATCTGTTGTAGGTAGTAGCCATGATATGTGCAAATAAAATTATCTTAATTTCATCACAGCATGTCAACTCATATGTGCAAATAAAAGAAAGGTTTAAACTTTAAATAGTAAGTCCTCTCTATCCCTCAGGCTGTGTTTGGAAGTTGTGGAAAAGAAGAGAAAATAAAAAAAGGAGAAATGAGAAAGAAACCTCTTTTTTTCCTTTGTTTGGTTTGTGAAAGATTAGAGGAAATTTGCAGTCACGGGAGAGAGAAGAAGAGAAAAAAAGTAGTTAATTTTATCTTCCGTTTCCTTTCTCCTTCTATTTGGAAACCAAACAAATGAGAGGAATTTTTTAAAATTTTCTCAGTGTTCTAAAAGAAGGTCTGGAAGGCCGAGCACTCGCTGCCTAAGCGCTAGAAGGCCCTTCACCGACTAGCCCGACTACATTGACTAGCCTGACTAATTGCCTGACTAGGCGCCGAGGACTCAACCCTGGAAGCTAGAAGGTGCCCGGCCGCCCTAGGAGCGCATAGCGAGTTTTAGAACCTTGAATTTTCTCTTCATTTCACTTCTTTACTCAAAGTTCTGCACACTCAATCATTAAAGTGCTCCATATACTACTTCGAACAATATAATATGGGCTCAATTCTTGATAACTCAAAACTGTTCCGGGCACCTAAGGGTCACCTTGATAATCTGGCGACCAATCCCACCGTCTACAAGCAGGGACGCCAATACAAGCCAGAGCAATATATGAGCTCAATTATGATAATCATCATTACTATTAACACAACTGCAAGTTATTTGATCCAAAACAATATCGCGCAGAGAGCGAGCTTAACCGAAAATCATACACATTTATCTAGATCCAAACGAAACAAACCCACATACTACACAACAAAATACTACAGAGAGAGAGAGAGAGAGACCTTATTGAACTGGTGCAATTTGAGGAAACAAGCGGCTCGGTTGCTATGAAGGGCGATCTTCTGGGGTTTGGTCTTGGCCATAGAAAGGGCATCAGTATAAAACCCTAAGGCCTCCTCATATCGGCCTTCCCTGTACATCTGGTGGGCCCTCTCGATCTTGTTCATAGGTGCTGCTGCTGATGCCATACACATCAATTGAAACCCCCTATTCTATTATTATTACAATTGTATCGATATCAAAGCCTGCCAACAGCCTTTATTCTATGTACAGTTTGAAAGAAACTCTTTTGAGTGACAACAAATTCAGATTTGGGAAAAAAATACTAAGATCACAACAAATTAATTTGAATGATGAATCGGTTAGGTAAGTGAATAGATATAGTATACACAGGTGTGTGTATGTATATATTAGAAAAATCAGGGACTCGAAGGAGATATAAACGAGGCGGCAAAAAATCTCTCCGAGGAAAAGACAGCTTCAAAATTTGCGCACAGAGAGAGAGAGAGAGAGAGAGAGAGAGATAATGGGAAAGAACGGGGTGTCGGGCGGGAGCAATTATTGGCCAGGGAGGAACAAATAGGCATGGGTCGAAACTAAAGAAAACGACACTTTTTATAACTGACCCTGTTACATAAACCTTGGGCTTGCCACCAATACGCAGCCCCAAAAATAACGCCTACTGGGCTAACTTTTTGAACCAAGCTAAACCTTGTAACTGGGCCTAGAACCCCCAAAAAATAATGAATGAAAGGAAAATACTGCCCAACACATGGGATCACGAATTTCCTTTTTTTTAAAAAAAATACGCAAGAAGTGTTAGTAGTTGTTAAAAGTTATTAGTAAGATTTGACATTTAGTCTTGTGCATGAGACCATGTAAAATCAATACGAGATGAAAGATAATACTCTTTCCGTCCCTAAACTTTTGATCTTTTTGGGATTGCGTGTCATTTTAAATTGCTTATATCTTTTTATTTATAACGTTTTATGTGATTTTGAAAACTTTGTTTAATAGAACTAATTAAAATCTATCAAACAAGATCCGTATTGCATATTTTTTGACATTTACATTGAAAGATATAAGCATTTGAAAATGGCACACTATCCAAAAAGTGTCAAAAGTTTAGGGACGGGTTGAGTATTCATTTTGAAAACTACGCTGCCAATTGACAATCCCATTTGCAATGATACGAGCAATCATGAAAAAAGACAGTCGGATTTTAGTGAAGATCCGCTCATATGCTGCATGAGGGGCGGCAAAAGAAGACTTTGCTGATGGGGAAATTTTTGGGTGTCTAGTGGATACCACTTGACGGTTCCTAAGTGTGCAATCCTGCAATCCACTGCACGAAAAGAGAGAAAGGATAGACTAGAGAGAGAGAATTATAAGAATGTAGTTACAACACACCCCTCTTCTCTTTCTCGTTTCCTACTTATACTCTTCCCCTCTTAAAGAACCTCAGAAGGAAAATTAGTGAGAATGTAGTTAAAACCCCCCTTTTTGCAATAGAAATGAGCAACAAACATTTAAAAGATACATCAGAAATTAGAGTGGGTACCACGTTGTGGTGCTTCAGCATGCACGTTAGATATCGCCACGTGGTACCCACCTAACACCCAAAAATTTCTGTGATGGATGAGTTAGCAGTTAACCAGACTCTAAAGGAATCAAGTTTTTCGTTTTTATTGAATTGGGAATAATGTTAGTCAAGAAAAAGCTAGCTTACCATTGATCAGTCGGCTCCGTACTCCCTCAAAGGTTCAAACCATTGACCCTTGTTCCGGAAGGAGAATAGGAGATGTTGATTCACTCAATGGAGCTTTATTAGTTATCACTCCAAAACACTATATTTGATTGGATAAAAGTAAGACTTCTAACGATCCATTGATTTACCCCAAACACTATAGTTGTTGTGGAATGTGGATGACATGAATGGTATTGCTTTGATCAAAACTCTAAACATATGCAATGTACACTTCAAATTTTCTTGTTCTTTTGCAGTTTTTGGCTAATAACGGATGATGCATAGACATGCATTATTCTTGAAAACCTTGGGTGTTTTAGTATCAAACCCTAGTGTAAATTTGATGCATGGTCTAATATAATTAAGATTTGAGCTGGATGTGAGTACAAGTAAATTTGTGCAAAATCAAAGATTGATGTATGGTAGTTGGAAATGATTAACTCATGATCATTTTCTCAATGCATGATTAACGAAGAAGGATAATTACTTTATTTAATTTCTCATCTCATTCATCTTAGTTAAAGTACTAATTAAACTCGTACAACTGACGAATGAAAGATAGAGGAAACCAAGGAAACTTTTAAGCTAGTTAGCTAGGTAGCCTGCCTGCATGTACGCAAGTCACTTGCTTCGCTCAAGAATTCTCATTGAAGCCTCACAAAGTTGTTCATGAACTCTCATTTCGCTCATAACGATCTCTAAAATCTGCATTCCAAATTCTGATAAGCTTCATCAATCTTTTGATGGCATTGGACTGCATATGCATAAGCACTAGCCATACATTTATTAGCGCCCTCATAGTCACATTTGTCTATTTTTTGAGCTGCTGCGATTACTTCTTCCTGCGCGCAGGCAAGCAGTCGGCAACACTCCTCCAAGGGCTGATCAGTCGAAACCTGTGCTCCATTAGTTGAGAACATATATAGTTAATTATCTTTTTGATAGAGGAAAAAAATATCATCGGAAGCCCTAAATAAACAATATTTTAAGTAATGTACATGAATCATGAACATCAGCCAAACATAAAGTACCTAATATTCCTAGCTTGGATAATGAAAGAAAAGGTGTGAATAATATTCAAAATCGTGGGCAGGGGCCCCCCTGGCCAATGTAGTTTTGCCTCTAATTACTACTAGTATATAGCAAAAACAAAATATCTAACAGTTTGGATCAGTCTTTAGGCACGAGGTATATCCAATTTAAGTAGTAAATATATCTAGCAAAAACATAATGAGAAAAAAATTAATTAATTGGGCAGTCACTTATTTATAAAAAGTTTATTATTTGAGCAAACAAATTGTCGGTTCCATGAATATTGTGTGGTGGGGTCATTCTTGTAAGTTTTTTCCAATATGAATAAAATTAACTGACGTACATACCAAACAACACTTTTACCATTTATTACTCTATTTCAACAATTAATCCCTAATTAGCTTTTTAATTGGTAGGGTTACTATATGAATCCTATGCCAATTTCTATTTTTACATATTTATCAGTTATTTTAAAGGGATCACATAAAAATCCCATAAAACATTTGGGAATATGTGCTATATAAATAGAATTAAATTATCAAAAATCAACTATTTAATTTGATAGATTGTAATTTTAGTCACCGCTATTTTCCAAAATATTAAGGCAGTGCATACAAATGGGAATAATTTTTTTAAAAAAATGGTATTGCAAATTTCCGTCCTTAAAATTTCACATGAAGACCTTTATTGCAACAAAGATTGAACGGCATGGACCCTTTCTAAGTTCAACTTTAAAATGATTAAATCATATATACTATTTCTCACAAAACCTGGCCATGGTTAGAAGCAGCAAGCTGTGTCATTTCTTGGACCAGGTTGTCCGAATGGCTTTTTACACAGTCGATGACAATGGTGGCGATCCCTGCCCCATTCTCCACATTTGCGGTGTGGCTATCAGAGTTGAGGCACTGCATGCACGTCTCGGGGACCCAAGCGCTACTACACTCTGCTTGTGCAAGCCAGTCATTTGCTGCTCCGACCACCAAATGAGTTTGCTTCAAAATCAAAGTAGAGATTACATAAAGGATAATGAAGTTGTGAATGAAAGCCATCTCTTTGTGTGCTTACAGGTTCACTGCTTTTTTTCTTGGTTATATAATAACAAGGCTTAAGGATTGTGTTGGCCCATTCATGCATGGTTCGTATTGTATGTATTACGTGGGGAATTTGGGGATCACTACCGGGTTTATAGACTTCTTGGTTGTTTCTCACCTGAAAATGGTTGTTGACTATGCTTGCATTTATACCCCCATGACATACGTACAAATTGACAAATTACACAACTACCACAATAGATGTAAAGTGTTTTCTTCCTGAGGATGATATATCTCATTACATTGTGTGCTTTCAGCATATAGCCTTTAGCTTAAGCTATATAACATAACCTTGTTGATAGGTGTTAAGCACACTTTATATATTCTTGTGGCTTCATCTCGTCTTTTGTCATACTAGTCTATGTATACTTGTTAATTTTTCTGGATATTGCTCGCAAGGTATGCTTTTTGTCCATTACAAGTATCATGAGGGTTAGATGAGTAACCAAGAGCTATCACTAGTTCCAAAGAGTTTCCAAGAATCCAAGAGCCCATGGAGATCATATCAAAAGTTGGAGAAGTTATTTTGAGAAATAGAAAAGGTTTCAAGAAGGGCTGAGAGTTGAAGGAAGAAAGAAAACAAAGAATTGATGCAGATCAACTTTCAACCATGGTAGAAGGTTTTTCTCAAAGAGGGATAGTTTAGGAACGTTACTTTTGGGATATTTTTGTCCATCATCTAAAGATTCGTGGTCCTAAACACTACAACCCGTAAATCAATTCTCTCAATATATAGTTTCATCATTGCCCTGTGGTTCAACCTTGGGCTTTTGAGTATTACTTCAAATAATGCAATCAACAACATTGTTCTACTCTTCGAGCTGGACATTCAAAATCACAAAGTGCGGTCAGCAAGTAATAGGGCCAGCTTGACCATAAGGCAAGCGATGCATGAGGTTTAGGCCCTTGATTTAAGAAGGCCCCAAATTTTTTATGTGATGGAATTGGAAAAATTATTGAATGAATAAAGTAGGCCCCAATTCCAAATGAGGGAAAAAAAAAAAGTTTCTATATATATATATATCTTCCCAACGGTCTTCCCAATAGAACATGTTTTGGAAGCAAAACTTGACTACAAACATATAATTAGTAATTAATAAACTTGCATCTAAAAAAGCTAGGAATTTTTATATAAAAAATATTAACCTATGTTAAAAGGCCTATTTTAAATTGTTGCCTAAGTCCCGAATTGCCTTGAGGCAGCCCTGCTTTTTGATATTGTTGGATCTCGAATTTTGAAAAGGACTAAAGCACTAGGAAATAGCATGAAAACCTCCTCATTATTCCCTTTTATCTATAATGGTTGGTACTTAATGGCTAGGTTGTGGTTGGGTAATGACTAGGCTGTGCAAAGGCCCAATCGCTAGCCCATAGAAAAGTTCCCGGCCCCTGTAGTGACCATTAATACGTCTAATATGTCTTCCTTTAACTTTAAATTTTGTGAGAAAGTGTTTGGTACCAAAAAACTTTCCCATAAACTCACTCAGAAAATGCAACCAATCGGTGAAATTCACCCGGTACAATTTTTGAACAGTGTACTGGATGAATTTCAACTATTGGATGTATTTTCTGGGTGATTTTATGGGAAAGTTTTCTGGTACTGTACCAGATCTCAAACTTTATTCCAATTTTGGCTCGTATAGTTGTGAGTGTCATTCAATTGCCTAATCTTAGGCCAAAAATCTGCCTAATTCATAAACGGTACTACTTTAATGTGTGTTATCGTTTGGTTTAAGTTTGGCTAGCTAACCGTCACATTTTTTTTTATTTTTTTTATCAACTGCAAATTTCATTCCAAGAAGTCAAACGGCACTTACATGAAATAATCATTCAAGTCAAGAGCTAAAACTACTAATCCTGGGACACTGAGCAAAATCCCAAATGGGCATACAGGCTCAAAGACACATTACTGCAAAAGGCAGACCGACGCGATGTGGCGTAGAGTCTATCCAAGTATTGGTAGAAGAGCAACCCAGAGCTCATTCCATAATCTGCAAGTGTCTTTATTCTCTTGGCTAGGCTTCACGTTCCTCCATGACAACATTGAGTCTCTAATAGCATTGCAAATCTTTGAGCTAAATGAGCAAGTATCAAAGTACCTTTGCTGGAAAATTCTTCCATTCCTTTCACCTCAAATATGATACAGAGTTGTAGCCAAGGAAAACTGGAGAGCAGATTTTATGAAACCCTTCCCCTTCAAATGCAGAATAAACCATGAAACTACAACAGTACAACATCAAAACATAGGGTCGTGGACCACTTGATTTTTTTTCCCAAAACTACTAGCCACACTGCTCTAGAATATGAACCATAAAAAAACAAGTGACTATGAAATTTAGTGACTAGTCTTATAGTTGATTAGCCATATATGAATGTCGGTGCTTTTAAATTTAATAAACTTGTGTTGCTATGAATGTCGGTGCTTTTCAGTTTTTTTTGTTGGGTAAGAAACAGTTGTAAACCCGAGCTAGCATACCTAAAAAACACTGCGCTCGTTGTAAATTCGATGATAATATTTCCAAAAAAATTTCTCTACAATTTTGTTAATCCATATGCGCATGCACAACTCGTTTTCGTTTGATGAGAGTGCCCCATTTGGCTAAAACACTAATTGCATGTAATTCGATTTTGACACTTAACCAACAGAATTTAACTTTGGAGGTTAGACGCCTAATTAAGCCGAATATAATAAGCCACCTAACTCAAGCCAAAAGGAAACAGGGAGGAGTCATCAGTTTTTTCTTTTTTAATCCAATACTAAATATATATAATATATGTAAGTTAAGTGATGCTCATATTCGATCAAACAAACGAATCTCTAGGTAAGACACTAAGTCCAATAAACGTGCAGCGGTAATAGTTGGTGTGTGTAACTCCAGCAGAACCGCATGCAGAATATCCATGAAATGTCAAACACTAACGTCCGGCAATATACTTTTCCCTTGGAAAAATGGTAACACTAACGTCCCCCGTCTTAAGAAAGAGACTGCCAGGAAAAATAAAGCCATATATGCATTTAGGGATAATTATCTTGAAAGTTGGGTCCATAACAGTTGGATTATGTGCTATTCCAATAACCAAACATTGACATTCCACTAGCATACACAAAGTGTTTTATTATTTTTATTTTTATTTATTTTTTTCACATTTTTGGGTACGGATGCTTTGACCTAAAGTGTAAACTTGTACCATACGAATAGCTAACTGCATTTTAATGACATATTTTCACATTTTTTGTGGGTTAATATTAGCATTAGTAAATAGTATCTCATATTATATGCGGAGCACAAATTTTAAAGATCGCTCAGAGAAAAAAAAGTCATAGAAAATTAACTTGATGTACACGAATTGACCAATCTTGTCCAATTTACATCCAAGACATTAAGTTAGGGATTGACATTGTTGTTTAGATTGAATCAGAAGAGCAACAAAAAGAACTATTTAAAAAAAATAAGCTCTCATGATTGTGTCCATATTCCGGGTATTTTTCTTGGACGAATCCTCGCGATAGACTTAAAAAACACATTTTAAACACATCCAACGGTTCGGATCGTCAAAATTTGGTCGGGAAACATGAGGTCCTCATTTTATTTAAAATGAGGGATCCCTCAATAGAACATCTTCCTATATATATATATATATATAAAATAAAAAAAACTGAACAAAGACACATCAAGATTCAAGGAGAGAAAATTAGCAGATCTTGTGTAGAAAGAGAAGCACAAGGAGAAAGTCCATCGACCAAAGGAAAACAGAAAGAGGGAGAGCTTTATTATTAGTATAGGCTATGATTATGGGATATTATTCATGTTAGAATGTTCGAGTTTTTACTTTTTCTCTCTTTTGCAATTTATTATGAACGGCCAATAGATGAAAAACATTATAGGAGGGTAAGTGTAGAAACTACAATTAAACCATGGGATAAAATCATATACTAGAAAGAAGACAGTCACGTGACATTTGAATTTTTATGGTTCATAAGAGTACTGCTAGTCAATATTGGTTTTTGGTTTATACAGTGTGTTTTTTAACAGGTGAACTAATTAATTGAATTTTCCTCAGTTCACAAAAAAAAAAAAAAAAAAACTAATTAATTGCTTATTTATTTCGACAAATAATTAAATATTAGTGATGCTATATTGACTTTTCCAAAAAGTTGTGGGAAATCTAGACTCAGAAAATTTGACTTCATCCATGTCATGAAAAAATTTCAAATGTTACGGCTTAATGAGATAGTAATAAATGGCTAGAAGAGTACTAGGTTTCAAAATTAGAGGCGGTCAGATATTTCCAGAGATACGAGGACAATTTTTATTTCAAATAATTATACTATTTGATATGAGCTTAGCGGTCTTATATGGTAATGCGATTTCAATATTTTAAGTTGAACAAGCTAAGCCAATCATAATTTTGCAATAATATATAATTTAAAATTCTAAAACACATGTGGCGAACTGAGAGCTCTCTAAAACACATTTTACATCATATATAGAACAAATTAGTGTAGTATTATTCTACTCAATTAGCGACACGTTCATTAGTTCATAGGAAAAAAATTAAGTTGTTTTTTTTTTCGTGCTCATTTATTGTTTTTTGGTCCATATAAGATGCTAACCTTTTCATTTTTGTCCCTGTAAATTTTATGAGGAGAATTTCATCCCTTATTTAATATTACTTGCCCAATGTTATCCTTACCGTCAATTATGTGAGTGACGGACAGATTTTTGTGTGGATCTTAATTTGAATTGCTGAGAGCAACTCCACCCCTTACTCTTTTTTTGACTCAAACTCAAAATTTGAGTAAAAGTCCTTAAAACACTCCTCCGCCCCTTACCCAAACCTATACCAAATTGAGTTTTTACTCAAACTTAAACCCAAATAGAGGTAGACTCAAATTTTTACTCAAATTTTGAAGGCAAATTTGACACCCTCATATTTACAAGTTTGCTATTAATGAACCTTTTACTCAAATTTGCACTTGAATTTGAGGTTGCCCATTGTAGTACACAATATCAAATGAAGCTTTTACTCAAATTTTTACTCAAATTTGAGTAGGGGTTGGAGATGCTCTAAGCGTATACATGAGTGGGGATCAAAATGTTGATAAACCTCACTTTCCCCCAAATTGTACTGCCATAATAGTTAGACCAAAAGTTGTAATTTCCTAGTATGTAATCAAAGAAGATGACATTCATGGACGGTGAAAGAGAAATCCATGGAGAAAGAGGGCCAATTGATGAAGAGATAAATTGGGCGGTGAAAGAGAAATCCATGGAGAAATCAAGGACCTCAAGTGCTAATTTTGTGTGTATAAATAATTGAAAAAGACGACACATTCCTTTTGTTCACACTAAACTAGGCTGATCAAAAAAAAACTAGGCTGTTTGGAAGTTGAGGAAAGAAGTGGAAGAGAAGTGGAAGAGAAGAGAAAATTAAAAAAAATTTCTTTCATTTGTTTGGTTTCCAAATAGAAGGAGAAAGGAAAGGGAAGAGAAAGGAAAAGGAAAAGAAAATTAACTACTTTTTTTCTCTTCTTCTCTCTCCCATGAGTACAAATTTTCTCTAATCTTTCACAAACCAAACAAAAGAAAATTAATAGATTTCTTCACAATTTCTTTCCCATTTCTTCATTTTTATTTTCTCTTCTCTTTCTCTTCACTTCCACAACTTCCAAACACAGCCTAACCCTCAAAACAGCCTGCGAAACCTTCCTGTAAATTGCAGCGGTTCATATTCCTCTTGTTCTATTCCGATTTGAACTCCCTCCTCCGCGCGCTCTCTCGTCAACAATTTCTTGCCGTCAAAAACGATTTTTCTTTGTTGGTTGAAAGAGACGTCCGGGATAGAGTACAAGGAAACTATTTGCATGTTTCTTGGTTAGAGAAAAACAGAGCAAAAGAGTCAAGGCTCTGAAGTCTTAAGTGGGTGGCAAATTATTTGTATCTATATATATAAGCCTTTCATGAAGTAGAGAGAGCAAGAACCAGTAAATTTGTTTCTGGGTTTCTGGGAAATGGACTCGGAATCTCCTCCTCATGCGCATCGATTGGTAAGCCTATTTGTATTTGTAATTTTCTCTGCTTCACTGTTTCAAATGTTCTTCTTTAATTTGTATGCTCTCTCTCTCTCTCTCTCTTTCTCTCTCGAAATTTGAAGGATGTATAGCATAGTTTGACAACGTAATTCTTCAAGATTATTTCGGGTTATTTTGGATAACGAGTGTCCAACCAGCTTGCGCACCTTGACTAATCTGGGGTCAAGGGGCTAATGAACTAAATGACCGGAAAACTTCCAGTCATCCCAAAATTTGAAATTTTTGGCAAATGTGAGATTTGAGCTTACGATCCTTTGGGGCACGCTTTAGTTGTTGTCACATACCCAGGGCCGGCCCAAGGTACCTGGTTGCCCAACCCCAATCATCTCATGGTGGCCTATATGTTTTTACAATAGTGGAATAACTTTTTCATATAATAATTATTTAGTCCATATTGAATCTTAAAAATACTAAATACTTTGATTCCACAGCATAGAAATCTCCTTTAGTTGTCTTTGGCACATGTTCAATATATGGTAACTCTAAATTCTTACACTGCAATATTTTTTTGACAAATAAACACTTAAAACACTTAACAAGAAAGTGTGAGAACAAGATCCGGTGATCAAACAATTATTATTACTATTGGGCCCTTTTTTTTTTTTTTTTCCCAATTGGGCCAAGAAGACCCTACTCAAGCCTAATATTAATAATTATGGGAATGCCCCTAAAATTTTGGTTTTTGGGATGCCCTAGGCCCAGGCCCTGCACATACCCGCTCAGCCGAACACCTTGGGTTTATTTCGATTTCCTTTTTATTGTAATTTCATAAGAATATGTTTCAACTCCTCACTGCTTGATAGTTTTATCACTGTGGTTTTTCTTTTTGAATATGTTATTTTTGTAGTTATTAGTAAATTGTCTTGCCTTTATACTAAGGTGAACATATTTGATTAGTAGTTGCCTTGGAGTAGTTATTCTCCTCCATATGTTCGATTGGTGGTTGTTTGATTGGGGGGTCATTTTCCTTCACCTTGGATTGCTTCTTTGTTCCACTTAGCGAAAGTAGCATGGGGAAGAATATTAGGAAATTGTGACCTAGATACAATTGCACAAAATGAATTAATCAAAGCACAAAATACGCAAGTACATCATAAATACCTAAGGATACCGTATTGACGTGGTTTCATACGATATGGGATTCATCCACGGTACGTTGTTCCATCAGTACGATGGAGAAGAATACCAAAGTTACATCTTAGTTTCGTGTACTACAATTTATAACTTGGGTTACGAGTCTATGACTGGGTGAACAGTATCAAGCTCCACATATGGGACCCCATCAAAGAACACAAAACTTTTGAAAATATAACTTAGGTGTTCTTTGGATATTTTGATGAATTACGATAAAATTGTGCTACGAAAACCTTACAAAGTTAGATGGCTAGATGCAATCATGTTTTATGATATGCCATCTTTCTCTCCAACACTTCAGACAGACCACCAGTAGTATCAAATTTTTAGTACCCAAGTGCAGCAGCTCGTAATCCTTAGTCCTATCAAATGGATTCTGATTTCTTCCATGGCATTATCTCCAAATACTGCTACTCCATTTTCGTTCCTTTCAGTCTTTCTGGGCAACTGCCACCTTTTACATGAACTATAGTGGACTTCGTTTATTGTATTGCGTTTCCACTTGCTTTACTTTAATATTCTTCATGCATATAGGCAATCCTAATTGTGTGTTACTTAGTTGGTCTTAACACGAACTATTTGTAACGATTTTCTTTCAAAACCATACTTCAACTTGGATGAATTGGACAGCACTGCGCTTCAAGAGTAATCAGCTAAATGTTAGCATTCCAAGATGCTTTACTTCTCCTTCCAATGTTGTCAACAGAACTCTGTTACTTTTTTTAAGGAACTTAGCAATGTCTCTATGTTTTATTTACAGAGATTTTACAAGACTCTGTGTCTGGCCTACCAGAGTCTTGGGGTTGTTTACGGTGACCTCAGTATATCTCCCATTTATGTCTACAAAAGCACGTTTTCTGGAAGCTTGCGCCCTTACAAAGAGGACCATGAGATTCTCGGGGTACTTTCTCTGGTTTTCTGGACTTTGACTTTGATCCCTCTTTGCAAATACATTATTTTTGTATTAGCAGCTGATGACAGTGGTGAAGGTGCTCACAATGACCCGTTTCACAACTTATATGGTTGAGTTACCAGTTATGAACTCGTACTCGTATTGGGTCTGAATGCAATGAAGCCTTGTTTTTGCAGGTGGGACCTTTGCTTTGTATTCTCTACTGTGTCGACACTTAAAGGCAGGCCTCTTGAGCACTTCCCATGGTGCAAATCATCGTTTGGCTTCTTACAACACTGGAACTTCCATGAAAGAGACGAGGACTAGCTTAGTCATAAAGGACTTAATTGAAAAACATCAGAGTTCACGCGTCGTGTTGCTGCTAGTTGTTCTTCTTGGAACTAGCATGGTTATTGGCGATGGGATCCTGACCCCAACAATGTCTGGTATGAATGAGAAAGATCAAGAATTGATTATCCTTTTCCAATAACATCAGCCGACGCAATTTTTTTCCTACTCACTTCACGTTTCTATAACAACTGCTGACCCCTTAATTTCATTTGCCAGTCCTTTCTGCAGTCAATGGAATTAGAACCAAGGCCACAAATTTGGATGAAAGTATGTTTAACTGCCAAATGCTTGTTTATTCATTTGTACTTGCCGAAAAAATCTTGTTAATCTGATTTTCCTCCTCAAATGAATTCTTGTAACTGTTTTCTTTGACATTACATGCAGATTACATTGTGCTCATTGCCTGCATCATCTTGGTGGGCCTTTTTGCTCTTCAGCACTTCGGAACACACAGAGTTGGCTGCCTTTTTGCTCCTATCATGATATCTTGGCTCCTATGTATAAGTGGAGTAGGAATTTACAACATAATTCATTGGAACCCTCGTGTAGTTTATGCGTTGTCACCTTATTACACGTACAATTTTTTCATGCAAGCTGGAAAAGATGGATGGAATTCCCTTGGAGGCATTGTACTTTGCGTTACAGGTATGTTACTTGGCAAAAATCTGTTTACGTCTTTTGTTTTCTGCTATAACTTCTTTTCGTAATGCTAAAAATTACTCCTGTTTTCAGGTGCAGAAGCTATGTTTGCTGATCTCGGTCATTTCTCCCAATCCTCTCTCAGGGTGATTTTCTTCTCCTCATCCCTAGCACATTAATCACGGAGATAAGAGAAAGGAGATAAATACAGTGTACACCTAGTTCTAAGTTCAGTTTTTTGTTGAAATTTCCCTTGGCTCAACAAGCATGGGACACTCTTCGTTTGACACCCACACCACTTTATTCTCTTGCATTTTGGTTCCTACATAGATGTTCTAAGTTTCTATTGGTTTTCCCTTTTCTTCACTTGACAGATGGCATTTATGGTAGTTGTTTACCCTTGCTTAGTTCTAGCATACATGGGTGAAGCTGCTTATCTCTCCCAGAACAGATTAGACCTCCAGAGTAGTTTCTTCAGTGCCATTCCAGGTAAGACCTACTATTTCTATGAGACAGAAACTATTACTGCAGGCTTCCTGAACTTGCTGTTGTTTTAAACAAGCTCAAAGTTACACGCAGTTTCATTGGACACCAATTCCTGATTAATGATGCATTGGGCTGGCAAATTTGTGCATTCTTGTTTATTTTTTGTCTTTTGTTTCCAAATGTGCTTACTTAATTTCCAGCACATTGTAATTAGTATTGGGCGTTGTCTCATGTCTTTTTCTTATGTTCACCTGACATACAGAGCATATCTTTTGGCCAGTATTTGGTATCACAACTCTTGCAACTATAACGGGAAGCCAGGCAATCATATCAGCTACTTTCTCACTTATAAGTCAGTGCAGGGCACTGAGGTGCTTCCCGCGTGTCAAAATAGTGCATACATCAGGCCAAATACATGGACAGATTTACATACCTGAGGTCAACTGGATTTTGATGGCACTATGTCTTGCAGTAGTTATTGGCGTTAGGGACACTGATACGATTGGAAATGCATATGGTTAGTCTTCTCTCTCTCTCTCTCTCTCTCTCTCTGTGTGTGAGCACTAGAACTTATTATCGAAGCTGTTGATTTATAACAGGTCTTGCTGTGATCACAGTGATGTTTGTAACAACTTGCTTGATGTTTCTCATCATAAGTACAGTTTGGAATCGAAACATCTTGTTGGCAGCAATGTTCATAGTGATATTTGGATCCGTAGAACTGCTTTATTTCTCAGCTTGCCTCACCAAAATACACAAAGGAGGGTGGCTTCCCCTTGTCTTCTCTCTAGTTATCTTGTCTTTGATGCTTGCCTGGCAGTATGGTACCTCAAAAAAACAGGCCTTTGAGTTGGAGAACAAAGTGTCGTTGGAAAGGCTTCATATTCTTGGCCAGAGCTTGGGTATGGTCAGGGTTCGTGGAATTGCACTAATTTACACGAGTCTTGCAGCCACTGTGCCGCCAACTTTCGCACATTTTGTCACAAATTTCCCTGCAGTCCATCAGATTCTCTTCTTTGTGACAGTTGAAAATTTGATGGTCCCAAAAGTTCCAGTTTCTGATCGTATTCTTGTTGGACGTATTGGCCCCCCGGAATTCAGAGCATTTTCGTGCATTGTCAGGTGCTTATAGTCTTATAGATACATCATGCTCAGCATTCCCAACTTTTTACTTGTTCCAGTCCTAATTTGTTCAATCCATTTTCACTCCTAGAACATCTCAATAAAAAAAAAAATTCTATATTTTCCACTTTCTTTGTTTTCTGATCATTTTCGAAAAAGGAAATCTGTATTTTCTACTTTCTTTGTTTCAGATCATTTTCAAAACCATCTACAAGAACTTATTGAGATGTTTTCGTTGATGAAAATTTTCTGAATTCATTCGCACAAAAATACATTATTTGTTAACCCAATTAAACGGCATGATTTCCCAAAAAATGACAAATAACTTGAGGCAGCTGGGGGAGGATTAGACAATAATTAATTGTTGATTCATATGGAAAATGTTTGTATGTCAGGTATGGATACAAGGACGCGAAAGACAGCTACAACCTTGAAACCGAGCTGATTGAGAAGGTAGGAGAATTCTTACAAAGTGATTGCCGTGATGATGAAGAATGGGCCATTACCATGGGGAATGATGGTGATGTTGGGCGGAGGAGAAAATCGGGTTCAAAAAGGGTGGGAGTCAAAGAAGAAGAGGTACAAGAGTTTGCGGAGGCAAGGGAAGCTGGTGTGGCTTACATGCTGGGTAACACTTATATGGTGGCAAGTGAGGCATCGTCGATCGTGAAAAATTTTTCCATTAACATTGCGTATGAGTTCCTCAGACGTAACAGTAGGAGTCCAGCGACTGCTCTGGGGATTCCATACACCTCGCTCATTGAAGTGAGTATGGCCTATCACGTCTAATTGGTGAAATTTCTTCCTTATTGGTAGGCCTCTGTTTTTTAAAGATGAATGACAAAGGTGTCCTAAGCTTTGTATATGGAGTAGGTTTTATTTATTTTTATTTTTATTTTTCTTAAGATGAATACAAAGGTGAAAGAGGGGAGAGGTCTCCGATTTCTGAGATTTGGAGGTTGAAAATATAATCACTTCTGATGTACTATACTTCTGTATGTCTTGCTAGGAGGCATACAGTAAAAATGGGTTTGATCTAGCTTGGCTTTTTTTTTTTTTATCAGATCTCAATAAATGCAATTCCATCTGGCATTCATGGTTTTTAACATGATTGATGTTCAAAGAGGGCTCTTAAAACAAATTGAACCTCCTTCCACCTTCCAATTTAATCTCTTAGAAAAATTATTGCATTTAATGGTAAATCACAAATCACTGAAAGATAAAAAGCACCATTTAGTATAATAAAATGTTTCCTGTGTTTCTGTTCATAACACAGTTTAGCACGGATACTACGATTGTTTGTTAAGTAGTAATGCTATCTTTTTTGTTGGACATGGCTTCTAGGAGGGACTATGCAATTGGCTATTTGTGGGCTCACGCTTTAATAGTTGAGACTATTTACTTTTTTAAAACTTGTCGAGATTTTCAATCATGCCTAAAGTTACATTATTGAGATTCATATCAATAGTTGATCGAAATGCATTAATCAATAAATATGATATTCAGCATGACTGATGTTCACAATAGACTTACAAAATGAACTAATTGACCCACTCATTATAGAAATGGACCCAACCTAGGCCGAAAAGAGCCGCGCAAAAGGAAGGTCTAAAGATGGCCTTTTGGAGTGAGTTGATATGAAACGGGTCTGGTGGTTTTGATTCAGTGTGGCAAAGCCTATTTTAAGATACACAAATGCATCAAGATCGGGTACTAATCTGCATATGATGACCATAATTTCTCCTAACAGTTAATGTTTCTAACAATTTCTTCATAATGAATGTATAAGATCATACAAAAATAACTCATATAGGTAGAAATTGTCTGAGTACCTCAAGAGTTCTTTGAACTGAGATCGCGTGTTGCAAACAAGGTACTTTTAAAATTCCTCTTCCCACCAAAAACAGAGAAGTATCCCACTAAAAAATCCCTCAAGTTGAAAACACGAGGTACTTTGAATCCCTCTTCTGACCAAAAACAAATATTTATCCCACTAAAAAAAAACCTTAGATCGAAAACATGTCTGCTTCTCTCTCAAGATTGCATGCGACCAAGTCTCAGAGAATCTCACATTACTTAGAGCACGAAAATAAGTGCCTTCAATGATGACGGATTTCATTGATGATGACGGATTTCATTGTCCCTTTTTCTTTTCTTATTTTTTTTTTCTTTCCATGTTTTACATTATCTGATATGTGATTGGGATAATTAGCGCGCTCCAAAAATGGCCGAAAAAATCATATACTAGAGCAACAACAGTTAGGTTTCACGGTTGGTAAGTGGGTATACTCACGCAATAATCAGCTGGGATTTATCGTTTTCATCCCACTTGACCTTAGATGCTCATCAAAATCTCATATGCCTAATATTGAATGGTCAGCCACACAATTAACAAATAGCTTTACTGGAACAAATCATTGTTTAATTTAACATTCCATAATTGATATCCTTGATATACAACAAAGTCATAATGCGAACTCTCAGCAGCAATAAAGGAAAAGCAACAACATACAGGAAAGAAATCACATATCATGTATTCCAGGAGGAATGATCTATTGATCTCTGTTTATTCCTCGAAGCAAAAGCAATCTTCACCTACTTTCTCCGATGGTCTCTTGAAACATAGGTCTAGCAGCATTTATGGGTGAGAGGTCTGGGTCAACCGCCATGCTTATATTAGTAAATGAGCTACAGCGGCTATACTTATCTCTTTAGAAGCTGGAGTAGCAGTAGTTGTAAAACTTTTCAACTCAATCAAGCTTCCATTCAGTCATGTATCCAGGCCGCAAAGTAACATAACTGGCTTCGATGTCTCCTGAAAGCATTGCCACTGCACGTGACGTGGATGGCGTATTTGTGGGGATGTCTGAGTGCACAAAAGAGCTACTCCTATTGCTCGTTTTACTTCCTTCACTTTGCAACTTATGGGCTTGACATATCTTATTCGTGGTTGCTTGCGTGAAGATGCCAAGCCAATAAGTAGCAAAGAATAAGATGTCATAAAATCCGAGATGGGAGGAATTGTACTAGCATTGGATTCTGTAATTGAAGCGACCAGCACCAGAACTTGGGCGAGGAAAAAACCGAGATCCATATGATTAGGTCGTGTGTGGCAATAAAAACTGGTACAGATTGTAATTTCTTCAGGCAATTCTGCAATATTTGTTGGCTCATTAGTAGAATACCAGTCAAGATCGTATCTTCTAAGGGGTGTTTCCAACTCAGTACGTGTCACCAGCTAACTCCGGCCATGCGGATCAAATATGGACTGCATTTTCTGCAAATCTCAAGCAGAGCCATACTGCATTCAAATTTGCATAAATGAGGGAATGACGAGGGATGCTTTTTGGCCGTAGCATTTGAAGGAATTGCCTTCATTTTCATAGCGTTGAACCCACAAAGGTGATACAATAGTCACACATTAAACGAATCTGGTTAGCAAGACAACTAAAGAAAAGAGAAATTAAACACCTTAGAATAACCTTATTGATTTGAAAAGTGGGGTGAGGTTGTGGTACGGGTAACCTTATTTGATAAGTGCATGAAGGAATAAATCATCAGAACCTACAAAAACATGGGAATCAGTATTGATCAAAACCCTCAAGAAGGAAATTAAATTAATCACTCTCATCAATAGCATTTTAGTTAATTTCTCGAAAATGCAAATATTGGCCTAACATGCCTTTCTCACAAACCATTTAACCGGCACATGCGAAATGTCAACACTCATCTCTCTAATGTAAGAAATCCAAGATACTTGCATGGAAGGCAGTTCCACATTCTAACTTCTGCAATTGAAAGGAACTGCAAGTACTTCGATGTATCATATCTACGAATGAGAATTCCAAATTGTTTAGAAACATATAGTGTGCATCAACAAACAAACAATTCATGTACCACGGGGCTTTCCCCCACTAAGGATTTATGCACCCACAAAGAATTACTCATCAAAAAACAGTACCTAGTCATATGAGAAATGAATCTACACAGTAGCTCCTTGCTAGTCTTCAAATATGAAGTCCTCCTCATCACTATCAGACGCATTGGTGAATTCAAGCACTTTCAGCTGAGGGCAGTGCTCCCAAAGAAGTGGAGGGGTGGTTTTTAATAGTTTGCCAACACAAAGCTCCTCTAGGCATGGTAATTTTCTAGCAAATTCAACCAAGACTGCATCTGAAATGGTGATGCAACACCCAAGTCGGAGGCGTCTCAGCTGGCTCGCTCTGTAAAAAAAGAAGAAGAAGAAGAAGAAGAAGAAGAAGAAGAAGAAGAAGAAAGCAACCTTCAGTAATTCTAGTACATGGTAAGCGTTAGTGTTCACAAAAGTTGCTGATTCCAGCAGCAGTACTCTGTGTATAGACACACAATTTTCACTTCACTGGTTCCCCCCGAAATAGGCAAATATTTTTATAAAGAATTGTTCTAAGGTCTATTATAGCTTTTTGTAACATCTCTAGTCCATCTCATATTTCCATAACACCTCTAATCCATTTTTTTGAATTTTCTAAGGTGTAAGGTCCACTCTCTATTTTTAATAGACAAATATACCCTCACATTGATTTTTAAACATAATACACCCTCGCCGGATATTCGCCGGAAAGTCACTGGCGTAGATAACCATATCTAGAATCAAAAGAGGTGGTTATCTGGTGATTCCAGATATGGGCCTGTTGCTATAGGGAATAGATTGGAAAAGTCGCCGGCGCAGATAACCACATCTTGTGAGCCCAGATAACTACATCTGGTGATTCCAGATAAGGGTCGGTTGCTATAAGGATCATATTGAAAAAGTCATCAGCGCAGATAACCACATCTTGTGAGCCTAGATAACCACATGTGCTGATTCTAGATATGGGGCCAGTTGCTATAGGAATCTGATTGGAAAAGTCGCCAGCACAGATAACCACATCTTCTAGATAATCACATCTTGTGAGCCCAGATAACCACATCAGGTGATTCTAGATATGGGGCCAGTTGCTATAGGAATCAGATTCGAAAAGCCATCAGCCCAGATAACCACATCTTGTGAGCCCAGATAACCACATCTAGTGATTCCAGATATGGGGCCAGTTGCTATAGGGATCAGATTGGAAAAACCATCAGCCTAGATAATCACATCTTGTGAGCCCAGATAACCATTTCTTGTAGATAACCACATATGGTGATTCTTGATATGGGGTAAGTTGTTATAGGGATCAGATTGGAAAAGTCACTGGCGCAGAAAACCACATCTTGTAGATAACCACACCTGGTGATTCCAGATATGGGGCCAGTTGCTATAGGGATCAGATTGGAAAAACCATCAGCTTAGATAACCACATCTTGTGAGCCCAGATAACCACTTCTTGTAGATAACCACATATGGTGATTCCTGATATGGGGTAAGTTGTTATAGGGATCAGATTGGAAAAGTCACTGGCGCAGATAACCACATCTTGTGAGCCCAGATAACCATATCTTGTAGATAACCACATCTGGTGATTCCAGATATGGGGCCAGTTGTTATAGGGATCAGATTGAAAAAACCATCCGCCTAAATAACCACATCTTGTGAGCCCAGATAACCATTTCTTGTAGATAACCACATATGGTGATTCTTGATATGGGGTAAGTTGTTATAGGGTACACCCTATGATTTTAGGGTAGGATACCCTAGGGTTTTAGGGTACTCTAGGATTTTAGGGTTTCAGGATGCCCTAGGTTTTTAGGGTAGGGTACCCTAGGATCTTAGGGTATCCTAAGAAGTGAAGGTATTCTTGTAATTGGTACGTGTGAGTGGACTAGATGTGTTAGGATAATATTAGGTGGACTAGAAGTGTTAGGAAATAGTTATAGGGGATCCAATATCAATTCTCCCATATTTTTATGTCCTATCTGGTTCCATTCCAACTCTCCATTTTCACACCCCCTTGTTTCAATGGAACAGCACCTAGTTTCCAAAAGTACCTCCATTCAGTTAAAACCCAGGGGCATTCTCGGAATTAACAACGCAACTCTAGATTTAGAATGCTATGTGCACAGCACATATCTAAACGTGTCACATACCCTATTATATGTTTGAGGCGACTTCCATTGTTTTGTTCAACGACACTATCGGTACCGATGAGTAGATATTGAAAATTTATAGACCCGGCCCTTGTGTGGGCCTGTCTTGATCTCACATGAATGATCCAATACGTTCAGAAAATAGAGAAAATTTATATCCTGCCCGTATGAAACATTGAACGAATTGACGAAGCACTTGTTGATAACCGATTGGGTTGCTATATATAACATGGATCACTCCGGATTCTTGCTCCAAATGTTTTGATTGATTATGGAGTTATCGGGAGTAATAAGAAAGGAAAGACATTATGCTCTTGGGTCATATTTTCTATCTTTTGGGTTATTTGGCTGGAGCAAAATGCATGGGTCTTTCATGGTAAGTTTGAAGAAATTGAATGTACGTGGGTTAGAGTATCTTTTATCTTCCTTTCGGGTGTCTCGCCTCGCTTTACGGGAATTTTTTATTTTTGGTTTCTAGGGATTGAAGGGCTTTTGCGACATTTAGTTAGACCTCGTTTGTTTTTGTTTTCACTAGCTTGTCGTATGTTCTTTGATGGACTTCACGTCTCTTTTTGTAGACTCTTCCTTTATTAATAATATTTCGTTCGTTGACGATCAAAGAGAAAGGACTACTTAAAGACTATTTCGTTTCTTTCTCCTATGACATGTATGACATGTAGGCTTACTATAAAAAAAGACATTCATGATCACCACTCATGGTGGAGGGGCTGTTGACCAAGTCCACCCAAGTGGAAGAGTGCGCGCACGGGATCATTTTCTCTATGTCAGCAGAGCTGTGTCGGCAACTACTTTTACAACTACCTCATGCGGAAAGCCTTGAATGGCATGTTCCCTTTCTCTGAGTATATGTACATATTGAGAGGGTGAGAGGTGTGGTGTAGAGATGTAGTCTGAAAGGGTGAGACTGAGTGGGGAAGCCAATTTGTGGCTCCCGGAGAGTTTTTAGGTAGCTCGTTTTGTATATGTGTGATTTATACTAGGGCTGTCCAGCGGATCATCCGATCCGCCAATCCGACCAATCCGAACCATCCTTTGATCCATCCGTGAATGTTCGGTTCGGTTTCGGATCGAGAATTTCTTATCTGGCGGTTCCGGATCGGATCGGATCAGATCCCGCTCGATCCGCGCAATCCGCTAAATAATCCTTCTTTAATCTATCAAATCCACTCGATCCGATCCGTAACCGATCCGTGAATGTTTGGTTCGGTTCTGGATCTTAAAAACCATAATCCGCTCTGAGCGGATCATATCGGATCCGTATCCGATCCGTCAGGATCCGATTCGTGGACACCCCTAATTTATACAATAGAGTGAAAATTTTCTCATGATTTCGTGTGTGTTGTGTGCCTGAGTGACGCTGGGCACAAAAATGGTATCAGGGCTCGAGTAGAGTGAGGGGTCACCGGAAATGGCATTCTAAGCACTGTTGAAAATCAAGGAAAAAAAAAATTATAGTTGATCGGGATTAAGTTTTGACCACAGAATATTATTCCTTTCACAAAGACGATGAAGATAGTGCAAGCACGCCGCCAATATGTTGTCAGGAAAAGCTCTCACGTGCTGTTTGAATTTGGCTCGTCTTCGGAGAGTGAGATGTACTCGCGGCGTGGACTGCACTCGCCTGCAGATGATGAAGGCGAGTCATTCAGCGTTCATCCGTACAAAGCCTGTTAGTGTTTTCTCTTTCAAGGCAGAGAAGGGGAAAAAAAGTTATAAAGGTGGTCCCACCACTTTATTACTTTTAATAGTTTGACATCACAGGTTAAGAGTACGAAGTAGTGAAGGGAGAAAAGATGAAGGGGACCCACAACATTTATTGTCAATTTTGGTCTTGGAGGAGGTTCTGCCCAGTCGACGAGGAGTGTTGACAACAACGTAAGTCAGCAGAGGAATATTCCATGGTGTTGAGGAATATTTCAGAATGCATTTTGGGCGTGTTCTGGAGCCAACCTCAGGTGTTCGGGTTGCTCGGAAGCTTGATCTTAGCTAATTGGATTGTTTCGGAAATAGTGATGGACTTAGGATGTTCTGATTCTGGTCAAATATTGCAGTATTAGGCAAATCAGACGATATCGAGAATGATCGGGATTGGTCAAGGTCGATTGGGAGATTTGATTTCAGTCAGAGGCAAGCCATGCAGATCTGATGGAGTTCAAGGGATATTGGTGAAAATCAGGAATGGAACTTTGATAAACCAGGAGGCAGGAGGAAACCCAAGAGAGACGACGAGAGTGGTGGAGGTTTAGGAAAGTGGCGAGGAAGGTGGACAATGCACGATTGCTACCCACCAATGAGGATTGGATCGACTTGACAGAGATTGGAGGTTAGTCGTGATCAGTTAGAGAGCTAGTGAGCAATGAGACATTCTTTCGAGCGGAGTACCCAATTTTCGGGGTGCTGATAAGCTTGTCTGGTTAATGACGTAGACGCTTATTAGAGAGACAGATCAAAGATGATCAACCATGAACGGAGGCAGTCTGGTTCAATCGGAAGACTTATCATCGGGATTTGGAGTGGTGATTCGGGCTGACAAGGAGGATGATGGGCAATCTAGACAGGCTCGTGCTGAGTTCTGACATACGGAGCTAATGTCAGTTACGGGACGAGTTGTATGGGTGTTTTGTGACAATGAACAGGAGAGGAGGAACGCAATAGAAATGGACTCTTTTGGAACACTCCGGTTAGGGGGTGCAAGTATCGGCGATGAAGTCGGTATGAGCCACAGAGATCTAGCATAGCACAAAGACGTTCCAGAGTTTGTGTATCCAGGTTTGGGGATGCAATGATGCTCGGTAGGGAATGTGGTACATCAATGGAGATGTGTCAGCCTCATCTCAGGCGTTGTGTGAGACCATCTGGTGGAATGAGCCTACAGTGTGAGTGGGGGGTTGGTGCGATAGTTCTCAAGATGGATACATGCTAGATTGGCTGATGTTTGGTTTGCCCACTTCATTGAAGGGGTGATTGTTGACCGAGTCCACCCAAGTGGAAAAGTGCGCGCACGGGATCATTTTCTCTATGTCGGCAGAGATGTGTCGGCAGCTACTATTACAACTACACGCGGAAAGCCTTGAATGGCATGTTCCCTTTCTCTGAGTATATGTATGTATGTATTGAGAGGGTAAGAGGTGTGGTGTAGAGATGTAGTCTGAGAGGGAGACACTGAGTGGGGGAGCCGGTTTGTGGCTCCCAAAGAGTTTTTAGGTAGCTCGTTTCGTATATGTGATTTATACAATAGAGTGAAAATTTTCTCTTGATTTTGTGGTGTGTTGTGTGCCTAAGTGACTCCGGGCACAACAAATGGTATCAGAGCTTTACATGGTATTAAACTTGCTTTAGTTTAGGCAGCAAATACACCAAATAAGCATGTGCAATATGGGACAAGTATTCCTGGTTATCCGAGTGGTTTTTTTAATCAAATTTTTTGCGATTATAAACAAAACAATGTTGCTCACCTATCAGAGATGTATGTCAGGAGGTCTTCAGTGCCAAAATAATCCAAAGAGATGTCATGCACCTAGCCCAAGCTTCGATTGATGGCTTCCTTTACCATCTCTATCACATCGAATGGCAATTGCAAAATATTTCCACCATTACTCATATCGATTGACCTCCAGATTACTAGGTCCTTGCAGATTTTGTTCCATTTCTTACACACCAATTGAGCATTTTCCAGCAACTCAAATGCCCCAACCCTAGACAAAAAACAGGCAGTCAAATCGTTGGGTAGCCTCATCCAATAGACAACCCCAATTTCATGAATTTGCATGGCCTTAGGTGTCGGTGTCTGTGCCGGTTTCTTCAAACACAAGCCTTCATCTTCAACGAAGTCCATCAGTTCTCATCGATCTTCATCGTTGGAGACATCAATAACATACACGTAGCCCCTAAAGCCATAAGCCTTCCTTCAACTTTGCCACAACCTTTATTTCTCTCATCCCGGACACCCTAAGGCACGGAAGTGCCCCTAGTCGGACTCCTAGGGCTCGAACAACCGAAATCATGTCGTTCACCTGAATCTTCGCTAAGGTGATGGATTCTTTTAGGATTAAATCGTCAAAATTGCAAAACAAATAACCCTCGATCACCTCTTCCCCCATACGCGGAATCAACTCCTCAAACACAGGCTTCTTTCTACGACTCCTTTTGCGTGCGTCCTGCATTTCGACGATATAAGTCTCAGCAATCAATATATCGCAATTTCCTGTGTTGTATGAATTCAAATCCTTCCACCATGGATGAACCTTCAATCGATTCGTCATCGGTGAGCGTGAGAGAAGATGAGAGATGATCGATATACGTAGTTGGCGATATGGATAATCAGTGAGCGTGAGAGAATATGAGGGATTATCAATATGCGTAGATGGGGATATGGATTTGGGGCTCGGTTAGACGCACGGGAGTTGAGACGAGTGATATAGTTTCATTTTGGTCAACAAGCGGGAGTTGAGAGGAGTGATGGATTTTACAATCACGCAGCTTTCGTATTCACCTCTATATGTAGTTTTTCTTTTTCCCCCTTAATTATCCATATTTTTTTCTATCTCGCCCCAAAACTTTAAAACCTACTTAATTCATCCCGAAACTGTCTAATGCAACCTATTTGGTCGAATCGATAGCGCTCATCTACTTTTCGGACGGAAAAAACCATCTAGACGCACAAATTTGTGCGCAGAGATAGCGTCGTGGGGTCCACTTCAGGGCCCTATAAAAGCAATCCAATCCATTTTATTAATTTTAAAATATTTTTTCGAGTGACCACTAAAAAAATCAGTTCAATCGGATAGCTCTAAAGGCTTGATCTTACATTCCTACTTTTAATTAAGTGTTTAGAGTTATCCAAATACTTAATAAAAAAATGAAACGATTGGATCAAGCAGTTAGAGTTGTCCGATTGAGCTGATTTTCAAGAAGGCCACTAGAAAAAATATTTTAAAAATAATGAACGGCTTAGATTGTTTGTGTGTGATACCGAAATCGTGCCCATGGAGCAATCTTTTTTTGCGCATAGATATGTGTGAGTAGGCTTTTTTCCATACAAAAAATGGATGGGCGTTATCGATTGGACCAAATGAGTTGTAATCAGTTGGTTCAGGGACGAAATATGCGGGTTTTATAATTTAAGGACGACGCAGAAAAAATGTGAGTAGTTTAGGGGATAAAAAAAATCTCTTATATATACTCCACACATAAACACTAGTGGCCTGCATGCACGCGACGCATGTGTATAGTGCATCTCTCAAATGAGAAAAAACCCTAGTTAAATTCATTGAAGAAAAAACCCGATGCTATGAAGAAAAAATACATCTTGCGTCATGATGGAAAGTGTACGCATTTGCTTAGGTGGGGTTTTTTTTTTCCTCAAATGATAAATCCCAAAACAGTTTTTGATTGTGCCAAACTCAAGTGCATAAAATGTTTGTACTCATTCGTAAAGTACAAGCTTTTTATGCATTAGAATTTTGACACAATCAAAAATAATTTTGGCATTAGCAATTAGCAAACATCTCCTTCGAAGAGTTCTAGAAATAAATGTTGTGGCAGAGTTGAAGGAGGCTTACGGCTTTAGGGGCAACGTGTATATTATTGGTGTCTCCGACGATGACGATTGGCAAGAACTGAGGGACTGCGTTGAAGATGAAGGCCTATGTTTGAAGCAATAGGCATAGACACGGACACCTAAGGCCGTGCAAATTCATGAAATTGGGGCTGTCAATTGGATGAGGCTACCCAACGATTTGACTGCCTGTTTTTTGTCTAGGGTTGGGGCACTTGAGTTGCTGGAAAATGCTCAATTGGTGTGTAAGAAATGGTACAAAAGCTCAAGGAGCCAGTAATCTGGAGGTCAATCGATATGAGTAATTGTGGAAATATTTTGCAAATGCCGTTCGATGTACTAGAGATGGCAAAGGAAGCCATCAATCGAAGCTCGGGCCAGGTGCATGACAACTCTTTGGATTATTTTGGCACTGAAGACCTCCTGACATACATCTCTAATAGGTGAGCAACATTGTTTTGTTTATAATCGTAAAAATTTTGATTAAAAAAACCACTTGGATAACCGGGGATACTTGTCCCATATTGCACATGCTTATTTGGTGTATTTGCTGCCTAAACTAAAGCAAGTTTAATACCATGTAAAGCTCTGATACCATTTGTTGTGCCCGGAGTCACTCACGCACACAACACACACCACGAAATCAAGAGAATTTTCACTCTATTGTATAAATCACACATACAAAACGAGCTACCTAAAAACTCTCTGGGGGCAACAAACCGGCTCCTCCACTCAATACGTACATACATATACTCAGAGAAAGGGAACATGCCATTCAAGGCTTTCCGCGTGAAGTAGTTGTAATAGTAGCTGCCGACACATCTCTGTCGACATAGAGAAACACCGCTCGGAAACTTTAATAATGCAGCCTATGGTAGGAAGTGTGGCAGGCTTTGATTGTGGAAAGGTTCCAGAGTTACAATTCTAGGAGGGAGAAGTAGATTTGTGTGGCTTAGAGATGAATATGGTTGAGATCTGGTTGAATTTTGAAAGTGGTAGCTTATTCGATTTCATAACAGAAGGAACTGAAGAGGGTTTCGGCAGCGAAAGGAGAAAAAATAAGGTTCTAGGACTGGTTATGCTAAATCCAACAGGTAAGGTTCAAAATCCACAAGCTATGGGCTCAAAACTAAGCCCTGAAAGACAACACAATAAGGTGACAATAAAACACTAAAAGCTGAAACTTCAATTCCTCAAAAAACCGCCTCGTTAATAAAACAAGTAATGTACAGAAAATAAGAAAAACTATACAAAAGAGTGGGATACTTACAGTGGAGCAAGGAAAAACTCACGCTAGATGGACCATTGGGTCCCAGGCAACGGCGCCAAAAATGCTTGCGACCTTAGATTGTATCGTAGATGGTGTCGCCCCAAGCGTAGGGCTAGGTCGGCGGTAGCGTAATAACCGGTAAGACCGGGTCGAATCCACAGGGACCAAACGCACCCGACATGAGAGTTGTCTTACAAGTGTAGGTTTTCGGCCTTGAAGCGGCAAACTTGGCGTTTGGAGTTTGAGGGTGGAATTCTCTCGACTTCGAGAACGACTCGGAAGATTTAAAAGACTAATTAAACTAAGGCAAAGTCTAGGAGATTTTAACAACCATAACTTAGGCTAATTCGTTCCTCTCTTGTTGAGATTAGTATTCTTGTAACCATTTGACAAACATCTAGGTTGACATCGCTCCAGGCATCACACACGAAAAGGAGAATCAACCCTTAACCACGAGAGATAAAAAAGATTAACAAACCTAGACTTTGGTACATAAAATCGATCCTAACTCTTTGAACTAGAAATGATGTTCGATAAAGTTGAGGGTTCTTGAGCCAATTAGATAAACTTTTAGATTGACATCGCCCAAAGCGTCACCCGTACCTAGGTGAATTAACCCTTGGCCATGAGAGATCAATGAGATTAACAAACCCAAATTTTGATACATAAAGATGAACCCGTGACTTTATTAAACAAGAAGTGTTTGCAATTTGGCGAGAAGAACGAATTAAACCTAAGTCATGGAGTGCTAATCACCCATGACCGAGCCTACTTAAACTACTCACCCATTACACTAGTTAACAAGTCTAGAATATAGAAGAAAACTAAAAACATGCTTAATAAACTTAATAATCGATTTTTTATGGTTAATCCTAGGTTTGCCTACCACATTAACTCTTGAGAAAATCACAAACAACAATTACTAACTTGAGTTTAAGAAGGAAATGACTAGAAAAGAGAGAATACAATTTAACCGATAAAAACGTAAACAAACTTGATTTATATAGAGATACAATGAGTAACTACAACATTAAACAATAAGAAATTAAAGGAAAATGAAGACTTACTTGATTAATCTAGAGAGATAAAGCTTAACAAGCTATGGAGTTTTTCCTAGAAAACTAACTAAGGAAGGAGCAAAAGAAGTAGGGAGAGAGGAGGGTATTTATACTAAAAGCCCTTTACATTGGCTAAATATCCCAAAAACATACTATAAGTGGAAAGTTTCCATAAATGGAAGATATTAAAGCAACCTAAAATCTGTCAAAAATCTCCAGAAATGAGTTTGGATCAATCCGACCCTTCTTTGGATCGATCCAAAGTGGTCTGTTGAAGAATTGATGAAGTTGGATCGATCCAAACCTTCTTTGGATCGATCCAAAAGGCTTTGGTGAAATTTTGATGAAGTTGGATTGATCCAACCTCCCTTTGGATCGATCCAAAATGGACTGGTCAGGCAGATTTTTGACCCAACTTCGCGGGCACGCCCCGGCTTCGTCCGAACTCGGAATGTGGCGATTCTTGAACCGTTGAAAAGCTCTATGAGTCTACTTTCCAACCCAATTAACCTCATATTCATAGCCTTTGTATCTTGAAAGTAATGAGTCTTTTTCTCTCAGTTGGTCAGATTTTCTTGAGGCTCATAACTCCAAATTTCTTGTTCTTTTGTTTCGGGCCTTCCTTGAACCTTCCAAAGCTTCTTCAATCGACTTCTAAGCTTTGGCGATTGTCCTCCACGGCATTGCGGGACCTTGGGTACTTTCGGATACAAACGGGGATTATTTGGAGCTTTGAACACACCTTTTAGCTCCGATTTTCTGAAACTCATCAAAAACACAACTCGCGCAAAATCAATCGTATAAAGGCACAAAATGCACATGTGTGTGATCACAACGAGCGAGATAAGCCCGGATATATACAACATTTGGGGCTTATCAGTTATTGAGCATCGATTGAGGATGTTGACTATGGTGTCGGAGAAACAGTTTGGGTTCATGCCTGGAAGATCGACCATGGAAGCTATCTATCTACTAAGGTGGTTGGTGGAAAAATACAAGTCAACAAAGAAAGATCTCCATATGGTTTTCATAGACCTCGAAAAGGCTTATGATAGGGTGCCTAGAGACACTACATGGTGGGTTTTGGAGAGAAAATGAGTGACCAAAGGGTATATTGATGTGGTTAGAGACATGTATGAAGGTGTTGCAACTGCCATTAGATCACTAGCAGGGGAAACGATTGAATTTCCCATCACCGTAGGTTTGCACCAAAGGTCAGCCTTGAGCCCGTACCTTTTCGCGTTAGTTGTGGATGAATTGACTAAACAGATTCAAGAGAATATTCCATGGTGTATGCTGTTTGCAGATGATATTGTCCTTGTAGATGAAACTGCTAGTGGTGTTAACACTAAATTAGAAATGTGGCGGGAAGCATTGGAGTCTAAGGGATTTCAGATAAGTAGGAGTAAAATGGAGTACATGGTTTGCAAGTTTAGTGATACCAGAAGTGTGTATGAAGAAAGAGTGATGATTCAGGATCAGGAGATACCAAATAGTGATCATTTTAGGTATTTAGGCTTTATTATTAGTCAATATGGAGATATTGCAAATGATGTGACTTATAGGATCCAAGTGGGATGGCTCAAGTAGAGAAGCGCTACTGGTGTATTGTGTGACAAGAGGGTACCCACAACATTGAAGGGAAAATTCTATAAGACTACCATAAGACCAACGATGCTTTACGGGATAGAATGTCGTTTTATTAAGAAACAGCAGGTGAACAAGATAAGTGTTGCGGAAATGAGAATGTTGAGGTGGATGTGTGGTAAGACTAGACGAGACAGGATTAGAAATGAAACAGTTCGTGAGATGGTAGGTGTAGCACCTATAGAGGAAAAGTTGAGAGAGAATAATAGGCTAAGGTGGTTTGGGCATGTCTACCGTAGACCAGCAGATGTTGTATTTAAGAGAGCGGATAGGATAGCTTTAGATAGAAACGCTTCGGGGAGGGGAAGACCCAAACTGACTTTAGATGCGGTAGTGCGCAAAGATTTGAGTCTATTAGGTTTAAGTGAGCAAACAGCTCTTGACAGAGCTCAATGGAGGAGAAAGATTCATGTAGCCGACCCTAATTGATTGGGACATAAGGCTTGGTTTGGTTTGGTTTGGTTTCCTATCTTAAAAAATCTCTCTTTCCTAATCTTATATTTTTCTCTCCTAATCTTCTCACACCTAAAATCTTAAAAAAAAAATGGGCATTTAAATAATCATCCTTTTAGTCACTTGAAATTAGAAAATCATCCTGAGGCTTTTAGGAATTATGTTTCCATCCCGAGATTTAAATAAACTCTAAAATACCCTTTATATTTATAACTATATAGTTGTAACATATTAGGGGATTGAGGACTAAATTAAAAGTTGCATCTATGAGGTGGTAGGAAGTGGACCAATTTCAAAATTAGGAGGTCTTCTGCTGCAATTACGGGATTGGGGATGAAACCCAATCTGGTCAAAATTCAAAAATACCTTATTGGGCGGGGATATTTGGATGTTTTTCAATTTTCTAAAGACCATTCCTATAATTAAGGGATTGGGAGATAAAAACCCAATCCCACAGCACAATCATCATCCCCATTTTAAACCAAGAAAGGAAAATTTCTAACGCCATTTTTGGGGACCAAATCGTCACACCGGTTGCCATCGCTCCTGTTCGACTCGAAGACGTCTCCTTGCCATCCCAATTCGTCGTCCTCGCTTTCCCAAATCCTCGTCCAAAGTTTAAGTCGACAAAATACCAGAGGTGCAAGCAAGAGGTAATAAATTTGGGTTTGATTTTTTTGTTTTGGGTTTAATTTTGGGTTTGATTTGGGTTTCTATGATTTTGATCTACAATTTGAAGGATCAAGAATGCTAACCTTCGACAACCCAGATCGACGTCGACATCATGTTCCTTAAACTTCTCTATCGCGTTTCTGATTGTGTCCTGTCGAATTGTTTTATTGTTCGAAAAACTGCTAATAGGACACTGGCTGGGTACGATGGCACGACAATGTAAGTGTTTACCATGTTTTATTCTAAACAATAGACCATGTTTTCTGTTAGTTGGTGATGTTATATGTTTTCAGAATCTACCGTCATATCTTGTTTCTTCCCATTTATTTGCCTCTCCAAAATCGAATTTCATTTTGCCATTTTTCGTTTACTATGTTTCGCATTCTTATATCTCTTATTTGAAAACAGATGGTATGGTAAATATGACTAACCTTCAGAAATTAGATTTGCTTGATATGATTTAGTATCCTGGAAGTGTTGGAATGTGACCAAAATTTGTCTGGTTTGTATGATTGTAAGTTTAAAAATCATGCAATATACCACATTTTTTTTTACCTATTTATACCATATTTTCGTGTAATTTACCACTATCAACTTTGTATATGGAGTTCGTGCATTATATGAGCATGGTTGGCTTGGATTTTTAAATTCGTTGTTGTTTTTTGATACATTAAGAAATGTGGTATATTTTGTACAAACATGATCCGGGTGTTTTGTGTTGTTTCAGAGGTTACACCAATCCAATAACCATGCTAGGCAGGATGTGGCTACAAATAAGGCTAGACAGAATGAGGAAAATAATGCTAGTGACGCGGTGTTTGACGTGACATCGTATAGGAGTAACCTCTGTGAAATATTGAGTTTGATCAAGGAATTGGAGAGCGGGTGCAAACTAAAGGACTGTCACAAGAGATTACTAAAAACACTCCGTTCCAGCTATTGTTTGATGCTATCATCAAGGGGAAGGTCAGCAAGAAAGGTCCAAAGAAATCTTAGAATTAACACGTTTTTTGATTTGTTACAATAAGTAGCCATGTTTCTCATCACTATGGGCGAATGGTGCCCCGATATGGGAGTTTTGGATTGATTAATTGTGATGTTTCCAATTATTATGATGTTTTGTGGGTATTTTGACAGTAATTTGGATAGTTTTGAGTAGTTTTACCATGATCCATTTTCTGTAGGTACTATATATTGACCATGATTGCAGTTTTTTACTTGATTTTACCATGTTTTTCGGAATATGTTGCCATTATTTTACCATATTTTCTATAAAAGAGCCATTGCGCGGGCCTACATAGATAAGAAGTATGTACAAGGAGTGCGTACATAGTCCTTATCTATACACCATGAGTTTTGATCTTTTTACCATGATTTTTGGTCGTTTTTTATTTTTACCATGAAATGTCGATTATGTGGTTGATATATTTTACATGATTCAAGTAATTATGGTAAAAATCAAATACAAAACATAAAATACGGTAAAATCGAGTAATCATGGTAAAAATTAAAAATCAAATACAAAACATAAAATATTATATGTACCATATTTTTTTGACTAGTTATAAGTTTATCACATTACTCGGTCATTGGTTACATTTGCCATTTTTACCATGTTTATTCAAAATTTCTCCATCCTTGCTGTGGTGGTATTTATTTTTACCATAAACTTGGTGTTTGGCTCATATATGTCATTTTTACCATATTTGCTGGTGCGAATTTAATTTTTTTTGCTTGGTTATCTATAATTTCACCACACATTAGTAACAAATTTTTGAATTTGAAATTTCTTTTGTTATCTCTCTTAATAGATGTGATTGAATCTCATTAAATTAAAAAATGTTTAAATCCCACTAAATTAGGAAGTTATTGAATCCCACAAAATTAGGATGTTATTGAATCCCACAAAATTGGGAAAAAAATATAATCCTATATATGTTGATATCATAGTAAAAGGGTAGAAAATGTATTTCACAATGGAAAAGGATGAAAACATAACTTCGTAAAAGAAGTGGGATGAAAATTTAAATAGCATCCAAAAAACGGATAATTATTTGATTACCTCTAAAAAAGATGATTAACCATGATTGATTATTGAAAAACCACAAATTTCGTGGGATGTTTACAGTAAATATGTATTATTGATCAACCATGATTGATCCATCGACACGTTATTGGATTATTGATTTATCATGATCATACAGGGACATGATTTTATATTTAACCATGTTTACTGTATGAAATGACGAGATTGGTGAATCTATAAACCATTGTCACAATATAACATAATCAATCAATAATCCAACAATTTGACGATGAAGGGAACATGGTTAATAAATTATCCATGTTCCATTCATGAACATTAGGTTGTATTGAACATGGTTAACCAATAAATCATGTTCCATGGAAAAAAAAAAAACCCTTTCAGTGACTTAAATCGTTCAATTGAAATATACCATCTATTTTATTGAAATATTTTTCCAAATCATCCATGAAATTGATAAAAAAAAAAACAAAAAAAGAGATCCAACAACACAAAGCTATTCTTTTTTTTTTTTTTTTTCGGGACATTCCTTACACCATATATGTATCGAAACAACTTCAAAATCGAAACAATCAAATGCACCAGTCGTTTCTCACGTAAATTTTATCGAGGAAGGTGACGGCGAGGATGAATCCAGAGCTTTTCTAATAGAATGTGATCACATCAAGAGAAGGTGATGGCGCCGATGTCGTTTGTGGCGGCGGAGATCTGACGCCGGGGAGAGGAGAGAGAGGGTTCCGAATTTCTTCATCAAGAACACTTCATCTTCTTTTTTTGGTACAACAAGAACACTTCATCTTCTTTTTTTGGTACAACAAGAACACTTCATCTTTATTTCGAAAAGAAACCTATAATTTGGGAAAGCTATTAAAGAGAGAGGAGAGAGAATCCTATTGAACCAGGGATTATCCTTATAATTTAGCGAAGATATGTAACCGCATTGTTAAGGAAACTATTTTGATCGGATTTAGTGGACACCAATGGAACCAATAAATAACGTTAAAATAGGATGTTAATCTTATAGGATCTTGACCGGATTTTTTGGTCTACTAATTAGTATTAGAATATATTATTAGTAAAGAATATTTACTACTAGAGTAATTAATAAGGGCAAAATGGTCAAATAATCAATTTACAGGATGAAATCATAAAGATTCAAATCTCATAGGATAAAATCATAATGGTAATATTGGTACAGATTGCCTAATTAAAATTTCCAAAAAAGAGAGGAAAAATAACTAAACTACATTGTTTTAACTAAAAATTTTGCTCTCAACTTTCCTCATTATTTCCTTCATTTTATTTTCCTTTCTTTTCCAGGCTATCAAACATAGCGTTAGCGTTTTCTGATTTGTGGGAATTTGTTATAGGTGTATAAAACCGGTCTAATTCAGACTTTTAGTCACAAGAAATAGGACCCAAAAATGGGGGAAAAACTAATTTTGAAAAAAAGTTTTTTTAAAACAGGTTTTTGAATACGAAAATTTTGAAAACATTTTTTTAGATAAAAAACATTTTCCCCAAAACATCAGGAGAAACCTCACTGGGAAAAAAGTTTTCAAAACTTTTTTCTTTCGAAATTTATTTTTCAGATTTTTGGAAAAAAACTATTTTCAAAACTTTGTTTTTTAAATTAAACTAAATCGTGATATGCGGTAAAAAACTACTCCATAACTCTAATAAAACGCTAAAAATAAGCACAGGATTTAAAAGCTACTCCTCCTATTGTCTTCAATTAAAGGCAAAGGGTACTCCTTAAAAAAAATTTCTTCCCAAATTCGACCGTTGTAGGATTCAAAAATCCACCCGACCGTTTCAATAGAAAAGCGCTCCCCCACCCCCCTCTCTCTCGCCGAGATCCTCTCCCTGTAATCTCTCTCTCTCTCTCTCTCTCTCATGGCTGATCAGAGCAGTAGTAACACATCGATAATGGAGTCAAAGTCGGCACACCCACTTCACCAAATCGCAGAAACCCCAACCCACAAGCTCCTCTTGAAGCAATGGCTGAAAGAAGAAGAGCTAATCCTCAACCGATCCGCCCTCAAAGAGACCCAAATTGACTCCGTCCGAAAGGAAATAACGCAACTCTACTGCTTCTTCTTCCTTTTCCACTCCACCGCGTTAGTCCTCCTCTTCAGCGCCTCTTCGAGGGGGCCGCAATCCGGATCCTGCCACAGATCTTGGATACCCTCTCTCTGTTCACTCCTCTTCTCTCTCGGGATGATCTGGGCTGTCCGATACAAGACCGACGTGGAGGGTCACTTGGAGAAGCTGTTGGAGAGGGAAAAAGAGGATGGGAAGCTGTTGGCCAAGTGTGTTGAGGAGTTGAAGAGAAAAGGCGTGGAGTTTGATTTGTTGAAGGAAGTTGATGCGCTCAGGAGGGCTAAGAGTTTGAGGGTGGAAGCAAAAGCGGTTCGGAAGTGGTCGGCCAGGGACTTTGTTAGTCTGTTTTTCTTCACAGTTTCTTGCCTTGTTCTGGGTCTTACAAGGGTCATTCTCTGTAGTTAGTGGTTAAAACTTTGGATTTGGGCAAATGGGTAATGTTGTTTTTTTCGAAGTTGGATCAATATTGTTTTTGGGATGCTTAATGGGATTACACAGCGAAACGTAGGGAATTGGAGGAAAGAGGTGAATGCAGAATATGCTGTTCTGATTTTGTATTTTGTGGAAGTTCATCTTCCTTGGTTCATATATGGAATAAAGTTATCATTTTGCAAGTTTATGAATCTGGACTTTCTGAATCTTTTTTTTTTTTTTTTGGGCAAACTGTATCTGATGGTGGTTCTTTTCTGTTTCATTTCATGTTCAGTTTAGTTTTGGGAATTTCATGTTTGAGATGCTTCATTCGATTGATAGTTGGACGCGGTAAGCTATGTTTTCTATTTTGTTCCTTTTTTTTTTGAAGATATATGCTTGAAGATGGTCTCTTCGTCCGTTCACAATGTGTTTATCTGATAATTCGATATCCATTGTAGAAAAAAAAAAAAGAAAAAAGACTGACATAAGAGAAACTGAATTTCAAATTTTAAAGAAATGTTTTTGACAAGTTGCCACAATTAACTCATTATAGAGTTATGGATTATAGAGCACAATCAAGTATCGTCTACAAGTTGAGCAATAGAAAACCATGTCCCGAAAAGTCCAGCGACGGTTCCAAATATGATTATCCCGATGGAACCAATTGTCTTGTAACTCCAACCCTGGTGATAAGAATCAGAAATCTTCAAGTAGAAAAGGCATGGAAGTATGAAGGAAACCAGAACAATAAAGATTGATCCAACAATGGCCATTAGTGACTCAAAATGGGGAAATGCACAAGCCAGAACTACTGTGCTAAGTAGCAGTGCCATTCTGATAAGTATCTTAACAGGTCTCCGGTTCTTGTAATTTTCCGATAGCCCACTTTCTATGCCATTTGCCACCGGTGTCAACATTAATGCATACCGGGTAATTGGAATGAGTAAAGTAGTGTAAATTGCTACTTCTGCACTGGCCTTCCCTGTTGGCAGATTCAAGGTGATTGTTGATTCAACAGTGTCCCCATACATGAGATACCCCACTATGGCCATTGACAAGTAAGTGATGCTTGTAACAGTAAAGCCAGAGAACAAGACCTGTAACAGCAAAATGAACAAATTGTGAGGTTTCTAATTCTTACAAGGATTAAATATGCTTAAGGTCCTCAAAATAGGCGTTGTGGGGTATTATTGGTTGCTATATATATTTAAATCCTTTCAGGTATCCCTTTGTGTGACGCTGTTAAAATTCAACAAAGGAGTGAGGGGCGTTCGTGGAAGAAGTACCTCGCCCTCATACAAAAAAGCAAGTTGCAATAATACTCCCAAATTTGCAATTGGAGGTACTTTTTGGTCCCCATGTTCGCAAAAGACCCTTGGTTCCTTAATAATTTTCCCATTTCAATTACAACTTGACAGAATAGAACAAGGAATCAACACAACTCATACATTGAGGGCTACTAGTATATTTTGTCCTTGTTTCCTGTCAAACTACATTATTGACTTCTATATCTTATTTTACACATCTTGTACTACTAGTAATAAAGTATTGTGAAAAGCTTTATATGTTAATATAGCTGCAGTTGTTTACCTTACTAAACTGATATGGATCTCGCATGGAAGTATACACAGAAGGGACAACAGGATGCCCAGCAAAGCAAACAATGTACAAGCTGACTGCTGTAGGAATCCCACCAACATTTAACAATTTTCCTTTTGCATTGAAACCAACACCGTTGATTGCACCAACACAAATGACAGACACGAGAATAATAAGACACGAAAACACCCCCGTGGCAGATACATAAGAGAGTATGCCCAGATCAGTTAAGAGCATCGATGGTGAAATCACAAGCGCAGTTATTATGATGAACGACTGCAATCCATGTATAGTTAGTGTTCCGATTTTGATCAAGAATTTTGGGAAGAGTTTGTGTAAGTTGTCCCCTTCTAGTATCAGAAGTCCTATTGCTACAAGGTACAACTCCGAGCTCATGATAATTGAGACTATGAGTCGGCCTCTTTTACCAAACGCACGCTCAGAAATGTCGAGGTAGCTTCTGATAGACGGATCAGCATCCAAACAGGTCTTTAGTAATAGTCCAGTGTAAAATGTTATGGCAGCAACTAGGAAAAATAGGAGTAAGCTCAACCAGCCACCACTTGAGAGGGCATAAGGAACAGTAAGAAGACCAATTCCTGGAAAATTAACCAATGCAATAATTTAGGAGCTTTTGGGCATAGCCACGCGTACACAGATAAATACATGTGTATTGTGATCAGTGGTTACCAAGAAAAGCATTTGTAGTGTTGAAGCAGGCTTTCAAGAAACTTGATCCTGTACTCTGAGTCAGCGGGGTCCGCAACTCGCTTGCCATTATATCTAATATTTCTTCAAAAAAGTGCTTGGATTGATATCTGTATTGATGATGATTTTAGTTGACAGATATCCATGTCCGAAATTGAAATGACATCTAAATAAATATGCAGTTATCAATACAAAGTCAACCGAAACTTAAGATTCAATCATAAGTTTAGGTTGTTCTACAATCTATATGATTGCGGATAACGGTACATACTGCAGGAAAAGTTGCAAGGGCCTTGGGATAGAAACCTTTATTTTGGTCAATAATGGGCTACCCGTGAGGATAGTGGACGCCTTCTTCTTATTTTGCAAAAGTGCCATTGGCCCATGGCTCCGTAATAGTAGAAGAATACGTGGTTGTGCATGTAAATCGCCTTGTTCTTCTTTTCCGCAAATCTCATGAGTTTAGGTTGTTACATGGACACAGGTACGTAAATCAGATACGGATGCATATCTAATGGCTGGGCACTTCGAGCCTGAAAATAGGATATTCGTGGATCCACATCCAAAATTAGATATTGACAGTCACACAATATTTAAAATATTTTTAATCCTTTTTATCTATACAAAAGAAACACAAGATTTTCATGTGCCACGAAAAAATAGAGTCCAACAAACAGTCAGGATTCGAAGACTTTAAGGTCTTTGGGGTTTTTAGCCAGCCTCCTCTCCATTAAAGTGCTGCAACTAAAATAGCTTCCAAATTGATTTGAAACTTTACCTAGTATAAGTTTCATCAACATATTTTAGGTTTTACGTTTTTCCCCGAAAATACTCAGACAATTCCACTAGCTAGTTATCAACAAAAAAACTTAGTTGTGTTGGTGTCATGTCGTGTTGTACTCGGCCAAAAACTGAGGATCCCTGATTGTCCTTGAACAAAGAGCCCCTCAAGTTTTGCATGTGGACGTTATGCGCTCGATTGGATCGCATTTCTTGTTTCTAATAAGTAATTTTTCAGATTATAGATTTTTGGATTATTGGCTTAAAAAATTTAAAATAAGTTGTAAAACTGTTAGCAATAGTAGCTTTTTATAAGTCATAAAAAAAGTTGAACATATTTGCTTGAATAAGTTGTCAAATAGCTTTTTATAAACTAAATGTCTGGATTCTCCTTAAACGTATGTAAGAGTAACTTATTCACACGAAGATTCTTTTGTCCATTCATGTTTTGACAACTTAAATAAGTGAAAAAACTTCAAATTGTAGCTCAAAATAATCTAGTTATTTTGGTTTAAATAAGCTAGAAAAGCCAAATAAGTGATTATTCATAACAGTTAACAAACACCCTTCATTAGCTTCTTTTAAACAAATAAGCTAAATAAGTTAGATTATAAGTGTTAACAAACAGGGTCATAGCCAAGCAATAAACAACACCAAGAATAAGAAAAATCCTCCAATTTTTCATTTGCTGGTTTTCTTTGATAAGCGTTAAGCAATTTCATAGTACTAAACATTCTTGTTTCCTTATATACTTTTAGCGAACGAGCCCTGTGCTGCTTGGCACCCTGATCAAGTGATAATCATTTCCACACAGCTCCAAAAAAGTGGGCAATAATAGGCAGTGCCCATTTCTGTTGATAGAAAAGCTTGGTCTTTCCACATATAATGATAGTGGACAACTTTTTGCAGAATGTGTTGAGCGAGAATGAGTGAAACACACTAGTTCCACTTTCTTTTTCTTTTTTAATAATTAAAAAAAAACTATTTCAGATATACCAACCGAGCTGGTTTTTAAGAATAATATTACTGAACTAGAGATCATCGTGGGAAAAAAAAAAAAAAAATTTGCTGAAACTTACCTTACGAGGAGAAAATTAGATAGCTAGTTCTGAGTATAGTTACCTTCAGATCACTTTAGTAACAATTGCTGAAGAACGTAAAGAGGAGATGTTTACATGCTATTATGTGAAGCTCAAGATTTGCAGGAGTAAGTTGGAGGTGTATAAATACATGCCTAGGTGTCACAGGCTACACGTTGAGCCCTCGTGTGACACTAAAGGCATTGGAATTGGCTAACAAGTGACAACACGTAGTATTTGTTAATGGATTTAAATATGAGTTGCTGTTTTCCCATCAACTACCTTCAGAATTTATCAACTACCAGTCAGCATTTCAACTACCTTCTTTGCTACCATTCTTTTCAAGATTGCAGAGTTTTGTTGCACCTTTCTTTGCTACCAATAATTGACTTGACTCCACAGAAACATTCATTTTGAACATCACACTTGGTAGTAAAATGCCAAAACATTGCTGAATTAGCTAACTTCTTCAACATTGTTTACACAATAATAACTAAGATGTCCTTCCTCCCGATAATGTCCATCATGAAGCTGTCCGCCACCCATACAAAGCAGGACTGATGGCTAGTGCTATTTGTCCGGATGCTGTTGGGGCCACCCTTGCACTATTTGCACTTTGATTGGTTCCATGAATCACGTCACGACCCGAACTTAGTATCGGGTTAGAATCAGTCTTGTGGTTTAATTACGTTTCCTATGTTCTCAGATCATCAGCGGGTACCGGTGGCTACTAGCCAGCATTATTTCTAGTTTTTTGCCGGCTTGGACTGAGTACCTAAATAAAACATGGAATTATTCCAAAGGAAAATGCTAGACAAACTAACATCTTCGACATTTCTACTCACTATGGTGTCATGCAGCAATCACACTATGAAACTTAAAATGGTTCCTACTTAAATGCAAGTATGCAAGATTTATTTGATTTCCCTATGAAGTCTAGAAATATGCAATGATTTGCTTTTCTTTTGTTGACTTGATTATATTCCCGTCAGAATGAAATTCACTTGATTAATTGATATATTCAAACTATTTTCTCGAATCATATATTCTACTTGTCCTTTAAATTAAATTCTTCTTACTCTAAATTCTTTTTTTTTTTTTTTAGAGATTTAAAAAATTTCTCGAGCTTCTTGATAGTTGAAATCATGTCAGATAAAGTTCAGAAAACTTGTTAATTTGTATAGCATTTCGAAGTTTTTCAATAAATGGTCATACAACTATGGGCTAACTCCCCTATTAGTTAAGCCAACTCTGCCACCCTACTTATTACCAAACTCTAGTGTCAATAAAAGTCACGTCCATTAAGTTCTAGCTTTTTATTGGCAACCCAAATCAATTGACATTTAGTTAGGAATGGCCACTGGAAGAACATCGTTATACATGTGATTCTTAGCCTATCTTGAGAAAACAGCAGACATGTAACATCAGTTGGAAAGATGCGGATGACTAAAGGAAAGGGATAGGGACCAATTCCATCTTTACAACAAGGGACAGATTTTACGTGCTTGTAGGGATGCATTTCCAATAATACATGTATAAAGCTACGTCGGCATCAGCTTTTTCTACTTTGATTAGTATACCTTTCAAGCTCAGCAAAAGTAATAGCAAGAATGGCAATAACAATCTTCTGGGACCATAACTTTCGACCGCTCATTGTTAATACAGATGACATTGTCCTTTTTTCTTCTCTTTATTTTCTTTCCATTTTTTACATTGTTGATTGGAATAATTATTGCGCTTCAACGACAGTAGGAAAAAAACCATACACTAGACCATTAACTGTTAGGTTTCAAGGGTTGTAAGTGAGAATATTCACACAATAATCAGCTGGGATTTATCATTTCATCCCAGTACTGGACCTAAGATGCTCATCAAAATCTAATATGCCTCATATTGGATGGTCGACACAAGTTCCTTTACTACAACAAACCACTATTTAATTTGACAACATTCCATGATTGGTATCCTTTTTCTGTACTTGATATACAACAAATTTATAATTCAAACTCTCAGCAGCAATAAAGGAAAAACAATAGCATACAGAAAAGAAATCACATATCATATATTCCAGGAGGAATGATCTCTGTTTCTTCCTTGAAGCCAAAGCAATCTTCACCTACCTTCTCCGAAGGTCTCTTGAAGCATAGGTCTAGTGGCATTTATGGGTGAAAGGTCTGGATAAGCCTCCATGCTTGTATTAGCAGATGAGCTATAGTGGCTATGCATATCTTTAGAAGCTGGAGTATCAGCAGTTATAAAACCTGTCACATCATCAAGTTTCCCTTCAGTCATGTATCCAGGCCGCGAAGAAACAGAACCAATTTCTATGTCTCCTGAAAGCATCGCCACTGCACGTGACATGGATGGGCGTAGCTGTGGGGATGTCTGGGTGCACAAAAGAGCTACTCCTATTACTCGTTTTACTTCCTCCTCATCGAATTTTGATAAATTTGCATCCACCAACTCAACTTCGCGGTTGCTTTTGTGAAGATGCCAAGCCTAAAAGGGGCAAAGAATAAAATGTCACAAAATCCAAGATGGGAGGAACTTTACAAGCACTAAATTATGTAATTGAAGCGGGCAGCCCATGTTGGGTGCATGGATGCGCAGAGCCAGAATCTATGGGTTGTGGAGTCCAATACCAAGATTCATATGATTAGGTCGTTTGTGGCAATAATAAATGGCACTGATCGTAATTTCTTCTGGCAATTTTGCAATATCTGTTGGGTAATTTGTAGAATACCAGTCAAGATCGTATCTATTCTAAGGGGCGTTCCAACTCAGTACTTGTCACAAGTTACCTCCAGCCATGTGGATCAAATATGGATTGCATCTCCTGCAAATCTATATGGTAGAGCCTTACTATGCATTCAAATTTCCAGAAATACGGAAATGATAAGGGATGTTTTTCCCCATAGCATTCGAATGAATGACATTTGTTTTCACAGCGTTCAACCAACAAATGTAACATAATTGGCAAGCTATAAAAGAGTTTGGCTAGCAAAAAAATACTATTAAAGAAAGAGAATTTAACCACCAATTTAAAAGAGGCATAACCTTCAGTTTATTCCTTCTGTGCATATATTTTTATGTCCAAAACCATGAGAAAACCGTGGCTAAGCCCTTTATTGCAGTATCTACTTATCTCTGTGAAAACTTCATTTTTGGTCCAAAATAATTAGCAATGCTTGAAATATGTAGCCTCTTTAGCTTTGCTACATTTCGTTAACAAAGTTTAAATGGGTTTTGAAGAAGTACTTTCCTTGCTTTTCAGAGAAATATCTAAGTAAACAACGTCCACGAGACAAGCCAGTGATTTTCCTCATTTGTTTCACTTTTTAAATAAACTAGTCCACCAGCAGATGTATACTACAGAAGGGAATTCTTCAATATCCACGAGATGTAAAAACCTCACTATGTTTTTCCAGGTACAATGATGTTTCTTCTTTTTCCAGAAGTGAACAAGACAAAGGTGCAGCTCAACCATGATCACAACCCATAGTGTACCCACAGCTAAAGTGAACATGCATGCAATTGCAAAGCTTCAAAGAATAATATTTATTGAGTGCAAAACGGAAGTGATAAAAGAATCTTTGTTTCTTCTGCTGCTTGCTAAAAGAAGAGTTATGTCATACCCACTCAAGAAGATATATCTTTTCTCTTCCAAGCTTGAGTCAGAATTTGGCCTTCCACTGACAATCTCAAGAGCTACAACACCAAATCCATACACATCGGCCTTTTCTGTAAGCAGCCCACGCATCGCATACTCAGGTGCAAGATACCCACTACATTAACCATAAAAAGTAATCTCTGCTAAGATGTATCTTCAGCTATAAAAAACACCAAATATATAAGCTAACCAATAAAAAGGAAGAGTGTACAGAGATTGACTGTTGAGAATCTTACACTGTCCCTGCAACACGAGTACTTATGTGCGTCTTTGTGTCATCGTAAAGTTTGGCCAAACCAAAATCAGAAATTTTGGAGTTGAGGTCAGAGTCAAGAAGAATATTGCTGGCTTTCACATCTCTGTGTACTATGCGAGGCCGTGATTCCTCATGAAGATAAGCTAGACCCCTTGCTACTCCCAAACATATATCGAAACGAATAGGCCAGTTGAGATACAAAGTTGTCTTCCCTGGTTAAATATGCCAAATAGTTAAACATTTACTGTATTCACCACCGTCGGAAATTTCAATATATATAAGACTGTAAATTTACTGTCCTTGTACCAAATAATGCTTGATCAAGACTCCTGTTTTCAAGATACTCATAAACAAGCAGTCGTTTATCTCCCTCAATGCAGCATCCATACAATTTCACAAGATTTCTGTGCTGTACGGTCGATATTGTTGCGATCTCCGCAACAAATTGTCTCTTTCCTTGGTGGGATTCCACAGACAATTGTTTGACGGCAACCACCCTCCCATCATTGAGGGTACCCTATGGAATACAGATTTCAAAAACTTCAGATAAATTGTCTAGTCTAAACCATGGAATTCGTTCCATGCCCCATTTTATAATTATGAAAAGGAATTCAAGAAAGGCCATTGACCAATAAATTTCTGTTTCATTTAAATTATATCGGCTAATAGCAACAGACAGCATCCGTCCAATAATGGCCCAAAAAGTCATGGTAGATGTGTAGTGCTACCATGCACAGTCATATAGGCAAGGAAAAAAGAGGCGCAGTGAGTCTCTGATTTTAAACTGAGAAGCTAATTACACAGAATCCTAGAGGAGCCTTCTTACAAGTCAGATGATAAGTACCACTTTATGAAGCAGAATGGAGTGTTTGAGGACTGCTTTGCCTTGACTAGAAGATTAACTTACCTTATAAACTGGGCCAAAACCTCCCTCCCCGAGTATGTTTGCAGGATTAAAATCTTCTGTTGCAGCCTTAAGTTCAGCATAACTGAAATTGTAAGGCCTAGCATCCATCCCTAGGAGCTCTGCAAGTTCAATACAAACACTTGTTAATGAATACTTTAGGAAGTCATAACTCGACTATGTTCAGGAAGCTTCTAATAACTGTCATGATCATTCTATGGCACATGGATGAAGATAGGAGATTCAATAAGAAAATGTGTTACCATCCATATGTTAATCGTAGTTGCAGTTCAAATCTAAAATGGCATTTGATTGAGGACAAGGAAAATAAGGGGGGAAACTGAAAAAAGGAAAGCCTTAGAATCTAGCAACCTTTCTTTTTTCAACTTGTGATCGGTGACCTAAGCATTTAGCAATTTGATGCTGAGATTAAAAAAAAGCATACAGAAAAAGGCACATACAATTTAAAGCGGCATTCAGAAAACATTTCCACTAATAGAGCAGAGCCGCAAATGGGATAACGACGATTATGTTGTGGGGCAAAAATCAGACTGCAGTAATAAACTAGGCAGTATTTCTTTCCCTTTTTCTAAGTTTACCTTCATCTTCATTCTGGCGTGGCCTTCTTTTTTGACGAACAAAACAACATAATGACAGTGCAGACAGAAAGCATATAACTCCAACAGGAACAGTAATCCCAACGATCAAGCCAGTCTTATTCTTCTTACTGCTGGTTGGAGGTTTGTTACTAACAGTGGGGACAAAGTCTGCTAAAGAAAAGCTTAGTTGTCATAACCTGGCATCAATATACTAAAACAAGTGATTAAGTTTCTAAGTAGCATTTTATGTTTTTGGAATAATATTACCTGGGGTGGCAATGATTGCTGAAATAGAAGGTCCATATGTACCTTGACTAGGCACACAGCAAGTCCCTTTACCAGCCCAAAAGAGATGGATTTCAAGGTAGTTTTCTGATACTTGTGCTGTGAATTCCTTCTGAACAGCTTGGAAAGAGGTCCCACCCGCCTCCTTTCGTAAGTCAAAATCCTTCCACACCAGATTCCCCTAGAATGACCAAGTTCAGAATTTAAAAGACAAAAAGAAAAAGTATGTAAGAAGAGGTAAAAGAGCCAACATGAATAAAATTCCAGAAAAGAACTAGACAAAATCAGGTAGGTTTGGACCAAGAAATTAACAAAAAATTAATTAATTAATTCGAGAACCGCAAAATCCTAAAATTGATAGTTTAAATGAAAGAATTCGGCTGAAACCCCCGCTTAGGTCACGCCTCAGCAGTTGCTTTTGACCATTTGGCTATTTTAGACCAAACACAGGTCTTCCAGAGTGGACCAGCCATCATGGAAAATTCTCTATATGATCAAATCGTTCTACAGATTGGGTGGCAACCAGGTCTGGGGCAAACGGTAAAATACTGTTGTACAAGGTGCCAAGGCACATGCTGTAGAGGAGATAACATGGCTTTAGTATAAATGCTGCCATTTTGGGAGAAAAAGTACCTAGGGATGAATATAGGCCCAGTGCCCCCTTCTGAGAGCACTCGACTAGACTGACACCAGGTGAATAAGTACCTCTTATTACATAAGACAAACTTGTCCTAATGACCACAAATTCTGCACTGATGGTCGATCAATATTTACTGCAGGGATAACAAATAGAGAAGGTTTGCTCAAAGAGAACAAGAAAATGTGAACAGTTTCTAACCCAATTCGCCAACTAATCACACACCTGGATGTATATATCAAAAACACGCCTTCCAAGACTTGTCCAATTTGGAGGATTCAGGATGGATATCTCTGCAAAGTGGAGACTCACATTATAATTGCCATTTTCAAGCCCTAACCCATAGTATCTCAGTGATCCAGCAGATATTCGTGCTGTCTGGAAAAGCTCCGACTCCAAGGTATCTGCGATCTGAGATGAAGAGTTACTCGTGTAACGGGCATTGTTGTTCTCACCGAAGCGTCCAACATTACTTACTGCCCACCTTTTTGTACTAGTCACGTAATATGAAGCCGGACCCAGAGCCTCGTCATCCCTCCAATCTGATTGATTCTGGATGTAATCTGTGGACCACCACACTTAATTGACAAGTTGTAATCTGTGAACAATGGGGAAAAAATCTTCAGGTTGAGATCTACAAGCTAGAGAGTTAAAGGGCTGAACATGGTGTACAACCACACACAAAACAGAGTGCACTATGAACATAACAGGGCAACAAAACAATATTAGAAGACTTAATCCCATGATCTCTTGGAACCCAGAGCTCTAATACAATCTTGAATCATCGATCATTGATCATCTCACAATCTTACACTATTGGCTAAAGGCCCCAACTATGTTATCAAGATATATAACAGTTACAAGTCCTAGTTGACCAATAGGATATGGTTAATGTTATCCTCAAAGGAACAATAATCTTGAATAGATAGTCCCTTTTTACCTCATGTTGTATATGTTAATGTTCTAGTCTCAGAATCACAGTTAACGGGAAGTTCTAAACTGGACTTACAGATAGGCGAATTCCGATAGCAGGGAAAGTTCCTTTGAAGACAGCTCAATCCTGAAGGCAGAACACTGAAAGCAGAAGAAGAATGCATATTGATTATAAAGGTATCATGTCTGATGAATCTAAGCAACATTAGCCTTTTTTAAAACATGTTAGATATATTAACGCTTATGGCTGAAAGGATTAATGGGTTCAACATAAAATAGGCCATCCCTAATTGTAAGCTAAATTTCCAAATATTAATAGATATAATGAAAGTAGCGCTGCATCAGATGATATCAGTAACTTCTTGGGGAGACAAGGCCATAACATTGGATTGTAAGCAATCGTGTATCGATATTCCTCAAGTGTAAATCAACTAGGACTTTGGGAGGAAGTATTTAGAATCTTCCAAAACAATTGCAGTTCCCTACCTATAGACTTTTGCCACGTGAACTAATATCTATAATAGTTTATTTAATTAATTCAATAGCCCCATTTGTTTCACCTCTAACAAGCAATATGGCCTAATCACAATATCTACATCTTCAAACTTAGCAGAAGGACACAGAAATGAGGTTAGGCAGTTTCACTAATGAAACTGAAAAGATGATACCACAGTAAAACCTGTTGAGTTATTGGAGACTTATTACCGTGAAAAGAAATCTCTTACGAGCACCGACTTCTGTGCTTTTGAAGATGAAGATAATATGTTTTTTGAACTGAGGCAAATGGACGTACGAATGTGGACAATGGGCATGCATGGGTGTCTTTAGTTAGTGGATAACCATATGATATCTAGTGTCACTCAACCATTGTATTTTCTGCTGTTTAGTTACAAAGCAAGGCAATCATATGTATCACATACAACTCACACGATCATTACTCCAGAATGCAGAACATAAGCATAAGGTACACTACAAAAGGTACAACCACCACACTATGTTTACATTTAGGACACAAAGAATCATGAAATATTACTGAACTTTTGTTTAGCATCATTGAATGTTCAGATGTTATCAAATATTTACAGCAGGGAGAGAATCACCTGTCATTTGAACCTTCAATTGTGAAGTTATTTGCAACCAAATTACTGCATATGACAACCCAGAAAATATCAATGTTACCTTCTGTAGAATAAAATCAATGCAGAAGATATGCAAATTAAAGAACGTAATCTTAGCACAATATTACAGGATGCATGTACGATAAACAACTTGTTTTTGGCAATAATAACACTGAAACAGAAAGAGAAACAATTAACATACAGTTGCAAGTCTTGTTGGTTCACCCAAGAAGGAAAGCTCCCAAACAATTCATTGTATGACAAATCTCTGCAGGCATTAAATAATAGACATAAAAATCAATCTGACAATCTTCCAAACCTACATAACAGATAACTTGTTTAGTCTTAAACTAGGCCCCGCAGTCTTTGATTTTATCCAAAGCCTTACATACTACCATAATACATGAATCATTATCCATCAGTTTCTAAAACCACTTCGTTCAAGTACAGAACCTCTCTAGTTGTTCCTCTATGTCTCCCCATACACTTAAACACTGTAAGAATGCCATCATCACAAAAACAAAACAAAAAAACTAGAAATAAGTGGACTTGTTTACAGTAAATTTATTGTTTACTTCCCTAATATAGCATTTTCTAGCATGTGGTAGCAGGGTTGTAAAACAAATGTCAATCCTAATAGAACTTTCTGGCAGCAAAGATTAAATTTTTCTGATTTCATGATCATTATGGACCACAAAAGGAAAGAACTTCAACACTTGCATAGATTCTAATTGAACGGTGGACCATTATGTTAGATTTACTTACACATTCAAAAGAGACGTAGTCTTCAGTGCAGGAAGGGGGCCAGTCAATTTATTATTTCCAAGAAATCTGAATATGCAGAAATTGGTTAAAGCAATAAACAGTAGATGTTTGAAATTTTTTTAACAGCAGAGCGCAAGATGTTTATTACAAGTAAGAGAGAGAGCTCAAATTGAATAGTGAATCAGGAATCTGTCCAGTTAAATTGTTGAAGCTCAAATCCCTGGAAAATTGGACAAAACGGAGGTTGTAAGAAACATAAAGTAAATTTCACAACAATAATGCAATGATATTTTGCAAACATTTAAGGGACATTTACCATCAGGTCACCCTTGGATCCCATAATTACCATCAGGTCAAGCCCAACTCTAAAAAATTCTCATCAGGTCAAAGCGATACCATATGAAAGTGCCTAAACCACTAAAACCCTATAATAGGAAAGTACACCCTAAACCTAAACTCTAGAGTACCCTACGACTAGGGTACCCTATGAAAGTGCCTAAAATTCTAGGGCACTCTATGAAAGTGCCTAAACCACTAAAACCCTATAATAGGAAAGTGCACCCTAAACCTAAACTCTAGGGCACCCCTATGACTAGGGTACCCTACGACTAGGGTACCCTATGAAAGTGCCTAAAGTTCTAGGGTACTCTATGAAAGTGCCTAAACCACTAAAACCCTATAATAGGATAGTGCACCCTAAATCTAAACTCCAAAAAAGAGTGACTTACCTTAGTGGTAATTTAAAAAAATGACTTACCTTAGTGGTAATTAGACATCTCTTTTCTAGACCTAGAGGTAATAATCCCAACATTTAATTCAGAAAGTTTGGGGTCTGGTTTTGACTCCCGTCTTCCCCAACCTGATTATCAACTTGCCAAAAATCAGGTTGAACTTTGAAGTATAGGGAAGCCAAGCCATAGTTAAATGATTAACTTACAGTTGTAACAAACTTAGGTAATCTCCGATATTGGACGGGACAGAACCAGAAATATTGTTATTCCTCAAAATTCTGCAGGACAAGAAACACGTGATCCCAATAGTATTGTGAAAAAACCGAGGATCATGACAAATTGACAATCAAAATTAGTACAGGACAGAGTTGACAAGATATAACCGTATTGCCTTACAAGACACTCAGAGACTTCATATTGTTAAGAAATGCCAGTGAGGAGCTTCCATTAGATAAATCACTTATTCTCCTGTTGCAGTTTGTATCACAAAAGAGAAGATTAGCTTCATCAATATGCAGCATGTGCGAAATCTGAACAAACGCTATTGAAAGAGTTAGAACTCACAAGTCCTCCATCATGGTTAGTTTGGAAAATGTCGATGGTATCACACCTCCAAAGGAATTTCCCTGAAACCTCCTATAAAAATTTTAAAACAAAGGAATCTGAATAGTATTATAAATGAAACAAGAAACACATGTTACCCGTGTTATCCATCTTAGTTACCACTGATATTTAGCTTAAAGTGATCCTAACATCTGAGTGTGATAATTGAAATAGAGAAGATTGCTTACAAGCTTTTAAGGTTTGAAAATTTCCCAATGAATTCGGGTATGCTGCCAGTAAGGTCATTGTCTGAAGCCCAGCTGAGATCACCAATATTCACCCTTGGTAAATTTGATCACAGAAACTAGTCTGGACAACCTATTTGATTTTCTCAGATAAGAGGAAAGATGGGTCAAAAAGCTCTTACAATGTTTGAAGGTTTTTCAGAGAAGAAAATGTTGAAGGTATCGTTCCACGAACTCCGGAACAGGTAATATACCTGTCAAGGTGGGAAAATGTGAAGGAATTCAATGCTAGCACATTTACCACAATTGGGGGTAAAAAAGTGATCAAGGGGCAATGTCTCAGCACTTACAATTGCTCTAACTGTGTTAAATTCCCAAGCTCTAATGGCAGAGTGCCTGAGAAGTTATTTGTTGCCAAAGACCTGGAAAATGAGCAAGTGAAACAAAATGAAAACAATATAAATAGGTCACATGTGAATGGTATGCACCAAACAGTAATGTCTTCCACTTATGTGATTCCAGTGTTCCACCAAATGAGGTCCTGACCACCATAATAAATAGCTAAGGACCGATAGATTGAATACCAGCGATTTACTACATTGTAAAGTGAGATAATTGCTGACGCAAGTTAGATTGCATATACAAGTCCATGTGTATGCATAGATACTGGGATTAAGTTCCTTTGCGATCAACAGAAAATCAACACAATCAAGTTCTCTTAAGAACTTATAAGAGTCGAGAATAACATACAGTGATCTCAAATCAGTGAGTTTTCCAAGTTCCTTTGGAACCTGCCCCGACAACGAATTGATGCCCACGGACCTAAGAACAACAAATGGGGTGTCAGAAACTTAGAGGAGCACATATACACTTGGATACAGTGTGTATCAAATCAAAGAACATACTATAAATAAGGTGGTCTTACAGGTACTGCATGCGAGTTAGGTTGCCAATGGATGGTGACAGGGTACCTGTCAAGTAATTTTGGCGCAAGTCTCTGCCATAAATGGAAGAAACTTAGGATCATGAATCACAAGGCCTATTGAGGAAAACTATTCTATCATATATATGTAGCACATATTCCGCTATATGGTGAATATTGTTGGGATTTTGAAGCATCCAATTTGGATCGCGCTTCACTGACTATTTGGGGTTTGACCTGCCCGGTCAGGTCGCTGAGGCCCAGGGGGTCCGCCCAAGGCGGGGGGACCGGGGGGCAGCGCCTTGTTATAATACCTAGACAAGGGAATTACAGTATTTGCTGATGTAAACCTAGAGCATTTATAACGCAGCAGTCGATGAAACTTGCACTCTCTTCATTCTAATTACATAGTGGAACGGCATAAACGGTGGATGTACTCAACTACACGGGTGGGGAAACATGTATAACTATCTGTGTTTTGCGTTCTTGTTTTTTGTTTTTGATTATTCTACACATTGTGTTTGTTGGTTTGGCTGTTTCCTCAACAGTTACGCACCGTGATTTCAAGGTTGCAGTTTGATAGCAGCATGTATAAACAGAAGATAATGGTAGCAAGGAAAAAAGGGAAAACTTAATGAAGGTACCATACAAATTTGTGAGGTAAGTCAAAGTCCATAGTTCATCTGGGATTACGCCGAAAACACTCAATGCGTAGACCTTCCTGTAACAGAAATGGAAAAGATAGCAACACTGAATGGATAAAGATACGGGTACAGAAAAAATAGGACAGAAAATGTACCGATTGCATTCGGGGACCCACTTTTGGGTCCCACACGAGTGATCCGAACCGTTCATTGTTCTTAAAACATTTTTCTGAATTTTGATTCAAACGGTGAGACTTTGGTTCGAGTACTTCCAACCGTCCGATTGGGCTGAAATTTTGTGGGATCCCTCGGAAAAATGTTTTTAAGAACAATGAACGGTTCGGATCACCCGTGTGCGAACCAAAAGTGGGTCCCCGAAAGCGATCGGTATATTTTCTGTACCTGTACCTGTACCATTATCCATTATCGATTTGGTTGGCAGTGAGTGCGCTGAATTTCATCTTTGGAGAATGGAATTTATCAGCGGCACCGAATCAATGGAACATAAGTGGAGGAGAACCATGCAGTGGAGCTGCCATAGACTCAACCAGCTTCGACGACCGAAATTACAATCCCTTCATCAAATGATTTCGAGTACATCCAAAATTACACGCCAATCTTTACCCATTTTTTTATATCCATGTTTAGGTAAATTTGGGTCAAACGTTTCATCAGTTGGGTATACCATCCCAACGCAACACTATTTTTTTTTTTAACCCAAGTCCAGTGTTTCCTTCCGAAAGATGGATCAAAATTGCACATTTGTAAATAATAAGAAAGTGAAAAGAGGGGTGGCCGGATCCGGGGTAGGTGTTATGCGGTAGGTGTTGTGCGCCGTATTGTATGACAAAACTACGTCATTTTTCTTGATTTTTGTGTACACTTCCAAAGCTTCCAACGACCTTGTTTAGAGGAAAAAAAAAATCATTACAAAGTGCCCAAACCCTAAATCTGAAGTGCCTAAACCCAAAGTGTCTAAATTCAAGTGCCTAAACCCACTATACCCTACCCGAAAGAGCATAAATCCCCTAAAATTGAACCCAAAATTAAACCCCATACTTAACTCTCCAAACAGGACCCTTGTATATACTAAGAAAATGAGCAAAACGACGTAGTTTTGCCGTACAACACAGCGCAAAACACCTACCACGCAACGTCTCTCCGGATTCGAAAGGAGGTGCTAGAGAAAATGGATATGGATTTGAATCTACCCAAATTTGGATAAGAAAAAGGACAAACTCAACATGAGTATGGAATTAGAGATGAATTTTTAAGCTTTCTATCCAAATTTTGAGTTTGTCTAGAAAAATGGGAAAGCATAAGAGATGCTCTTTATTTTATTTATTTTTTCAATTGAGATGGAGGTCATTTAGTTTGGATCGTGAGAAATTGTGCGAAAATGTAACAAATGATTACAATTAGTAGTTTTTTTTTTTATCAGAGAAATATTTATTTCATTAAAGATCTCAAACAAATTAAAGGGAGAGCCCTAACTACCAAATACAAGACACGAGCACAAACAACCTCGGGTATACACCAAATACTATGTGTCGGCATAAAGTCCGTCTATGAATCAGTAAAAGAGCAACCCAAAACAAGAGCCCAGCTCACCCCATTGACAATTAGAACGGATGAGATCTACAAGTTGCCAAAGCCACCGAAAAAACTGGAAAACCAGCCCAGAAAAAATAAAAAAAACAACGCAAGCCGAAATAATACCTAAATATCTAAATCAACCAATCAATACCCAAAAACAAATCTACCCAAAAGTAGCCTTCACTGAGTTAAGCTGAGTCGGACCGAGTTGAAACTGGGTGAAGGATGTGTTGATTATTACCCAGCAACCGCAACCCACCGAATCTGGGGAGACCAGACCAGTTCTAAGAGCCGAGCGAAGTCGCAGGCAAAAACCCTAAGCTCCAATCGCTCTTATTGCTCCACCTTCAGCCGCCGTACTAGCCCCTCTCGTCGCCTCCACCACCCAAACACAGAACCAAGTTCGCCGGATCACACCACTAGCAGACAAAGGCAAGAGGACCGGACTACACTGATCCAAGAGTCGACATCCGTGAAAAAAACAAAAAGATAGCTGCAAAAACACACTAAAGGGGAGAGGGTGAGGGTGATGGAAAGGAAGGGGAGACTAAGGGGGAGGGGGAGGGGGGGAGGCAAGAGGAGGAGGGGAGCCTCCCCCATGGAAAAAACCAGATCTGGGGAGCTAGGGATTAGGGTCGGCTAGAGAGAAATGCTCTCAAATAGAGAGAGTTTTTTGAGTAAGGGTTCTTTGGCTAAAAAGACCAGTTTGGTTTTTTCGTTTGTCCTTATTCAATTTTTTGAAATATGGCTTATTGTTTTGCTAAATTCCAATTGACTAATGCAAGGGGAGACAAAACAGGTAGAAGTCTTCTACACTCAACCCCCAAAATTCGTTGCTCGTTCCTTGGATGATGAATCTATTACCAAGTTATAATCCCTATTTTCCCATGGCAGAGTCAGTATAGTAGATCGATGCTGGTAATTTTGGCGATGGATTATGAGGTGGCATGGTGAGAGCGAGAGTGAGCGAGGTTGAGAGAGAGACCTATAGTAAACGATCTCATTTGGGGCCCTGTTTACCAATTTTTCCCTCGATCGAAATCGATTAGAGATTTCAGGAAACAAAGTCAACAACAAAAACAAGAGCAAGCAATGCGGCTCGAATCCGTGATTCCTTGCCATAGTTCAGGACTTCACCGGATGTAAAATAGCAAGCGAATCAAATGCAAAATGAAAATAATTGAAGACAAACGAAAGTCCTACGTGAATAGAAGGTACAGTCCATTATTTTGGGACCTTTGATAATTTTTTCACATTTTTTTTTTGGGCAGATAAGAGAGCATCATTTATAAGGACAGTTAAAATATAACAAATATTTAGGGGGTATATGCTAATGTTAAGAGAAAAAGAACATAAAAAGCATAAACCTATCGCTTGTTTATTTGCATTTTGGTTGTTTTTTGTAGGCGTTAAAATATTTGATGAAACTAATCCAAGTAATTCTTTGCCTGGAAAAACCAACTTCGCCTAGAAAAACTATTGCCACACCCCGCCTAGATACCTTGAAAATTATCTTCAATCTTGCTTTGCTACCACACCTGAAATTTGAAAGGTTACTTTACGTGGTAACTCCACCAAACTCTACAAACTTTAATATTTTATTATTTTTTATACGTCTTGAGATTTATTGATTTAAATATAAAATGGTACATCTCTTACCATAAAAAATGTTTAGCCACTCTACTTTATTAGTGAACCACTTCAATTATAATTCTTTTAAAATACTACTCCCTCTATCTCTTTTCAAGTGTGTTGCTTTGTAAATTCATCTTATTAAAGAAGCATCGTCGTTGTACTTTTCATATATCAAGTTTTACCTCCATCTTACAACTTTCAAATCATTAAACTTTCTCTAAACTTATAAATTTGAAAATATCAAATCTTATGAATATTCAATTTCCAAAAAAATTACATTTTTGAAATCTACTCAGTGAGATCTACCAAACAAAATCCATATAGGATACGAAATTATGTAAAGATAAAAAAGATAAAGTTGGATACCACCCTGCAAAAGTAGTTTGTTAACATCCAAACGCAGAGATAGCCATAATCCACCCCACAAAGATACCATTTACAGTGAACCATACAGTATTTTTTTTTTGGCCGAAGGAGAGAAACAAAAGAGTACAAGATGATTAGTAAACATGCATACTATTGTTTATAAGCATTCTAAATCCCAGAAGTATTTGTGATCCACTCCACAAATACCATTCAAGCGAACCTTCCACAGCATACCGCTATTTTCGTCGCATAAAATCATCAGCCTGCAAATAGCACAAGAAAGAGATTTAGGTTAATGAAGCTTGCAAAACTTTGGTTTAATCTAATGCATCCATAAATTGTAAGGTAAGTTGGTCTTATAGTTTCACACAAATGCGTTGATTTGTTGATTTTTTGCAGGAACTCTTACAATTACGTTTTAAACAAATTGCACCGCTCCGATTGTTAGCATGGAGCTCCAGTTATCGTTGTGTCAAAATTTGTGTTAAAATACGTAGATAAATAGTAAAATACAAGACGAGAAAGAGTCTTAAATCTCTCTTGCTTCTTTTTCTTCTCCCTTGCATGTATTTGGTAAGAGAAGTGAGAAGTTCATCCTTATGATTAGTGTGATAGCTCCCATCCTATTTAGGAGCAGATTCCGGTCAAGATGGGAGCGAGGTCTCGTCGAGCTTCTGTCTAGAGAGCGCATCCATTTTAAAAAGGATCCTGCTATTTTTAATTTCTTTGATTTACTAAAATGATTGTTCATTCTAAAAAGTCAATGTAAGAAAACCTATGAAATCGTAGAATTCCCAGAGGTGCACAAACAATTTAGAACACACAGTGAATCTCTACAACAATATAGTAACACATCAGCACATGGAATGTATGCTTTAACTAGTGCAATTAGCATTACGTCTCCAAATGGCATAGCCCAAAAAGGAGGGGAAAGGAAAGAATACATTTAGCAGCTCTTTAACCAGTTCAGAACATATGAAGCTCAACATTCCCAACTCCACCTTGAAGCAATAAATCCATACTATTTAAGACTTAACACCCAATAATGTGGAAGGACCAACTCTTCAAAAGCAATATTATGTACTCAAAACCAGCACAATGCAGCAAGTGTAGAAGGTTAAGATAGCTCATAAGACCAAAAGCAATATCAACGTATGGGCAATACACAAACGAAGGAAGGAAGGGTACCTTCTTCGATGAAGTAGTCAGGGGAAGAGCTGAGTAAAGGTCTGCACATCAGGACCTCGCATTCCTCTTCCGGTCGAGGACCGGAATACACGATAGCTTGGAGCTTCTCATGAGCATCCCCACCCACCTCACGGCACATCAAGGTAATGAAATCCAAATAACCACCACCAACCACCTTCGTTTTCATCCGGATGGGCATCCACATTGCGTAGTATTTTTTGTTCTACAATAGTTCCAACAATTCATCAGCATATATACAAGTTACCAAAGACCAAGAACAAGACTGACACACACGGGGGGAAAAAACAATCAACCACATACGCATTGATGACTGTTGTAATATTCAACAGCTTCTTCTGCCATGCATGACCCACGGATGAAGGAATCTGGTATCCTTGGATGGACTTGCGTTTCAGTAATTCTGACCACTGCTTTTGCGACCAAGACCCCACCACGAAACACCTGTATATATGTAGTGCAAGGATAGTCCATCACATCATCAGAATCAGAACTAAAAAACCACAAACATACATAAACACTGCAGCGAGATGATGATGATGATGATGATACAAGTAAAAGAGCTACAAAGAAGAAAAGGTGGTAGTATTAATTAGGGTTAATAATCTACTTGCCCCTCTAACTATTCCATTTTTAGTTACTTCCCCCTCCAACTACCGAATGACTTTATTTCCCCCTCTAACTATCCAATTTTTACCCAGTTAATCCCATCAACCAATTTCCATCCAATTGATGGATGGAAAATATAACCCTAAGGGTATTTATGTCTATCCCCTACCAATATATGCATATATAGATATGTATCCCGGAACTATAGTTATATCTGTACCAGAAATGCCTCTGATGGGAGTCAGACTAAAGGTCGGAACATATTGCCTTCCCAAACCCAATTTCAGTGGTCTGATTAGCCCTCCCTCCATTACCATTTTTTCTATCCCTTGGCACAAAAAAGTACCATTCTGTCTCCCCAATCTTTGCCATCCCTGTTACAACATTGTCCAAATACATAGTATATACATATAAATTATAAATATCATTAAAAATTGGCTAAGATTTTCAAGGAACTTTAGAACAATGGATAACAGGCAAGTCCCAAGGCTAATGGTAGATGTTGAGGAAACCAATTATGTCGAACTATAACTTTTTCCCCAAAATCATGTTTCAGAGGTAGACGTTGAGGAGCTCTTCCTCATTGGGTGGAACTGAAATCCCCGCAATTCAAGCTCATTTAATGATTCATCCATTGTGGTTGCATATATTGTCTAGTGATCGCTAACTGTTTTCTTTGTGTGCAGAGTGTCCATACTCAATTTAGGTGATGAAAAATTGTTTTCCCAAGACAATCCAAATGCAATCCAAATGCCTTGCGGTTTTTGGGAGACAAGGGTGGAATGTCCAGATTACCCTTGTTTAGTTTAGGGGTTATGTTTTCCATCCACCAATTGGATGGAAATTGATTGATTGGATTAGCAGAGTAAAAATTGGATAGTTAGCGGGGGAAGTAAAGTCATTCGGTAGTTTGAGGGTGAATTAAAGTCATTCAGTAGTTCGAGGGAGAAGTAGCTAAAAATGGAATAGTCGGAGGGGCACGTAGATTATTAACGCTATTAAACAGAACTTCCGAACAAGTAATAAAGGTGTATGTATATACATACACTGTCAGGGATATCCTCGCGAGAGTACTCCTGCCGCTGTTCTTGTGTCAAGCCGCCCCTTAACTGTTTCGATATTAGTTAATTAATTAATAGCGCAAACAGAACTTATGAACGCAAGTAATAAAGGTGTATGTATATACATACACTGTCAGGGATATGCTTGCGAGAGCAATCCTGCTTCTGTTCTTGTTTCAAGCCGCCCATTTGTTTCGATAGTGACCGGGTGACTCTGCGATTCTCCCCATGGTTCACGAGTCTTCGAGATCCCTTCAGTTTTTTTCCCTAGAGAGAGAGGAACACCGCAAAATTTCAAACCGCAGCAATCAGATAACGAAAGAAAGTGAAATCAAACAAGAAATAACGAGAGAGAGAGAGAGAGAGAGAGAGAGAGAGAGTCTACCATCGTGTTCGGTTACGCCACTTCGCCGCCGCAGATCTTTTTTGGGGGACAGAAAACAAGAGAGATTAGGGTTACGCAGCGCCTGAACCCTTTTCAACTTGTGGCTTGTGCGCATTTCCTCTTTTGTCTGTGAAACAAAAGATAAAGACAAAAAAAACACATTTCTAAACTTGGTGTAGTCTCCACTAGGGCTTTAAACGAACCGAGCTAGGCGAGCGGCTTGTGACTCAACTCATTAAAGCTCGGCTTAATAAGTACACGAGTCGAGTTCGAGCTCATTTTTCAGGCTCGTTTAGTTAACGAGCTCGCACTGTCTTGGTTATAAAGGATTGGCTCGTTTTAGGAGACTTGTCAAGTAAATTACCCGGTGGTTAAGACCGAGCTAAGCTCGAGCTCGATTTTTTTTCAGGCTCATTTCCTTAACGAGCTGAGCTCGAACACTACAAAGCTCAGCTCGACTCGGTTCGTTTGTAACCCTAGTCTCTAGGTTTTGTCTAAGTTACACACCCCACATAGGGCCAACTCAAGCTATTTGGGTGCCTCAAGCCCAATCATCAAAGTGGTGTCCTATATATTTTTACAATTAAACAACAATAATAAAATAATTTATGCATATAAATATTTTAGTCTATATTGAACAATAAACATGCTTTGGTTTCAGGGGTATAGAAGTCTCAATTGATTGTATTTGACACATGTTTAATAAATGGTACCTTCAAATTCTATACTTGAATATTTTTTAACAAATAAAAACTTGAAACACTTAAAAACAAATTGTTAGGACAATATTCGATCTCAAATAAAAAAGGTAGTACAATACATTCACCTTACAAATGAACAAAGTATAGCATATCTGTATATATGTTGCTCAAAAAAATACATTTTTTTTTTCTATTGGGCCAAAAAGACCCCTACTTAAGCCTAATATCAAAAGGGTTAAATTCCACAAAGACCCCCTCATCTATGCCTCTTTTCCATGGAGACCCTTTAACGTCTTAAAACGTCCAAACTGACCCCTCATCTATAACCATTATCCACTGTGACCCCTTCCGTTGCATTACCGTTAGTAGGTGTGAGATTTGTGAATTTTTTAGATGAAAATGCCCTTCTATTTTCGGAAAAATGTTTTTAAAAATCCATTTTCAAAACTTTATTTTTTTTGAAATTTTTTCAATTTTTAATTATTTTTTTTCAAAACACTATAATGAAATTTTTTTTTTTTTTGAAAAACTACTTTCCAAACATTTTTCTTTTGGAAAATATTTCTTAAAAAAAAATTGGTTTTCAAAAATGTTTTTACAAATTTTGATTTCAGAAATTATTTTTTAAGAATTTTTTCCCAAAACTTTCTTTTTCAAAATGTTTTTTTAAATACCGTTTTTCAATTTGTCTAAAAAAAATATTTTCAAAATAGAAAGTAGTTTTTTTAAAAAAACAAAAAAAAGAAAGAAAAAGAAAAAGAGAGGGGGTGATTGTGGATGATTTTCATAGATGAGGGGGTGAGTGTGGGTGATTTTTAAGGGGTATTATAGTCATTTTCGTCATACCATTAACGGAGTCAGGGGTTTTTTGCATTTCGCATAGATGAGGGGGTTTGTCTGCACGATTTTAAAGTTAGGGGGTCTTTGTGGAAAATAGGCATAGATGAAGGGGTCTCCGTGAAATTTAACCTATCAAAAATTGAGGGTGTCCCTAAAATTTTGGGTTTTTGGGATGCCTAGGCCGAGGCCAGCCTTGCCCCTACGTATGATGGCTTCCATTGTCTCAAGGAATTTGTTGCCAACCTCTTTACCGTAGCGCAATCCTTTTCGTTATCTGTCAAAAACTATTTATTTTGAGAAACTTCATTCTTCAAAGCATGGTCGTTGGCAAACTTGCAATGCTTGCTTAAAAACGAAAGCGTTCAAGCCATCTACAGTTCAAAACTTTGTTTTTTTTCAATGATCTTGACTCACTCGTTCAAGCCCTGGTAATCAATTTGATTCTATGCAAGTAGCAGAAAGAGAGGTTTAGTTGAGGATTTTTCCTGTTGAAATCTGTCTCGTAAATATTTACTCAACACAAATAGAAATATTTAACTTGTTTGTCATGCATCGGGAATATTGTGAAGAAAAGAAAATTGCAAGTGCCATATAAAAACCTGTAATGTCTGCTTTGTAAGCTACATCAACATGATACTATGCGATCCTATTCCTAGAAACACAGGTCAATTAACTTGTGTTTATTTGCAATTAGTTCTGGTCAATTAACTTGTGTTTATTTGCCAACTTTCACTTTAGTTAAATATACCTGATTGAGATTGGGAGAATCTGTTTCTAATGAGAAAAATAGATTGACAGAATCCTACATAATAAAGATTATACTGCTGAATGTAGAGCATAATCATTTCTAAATGTTTAGTGGAAAAAGGGAAAAAAACAAAGATGAAATTTCAAGAATACCAATCGCTCCAAATAGAAAAATCTCACTCAGGCCTGGACAACAGAAAACAAGGAGGTAAATGACATTTTTTATTCCATGAAAGTTCTCAGAAAGCGAAGAAATGGGTTACACAGCCTCCAGAAATCCCCTTCATACTGGAAATAATTAGAACCCCGAGCTCTTTGGCTATGAGGAAGATCGTAAACTCCCTATCTTCATCTTCCAATTCATATCTGAATCAGTCACTTTAGGATTCCAATTGATGATACCCTGCCTCTGGACATGGAGGTTAAAACTTCAACTTCCACCGTCAGTCTTATTCGTCCATACATTTGACTTTCTAATGGAGATTGATGTTTGTACGAGTGATCGGTTAAACAGCGCAACAAATAATACACGTTCTTCAGCCTTTGCAGGGGAATGGCTCTGCGAAAGTCAAGTTCATAGCACCCGGGTATATGCTCAAACTTGATGCACTTTACGAAGGGTACAACCATTCCCAGGTACTGTTCAACACCCTCAAAAAAACCCTTTCCAGTCCCAAAACCCTAGCCAATCAAGTTCAAATCCTCCCCAACATCTTCCTTTACCCTTAGGTTGAGTGGTTTCTTTGTTCTCTTATTTGGATTGAAAGAAAGACAAAACTTTCCTTTCTTATTTCTCTTCTTTCTTTCTTTTTTCCCTTGGACGAATTTCGGCTATGACCAATGCCCCACTAGCTGAATAGGCATAAGAAAGCTACCTGAAAAAAGGTAAGGTGCACCTTAGATTGAAATCGGCGAATTGCGTTTTGCCAGAGAGATTTTTTTTTATAAAGATTCTCCATTGGTAATTCAAAAATAGAAAAATCTAAATAAAGGACTAGCCTCATTACTTCCCACTGGGCGAGAGAGGTGCACCTAACCCACTTATCCACTCATCAATCACGGTGTTCAGCTGACTTGCATTGATACACCCCTATTGTATTGGAATTAGGTTACTGTTGTCCAGAGAATCCTGCAAGTAATTCCAGGTATCCATACATCCAGCCTCCAGGACAAGAAGAAGGGGTAAAATAAACGAACAATATCAACATAGACTTGCTAGTTGGGGAATGATTGTAGATGTGAATTTGCTTGCGTCCTTGGATTGTACTTCAAATGATGTCCCCAAGCGTAGGGTTTAGGTGCCGCGAAGCATGATAACCGGAAGTCCGAGTCGAGTCCTCAGAGACCGTATGCGCAGCGCGTGTTGATTTGTTTCGCGAATGAAGGTTTAGCCTTAAAGCGGCAAACTTGGCTTTGGTGATTTGTGGGTGGAATTCACTTAACTTCGTGAATGACTCGGAAGATTAAAAAGCTAATTAAAACAAGGCTAAGTCATGGGGTTCACAACACCCATGCCTTAGGCCGATTCGTTCTCCTCTAAAATAACCGGCTCGGGGCGTCGTTAAACGACCCCGAACGGAAGATTTGGTACTTAAACACGTTTAACTAGAAATGGCGTTTCTCAAAGAGTAGGATTCTTGTGCCATTTATACAAACATTTGAATTGACATCGCCCTAAGCATCACACGTGCCAAGCAGTCAAGCCCTTGGCTACGCGTGATCAAAGAGATTAACAAATCCAAATTTTGATACATAAAAATCAATCCTAACTCTTTGATTAACAAGCAATGTTTGCGATACGGCGAGGAGAGTGAATTAACCTAAGTCACGGGGTGCTACTCACCCCATGACCGAGCCTAAAACGACTACTCGATCATAACTACGGGAAACATGACTATTTTTATGAAGGAAATAAAGAACATGACATATGACATTAAAAACTTGATTTTAATGAAGATACTATCTTGGCCTAACAATTTATACTCAGAGAAATTAACAAACAATCACTAAGAACATGAGTTTTCAAAGGAAAATGCTAGGAGAGGAGAGATAAAATTTAACCGACGAAAACGCAAATAAACTAGATTTATATGGAGATCCGAAGATTACAAGAACTATTAATAAACGAGAAATTAACGGAAACTTAGTACTTACTTGAGTTCCTAAGGAAATTAAACCTTCAATCCCCTTCAACAATGGAGGAGAGAGAAGAGAGCAAAATGAAAGACTAAATTAAAGGTAGTAGATATATGAGAGAAAGAGGGAGAGAGAGATATATACACATACAATTTCTCTCTCACAAAAATATCATAAAAGCAACTAAAGTAGTAAGTTTCCATAAGTGGAAAGTCCAACAAGTGGGCTAAACACTTTTTTGGGTTGCTAGGTATTGATACCTATCAATACTGGTATCAATACCTGCATTTACAATGTTACCCGAGAAGCTTGGGTATCGATACCAAAGTTGGGGGTATCGATACCCACGGTTCTGTCCAACTTTGTCCCTCAGAGGTATTGATACCTATCAATACTGGTATCAATACCTGCATCAATACTTAGGCATTTGAGGTTTCCTCTTCTTTCTTCGCCATCCACTGGCCTTGTGTGCTACCGAGCATCTTCCAAAACACTTCCGAACATCGTGTGAGCCTTGGGAAGGGGAGCACTTGGTCTCGTGAGTCCTCGTTCACTCCCGGATTCGACCGGGAGTGATTGCAAGCTTGGACACGCCTTTAGCCTTCCGGCTTGATCTTGTGCCTTCTAAACTTCTCGAGCCTTAACCAAATCTTCATTTCTTGGCTCTCGAGGCTCGATGGTGGAGTGTCATGGGGCGCTTGGCCCTGGAACTCTTGGGATGCTTCCCAAAGCGCTTCAAAACGCGCCTTATGCACTTGTTTACCCTGAAACTACCAAAAACAACACTACGCGCACATCAATCATATAAGGTGCTAAAACGCGTGTGTGTGTGAACAAAAAGACCTAGATAAGCCCGGATATATACAACTTTGGGGGCTTATCAGAATTGCTCCTTATGTGCTATGGCGACAGAATCTCACCACCATCTATTCTTTGAGTGCCCATTTTCTAGTTCTGTTTGGCTTAAAATTTGGAGCAAATTATCTAGTTCAGGAGGACAGTCAAAGCTTTTTGAAATCATGGATTGGTTTACCCAACATGTGACTGGAAATGATTTGCGATGTAGGGCGATGAAAGGATCTTTAGCTGCTACTATCTATTTTATATGGATGGAAAGGAACTCTAGGATATTCCAGCAAAAAACTTGTTCGGTTGATCAGGTGGCTCAATTGACCATTGATTTAATTCGAGCCTTTTTAAGCTCGGCAACAAGGATGAAACCCTCTTTGGTTAACAAGCGAATCTGTGAAGCTTGGGGGTTGTCTGAGAGAGCGGTGTTGCTTGGATAATTTTTCTACTGTATAGTTTTGCTAGTTTTTCTTTGTTCGTGCTTGAGCTGTATAGTGTAGTTGCTTTGTCTTGCATTTAGTTGTAATACCAGGGCTATCTCCTTGGTTTGTTTGTTGATTGTTTGGGCTTTATAAAAGTGAAGTACTTATCAAAAAAAAAAAAAAACAATATCAAACCACCAACTAAATGCAGCCCACCCTTGCTGCTTCTTTGCATTAGTAAAACTACTTATCAAAATGAAAACCAGCTAAATGCAACGCCATAACAGCCCGACCAACCAATACCTATTATCATAGTGCCAAAGACAAAAAAAATTATCATTATCATCATTGATTCCCATTTATCATCTCTCGCCTTGCGATAACAGCCGCCAACCTGATATGGGGTTCTCCTCCTTGGACTCGACTTCAAAACTACTACATGAATGAAACAAAAACACCTCTTTTCCATTTACAAAACCTAGCAGCCTTCTTCCATCTCATAAACATTTAGCCCTAAAGCAAACCCACCACAATCCCAACTGCTGGTAACCTCAGGCCAAGAGTGTTCGAGCTGTCATATATATAGAAAAATACAACGAAATAGCTAAATGATTTAAACAGAATGCATGTATAGATAGGGGGATCACAAAAAGAAGCTGTAAGATATTCCAAGCCAATTACACAGAGGAGAACCCCATAGATTGGAAAAGAAAAGACAAACGGCTAGAACAAAGCTATGGCGAAGCTATAGCCTAGACAGAACAAAGTGACATAGGAAAAATTAAAAACAAATCTACAGTTGAGAGAGAAATTTCCAAAGTTTAGAGGAAAATTAAAATCTCCACTTGAGCCACCCCACTTGGATCCTATGGGGCACATCCTTAGTTGTAGGATCCTTCTAAAATGAATGCGCTCCCAATACGGGAGCTTGAATTGGCGCTCCCAAGATGGGAGCTTGACGGGAGGCAGGAGCTCGCTCCTAACTAGGATGGGAGCTTATCGGGTCATTAAAACATTTATTCTCATACTTTTAAGGGTCTTGAAATAAGAATATAAAAATCATATGAGTCAAGAAGTTTTACAAATTAAAAATATCTAACTTCCAAAAATTTTACCATTTAAGATAGTGAAAATTCTCAATAAGTATTACTTTTCCGTCAATGGTTAAGTATTTAAAGATATTTTATATACAAATTTAAATTTGATCTATATACGCTCCTTAAGCGCTCCCAACCTTGGGAACTTCTAGGTGCCTCCGCTCCCCCACTCCCACTCCCGTCCCCGCATCCACTCCCAGTTCGTGCTACTAACTAAAAGGAAATTACTTAGAGTGGTGACCAAACAAAGTATTACTTGGAAACCTAGATTATTTGCTAAAAGGAAATAAAAATAAAATCTAACCAAAATTAAATTAAAAACGTGTAAAACAGACAGCACAAATAAAATCTCCTAATACTAATCATAAATAAAAATTATTACTAAAATAGAAGTATTACGGGATAACAAGCCAGCTCTCCATCGGATAGCCAGTATGGGGATACAGACCATAACAGAGAAATAATGAACGTACAGCTCCGTAAAGCGTAGACTGCATTGTTAAAAACCTCACTGCGTGATATGAATAGACCCCCGTCAAACGAAATCTGCACATTCTTCCAATAACAAAGGCATTCAAGCACCAGATTAAATTGTTGGCTTTTGCAGAGCAAGGGAACCACGACATTGCCAATGCACCATATCTCAAGTACCGGGTTCAGTCACAAGAAAAATCTTCAAACAATTAAGCTAAGACTTTTTCTTCCGCGTTATTAAACACAAAACCCACACCTTGGGATAGGGCGGGAGATAGACTAGACTCCTAATCATGATGGAAAGGGGAACAAGAACCAGGGACTTCAATCCAGGAGGTCATCGAGGGTAGGAGGCAAGATCGAGGGTAGGAGGCAAGAAGAAAATTCTTCCATCCATCAACAGCAATTTTCCTAATTTCATGTTATTTTCTCGTTGGTTTTCCTCTCTCCTTCAGCGAAATTCCCTGACTTTCTTCACCACCACCATACTGACAGCCGACAGTGAGTGGCTTAGAAAGAAGAGCAGCTAATACAGGGGCAGTACCTGTCCCTATCCTTCTCTAGTTCTTCTATATATTGCATCTTGGTTAGAATATGCTGTCATATCGTGGTAGGAGTGCCAGTCATGGAACGGGTGTTGGGCTACGTAGGTTGAATGGTTAGGTGGTGGTAGCGTCATGGGTCCGGTTTTGGTGGTTATGGAAGCATAGTAGGTGTCTCCGAAGGCCATTGGTAATCCCCGTGATTTCGTCTGAATCATCCATTCTCTTTGATTTTGCAGGATATCAGTGGACGGTGCAACTAAATAGCAACGACAGGCAGAGGCGTTGGGTGTGCCATGGGTATTGTTTTTGGGTGGTCATGGAAGGGCGTCGGCCGTCGAGTCGTCGACTATGGTGCCAATTTCGTTCAAACCCTCCGTAAAAAGATCAGCTAACAGGGGTATATATGGCATATGTAATCTCCACAAGAATGAGAGAGACAATGGACTAAAACCTGGGAGAAGTTTTGGAATTTTAACCAACAGAAAAGTGTAACAAATTACCAATTAAATTCATAACTTTATTCGTTAAGATCACTTCAATCCAATAGTTTAAGGTTGTCATTAGGATGAACTGATAGTCCAAAGGCAGTGCGTTCAGCTCCAGCTAACAGAGCCTGACTTGCCTGAACTTGTGGCTGTCAGACCGTGAGTCGTTGCAAGTATATAGGTTTACCTGAAGCTAATTAAAGGGTTCTTTGTCACCAAATAAAATATTCTTGAATCTTGTTTCTTGCCAGACTACAATGCCAAACATGAACCACAGGAAATTGGGGTGATTGACTTGAGCAGATCAGGAGTGGTTCAGAGAAGAACATGGTTATATAGCAATACCTTCTTGTCTTCTTGAGACGGATGGTACTAAAAACGATGTCTACGTCGGAGGTGGAAGACACCGTCCCGTACGAGAGCCTATGGTTGCAGCTGCAAACTCGGCCACCGCCGGCGGTGGTAGAGGAAGAGGTAGAGGTAGAAGAGCGGCAGCGAGAGAAGAGACTGGATGAGGAGGAGGTTTTTGTGTTTGGGAGTTTTTTTTTTTTTTTTTTTGTCTCAATTAGGTAAAATTACTCTTGCACTTTATAAATAAAATTGCTCTTGCATATTTTTTTAGCTTTGTTTTTATTTTTTGTTTTTGGATTGCGAATTATAGATTTTTTTAATTATATTTACAAATATATTTTAAATTGTAATGTGTTTGAGAAATATGTGAATAATAAATTTCGTAATAAAGTAGTAATATGTGCATAATAAATTTTGTAATTAAGTAGTGTATGGGAATAATTATCAAAATAGGTTATACATTTATTTCCATACCATCTTGCCCTTTGTTATTTATCATGTTATTACGATGTGTACGGACAACCCTTTGTGCTTTTGTTTCATAATTACACCAATGGATATGCATGTACAAAGTAATGGAAAAGTGTGATTTGGAGGCTTATTCAGGGATCATGAAGGTCAATGGTTGCTGGGATCCTATGGAAAAATCAACTCAAGGTTTAGCTTGGAAACTGAATTTTGGGGAATTTACCGAGGTCTCACTATAATTCTAGAGAAAGGCTACAACAACATCCAAGCCGTGTCGGACTCCCTCATGGCTGTCAAGCTAATTACTGAAGATGCACCTAGTGAGCACCCAAACAATTCACTGATTGGGGACTCTCGCATGTTGTTGGAGCGCACTCAATCTACCCTCACACATATCTACCATGAAGCTAATAGCTGTGCTGATCATTTGGCGAGATTGGGTGTTGAACAACTCAAAGATCTGGTTGTGATTGGGTTGCCACAATCCGTGCGCATCTTTGTGCGAGAAAACTGGCTCGGTAGGAGCCATTCTAGGAACTAGTTTTCTTTTCTTTTCCCGTATGTAAGCTAAAACTTGACTTTCGTTTTAGTTTATGAATTTTCCGAAGCACCAAAAACAAATTAGTTACTGCCACAATTTCGGGTGAACTGGGTTCGAATCCAAGCGGCCTCCAGCTTGACTTGGCATATTTACTTTAGTTCTCTATTTTTACTTTTTTTTGGTTCTTTTGTTTTCCTTCCGGTCCATAATATTACGTATATCACATTACTAAATTATATTTTTTAGAAATTTTTTATTTAACAACCACTTACATTTGATTTAAAAAATTATCCCAATAGTGAAAATTGAAAAAAAAAAAAAATCGATCGGGTTTATTATTTTTTTACACATATCATAGTTAAAATATGAAGCAAACATTTTTTTTTTTAAAAAAAAAACAACTCTTACAATCATATATTTTTACGTTTATCTAAGTGAGTGGAACCGGCCTTGAGATTTCTTGGATAAATAAATACGATGACTCAATTGAAGAATTTGCTTCAAAAAATGCAAGGAGAAGTTGGTTTCTTTGAATCGAATTGTGTTAATCATAAAACACCATAACCGGGGTCACATTTTGATGTAATTCAAGCTAAAAACACAAAGTAACCTTGATATATATATACATATAGGAACTATCTAGTCCGGGATTGTCCGGACGAAGCCCTTCCCGATCACATTTTGATGATCCAAACCGTCCAATGTGTTTAAAACATTTTTTAAGGGTCCCTACAAGAAATCATAAAAAAAAAAAAAAGACCGAGAAGGGCTTCATCCAAGTAGTTTCCGATAAAACTGTATTTAATCGAAAACTACTCAGATAAAACCCTTCCCGGTTTTTTTTTTTTTTTATGATTTCTCATAGGACTCTTAAAAACACGTTTTAAACACATTGGACGATTCGGATTATCAAAATTTGATCAAGAAATGAAAGGTGTGGATGGTGTGGACTTTAAGAGTAGTGGACTAGAACATTGGTGTATATATATTGTTTGACTTGTATATCTTTTTATTTTGTCTAACTTTATAGTAAGTGGGCAATCAAGTCTGTGGTCAACCTTGGGCAACCCAAATATTGGAGCAGGGCCGGATGCCTACCCCATTATCTTCCATAATAATGGAGTTCATACATGCCATAAATTCATAAATTTTAGTCAGGCGGAAAAAGAGTTGACCTTGTTCGGTTTCTAGACCAGTTTTCACCATTACTCCTCAATCATTACTCGCATTATTCTTTAATAAAAACTCTTATTAATTTTTTTTATTATTATTCTCATTTCTCTCTTTACCTCTCTCCAATTATTGTCCTATATTCCAATCATTACTCAAAAACCAAACCCAAAAACCAAATCAAACAAGGTCTGTTGTTTGGTACTTGGAGAAAACATAAGATAAATAAAAAAAAATTCTTCCTTGGTTGTTTGGTTGCAAGTATAAAAAGAAAAGGAAAAAAAGTAAAAAAAGTCTATGAAGGAAAAGTGTGGAAAGGAAAATGAAGAGAAGAAAATGTTAGAGGAAAAGGGTTGCCAAATTTAGAAAGAGAGTTAGTTAATGACGTTATTTTCCTTTCATTTTCCTCTTAAAGCCAAACAAGAGAAATTAATTTTTCCATTAGTTTTCTTTCATTTTATTTTTTCAACCAAACAAGATAAAGTTATATATTTTCTTCACTAACTCCCTCTTACTTATTTTTCTCTCTTCTTTCATTTTCCACAACTTCCAAACAAAGCCTTAGGCACGACGTGAATTTCACTTGAATACATAGTTTGGAAGTACTTAAGCACCATGTGAGAGGGCTCCAAAAACACTCGAGAATTACTCCTTAAGAGAGACTTGGGATTATCATTGAAAAATAATGTTTGGAAGCCTCATTGTTTTTACTTTTTGCATTTTTTTTTTGGCTTTTGTTCTCTAAACTCAAAAAGACAAAGAAACCGAAAATGCAGGTGGAATTATGGGAGTCGGATGTCAAACAACCAAAAGGAAAAAATGAAAGAAACCAAAAGGCAAAGAGAAGTCTCGTATGTACTCAATACTTTCCTCTCTTTTTAAGGGTAATATTATTAACACTACTAATTAGTTTGAAAATTGTGCAACGGCAATGCTCTAGATGCTGAATGAAAGAAATATGGTAATGTGCACATAAATCAAAATGATTTTTGAATCTGCCCTCTCTGATGCCTTTTGGCTTTAATTTGAGGGCATGATTCCGCAGCAAACGCGACAGTATAGGGGGACCGCTGTTTCAGTGATATTCTGTGAGCAGCTACTTTGTGCACCAGTCTCCAATCTATCTGTTTCAGTGGTATTCTGGAAACAAGCACTTTGTGCATTTATTCCCAAAGGTTAAATCTGTCTCCAATCCATATGTTTCAGTGATATTCTGAAAACAGCTACTTTGTGCATGTATTGCCAAAGGCTAGGTCAATCTCTTATCCATCCCCCGCCCATACCCCCAGTTATTGGAGACTAAATGGATTATGTTATTGTTGTGTATTGTTGTATTAGTTTAGTTTGAAACAGAAAAAAGTAAAAAATTAGAGAAATTGCTACAATACACACCCATTAAAGGTGTATACCATATGCATCTATTGTATGGCCAAAATTGTGCCACCTCATTGACAATCGTAACATTTTTTAGTATTTAGTAATTGTTCAGCAATATGATTCGTTTAACATTTTCTATGATTTCTAACATTTGAGTTCATCTCGTAACTTTTATAAAAAAAAATCGTAACTTCTATAGCGGTTTGTATAATAGACATCAAAATAAGGGGCGTGTATTGTAGCTTTTTCAAAAAATTAAACACAATCAATTCAAATAAGTCTTAATTTACTCCAAGACTTATAATCAGATAATTGGGCGACAGATCAACACATTAAGCTTTCAAGTTCGCATTTGAATTTGATGATAGGAAAAGAGCAGCCAAATCGCATTCTGGATGTGTGCTGTAGCTCAATTTACAAGATGCTAATTCAAAAGAGGAAACCAAAAGGCATCAAAATAGAACTACTCATCATTTATCTAGTTTCAGATTGTTTATAGCTTCCGAGTCCCAAAAAACACACAAGAATGAAGAAACACAAACACAATTCATTTGTCAGAACGCGGGAGAAACTAAAATCAAGTAGAATCTAAACTATCAATATTACATCTCCTAATTCATCTATAAATTATCAATTTGACGATTTCATCCCCTAAACTACCTGTTTTGCAACTTATTTGCTCATTTTTTAACTCCCATTTGGGGATGAAATCGGTTAAAATCAAGTCGTTTAGGGAATGAAATCGTCAAATTGATAGTTTAGGAATGAAGTAGAAAAAACACAAATAGTTTAAGTAATAAAAATGAAAAGATCTCTAGAATCTCAGTTCTTGTTTACAAATCTCAAATCACGCAGTCAAAATTCAATAACCTTCTCTTCTAGAGGAAGACAAATTCCTAAAAATAATTATATTACCATGAAAATGATATTTTCTCTGTCAAATATTTCCGTATGATGTTGCATAGTTCTAGGAAAACTCGATTCAATATATGGAGATAAAAAATGTAGTGGTCACACATTTGCCGCACCACAATCTTCGTTTAATAGTTTAATGTTGTTGGGTATTGTCTGTGAGTTGAATCTGTAACTGGGATATGAGGTAAAAACAAGTAGCATTACGCTGCAGCTTGAGGACCAATGCTGGTGAAGAACATTAACCTGTGCTAGTGATCATGTCAGAGGTTGCCATGTTCCTGGTCTGAAGGATGCGCCAGATCCCCTTGGTTCCGAAGATCTGAAAACAGTCCCCTTGGTTCCGAAGATCTGAAAACAGAATTAAGGAAACATCTAGCAAGTCAAGACTTGCTCCCGAAAGAAAAATATAAATAGTTCCACAGATACTTTGAAACTGCAATTTGACAAAATGGGGCTTGACTCAGAGGATTTTTACTTCTATATAGTTAGTGTTTTTGCTTTGTCTAGGTTTGTCGGCTGTTTTGTTTGTCTTTGTTGTGGCGTTGTATTGGAGGATAATCCCTAAAGTGTGGTTCATTCTTGGTTGAGCTTAATAAATTTTGCACTTATCGGAAAAAAAAAAAAAAAACTTGACAAAAGATATATGCATTGTGTGCACTCAAGTTCAATGTATTTGAAAATGAGTCAAATGACAATGAAACATGCATACGAGCACATACTCAGGCTGTTGTTTATGTTCAGATGGGGCTTCTTTGTTAGTCTCTGATTCTTCGGAGTTCCTGTAAGGATATCAAATGCTATCAGGTATGTGTTATATAAGCAGAATCAGGTGGAACCATACACACAGATGTATGTAGAAAATTATAAATACATATCAACAAAAGAAAGGCTGGAGGAGCAGTGAGATTGGATAAGTGAGAAGCTCGTCTGCTTACATCAGATGCCAAATAGGGGTATATGATTTACAAAGTTTAGCTGTCTCACCTTGTGCCATCCATTGCACCAGATGCTTCACCGACTGTGTCACCTAAAACAACCAACAACATAATGAAACACAGTTGAGGCTACATAATGAAAATCATAAACGATAAGATGAGATCTGGAAAACTTAATGTGGTCGGAGACGGAGACCATCTGAGTAGACAGTTAAGCTTTGAAAATGATGTAAGCTTTTAATTTTGCAAGTGATCAAAAACTTAAAAGCTTTAGATGTTCAAAGAAAATGACCATCATTAAGGCTTCTTACAATCTAGCTTTTACATGTACCACTTACAAACTAACAATACCTTGTCAATTGTCATGGACTATTCCTATGTACCACAAACTCTTTCCTTCTTTTCCATTTTTTGGTGTACATAGTACATAACGAATCTATAGGGGGCCAGCGGGCCGCTATTTCATTGGTAAAAATTTATGAAAGCAGCCACTTTGTCCCGACCCATGCCAAACTACATGTTCATATTTCTTGTAGGATCTATTCATTCTACTGAATGATAATGCTGTTACAAAAACTACATGTTCATATTTCTTGTCGGATCTATTCATTCTACTGAATGATAATGCTGTTGCAAAGAGAGTATCGTTTTTGATAGGAAACTTATCATAAATGACAATTACACCCCATGTGTTTTAAGTGAGTTTTGAGGACGTCTCCTCAACTACAAAAGTGTATGCTGACACTCCCTGAATTGAGACCGTTATTTTCACTGTCAAAACTAATGGGAAAAACGCAGTGCTTATTTTGAACTGGAAAGAATGATGTACCTTTTGAATCAGCAGGAAATTGCTGAGTGAAACTTCTCAAGTCTGGACCTCCAACTTCACCTATGCACAAAATGCAGTCAATGACTGCAGAGTAGAAATAAAATGAAACAGATAAATCCTCAAAACACAGGTTACCAGTAGTGGTGGCTCTGGGTCTAATGCCTTCTTTGGATCTCTTCTCCTCTTCTTCCTTCTTGAGATCTTCAAAACAAAAAGAATATTGGAGAAGAATTTGAATCTAAGAAAAAGATAGCAGAAGGCGAACACTCAGAGAGCGATGGAGAAGAATCAGAATCTTCATAGAAAGCTAGGAGAGCAAGCACTCAAATATGAAGGGCGATGAAAAAAATTTATCATCAAAACATTATAACATTAATGGAATAAACTAGCATCATCAACTTACTTTCCCCCTCTATGCATTGTGGGCCTAATAGAATATTTGAAGGATGCGCCAGATCCCTTTGGTTCCGGAGATCTGAAAACAGTCCCCTTGGTTCCGAAGATCTGAAAACAGAATTGAGGAAACATCTAGCAAGTCAAGACTTGCTCCCGAAAGAAAAGTATAAATAGTTCCACAGATACTTTGAAACTGCAATTTGACAAAATGGGGCTTGACTCAGAGGATTTTTACTTCTATATAGTTAGTGTTTTTGCTTTGTCTAGGTTTGTCGGCTGTTTTGTTTGTCTTTGTTGTGGCGTTGTATTGGGGGATAATCCCTAAAGTGTGGTTCATTCTTGGTTGAGCTTAATAAATTTTGCACTTATCGAAAAAAAAAAAAAAAAAACTTGACAAAAGATATATGCATTGTGTGCGCTCAAGTTCAATGTATTTGAAAATGAGTCAAATGACAATGAAACATGCATACGAGCACATACTCAGGCTGTTGTTTATGTTCAGATGGGACTTCTTTGTTAGTCTCTGATTCTTCGGAGTTCCTGTAAGGATATCAAATGCCATCAGGTATGTGTTATATAAGCAGAATCAGGTGGAACCATACACAGAGATGTATGTAGAAAATTATAAATACATATCAACAAAAGAGAGGCTGGAGGAGCAGTGAGATTGGATAAGTGAGAAGCTTGACTCCTTACATCAGATGCCAAATAGGGTATATGATTTATAAAGTTTAGCTGTCTCACCTCATGTCATCCATTGCACCAGATGCTTCACCGACTGTGTCACCTAAAACAACCAACAACATAATGAAACACAGTTGAGGCTACATAATGAAAATCATAAACGATAAGATGAGATCTGGAAAACTTAATGTGGTCGGAGACGGAGACCATCTGAGTAGACAGTTAAGCTTTGAAAATGATGTAAGCTTTTAATTTTGCAAGTGATCAAAAACTTAAAAGCTTTAGATGTTCAAAGAAAATGACCATCATTAAGGCTTCTTACAATCTAGCTTTTACATGTACCACTTACAAACTAACAATACCTTGTCAATTGTCATGGACTATTCCTATGTACCACAAACTCTTTCCTTCTTTTCCATTTTTTGGTGTACATAGTACATAACGAATCTATAGGGGGCCAGCGGGCCGCTATTTCATTGGTAAAAATTTATGAAAGCAGCCACTTTGTCCCGACCCATGCCAAACTACATGTTCATATTTCTTGTAGGATCTATTCATTCTACTGAATGATAATGCTGTTACAAAAACTACATGTTCATATTTCTTGTCGGATCTATTCATTCTACTGAATGATAATGCTGTTGCAAAGAGAGTATCGTTTTTGATAGGAAACTTATCATAAATGACAATTACACCCCATGTGTTTTAAGTGAGTTTTGAGGACGTCTCCTCAACTACAAAAGTGTATGCTGACACTCCCTGAATTGAGACCGTTATTTTCACTGTCAAAACTAATGGGAAAAACGCAGTGCTTATTTTGAACTGGAAAGAATGATGTACCTTTTGAATCAGCAGGAAATTGCTGAGTGAAACTTCTCAAGTCTGGACCTCCAACTTCACCTATGCACAAAATGCAGTCAATGACTGCAGAGTAGAAATAAAATGAAACAGATAAATCCTCAAAACACAGGTTACCAGTAGTGGTGGCTCTGGGTCTAATGCCTTCTTTGGATCTCTTCTCCTCTTCTTCCTTCTTGAGATCTTCAAAACAAAAAGAATATTGGAGAAGAATTTGAATCTAAGAAAAAGATAGCAGAAGGCGAACACTCAGAGAGCGATGGAGAAGAATCAGAATCTTCATAGAAAGCTAGGAGAGCAAGCACTCAAATATGAAGGGCGATGAAAAAAAATTATCATCAAAACATTATAACATTAATGGAATAAACTAGCATCAACTTACTTTCCCCCTCTATGCATTGTGGGCCTAATAGAATATCTACATCAATGTCGTTTGTCCCCCCTTTTAAAGATTACAGGCATCAGCCAATAGACTGCGACATGGCTAATATAGAGCCTCATTAAACAAGGCAGTTAGATTTTGCTGAATTACAACACAAAAGGGGCAAAAGCATAGAATATGGTAATCAATGTGATGAATCATGTATAGAATATGGCTCTTTCTTCAGGCTGCTGTTGTTGCCAAGAGAATCAAATCCCTGGCAAAGAATTTTTTCGCAAGGATCCAATTAAAACAACCATTTTGCAGGTCAATGTTGCTGAATGCTGGCAATCAATATTTGTTAGCTGCGAGGATGATGTGAAAGGCAGAGTTTTAGAGTGCCACAAGAGTAGCTTTTAAAGTCTGTTTTCTCTAGCAAGGTTCAATCAGCAAGTTATTAATTGTGCCCTTTAGCAGGGGCGTAAGCAGGATTTGCTATCTGGGGGGTCAAATATCTACCGTTTATTGAATATAAACTGAAAAAAGAAGTATGGAAGCCTGAGAGGAGAAAACGTTGAACTTCATAAAAAAAATAAGCAATCTAGATGTTATAAAGATGTTGATTGAACTCGTGTCTCTTAACTGTGAACATTTATCAACCAATGGAAATGCCAAAAAGTTGATTTCTAAAGCATGCTAATGAAGGGAATGTCTACAATACACACTCTATGAAATGCCTGCTAAGCATGTAAAAAATGCGTGGAAAGTAACAAAACAAAAGCTTACTTTTATGAGCGAGTATCTTTCTAATGTTTTTATCCATTTCGTTTACTCCTTTGCGTACAATCTCATCCACCGTCGCAATGGTGCTCTTCTCGGACTCACAAATCGTTGGACCATGCCATCTCATCCCCATGACCAACGAATCTACGTCAGCAACTGCCAAAAATTACAATATTTGATCGGACAATGAAAATACTTGAATTTATGTGGAACAATAGTTGCAAGCCGAATACATTCAGTTACTCAGCGGCTCAGTGCCAAAGTAACCTAATTTCCAAACTTCCTGCCACTCCCTCTCTAAATTCGCAGATGGATGAATATGAAGGGAGGACAAACTCTGTACAAACTGTGTATTACCATAATATGGTGCTTAAATCACAAATGAATTCAGCTCTACCCAATAATTACTAGCTATTGAAAAAGTTAAACTGCAAGAAAAGCAGGCTGCCATGCAGCACTCTTCCACGCAAGTAGTTGCACGTGGCTAAGCACCAGTCATCCCAGCCTGTAGACAAATCACAAAGACTTGAATATAAAGTGGCCAACCACTGGCGAGCTTGCTTTTACACTACTAACGTATGCATGCTCTGAAGGTGCTCTCGCCCTCAAAATGCTTTGACAAAAGATGCACCCGCTCCCGTTCTCGCTCCACTAATCTATTACTTAGCTGAGCTCTAACGAAAGGGTTCTTTAAGGAAGGAAGATTGGAGAAGTTCATCGAGGCTTTTAAAAAGGTGAAATATATTGGACTGATACCTGAATATGTTAAGTATCACACAACTCACAATACATATCGCACGATTTGGTTTGACACATCAAACAATTGATTTGTATCTGAGGAGAGGAGTGAATCTATGAAAGCAGGAATAATATCTGGATTGTACGATTCACCATACATATCGCACGATACGTTACCAGATATTGTTGGTTTATAGACTTGATTGGTAGCTTTTGTAGGGCTGGAAACTAATGAAGCTACGGTGTTTCTGCTAGTATCCATATTCATACTTCTTAGCCTGATACTGTTGCTTTCAACAGGGTATATAGAGGAGTGTGTGCAGATAAGGTAGGTTCAAGGTCGCACTCACAATATGGGTCGTCATCCTCCATGGCTTCATCATCCTCCCCGTCTTCATCAATCGGCGGATACAACCTGTCAATAAGACTTTGTTCGAAAGTTCTCTGTACATAATGGCACAACAAACATGATGTTAGTACCAAAAAAAAAAAAGAAAAAGAAAACAAATTCTTTCACAATCTTACTCATAAACAAGGCTAACCATGGTAGAAAGTCGATAGACTTGAACTACTTCACTCATTGCACAATACTGGGCTTCCCAGTCTGTATTTTGGTTCCTACAAAAAACATCATTCATTGGATTTGGAGACAATAATGGAAAAAGCAACCTAAACAGGAAAAGAAAAAAAATCCCACCAACTGCTGTCATAAAGAATAACAGTATCTGCTGGAAGACCACTAAGAACTCCAACCCTAGTCGATAATAAGCATATGAATATCTTCTTTGCAGGTGAACTAAAAGAATCGGCCGCTTCATTGCAATCTTTTAATGTAGAATTCTCGTCGATGCGAACAAATTGATATTCCCGAAATCTCAAATATTCTTCTATAATATCTAACATTCCACACACCTGATTTAGATAACACCAAGATATATTGCATGAACAACCGCTATGAAATGCATTAAAAAGAAGTCTAAAACCAAATGGGAGGAAAAAAAACTTGTGAAAATAATAGGATCTTTGACCCTTTAAGTTCAAGTTCTGGGAGCAACTCATCCAAAAGAACCATTTTACCTGCAATTCAATAGGTGGAAGAAACTACATTTAATAAATTTTAACCATATTTTTTTTCTTCTCGAAGACAGCTATTACAAAATATGAAGTGGAACAAGTTGTGCTAAAATGGCTCTCTCTATTATCTTGGAGATACCTTCAATCGTTTATATTTATGATTACAAGGCTGACATTTATAATTACAAGGATACATGGTAACATACTTTACAAGGTAAAATGCAAAAATCAAGGTAACTATAAAGGGAAAGGAATCACAGCAATCAATCAGGGAATCACTATGTCAAGGCTGGAAATAAGCAATCTGTCAAAGGAAAATCAAAGGAAAATCTTGGAGATCTTTCCATGTCTAATCCAGCTTGCTAGCAAGACGACAGAAAGGGTCCTTGCCCAATGGCTTGGTGAACAAGTCAGCAATTTGATCAGATGATCGAATATAGGAAGGAGTGATCAGCTTGGATTGTATTTTCTCACGGACAAAATGGCAATCAAGCTCGATATGCTTCGTTCGCTCATGAAATACGGGATTCTCAGCAATGTGAATGGCTGCTTGGTTGTCACAATAGAGATTGGCAGGTGATGTGTGAGGAAACCCCAGGTCATTCATGAGATAGCTTAACCATTGAAGTTCTGAAACAAGTGTCGCCATGGCACGATATTTAGCTTCAGCAGAGGAGCGCGAAATGGTAGTTTGCTTCTTGGTTTTCCATGAGATTGGACTAGAGCCAAGAAGAATGCAAAAGCCTGTAGTAGAGCGACGCGTTGTTGGACACCCCGCCCAATCAGAATCACAAAAACCACTAACCGTGAGTGAGCTCGCTGAAGATAGTAGAATGCCTTTTCCCGGAGAACCTTTGAGATAACGAAGAACACGTGTAGCAGCATCCATATGGGAGGTGCGAGGGTCCTGCATAAATTGACTTAGAATGTGGACAGAATAAGCAATGTTTGGCCTAGTAACTGTGAGATAGATGAGACGTCCAACAAGGCGACGATATGTGGACGGATCGGATAAGGGGACGCCATCAGTTGGTGTCAAATGGAGATGCTGTTCCATAGGAAAATCAGAAGGTTTGGCACCTAATAAACCTGCATCTTGGAGAATATCCAGCGTGTATTTGCGCTGAGATAAGAATAACCCTTTTCGTGATTGGGCGACCTCAATGCCAAGGAAGTATTTGAGTCTTCCAAGGTCTTTGATGAATAAATTCTTTGCTAGATATTGTTTGAGGTTCTGAATTGCTGCGGGATCATTGCCTGTGACAATTACATCATCAACATAAACCGAAACAAAGGTGGAAGATTGACCAATGATCCGAGTGAATAAGGAATAATCTGCTCGCGATTGGGAAAACCCAGCTTGTTTAATAATCTGGGAAAACTTGGCAAACCATTGACGAGAAGCCTGTTTCAAACCATATAGGGACTTATGTAACTTGCAAACTCGAGTCTCCCCCTGTCGAGCAAACCCAGGTGGAAGACTCATATACACTTCTTCATCCAAATCACCATGAAGGAATGCGTTGTTGACGTCGAGTTGATGGAGAGACCACTTTTTAATGGAAGCAATTGATAAGAGAGCACGGACAGTAACGAGTTTCGCTACTGGTGCAAATGTGTCGTGGTAATCAAGTCCCTGTACTATTGTAAATCCCTTCGCGACAAGGGTGCCATCAGAACGATATTTGACCTTATAAACCCACTTACACCCAACCAGCTTTTTGTTGGGTGGTAAAGAAGTAAGACTCCAAGTTTGATTGTGTTCGAGTGCAGCTATTTCTGCAGCCATAGCCTCACGCCATTGTGGTAGTTTAACTGCTTGGGAAAAAGACTTTGGCTCTTCCACGGAGGAAAGCACAGATAAAAAGGCTCGATGAGTAGCTGAAAAATTGGAGTAAGAAATGTAGTGTTCAAGAGGGTAAAGAATACCTGACCGGTGAGAGGACTCAGGATTGTGTAGTGTATCATTAGCAACCGCTGAACAATGAAAATCTTGGAGGTAAGATGGTTTTCGTCGCTCACGGGTAGGGCGAGTGGTATTAGGGTTGTCACATGGATTGGTAATGCTTAAGGAACCATCGGCAAGATGAGGCATGGCGGTGATTTCAGGTTGTGCTGCAGGAACTAAGGATGATGGAGGAATTTGGGCAATAGCAGGTTCATTGTGGGCAGTTTGGCGCCGTTGGTAGGTTTTGGTAATGGGTGGGCGGTCCTTTTGAGTTAGAGTTGGTTCTTGTACAGAGATGGATTGTGTTGGTGTATAGTCAAAGTGGGGATGATCTTCGATGGGTAAAGGAATGACCGGTGGCGGAGTTTGGTCCGACGAAATATCTTTAAAAGGAAAAATTGTTTCATGAAATGCAACATCTCTTGACACATAAATGCTTTTTGTTTGAATATCATATATCCTGTACCCTTTTTGGGCACAAGGATATCCAACAAAAATTCCGGACTTTCCACGTTGATCAAATTTGTGCTTTATGTGAGGGTTGTGAGCAAAAACTAAGCAACCAAATACCCGAAGATGCGAATAGGAAGCCGGGGTAGAGAAAAGTACTTCATGGGGTGATTTATTTTGAAGTAAGGGTGTGGGAATTCTATTGATTAAATATGCTGCGGTGAGAATACATTCTCCCCAAAAGAAAAGGGGTAAGTTGGCTTGAAATCTTAATGCTCGAGCAACCTCTAAAAGATGACGATGTTTGCGTTCCACAACACCGTTTTGTTGAGGTGTAGACACGTAACTACGTTGGTGAATAATCCCATTTTCAGAAATAAAAATGTTGCATTTCATTGGATAAAAACTCAGCGCCATTGTCAGATCGAATTTGTTGAATCTCTGGAAGAAACTCATCACCATTACCGGAAAATATATGTTTGATCTGACAATGATATTGGGTTCTTACCATTGCAAAAAAAGATTTCAAAAGATATTTCATGTCAGACTTGAACCGCATAAGGTATATCCACGTGCAACGTGAAAAATCATCCACAATCGTAAGAAAGAACCGTGCACCACTCATGGATGGTTTGGAAAAACTACCCCAAATGTCAACATGGATTAATTGAAATGGTTTATTTGTAGAAATGGTACTACTAGGAAATCACAATCTTGTCTGTTTTGCTTGTGGACAAATATCACAAACATGCTTAGGCGAATAGGAAATGAAGGGGAAGTTCTTAGCCATTTCAGATAGTCGGTGATGGGAAGGATGTCCAAGTCGCCAATGCCAGATATCAATAGTAGGTGTTCCAGTAACTAGGGTTGCAACGGGTGCTTGAAGATAGTAGAGGTTGCCATGTACACTACCCAGTCCAATCGTCCTCTTCGTGGACAGGTCCTGAAAAACACATCGATCATGCAAGAAAACAACCGAGTATTGATGGGAGTTAGTCAGTTGACTGACGGATAATAGATTGAATTTGAAAGATGGGATATAGAAAACATCATCAAGCTGCAAATCTGGTGAAAGAACCACAGTCCCAATGTGGGTGATTTGGGCATTAGAACCATCAGGAAATTGGACAAAAAATGGATTGGTGCAAGGTGTATAAGATGAGAAAAGTGTTAGGGAAGAGCACATGTGGTTGCTAGCGCCTGTATCAATTATCCAAGCAGAGAATGATGGAGTGGAAAGGGCTATACCTGCTAAGTTAGCATTGAAATTTGTGCTACCTGACGAGAGAAGTGGAGAGACGAAAACAGCTGTAGGGTTGTCTGAATGGTGTATGAAGTATGGGTCATCAGATCCTAGTACGTCAGTTGAACTAGGACCCTTTTCATTCTCTTTCGCTACCATGGCTACAAAGTCTAGATCTTTCACCGCTCAGATACCATATTACAAAATATGAAGTGGAACAAGTTGTGCTAAAATGGCTCTCTCTATTATCTAGGAGATACCTTCAATCGTTTATATTTATGATTACAAGGCTGACATTTATAATTACAAGGATACATGGTAACATACTTTACAAGGTAAAATGCAGAAATCAAGGTAACTATAAAGGGAAAGGAATCACAGCAATCAATCAGGGAATCACTATGTCAAGGCTGGAAATAAGCAATCTGTCAAAGGAAAATCAAAGGAAAATCTTGGAGATCTTTCCATGTCTAATAACAGCAAACTTGAAATTGCAGTAGTTCAAGAGTTGGAAATCAAATCATACCGGCACTTCGAATCAACTCTTCTTTGGAAGAATCACAAAATTTGCTCTTTTTGAAAAGAAAAGGATGATTGGAGCACTTCAACAGTTGGACTGCCTGCTTAAGAGCTTGATCGACATTATACGCATCATGTGTAGGATCTTGGGGCATTTTGTATAGTTCCCTTAACTTTTTCTTTTGCATTGAAGACATGCCCACCTCTAACACTACCTCCGCCATCTGAGGCCACTGCTCACCATTGTCTGGCCTTGAACGGCCAAAGAAAAATAGATGCAAAACCTAGAGTTACAAAAATAAGGGAAAACACATCAATAGATAGAATAGAAAGTTGAATGCATAAAGGCCTTTCGAAGGCATAAGAGTCGAACTTACTGAATGAAGTTGTTGAACAAATTTTTCTTGGTTTGCATTCGCAATCACTTGCAATTTAGAAAACACTTCATCTGAGCTCTTTAAATACTGAGGCATAAGATAGTAGAGTATAGAGCTTAGCTCTCGAAGGTCATCCTGGGAATACATTTACAGGTCACATTAGTTAACCACATTAACAAACACACTTAAGAAAGGGGAAAAAAAACTGAAATTGATACCTTCAGGGGAGAATTTATAATGTGGAGGCAGCGGGTGCGCTCATTTCCTTCCCTTACGAGTGAAATATCTGATTGAGGAGCACCATCAACTATGATATACTCCCACTTTTTTTTGGCACGAGTCTTCTTTTCACTCAAGTTTTGCTCATTTGTGACATAGATTTGAAATGATTTTTTTTTGAACGGAGCACCCATATCCTTAGTAGCACGAAGGGATGGCAAAATTCTTTTGATCTCTGTCATCCACTTGTCCATATCAGGAGAAATGATCAAATGTGGACCCTTTATAGCCATGAATTTGCTCAAGTACCCGAGAAAGCAAAGTACTTGCTTAAATTTGGAAAGACCCTACAAATTGATTACAAAGCAATGTAGAGTGTAGTCAGTTATTGGGAAATCCAGCAGACATGTGCTAGACATGTATTTATTAGTTGTTTCTCTTTTCCAACTGTTAGCTGTATATATTTAAGATGTCTGTACCTAATAGCTGTATATTTTTAAGATGACATATTCAACTACAGCCAAGGTGAGAGAAATATTCAAGAATATTATGCTGGATTCATGACCTTATGGACAGAATATGAAATAGTTGCTTTTGAAGCTATTTCAGAAGCCTGTTGTCTGAAATCGTTACGGATTGTAAATGAAGAGAGAAAAGTGATGCAGTTCCTCATGAAACTCCGTCCAGATTATGAAGTTGTTCGAGCAAGTATGTTGAATCGAAGTATTCTGCCCACTATGGATTCTATTTTAGGAGAGCTTCTACGAGAAGAAACTCGGATTATTACACAAGCTGTGATTGAAGCAAAAGGAACTCTTCCTACTGCCTTTGCTACTCAAAGAAGCAAACCAAGGGACCAAACAAAGATACAGTGCTTTGAGTGCAAAGGGTATGGACATGCTGCTTCTCATTGCAAGAAGCGGAACTATTGTGTGTATTGTCATCAATCTGGTCATATTGTCACACCCCAAAATGAGAAGTGACCGGCCGTGAACCACGAGGCCTCAACCCGTGAAACACGCAGCCTAAAATAAAATAATGTCATCGGACATCAAAGCATCCATTTTTTTTTATTCATCAAATCAACCAAAGCCAAATAAGTCCCAAATCATATCCATAGGGCACAACCATCCCACAACTCAGACCATGGACACGACTTGTTTCATCTCCAATTGTTTTTCAACCGTGTTTCATCTCTAATTCACCATACACAACCACGCCACTAAACACAGACCTGAGTCGTGCGCAGGACTCCACCGACTCTCTCTCTCTCTCTCTCTCTCTCTCCACAACCACACAACTGCACTCGGTAAAATACCCAACCAAGAAATAAGAATTAGGTCCTTCCCTAAAATCTGATTGACCCAAAGTCATAGGAAGAACAAGAATATAGTTACGTACCACCTCAATGGAAGGTCGAGAACCGGAGTGAAGGACCACCGAGCAAGACCCACGTTGCTGCGGCTCTCCCTTTCCTGGTATACGTTCTCTCACCAATAACCCTAACAATAACCCCAGGAATATGTTTCTAGATATAACTCCTCAAAATTAACAAGCCCACTCCCTGAAAATCTATCTATTTCCAACTCTTTAAACTACCCACTAGTAGCACACACCCTAAATTATAGCCAATTGACTGGATAGAATTCCGTGAATGACTATACAAAAGAAAAGATACCAATTATCTAAAGTCTACTACGAGAGTATTATATTATACAAAATGTAATCTTAAAATTACAATAACGCATTAGTACTTATAGCGCACAACAAAATAATAAACTAGGACTCGACCACATAAACTAAATTTCTACGTGAAAAATTAATTATTAGAAAAAGAAAAGTCAGGTCGTAACATCCTTCCCTCCTTAAAAAAAAAAATTTCGTCCTCGAAATTGCATACCTCATGTGTACAAATGAGCATATTTCTCACACATCACCTCTTCACGCTCACAAGTAAATTTTTCAACCGCATAATTGCACCGTAATACTTTAACCATTCGAATTGTTTTACCCCTTAGTTCCTTCTCCTTTGTATCAAAAACCCCAATGCGTTTTTCTTCATGTAGGTCAGGTCATCACCAATAAGAAACATCTTGGTAATCAAAATCACATGGGACGAACCATACACATATTCCTTTTACTATTGATAGATGCCTAAAAAGCATTGTGAATTCTAGCTAAACTAGGCAGCAAATGCCAAATATGCCACCTTACCAATCTCAGCCAAAGCCTCAAACAGCCCAATATAGCACAGACTTAATTACTGTTTCCTTTTTGCCCATCTGAGTAGCCCAATCCATATAGTCCTCGAGAAATAGCACATCTCCTATTTAAACTTCAATCCCCATACCGCAATTTTCCACAAAAACATCTCTTCTAGTTTGAGTACATATACATATCGCCGCTTTACCCAAAACAAACTCAAGCCAAAACTATAGAAGTGAACCAACCAACCAACCTTATCAATCAAATCAAGAATTAACCTCCCGAATAAAACGAGAACATAATAATCACAATTTTTCCATAGTGTGAAGTACTCCAAACCAATCCAATTTACCGTGCAAAAGCATGTGCCCGAAAATTACCTTATACCACTTATTTTAGTGCTTGGAAACCAATAATTTTTCCTGTCTAAATAAGATTTCAAACAGATATATATATATTACTTCCTACAATATGATCCAGGATTAAAAACCAAAATTATTACTTTCAATGGAGTTAGTAAGTCTGGGTGTCACATCCTTCTCTCCCCAGAATGGTTCATCCTTGAAACTTGGAAGGCTAAAAACCTTGTTGAATTTATATGTATTTAAATCTTCTTTTATATCGAAAACCATAAAAACATTATAGTAATCCCTACAAAAGAAAATTTTCCGTACCAAAATTGTAGAGTAGCTTGCAGTAAATAAATTGAGTAGTTAAGAAGAAACAAACACCTTCCATTGCGAACTCTGTAAAATAAATTCTTCTTCGTTTTATTTTTTATTTTTTATTTTTTTTTTGTAGTTAGTTCGAAAATCAAAATATAAATCTCAAACATAATTTTTGTAAAATCATTAGAAAAATTTCTATATCCACAAACAACTCCAAAACACTCAAATCGAGATCTTGAAAATCTATATGGTCACTATTGAATCTCATACAAATAGAGTCCCCGTAAAATTGAATAAGTCAATTACCTATAAGCTCTAAAGTCCCTCGCTCTCACTATCCTATTATCATGTCTTTACAAGCTCCTCATTCTATATCCAAAACTGCATTGAAGTAAGTCTAATCTATTTTGTTGAAGAACACCAGTGCAAAATGGCTCGGCATAGACCAATGGTATCACTTATCTAATACATATAAACCCCAATATATCTTCCCAACCCATTGCTTATCCTTACTTTCAACAAGCTATCACTTATGCTATAGTCTCCAATCATTTGATGAAATTCAAATCTGAATATTCCACAATAAACCAGAATACCTCCTAATTCTAAGAACCACTAAAGTAGGACTGTTCAATTTCGACACTTAATCAATAATCTAAAAGAAATTGCTAAAACAATACATACAACTAATCACCTAACAGTCTATGCTTATCAATCATCGGGTTTAGAACAAGGCTCGAGGTCAACAATCCAAAAGACTTCACATACATACACTGCTTATATTTCGATCAGTCTATAGAGTGTACTATCCAAAGTAATGAATCTTTCCTTATCAAATGATATTAAACTCTCCAAAGTAACTAGTTATCTCAAACTTAAAACTCCATCTAAAATATTTTTACCCGTCCGATGATCAAGCTTCAATAGTACACTCACAAAAATCTCACTAAATATGCAGACTTCACCAAAAGAAACTCACTGAAGCCCAAAGAAGAGGAGTGGCCAAAATCATAAACAAGATCCATAACCCCCAAAACTGGTCCAAAATAAACCTAGCTCACAAGTAAATCAAGCTCTAATTAGTAGACTACGGTGATAAATTATCATCACACATTCCGGTATGCAAACAGGAATTCCACCTTGAACTCCTTTAACTCCAAAGCTATTAAAATTTCTTTTAGCTCCAAGAGTCTAATAACTCAATATATCACTCCCTTGACCCTTTATTGTTGTACAAGTACTTTACAAGGTAACACTGACCAATTAAGGTGAACTCTCTAATCCACTTTTCTCCTTACCTCAAGCATATAATCACTCTAAATTAGGACTTGATATACAGTGTAAGCCTCTCAATCGAATTCTCTAACAATGCCATACAAAAATAGTACTAAGAAAACAATTGTTGAAGTCAAATAATTTTACTCTATGCTCCTCAACTTAGCTCCTTATCTACCAATGATGCTATTAAGACAAATAGACATATGTCAAATTCCAACTAAAAATCTAACTCCACTTAGCCACTGAAGGAAATAAAAATATTGCTATCATCATTTTTTTTTTTTTTTGACAATAGATAGAAAATTTATTAACTGTGTTATCACCAGTACATAGGAAAAGACGCCAGTGTTAGGCGAAGACCTAAACGAAGCTTCAGCGGTCACTACCGAGCTTTAGGCATATGAAAGAAACCACAAGTTAATAAAATTTTACACATGGAGAACCTTATCAATTACTAGACTTGAGTAGGGTCATGAAAACTTATGTAGCCAAAACTAGCCCCTAGGATAATCCATAAAATAGCAAGACTCAAAGACAACCTCCAAAACTTTTAATTCACTCGACAACTTAGGGCCCTAACTCACGCACTAAACCATTAAAATTAACTCCATTGAATCTTGTAGGCTACAAATTCTATCATCACAACTGTGTCTATAATATCGCAAGAAGTTAACCAATGATCCAAATGAATAATAATGAATATTCACGTGAAACTCATAAAACAAGTCTCATCTTATAAGTCAATGTATCACAATTTTCTATTTCCAAAAATTTCAACAAGCACTATGCAAGATTTCAAAGTAAACAACCTTCCATGCCTTCACTGCCTAATAACCAAATCACACCATAAAAGTTCACTTTCATAAACCTCAAACAAGGCAACCGCTTCCAAATTAATATTAATATATCCATTTGCACGGTAAGTACCAAAAATCCTAACTTACCGTTACTAAAGTCCTAATTTACCATTACTAAAATCTACTATTAATTTGTCATCAAGCCTCAGATCCTAACTAGTATGATCACAAAAATAATCCAACAATTTAAACAATGAAGCACTCCATATCTTACTAATCAGGATTATCTGAAAGTTCATATCTATCATCTGCCCACAGTGAAACATTAGAATCTTGTCCGTTCGCACAACTATTAATCCTCCCAATAAGCATCGGCAACCCATGTAGTATCAAAGTATGTCCTTAGGTGATGCATCCTTATTAACTCTCGTAATAAAATGTACCAGAATCTCTATTACAATTATAGCAAGAAATAAAGAGTAATTGCGATTTACCGAAAATCCTAATAGTAAACTTTTTTTTTTTTTTTCTCTTTTTCTTGGCCCTAATAGTACAATCTTAACCAAGTAACTGAGCCCAACATCCACAACATAGTAAAGCATTCATCCTATTGACATACTTAAATCACACTTCAAATATTCATACCTCAAATCCTAAGTCCTTAGATTCGATAACATTATAGAGCAACTAACAGTCCAACTACATTTCACCTCCAAGAACTCGGTAAAATACATGTGATGATTCCATCGACGAATAAAATCTCTCTTCCTAGATTCTCAACCAATACCAAATGGAATCCAAAGAAAATTAAATATTACCGGAATTATGTCGCTGAATCTTGCCTTGATACAATGTAGATATCAATACAAATGAAGTAACCAATGTTCTCTCAAATGCCTAAAGGACTTTGGCAAATCGAACCTCCACTAAAATGTATATGATGATTTTTTTTTTTAAAGATAAAAATATTTTGTCGAAACCTAAGCTCTGATACCACAATTGTCACACCCCAAAATGAGAAGTGACCGGCCGTGAACCACGAGGCCTCAACCCGTGAAACACGCAGCCTAAAATAAAATAATGTCATCGGACATCAAAGCATCCATTTTTTTTTTATTCATCAAATCAACCAAAGCCAAATAAGTCCCAAATCATATCCATAGGGCACAACCATCCCACAACTCAGACCATGGACACGACTTGTTTCATCTCCAATTGTTTTTCAACCATGTTTCATCTCTAATTCACCATACACAACCACGCCACTAAACACAGACCTGAGTCGTGCACAGGACTCCACCGACTCTCTCTCTCTCTCTCTCTCTCTCTCTCTCTCTCTCTCTCTCCACAACCACACAACTGCACTCGGTAAAATACCCAACCAAGAAATAAGAATTAGGTCCTTCTCTAAAATCTGATTGACCCAAAGTCATAGGAAGAACAAGAATATAGTTACGTACCACCTCAATGGAAGGTCGAGAACCGGAGTGAAGGACCACCGAGAAAGACCCACGTTGCTGCGGCTCTCCCTTTCCTGGTATACGTTCTCTCACCAATAACCCTAACAATAACCCCAGGAATATGTTTCTAGATATAACTCCTCAAAATTAACAAGCCCACTCCCTGAAAATCTATCTATTTCCAACTCTTTAAACTACCCACTAGTAGCACACACCCTAAATTATAGCCAATTGACTGGATAGAATTTCGTGAATGACTATACAAAAGAAAAGATACCAATTATCTAAAGTCTACTACGAGAGTATTATATTATACAAAATGTAATCTTAAAATTACAATAACGCATTAGTACTTATAGCGCACAACAAAATAATAAACTAGGACTCGACCACATAAACTAAATTTCTACGTGAAAAATTAATTATTAGAAAAAGAAAAGTCAGGTCGTAACATCCTTCCCTCCTTAAAAAAAAAAATTCGTCCTCGAAATTGCATACCTCATGTGTACAAATGAGCATATTTCTCACACATCACCTCTTCACGCTCACAAGTAAATTTTTCAACCGCATAATTGCACCGTAATACTTTAACCATTCGAATTGTTTTACCCCTTAGTTCCTTCTCCTTTGTATCAAAAACCCCAATGCGTTTTTCTTCATGTAGGTTAGGTCATCACCAATAAGAAACATCTTGGTAATCAAAATCACATGGGATGAACCATACACATATTCCTTTTACTATTGATAGATGCCTAAAAAGCATGAAACCATTTTTACGCTCGATTTTTGTTTAAAAAAGCAAGAATATAACTCGATCTTTCGATCCACGATGCAATTAGTAAACCACGTACCATGTCGGTTGCAATGAGTCCATTCATATGATTTTCGTACAACTTCAGCAGCTTTTTCACTCCAGCCATCTCATATTCAGTCATTACCTCCTCTTTAATCCCTAGAGAAAGGTTGAGCATGAAACAAAAATGAGAGGAGAAAAAATAGTGTTTTTTTATAAAACTGAATACAGGTGTTGAAAATTGAAAATACTTCCTTTTTTTATCAGCCAACTGTTTGTTTGTATGTACATAAGTTTAAGCATTGTGCTAAATAAGTTGTTTGATCTCTACGAAGACCTAAAGTTTTAATCTTTACACACAAAATAAAACTGCCTTCTTAGCAACAAAAAATAGCAAGTTTTTTACCATTTTGCAAAGGAGAGAACGAAAATTAAAGTACAATATTATTGCACAGGAAAAGTTTAAATGATTACAAGACTAATGAAGGGGTTATATACGCTAACCCTAATAATACAAAAGGACTAGACTACCCTGAACATAAAAGATAAACAACGATAACCTTAGCGAAATCCTAATAATACAAAAGACTAAACTACCCTAAACATAAAAGATAAACAACGATAAAGTGAAACCCTAAACTACTACAAAACAACTACAGCGGTGGCAAGGAAGAGTGCCAAGCGTTGCTACAAACAATACCAATCAGAGGTTCAATACCAAGATAATTAACGATAAAGTGAAACCCTAAACTACTACAAATCAACTACTGCGGTGGCGAGGAAGAGTGCAAAGCAGTGCTGCAAACAATATCAATCAGAATGCCGAAACTGCAAACAAGATCCAACCAAAACTAGAACGTGCGAATAGGAAGAAAAATCGATGCCGAACAAATGCAAAAAGGAGGAAGAACCAATGCCAAACAGATGTAGTGTAATATCCTATACCTCAATCGCATTTCTTCATAAACTGTATGTCAATTGGGGGTTGTTTATGTATATGTGGTTTATTGTTACTGGTTGGCACACACACCCAGGGGGACACACACACACACTATCATTTCACTTGGGTGTCCAATAATAGAGCTTAGAGGGGGATATTTTCCAATCCCCGTCTGATTTTCACACACACACACACACACACACACACACACACACAGAGGAGAAGAGAAGAATGGAAGAAAATCAAAGGATAACTTTGTCTGAGTTGTTTGAGGCTTGATTAGGTAACTTTTACGCTCTTGTTCTTTAATCTCTTGCTCTTAGTAGGTTAATTATAGTTTGTGTAGCATGATTTTCCAGAAAATTGGGTTTTAGGTTGAGTTTTGGTTGAACTCAAGGAAACCCCGTGAATTCTTAAATTGATGCTTGAAAATTATGTTTTGGAACAAGAGTTGGTTAGAGTTAGTTGTTTCTAAGGTGGTTTATGGAACCCCTGTGTGAGAGTGTGTTTTTATGAAGTTTTGGAGTGAGTGTGAATGATTTTTTTATGAAGTTTGGAGGTTGGAATCGAAGGGAGTTCGAATTTGCATTTTTCAAAATTTTGCAAGTAGTTCCGGAAATGAGTTTTTGGTGGTTCTGGAACCAAACCCTTCGAAACCCAAAAACAAATATTCTGAATTTTCAGTTCCGAAACTGGGGGTTTTTCAGCTTCGGAACCAATAGGCCATTTTCGGCAAGTTTTCCAAACTTCATGTTTGATCTTGCATACTTTTAGGACTTTATCTTAGGAATGCTTACCCTCGTTTGGCATCTTCTAATTATGTTTTCATCATTTTAATTAATATAGGAGGTCCGAGTTTGCACGCGAACCGAGGTGAGTAATCGATACATAATTTACATGGTTTAATGCGAGATTTTGTATTTTTTTGCAAATGTTCCATTATTTCAATTGTTTTGCAAAATGAATCATACTTCATGGATATTAAATGAAAGGTGGCTATATTTTGTATTTATTAATGACATCCTTGACGTCCCAGCTTGCTAAGGGACGGTGCTAGAAGGCTAGCAAGGTTGATGTGTTTGATATGGGATACGCCTAAACGTCTAAGCCTATCCACACTGGGGACGCCTGGTGGTATGATATGATTTGTTACTGGGATATGCATTATAAATCAGATTTGGAAAGATATGAATCCTTTGGATATGAGTTTGTGCTTTGTTGAATTAATGTGTTCTCTAAAATATGTCCATGGAAAGCGTGTGAACTGATGAGCCCAAAATATTGCAATTAGCAATCCTTATATCGCCTATTTTTAGTCCTTTATCGTGCTAAATTAGATATTATTATTGTCCTTCTGATCATTCACTTTGAATTATTATTCGGCAGGCAAAAAAATGATAATACCTCATATCTAAGCCGTCGGATTCAAAAAGCCCAATGTCAAAGCAGAGCCCGTAATTAGGAGTCGGCAGCAGGAGCATAGCCCATTTTTAATTTCATTCACGTGGGTCGGGCAATATGGAAATTGATTGGGTGACACTTCAAGGAATTGTGTCTTAATCACAATTCTAAAACGCAATAATTATTGTGAGAGCTTTTGGCAGATTCTTCGAGGATTGAAGTTAGGAAATTTGATATTTAGAAGGAAAATTTCTCTCTCTCACAGATTGTGCCAAAAATGATACAGAAAGTGGGCCAAATAATTAAGTCGAATAGTTAATGGGTTTGAAGATTTGTAATCCTCAATGAATGAGGAAGATTCTCGGCAGTGCATATATAGGCATAAGTTGGAGAGTTCGGAGAGCAATCACTTATCCCACGGCAGAGAAGAAAAGAAAGTAGACGGCTGGAGCAGTAGCATCTCGGGTTGGTTGGAGAAGTAGACAGAGGCTGTGGGCATTAATTCTTTTTCTCTTTGTAAGCTCTTGAATTATTCTACAATGGAGTTTTATTATTATTTGAATATGTTTACACACTCCATGAGCGGCTAGTCGTTTAAACTAGAGCGGAGGATGAAACCTCATGTCTAGTAGTGATTAAAAATAAACTCTCGATTTATTTTTCCTAATGCATAACTTCATCGGATAATCGTTCTTATCTCCTTTTAATTTAATTTAGTTGTTTTAGATATGGATTCAATCATGTTTTTTCCATGATTCGAAACTACTAGTTAATTATTTTGCCTGGTTATTAGATTTTGATTCCAAGTATCGGATATTCGTTGTGATTTGTTAACGGATACATCGGATTTTTCGTGTCTTGAACCTTGAGGCGAGGAAGAGCGTACATTGGATTTTTCTTTAAAACAAGCTTAACAAAGATACTTTCCGCAGTAATAGAGTTTAGCCACCAAATTACTGTGAAGAAAATTAGAGAAAAGTAAATCAGAGTTTGTTAAAAATCACTATGAATACATGGGTGTGGATTCTGAAACTCTAGTTATTTTTCCCAACCGGTAATCTTCACTTTCTTTTCCGTTAAATTTTAATTGTTTTCCTTTGTCACTTTTAGTTTAATTTTAGTCAAACCAATTCTCAACTTTTTGGAACTAGGTTAGGGTTTTATCGATTTAAATTTATTTAATTTCCTATAAAAATACACAAGTCCCTGTGGGTTCGACCTCGCACTTGCATTGCTATACTTCAATACGATTCGTGCACTTGCGAGTACTTTAAAATTTCACAACATGAACTATGTGTTGGTTTATCATACAAGCTTTAGCGTATGATGTTTTCCCGTCTTTCAGGTGACGAAGAGTAGTCAGGTGTTGATAGTACTTTTTTTTGTGAGTGTGCTTGGTGGTAGAAGACTCATGTAGATATGGCGTTGCTCTAGTCTTCGTTTTGGTTTGTACTAGCGTATTTGTGGGCTTTATAAGCATGTACTTTGGAACTATCAAACTTGTAAATATTTGGTGTGGTTTGTATCTCTGTAATATAAGCACAAGCTCAGCCGGATACTTTATGTTGGGATTTAGGGTTGGCACTTATGACCCTTTTTGGATGTATAATACAGGTTATGTTTCCCCTGCTAATTATGGTGTCCCTTTTTAATCATCACTTTGGACAAATTTTTTTTTTTAATGTTTTGGCCTTGGTGACTGTGTCACCGGCACTTTGTTATGCTTATGACCTTTAGGGATGGGTTCGGGGCGTAATATGTAGATGGGAGGAAGAACATATACCAAATTTTAGATGCAAACAATACTAGGAGAAAGAAGAGATGCAACTAAGAAAGGGAGAGAGATGTTATTTGGTTCTGAGAGAGAGATGCGAAGATGAAGAACGATTGCCTTTGAAATACAGAATACCAAATCTTTATACAGAATATAATGCTATCGTTGTTGTTTGAAGAAACTGAGAGAGAGAGAGAGAGAGAGAGAGAGAGAGAGAGACTGAAACAAAGAGAGAAATGACAGAGAGACAGGAAGCAGTGGCCTTCGATGAATAGTACTTCATGAACAGATGCGATGAACAGTTGTGATCAGTGACCGACGGACAGCGGCGAGGCTTAGCCGCCCACCGGACAGCAAATATCTCACAAGCCTAGATCTTATAGCTATGATACCATGTGACTATGCAAAGGAGAGAACAAAAACTCAGGTACAATATTATTGCATTGGAAAAGCTTATGAAATGATTACAAGAGTAATGGAAGGGGTTATATAGGCTAACACTAATAACACAAAAAGACTAGACTACTCTGAACATAAAAGATAAATAACGATAACTTTAGTGAAACCCTAATAATACCAGAAGTAACTACCCTGAATGTAAAAGATAAATAACAATAAACTGGAACCCTAAATTATGCTTCATAGTAAGAGAGAGACAGAGAGAAACTCATACAACTAGGCGGATCCACAAGCCGTGCTCGGCCTTTTCCAGAGAGAGCATAGGCCGCCTTTTTAAACAATAGTTGATCTTCATCCTCCTCAGTCAGCTTTTGAGTCCTGTCAAAAGTTAAACTGCATGATGAAATAAAAGCCTCGATACATGACTACAGAGAATGCAAAGTATTAGTCTACTATTCACCTCATAAGTTTTATTCTCTAATCCCATTTCCCACCTTTATTTAGTTCAGTTTTGTTTTATCAATTAAGATACCAAGAGAGTTTGGTTTGTCTTCAATTTATGGTGTTGTAGTGGTATTTTGCTTCCCAATATTTGGCATCGCCTACAATTTCAAGGAAAAAAATATAAAGATGGAATTCTATGGAGTGGGCCATATGCGAAATTTACATAGAAGAAACTGTGTTATGGCACTGCATATATTTCAAAAGGCCATACAGATCATTGGTTGCTAGTATGTTAAATTAGCATTCAAGCAAGAAAAACCACAAGTCGTATAGCACGTAGGTCCAAGAGACTATCCATCATGGTTGTAAACCTCTTTATGATTTCAAAAGGCATTTGCTGTAACGAAACTTCTTGTAAAAAGCAGTCCAAGGATAACCACCACAAAAACACTAGTTAGAGGAAGCTCTATAGTTGTTGCAACCCTAAGTGTCAATTGTATAATATCTAAATTGTCAAAAGGGAAAATTTCAAAAAACCCCCCAAACTTTGCCCTGAATAGCAAAAAACCTCCCAAACTTACAATTTTTTCAAACATACTCTCACCATTTGGATTTGTTAGCTAACTAATGGGAATTGCTTAGTTGGAGGTTAATGGACCCAAAATACCGTTAAGTGGCCCAAAACAATGTCTTTTTAACGTCGTTCTGGGGCTTTTCATTTTTTTTAAAGCTCTTAGTCCTTCCTCCTCCTCCCATTCAAAGAAAAACACACACACACACGCACGCACACACACACACACGGAGAGAGAGAGAGAGAGAGAGAGATAAAAAAAAATCAAGGAAGCAACCAATGAAGAATCTTTCCCCAGAAGCTGAGTTTGTGAAGAACACATCCAAGTAAAAAAAATGATTCACTTTCCTCTTGGCCTCTCCTAATTTCCTGCCTTCGAAGTCCTAACTTGCCCTCACCCATTAACACGGTAATCCCACTCGCTTAACTCTCCTTCCGTGATATGGTGGTTGGAAAAAACATGGATCTCTCTTCACCAAATGACGAAGCTCCCGACGAAATCGCCAGCGACGATGAAGAAGGAGAAGAGACAAATCAGTCAACTGTCTCAATTCGACTCAGTTCTCAATTGAAGCAGCGTTTCAGGAAAGAATGGTCCTCTTCCCTCATCATCAAAACAGTAGGCAAAACATATGGGTATAAAACTCACCTTACTCGTTTACATGGTATTTGGAAACCAGTGGGATTAATTTCTCTAATTGAAGTACGGAATGGGTTTTATATTTCTAAATTCACCAACTTTACTGATTTATCGAGGTGTGTCATTCGCAACTTTTGTGTTTTATCTTTTAGTTGGAGGGCAACACCTCTCTCTCTCTCTCTCTCTCTCTCTCTCTCTCTCTTTTCCTGTGAATTGGAGGAGGAAGAAGGACTAAGAGCTTTAAGAAAAAATTTAAAAAAGACCCAAAACGACACTTAACGGTATTTGGGATCCGTTAACCTCCAACACATCATTTCCCATTAGTTAGGTAACAGATCCCGACGATGGGAGTATGTTTGAATAACGGAAGTGAAGTTTGGGAGTACACTTTGAAAAAATTGCAAGTTTGGGAGGTTTTTTGATATTCAGGGCAAAGTTTGGGGGTTTATTTGAAATTTTCACTTTTCCAATGTTTTCCCTTTTCCAAATGCTTCTCAATGTTGTACCCCACTGTTATAATACTTTTCATGTGGAGGATGGAGTGGCTTTGGGATTTGCAAATTCATCTGAACCTGAGATCACGGGGGACCCTACAAGTGAAGAGTTCTAGGCCTAGTGGTGGAAAAGATTGGGAATTTAGAAGGTTGGAAGAAAGCCTCGAGTCAAAAAGGGGGAAGGTTCACCTCAGTCCAGCTAGTTTCGTCAAGTATTCCCAATTCATTACCTTTCCACTGCCACTCTAAACAAGGAAAACCTTTCCTTGTTTAGAGTTGCAGTGCGGATTGCCAATTGAATTCTGCCACATTCTTGTTGGAGGGTAGTGGGGAAGATGTTAGGCAGTGTGTGTTTTAGATACTCCCAATTAGTGGACTTCGCTTGGCCCCGTTCTCGACAAAAAAATTTCCTTTTCCTTTCAGGAATTAGATATGGAGAGAACGTGAGTCTTTATGGCATGCAGTCTAAGTAGCATAGACCTGGACACGTGACATGAGACGGATACAACATGAACGCCCCGACCCAGAGATTATCAAAATATACAGGACACACAGAAAATATACTGATAAATAGGTTTCCATATGTATTTCGTAGGAAAGTTTTGTTCAGAAAATGCTAGTTAAAATTAACAGACATAATCCATTAACATAAGATCAAGATGTCATCCAATTTAAACCCATACATGGCATGCAACATTTAACTACTACATTCCTCACATTGATAGTAATTGTTCAAGGATGAAGGATAGATTGGTATATATTTACACGGTTTGTAATTTATGTCTTTTTCAAAGTAAGTTTATTTGGAAACAGTGTAGACCTTAGTCTCCAAGTGTCCGAAAAGTATATAGTGCCCATAAGAAAAAGAAACGATAAGTCAACTACGGACAAGTGTTCAACACTGGCATCTGAGTGCGTTCAACATGTGCCGATGTAGACATGGTGTCTGACACGACATGCTGCCTTCTTTAAAGTGTGTGCTTCTTAGCATGCAGTTGTCGAGAGTAAATTTGGACTTCGTATCATTGGATGGGATGGCAAGGGGTATTTACAGCTCTGACGCTCCTAGCCTTTCGAATTCCGTTCATTTTAACTCCTACGGGGAGGTTATTTGACTTTGGGAGGATTGATGGAGAGGAGATAATCTTTTTGCTCCTTTATTCGTATCAGTTATCTAGATTTTAGAGCACACAGCATTTCAATGCTTCAATGGCTGCTTCAACAAGTCATCCAATTTCTTGGAATTTCAACCTACGAACTTATTTCCCTACTAGCGATTCTTGAAAATATCACATTGATGTAAATGCTTTCAATGATAAAAAGGTGTCTCATTCTTTTGTGGCATTATGTTTAGTTCCTCATTGATAACCCAAGCATACAAGCATACTAATTTTCCCTCCCTGCAGGATGATTTGGAATACTCGTGTGCCCCTTAATATTTAATTATTTGCATGGACAATTGCCCATAGGAAACTTTACAATGGCCGTTTCTATTGTTCTTATGGCGGAATGTATTCCATTTGGAAGTCTATTGGGTAATTCTATGTAGATGTGCATCGATGTTATGCATTGATTATGCAGGTTTTGTCTCGACAGACATAGGCTTTGTCTCAAATGACAAAGCAGGGACTCCGTGAAGTAGCGTAGTTTGCGTGGTTGTTTGAAAGGAATGCAGCAATTGGTTTTGGACATAAATGCTCTAGGTGTCTCCCCCTTCCAATGGGATTGCTTTGCTTTGATTTTTCAGACGCTGGAGAGCCACTCGTAGAGTGCAGGGACAATTGTAACTTTTTTTCCCCACCTTTAGTGGGCTCCTTGTCCTCCTTTTGTATTTTTCTCTTTCCGTTTTAATATAGTTTTTTGTTGTTACAGATCAACAAAGAGAACAAAGAAATGCATATTAATATTATTGACCAGACAATCCTAAACCAGGTAACAAAAGAAGGGCAAAGTATTAATTCCTCGAGAAAACATCATCATACCTCTCCTTTCTTTTTTCTTTAGGTACCAGTTCGGCAATTATTTCATTCGACAGCAGAAGATACTCCATGCGGTTGACCTGTCATTTCAAGATCTCAATAGCAAAACTGGAACTGAGCATAATCTGGATAGCAGGAATCCTACAAGTTAACATACCCAATTATCTTCTTCACTGAAAGTTTCTCTAGCCAGATCTTGAAATGGCTGGTTCTTCTCCTTTTTTTTCTTACTGCCCCCTCGCCGGTTTTGTTTCTTCTTTCCTTCTGGGGCCTTTTCAGGCTTTTCATTGGCGCTATTATCCGCAGCCTTCTCTTCCTGAAATTAAAAGATGCACAAAACACAAGTAGCCAACAAATTCAGTCGAATCCAACCGAATCAAACCAAACCGAACCAAAAAAAAGCCTTTTGTCCCTCAAATCATATCCATACCAACGTCAATGTGTGCCATCATTCTAATGTGTCAGTCAAATCATCCATGACTGGTTTTAATAGGATATCGATTAGGGATGAACCTTAGTGCAATGCTATAGTAACTGGAAGTTCATTTAGTTACTTCTCCGACAATCGATCACAACTTAATCATACATGCCCTTTCACATCAACAAACCCGTTTCTGTCTCTCCAATAAATCTTTGACACCCGCCATACTTAATGTGTAGTGCAGGTCTCAATTTGATGTGCTATCTAAACCTACAAAAAGTCTCTGATTTATTTTCAATTGTCATTTCTTTCCTTCAGGCTCCATAGTAATAGGTGATCTACTTAGAATAATTCCTAACTGGTTCTGGCAATGTTGTTGGAGCTAGTAGGAAACATAAGCTTGTTCGACTTTATGAAGCAAAAGATGTTAAGCTAAGACTATTTGATGAATAAATAGCCATGAAAGAACTTGCTAAGTGTCATCGAGTTACCCAAAACATGATCAGGATAATGTACATGTACATGTACTCATACTTATCAATAAAACTAGTACCCGTTTTTAACTGCAGGAAAGTGAATTTTGCGAAAGTGGTAATTTGGTTGGGAAAGAGAGGACTTCAGTCTCATACATGTTCACAACAATGAAAAAAACTAATCATTGAGCATAGTAACACTTTGGAGAGCTAAAAATGAGTTATGCTAAGATGTTTACCTCCTCTATAGATACCTCACATGGGATTGAGAACGCCGACAGAAGCCGTGATGAGATTTTTCCATAACCGTTGATGCCCCATAGTGGATGCCAACTGTTTTTTACAATAAAGTAAAGTAATCCATCTTCAGCTCTGAATTCATAGCCCACAATGACCATCGCATGGGACTGTGGTTTCCCCTCTCCTATCCTATCCTTTCCGATTCCGATTTCATAGACGCCCTTGCAAAGAGGAAGAGAAATGAGATGTTTTCTACAAACCAGGAGTCTAAATCCTAATTTCTTAGGTTATAATGAAAACAATTAATCTTACCTCTTTGTGGTTGTCGAATTCATTATTGACCATAAACTCCCCACAAATGGGGTGGCGTTTAATGTATTGGATAATTTGCTTCTCATACCCTTTCATTTTCCCTAGCTCAGTAGTAACATGAATGTACTTTTTGATTTTTAATTTTTGTACCTGGAAAAAGAAATCATAAAAAGTAAAGAAAATGATTGACACAAGAAAAAAATGACATTTCTCTGTATGATCTGAATAAGAAATGATTCATGTAGGCATTTGTACACAAATTACATGGGTCGTAGAACAAAAAAAAAAAAAAAACGAAAAAGAACGAATGAATGCTCGTAATACAATTTTTTTTAACAGAGAAAAAATATCTTATATTAATATCATAAAAAGTTTTTTTTTTTTTTTGTCATTCGTCATTCCTAATCTATTAGATGGGGGAGGGGGCCCAGGACGTAGTGAGGGACATGCAAGAGTTCTACCGCATGAGCTAGCCACCACTTGAGAAAAAAATTTGTTCACCCTCACCAAAAGAGAGTGAACAAAATCTTACTATCAATATCATAACAAGATTACATGGATTAAAAGGAGCCGATACAAGATGCATCACAACGAGGAGCTACCATCCCAACAAATGGCACCCATGTTCCTGCCAATCATAAGGCGACCCAAATTACAAAATTGGCAAAAGACCAACAAAAGACTCCCAAAATCACCCGTTTCTACTAAAAAAAAAAAAAAAACAAAAACAAAACCCCACACCTCTACCTCATTTCTTGAGATACCCCAAACTCACCCCTGCCCTACTCGGCCAACACTCCAACGAATACTCATAACACATACCTGTAACCGTGCAAAATTTAAAAGCAAGGACAAAAGATAAATTTGAAAATAAGAATACACAGACGAATTTTAATAAAAGGAATGTAGCCATTACATATAAAGAAAACTAATTTTAAATTCATACCATCAAAGCGTCCTCATTTTCTATGGGGACTCCATTCTCCTTGATGTAATCTAAGACAGCCCAACAGGAAGATGCCCGGTAGTTGCCTCCTTCCGGCTTCTCACAGAAGAGGGGGAGGTGGGAAGGAACTTTTTCGGCCAGGTGTGTGATTGACACTTTCGGCGGATTCTGGAGGTCAAATTTGATCGCTGCCTGAATCGAACAAGCATCCGCAGCAGCATACATAGCACACAAAGCTGAAAAAGGGATATCAAATTCATGAGATTATAATATTGCATCGACGGCATCTACAAAGAATTGATTTCAAGGGCCGAGGCTGCAGTTCCCAAGTGTAAAAAGGAGTTTTTGCAATGACAGGGTAATGAAATGTAAATAAGATGTATTGGGAAAAGTAAGTCACGGCATAATCCATAAAATCTAAATTCTAATGAGGTTAGCTTCTCTTAGTTGTACAAAATGTTTGAGAGAACCTTATTCAAAATTAGTTTTAAACAAAAGTTTGCGATAGAAGAATAACACCATGTTGGAATTAACCTAAATTTGAACTCCTCCTACAGTCCAAATATCCCAACACGAACGGAAATGCAAAGGATAATAAAAAAATTAAGAAGAAAACGGGTTATTGCATATACTATAATTAACCATTACTTACGGGTGTCTTTCTGGTCTTTAACATCCCCCAAACATCCAGGATTCTCTTCAAGCCAACTGAAGCCTTTTTTATTTGCACCTGCAAAATTAAAAACTAACCTCAAACACAGTGTACACATTGACTTGAGCAAATTAGCTAGAAAGAAAACAAAATAATTAACAGAATCTCCAATTGGGTGTGCATTAACAATACATGCTTTGCTTCCTACTGTCCAGATACGTACCCAATTTAACTTATTTTGAGTCTCCAGTGGGTGTGTGAGTTTTGTTGCTATTTGAGTGATACCGTAAGATGTGTGTTATGTCTATTACCATATGGTCAACATAAATACAGAAATCCTAAGAAATATAGATTCAGTCCCTTTCTGGGGAAAAAAAATGGGCCAACATTTTTGAAACCTTACTGTTGTACAGTAATAAATGGGCTCATGTCTGTAACTTTTTGAACAAGATAGCAGCCTTAAGCTTCCCATTAGCGCAATTGTCATGAGCGTCGTTTAGTTAGATCATTTTTTAGGAACCAAACCTTGGTGTTTGGGACATGCAGTATACATACAATACAATACAATCCAAGCAAAAAACAGAACTTATTACCTAAAGATCATAAACAAGCATACTTGGTTTGTGACTGATTTTTCGGACTACAAGAGGAGAAGACTCCTCTACCCTCTATATTTGGAGGACAACCTCCATATTGGGAGGAAAAAGGGTGTCCAAATCTCCATTTTGGAGGATTGGTGGGACACTTTGTCACTATTCAGCCCGACCCACCCTCCATATCTCTATTTTCTCCTTCAAATCTACTTGTTGAATCCCCTATTTCACCTTTTTAACGCCAGTATAGAGAGTAAAGGAGTTCAAACCTCCATTTTGGAGGATGAATGAGACACTTCATGGAACTATTTATCAGGCAAAAAGGTGGATTAGAGGACGGATTGGAGTTGCTGCATGCCCCTCTATATCTACAACCCATCATCCACCATTGTCCCTCTGTTTAGAAAATTTTCATACATTTACTTGTTAGAAAAATGAGTTTTTATTTTCTATAAAGTTAGAAAATGAGAAGTTGAATTTTGGAGTGAAAGTGGTGAAGTTCGATGTTTGAAATGAGTTTCTTAAAAAAGAGAAAAGGAAATAGATTATTGGGTTTGAATTGTTAATCCTCCAAAAAATCACTTTTTATGTGTATTATTTAATTTGATACTTCCAAAAGGAGGAATAGAGGAAAATAGATTGGAGATGCTCTAAGATGTCTTTGTAAAGCATAAAGCTTATTGTATGTCAGTAATTTCACTAACCCATGATGTATCATGTAACCTAATCAAACATATCTAGATTGAGAGAGGGGTACCTGAGCAAGACTCTGTCTGCGATCCAATGGAAGTGCTTGCCATATGACTCATCTTCTTTCTTGCAATATCAAAAAGACAGGGAAAAAATAAAAAGTTTGAAGTACTTCTTCATAAAATAAATCTCTCACAATTTGCTTAATTGTTATTAACAAATGGAGTAATTAAAAACTATAAAACGTAGTTTTGTCTCATGAAAAGTTCCATAGGACGACTGCTGATAAATACCAAAAAAGCTAGAAGTACTAGAAGAGCTACCAAGCTTTAGATGAGAAGGATACCAAGCTTTGGTTTCTGGGATAAGTTGAGAAAAACTTATTTGGTGAAAATCTTACTTGATTTGATGAAAAATACTTCTTCTTAAATTGATACCAAGTTTTTTAAGGGATTTGAGGGATTGGAGATTTACCAATTAACAAACCTCATCTACAAGGGATCCTAACGCCTATTTATGCCTTTGATGAAATGTTCATCGTCTAGTACTTTTTTGAGCAGAACCATCTATTGGTTTTAGCCACTATCTGGTAGCTAGCCAAGAAAAACTAGGGAAAACAAAGAGGCACAAACCATGGTTGTTGGGAATTCATTTTGTTATTTCATTTTCAAAAAGAAGGGGTTGTCAAGATTCGAGCTCGTCTTCTTGTGACCTAGCCAAGCACCCAACCAACTGGGTCATATATTATTCTCTGGGACAGACACACACAGAGAGAGAGAGAGAGAGGGAGAGGAGAAGAAATGGAGCAGACCTAATTGCATGTTTCACAAAGTGCCAAAACTGAGTGGCTGGTCGTTTTTTTTGCTCGGACTAAAAGAATATTACGCGCTGAAGGGACAGACAGTTATTTGCGTATCCTCTGACAGTCCGTACGATCGTTGTCCACCACTACCCGTACTCTCCTGTAAACTCCACTTTTACACCATGTTTGGAAGGCTGGATGAGACATTGGACGGTGAGAAATGGCAATGGTTCAGGTGGGGTAATAGGGTGGTTTTGGCTCGGTAAACGAAAGAGGGAGAGGGGTTGTGAGGTTGAGGGAGTCTGGTGGTGGTTTGTTGATGGAGGTAGCGGCGGCAGCGACATTGGACGTGGTCGATGGCGGTGGGGCGTCGGCCTCCCCTGTTTCTTCGTTTTCTGCTCTCTCTGCTCTCTCTCTGTCTTTTTAATTTGATGGCGCTTTTTGTTTCTGGGAAAAAGATTTTGTCCATGCTCCTAGGAAGTGGTGAAACAACTCTTTGCAAGGGCTTGTTCTCCTATACGTTTTTTCCAATAAAATCTCACATTTTATTACACTTCAATATTAATACATAAAATATAAAATTGATTTTATGAGATTTTTCATGAAATCCTCTAAAAATCTATAGGAAAACCACTATATTTTATCATTCAGGAAAACAACTCAATTTTATCACCACTCTATAAAATGTTCATTTTATGAGATTTTCATAGAATGCATCTAAAATCTATAGGAGAATAAGCCCTTAATTGGAAAATGCTAACGTGTACCCAATAATGTTGAAAAAATGTATTGAAATGTGTGAAAATGTATAGAAATATGTGAAAGTGTAAAAAGTGTAGAGTGTGTTGTTATTGTTTGTTTGTGTGTTTAATGTGTTTCTATTGGGCACACGTTAACAAGACCCTAAAAAAATGCTAACATGTGTCCAATAAGCACACATTAAGATTGAAAAAAGTGTATTAAAAAGTGTAAAAAATATATAAAAATATATGGAAGTGAATTAAAAATATAAAATGTGTATTGAAATATGTATTTTTTTATTAGTATTTGACAAAGAGAACACACCAATTTGTACAAGGAAAATGCTAACCGATATCTCTAAGGAGAAGAGTGTATTGATAATTGGACTTAGAAATCTTATGCGTGTTATCCTCCATATATTAGCAAGACCCGTTGTACAAACTCCCACATGGGTTTGTCATTTGTGAATCTCCACATAAATGGGCGTACAGTTCAAAGTAGATCTTGCAAAGACGTGGGGCCACATTGTAAGGGAGTCTCCCTAATCCTGTGACTTAACGTACAAATGAGATTTTAACTAGTGGTCCTTTAGCCAAACACGTAATAATTTTTTTCTTTTTTTTTGTATTTATTAAAAAATAAATAAATTACATTGTTAGTTTGCATCGATTTTTTTTTAATTAAAGTTCGTCTTGACAAGAGAAATCCAAAAAGTACTAAAAAAACATGGTCTAAATTTCAAAGAAGTTCACTAAAGACAAAATTGGATTATTTTTTATTCATAAAAAATTTAGATTGTTTAATAGGACTAGTAATTTTTTGCTTTTTTAGATTGCTCGTGTTGAGATGAATCAATAATCTAAGTAGAGACAGACAATAAATTGGATTAATAATTTTGCCAAAGTGCCCCTTATGCTCTGTTCGGATAAAAACCGTATGGACCATAGTTTATCTTCTTTTATTCATCAAATGGTTATTTATAGATTTGATTCTTCGAATATTAGAGCATCTCCAACTAATATATCAAAAAGTAGAGACAAAATGTAATTATTTGAGTTAAAAAGTGTATACAGAGAAGAGGTGCACATAGCCACATATCGAGTTTAATAGGGTTGTGTTGGAGCCAGGTTTATATTACATAAAAACAAGACTTGAATTCGAACCCCTTGGATCCTAAAATTCAGAAAAGTTTGATCGAGATTGATCAAATATGCCAAAGCAAAACCCAAATCAACGAGCTTTGATTTGGAAATTCCAGGTTCTCGACAAATCCAACTCATTTTTTTTTATCTTCTACCCATTGGCTCCTCCGTGCACTCATGTAGTCTTGTGCTCATTATTAAAAATAATGATTATTTGTGTTTGGCATTGTTTTCGTTTTTTTGAAAGAGAAAACTAGGTAATTACATTTTACTTATTATTTTGAATATAACACATCATCCATTCAATCTGCTAAAGCTGCCCATTCACCCCCTTGAAGACTACAATCATCAACGCATGCACCATCTCAACAGCTTCAAGAGCTACTTCAGAGCCAACCCCTTCAAGCTAGCTCAAGAAAACCTTATTCCAAACCTTCAGTAAGGAAAAAAATTAAACTGGGCCATTTGCCATTTTTAGTCCCGAGTACCACATGCCTTGGTAGCCGTAGCCCTTCTGGTAAACAGACTCCCTGCAATTGATCGTCAAAAGATTCCAACTCAAAAAATAGAAATCATCCAACCATTCGGAATATGTTTGCGTGGATATACACGTAGGAATATGTTTCCATAGTCCATACATGTGTTTACACACAAATTAGGTATTTTTTTTTATTAAGCCGCCACGTGGCATAAAAAATCACGCAACAGCGAATGAATTTTGCCAAGATGTTGGAAAAAATTAGCTACTTGGCACTTATTTTGCTCAAACTTTATTCGAAGTAAAATGTGCCGAATGATTTTCCTAAAAATTGGATTATTCAGTGAGAATATAGTCCATTTTTATATGAACATGTGAGAGATGTGTAGCTTATTGCTACAAAAGAAATGGCATGGCCCATGATGTATAGGCTGCTAGTACTCCATTTCGGTTAGGTTTGGCCTAAAAAGTTAGATGATTTATTTTTTCATCTTTATTTGATTTTTTTTCGTGTTTTTTAGTTCTTCATCAACTTTTTGTGTATTATTGGTTCGTCTCGGCGAGAGGAATAAAAAAAGTAAAAAACTATGATCTAATCATAATTTTTTTTGAATAAAGACAAAAATAAGCCAAAAAGTCAGTTTTTTTACACTTTTTTCGATCTTATTCAAAAAATTGAAAGTTCTAGTCATAATCTTTTACCTTGTTGGATTCCTATCGCTGAGACAAACCAATAATACTCAAAAAATCGATGCAAAACTAACAAACGCAAAAAAAAAAAAAATCAAATAAAGACAAAATAAAAAGTTAAGTTAGTTTTTTAGGCCAAACCTCACTTACTTTGAAATTGGAGACAGTTATGGACATGTGGCATTCTCAGCATCGGTAAATCTTCTAGTAAGGACTCCCGTAAATAAGAAAAAATGTAATTTTTTCACGTTAAAAATTGGTTTTGGGAAATCTGAACCGTCCAATGTGTTCAAAAGGTGTTTTCAAGGGTCAACGCAAAAAATCTTCAAAAAAAAATACCGGGAAGGGCTTGATCCAAGCAGTTTTTTAAAAAATATACAGGTTTTGCAAAAAACTGCTTGGATCAAGCCCTTCCCGGTATTTATTTTTGAAGATTTCGTTTGTGGACCCTTGAAAACACCTTTTGAACACATTAGACGGTTCAGATCGTCAAAAAAATGCTCGGATCACGGAGTTCCGGAAGCCCGGTGTCTGGCTAGGAAGTGGAACCTCTTAGCATCAATTTTCAACCCATGTTCTCTCTGTCATCTTTGATTCTCACGAGAGAAGGGTATATTTGTGCTTCGGGTATACAAGTCTCACCGAGATAAACTGTAGACATTTACTCCATTTGGTTTTGTTCTAGTCATAAATAATATACTAATGAGCATCACTAGTGGTATAATTAAAATTAGATAATCAAAAGTTGACACATCAGATTTTAATTATCCATATAAGACATTTATAAAGTTAACAATGTGGAGTGCCACAATAGTATTTTTGTGTCTATAATAAAAAAAAGTATCACTCACTCTATTTTTATTCATAAAATGGGTACAACTTTAAATTTGTAGATATACTTTTTATAATGTTAGTACAATTTAAAAAATATTCACAATACCTTTAAAATGAGACCAATCTTGAACATATTTTGGTAAAGATTAAAAATTGATAATTTCAAATTTTTGAGAGAAAGTGCAAAAAAAGAAAAAAAAAAGAGAAGTTTCGAAGTATTTGAAAAATGGAGAGCGAATATTGTTACTTTTGAATTCATTCTACCAAAAAAGACTTATAAAATAGGGTGTGGTCCCCAAAATTTGGTAATTGAGAAAATGTTGTTATATTTGATTATCCAAATGCCAAAATTTGGTTATTGGCTAAAAGGTTGTTAACTTTGATTATGCCAATGTGAGACAATTTTTGGACAAACATTGCTAACTTTGGTTATTTAGATGTTTTAATTATCCCATTGGGGATGCTCTAAGGTATTTTTCCATAAATAATAATAATAATAATAACATACTATTTAATGCTCTATCTGGACTTTTAAAAAGGTATGCAAAGTTTTACTTTGTATCCACAGTCCACTCAATACTGACTTAAGTAAAAAAGATCAACTTTTTGGCACTCTTTTAAGAAAAACTCCACCAGACTCTAGACATTACCAAAGTAAGCAACACACAGCAACAAAGTCTATCATATATGATCAATTCCATTGTTTAGTATTCATGGACAAAACTATATAAACCATCAATCCATTTTCATCATATCTAAAATTTCTTAGCCCAGCATTTTAACGGGGGAAATAAACCAGCATAACTCATTCCCTGCGCCAAGGTAGAATTACAATTAAGCATAACAAGCTGTAAATCATTTTCATTTTACATCACCTTTCCAATCTAAATTTCTGCATGTATATCATTTTCCAATGAAAATTGGCTCGATCAAGATGCTTCATTTAAAGGCTAACCATGCACCAATTCGCCTACTAGTTAACCCAAGTGTAATACATGCCAAACTAAATGGGGAGATAACGTAATTTAATTAATATACAACCATGTCTTTTCATGTATGAAAAATTGAACTAAGTGGGGAGATAACGTAATTTAATTAATATAAATAAAGAAAAAAGAGAATCGATTATGTGGAAATCGAGAGTGGAAAATCATTACTTTTGAAAAATTATTTCTGTGTAGTAAGATTTAATACAGTTGTTTTCTTGATAATTTAGTTGGACATTACAGAGTTTATCCCGAGACAAAGTTCGAGGTGCAGCAGCTTTGTGCACCCGAAAATTTATAAATTTTAAGGGCCTTCATACTTTGGTATCCTAATACAATTGTCTATCGAATAAGAATCCCACCTTTAATTTTCACTTTAGGACCCCGAAAATAAAAAACGGAGACAGTGACAAAATTGTCATTAATTCAATAAATAATCATACTAGTATTTTTTATTTTTCAACTCGAGTTTAGATCCCATGTGACAGGTGAGATGTTTTGTCTACCATGATTTTGTAAGATTGGATGGCCTTGAGAAGCTCATTTGTTCCTATATTCAGGTATGTAATAATTTCGAAAATTTAAGTTTGACTACTGAACGGAGAAGGTTTCCAATACTATGATTATTTGAAGAGCTAACGTCTTTATTGTTTGGGCAGCCCTATACTATAAACAGCGCAAAGGTATATTCTTGAATCAGAGGGCGCAGTCTACGTCTTGCAAGGGTTCTAGCAACATCTGCTTCAATTGTGACAGGATCCTCCACTTCTGCTCTCTTTCTTGCAAGGTCAATTTCACTTTCCCTTGACTACTGTATTTTTCGCTTTGTTTAGTTTCACACCAATGCTACAGACACAATATTCAGACGAATATAACACATAACATTCGACTTCACATGGAGGTGGGATCCACGGGTCGGCCCCACACATGGGTCACACCCTTATATAAGTGTTGTGTTTGGATATTGTGTCAATAACATTTTGGTTAGTGTCATGGGTTCTCTCTCTTTCGCAATGTGCCGGCCAAGCTCCATGTGTCCATGCCCAAGCACTCATCTCGGCCGTTTAAAACATTTTTGGATTGTCCGGATTTGAAAAAGAAAAAGAAGAGAGAGAGAGGAAATAAATTTGGATTGTCCAAAAGTATTTTGAACGGTCAGACTGCGTGCTTGAACACGGACACATGGTGCCCGCCCGGCACCCAAAAATTTTTCTTCACACACGCATTTTCAATTTTGTACATATAGCCATATAGGTTGTTGGGTATGGTAATATCACCCTTCGGCCTTTACTTTTTCCAAATCATGTTTTCAACGGTGCTAACTTTTTTTGCAATAATCATTATTTCAGATATGGTTTTGATTATTTTTTTTTTATAAATTCTTGTACAAAATGGATTAGAAAAATTGTACTCCACATTGAACATGGTTTTCAAATATAATAACAGAAAAGAAAAAGGATTACCATATCTATTGCAACTAAAGTAAAAGATGCAATATGTGTGTACGTTGATCATATGGTGTATCAAGGGTAGGAGTTATCAAGCATCCTATACCAGTTTGACGGATCAAATTTCACCTTCTCTTGTTTTGAGACAGGGGCGGACAAGGTGGGGTGCTAGGGGGTGTTTGGCCCTTGCACTCCCCCCAATTTTCTTCATATTTTTAGTGTACTTTTAGATTTTTGGTAAAATTATTGATGAGTGGTCCCCGCAAATTAAGCGAAAATTGCAATTCTGCGTCCTCTACTGTTTCGAGGGACTTCGGATGGATGGTTCTGATCTTCTGGATGATGGGATTGATGGCGGCCAAATTACCCCAAGCTCCATCATCCTAGAGGACCCCCTACAGTTCATTGGCTCATCATGCTCTAACACCACCATGGGCAGTACTGGATTCCTTTCCTCCGTGGGATTGTGCCCTCCCTCACTAGCAGGAGAGAGCAAGGTTTTAAATCTCAGTATCGGTTGCGGTATCGGTGTATCGGTATCGGGACATATCGGTGATACGTCTCAGGAATCGGTTGTCTCGGCTGTAAATTTTTTGAAATCATTAGCAATATGTAGAAAACTTGATTTTACACTCTTTTTTTCTCTCATTAGCATAATTAGTAATATTTTAACCAATCTTGGCACATATAATTGAACCAAACCACCACAATAAGATTATAATACGAAAATAAGCACACCATAGAGTTCTTACAACACGCAATTAATTGGATATATTTTTCAATTATTATTAATTTGTTATACTTAACAAAAATTAAGTTATATGGTGGTTTTCTTGGTGTTGTAAATTATAATCTCTCATTTTTCTTTTTTTGCTAATTTTTGGTTCACCGATAATTTTTCAAAATATTTGAGCTCGGTTATTTTTTATTTTTTTTGCATATCGGCCGAGACAGATGCCGTATCGGCCGAGACACCGATACGTCTCGGGTATCGGCCGAGACAGGGTGCGATTTTTCCTCACACCGAGATATCGGCTTGTATCCGTATCGAAGGCCCCAAATACCGGTACGTATCGGCCGATACGAGACGTCTCGGCCGATATTTAAATCGATGGGAGAGAGGGTGCTTCTCACAGGTCCCCTCCCTCTTTCTTGAATAAAACCAAGACTATATAATTTCTACACAAAAACGAAAAGGAAAAAAACATAAAATTGGACTGGGCTTCCATAAGCTTTAATTACATAGTACTACTAAAAGAAATGCCATTCCCATTGAGATTATTCGAGCTGCGGTAGATGCGGCGGAGGTTAGGGTTCAAAATTTACTCCAGCAACGGCCGGTGATAGAGGCGCACGATAATGGAGCGCGTGTGATGAACGAGCGCCTGGAGCAAGTGACGCCAAGCATTGGTACACTGAATCAACAGGCGACCGAGTGAGTGGGTGGGCAATTTTCTGCTCTCGATCTGTACCGATAATGATGTCCTCCTAAAGACAGCTGTCGAACAATCAAGAGTGACAGGTGTCCCCCGAAACCCTTCTTTGAGTATTGATCAAGTAACTGCTATATCGAATATGATGTATGCTAATGGGTCGGGTCTGGTGCTTGTGCCCAATTTATCACCCATTGATAATAGCCCGGACCCGGTTCATAAACTTAATTCGGATAATCCGGAAATGGAGTCCGAGCCTCATTATTACGTTACGGAGCCTCCAGATAGCCCAAGAATCCCATCCTCAATACAATCAAATAGCCCAGATAGCCCAAGACCCTCTCTCTCAATCCAGCCCAATACCTCTGTTACAATTGGCCCATCTCACACCTTACTGTTGGCCCGTGATTCTTCCTTCAGTCCCAAAGATCCAGCCCACCTTAACCCTCCATTGAACGTTACAGAAAAATTAGACCCAACTTCCTCTTTAAGCCCATCAAAAACTAAACAAGCCCTTCCTATTACCCCTCTTGTCTCCACCTCCGAGACCCAGATTTTACTCCCACTTAAATCGTCTTCTTCGCAAACCTCTGATATCTCGCTTGCCACTGTTTTTAATTCCCTCTCTTTAAAAAGGGAATATGAGGATGAGTCTTTATCTCATAATCGATCAAAAATTCTGCGTATTTGCTCCCCAATCCAGAGTATTGAGAATCGGATTTTTTGCCGATATATACCAAAAAATAAAACAATTTAGCAAAATATATCATTTCTGAAACTATTTTTAAAAATATGTCATGCCACATGTGACAAATGTGGCATCCTACGAGGCATACGAACCCCATCTTCGACGTGGCAGATCTGTCCACCTAAGCATATGCTGTATTTGGAAACTGCGGCATTCAACCCTATGTGGCATATGCGGCATTTTACCCACAACTATACATTTGCTTCCTTGCATTCATACAACTGACCCCTTTTACCAAGGAGCCCATTATTTGTAACGATGGTCGCGAAGGGTTATTCAAGTCACCGTATCTCATGCTCCGGCAATCGAAAATAGGCACCGTCTGTGGCCTTGTGTGCCCCATATGACAGGCTACATATCTTTGCAAGGCAGCTTGGATTTTCGATTCTCGGACCGGGAAAAAGCTTCGTCACCATGCGTAATTCTTAACGATGGTCGCGAAGGGTTATTCAAGTCACCGTATCTCGTGCTCCGGGAATTGAAAATGGGTACCGTCTAAGGCCTTGCGTACCCCATATGACAGGCTACACATCTTTGGTCTTGGATTTTGGATTCCTGTCCCGAGATTTGCGCTCCCTTGAAAAAGCTTCGTTACCATCCTTATTCGTCCAATAACTATTGAAATAGTTATGATGGATCAATTGTCCGAACTAGAGCTTCCGTTATAATAAATTATTTGTAACAAAAAATTAAATTAGGAAATTTAATGACATACTTGTCAATATATCCAACACATGTCTTTTCTTTTTGTCTTTTTTTTTTTATTTGGGTGAATTTTAATTAATGTTTATTTTCATGAAGTGCTACAACAAAAGCCATCAGAAATAGTTCAAGTAATTTGTAAATGTTCGTATCATTTCCTTTCCGTATACATGTGCTGTTTACTTTTCTATTATTATGCTCAGGGTTATCACATTTCATATATGCGTAATTCGAATGGAAAAAAAAAAAAAAAAAACCAATTCACATTGTAATTAGCGTTATGATTTTCTATAATTGTTTCTTAACTCTTGTGCAAAAAATTCGGCCCATTTGTAGATTCTTTTTTTTAGTACATCACTGTAGGTTGCAAATACAAAAAGGAAGTTTTAGAAGTTACCTTAATTGTTAATTTATCATTTAACGTTAACTGAGATTTGTCAACCAAGGGGTTGGAGGGAGTTGGGAGTTTACTCCCACCTAAGGTCTTAGCTTCGATGCTCCTTACCTTCAAACTCTTGGAGCTACTGGGATTATGCACGGTCGTTACCTCCAGGGCTATGAAATTAATCGAGATACTCGCGAGTTGGCCGTATATCCGACTATAAATAAAAAATAAACTGAGATTTGTTCACAAAATTTGATAACAAAATGTTTTCCAATCTTTCGCAAAGTCAAAGAGGAGTAGGTACTGTGATTAAAAAAATAGATACTGTGATTACAAACTCAGCCACTTATATGAGAAGTTCACATTTGTGTAGCACCAAAAACTCAGTTTGGGTCAGTTTGGGTTAGTATGGGATTTGTGGGTAAAATGCCGCATATGCCACATGCGGCATGGGGTTGAATGCCGCAGTTTCCAAATGCGGCATATGCTTAGGTGGACAGATCTGCCACGTTGAAGACGAGGTTCGTGTGCCACGTAGGATGCCGCATTTGCCACGTGCGGCATGGAATATTTTTAAAAATAGTTTCAGAAATGGTATATTTTGCTGAATTGTTTCATTTTTTGGCATATATCGGCAAATCTCCCTTATTGAATCCCCTGCTCTTAATTTTAGTCGCCCCTCCGGCAAGCAGAGGAGGGTCTCCTCTCGCGTTAGAGCTCCTTCCAAAAAGGGTGTTTCCGTTTCGTTTGCGGCTCAGGATTTCAATGAGGATGGTTTGCGTGAGATTCCTGTTGGCAAATGGTCTGGTATAGCAGGCGAGTCGATTAGTATTCACTCAGTTTTTTTTTTTTCCCGGTATTCACTCAGTTGGTCTGGAGCATATGGTTACTGAAAATGTTGGGTTGGATTGTATGGTGTTCGGTGAATTCAGGCGTCTGGCTAGCCCTAAACAGCCACAATCACCATGATGATCCTAACCTGGAATTGCCAAGGAATTGGGCGTACTTGACAAGCCAGGCTTTAGGTGATCTAGTCCATAAAAATCGCCCCTCCATTGTCTTCCTAATGGAGTCCAAGAATAATAAGGTCAAGTTGGAGACCATCCGCTGCAAGTTAGGTTTTGATGGTAGCTGTTATGTGGATCCGGAAGGTTTATCGGGTGGTCTGGCATTATGGTGAAATAAAGAAGTGGGGCTGGATGTGGAAATGTCCAGTAAGAACTACATGCATGCTATTGTTATAGATAATTCGAAACAACAAGTTTGGGTAGCGACTTTTGTGTACGGGTGCCCTTCTAAGGTGGGCAGAGAGTTGGTGTGAGAGGATATTAGGAGGATTGCGCGCTCTGAATTCTTGCCGTGCGTTTGCATGGGGGATTTTAACCAAGTTCTTAGTGGAAATGATAAAGTTGGAGGGCACTATCCTAGTCAGAGATCGATTTCATCTTTCCACTAGCTAATTAGTGATTGTGGGTTAGTTGATTTGGAGTTCAAAGGGCCTAAATTCACTTGGAGGAATAATAGGTGTGGGGAAAATTTCATTATGAAGAGGATTGATATGGTGTTTGAAAATTCTAAATGGAGGGAGCTTCATGACAAAGCGTTGGTATTCGTTGAACCTGTTATTGGTTCAGATCACAATCATCTGCTTCTAAATACGGAAGTCCCATTGGGTAAGGTGGGAAAACCTTTCAGGTTTGAATCTTTCTGGGTTACTGATGATGGGTGCAAAGATGTGATTGTGGAAGCATGGAACCAGCAGCAGGAAGGGTCATTAATGTTCTCTGTTTGCAAGAAACTTAAGGGGTGTAAAGAGAGGTTAAAGGCTTGGAGTAAATGGACTTTTAGAGATCTCCGTATCAGGATTGACTTGGCTAAGGAACAGTTGATTGATATTCAACATCAGCTAGAGAGGGGATTTAATTCTGACTTGGTGATGGAGGAAAGAAGGCTACAACGAGTTCTTGTGGCAGAAGGATGCTATGTACTGGCACCAACGATCAAGGATTAAGTGGCTCCAACTGGGGGATACTAATTCTCGTTTCTTTCATCTCTCAACGATTCAAAGACGTCAAAGGAACCAAATTGTCAGGCTTAAAGATAATGATGGTGTGTGGAAGGATAATCCCAAGGAAGTGGCTAGTATTGTCTCTCATTATTTTCGGGAATTATACAAAGAACCTCCATTGAGGGATTTTGAAGACCTAATTGGCCTCATTGATCCATCAATTTCAGCCGACTGTAATGCGAGTTTGGTGAAAAACACTACAAGGGAAGAAGTGCAAACAACAGTGTTTCAGATGGGGGCTCTAAAGGCACCAGGTTCTGACGGTTTTCCAGGTTTGTTTTATCAGAGCTATTGGGATATAGTGGGGGAGGACGTTTTTAGAGTCGTGCATAATTTTTTTCAGGATGGAGTTCTCCTAAAAGAAGTTAATTAGACTAGTATTGTCCTAATTCAAAAGGTTCCCAATCCTGAGTCGATGAGCTAGCTTCGTCCCATCAGCTTGTGCCGTTTTGTCTATAAGATTATTTCTAAAATTTTGGCAAATAGACTCCAACCTTTCATGGATAGCATCATATCCGAACAACAATCTGCTTTTATTCTAGGGAGGCAAATTCAAGATAACATTTTGGTGGCTCATGAGGTTTTCCATTTCCTGAAACACAAGAAGGTGGGTCCCAAGATGTCTGTAGCAATCAAACTCGACCTCAATAACTCTTACGACCATGTGTGTTGGGATTTCTTGCTGAAGGTCATGGAGAAAATGGGGTTTGATGCGAGGTGGATTTTGTGGGTAAAGCAGTGTGTGTGCTCTGTTAAGTATTCCATTATGGTTAACGGAGGTCAAATTGGTGGTGTGACCCCCGGTAGAAGACTGCGTCAAGGTGACCCACTGTCCCCATATCTCTTTTTGTTGGTTGCCCAAGGCAGTCTTGAACAATTCGATTGGAGGGATTAAAATGAGGAAGCGGTGCCCAGTGTTATCACATCTTCTCTTTGTGGATGATTCTTTGGTGTTTTTGGAAGCAGTGCCTAAGTATTGTGTTAATTTCATGGACCTCATAGGGAGTTTTATTGAGGCCTCTGGACTTTCCCTTAATGTTCATAAATCTAGGGGTGCTCACGGTCCGGATCGGTCCGGATTGGCATGAATCCAATCTTAATCAGCGAGTCACGGTTTTTTGAAAATACAATCCGTGTCCGATCCAAAAGTATCACAGTTCGGTTCCAATCCGAACCACGAGTCATGGATCGGTTCCGGATTAATCCGCGGATTTTCAACTTATTCGGAAAAAACAACAAACAAAGGCAGTAAGGCACTAGCAAGTAGCAAATGCACTAAATAGAAAGTTCAAAGTTGGAAATCCCAATAAAAAACAACAAAGGCAGTAAGGCAGATAGTTATATAACTGAACAAACAAAGACACAAACTTATATTACCACAAAGGATAACAGATAGTTACTTCCGGTTCACTCACAAAGACAATAGCAGATAGTTACTTCCAATTCACTCACAACCAGAGAGTACATATAGTAGCACTTATAATACTTTACCCCCCTTAGATTTTATAGAGATAACAATATTCGCACCATAACTCCTACAATAGTACAACCAAACCGTAAGTCTGCTAAATTAACTAAAAGTGATAAAAATTATATATAATAAAACTCTCACGGTCCGGATCGGTTAATCCACGGTTTCAAAATCAAAATCCATGTCCGATCCAAAACTCACGGTTTTTTATTTTTTGAATCCGTGTCCAGACCATTAATCCACGGTTAAAAACTTAAAATCCAAAAGGTACGGATTGGTTCGGTCCGGACCGGATTCACGGTTCACCGGCTTTTTTTAGCAGCCCTACATAAATCTAGTCTTTGCTTCTCGGCTAACACAGGGGAGGGTATCAAAGAAGAAATCAAGAGAATTTTTGGGATGGAGGAAATGGGTGACTCTGCTCAGTACTTGGGGCTGCCTGCCTTTTGGGGAAGATAATAAAAGGGAGGCTCTGGGATTCCTAAGAGATAGGATTATGCGTAAAACGCAAAGATGGGGCAACCTTCACTTGAATCAGGCAAGTAAAGAGGTTCTTATCAAATCAGTCTTGCAAGCTATCCCTTTTATACACTTTGATGTGCTTTAAATTTCCCCAATCTATTTGCAAGTGTTTGAATTCGGTGGTTAGTAATTTTTGGTGGGTAAGCTCTGACAAAGGAAAGAAGATGCATTGGGGTGCTTGGTATAAATTGACAGAACCAAAATCCATGGTGGTTTGGGGTTTAAAGATTTTGAGGCTTTCAACGGGGCCAAAGGCTTCGTGGTCGTGGTTCATGTAAGTTCCTTATTTGTGATTGGCTAATTCCGTGACGTTTCCATGTAATTGAAATCCTATGCATATGGTAGTTAGTTGATTGATTGGTGTGAAGTCAAAGATCAGAAAGCATTAAGGGAAGATTGAGAAGATTAAAAAAATTGTGAAGATTTTACTCAGAAAGAATTATGGACTTATTGTGTTTGGGAAAAGCAAGAATCTTGGGGGAAAGGAAATTAAGAATAAGGAAACAATGTAATTGGAGATGATCATTTTGTTTAAGGAAACAAAATATTTGGAGATGTGTAATTCGCCCAATCAAGAAGCAACAGGTTCGCTCGAGCAAGTAGTTGAGCGTCAGCAATTGGATTGGTTCTGCTCGAGCAAGTTAGTTGAGCAACAGTGGCGTTTTATTTCCTTTGTCTATAAATACATCCTCATTAGGGTTCGAAAAAAAAAAAACTCTACCAGCCACAACGTGAATAGAGAGAGAAAAGTTCGTGAGAGCAAGAAAAAACACTTGTGGATTATTTTCTTGAGAGATTGGATGAAGTATTGGAGCTATACACTCGCATAATCTCTCTCAAGTTGGTTTGTTCATCATCTACATCACTTGGAGTTCTTTGATGGAGTTCAAAGGCGTTTGGAAATTGGTCTAAAGGAGGAGTCCTGCGTAGATCAAGGATTTGAGGAGTCGAATCCGAAGGAGCATCTGTTAGAGCGGTTCATGAGGAGTCAGCAAAGAAGTTCTTAGCCAATAATGAAGGAGTTCATAGCGTGGTTGTAAGAAACTTTGTTTCCGCGTTTTGCGTATAGTGCTCTCTTCTCTCCCGTGGTTTTTTCCCCGCCTTGGGGTTTTTCCACGTATATCTGTGTGTTATGCTTGCTGTTTATTTCTTGCGTTTATTATATTGCATAATCACATAGATTAGGGTTTAATTAAATTAATCGATTTAATTAATTTATTCACCATAATAGTAAATCAAAAGGCGATCCGATTTCGGGTCTTACAAGTGGTATCAGAGCGGGTCGCTCATATTGATTTTGTGAATTTTTTTCACGAGCGGGTCCTTATTGCTTTTTGATTTACTGTTATGGAGATGAATAATTCCACTCCTCGTCCACCCATGCTTAATGGTGATAATTTTGACTATTGGAAAGCTAGAATGAGAGCTTTCTTAAAAGCTATTGATGGTGAAGTTTGGAATACTTGTCTCACGGGTTACACTGTACCCATGGTAACGGTTGAGGAGAAACAAGTTCCTAAATCTCTGTCTTCATATACTGTCACCGAAAGAACTGCTCGTTCTGCTAATGATAGAGCAATTAATGCTATATTTGCTGCTGTTGATCTTAATGAATTTTACTGTATTTGTTTGTGAAATTGCTAAAGAGGCTTGGGATATTTTGGTTACTACTCATGAGGGTACTGACACTGTTAAGCAATCAAAACTTCAAAGGGTTACTACAGATTTTGAGTTGATTAGGATGGAGGAAGATGAATGCTTTAATGAGTTTTATGCTAGGCTTAACACCAATGTTAACACGAGTTTTACCTTAGGTGAACCTATGTCTGATTTTAAAGTTGTTAAAAAGATTTTAAGATCCTTGCCTAAACATTTTCGAACTAAAGTCACCATGCTTCAGGGTAAGAAAAAACTTCCTAACATGTTTGTTGAAGAAATTGTCGGACTACTTCAAACTTATGAAGCAGACATATTGCAGTATGACTTAGTGAAACAAAAAACTAAAACTTTAGTTAATCCAATTGTTTTTAAAAGTAATCACGTTTATGATTCTGATTCTGATGACAAGATTGTTGAGTATGATACTGAAGCTATGGCTCTTTTTACAAAAAAATTTCAAAAGGCTTTTAAAAAGGGAAGTTTTGCAAAAAGATTTTCTGGTAAAGAGTCAAAAGATAAAGATCGTGGAAAATATAAATCTGAATCTTTTAAAGATAAAGAGAGAAAGACGGGAAAAAGTCAATTTTTGGGTCCTCGATGTTATAAATGTCAAGGCTATGGTCATATTGCTTTAGATTGTGGAAACAAAAAGAACAAAAAGGTCTTGAATGTTAAGACTTGGGATGATGATAGTGACTCAAATAGTTTGGATGATCCCAAAGAGGATAGTAGTAGCGATGATGGGAATGTAGTTGCTTTTGTTGCCTCTCTTGAGTCTGAATTTTCTAACTCTGAAGATGATAGTGAGGAAGAGGAGGCGGATGAGAACTTTGATAGTGAGACTTTGAAAGATAACTATAACAAGCTTTATTTAGAGAGTCTAAAAATCTCTCGCGCTAATGTTAAGCTTGTCAGTAAAGTTAAGTCTAGTGAGGAAAATGTTGCTAATATCACACAAGAATTGGGGAAGGTTCAAATCAAGGTAAGTGAGTTGGAAGTTTCTTTGAAATCTAGTAATGATAAATGTGATGTCTTGAAAAAGAAAATTTTAGATGTTCAAGAGAAAGAAAACAATCTTGTTGAAGTAAACAAATCTTTAGAAGTTCAAATCAACAAGTTGAATTCTGAACTTAAAGAGGCTAACATTACTATTAAGCGTTGGAATGCAGGTTCAAAATCATTGGATGATATTCTCGAAGCTCAAAGAATGGTCGGAGATAGAGCTGGTCTTGGCTTTACAAATCCTTCTACTGCAAGTGATGAAAACAAACATAACGGTAAAGCTCATGAGGTAGAGTTTAATGTTCTTTCATTACAAAAACATGTTTGTAGTATTTCCAGTAATGTTAAGAAAGGCAAGTCCATGAATGGGGGCAATTTTACACCAGTTTGTCATTTTTGTGGAGTCCATGGGCACATTAGACCTAATTGTTTTCAACTTCATGGTTATCCTTATGCTTCTTTGAAAAACAAATATGGAAATCATAGGCTAAATTGGTCAGGTATAAATCGAAAGCCAAGTTTTAGGAACACCAAACAAGACTTTCATAAGAGCATGGTGCCTAAGAAAATTGAACTTGCTATGTCAAAAATCAGATTTATTTGGGTTAAGAAAAGTGACCTTAGAAATTCTGTTAGGGTCAATTCCATTGGGTGACTTCGTACCTTTGTTCTTTTGTAGCACAACTTAAGTTTTTTCTTGCGTTTTCATTTTTTTAATTTTGTGCCTCATCTATTTTGTTTTGTTTTTTTTAAAAAAAAATCATTAAACAAAATTAAAGGAAAAAATAATGTGTTTTTTGGGTTAGTTGAAATATTTGAACTTTTATTTATGGATGGCATAATGAGTTTCATGTTTATTATAAATACGTCCATTATTGCAAGATATGATGGTCTATCTTTGTTTCTACTTCATGATCAATTATAGAGGGATGCTATTTTGTCATGATAGTCAATCATCGTGCCACTCACGTACATCAAAGTCTGTTAAATGGCTCCTTAAGTCTGAGTTGGAATCTCATGAAAATATCAGAATATCTTGTTTCTTGCCCTTGCGAGATTGACCTAAGACTAGAATTCCTCTTGTGATGTTGGAATCCATCCACCACCATCTATTTAATATTTTCATCTCTCCCTCCATATTGTTGAGTGATTGACTTGAGGAAAGGGCTACCTTTAGGTGAAAGCCGCCGATGATAGTGCAAAATACAATAGAAAAAGCCATTCCCATCGGTGAGGTTATTTAAAAAAATGAGTGTCTATGGAAAAGGGGGCAATACGATATAAGGTGGAATTAGTATTGGACCACTTGCTTAGTAACCGGTTGCATTCGGCTCTATCCAGTCTGGACGGTCGCGTCAAACGGCAAGTGGGGTAAAAGAGAATACATTGTTTAAAAAATTACTGGTTGAGGGGGAGAATCCGCCATGCACTTATTCAACAAAAAATCTCGAAGGACCTAGGATGGTTTGACTTCTTAACGGGACAATTGCTTGATCTGTTAATTTTCATGAGATTTTCGAGTCATTTTTTAGTTGAGCCATTTCGTTCTAAGAATGTTGCACACACTCACTTTTTGGTCGTTGATCTCTATCTATGTCTTATTGCATTCCCACATATTGGCAATGAAGTCTTAACATTGATCGGTCCCGAATTTTTGTAAGCATGACCATATTTGTTAATTTGCATGACATGATATTATCTATCCATGAAATTTGAGGTTCGGGTTGTGTTTCTTTTGTTTTCTTGATGTTGGAGATGATATTTTTTAAAACCTTATCTTTTGCTCTTATTTGAGAAGTCTTTACCATTAGAAGATTATGAGGCCTTAAAAATGTTGCTTGAGCCAGCTTAGCGCGATCAACCATTTTATAAAACATGATTTGGGTTCTTCTTATTCCTCGCTGATATCTAAGTTTCCTATTCCTATATTTTTATATTCTTTGTCAATTCGTGACAAAAAAGGGGGAGAAATGTAATGCTTAATTTATTTTTTTTATGCTAATTCTTAATTCATTCCACAGTTTTGGTTTTTGGTCATCTGGTGTGTAGGTTTGGGGCTATATGATTTCATGGTTCACTTGGTAGGATTTTCAATTGTTAGTTGATATAGTTTTGTCCCGGAATTGCCAAAGGGGGAGATTGTAAGTTCCTTATTTGTGATGGGCTAATTCCGTGACGTTTCCATGTAATTGAAATCCTATGCATATGGTAGTTAGTTGATTGATTGGTGTGAAGTCAAAGATCAGAAAGCATTATGGGAAGATTGAGAAGATTAAAAAGATTGTGAAGATTTTACTCAGAAAGAATTATGGACTTATCGTGTTTGGGAAAAGCAAGAATCTTGGGGGAAAGGAAATTAAGAATAAGGAAACAATGTAATTGGAGATGATCATTTTGTTTAAGGAAACAAAATATTTGGAGATGTGTAATTCGCCCAATCAAGAAGCAACAGGTTCGCTCGAGCGAGTAGTTGAGCGTCAGCAATTGGATTGGTTCTGCTCGAGCAAGTTAGTCGAGCAACAGTGGCGTTTTATTTCCTTTGTCTATAAATACAACCTCATTTGGGTTCGAAAAAAAAAAAAAACTCTTAACAGCCACAACGTGAATAGAGAGAGAAAAGTTCGTGAGAGCAAGAAAAAACACTTGTGGATTATTTTCTTGAGAGATTGGATGAAGTATTGGAGCTATACACTCGCATAATCTCTCTCAAGTTGGTTTGTTCATCATCAACATCACTTGGAGTTCTTTGATGGAGTTCAAAGGCGTTTGGAGATTGGTCTAAAGGAGGAGTCCTGCGTAGATCAAGGATTTGAGGAGTCGAATCCGAAAGAGCATCTATTAGAGCGGTTCATGAGGAGTCAGCAAAGAAGTTCTTAGCCAATAATGAAGGAGTTCATAGCGTGGTTGTAAGAAACTTTGTTTCCGCGTTTTGCGTATAGTGCTCTCTTCTCTCCCGTGGTTTTTTACCCGCCTTGGGGTTTTTCCACGTATATCTGTGTGTTATGCTTGCTGTTTATTTCTTGCGTTTATTATATTGCATAATCACATAGATTAGGGTTTAATTAAATTAATCGATTTAATTAATTTATTCACCGTAATGGTAAATCAAAAGGCGATCCAATTTCGGGTCTTACAGTTCAGCCTATTAGAAGGAAGAAATTTGATCCAGGAAGGGTCTCAGTGGAATGTGGGTAACGGTGAACTTATTCAATTTTGAGCTGACAAGTGGGTTCCCGGAATCAAAGGTGGAAAGGTGTCTCCTCTCCCTAACAATCATTGTGGAGATATGTCGGTGGCTTGTTTTATTAATCCTAATACAAGAAGTTGGGATGAATAGAAGCTTAAGCAGTGCATTCCAGATGAGCAGGTCCGAGAGGTTTGTAAAATCCCAATTTCCATGTCTGATGTGAAGGATAAAATTATATGGAGGGCTACAAATTCTGGTGGATATACGGTGAAGTCAGGGTATGTGCTTCAGAAGGCCATTACAACCAAGGTAAAGTCTTCAAAACCTTCTTGTTCTTATGCCCCGTCTAGTCTTATGTGGAAAAGATTCTGGTGTGTTCCTACTTTACCGAAGATTCACATGTTTATGTGGAAAGTATTACGGAACTGGGTTGCTTGTCGAGCTAATCTGGTAAAGAGGAAGTGTCGGTCAAATTCTACTTGCCCAATATGTGAATCAGCTAGCGAAACTATGGAGCATCTCCTCTTTCACTGCCCTTGGAGCAGGGCGGTTTGGTTTGGTAGCAACAAATCTTACTGGGTTTTCCAAAAGGAAGTGGCAGCAGTTGATAAGTGGTTGGAGGATTTGCTTTGTGGGGACCTAGCAAAGGAAACAAGGAGAGAGGATGTGGGAGAAATTTTTCAGTTTTGCTGGGCTATTTGGAAGGCCAGAAACAATTTCATCTTCAATAATAGACTCCCTACGCCGGAGGAGATAATTGAGCAAGCTTCTTTGGCAATTAGGGATTATCTTTCAGCGGTATGTGTTGGAGTTAGTAATGCTCCATCGAAGCCGGTTGGGGTGCTAAAGTGGGAACCTCCACCCCCTTCTTGGGTCAAAATTAATACTGATGGAGCATTCAAATCCTCCCATAGCTTGGCTGCCTTCGGCATTATTGCTAGGGATAGTGGTGGATCAGCTCAATGGTGGCGGTGTAGTAAATTGATGGTTGAAGCGCTCTCAATAGAACCTTGGGCCCTTCGTATCGCATGTGCTTTGGCGGAGGAGAGAAATTTGGATGGGGTTATCTTCGAAACTGATTGCAAAGATCTGATCAGTTATGTTGAAGATTACAAAGGTGTAGAAATTCATGATTCCACAAGATCTTTATGAAAATCAGAAGATGAATATGCAGAACTGTAAAAATGAACAAGAAGAGAGTAAAAACTATCAATGGTGATCTCTTATTTTCTTTCTCGATGCTTCCCCAATGAGCCAAAGAGGCTTATATACATGGTTACAACTCAGACTTAACAGAGCTACAACAGACGTCAAGACTCTTAACCGAAACCTTCCAAAATTAGAACACAGACTTAACGGGGATACAAACGGAGATACAACTGAACAATCTAACAGAAACTGAACTGAAAACTACCAAAACAAGACCCAAAATATCTCTTTAATGACCTCCTTTAACAGCCCCTCTCAAACTTAGGGGGGTGTCAATCACCCTAAGTTTGGCCTTCAAAAACAGAAATCTATCCACAGATAAGGCTTTGGTAAAAATATCAGCTGTCTGTCCCAAGGTTCCAATATGTTTAACAGAAAGCAACTTGTTCTGAACCTTTTCCCGTATAAAGTGGTAATCGACTTCAACATGCTTAGTACGAGCATGGAAAACAGGATTAAAAGCCAACGCAATGGCGGATTGATTGTCACACCAGATTGTGTATGGTAAAGAGGAGTGAATATTCAAATCACTAAGTAATTGATGCAGCCATGTAACATCAGCTGCAGTTTGAGCAAGAGCTCTGTATTCAGCTTCTGTGGAGGAACGTGAGACAGTGGGCTGTTTCTTTGCACACCAGGATACAAGATTGAAACCCAGATACACACAAAAACCTATTGTTGATCTCCTATCAGTTTGATCACCTGCCCAGTCAGCGTCTGTGTATGCTGATAAAGTGAGAGGACCAGGAACAAAAGATAGTCCTTGATGTAAAGTGCCTTTGAGATACCTAAGAATCCTTTTGACAGCAACAAAATGACTGTGCCTAGGATCATGCATGTGCTGACATGCAAGATTAACTGCATAAGCTAGCTCTGGTCTTGTTAAAGTGAGGTATTGAAGAGAACCAACAATGGTTCTATACCAATGAGGATCTGGCATAGGAAGATCAGGTGTAATACTTGAAGGTTTGACTGATGAAGGTGTTGGACTGGGTGTGCAATCAGTCATACCAGCTTTGATCAATAAGTCTTGAGCATACTTGGTTTGACATAATAAAAGAGAGTGATCATGATGAAACACTTCAATGCCAAGAAAATAACTAAGTCTACCCAGGTCTTTCATGACAAATCTCTTACTCAAAACAGAAATCAGATCTTCAACATATGCACTATCAGCCCCAGTAATGATTATGTCGTCAACATAGACAAGTATCAAAGTAAGACTATGCTCAGAAGAAGAGATAAACAAAGAAGGGTCTGCCTTGCTAGAATGAAACCCTTGAGTAAGAAGAAAATTGGAGAACATGGAAAACCATGCTCTTGGGGCTTGTCTGAGTCCATACAGTGCTTTATTGAGTTTGCACACATGATTAGGATACGAAGAGTGCTTATAACCAAGAGGTTGTCTCATGTAGACCTCTTCATCAATTATACCATGTAGAAATGCATTGGACACATCAAGTTGCTTAATAGGCCAGTGATTATTGACGGCAAGAGTAAGGACTACCCTTAGAGTAGGTTGCTTGATAACTGGACTGAAGGTTTCAGAAAAATCAACACCCTCATATTGCTGATTACCATTTGCTACAAGTCTAGCCTTATACCTAGCTACACTGCCATCAGAATTTCTTTTGATCTTGTATATCCATTGACATCCAATGATATTAGCAGTAGAAGGTGGAGAAACCAATGTCCAGGTCTGTTGATTAATAAGTGCAGCATATTCCTCACTCATTGCTTGTTTCCACACATCATGCTTGACAGCCTCAAAAAAGTAAACAGGTTCCACCTCAATAGAGGAAGTGGAGGAAGTCACAACAGTCAAGCTAAACTGAGGTTTAGGTTTAGTAATGCCACTTTTAGATCTAGTTACCATCTTATGAACATTGTGTGAGAGGTTAGAAAGAGAGGAAGATGGTATATTGGAAGATGGTGAAACCTCTAATGCTGGTACAGTAGATGTTGTGACAGGAGAATTAGAAATAACAGGTGCAGCTAGAATTTGAGAAGTAGAAGAATTTAAAATTGCAGTTGTAGGAATGGAAGAAATTATAGGTGCAACAGAAGATGTATGAGAAGAAGAAGAAGAAGATGTAGAGTTACCTAGAGTAGAATCAGAACAAGGAACAGACACAAAAATGGAAATATCACTAAAATCTGTAAGTGGAACAGAGAAATGAATAGGTGAAGAGGCAGAATTATCAGAGGAAGAGAAAGAAATAAGTGAAGTATAAGGAAAATCAGACTCCAGAAATCTAACATGTCTGGAAATATAAACCTTGGATGCAACAGGATCAAAACATTTGTAACCCTTGGTGGCAGGACAATAGCCAAGAAAAACACAGTGAGAAGATTTAGGCTCCAATTTGTGTTGAGCATAAGGTTTTAACCATGGAAAACAACTACAACCAAAGGGCTTAAGGGCAGAATAATCAGGTGACACACCAAACAAGAGACTGTAAGGAATTTGGAAATTTAAAGTTGTGTGAGGTAATCGATTGGCTAAATAAACAGCTGTAGTGAGAGCCTCAAGCCAAAAGGTAGTAGGTAAAGAAGATTGTAACAAAAGAGCAATAGTGGTTTCAATGAGATGTCGATGTTTTCGTTCAACCACTCCATTTTGTTCAGGAGTGTACGGACAAGTGGTTTGATGAACTACACCATGATTAAGAAATAGTTCAAGAAGAAAGTGATTCACGAATTCCCCACCATTATCACTCCTAACTTTTTGCACAGATTTATGAAATTGAGTCAACACATAGGATTTAAACTGAGCAATCGTGTGTTTCACTTCAGATTTATAGTGAAGTGGAAATAACCAGGTGTATCTTGTGAAATCATCAATTACAAGTAAGTAATACCTAAACCCTTTGTGAGAAGGGATAGGTGAAGGCCCCCACACATCCATGTGGACCAATTCAAACGGGGAAGTCGAATGAGAGACAGACAAAGGAAAAGATAATTTGTGACTCTTAGCTTTCAGACATGCTATGCAATGTTCAGCACTAGAAGAAGAAACTGGTAAATGAAACTGTTTTATTAATGACTGAAACAAAGAAGTGCTTGGATGACCAAGCTTATTGTGCCAAAGAACAGATGAGTCAGAAGTGATTACTAAAGCTGTGAGAGAAGAACCAGCACAGTCTTTAGAGGAGTTCAGAAGAGGATAAAGGCCCTTGCTGCAAGGTCCCTTGTACAAGATTTGATGAGAAGTCTTGTCCTGAATGACAAGACCATGAGAATCAAAGATAAGAACACAATTGTTATCCTTGGAAAATTGTTGAACTGAAATGAGATTATGTGTAATTGCAGGAGTGTGTAAGATGTGTGATAATCTAAAAGAGGCATTAGGTGTAGGTAATAAACCTGATCCAGTATGAGTAACTTGAAGTTGTGAACCATTCCCCACTTGAACACCTCCATGCATTTGAATAGGCTGTGGTTGAGATATGTGTTGCAGATTGTTGGTGATGTGGGAGGTAGCACCACTGTCAAAATACCAAGGACTGCCTTGATTTTGATTTGCTAGAATGTTCGAATGAACTACTGCAGTATTTCCCAGGCTTTGATACTCAGAATTCATAACAGGAAAACCATTACCCCCATACAGATTGGATGAAGAGCCAAACACACCCGCTGTGGAATTCAGATTTTCATTAAACCCTGTGAAATGAGCTTGAGCAAAACCCTGATTACCAGACTGTCCAAAACCAGACTGAGGTGCCTGAAAATTTCTGCCTTGAGGATTAACAAATGGTAGTCCTGAATTTGGTGCACCAATTCCTTGTGGAGGATATAAACCAGGTTGCACAGTATTAGTAGAATAACTTCTCCACTGAGATGGAGAAACAGAAGATGGATTCTGAGAAAAAGGAGGAAAATAAGATGGATTCCACTGATGAAACTGATTTCCTGATGGATTCCACTGATGAAACTGATTCCCTGATGGATTCCACTGATTGGACTGATTTCCTGAGGGATACCACTGATTTGACTGATTTCCTGAAGGATACCACTGATTTCCTGAAGGACATGTTGCACCTAATGGTCCACCAGAAGTAGCTTGACCACGATAGTAACAATATTGAGGTGCATGGTTTGTTTTACCACAGAAAACACAAGGTTCTCTTGGGAATCTTGATCCTCTACCTCTGCCTCTATTAGTGTTCTGATAAGATGGTTGGAAATATTGCTGCTGTTGAATAGAAGTTTGAGACATTTGCTGTTGTGGTTGTTGAACAAAAGGTATTGAAACACCTGAGTTTTGTGTGTTAGGACCAGTAAAGACAGAGGATTGTCCAGAGGTTTTTGTTGAATTATGAGTTGTAACTAAGACAGATGCAGGATCAATAGAACTTGAGGTATCTTGTGAGAGTTGGAGATCTTCTCCACTCAACATTGTAACTAACTCCTCAAAAGTGAGTGCAGTGTCACCTCTGGTCCTTATACCAGTTTTAAATCCATTATAGACTGGTGGTAGACCATGTAGAGTATGGAAAATCAGATCTTCATCAGATAATGGACCACCAGACGCAGCTAACTTCTGAGCGTAAGTTTTTATGGTATCTATGTAGGCTTCCATGGTTGAAGACTTGGTTAGGCTATACAGTTTGCACCTTAATTCATGGATATGTGTTCGTGACATGGAATTGTACCTATTGTTCAGTGAAAACCAAACTTCTGAACTATGTTGTAACCCTAATACATAGGGCAAAGTATTCTGAGATAAAGATGCAGTCAAGCATGCTAATAATTGGGAATCTATAAGCTTCCATAGAGTGAAGTCAGGATTGGTTACCATTTCGCCTGTCGCACTTCGAATTTGAGCAGCAGGACAAGTTTCCGTTCCATTGATGTGGCCAAGAAATCCATTTGCATTGAGAACATTTTCAACCTGAGTTTTCCAAAGTAAGAAATTCGAACCACCAAGCTTGATGTTGACCATTGAATGAAAATTCGAAACCAAGAAGGCCAACGAAGATGGAATTGTAACAGATGTTGTTGTTGTAGTCGTCATTTGATGACTTTTATCACAAACTAGTTGAAGAACTTCGAGAGAACTAGAATCGAAATTACAAAACCCTAATTACGAACCACCTCGAACAAGAACAGATCAGAAAAACCTTCTGAACAGGAAAAGAAAGAACGATCACAGGAATCGAGAGACTTTCGTCTTCAACGCTCTGATACCATGTAGAAATTCATGATTCCACAAGATCTTTATGAAAATCAGAAGATGAATATGCAGAACTGTAAAAATGAACAAGAAGAGAGTAAAAACTATCAATGGTGATCTCTTATTTTCTTTCTCGATGCTTCCCCAATGAGCCAAAGAGGCTTATATACATGGTTACAACTCAGACTTAACAGAGCTACAACAGATGTCAAGACTCTTAACCGAAACCTTCCAAAATTAGAACACAGACTTAACGGGGATACAAACGGAGATACAACTGAACAATCTAACAGAAACTGAACTGAAAACTACCAAAACAAGACCCAAAATATCTCTTTAATGACCTCCTTTAACAAGTTTGCCCTTGGGCTATTGCTACAGTTGTGGAAGATATCAGGAATTGGGCAAAGAATAGGCAGGGGTCATTTAGATCGATGGTGCAAAAGAGAGAGCAGTAGACTGGCGCATTGGCTAGCTACTAATTGTATATTCAGGAATTTTGTTCTTTATTCGGGTTGTATTCCGCCCGACCTAGAGTCCATTTTGTCCAAGGATTTGTCTTAATGCGATATAATATATCTTGCTATTTTCAAAAAAAAAAAAACTATATATTTCTATTTCTCATGTTATTAAACTATAATGTCGGTGATGCTTTATATTTGTCCATGTAACGTTACTGTATGGATGAATGTGGTTGTACGACTAATTTATTTATTTGATTCTCTAGATAGCAATCACTCAGAAAAATTCCTTTACCGAGTGAGGTGGTTGTGGAGAGACTATAACGGTAGAATTAGGCTCTTGGCTTCCACCAATTTTGTACCGGTGCAATGGAATTTGCGTATATATGTATTTATGAAATTATTTTTAACTTTAAAACTCTATAGAACTTTAGTATTATTCTGGTGTATGTTTCGGGATTATTATCATGTTCTCTTTACAGTACAGCCCGTTCCATTGTCATTGGCTTAAGGATATTTTAGTTTTGTCTTTATACAATTTTTTTTGCATTTGTTAGTTTTGCGTCAAACTTTTGGTCATTATAGGTTTGTGTCGGCGAAAGGAATCGGAATTGGGTAAATTAAGACTTTTACCAAAATATTTGGAGAAATATCCAAGAAAAAGTTGAAGACCCCCTCATCTATTTTAACTTATGGAGACATCCTAACTTTTAAAAAAGTCCTTACTCACTCTCTCATCTTTCACCATTAGCCATTCAGACCCCTTCCGATACACAACTGGGTGTTGCTAAGAGTAATTTCATTCATTTGGGCATTTTACAGACAAAAATGCCCTTGAACACTAAACAACGCTATATATACACAAGTAAACCTTATTCACTCCATGGAAGCTGGCAAGAACAACACCAAGTATGCTCAACAGTGACTCACAACAAGGAGATGCAAAGGGGAAAGGTGGATTAGATCTTATTGAAAACCAAGCATACCCAATAGTGATACTCCTCTAATCCCTTTTCAGATTGTATTAAAGGTGAAACTTTTTTCCACACCTTTTTATTGTATTTTGGTCGGTTTGAATCATCTGTTATGAAAACTCGAACTCGTTACTTCCTCTTCCAAATATTGTACTTCTCTCTCTCTCTCTCTCTCTCTCTCTCTCTCTCTCTCTCTCTCTCTTTAACCAAGAAAAGAGAAGAAAATTAACCTTCAAATAGGCAGACAACAGCGTGACCCCAGTCGCCTTCCTCCTTTGCGCGTGCATATATTCACTCGCTATTTACCCCTAAAGGCCATGTAACACAGACGTGCGCGTGGATCTCAATCGCATCCACACACAAACTTCAAACGGTGCGTGAGACTTGTAAATGTCGTATCTAGGTTGCACCGGCGGCTTTGTAATCGTCACACCAAGACGAATCAAAATCTGTGGTCCAGAATTGATTTTGATTAGCTTTTAAATTCTATAATTCTACAAATTTTGGGTAGCCACGCCCAAACGATGCCTCTCCACATGGCGGCCACCCTCTTGTCCTCCCCATCTGGTTTCCTCCACCAAGCCTACATCCGCTCACACCTGAACTCTTCCCACCCACTCCAGTGCAGAATCCTCAAGTTAGTGTCGCACTCGAACGCCTCCCTAAAACCACCACGACCCCATCCATAGCCAATGTCCAAGCCCACCAGCGGCATGGATACCTTTAGTGTCCAATTTATCATTTGGGAAAGTGTAAGGTGAAAGGATTTGGATGACGTGGTGCGTTTGGTAATTTGGCTTATATTGATGACATTGATCGGGATGTGAGGAGTGGGTTGCGGAGGACAAACTTTTGGGACCTTTCGTAAATTTTTCACAAATTTTTCTCATTATTTTGGGACCTTTGGTAAATTTTTCACAATTTTTTTTTTTTTGGGGCAAATAAGAGAACATCATCTATAAGCTTTAAGTACGATTGAAATATAACAAATATTTAGGGGTTATATGATAATTTTAAGAGAAAAAGAACATAAAAAGCATAAAACTATCGCTTGTTTATTTGCATTTCGGTTGTTTCTTGTAGGGGTTAAAATATTTGGTGATACTAATCTAGGGTGTTCCACTAACAAAAAACTATTTTTTTCAAACACCGAGACAGGTCATTCTCTCACAACACATCACATAAAAAATCGTAAAAAACCAATTTATTAAAAAAAATGAGTTAGTGGAAGTAATTCTTTGCCTGGAAAAACCATCTTCGCCAGGAAAAACCACCGCCACACCCCTACTAGATACCTCAAAAATTATCTTCAAACTTACTCTGCAAACTTTAATATTTACTTAATGACTTATTACTTACATTGCTACCGACACCTGAAATTTGAAAGGTTACTTACTCCACCAAACTCTGCAAACTTTAATATTTTATTATTTTTGATACATCTGGAGATTTATTGATTTAAATATAAAATGGTACATCTCTTACCATACAAAATGTTTAGCCATTCTACTTTATTACTGATTACTCAATCACTTCAATTATAAATCTTTAAAAATACTACTCCCTCTATCTCTTTTCAAGTGTTTTGCTTTGTAAATCCATCTTATTAAAGAAGCATCGCCGTTATACCTTTCATATATCAAGTTTTACCTCCATCTTACAGCTTTCAAATCATTAAACTTTCTCTAAACTGAATAAATTTGAAAATATCAAATCTTATGTTGTAAATATTATTTCAATTTTCAAAAAAATTACATTTTTGAAATCTACTCAGTGAGATCTGGCAAAAACAAAATCCATATAGGATATGAAATTATGTAAAGATAAAGTTAAATTGAAGTTGGATACCACCCTGCAAAAGTAGTTTGTAACATCCAAACGCGGAGATAGGCATATTTACAGTGAACCACACGCTATTTTTTTTTTGCCAAAAGAGAGAAACAAAAGAGTACAAGATGATTAGTAAACATGCATACTATTGTTTATAAGCATTCTAAATCCCAGAAGTATTTGTGATCCACTCCACAAATACCATTCAAGCGAACCTTCCACAGCATACTGCTATTTTCGTCGCATAAAATCATCAGTCTGCAAATAGCACAAGAAAGAGATTTAGGTTTAGGTTAATGAAGCTTGCAAAACTTTGGTTTAATCTAATGCATCCATAAATTGTAAGGTAAGTTAGTCTTATAGTTTCACACAAATGCGTTGATTTTTTGCAGGAGTATTTACAAATATGTTTTAAAAAAATTGCACAGCTCCGATTGTTAGCATGGAGCTCCGATTATCGTTGTGTCAAACTTTGTGTTAAAATACGTAGTACAAGACAAGAAAGAGTCTTAAATCTCTCTTGCTTCTTTTTCTTCTCCCTAGAGAAATGAGAAGTTCATCCTTATGATTAGTGTGATAGCTCCCATCCAATTTAGGAGAGGATCCCGGTCAAGATGGGAGCGAGGTCCTATTGAGCTTCTGTCTAGAGAGTGCACCCATTTTAAAAAGGATCCTGCTATTTTTAATTTCTTTGATTTACTAAAATGATTGTTCATTTTGAAAAGTCAATGTAAGAAAACCTACGAAATCGTAGAATTCCCACAGGTGGACAAACAATTTAGAAAACAAGGTGAATCTCTACAACAATATAATAACACATCAGCACATGGAATGTATGCTTTAACTAGTACAATTAGCATTACGTCTCCAAATGGCATAGCCCAAAAAGGAGGGGAAAAGAAAGAATACATTTAGCAGCTCTTTAACCAGTTCAGAACATATGAAGCTCAACATTCCCAACTCCACCTTGAAGCAATAAATCCATACTATTTAAGACTTAACACCCAATAATGTGGAAGGACCAACTCTTCAAAAGCAATATTATGTATTCAAAACCAGCACAATGCAGCAAGTGTAGAAGGTTAAAATAGCTCATAAGACCATAAGCGAACACAAACGAACGAACGAACGAAGGGTACCTTCTTTGATGAAGTAGTCAGGGGAAGAGCCGAGTAAAGGTCTGCACATCAGGACCTCGCGTACCTTTTCCGGTCCAGGACCGGTATACACGATAGTTTGGAGCTTCGCACAAGCATCCCCACCCACTTCGCAGCACATCAAGGTAATAAAATCCAAATAACCACCACCAACCACCTTCGTTTTCATCTTGATGGGCATCCACCGTGAGCGGTATTTTTTGTTCTACAATAGTTCCAACAGTTCATCGGCATATATAGAAGTTAATAAAGACCAAGAACAAGACTGACACACACACAGGGGGAAAAAACAATCAACCACATACGCATTGATGACTGTTGTAATATTCAACAGCTTTTTCTGCACAGAATGCCCCACGAATGAAAGAATCTGGTATCCTTGGATGGACTTGCGTTCCAGTAATTCTGAACACCGCTTTTGCGACCAAGACCCCACCGCGAAACACCTGTATATATGTAGTGAAAGGATAGTCCATCACATCATCAGAATCAGAACTAAAAAACCAAACATAAATAAAACACTGCAGCGAGATGATGATGATGCTACAAGTAAGAGAGCTACGACGAAGAAAAGGTGGTAGTATTAATTAATTAATAGTGCAAACAGAACTTCCGAACAAGTAATTAAGGTGTATGTATATACATACACTGTCAGGGATATCCTCGCGAGAGTACTCCTGCCGCTGTTCTTGTGTCAAACCGCCCCTTAACTGTTTCGATTTTAGTTAATTAATTAGACAGAACTTACGAACGCAAGTAATAAAGGTGTATGTTGTATATACATACACTGTCAGGGTTATCCTCGCGAGAGCAATCCTGCTTCTGTTCTAGTGTCAAGCAGCCCATTTGTTTCGATAGTGACCGGGTGACTCTGCGATTGTCCCCATGGTTCCTGAGTCTTCGAGATCCCTTCAGTTTTTTTTCCTTGAGAGAGAGGAACACGGCAAAATTTTAAACCTCAGCAATCAGATAAAGAAAGAAAGTGAAATCTAACAAGAAATAACGCGAGAGAGAGAGAGAGGGAGAGTCTACCGCTATCATCGTGTTCGGTTAGGCGAGTCCTGGGGAGAAAACAAGAGATTGAGAGAGATTAGGGTTACGCAGCGCCTGAGCTCTTTAAAAAGACACCCTACTACTTCTGCTTAACGGGTCCGTTATTTTGTGGGTGGAGTGGGCCAACCGACCCAAGGGTCCTAAGTATTCTGAAACTCGTTTTTGAAAGATCGCTAGACATCGGTTCGTTTCGCCAGGATTGTCTTCCAAGGTGTTTCGAAGGTAGCGCAAACAAAACTTCCGAACAAGTAATGAAGGTGTATTACTATATACATACACTGTCAGGGATATCCTCGCGAGAGTACTTTTGCCGTTGTTCTTGTGTCAAGTCGCCCGTTAACTGTTTCGTTAGTGACCGGGTGACTCTGCGATTGTCCCCGTGGTCCCTGAGTCTTCAAGACGACGAGATCCCTTCAGTTCTTTTTCCGCGAAACGCTAGAAAGAGGGGCAAAATTTCAAACCGCAGCAATCAGATAAGGACGCTGCTATTGGTACAGAAGTTATTGTACAAAAAATGTACAAAGCGCTCTCGGGGATTTGATTTTGGGTCCCACACAAGTGATCCGAATCATTCATTATTCTTAGAATTTTTTTTCGAGGGGCTCCACAAAATTTCAGCTCAATTGAACGGTTAGAAGTGCTTGAACCAAAGTCCCACCGTTTCAATAAAAAAAAATTGGATTGAAACGGTGGGATTTTGGTTCAAGCACTTCTAACCGTCCGATTGAGCTGAAATTTTGTGGAGCCCCTCGAAAAAATATTCTAAGAATAATGAATGAGCCGGATCAATCGTGTGGGACCCAAAAGTGGATCCTCGCTTTGTACATTTTCTGTACAATAACTTGTGTAGGATTACCCAAAAGTGAAATCTGGGAAAAGTAAAATAATGCATCAGGGAGAGAGAGAGGCAACCATCATGTTCGGTTACGCGACTTTGAGCCCTTTAAAAAGACACCCTACTACTTGTGCGCAACGGGTCAGTTATTTTGCGGGTGGACCCAAGGGTCCTAGTAACTCACAAGTAGGGGTGCACACACACCGGGCCGGGCAGGGTTCAGGTCGGTCTTATGCTACATAAAATGAGATTCTTCCATTTCCAAGCCCGGGCCATTAATAATCGGGCTTCATTTAATTTTCCCAAGCCTGGCCCACTTATAATTTTAATTTTTCAAGCCCGTCCAACAAACCCATTTATTTTTCTAAAGTATGGTTTATCATAAACATAAATCAAACAACTATAACGATTAGAATTACAATTCACAAACGTAATAATATACTTAAAATTCTATGTTCTCCCAAAAATATTAGTAATAGACCCATAAATGAAAGTGCTTTAAAAGATGGAACTCTACATGTAAAAACTTCTCTCGAGTATCTCTCCTTTAAAATCACACTTCTTTTACAACTGACCTTGTAGAGAACAATAAAAATAAATGGAAAAAAAAAAACTATGAGTTATTACTATAAGACAGTAGTTTAATGAGAAAAAAAAGTTCAAAATTTTCTTAACAAATTGCTATTTCATCAAAGGTAGTCTCTACATATGTAGTACTTGAATTCATTTTTATCAATGTCACTTTCATCAAAATAAATAAACCCTAAGGAGTTAGGTTCCAGCGATAACATACACATATATACATATAGTTTTAAAATAAAAATATAATGTAAATCGGGCCGGGCCGGGCCTGGCCTTAGAGGAATTTCTCAAACCCGGTCCAATTAGTAAACAGGCTTAAAATCTCAACTCAGCCCGGCCTTATAGGCCTAAATATTGTTTCTAAACCCTAAAAAAATCGGGCTGGGTTGGGCAGGCTACCGGGCCGATGTGCACCCCTACTCCTAAGTATTCTGAAACTCGTTTTTGAGAGAGCGCAGGACGTTAGTTCATTTTGCCAAGATTGTCTTCGGAGGTGTTTCGAAGGTTTGCTATTTTATCCTGGAAATCAGATGCCAACGCATCCAACAAAAGCATCCTTAAGACCCTTGGGTCGGTTGAACAATTAGGTCAAAAAAGAGGTTGCAATGTACTTGTCATAAACCTCAAAGGAGTTTAGTGTAATTTACCCCACACACATATATACCCATCCCCGAATAAGCTGATTCACAGTTGAACGTGCATTCGTCAAAAGTTGTGCACAATGTCTCCTAATACTTGCCACAATGAATCTAACTAAACAGCTCAAGAGCTTTTCTCTCTACAATGTCAAGCACTGAAGTCAACTTAAAAGCTCAATTTGAACAGATCTCAACAGAAAAGAAGGATCATCTCGAATGAAGCACTAAGAAATAAAAAGCAATCAAATGGAAAACATTCTCATAGAGGAGATAAGCCCCATGGATGCAAATCATACAAGTATTTCTCAGAACAATACGCCAGATATCCAAATGGAAGGGGAGGAACCTTCAAGGGAGCAACTTAATACTACCCCAACGTAATCAATTCATGTAAAGCATACAGAGAAGGCTAGATCGTTTAAAGTTGCACTCTTTAATGTGCACACAAAAGTGATGGACTGTGAGAAGCAATGAGCATCAGAATTGAGGAAGATAGCGATGATGATGATTTGGAGGCAACGACTTCCAACACAGTTTCAAGAATCAAAATTGAGTTCTCAAAAAAACATCTGCAAAGAATTAGACAAAACCACAAAATCGATTACGGCCCGTTTGGATGACGTATTAGTTTGAGAGGGATTAATTAGTAAGGGGGGATAAAATAGTCGAGGTGATTAAATAAGAAGGGTGGACCCACATTGATGTGAAAGTTAAGAAAGGAGGATTAAATAGTACAAAGTTTGGATGAGGGATAAAAAAGGAGGGATAAAGAGAATGGATGATGTAAAAAACTGTTAAATGAAATATTTGCCCTTTCATGAGCCAGTATTAGATAATTAATTAAATCAATTATATAATTTAAAAAATAATTACACAATTACATAAAATAATTATACAATTACATAAAAATTAGGTAGTAAAATTAAAAAAAAAAAAAAAAACAATTACACATAAACTAATTACATACTTTGTGTTTACCATTTTTTTCTAAATCCAAAAAAATTAAATAAGGGACAAGTGGCGAATTTGAGGACAAGTGGCCACCCCCAATGATACCCATCTTCTTTCTTTAGAAGTTCTTTTTCTTCTTTATCATCCACCAACATCTCTCTCTCGCTTTCTCTCTGCAATTGGTTCGACCACCAAAATCCGATGCTTCACCACGAAAATCCGATGCCTCACCATCACGTAGCAACTCCGGCGAAGCACTTCAAGTGCCATGACTGCCGGCGACGATGACGAAATTGGTCCGACCGATGGTAATTTCTCCTTCTTTTTTGGTTCAAGATCTGGTTTTACTTGTTATTTTTGGGGCTGAAATTGGGAATTATGGAGGGTAGGGAGGTAAAAAGGGGGAGGATGAGAGGCCTGACTAAATACAAGCACCCCCTCCCCCTGCTTGTATTTAGTCTGGCTTGCCCTGATTATATAGTTGGCGACTATTTAGTCAGGGGGCGTTTTTGCTTCCCAAACCATGGGCTAAATGTCCAATCACTCCTCATCCCCCCCGGTTTTAATAGTCAGCCTCTTTTATACATCATCCAAACGAGCTCTAGAATTTCAGGAAACAAAGTCAACAACAAAAACAAGAGCAATCAATGCGGCTCGAATCCATGGTTCCTTGCCGTATTTCAGGACTTCACCGGATGTAAAATGGCAAGCGAATCAAATGCAAAATGGAAATAATTGAAGACAAATGAAAGTCCTACGTGAATAGAAGGTACAATCCATTATTTTGGGACCTTTGGTAATTTTTTCACAATTTTTTTTTTTGGGCAGATAAGAGAGCATCATTTATAAGGACGGTTAAAATATACAATAGTGATACATACACTCCCTCCCTAGCCACTCCCAGTCACACCCTCTCTTACATGGGGTATGGGGCCCACATGTGGGGACCATACCCTATGTGAGAGAGGGTGCGGCTAGGAGTGGCTGTGGGGGAGTGTATATATCATTTTTGTAAAATATAACAAATATTTAGGAGGTATATGCTAATGTTAAGAGAAAAAGAACATAAAAAGCATAAACCTATCGCTTGTTTATTTGCATTTTGGTTGTTTTTTGTAGGCGTTAAAATATTTGATGAAACTAATTGTTCACTTCACATTCCAAAAAAAAATTCAAAAAGATTCTTTCCCTATCTCTTATCTCTCCAATCATTAATCATTTTTCTCTCTCTACTCATGCCCCTCTCTCCAATCATTATTTTCATTTTTCTCTCTATCTCTCTCCAATTATTACACCTCTTTCTAATTATTATTTTTTCTAAAAACCAATCCAAACACTATCTTAAAAATATTTCTGAAAATATTCTTCTCAAAACTCTCAACCAAACACAACGTTACAAGTAATTCTTTGCCTGGAAAAACCATCTTCACCTGGAAAAACTATTGCCACACCCCTCCTAGATACCTTGAAAATTATCTTCAATCTTGCTTTGCTACCACACCTGAAATTTGAAAGGTTACTTTACGCGGTAACTCCACCAAACTCTGCGTACTTTAATATTTTATTATTTTTTTATACATCTTGAGATTTATTGATTTAAATATAAAATGGTGCATCTCTTACCATAAAAAATGTTTAGCTACTCTACTTTATTAGTGAATCACTTCAATTATAATTCTTTTAAAATACTACTCCCTCTATCTCTTTTCAAGTGTGTTGCTTTGTAAATTTATCTTATTAGAGAAGCATCGTCGTTATACTTTTCATATACGTATCAAGTTTTACCTCCATCTTACAACTTTCAAATCATTAAAGTTTCTCTAAACTTATAAATTTGAAAATATCAAATCTTATGTTGTAAATATTCAATTTCCAAAAAAATTACATTTTTGAAATCTACTCAGTGAGATCTACCAAACAAAATCCATATAGGATACGAAATTATGTAAAGATAAAAAAGATAAACTATTGTTTATAAGCATTCTAAATCCCAGAAGTATTTGTGATCCACTCCACAAATACCATTCAAGCGAACCTTCCACAGCATACAGAAGTATTTTCGTCGCATAAAATCATCAGCCTGCAAATAGCACAAGAAAGAGATTTAGGTTAATGAAGCTTGCAAAACTTTGGTTTAATCTAATGCATCCATAAATTGTAAGGTCAGTTCGTCTTACAGTTTCACACAAATGCGTTGATTTGTTGATTTTTTGCAGGAACTCTTACAAATACGTTTTAAACAAATTGCACCGCTCCGATTGTTAGCGTGGAGCTCCAGTTATCGTTGTGTCAAAATTTGTGTTAAAAAATGTAGATAATTAGTAAAATACAAGACGAGAAAGAGTCTTAAATCTCTCTTGCTTCTTTTTCTTCTCCCTTGCATGTATTTGGTAAGAGAAGTGAGAAGTTCATCCTTACGATTAGTGTGATAGCTCCCATCCTATTTAGGAGCAGATTCCGTCAAGATGAGAGCGAGGTCTCGTCGAGCTTCTGTCTAGAGAGCGCATCCATTTAAAAAAGGATCCTGCTGTTTTAAATTTCTTTGATTTACTAAAATGATTGTTCATTCTAAAAAGTCAATGTAAGAAAACCTATGAAATCGTAGAATTCCCAGAGGTGCACAAACAATTTAGAACACAAGGTGAATCTCTACAACAATATAGTAACACATCAGCACATGGAATGTATGCTTTAACTAGTACAATTAGCATTACGTCTCCAAATGGCATAGGATAGCCCAAAAAGGAGGGGAAAGGAAAGAATACATTTAGCAGCTCTTTAACCAGTTCAGAACATACGAAGCTCAACATTCCCAACTTCACCTTGAAGCAATAAATCCATACTATTTAAGACTTAACACCCAATAATGTGGAAGGACCAACTCTTCAAAAGCAATATTATGTACTCAAAACCAGCACAATGCAGCAAGTGTAGAAGGTTAAGATAGCTCATAAGACCATAAGCAATATCAACGTATGGGCAATACACAAACGATGGAAGGAAGGGTACCTTTTTTGATGAAGTAGTCAGGGGAAGAGCTGAGTAAAGGTCTGCACATCAGGACCTCGCATACCTCTTCCGGTCCAGGACCTGTATACACGATAGCTTGGAGCTTCTCATGAGCATCCCCACCCACTTCACGGCACATCAAGGTAATGAAATCCAAATAACCACCACCAACCACCTTCGTTTTCATCCGGATGGGCATCCACATTGCGTAGTATTTTTTGTTCTGCAATAGTTCCAACAATTCATCAGCATATATACAAGTTACCAAAGACCAAGAACAAGACTGACACACACGGGGGGCAAAACAATCAACCACATACGCATTGATGACTGTTGTAATATTCAACAGCTTCTTCTGCCATGCATGACCCACGGAGGAAGGAATCTGGTATCCTTGGATGGACTTGCGTTTCAGTAATTCTGACCACTGCTTCTGCGACCAAGACCCCACCACGAAACACCTGTATATATGTAGTGCAAGGATAGTCCATCACATCATCAGAATCAGAACTAAAAAACCAAACATAAATAAAACACGGCAGCGAGATGATGATGATGATACAAGTATGAGAGGCGAAGGACGTAAGAAGAAGAAGAAAAGGTGTATGTATATACGTACACTGTCAGGGATATCCTCGCGAGAGTACTTCTCCCGCTGTTCTTGTGTCAAGCCGCCCCTTAACTGTTTCGATATTAGTTAATTAATTAATAGCGCAAACAGAACTTACTAACGCAAGTAATAAAGGTGTATGTTGTATATACATACACTGTCAGGGATATCCTCGCGAGAGCAATCCTGCTTCTGTTCTAGTGTCAAGCCGCCCATTTGTTTCGATAGTGACCGCATTTGTTTCGATAGTGACCGCGTGACTCTGCGATTGTCCCCATGGTTCCCGAGTCTTCGAGATCCCTTCAGTTTTTTTTTTCTAGAGAGAGGAACACCCCAAAATTTCAAACCACAGCAATCAGATAAAGAAAGAAAGTGGAATCTAACGAGAAATAACACGAGAGAGAGAGGGAGAGTCTACCGCTACCATCGTGTTCGGTTAGGCGAGTCCTGGGGAGAAAACAAGAGATTGAGAGAGATTAGGGTTACGCAGCGCCTGAGCCATTTAAAAAGACACCCTACTACTTGTGCGCAACGGGTCCATTATTTTGCGGATGGAGTGGGCCAACCGACCCAAGGGTCCTAAGTATTCTGAAACTCGTTTTTGAGAGAGCGCCAGACGTCGGTTCGTTTTGTCAAGATTGTCTTCCGAGGTGTTTCGAATGTAGCGCAAACAAAACTTCCGAACAAGTAATAAAGGTGTATTACTATATATATACACACACTGTCCTAAGTATTCTTTTTTCGCTGTTCTTGTGTCAAGCCGCCCCTTAACTGTTTCGATATTAATTAATTTTGGAAACATACAAAACTTACGAACTAGTAATAAAGGTGTATATACATACACTTTCAGGGATATCCACGCAAGAGCAATCCTGCTGCAGTTCTTGTGTCAACCGTCCCTTAACTGTTTTGTTAGTGACCGGGTGACTCTCCGATTGTCCCCGTGGTTCCTGAGTCTTCGAGATCCCTTCAGTTCTTTTTCCGCGAAACGCTAGAAAGAGAGGGGCAAAATTTCAAACCGCAGCAATCAGATAAAGAAAGTGAAATCTGGGAAAAGTATAACAAGAAATAACGCAAGAGATACAGAGAGAGAGGGAGAGGCTACCATCGTGTTCGGTTACGCGACTTTGAGCCCTTTAAAAAAAGACACCCTACTACTTGTGCGCAACGGATCCGTTATTTTGCCGGTGGACTGGCCCAACCGACCCAAGGGTCCTAAGTTTTCTAAAACTCGCTTTTGAGAGTGCACCAGACGTCAGTTCATTTTGCCAAGATTATTTTCGGAGATGTTTCGAAGGTAATGGATTAGCCGTTTTATCCTGGCATCCTACAGAAGTATCCTTAGGACCGTTGGGTCGGTTAAACAATTAGGTCAAAAATTGAGGTTGCAATGAACTTGTCATAAACCTCAGATGAGTTTAGTGTAATTTACCCCACACACATATATACCCATCCCTTTTTATTTAGAGATAATCTTTTTTACAGTGGTTCCGTAAAAAGGGGGTTTGTGCTGAGCAAATCCCTACAGTCCATCCCGAGATCCAACGGCTCAGAGCCTGTGTATAGTTTTTTTTTTTTTTTTTACATCTGTTGTGCATTTAAGGAGGAGAGAGAGAGTGCACAGCTCTAAGCCGTTGGATCTCGGGATGGACGGTGGAGATTTGCTCGGCGCAAACCCCCTTTTTACGGAACCTCCGTAAAAAAGATTATCTCTTTTATTTTATTTTATTGGTGGTTCGGCAATAAAACAGTTATGGAAATGAAAAGGTTGTGATTGATATCCCAGTTTCGGAAATGAAAAACTAATTACAGAAATTTAATTAGAGGATATGCAATACATACTAAGTAGCATCAAACCCGTGCTATGCACATGGCGAATCCATGTGCACATGCTTAATTAAAATTCAAACCAAATAAACTTCGACTTATTTTAAATTGCCGCAATTCGTAAGAATTCATGACCATCTACTCACAATCCAGTAGAAGTAAATTCAACAAATATCTCTGAAACTTAACTCAACATCTAAAACTGTCATAATGATTCCCAATGCCTTTCTAAAGTTGTCATCACGATGATTCCAATACTCATTTGTCATTCCTCGATAGTCCTACATGTATAAGATTAAAAAATTATTAAAATCGAGACATATTAGACAACCATCAGTTTATATTTATAATCATCTGACAATGAAGACAGCTGTATCTATTACCTTTGAAAAGGTACAAACATTCTTCGGACCAATCTACTTTTAACACGTATGTCACCACAAGAGTACATTGTTCATAAAGTAGAGGTTTTGGAGCTGGTATAATGAATGCATATGCACGATCATGATACTGACAAATGTAAATTTTTTAATTGATACACTATTACACTTGTCGCGAATAACTTCTATTTTGTAAATTAAAATTTAATTCTATAACAATAAAAGTAGTTCAAGATACAGGATGACATTCCTAAATTTTGTAATAATACAAAGGTCATTTCATTTCTTTTTTTTTTTTTAATTTGGCATGCAATAATGTATCAATTAAAATTTACTTCCATAACAAATAAAAGTAGTTCATGGTGACATTTCTTAAAATTCGTAAATAATACAAATGTCATTTCATTTCTCTCTTTTTTTTTTTTTGACATGTGATAGTGTATCAATTAAAATTTACTTCCATAACAAATAAAATTAGTTGAGGATGAAATTTCCTAAAATTCGTAATGTGATAGTGTATCAATTCAAAATAATACAAAGGTCATTTCATTTCTTTTTTTTTTAATTTGGCATGCAATAATGTATCAATTAAAATTTACTTCCATAACAAGTAAAAGTAGTTCATGGTGACATTTCTTAAAATTCGTAAATAATACAAATGTCATTTCATTTCTCTTTTTTTTTTTTTTTGACATGTGATAGTGTATCAATTAAAATTTACTTCCATAACAAATAAAATTAGTTGAGGATGACATTTCCTAAAATTCGTAATGTGATAGTGTATCAATTAAAATTTACTGACATTTCCTAAAATTCATAATGTGATAGTGTATCAATTAAAATTTACTTCCATAACAAATAAAATTAGTTCAAGATCATTCCATTTTGATAGATATTTTATTAGAAATTAGAAAAAAAAAATGAAACTAAAATTCTGGATGGACACTTGTCACGAACAAATTCTAGATTAAGTCTCAATATTAATTGAGGTGTAAGCAAAACTGACCCAAATTAGTTATGAAAAAAGCAATGGATTTGTTTCCCATTTAGTTCATGGATTAAAAATCCCAAGCTTAAGTCTTGGATTGAGCATAACACATTTTCATTTAAAAGTGGTCTTATACATGTCCATAAACTATGATTTCTCATTAGATTGGTAGTGATCAGATTATAAATACTCAACGCACATTAAATTTACATCAGATATTAAATGGTTGAATTCGTTCCATGCTATGCGAAGAAACTAAGTGGTTTTGTGAAGAAGAAGCTAATTGGTTTTGTGAACAACCTCTTGAGCCTCCCCATATAATTAAACTTTTACGTAAAAAAATTTGGAGACCACAATCTAAATGATACTCTAGTGGGAAGAAGATTAATATGCATTATCGATTTCTTAGAAATGATTTTCTTTTCAATATTTTTGTAGTATGTCCGGACTTTCAATCGATTTCTGTTTGGTAAGACTTACAATTATAAAAGGCAAGTACGTTTCCTTTACGGTGATTCTATTTCCAAGGAAACTTGCTTTAAGCCCCAATTAGAAAGTTCAAAATAATCGTGTAACTAATTGGAGAGTTTTTTTTTTTTTTTTGGGGGGGGGGGGGGGGGGGGGGGGGGGGGTGCGCTCCCTTAGTTGAACTTGTATGCATGCCGAGCGCTTTTGACATTATCAATACTAATACAAACATTAGGTATAGGGTTGTGAATATTAGTTCCTTCACAAATAAGTTTTTTGTTGCATATATAGGACCCCTAATCTAACACAACGTGCTTGTTTGAATGTTTTAGTATCTGTGAGACATATAGATAATGGCCGCTTTTGGCTGCGTCGGGCAATATTAGGATTAACGTTCTCATTATTTATCCTATAAATAGAAAACAAAAAATGTGTATAAAAACATCGCCAACGAAGACACTTGCCAAAAAAAAAAAATCAAAGAAGAATAGAATCATCGGTGTCGGCGTGAAAACCAACTAACCTTAAATTATTGGAAGCAGCGGCGCCGTCAGCGGAAGAATGGTCGAGGAGAGAGGGCGAGAGGGAGGGAAGTGGATGCAAAAGACTAATCAAAACTCATTAAGGAATAGATGTAAAGTAAGAAATAGATATATAAGACTAATAAAAAAAAACCTATTAAGGAATAAACGCATCTATATTAGTAAGATACGTATATAGACTGATATGGTAAACATAAGGATAGTGATATAGACTAATATGTATAAATATATAGGTTTAATAAGGTATCAATTATATGTACAAGATGATATTTCCTTTTTTTTCAATTCGGTATCAATCATACCTTTTCTTTTGTGTAGGTATAGGATGACATTTCCTAAATTTCGTAAATAATACAAAGGTCATTTGTTTTTTTGTTTTTTTTGGCATGTGATAGTGTATAAATTAAAATTTAATTCCATAACAAATAAAAGTAGTTCAAGATACAGGATGACATTTCCTAAAATTCGTAAATAATACAAAGGTCATTTCATTTCTTTTTTTTTTTTAATTTGACATGTGATAGTGTATCAATTAAAATTTACTTCCATAACAAATAAAATTAGTTCAGAATAACATTTCCTAAAATTCGTAATGTGATAGTGTATAAATTAAAATTTACTGACATATTCATAAATAATACAAATGTCATTTCATTTTTTTTGGGAAAATTATCTAAATGGTCCCTGTAGTTTCACCCGAATCTCGATTTAGTCCTTCTAGTTTCAATTGCACTCCAACGAACCCTGTAGTTTCAATTTTGGTCGATTTTGGTCCAATTGACTGAGTTACCATCCACTAACACATTAATTCCACACACCAAACTCTGACCATTCAAATGGGAAAAAAAAAACTCTGTGAAGTGAAGCGAATAACCAAGCTTCTCGCCGCCGCCGGCCACCTATTGGTTTTCCATCTCACCGTCGGCCACAAGCTCATCATCAGATCTCACCTATTGGTTTTCCCGAACGAAACGGCAAACAATGAAGCTCTGCGAAACAAAGCCTGTCTATCATGGGTCTCTCTCCATTAGTCCAATCCAAGCCAGCTGATTTCGCCGGAGTGATATTTGATGGGCACATCGCTGTAAATACATTGATGGGAACTTCCTGATCTACATATTACATACAGATTTCATTGAAGTTTTGGAATTTTAGAATTATTTATTTACGGCGTATTTAAATTTTCAATTCATGGGTTCTGAGATTTGGGGTTTTCCATTAGAAGAACCTCGACAACTAATTTGTCTGGGCCCGGAGATGAAAAAATAGAGAGAGATTTGTGGTGTTGATGGAAGCTGTTTTGACTAGTGAGAGATGGGCTTCATTTGTAGAGCTTCATCCTCCACATTTGGTAAGGCGAGTAAAGATGGATGTCGTCAATGTCTGGTCACTGGTGATGGTCTTGTGAGACTCAGCCACGACTCTTAGAAACTGGAGATTTTGCATCGCGGTAGCCACTAGATCTACGCCGAGACTCACCGCCGCCTCCTCCGTTATCTCGCTGAGGATTTTTGCTAAGCCGCCACTGCCACCAAACACTGCCGACATTTTTGGCGTTGAGACGCAGGGACTCGAGAATCATAACAATCACAGGCCTTTAACGAACAGTCGGACACAAGGCATGAACAAATCCATGTGCAGGGTAGGAGAGAGAGAGAGAGAGAGAGAGAGAGAGAGAGAGAGGTTTTTTTTACAAAATGAATTTTTTTTTTTTTTTTGTCTTTGGTGTTTTACTCAATTTTTGCTCCAAGGAAATACACAACAAATTGGGGAAGAAGAAGGGTGGGCGAAAAGTCATGTTTACCCCTAAAAAAGCCCCAAATTGAATTTTCCGTCAACTTTGCAAACGGACGTTATCAATTGGACCAAAATCGACCAAAATTGAAACTACAGGGTTCGTTGGAGTGCAATTGAAACTAGAGAGACTAAATCGAGACTCGGGTGAAATTACAGGGACCATTTAGATAATTTTCCCCTTTTTTTTTTTTAATTTGGCATGTGATAGTGTATCAATTAAAATTTACTCCCTAGCAAATAAAATTAGTTAAGGATGACATTTCCTAAAATTCGTAATGTGATAGTGTTTCAATTAAAATTTACTGACATTTCCTAAAATTCGTAATGTGATAGTGTACCCATTAAAATTTACTTCCATAACAAATAAAATTAGTTCAAGATTATTCCATTTTGATAGATTTTTTATTAGAAATTAGAAAAAAAAGAAACAAAAATTCTGGATGGACACTTGTTGCGCCTATGGCGCTTCTCGCGAAAACCCATTCTGTAATACTAATATAGATAATGGACTTAATAGTGGCACAATGGTCCAATTATCCAATTTTAGGATTTAAACATAACTAGCAATGCATCACGGATAGAAACATAAGTATGACCAGAAACAAGATTCTTGATTAAATTTTCCTTAATGTATATTCTACTCGTAGTCTTTACACAAGTGATTAATTACGATTGAAAATTTATGTATTTAGCATATTCAATTTGGTGAGAATTGAGAGTTCACACTAAATCCTCTTGGTTATCTTGTCTCTTATTTCTTTCCTTCAATTCTTTTCCTTTTTGTTAAAATTTTGACGTAGGGGTGTTCAACTCTATAGTATGACGTTAACATACAACTACTAGCATAGTAAAAACGTATTTCTAATCTGGCATGTATGAGATTAAAGTAATTCTTGCACCGTTCCATGCATCTCTCAAAGTTTTGTCGTTGTCGTGCATGTAAGAAGAAATCTGGGCCATCTATCCAAAGAACAGACGGTCCGAATGTGCACAGCACCTGTTATGCATGGGGTTGCACAGGGTGTAAGATGAAATCTGAGCCATCCATCCGAGCAACAAATGGTCTGGATGTGCACAGCACCTGTTGTGCATAGGGCTGCACAGGAACCCCAAATCCCAAAGTTTGCATAAGAATCCAATGGGCATGATAGCTAGGACTTTTGAATCAATTTTTGAATTATGGCTTAATGTTTTGCTAAATTCCAATTGCCTGACGCAAGGGGAGACAAAAGAAGAAGAAGTGTCTTCAACATTGACCCCCAACATTCTCTCCTTGATCGAATCTATTAACGTGGATCTTAGTAAATTCAATTGTATGACGCAGCGCGATGGAGGCAAGGAAAGAGAAAATGATATTTTTACGTTGAAATTAATTCTAGAATTAGCTAGAATCATAATTCTCACACAGTTGGCTCTAACTTCTAGTTTCTTGAGTAGGTAGATCATTTTCAAGTTAGATAGTTGATTTTTATTTTTATTTATCCGAAATTCACAATTATATTCAATAAATGTCATCCTGCACTTACAAAGATCAATAAAGTATAAAGGTGACTAATGCCTAAATCCTAAACACAAGCCGAATCGCTCTCTTCACACCAAACAACTAGGTTCGGAACACATGAAGTGAAGATAAAGTCTCCTTAGTCAAGCAGCAAAAATAAAAATCTTTCTTGGTTCTTTCTTTTTCCAAAAATGCAGAAAAAGGTTTGCGATTTCATGCTTATTTTCTCGGAGTTTTTTGGAGTGTGTTGTTGCATTTGACACGTGCAGTATGTCTTTTTACAGATTAATTAGTATTTTCTTCTGCATGATTTTGTTGGCTTGTTGGGTGCAAAAATCATCAAATGGGTAGCGATCTCTTTTTGCTTTCTACGTTTTTCGAATGTTTTGTCGGGTTCTCAAATTTCGCTTGTTTTCAACCAAACCCATTGGGCATCTGCGCTCGTGTGTGGACATGCACAAAATGTGTTGAAAGAGTAACAAACTTCTCACCTACTTTCTCCAATGCCTGGATCAGCCCTCATGATTGCATTTGTTAACAGGCCCAGCCCTGAGATTTTCGGGACCCTAAGCAAGATTTGAAAATGGGGGCTCTCAAATGTTTCTATATAATTTAGCCGTTCCACATGAAATGTAAGACAACCTTGTGGTTCATTGTCACTCCACTTGGTACATCTGACTTCCACCCTTAGGTCGCGAGTTCAAACCTCTGAATTGACTATTGAGTTCTAGTGAGAGAGATTGATTGATTGATTGCATTCTCTTCAATAGGCATAGATATGCATGGATCGTTGGCCAATGGTCACATTTATTCATTTAAATCCAATAGTCATTTCTATTCATTTGATCATTTAAGTCGCACCTCATGACTTGTTCATTAAAACAAATAAACACACCTCTTTTTTTTATCAATAAAAGAAGATTTATTAAAGAAACTCAATAAGGGTACATCGAGAAGGGAGAGGGGGAGGGACATTCAACCGAGATTGAAAGAAGGAAAGAGAAGAAAAAGAAAACAGCCAAAACAAGAAACTACAGAATAGCAACCAAATGGAAACTCCCAAAGAAGCCAAACCCAAAACGGCACCGCCAAACCGCAAAAGCCCCACTTAGAGCAGCCCCTAAAAGCCAACAATCTGGCCAACTTCAACCCATACCACAACCAAACGCCGCTGCGACCCTACAGCAAAATTCAACAGAACCTTTACCTCTCAATAGATTCCTCCCATTTCCTAGCCATATGAGAGTATGCTTGCAATTCTTCTTCAATCATTTCCTTTAAAACTAATGCATCCTCTGGACAAAGATTTACTGCAAGATTATTTCCAGTGGCCAAAGTTGCAATAGATTCTTCCTCTATCATTTTCTCTTTGCTGCTAACATCCTCTTGAGTCGTATGCATGGACTCAGACTCAGAGAGCCTACGAACCCCCAAAGAAAGAGGTCCAGGGCCAAGAAGAGACTTTTCATTTGAACTTAAATTCTCCTTATCCAGCTTAAACCTCCTCGAGCAGCTCTCTTTTTTGTCCAAGCGAAGAGGCCTGGAAAAAAGAGTTGCTTTCAGAGGACAAGGTCTCCAAAAGGAGAGAGATTTCTTGCGACCCCTTTGCTTTGATCGGCTCTTCTTCTTGTGGCGCTTGAGTTCCACATAATTAATTAGAGGATCTGCAGAAATAAGATCTAAGGAATGGCAATCATCGTCATCTGCTGATTGAATAGGGTCACTATCTTCAGATCTCATACAAACCCCAAGCGATTTAACCCCTATATCTTTGCCTGGAAAGGAGTGGACAAAAGACTCCATCACCAACAAGTCTAAGCCCACCAAAGAGTCTAATCTATGAAGAGAATTAGAAACCTCTTCAGATTCCGTTTCCAAAGTATGAGCCTCCTTTGGGTCCTTTGGAACCTGTGAAAGCTGATTTTCATTCACACTCACGGAGTCAATCCCAAATACTTTAGCATTCTCCAAAAGAAAATTGCTAGATTCCACCTTTTTGAAAGAATCATCCTCCTCGATTCTGACCAGGTATCTTATCCCATCTACAACTAGTTCAACGACCCCTTCTATCCTCTGCGTTTGGTCAGTGGCAATCAAAATTCTGCCCTTTTCATATGAACCTCCTCGCAAGGTGTTCTCGTCCACCTTAAGAAAGTCTCCCCAGATATTGCCAATCTCTTTGAAAGTTTGTGAGGACCAAGCGCTAAGTGGCATACCAAAGCAAGAAATCCAAACAAATCTCTCCTCATTGGCTTGCTCGCCGTTCCAAGATTTGATATCTTTGAACCAATTCATCACCCATTTTTCTTTAATAATCTTATCTCTAATACCTTCGCTGGCAAAAGTTAAAACTACACGCCTTCCGCCAATCGCTTTAATTTGGACGTCATGAACTTTCTGAAAATTAAAGACACTCTCCAGATCTTTTGAAGAAAAATAAACACACCTCTTGGTTCAAACCCCTTCACCAATTACAATATATTTTATTTTCACTAAATATTTTGAAAATGTCCCAACACATTACAAAATTGGTATTCTTTTTTCTGTACTTGATGTACAACAAAAGTCATTATTTAAATTCTCAGCAGCAATAAAGGAAATACAATAACATGCAGAAAAGAAATAATCATATCATGTGTTATAGGAGGAATGGTCTCTCTTTCTTCCTCGAAGCAAAAACAAACCTCACCGACCTTCTTCAATGGTCTCTTGAAGCATAGGTCCAGTGGCATTTATGGGTGCAAGGTCTGGATCAGTCACCATGCTTGTATTTGTAGATGAGCTATAGTTGCTATATTTATCTTTAGAAGCCGGAGTATCAGTAGTTATAAAACCTGTCGCTTCATCAAGTTTCCATTCAGTCATGTATACAGGCTGCGAAATAACAGGACTAACTTCGATGTCTCCAATAAGCATTTTCACTGCAAGTGACATGGATGGGCGTAGCTGTGGGGATGTCTGGGTGCACAAAAGAGCTACTCCTATTACTCGTTTTACTTCCTCCTCATTGAATTCTGGTAAATCTTCATCCACTAACTCAACTTCCCGATGGCTTTTGTGAAGATGCCAAGCCTACAAGGAAGAAAGAATAAAATGTCATAAGATCCAAGATGGGGAGGAAATGTACTAGCACTGAATTGTGTAATTGAAGAAGGAAGCCCATGTTGGGTGCGAGGATGGGAATGACCAAAATTTGTGGGTTGTGGAATCAATGGCAGAGCCATACTATACATTCAAATTTGCAAAAACACAGAAATGGTAATGGATGTTTTTTGCCCATAGCATTTGAACGAATTGCATTCAGTTTCTTAGCGATGAACCAACGAATGTAATATAATTAACACACCTTGCAATAACCTTATATCCCCAATCTAAAAAGGAATGACCTTCCATATATTCCTTCTGTTTATACACTTTTGGGTCCAAAACCATGAGAAAACTCTAGCAAAGCCCTTTAGTGCAGTATAATTAGCTCAACGGAAACTCACTTTTTTGGTCCAAAAGAAGTACCAAAAGTAGTATCAAATATGTAGCCTCTCTAACTTTGCTATTTCAATAACACTGCTGAAATGGGTTTCCAAAAAGTACGTTTCTTGCTTTTGAGAGCAATACCGAAGTGATGTTAGTCATTTAACAATTTCTTTGTTACCCTATCTGAATGAGCAAATGATATCCCATACTAAGGAGAGAAGCTAGTGATTTTCATCATTTTTTCCAAGTTTTACATAAAATAGTCCTCCAGTAGATGTATACTAAAGAAGGGAATGATTCAATTTCTATCGGATACAAAAATCTTGCCAAGTATTTCCAGGTACAATGATGTTTCCTGGTTTCTTCAGAAGTGAACTAGACAAAGGTACAGCTCAACCATGATCATAACACGTCCTGTACTCACAGCTAAAGTCAATATGCATGCAAATGCAGTGTTTGAAAGAAATTGTGTAATATTTATTGAGTGCAAACAGAAGTGATGAAGAATCTTTTCTTTTCTTTTTTTTTGTTGTTCTTGTTGATTACTAAAAGAAGAGTTATTTCATACCCATTCAAGAAGATATATCTTTTCTTCTTCCAAGCTCGAGTCAGAATTTGGCCTTCCACTAACAATTTCAAGAGCTACAACGCCGAATCCATATACATCTGCCTTTTCTGTAAGGTGCCCACGCATTGCGTACTCAGGTGCAAGATACCCACTACATGAGTAACCATGAAAAGTAATCGCTGTAAGATGTCATTTCAGCCATTAAAAACCAATATACACAAGCTAATTAATAAAAGGGAAGCATATGCAGAGATTGACTGTTGGGAATCTTACATTGTCCCTGCAACACAAGTACTTATGTGCGTCTTTTTATCATCATAAAGTTTGGCCAAACCAAAATCAGAAATTTTGGAGTGGAGGTCAGAGTCCAGAAGAATATTGCTGGCTTTCACATCTCTGTGAACTATGCGAAGTCGTGATTCCTCATGAAGATAAGCTAGACCCCTTGCTACTCCCAAGCATATATCAAAACGAATGGGCCAGTTAAGACACAAACTTGTCTTCCCTGCTTAACAAATGCCAAACAGTTAAACATGTCGCTAATCCACACATTCAGAAACAGTAATGTACATTGGCAGTAAGGTTGATGTCCTGTACCAAACAATGCTTGATCAAGACTCTTGTTTTCAAGATACTCATAAACGAGCAGTCGTTTGTCTCCCTCAATGCAGCATCCATACAATTTCACAAGATTCCTGTGTTGAACAGCAGATATTGTAGCTATCTCTGCAACAAATTGACTCTTTCCTTGGTGGGATGCTACAGACAGCTGTTTCACAGCAATAACCCTCCCATCATTGAGTGTTCCCTATACAACATGAAATCATAAGATTTTGAAATTAATTGTCTAGTCCCAACCATGGTTTCTGATATGATGAAAAGGGAAAATGGTGTGAAGTGTGGACCAATAAAGCGTTCTAATGAATAAAGACAAAACCAATGATGCCATCCATAATGAATATAAAACGTCACCAAAAAAAAGTTAAGAGGAACAAGGCCTTAGTAAATAATCTACAACAGCAAGTTTGTGTTTTCCATAGTCTAGTTTTAACAAAAATAAATGGGAAAAATTTTATGGTACAAGCGTACTGCTGCCATCCATAATGAATATAAAAAGGACAAAAAGAGGTGAAGTGGCAGACTCATATTCATGGTAGTCAGATGATCGGTGCTATTTCATAAAAGGAATATGAAGTTGTTCAACTCCAGCCTTTCTTTTATTAGATGGATGCTTACCTTAAAAACGGGTCCAAAGCCTCCCTGCCCAAGTTTGTTTGCAGGATTAAAATCCCCTGTTGCAGCCTTTAGTTCAGCAAAACTGAAAGTGTAGGGCCTAGCATCAATCCCGAGGAGCTCTGCAAGTACAATAAAAATTCTTGTTTGTCAATATCCAAGGAAGTTAATAATCAGGTTTGTGATAATTGACCCAAGCATTTAGAGAACTGATGCTGAGCTTAAAACAAGTATACAGACAGAGGCACACGCAATTTAAAGAGGTATTCAGAAATCATTTCCACTAATAGAGGAGAACCACAAATGGGATAACACAACAATTATGTTGTGGGGCGAAAATCAGACTGCAGTAATAAACTAGACAGGCTTTTTTTTCCCCCTTTTTCTAATTTTACCTGCATCCTCATTCCTGTGTGACCTTCTTTTCTGATGAATGAACCAACATAATGCAAGTATAGACAGAAAGCTTATGACTCCAACAGAAACAGCAATCCCAATGATCAAGCCCGTCTTACTCTTCTTACTGCTGGTTGGAGGTTTGTTACTAACAGTGGGGACGAAGTCTGCTAAAAAAATCTTGTCATAACTTGGCATCAACATACTTAAAATATCATGATTAAGTTTCTCAGTCGTATTTATGTTGTTGAATCATATTACCTGGGGTGGCAATGATTGCTGAAATAGAAGGTCCATATGTACCTTGACTAGGCACACAGCAAGTACCTTTACCAGCCCAAAAGAGATGGATTTCAAGGTAGTTTTCCGACACCTGCGCCTTGAATTCCTTCTGAACAGCTTGGAAAGAGGTCCCACCTGCCTCCTTTCGTATGTCAAAATCCTTCCACACCAGATTCCCCTATAATGACCAAGATCAGTATTAAAATAGACAAAAACAAACAAAATATATAAGAAGTAGAAGAGACAGTATGAACAAAAAGAAGACTAAAGTTGGATAGCAACAAAGCATGGGTGTTTCCTATTGTTCTACAAACTAAATAGAAAACTTGGAGAAGGAACAATAGAGGCTGTTTTTGTCTCACATATTTGGAAAAACTATCAATTATATAAGAATAAAGTACCAGGGAAAGGAAACACATAAGTGGAAAACAAGGATCTGGTGATAATCTTAGAAATAGATTCAGGGAAGAAATGCCAAATGGAAAATTGACTAGTGCAATGGTGAATTGAGAAAGCAAGTAGAAAACAAACTTTGGTTCAAGGATCAAAAAGGAAAACCAGAAAAGAACTACACAAAATCAGGCATGTTTGGACAAATAAATGGTCAAAAAGACACCGCAGCCGCCACCCCCCCCCCCCCCCCGGTCATGCCCTAGCAGTTGCGTTTGACCATTTTGCTGCTTTAGACCAAATATGTGTACAAGGTGCCAAGGCACATGCTATAGAGGACTAGGAGACACCATGGTTTAAGTCTATGCTGCCATTGTAAGTGAATAAGTACCAAAGGTTGAATATGAACCCAGTGCCCCCTTCCTAGAACACTCGACGAGACTGACAACAGGTGAATAAGAACCTCTTATTACATAAGACAAAGTTGTCCTAAAGACCACAAATTCGGCATTGATGATCGATAGATATTTACTGCTAGGATAACAAAAACAAAAGGTTTGCTCCAAAAAGAACATGAAGATATGAAAAGGCACAGTTTCTAACCGAATGCCCCAATAAATCACAGACCTGGATATATATATCAAAAACACGCCTTCCGACACTTCTCCAATCTGTAGGATTCAGGATTGATATCTCTGCAAACTGGAGACTCACATTATAATTTCCATTCTCAAGCCCTAATCCATAGTATCGCAGTGACCCAGCAGATATTCGTGCTGTCTGGAAAAGCTCCGAGTCCAAAGTATCTGTGATCTGAGATGAAGAGTTACTCGTGTAACGGGCATTGTTGTTCTCGCCGAAGCGTCCAACATTACTTACTGCCCACCTTTTTGTAGTAGTCACGTAATATGAAGCCGGACCCAGAGCCTCGTTATCCCTCTCATACACAATCTGATTGATTCTGGATGTAATCTGTGGACCACCACACTTAATTGACAAGTTATAAACTGTGAACAACGAAAAAAAGTTTTCAAATTGAGTTGCACAAACTAGAGAGTCAAATGGACTGAATATGGTGTACAACACACACAAACAGAGTGCAAGAAGAACAAAGCAGTGCAACAACACGATATTAGAAGATTTCATCCCATGTTTTCTTGGACTGTTAGCTAAAGGCCCCAACTATGTATATCTAACAATCTAACAGCTACTAGACCTAGTTGACCAACTTCTAGATTATAGCATATGGTCATCAACGTTCTCCTCAAATGAACACCAATCTAAAATAGATAGTCCTGTTTTTAACTCATGTTGTGGATATAAATGTTCCAGTCTCAGAATCACGACAACGGGAAGTTCTACGCTGCACTTACAGATAGGGGAATTCCGATAGCATGGGAAGTTCCTTTGAAGACAGCTCAACTCTGAAGGCAGAACACTGAAAGCAGAAGAAGAATGCATATTGATTAAGATGGTATGATGTCTGATGAACCTAAGCAACATCAAGCTCTATAAGTTCCATTAGCTTTTTTTCAAAAAATGTTAGTGATGTTAACGCAAACAGCAGATATGTTAAATGGGTGCAATAGAAAACAGCCGTCTCAAAATGTAAGTTTACTTTCTAAATAGTAATGACAATAATAAAAGTAGATAATAAAAGTAGTGCTGCATCAGATGATATCAGTTACTTCTTATGGAGACAAGGCCATAACCATGGATTGTAACGATTCGTGCATTGATATTCCTCAAGTAAAAGTCAAAAGAGGACATGAATAATGGATTGTTGGATTGTCTACTATGTTCGAGTGGTGACAGGTAGATGGGCTATATTTATCTGGACTTTGGGAGGAAATATTTAGAATCTTCCAAAACAACAGCAGTTCCCTGACTGTACTTTTGCCACATGAACCAATTTCTATAAATATTTATTTAACATCTTGGGAAGCCCATTTGCTTCACCTCTAGCAAGCAATATGGCCTAATCACAGAATGACAGTATGTAGATCTTCAAACTTAGTTCAGATGGACACAGAAATGAGGTTAGGCAGTTGTACTAGTGGAATTGAAAAGATGATATCACAGTATAACCTGTTGAGTTGAACTGAATTCTGTGTTTTTCAGGAAGAAGAGAAGATGTTTTCTGAACCGAGGCAAATGGACATATGAATGTGGACATGTATGGGTGTCTAAAGTTAGTGGATAATCATATATAACACATCCAACTCACATGAAAATTACTTCAGAATGCAAAACAAAAGTATAAGGTACAAAAGTATAAGGTACAAAAGTAATATCCCATATCTCCACACTAGAAATGGTACAACCACAATACTCAATTTACGTTTAGGACCTTATGCTGAAATACTATAAACACTGTCAAATATAACAGCATTATCATGCATGTTTGACTAGCTCATAGTGTTGAACACAGAAAATCATGGGATATCACTGAACTTTTGTTTAGCATCATTGAATGTTCAGATGTTAAGGAATAAAATCAAATATGTACAGCAGGGAGGGAATCACCTATTCTTTGAACTTTCAATTGTGAAGTTATTGGCAACCAAGTTACTGCATTTGACAACCCAGAAAATATCAATGTTAGCTTCAATAGAATAGCTTCAATGCAGAAGATATGCAAATTAGAGAATATAATCATTGTCACTAGGCCACTATTACAGGATGCCAGTATGATAAATGACTTGTTTTGGAAACAAAAACACAAACAGAAAGATAAACAATAAACATACAGTTGCAAGTCTTGTTGGCTAATCCAAGAAGGAAAGATCCCAGAGAATTCATTGTATGACAAATCTCTGCAGGCAATTACACAATGGAAATTTCAATGACTGTCAAAATCTATATAACATATGACTTGGTTAATCTTCAACCTGAGCACTGAAGCCGTAGATTTTATCCACAGCCTTACATACTACCTTAATTACATGGATCATAATCCATCAGTTTCCAAAACCACTTCGTACAAAATACAGAACCTCTCTGTATAAGCTTAAAAATATTAAGAATGCCATCATCACGCGGGAAGAAAAAAACCTAGAATAATGCACTTGCTTACAGTGCCTTCTTACTTTCATTGTTGCCTTCCCTAATGTCAGGGTTGTAAACCTAATGTCACTCCCAATAAAACTTTATGGCAGCAAAGAATCATTCTTCTGATTTTGAAAAACCATGACATTCTTAGAAACTACATATTTAACACGGAAAAAAATCTTCATGATCATTACAGACCACCAAAGGAAAGAACTTCACCACTTGCATACATTTTAATTGGATTGTGGACCATTATGTTAGATTTACTTACACATTCAGAAGGGACGTGCTCTTTTGTGCAGGAAGGGGGCCAGTCAATTTATTATTCCCAAGAAACCTGAATATGCAGAAATTGGTTCAAGCAATAAAAAGTGGAAATATTTTCAACAGCAGAGGACAGGATGTTTATTACAAGTAAGAGAGAGAGCTCAAATTGAATAGTGAATCTGGAATCTGTCCAGTTAAATTGTTGAAGCTCAAATCCCTGGGAAATTAGATAAAACATGGTTGTAAGAAATATAAAGTAAATTTCCTGATGATAAATGTAAAGACAACCAAATATTTACTTCAGATAGTTTGATTCTGGTTTTGACTCCATCTTCCTCAACCTGATTACAGACTTGGCAAATCACTGGTTGAAGCATAGTGGAGCCAACCCAAAATATGCCAGGTTGAAGTATAGCGATGCCAACCAAAAATTGAAGGCAATAAGCAACTTACAGTTGTGACAAACTAAGGTAATCTCCAATATTGGATGGGATAACTCCAGAAATATTGTTATTCCTCAAAATTCTGCAGGAAAAGAAACCACCTGGTCACTATAGTCTTGTAAAAAACAGTGGAGGAGCATGCCAATGTAAAATCAGTACAGAACAGATTCGTCAGCTGTAACCACATCATCTTACAAGACATTCAGAGACGTCATATCCTTAAGAAACGCCAGTGAGGAGCTTCCATTAGATAAATCACTTATTCTCCTGTTGCATTTTGTATCACAAAAGAGAAGATTAGCTTCATTGATATGCTAAATCTAATTAAACACTATTGAAAGCGTTATTACTCACAAGTTCTCCATCATGGTTAGTTTGGAAAATGAAGATGGTATCGCACCTCCAAAGGAATTACCCTGAAACCTCCTACAGAAATGTCAAGATAAAATTATTTTATGGAGTTTTAAAGCGAAGAAATCTGAGTAGCAATATGAATGGAGAAAGGAAATACAGTATGTGTTATTCATCTTAGTTACCATGCACTTCTATTTAGCTTAAAGTGATCCTACCATCTGAGTGTGATAATGAAGTAGAGAAGATTGCTTACAAGCTTTTAAGGTTTGACAAATTCCCAATGAATTCGGGTATGCTGCCTGTAAGGTCATTGTCTGAAGCCCACCTGAGATCCCCAATATTCTCCCTTGGTAAATTTGATCACAGAAACTAGTCTGGACAACGTACTTGATTTTCTCAGATGCGAGGAAAGATGAGTCAAAAGCTCTTACCATGTTTGAAGGTTTTTTAGAGAAGAAAATGTTGAAGGTATAGTTCCACTAACTCCGGAACTGGCAATGTACCTGTCAAGGTGGAAAAATGTGAAGGCATACAATGCTATGCACATTTATGACAATTGGCGGTTAAAAAGTGATCAAGGGGCAATTTCTCAGCACTTACAATTGCTCTAACTTCGTTAAATTCCCAAGCTCTAATGGCAGAGTGCCAGAGAAGTTATTCATGTCAAACGCCCTGGAAAATAGGAAGTCAAACAACATGAAAACAATATAAATATGTCACATATAAATGGCATGCACAAAACAGTAATATCTTCCAGTTATTTTATATGAGAGATTCCGGTGTTCCACGAAATGAGGTTCTGAATACCATAAATATAGCAAAGGACTGAGAGATTGAATACCAGCGAGTTATTGTAACAAACTATCTTGTAAAGAGAAATAGTTGTTGACACAAATTAATAGCATATATCTGTGTTTGTGTGCATGTCTATTTCCTATATACTGGGATTACGTTGCCTTGAGATCAACAGAAAATCAACACAATCAAGTTGGCCTCTTAAGAAGTTGTGAAGTCAAGAATGACATACAGTGATCTTAAATCAGTAAGTTTTCCAAGTTCCTTTGGAACCTGCCCTGATAATGCGTTGTAACCCACGGACCTAAGAATAAGAAGTGAGATGTCAGAAACTTAGAGGAGCATATATAATAATACCACACATGCATACGATATGCATGAAATCAAATAAAAAGAAGTTATCTTACAGGTACTGCATGCGAGTTAGGTTGCCTATGGATGGGGACAGGGTACCTGTCAAGTAATTTTGGCGCAAGTCTCTGCAATAAGTGGAAGAAACTTACGATCATTTATCACATGGCTTGTCGATGAAAACTATACAGTCATATATGCATAGCATATATTCCAATATACGGTGAAGTTTTGCAATGTGATTTAAAGGTTGCAGTTCAATAGCAGCTTGTGCAAAGAAAAGAAAATGGTAGGAGTAGTAAGAGAGAAAAAGGAAAACTTAATCAAGGTACCATACATATTCCAGAGGTAAGTTAAAGTCCATAGTTCATCTGGGATTACACCAACAACACTCAACGAATAGACTTTGCTGTAACAGAAAAGGAAAAGAAAGCAGACAGTGAATGAAAGATTTTAATAAATAACACTAGGAGCTCAAAGTTGTGAACTTTAATTGCTACATAGATCTATTCAAACCAATCATTTCTATTACGAGGAATATTGATTGCATCTAATCATCAGCTAAACATATGGGTATTTGGGTAAACTCACAACTGGACAATGTGGCAAGTAGTAGCATCGCATTCGCATTTGATGAAGGGATTGTAATTTGTATTGACGAAGGGGGTTGAGTCGATGGCAGCTCCACTGCATGGTTCTCCTCCGCTTATGTTCCATTGACTCGATGGCGCCGATAAACCCCATTCTCTAAATATGGAATTCAGAGCATTCACTGCCATCCAAATCCACAATTATCACACCCAATTATTACCCATATACAAACTCCTTACATTACTTATCCATACTTATCTCCGGTGCTAAATATAAATGCCAATTGGGCAATGGGGATTGGCATAATGATAAGAAGGCAACACACAAGAAGTCACCACTGTGAACAAGATTAGGGGCTCACATCCAGGCCATTTGGTCTGGATTGTAAAAAATGGTGCAAAAATGAAAGATATGTAACTAAAAATAAAATAGGTGAAAGTGGATGATTATTGCAGAGTTCATCCTTCCTTTTAAGCTTCGGGTGGTCTTCTTCTAAGGTCTTACTTCTAAGGTTCGATATTAGTCCAATTGCACGTAAATTCAACCGAACAAACTGAAATTTAAAACAAATTTTTTCGACCAAATTTTTCATGGGTTTTTAAGATTTAATGAAAACCAAACTCTTTCTTTTGTTTCTCTCTCTCTCTCAAATTCTCAATACAAATGGCATGTAAGCCCACAGGTGCAGTCTGTGGTGAAATTCTGAAAATATCTTTGCTGCTAGACTCGTTAGATCGAGGCTCGAGGCGGAGTCAAAGACCTTTGATCATTAAAATCAACCAAGTTAGTTCCACATTATAAACCAACAAGAAGAGATAACAATTCAAGATTCCAGGCCCAGTTTCAAACTCAAACAAAACATCATAAAAAAAGAGCCATCATCCATGTTTTCCAAATTCCAACTCTGTTGCGTCTCTGTTAGAGCCCATTACTCTGTTAAGTGTTAGTTGCACGAAACCAAAACATATACACCGACGCAGAGACCCAACAAAACATTAAGAAAAGCACGCGCGCACATACACAGAGAGGGAGAGAGAGATCACCTTCAGAAGGAGGAGTAATACCATTGGACGTCTGATTTTGAGCTCGTGCCATATCAACAAGGACCAGGACGAAGAAGAAGCAAAGAAGCTGCCACAAAGCCTGTAAGCCACAGACTGATATTGCTAATCCCGCCATTACTTTCACCTTCCTTTGTACGTTCAGAGTATAGTAAAGTATTAGCTGATGAATGGATTCATTCATTTTTTCATTACGGCGAAAGAAAGAAAGAAAGAAAGAAAGCGGTGTCGTCAGGATTCGACAGTGGGAAAAAGACTTCTTTCCTAATTAGGCTAAGTTTTCGATTTGATAAAATCAACATTTGATAAAATCAAGTGGGTGATTTTATCAAATGAAGTGTAGGGGTGCTAAAATCAAGTGGGCCCAATGCTAAAAGCAAAGGTGTTTTAGTCCTGGGTCCACTTGATTTTAGCACCCCTTCACTTCATTTGATAAAATCACCCACTTGATTTTATCAAATGTTGATTTTATCAAATGGAAAACTTAGCCTTAGTACAACTACTCCATTGGTCACAAACCTCAGAGTCAAGAGGAGAAAATTTTGGGTGTGAATTGGGTAGGGACACGTGGTGCCCGACACCCAATCTGAGTCGTCCAAATACGCTTGGACGGCTCAGATTAGAGGATGGCATTTTTGTAATTTTCGGGAGCATCTGAGCCGTCCAAAATGTTTTTGGAAGGCTCGGATTGGGTGTCGGGCACCACGTGTCCCAATCCAATTCGCACCCAAAATTTTCTCTAGAGTCGGAGACATACATTATTGATCCGGTATAGTTGTTTCAGGAAAAAATTTTGGGTACCGAATGGGAAATAGGTGGCCATGCCGAGTACAATCTCGGCCGTCCAAAAGTGTTATGGACGGTCGAGATTGATTCCCTCTCTCTCCTCTCACCCAATCACTCTCTCTCCTCCTTTTCTCTCTCCTCTTCCGGACCGTCGAATTACATTTTGGACAGTTAAGATTGCCGAGCGGATACCACATAGGCAATACCCACTCGGCGCTGAAAAATTTCTTTTGTTTTAGTGTTTCTTTGTTTTGGAGCACATGGTTTGAGATGATGACGTGAGTGGGTTGCAAGTTGCCAACTTTTCGAGTGGAAGTAGTAATTGTTTAAGTTCTCGGCAGTCGGCATTGAAAAAGCGAATCGAGTCGAGCTGACAATATTGAAATTTGAAAGTATGATTCTAGAATGTGGCTATAATTCAAGGGTTTTTTCCCACTTTTTATCCCTTAAATAAATTAGAAGTATTTATAATCCTAAACTATCAAAACTACCTATTTGAGTCCAATAGAACGGCCCTTCACTATTTGGACGGTAAAGCATCTACTCGCACGAGTGTGCACACAAATTGCAACGTTAGGCCCTCTGTAGGGCCCCGTATTTTATAATTAAGTAAATAAAAGAAATTGTATTATTTTTGGAGCGTAGTGTTAAAATTATGGTACACTAGTTTTGGCGTTAGTGTAATAGATTTGGCGGTGACATGTGGCTATTGAGGTGTCAAGTTTTGTGCATGAGGTGGTGGGATACTGGGATGTTGGCAGCTATGCATGCATAAATAGCTTGTGGGATACTGGAATATTGTTAGGAGGATGGAAGGGGGGAGCTGGTGCTCTACGTACGGAGGTCATCCAGAACATTGAAGACTTATTAGTAGTTCTTTTAATCATTTTGGGGCGTTACACCCTCTTTGAGATCTCACATAAATAATTCAATCTGTTCATTAATTTTAAAATATAGTTTTGAGTGAGCTAATCCAAAGTCAACCTAATCGGATAATTCTAAATGCTTGATCATATAATCAAAATTTTACTTAAGTATTTACGGCTATCAAAAACTACGTTGTTTTGCTTGATTTTTGTGCACATCTCCAAAGCTTCCAAGGGTCTTGTTTGGAGGAACAAAAAACCATTATAAAGTGCCTAAACCCACTATACTCTACCCCCAAATAGCCTAAATCCCCTAATATTGAACCACAAAATTAACTCTCCAAACAGGGCCCTTGGATGCACCAACAAAATGAGCAAAACAACGTAGTTTTGCGGCACAATACGGCGCACAACACCTACTGCACAACGCCTCCCCTGGATTCTTTATCAAGTACTTAGAATTATTTTATTGAGCTGTTTTTTCGAGGGTCATTCGGAAACATATTTTTTTAAAGTAATAAACAGCTCGAATTGATTGTGTAAGATCTCAAAATAGGATCCATAGAGCAATAAGTGAGCACAAATATATATGATTAGACAATTTTTTATCCAAAAAGGGAAGCCGTTAACGATTGGACTCAATTGCTTAGCAAATCAGATAATTAAGGGGCTAAATAGGTATACTAGCTTTTATAGTTTAGCCACCAAGTACAAGAATTGTGGATAATTTATGGATAAAAGCATTTAAAAAAAAAAAACTCCTCAAAAATATTGCTACGATAGCTACGATAAAAAGCACAATTATTGCACTTCCAGGTAAGAAAGGGAAATAGCTACGATAGCAACAATCATAAGAGAAGCGAGGTCTACAGAAGGTTGGGAAGTAGTACGTCCGATTCACCAGGTTCTACCACTACAGGGCCCAATCGTAGTCAAAATCAGAGTTTGATCTTGGCTCAGAAGGAACGCTAGCTATATATGCTTAACACATGCAAGTCGAACGTTGTTTTTGGGAAGCTGGGCATGCCGGCCAATTCGTTCCCCATCCCTGTGACGTTAATCAGATTATAGAAGGAGACAGTGTGTCCTCCATACAGAGGCGTCTCTTGGATCAATGGGGGGAAGCCCTCCTATGAAGTCTTACAGTGCTCGCTCTATGCCGCGCTGGACCACTTTGAGCTTAAGGTCAAAATTTTGACATTTGGTTCAGAATTAGATCCAAATGGTTGGAGTGTGGGGCACGGGCCCTGAATAACCCCCGCTCAAAGATGGGGGAATCATCTTTAGATAAACTGAGTTCCATCTTGGAGGAACTCAAGGCGAAGGGCGGGAATCGGCTGTTTTCCGTACTTTACAGGGGAAATACTTCTTCCAAATTTATCCTTTGAATTACTCGTATATATCCTATGAATTTCATTTCGCACCGGAAACTATTCTAAGAGAAGTTCGAATCTGTTCGCTTAGGATATTGATCGGTCTTGGTTTGACATGGTTTACGCGTTACTGGTTATGCCTATCCGCTCATCTAGTAGGTGGGCCAACAGCCTTGCTATGGGCACAATACTTTTGTGTACAACGTGTGTGTGAGATTCATTTTGAGATCCCACACAAATATTTCGAGCAAAAATGCTAGGGTACAACAGAAGTGGACAACACATCTCTTACAGTCCAAAAGTGTTTTTCGACGGTCCAAATTTGAAATACTCTTTGACCTGGTCAAAGAGTATTTCAAATCTGCACCATTGATTGCTGACATGAACGATTGAGATTCGTGTTGTCCATTTTTGTTGTACCTGTAGCATCCTTGTATTCTGCGCCTGTCAATTTGTTCAATTTTTTTTTTTTTGAAGCGTCCTTGTAAAAAAAATCAGTTCAGCTGGATATAGGTAAATGTTTGATCCATAAGTTTTTTTTCCGGTCTCTAATCGTACGGAGCAAAAAAAAAGAACTTATGGATCAAGTACTTACCGATATCCGGAAGAACTGATATTTTACAAGGACCCTTCAAAAAAAATTTAAACAAATTGACAGGCTCAAAATATTTGTATCATTTTATGGAATCTCAAAATGGGTTCCACACCCACATGTGTTGTACCCATAACAATTTTGGTGGGCCAAATCCCAAATGCGGGACGGCTCACGGCTTATACTATGCCAAAATGTAGCCGCCAGCAAAGCACATCCTTTGCAGTTGGGAAAGTGTTTAGTCCCATAAAAGAAACCATAAAAACACTCAGAAAATGCATTCAACAGGTGAAATTCATCCGGTACAGTGAACAAAAAGTTTGCATCATGGGGCCAATTCCCGTTAATACCCACCAAGTCCAACCAAAACAAAAAGTCTACACGCATGGATAACACATTTTTCTTCTGCATTTGCCCCCTAAGCAACGGACCGAGGCCTGTAGTGAGCAACTCACTACAAGCATATAGTAAGAATCTTAGCTGTATATTCTTGTTTTGGATGGTCCAGGTCTTAAATAAACTGTTCGTGCAAAAAGTTTATTTAAAATCCAAATTATTCAAAACACTTAGCAGAAATTCACTCACTACATTTTAGGGCCCCACTCCAAGCGGTGCCACTGATGTAACAAGCTTTTTATTTCGACGAGTACGATTTTCATTCTTTTTATTTTTTACATTTTAGATTTCTCTTATTGAAATGAACTAATAATTCAAAAAAATAAATAAATGCAATTAAAATCAATAGTAATTTTTTACGGTTTTTATCAATTAAAATGAGGCAATGTTTGATGGTCTTTCACCTTCTTCTTCTGTTCAAAACTTGATACGCTCTTTTGGGGCACAGGATGGTGGTTGTATGGCGCGGAAACGATAAGTATACATACACACCCTTTCATTCACACCCCTGCTCACACCCTATTGTGTGGAACCTATTTTGGCGGGGAAAGTGGTTTGGGTCTTCTTTTTTCCAATGAGAGAGAGAGAGAGAGAGAGAGAGAGAGAGAGTAATTTTGGATGGATTTGTTGTTACCGATAACAATTTACGCATAACATGACTGGTTAGTGGATACCCCAAACAAAGTGCACCCAGTATTATACTAAAAAATTACTGAGAAAATTCTCTTTCATTCTGTAAATTTGTTTTAACATGATAAAATTCTATATTTTTGATTTTGATATTCTTGAACGTAAAGCTACTATAGTGTGATGTTAAAAGACCAAAAAAATTGTATGCCATCTCTTCCTAACTTATATTTTCCACGGTCACAGTTATAATGAAAGCAATAACTTGGCCTCTTTGTGGACAAAAAGATTCTAAAACTGCTATTGATTCACCACCCTGGAAGAATCAAGCAGTTTCGTCGGTTGCCTAAACATACAGAGCTCAACTGAGTCAATTTTCAGCAAGCCGATGACTCCTTTTGACAGGTTGAAAGAACAGGTAATTGAATTTATTCAGCAAATGGCGAAGGATGCCGAAATGAAGAAGCCAACTAAAGAGGCAATTCACAAGGTTCCTATTTTAGATTTCGTAAAGGTTTTCGAAGCGTTGTTGAATGGGAATTTGAATTTGACAGACATTCCAACATCCTTTTTCTGTACATGCTATACTACAAAAGGTGATAAGCTAAAATTCTCAACAGAAACAAACGAAAAACAATAATTTTTCTACACAAACGCAAATCTCTCATCATTTATTCCTTTTCATGAACTTTTCTTCCTTGGAAAACTAACAAACTTCACTTACCTTCTCCGATGACCTCTTGCAGGATTGGTGTAATCGGTGAATGTCCCGGATCAGCTGCCATGCTTGCACTTACAGATGAACTGACTTGGCTATGTTCGTTTTCTGCACTTGGAGTATCCGTACTCATAAAACTGGTAGTATCGTTGAATTTCCAGTAGGTCAAATACCCAGGGCGCATAGTAACTGCACTAACTTCAATGTCTCCTGAAAGCATCGCCAGTGCACGCGACATGGAGGGGCGTTGCAGTGGGCATGTTTGGGTGCACAAAAGAGCTACTCCTATCACTCGTTTTACTACTTCCTCGTCAAATTCCAACAAACTAGCATCCACTAGCTCAACTTCACGGTCATTTTCATGTGCATGCCAAGCCTAAGAAAGGGAAGATTGAAATGTCATAAAAATCATGCAATCTCAGCAGGACTGCAAGACACACTGGGCAGGATCTGAGATTGAGTTGATCAGATATTGGTTGTATTTAACCAAAAGTACCAGAATTTGGTTTCGGAGTAATACAGAGATGATAAGTTTTTTGGTAGTAGTTGACCAAATAATCTTTGTTTCTCGTGATACTTAAAAAAAACATCCCAAAGGTTTTCAAGATATATAGATCCTTCCTTCTTTTTAAAGGGTAACCACGGTCATAAAACATACTGTACCCACGACTGAATATGCATCCAATTGGAACTTTTCAAAGATAACTATTGAGTGCCAAAAAGAAAGTGAATCATACCCATTCAAGAAGATAGATCTTTTCCTCTTCCAAACTTGAGTCAGAATTTAGCCTTCCACTGACAATCTCCAAAGCTACAACACCAAAGCTAAACACATCTGCCTTTTCTGTAAGGTGCCCACGCATTGCATACTCAGGTGCAAGATACCCACTGCATTAGTAACCATTACAAAGCCACCACATGCAAGTTTATATTTCAGCAGCAAAGAATACCGAAATAGAATATCGCAACCAATAATAATAGAAGAGTACATGGAGATTGACTGCTGGTGATCTTACATTGTCCCTGCAACACGGGTGGTGATGTGGGTCATTTTGTCATCATAAAGTTTGGCCAAACCAAAATCAGAAATTTTGGGGTTGAGGTCAGAGTCGAGAAGAATATTGCTGGCCTTCACATCCCTATGCACAATGCGGAGCCGAGATTCCTCGTGGAGATAAGCTAGACCCCTAGCTACTCCCAACACTATATCATAACGAGTGGGCCAGCTAAGATACAAACTTGTCTTCCCTGCTTAATAAAAGCCACAAAGTTTAGCTTTAGCTTGTTGTTTATTAACCATATTCAGAAATAATGAAATATGTAAAAAGTAAGGGTGCTGTCCTTGTACCAAACAGTGCTTGATCAAGACTATTGTTTTCCAGATACTCATAAACAAGGAGCCGTTTATCCCCCTCAATGCAGCAGCCATACAATTTTACAAGATTCCGGTGTTGAACGGCAGATATTGTGGCGATTTCTGCAACAAATTGACTCTGTCCTTGGCCTGATGTCACGGACAGTTGTTTAACAGCAATAACCCTCCCATCCTTAAGTGTTCCCTATGGAATACCAAATTTAAAAATTTTGAGATAAATTGCCAAGTCCCAACCACGGTTTCTGATCTATGAACAGGCAAAATGGTATGGACCAATAGAGAGCTGTTGTACGTGAATTATCTACAAAAGCAGGGCTTGTATTTTCCAATAAATAGCTGTTTCAGGGGTTGTATTTTCCACAAGAAATCAATAATAACAATGTGGAGGGTACTGTTGAATAGCTTGATATAAATTGTTGAGCCTATTTCCTAACAACTTAAGCTTTGGGGGCAATTAGTAACTTAACCTGGTATCAAAGCTCAAGTTGCGAGAGGTCTTGGGTTCAAGTCTCTTTGTTTTCATTTCTTTCCCGTTTACATTATGTTTCTCCCCTTTGTATTCTGTCGTAGCATGTATGGCTGTTCGCATCTCCAAATGCAAGACAGGGTTGTATGTGAGGAAGGATATTGAATAGCTTGATATACATTGTGGGGCCCATTTCCTAACAGCTTAAATTTTAGGAACAATTATAACTTAACAGGTACAAGCGTACTGCTGCCATCCATAATCAGTGGCGGAGCCAGGATTTTGGTCTGAGGGTGGCTGAATTAATAGATATATGTTTCTCTATGCATAAATATATTATACCATAGAGTTTTTGCTTTCCAATATAATACATTTGCCATTGAAATTAAGCTAATGCAGTAAAATTATATGAATCATTTTGTCCTATTTCTTTATGCTACGATAACACTCACATACTTATTTCTTTGTTCATGGAAGAAATTGGGAAATTACAATATAAAATAACCTATTTTTTCACAAAATCAGAACACTAATTAAGATTATAAGAAGCTATTACACTAATAATATCCATGATACTAAGAAATCAGATATCATTTTCCATAATGAATATAAAAAGGGAAAAAAGAGGTGAAGTGGCAGAGTAATATTCCAGGGAGTCAGATGATCTGTCCCATCTTATAAAGCATTATGAAGAAGTTCAACAACAGCCTTTCTTTTATTAGAAGGATGCTTACCTTAAAAACGGGTCCAAAGCCTCCCTCTCCAAGTTTGTTTGCAGCACTAAAATCTTCTGTTGCGGCCTTTAGTTCATAATAACTGAAAGTGTAGGGCCTAGCATCCATCCCTAGGAGCTCTGAAAATAGAGTAATAATCCTTGTTTGAGAATACCCGAGGAAGTTAATACTCAACTTGCGTAGCATTTATTAAGCTTAAAACTATCGTCATTATCATTCTATGACACATTGATCAGTGAAAGATAGCAACTATGTACGAAAATGTATAGTACAAACATACTAATTTTGGGCAGACACTAAAGGCACAGCCAAAATGTGTTTCTCTGACAATGTGTTAAACCTCTTTTCCGGCATTGTATAAGAAACCAGAGACTTCAACCTACTTATTGGCGGGAAAGAGAGGGGAGGGATGGGTTGTTTTATCATAGGATTGCTGGTTGGCTACAAAAGGGGCGAGTGTTTAAGAGAACATTTACAAATACCTCCATCATGTCTAAACAAACTCTATGAACGACACAGAAAGCATTTAGCAAGCCAACAAAAACATACAGCATCGGACCCGTACATCTTACAAAGGCATTAAAAAAGAATGTCCATTACAATAGTAGACAAAAATCATAGTCCAATAACAAACTCGGCTAACTATTTTTCTGAGTATTTTTTACCTTCATCATCATCCCATCCTGTCCTTTTTCTGCGTTGGACAAAGCAATATAGCACAAGTACAGATAGAAAGCTTACAACCCCAACAGGAACAACAATCCCCACAATCAAACCGGTCTTACTCTTTTTGCTGGTTGGAGGGTTGTCACTAACAGTGGGTATGAAATCTGTACAAAAATCTTAGTCGTTAGAAAATTGGTACTTACTTTCGTAAACTTGCACCAAATATTTAGGAATGTATTACCTGGGGTGGCACTGATTGCTGAAATAGAAGGTCCGTATGTACCTTGAGCAGGTATACAGCAAGTCCCTTTACCAGCCCAAAATAGATGGATTTCAAGGTAGTTTTCTGATACCTGAGCCTTGAAATCCTTCTGAACAGCTTGGAAAAGGACCCCACTGGCCTCCTTTCTTATGTCAAAATCTTTCAAAACTCGATTCCCCTAGAATGAAGAGGTTGATAACTTGAGAACCAAAAAAAAAAAACACCTTAAGAACCAAAGGGTATCGACAAAGCTATTTTTTGTAGACATATATAATTTGGAAAGTAATCAATGAAATTCTGAGAAAAGCAAGGAGGCAGTTCTTTTATCCCATGTTCGGACAAAGGATTCCTGTAATATATAGTTAGAGAATATAGGAAAGGGAACACATTAGGAAAACAAGATGCTTGTGGTTGTGGCAACACTTGAATTAACCTCAAATGGATATTCGATGGTACAATTGTATAAGGGTAACAAGGTACAGGCTGTCGAGGTAGATAACATGGTTTAAGTTGAAAGGCATCACCTATGACATATGACTGAACAAGGACCAAAGTTTATAAATAAAACCCAGTCCACCATTCCCAGCACTTTGAGTGAGGAATTAGCACTAGGGGATTCCTTATTGCATGTTTTACCCTGCTATTTACAAGTAACTCTTAAATTAATGAATAACAAACTTTATAGTTGTGAGTACACTAATGAGGTGGAAATCCAGAGATACTTTTCAAAGTGAACAAAAATGAGGTAACAAAAAGTTTGGACTAACAGAGAGACAGAGGGGAAAAAAAATGTCATCGCCTAAAATCCAATTTTGATAACTCAGCACTGACCTGGATGTATATATCAAAAACACGCCTTCCAAGACTTTTCCAAGTTGGGGGATTCTGGAATGCTATCTCTGTAAACTGGAGAGTCAGGCTGTAATTACCATTCTCAAGCCCAAGCCCATAATATCTTAGTGATCCAGGTGATATTCGTGCTGTCTGGAACAGCTCTGAGTCCAAAGTATTTGTGAACTGAGATGAAGAGAAACTAGAATATTGAGCATTGTTGTTCTCACCGAAGCGTCCAACATTGCTTACTGCCCACCTGTTTGTACTAGTCACATAATAAGTAGCCGGACCAAGAGTCTCGTTATCGCTCTCATATACGATCTGATTACTAGATGTAAACTGTGGACCACCACATTTAATTGCAAAGCTGGAATCTGCAAACCATTGGGAAGAAGGAATTTATCAGATTGGAGTTCACATATGTGCAATAAAATAAAAAATCAGCCAAAGCTCGTTGATCATGTGACGATGCACTTCTAGAAAGTGCGAATTTCAATTTACACTTTAAAAAGACAAACTTTGAGTTGATGCAATTTACATGTGAAGTTTTGACATAGGAAGGAAGCTTCATCTGACACCTTGAAAGAAGTCGAAAAACAAAGATGGTTTCTTATGGCCTTACATCCACAAAGTGTGAGATTGGAAAGCGGAAAATAGGCCATTGACAGGCAACAATACACGGATGTATAGAAACAGAAAATATGGGGAAGGAGCATTAACTAAATATATAGAGGCTTAAAATCTTAAAAGGTAGTATGACAATCAAACTCAACACAGTGGACTCCAAACAAATTAACCACGGCAAAGGATTTTGAGTAACCATATACATGAGTGGACAGAAACCAAAATATCAACCCTATATCAACTATATAACAAATACACATACAAAGAATGCATAATAACAAATAACAAGGGAACGAACAGAAGGAACGGAAGTTACGGCACTTAGATTGTAACTTAGGACCGCTAACACCATGAAGTCGCTATTTATTCCAAAAGCCAAACAATTAGGAAAAGAGCCCAACACTGTGTACCGAGTCAGCTAACGGTAACCAGTTTAAGTTGACCTACTTGTAGAATCAAAATAATTTGATGATTCAAAGGAACAGTAACTTAAAAAGATTCTCTTTCCCACATCATAGAATAGATGTGTAATCTCAGAATCACAGGTAAGGGGAGGTTCTAAATTGCACTTACAAATAGGAGAATTGCGAAGGCAGGGAAAGTTCCTTTGAAGACAGCCTAATCCTGAAGGCAAAACACTGTACGCAGAAAAAGAATGGCTATTGATTAGTGCAAGTTGAATTTGCCATATAAGTAAGGGAATAAAGTAGAATGATTCATCAGATACTGTCAGTAAAATCTCGTCATAGCACATGATCATGGAGTGAAACTAACCAATGTATAAACTTTCTACTATTATTATTCCAGTACTCAATTTGAAGGACATGTATAATGGATTCTCTGGATTTCTTTATGATGCCAGGTATGAGCTGTGGTTATCAGGGTTCTAGAGGAGGACTTCATAATCTCACACCATTCCAATGTTCTATATCTATAGTTGCCATGGAAGAATGCTTTCCAAAGCTGTCTAGTTAACTTCTTACATAGGCCTAATTTGCTGCACCTCTAAAAAAAATTTGCACGAAATGACATTGTAAAAATTTGAATCTATAGTTTAGAAAGTGCAAATCAGACCATCTCGAGTCCTCCTGCTCCATTACACAAGAATATCGAGAAGACGTAACAGATACAAAAACTAAGCAGTCAATATCATTGAGCTGCATAGAGAAATTGAGGATGACGACATAAACTTTAGATTGCAGACAAGATCACCACAGTGTATCATATCCGAACAACGTGAACAATATCCATATTCCACTTACCTTTAGGATCATACATCCACTGAAGCTAACAAATTAGTGCATTCAAACAGAAATATCATCATGCTGTTCATCAACACTTGAATGTAAATAGGAGATTACACAACTTTCTTTCGGCATCACTAAATGTTCAGAGGCCACCGGATACCATTAAAAACATACAGCAAGAAGCGAATCACCTGTTGTTTGCACTTTCAATTGTGAAGTTATTGGCAATTAAGTTACTGCATGTTACATCCAGAAAAACTCAGCATTAGTCTCAAGAGTTTGAAATAAATGCAGGAGTTAATCAAATGATACAAAATGGAACTGTAGGAAAAATATAACATCAGCTGGCAGTAAAACCATTACTGTATGTGAGATGGTAAACCACAAATTTGCAACAAAGACACAGAATAGAGACACAAAACTGTTACATACAGTTGCAAGCCTTGTTCGTCGATCCAAGAAGGAAAACTCCCAGATAATTCGTTGTATGACACATCTCTGTGGGCAAAAACATAATGGAGATGCTTAGTCCAAGTTTTCATTCTACTGATAACGGATAAATTGTTTAGTCTTGTATCCAACCACAGAGGTCTCAACTTTAATCACCAGCTTGCATATCAGTATACTACCATGACTGCATGAATCAAGATTTACATTTACCAACCCCTTTGTTAAGATACAGGTTTTCATACCTGTTTAAATACATGTCTCCTGACTCTCCTCGTAAGCTAAAACATAGTAGCAAGATGCCTATTAACAAGAAATTTTTTCCAAGCAATAAGTGAAGAACTTACTCGCAATCCTACTAGTTTCCTTTTTATGTCCAAAGAAACTACCAATGCATATGATGCGACCTTATAGCTGCAAACAACTTACTCCATAATGATTCGCCTAAACTGATTCTGCACATATCAATACGTAAGCAAATCATAGGACTGTAAATTTTGGGTTATGCTTCTGAAACTATGTAACCACATTCTAGATAATTCACATTTGATAAGACCTTTATGGTTTATGATCAATAGTGACCATAAACGAAATAGTACCACTTGCATACATTCTCATTGAACTGCAAATGACTATGTAAGATTTACTTACATATTCAGAAGAGACGTGCTCTTTAGCGCGGGAAGCGTTCCATTCAATTTGTTATTCCCAAGGAACCTGAACATACACAAATAAGTTCGGGTCATAAAGATTCATATTTTTTAAAATGCTTTAAAATAAAGAAACATTGCACAACATGTTTATCACAAGTACGAGAGAATTTTATTACAAGTAAGAGAGAGAGCTCAAATTGAAGAGAGAATCGGGAATCTGTCCTGTTAAATTGTTAAAGCTCAAATCCCTGGAAAATTAGACAAAGCACGGTTGTTACTTGATGGTTGTAAAATGATAAAAGTACATGTTTACATTAAAGAGATGTTGACCCCATTTTCATCAACCTAATTATAAAAAGTTTGGCAGTTGAAACGTATGGAAGCCAATCTAAATTTGACAGCAATAACTTACAGTTGAGACAAACTTTGATAATCTCCAATATTGGACGGGATAGAACCAGAAACATTGTTATTCCTCAGAATTCTGCTAGACATGAAACCACTTGATTACATTAATTTTGTCAACAAAAAAAAAAAAAGAAAAAAAACAGAGGATCATAAAGATGAAAATGTTTCAAAGTTGATTGTCAACTGTAACAGTATTGCCTTACAAGGTACTCAAAGACGTCATATCTTTCAGAAATGCCAGTGAAGAGCTTCCATTAGATAAATCACTTATTCTCCTATATAATCACAAGCAACATTATAAAAGAGAAGAGTACATCATTCATATGCTAAATATGAACAAAAGCTATTGAAAGAGTCAAAGAGTTAACACTCACAAGTCCGTCAACAAGGTCAAGTTGGAGAATGATATTGGTATTTGACCTTCAAAGGAGTTCCCTTGCAACCTCCTACAGATAAACTAAGTACAGTAAGTTTACAGAATATGCAATAGAGGTTACTGAACGGAGTACCAATATTTTAAATATACTAAAAATCATAACAAATAACCTAACATGATATCTAGTTTAAAATAAAGCTATAATCCGAGTACTGTTGTCGAAATAAAGAGGACACAGCATACAAGATTGCTTACAGGATGCGAAGTTTTGACCAGTTCCCTATGAATTCAGGTATGCTGCCTGTAAGTTCATTGTCCGACGCAAACCTGAAATCCTCAAAAAATCCTTTCTTGATCACAGAAACAATTACTTTGAAAAGCATGTTTAAGTTTACCAGATAAGACAAAGGATAAGCCAGAAAGCTCTTACACTGTTTGCAGGTTTTGTAGTGCAGCCAACGTAGATGGTATAGCTCCACTAACTCCAGAACTATCAAAGTAGCTGTCAAAATGAATAACTTTGTAAATATAATGCTCCAATTTTTTGCAGGCAACAGTAACACTAATCTTACATAGGTTAAACTTTACAGGCCTTAGAACTTCATGATGTTAACAGGAAACTTAAGACTATATCAGGGATACTTTACAGCAAAACAGTCATGGAGAGAGAGAGAGAGAGAGTCTAGGATATATGCCAGCTACTCCACAGTCTACATAGAATTTTTAGCAGCCATCAGTTATATACATATCTTCACTTATATTAGCGTCTTTTAAAGAAACTGCTTATTGAAGTTTCTCTATTAGGAACTGGGTTTGGTGTAATTCCTATAACTTTGGTTGGACTTTCATAACTGCTTATTTACAATGCATACGTGGTAATTAGATTGACAATATAGTAGTTAACATCTGTTTTTTTATTGACCTCTTCCTTTAGTTCTTCACTGTACAATTTTCCATCATGGACTCTGGAAGTTGTAGAGAAGTTGCAACTGCCTTAACCACTGGTCTCAATATAGCAACGTAAAGAGCTCATCCATGTAAAATATGCACTTCTCAATCTATTATTCGGTTTCACTCAACGAAATCACTAATTAAGTTGGGAGTCTTAAGACAGATGTAGTATTCTAACCAGACTTTTGGAGTTAGTACTGTTCAATGTATACTTCATTCCTAGAAGAGCAATGCTAGGAACACAACTTTAGAAAAACCCAGCACGCACAACTGTCCGGAGCCATTAATCGAAAGACTCCAAACACAGTTGTGTCCGAAGTGTTCTAAAGTTGTGTCCAAGACTTTTTGTTCCTAGAAATTACATAACAAGTGCACTGCCTCAGCATCCAAAGGTAAGGTCAAGATAGCTAGGAATTTCACGCAATTAGCCTAATTTACGGATACGAAGGTACAAGTTTAGTGAAGTAAGAAGAGGGAAGTGAAAGAAAGTATTTTGTGAGCTTCTAAACCTATGCAGTGTGCAGATAGGGACACCTTTTGGCTGTACAATAAGATTCTTGTGTTATGCCAGTGGGCAACCTGCGGTACCATTTATATCAAATGCTGGCATGCTGCCCAACAAGAAAAGAAGCATTCTTCTGGATAATCAAGCAAGAAAGCAGAATGTCTCAGCACTTACAGTTGCTCTAATTTTGTCAAATTCCCAAGTTCTGATGGCAGAGAGCCAGAGAAATTATTTGAGCTGAATCTCCTGCAAAATTAGCAAGTTAAAAAACATTAGTATAGTAGAAATAATAGAATAAATAACATGTGAATGTTATGCACAAAACAGGCTTTTCTTTCAGCTATATGTATGAGTGATTCAAATTTTTAATGGAACAAGGAACTGAATACCACCGCAGAAAACAACTGATTTCCATAAGAACAAACCACAATTACAACAAGATGAATATACTTGGGCAGACTCGTACTTGTTGGCATCAAGTTGCAATGCAGTCAATAAAAAACCAAAACATGAAGTTTGCCACTCAAAGATGTAAAAAAGTCGAGAATGTCATACAATGATAACAGATTAGTTAGTTTTCCAAGTTCCTTCGGAACATCCCCTGATAGTGCATTAATCCCCAGGCTCCTAACAACATTAAATGAGGTGTCAGAACATTAAAGGAGTCTAGCTACACATGGATAAAACGTTAACGACCAGGAAAATGTTAACAAAAAAGAAAAAGTTGGCTTACAGCTCCTGCATTTGAGTTAGATTGGCAATGGACGAAGACAGGGGACCAGTCAGGTAATTTTGGGCCAAGTTCCTGCAAAATATGGAAGAAGCTTAGTAGATCGTTGTTTGATGAGAGAGAATTTTGAAGGATATAGGAATGAACACTTTGTTTAACGATGCATAACACATGTAGATATAGAGAGAGGAGCTGCATCATAATTCCTAAGGTTTCAGTTTGACAGTACTTCACATACAGAAAACAATAGTGCAGAAGGAAAACGAAGCATTATTGAAACTACAACATTAGTGGGGAAACATACAAATTGGTGAGGGAAGTCAAAGACCATAGCTCATCCGGGATTCCTCCAACAACATCTAGCGCATAGACTTTGCTGTTACAAAATGGTAAAGAAGGCAAGCAGTAAGTGGAAGACTTCAACAAACGTACTAAGACCTCGAGCTCATAAATCAAGGTCCTAACTTCAACTGCAAAGTAAATTATGGTAGCTTAGTTCAAAAAGAATTCCTGCCACTAATGGTCAATAGAAAACGAACTGATGATCACTGCATTCAACTCAACTCAACACGTATTTGCACTAGTTTCTGGGTATGGATAGCCGAATCGATTTCCTGAACTTGGTGCTTTGAAAAATAATTCACCACTAAAAATTGTTACACTAAGGGCCGGCCATCATATTTATTTATTTGCCTCAACGCGTGCTATCCTTGGCCTTCTTCTATCTCCTATACCAGACTTAATATAATTCAAAAATCATCCCAGCTCAAACGGTTTTTTCTCACTCGTTGCCAACCAAATCACCACTCAAATCAATTGATATACTTTGCAAATAATCATCCCATCTAAAAAAAGGTTATCTACGACCCAATCTTTAATTGTTCTCACTCCTAATTCATCCCTATTGCTCATGTCTTTCGCTTTAACACTTTTTGGCTTTACCAAGGGACCATACCACTAGACAAAATTACATCACTTGTGGAGAAAAAGGACCAACGAGACATTATATGGAACACCTGGGGAGCGTGAAGAAAAGTCCTAGTACCAAGACTTACAGATGGGTAATGTGGCAGACAGTCCCATTGCATTGGCATTTGATACCGGGATTGTAATCTCCATTGGTGTTGTCAATACTGGTAGAGTTGATGGCGGCTCCACTGCATGGTTCTCCGCTTATGTTCCATTGATCTAATCTCGCGGATATTCCCCATTGACTGAAGATGGAGTTCAAAGCACTCACTGCCCAAAATGCCAAAAAAGGAAAGAGTTTGGAGCGAACATGGTAATCTAATTTCAGGAAATAAACAACGCAAACAAGTCAAAACGAAGGAAGCTACCAAATTCAAAGAGCAGGTGTGGAATTGACTACTTGACTCATAATCACACAAACGTAAAAGAAAAAAATGAATCTCTGACCGACAAAAGTATTGTACTCATAGGAGGGCTGTTGGCCCACCTACCAGATCGGGCATGTCCTTTGCCTCCAAGAGAGATCAGATGTCACTGCCAAATCTATAGGAGTACACTAACTCCAAAACTAGTGTACCATAATTTTAACACTACGCTCCAAAAATAAAATACAATTTCTTTTATTTACTTAATTATAAAATACGGGGCATTACATAGGGCCTAACGGTGTAATCTATGCGCACGCTTGTGCGTGTAGATGCTTTACCGTCCAAATAGTGAAGGGCCGTTCTATTGGACTCAAATAGGTAGTTTTGATAGTTTAGGATTATAAATACTCCTAATTTATTTAAGGGACAAAAAGTGGGAAAAAAAAAAAAAAGAACTTGAATTATAAGCCCCATTCCATAATCATACTTTCAAATTTCAATATTGTCAGCTCGACTCGATTCACTTTTTCAATGCCGACTGCCGAGAACTTATTAGCCAATTACGGTAGCGGATCCGCTGTCCCGATTTCGGTGTCCCAACTCGCTGTCCCAAGCATCCGAGCCGTCCATCCGAGTAATCAACGGCTCGGATTCTCAAATGAATATGGATGGTTCAGATTTGTTTGGGGTGAGATGGAATCCGAGCCGTTGATTACTCGGATGGACGGCTCGGATGCTTGGGACAGCGAGTTGGGACACCGAAATCGGGACAGCGGATCCGCTCCCGCCAATTACTAGTACTTCCACTTGAAAAAGTTGGCAACTTGCAACCCACTCACGTCATCATCTCAAACCATGTGCTCCAAAACAAAGAAACACTAAAACAACTACTCCCTCCATACATGTCTCAGGTTTGTGACCAATTAGGAAAAACAATGCTAGGTATACAACAAAAATGGAGGTGTGTAGGCTCCGCATACACTACACACTCAACTGTGTGTGTAGAGCCCACAAACTATGCGAGTGTATCTAGCATTTAAGTTTATACAATTGTCACATGCACCAAGAATTTAATACTAAAAGAAAAATGAGCACGCAAGCTTTCATCCATCCACCCGTTCACACAAAAGCCGCCAAATAAAAAAACACATTTTTTTTATTATTTTTTATATAACTAATTCCTAGTCCACTTTTAAGGATTTTTATTTCTCCTTCCAGAATTCTTTTTCGGCAGTTTTTTGTTTGTTCTAATTGAGAACTGAAATTTGGTTAAAGAAAGGACAAATGGTATTAGTACTCGGTGTATCAAAATTTATAGCAGTTGAAATATTCAAAATTAAGATGATCCAAGAGTTGTAAAGCCATCCAAAAGCGTCCATTTTTATTTTTATTTTTATTTTTATTATGGAGATCAGTTAAATTGAAATGAAGCAGAGGCCGGGTACAAGTGTTCTGTTTGTGGCAAATAGAAATGAAGTGAGAGAGAGAGAGAGAGAGAGAGAGAGAGAGAGAGAGAAACTTCATCATCTCTGTAGAGAACAAATTAAAGTGGGAAGTTCTGGTTCAGCTGGTTCCACGTGAATGAAAGAAAAGCCATGTTTGCTAACTTAAATTAAGAAGCACAGAGGCACGCACTCTTTTATTCAGTTGATCAATGAAAATCAGAAGACATGCAAGTACCCCACGCAGGGGAAGGGATGTCCCAAAGATAGAAACAGTGAGGTGAGAGATTAGCGATTAGTACCTTGGGAAGCAGGGGTAGTACCATTTTGAGCTCTAACAATAGCAACCAACCCCAGGAGGGAAACATAGGCCAAGCTGGAGGCACAAACAACAGATGGTTTTGGTGATCCACCCATTAATTAATCAGAGATTTGGGCTAAGGTCCAGAAAAAAGACCCAAAAAGGAATCGAGCCCAGCTTAAGTTTTTGTATGATGAGGAGGACATTAATACATTTGTTGTAGAGTCTAAGGTCCAAAACTGGACAAAAATGCTCTGCTGTGTGCACGCAGACGAGGAAAGCATTTTCTTGCTTCCCTTTTCAGCAGTGCTACAGTACCCGAAAAAATACCCGGAAATGACCCCGAAAAACACATCCAAGGGGTGAGATTCACCCAGTACACTGTTAAAACAGTGTACTGGGTGAATCTCACCCCTTGGATGTGTTTTTCGGGGTCATTTCCGGGTATTTTTTCCGGGTATGTAGAGTTTCCGTTCCCTTTTTGTTTTCCGTTTGACGTCAGCAACTTACTAGTTACTAGTCACTCCACCACTTCCAAGTTCCCAATACTATAAAAACAATAGAAGAGGGTCCACGTGGAGCCCAAGGTTTATTCTGGTTTCCCAAGTTTCATGCTACCCATTTCCACGTCACTTTTCACCCATCTCTCTCTCTCTCTCTCTCTCTCTCTCATGCGTGGGTCTTGGTGGGACAAAATTAATTTTTTTTCTCTTCAATTTTGGAGTTGGGTTTAATTTTGGAGTTCAATTTAAGGGGGCTCAGACTCTTTGAGGCAGGATATAGTGGGTTTAGACACTTAGGGTACCCCTTCCAATTATAGGGTTTTAGTGGTTTAGGCACTTTCATAGGGTACCCTAGGATTTAAGTTTAGGCACTTTCACAGGATACCCTACGGTTTAGGTTTAGGGTGCACTTTCCAATTATAGGATTTTAATGGTTTAGGCACTTTCGTGGGTACCCTAGGATTTTAGGCTCTTTAGGGTGCCCAAGGGTTTATATTTGAACACTTTCATAGGGTACCCTAGGATCTTAGGCACTTTCATAGGGTTACCTTGGGGTTTAGGTTTAAGCACTTTCATTAGGTTTGAGGGTTTAGGCACTTTCATTGGCTAGTGGGGGCATTTTTGGAATGTATAGGTGATTTGTCCTCTTAGCATTAAGGAAAAAGTTGATGTCCTTATTGCAATAAAGATCCCTTTACTATGTTCTCCCAAAAAACGGACCCTTAATTAATTTCCTCTTCCTACGAATGTGTACCAAAACTTGTAAGAGAGAGATTTTTGTGTACTTATGAGAGAGAGAGAGAGAGAGAGAGATGTTTAATTCAGGGATGGGCAGTGGCCGCAGTGGAATGAGTCCGACAAATCCAACTCAAAGGTCGTATTTATTCTAAAATCTTTTTAGTCCCGTTACTTCTACTCCATTTTTTGTTGGGGTGATTCCGATGACAACATTTGTGAACGATCCATTTTGGACTTCTATATACAAATGATAGGAGATGTTTATAATTTGTTTAAAATATGTTTTTATCTGTGTTTTTTTAAATTCAAATTAATTATTCGCCTTGACAAGAAATGTCTAAAAAATGAAAAATCATGAATAAGGAGAAAAAAAAAAAAAAGGGTTCATTGGAGATGGACAAAGTTCAAAACAACTAAGTAATTCTTTTGTCTTTATTGTTGTTATATCCGAACTTTTACAACTTCAATTATGTGGATAATTCAACTAGGTGAAACTGTATGAGAATTGAAGATTTTATTTTTCTTTTAAGCTGCAAGGGTGGTAGTTTTCTTTCGTAGGTCTTATGTTCAGAATCGTATAGTTGCTATCAACTTTTATGGAGCAGTGCATGTGAGAGTTTGTTTGTGTTAATAAACGATAGCATTGACCTAAATTAATCTACGTGCGCATAAATTCATCCAAACATACTAATAAGAAATATAACTACGTTAGTTGTTTAGAACCTTGGATTAGATTTTATGTTACTATTATTTACTCCATCAGTTTACCGGATGTCGTTATCGACGGAACAGTGGTACTTGTGGGAATTTATATTTATACTTATGTTATTTGAAAAAGACTACAATACATACCCCTTATTTGGTACACACCCCTACAAAAGGTACAATTTTTTTTATAAAAGTTACGAGACACACCAAAATGTTACGAATCATATAAAATGTTACCAATCATATTGTTGAAAAGTTACGAAGAGGTTTTCCTTAAGTACATATTTCCTCTCCACGTTTGTGAAATGATCTGTAGCCCCCTGAGGTTTAATTGGTACTGCATTTCACGTCAATTACCCCCGAACCAGTAGTCAACAATTACGTCCTCCAATTAATTAAACCTTTTGAAATTCCCAATTTAACTATATAAAAAAATATGAGTACACAAAAATTGGTGTTCACCAAATGCACACTAGATTGTGTGGGATCCACCTCGGAGTCCCATACAAATGATTGGAGCCGTTCAACTTGTTTAAAATATTTTTCTAAAGGTCCTCGTTAGGGCTGCAAACAAGCTGAGTTTTAGAATATTCAGATTCGTTCATTAAGTTTTTAAACGAACTCGAGCCGAGTTCAAACTCAATGCAAATTTGACGAGCAAGCTCGAGCCGAACTTGTCTAGGTTTGAGTCGAACTCGAACTTATTCACGAGCCTTAACGAGTCAAAAGTATTAGATGTTTATGCTCTCATACATATCTAGAACTTCAAATAAAAATTTCATTTCTACACAAATAAGTTTACACATCTATAAAATTATAAAAACAAACTGAAATTTAAGTTTATAATACTTTTAAAAGTTTATACATGTACAAGTTATAAAATTTTCATTATGTACATGTAAAAGTTTGTACATATTCAAGATTATATGTGAAATTCATATGACATATACATATAGACTCCGAGTTCGCGAGCTTAACTGAGTCGAATACTGTCAAGTTTAGGCTCGGCTCATTTACTAAACGAGCCTAAAATTAACGCTCAGATTCGGTTCGTTTAGTACTCGAACGAACTTTTACCAAGTCGAGCCTCAATAGTTCACGAACAGCTCAGTTCATTTGTAGCCCTAGTCCTCGTAAAAAATCAGCTTAGTCGGGTATAAGTAAGGGCTTGATCCATCATTCAACTTTTGGTCCTGCGAATTTAAAGACCCAAAATTGAATGAGTTGATAAAGCCCTGATAATTTGAAAACAGTTTTTAAATAAATTGAACGGCTCTGATAATTTGTGTAGGACTCCGAGGTGGGTCCAATACAATCCAGTGTGATGATAGGGGTAATTGAAATGCAGCACCAAATCTTAGGGAGTCAAAAATCATTTCCCGAACTTGGAGGGGCATCCATACTTAGGGGAAATCTTGAGGGTTGTCAATGATATTTACCCATTATTTTATGCACAAGACACATGACTTAACCCTAATCACTTGAAGATTTATATGACATATAGTTTGATTCTACTCACTGGGGAAGTTATAAAGACACATGATAGTGTTCTCCTACACATTTAGAAGTTAAAAGAGAAGTTATTTGGACAAGTGAAAGCACAAGAGTGAATAAGATTAAAGTAGTTATAAGGAATTATTATATATATAGTTTTGTTTCTCTATAAATAGTCTCTTTAGGCTCCATTGTGAGGTTTTAAGAATTCTACGTATCGATTTCGTTCTTGAAGATTGATGTGTACTATCCTTGAAGATTAATAGAAGTATCTTTTGTTAGTCTTCAATTGTTGTCCTTGCTATCAATTTTGTATTTGATTTTATTGCCACTTCATATCCGATGAAATCCTGCAATACATCAATGAACCATAGATCCATCCTTGGATACAAGCCGCATTATCCTTGTTTGTTTTGTTGTTACATTTGTTTGCAATCTCTGTCGATCCAAGAAAAAACATATTGGTAAATAACGTTGTTGCTAGGAAGTGGGCAACATTACTAAATTGGAAAATATAGCCAAATGTCAAATATGAAAACGAAAGCCAGAAAATGCAAGGCTTAGAAAATTTTATTTATTCAAGAAAGGCCATTCGTTGGCCAGATATTGGGATAATATCGGGTGACAAATTTTGATCAATCGAACACTCCTTGTTTTCATACACAAAGGGGCAAGAAGATCATTGGCCAAAATTTGATCTATATCTGCGCATGAATTCTTGCCCGTGTTCAACTATGTACTACTATGTGATCTGCTGAGGCTTAGGGTTCGCTCTTTTCCGAAAGCATCATGTTCGAAACCCCTCAATTGCTATAAATAAATTCTTTAGAACCAGTCGAAACGGAATTTTGATCCAACTTTAATTGAGCTCTCTACAACTAGACAGTGGAATTTGGGCTCTTAAAATTAATCGAAGTGTGCATAAATTGGCCCTTATACTTTTCAATTAAGAGTCATACAACAGTCTAGGGTATGCAACCCCATTAGAGTCATCGCGCAATTGCGAATTAATACAAGTTGGAGCAACAAAGAAAATACGGATAGCTAATACAACATCACAATACACGTTAAATAATGAGTGGAAAATTACTAAATATCCAACCCCTACTAATTAGTGACACCCCTCCCCATATGACTAATTACTTCAGGAAGACGGGGATATGTCATCGAGGTGGATAGTGTATGCCCGTCCACATCCCCTCGCAAATCTAGAGAGAGAGAATATCCCCTCGTAAGACCCCAACAAAAAGGTTGCAAGGGTGGTTGGGCGAATCCGTCCTGTAGTGATAGGACTCACTATCTGGCCATTCATCTCGGTACCAACGGCTCGAAATGATCCGAGCCGTCTATTGTTTAGATTCAAATATGAGTATTCATTATCGAGATGGACGATCGAATGGGCTCACTACACCCCTGTCTCACTGTAGGGCCCCTTGTTCCATGGTTGGGTGGTCCATTTCTTCTTAAGTCTTATGTTCGAAATCGTATAGCTACTATCAATTCGGCAGTGCATATGGGAGTATGTCTCTGTAAGTACATGGTAGCATTGACCCCGAAATTTAGTCTTCCTGCTTGTAAATTCATCCAGAAATGCTAATAACTACATTAGTTGTTTGGAATCTTGGATAAATTTTGTGTTATTGTTTACACCATAAGTTTACCACCTGTCGATATCGACACAAAGGCGGTCATTGACGAGAGTGAAGAAGATGAAAGTAGAGTTATATATATGGAGATATTTCCTACACAGTTTTGTTTTCTATGAATAACCTCTTTAGGCTTCATTGTAAGGTCTCCCTAACAATTTAAACAAGTAATCTTCTTCTTTCATCTTATGAGTAGGGTAGAATCAACCCAACTATCGGATTGTAGGAAAGAGTATGAGTCGATTAACTTAGAATCTTATGTATCGATTCGAAGATTGGCATGTTGCTTGGCACCACTGATCTTCTTTTACGTATCGATCTTTACTAATGGAAGTATCTTTTGTTAATCTTCAATTATTTTTCTTGCTATCAATTTTATATTCGATTCAATTGTCACTTCACATCCGATGGAATCCCGAAATTCGGCAAGGAACCATAGATCCACCCTTAGAGACAAACCGCATTGTCCTTGTTTGTTTTGTTGTAACCTTTGTTTGCATTCTCTATCAATCCACTCCGGAGGAGAAAAATATTCGTAAACAATATATGTCGTTAGAAATTGGAAGTAATGGCAAATATCAAATGGGGAAATGAAAGCCCTTTCATCGGTCCATTCGTGTATATGGGGTGGCTGATTGGGTAGCTCATGCCCGGTTGAGAGATGGTCTACCCCTTGACTAGGTTTTTAACCCTCTCCCTTCTCTTGTTAACTTGTGTTCTGTTTATTTCCGCTGAGAGGCCTGAATGAATGAACGAATGTTTTCCATCCAAAAAAAAAAAGCCATTCGTTGGCAATCTTGGAATACTCTGGGGTGACAAATTTTGATCAATTGACTACAAAAAAGGAGGCAATATCGGTCAAATTTTCTTGTGTTCATACATAAAGAGGCAAAAAGATCATTGGCCAAAACTTGGCCTTTCGATTGCGATTGTCATCTACGCATGGATGCTTGCCCGCGTTCAACTGTGTACTCTGTGCATGCTTCACCCCGTGCAATTCTTGAAAGAATGCAGCCTATAATTGGCCGTGTTATTTCGCGGACCAAACTCTCTTTTTGGAATAGAGGAGTATTAACCAACAAACATTGACCCCATGTCAAATATTACTTGGTATGTGAAAGTCCTAGACATGCTATGAAATCACACAGTGAGATTGAAATGTGAACGCATTTCAGAGGGATCATAGGAAAATGAAAAATAAAAATTTCCACGTTGTATAGAAGGTTAGAAGTTAGAACAATTAGCTTCTTAGTTCTTCGAAAGAAGCCATTTGTTAAAAAGGAAAACGATCTGGAATTCAAATATATAGTAAAGACAATTTAGAGCATTCATTCAATAGGTGGCCATCAATTGATATAAGACCGTCTCCAATGCATCCATTATTGGATTATTGGATTTGGAAGGTTTTTGTAATGGCTTAATATCGTACGCCTACATTGTTCAAGTGGAAGACCTCAAATACGGTTTGGATTTGGAAGGTTTTTGTAATGGCTTAATATCGTACGCCAACATTGTTCAAGTGGAAGACCTGAAATACGGTTTGGATTTGGAAGGTTTTTGTAATGGCTTAATATCGTACGCCTACATTGTTCAAGTGGAAGACCTTAAATACGGTCTTCACGGAAAAAAAACTGATCCAATGATGAGAATTGCATTTATATTTTTTTGGCCAAAGAAAGGTCAATGACAATCGCTAAAAAAAAAAAATTTACCCTGAAATTCGAGAATCAGCTAGAATTCTAGTCTCATGACAAAAATACTTTATGCTGCTACTTACCCAAAAAATACTACTCTATATGTTGTTAATCAAACTTATATTAGTTCCTTGAGTATGCAGATCATGTTCAAGTTATTTCGTCGATTGATAGCTATAATTTCCTGATGCCAATTACCAATCGTTCTTGTTGGATCCATTTGATAAAAGAAAAATCCTTCTTGTTGCTTTCTTTTTTTGAAGAATGCTGAAAATGATTTGTGTTTCCTGGCTTATTTTCTCGTTTTGGGAGTGTATTGTTGCATTTTACACGTGGTATACAATGTGAGAGATTCATTACTGTTGGGTTCTTAATAATATTCAAATGGGTAGTGATTTTTTTTTTTTTTTTCTACAGGGGATCTTTTTGATTTCTCGAATTTCCCTAAATGTTAAACCAAATCCGGGGGGCGTGCAAATGTTTATATATATCTGCATACATACATGAAAACCAACCATTGTTTAACTTGACAACATTCTAACATCTTTTTTCTCTCTAAAATTCTCAAAATAGAAACAAACAGAAAACAACAATAATTTTCTACATAAAAGAAATCTCATGTCATATATTCCAGTTTAACTAATCACTGGTTCTTCCTTTAAAAACTAACAAACTTTACCTTCCTTCTCCGATGATCTCTTGCACTTGATGATCTACAGCAATCGGTGAATGGCCTGGATCACCCACCCTGGTTGCACTTGATGAACTGACTTGGTTATATTCGCTTTCCACACTTGGAGTATCAGGAGTCATAAAACTGGTCGTATCGTTGAACTTCCAGTCAGTCAAATATCCAGGCCGAGTAGTAACAGCACTAACTTCAATGTCTCCTGAAAGCATTGCCACCACACGCGACATGGATGGGCGTAGCTGTGGGGATGTCTGGGTGCACAGAAGAGCTACTCCTATCACTCGTTTTACCTCTTCCTCGTCAAATTCCAACAAATTAGCATCCACTAGCCCAACCTCACTGTCATTTTCATGTAGACGCCACGCCTAAAAGAGGGAAGATTATAATATAATGAGAATCATATAATGGAGCAGGCACCACATTTTGGGCTGGGTGTGAGGATGAATGGATCAGATATTAATTGTGTTTGATGCATGCTTTAACACCAAAAATACCAGAATTTGGTTTCGGAGAAGTACGTAGATGATATGTTTTTTCGTACAATTTGGAGAACAAATCTTGTTTTTAATGATGCTCAAATAAAACATCCTAAAGTTTTCAATGTACATTGACCCTTATTTCTATTTAAGGAACAACACGAAGATGTAGCTGAATCACTAACCATGGTCACAAAACATACTGTACCCGCAACTATATAGCCATCCACTGGGAACTTTTCAAAGGATTAATACTATTGGGTGCCAAAAAGAAAGTGGATCGTACCCATTCAAGAAGATAGATCTTTTCTTCTTCCAAGCTAGAGTCAGAATTCAGCCTTCCACTCACAATCTCCAAAGCTACAACACCAAAGCCAAACACATCGGCCTTTTCTGTAAGGTGCCCACGCATAGCATACTCAGGCGCAAGATACCCACTGTATCAGTAACCATTAAAAAGTCGTAACATGTAATTTAAAACTAAAGCTGCAAGCAATACCAAAATAGCACAACCAACAACAATAGAAGATACAAGGAGCTTGACTGTTGAATCTTACATTGTCCCTGCAACACGGGTACTGATGTGAGTCTTTTTGTCATCATAAAGTTTGGCTAAACCAAAATCAGAAATTTTGGGGTTGAGGTCAGAGTCGAGAAGAATATTGCTGGCCTTAACATCCCTGTGTACAATGCGAATCCGAGATTCCTCGTGAAGATAAGCAAGACCCCTTGCTACTCCCAGGCATATATCAAAACGAATGGGCCAGTTAAGATACAAACTTGTCTTCCCTGCTTAACAACAGCCAAAAAGTTAAGCATGTCGTTTAGTAGCCATATTAAAAAACAATACTCCCTCCGTCCCTTTTTAAATGTGTTGCTTTGTATATCCAACTTATTAAAGAAACATCATCGATCATTACACCTTTCACATCAACTTTTACCTCCACTTTCCAAAATTATCCTCAACTTTTACTCATTAACTCTTTAGTCTTTACCCACTAACTTTTTAAAAGGGAAAAATAATAATTGTTCAAACTTTTATCCATTAGCTTTTCAAAACACACACTTATTAAGGGACAACCGAAAATGGAAATGTCTACACTAAAAAAAGGAGGGAGAAGTAGAGATAAACAGTAAAGGTGTTGTTCTTGTACCAAACAATGCTTGATCAAGACTTTTGTTTTCAAGATACTCATAAACAAGTAGTCGTTTATCCCCCTCAATGCAGCATCCATACAATTTCACAAGATTCCGGTGTTGAACAGCAGATATCGTAGCGATCTCTGCAACAAATTGACTCTTTCCTTGGTGGGATGCCACGGACAGTTGTTTGACAGCAACAACCCTCCCATCATTTAGTGTTCCCTATAGAATATGACAATTAAATATTTGAGATGAATTGTCCGGTCCCAACGAGGGTTTCTGATCTCATGAAAAGGAAAAATGGTATGGCAATAAATCGCTGTTCCATGCAAACTATCTCCAACAGCAGGGTTTGTATTTTACAGTCTCATTTTCACAAAATTGCAGTGGACAGCCTCTCCCCACATCCAAAATTTGATGGTATACGCGTACTGCTGCCATCCATAGTGAACTTTAAAAGGAAAAACAAGAGGCGAAGTAGCAGACTTATATTTTGGGGAGTCAGAAGATCGGTGCCACCTCATAAAGCAATATCAAGTTGTTCGACAATGGCCTTACTTTTATTAGAAGGATGCTTACCTTAAAAACTGGTCCAAAGCCTCCCTCTCCAAGTTTGTTTGCAGGATTAAAATCTTCTGTTGCAGCCTTTAGTTCAGCATAACTGAAAGTGTAGGGCCTAGCATCCATCCCTAGGAGCTCTGCAATTACAGTAAAAATCCTTGTTTGTGAAAAATCCAGGAAGTCAACTTATACTCAACTTAGGTATTTTTTTAAGCCTAAACAATGGTCATTATCATTCTGTGGCAAACTGATCAGTGAAAGAGCGAAGGCTTCCTTTCACACTAGGCACACAATACACTAAATTTATTTCCGAATTACCCCCCCCCCCCCCCCCCCAAAAAAAAAAAAAACACAGTACACCAGACAAACTATGGCAGTGGAGCTGGGACTTTCCTGTCCTACTCTCCCGTATTCCTTTTTTTTTTATTTGGGAGAAAAGAAAGAGAAACCAAAATGTGTTTATTTGACAATGTGTTTTCTTTCCCTCATTCTCCAAAGAAACTGCAAGATTTAACGTACGAAATGTCGGGAAAGAATAGGGAGGGATGGGCTGTTTTATCATAGGATTGCTGGTTGGCTAGAAAGGAGAGATATTTAAGACAACATTTAAACATACATCCATATTCCTGGACACACTCTTAAGCACACAAAAAGCATTTAGCAAGCCTAACGCAAGAACACAAACCTACAGCATCGGACGCAGACATCTTAAAATTGGCATTAAAAAAGAATGTCCACTACAATGGTAGACAAAAGTCATGGTCTAACAACAAACTCAGCTTACTGTTTTTCTGAGTATTTTACCTTCATCATGGTCCCGTTCTGGCCTTTTTCTGCGTTGGACGAAACAATACAGCCCTAGTACAGAGAGAAAGCTTACAACTCCAACAGGAACAACAATCCCAACAATCAAACTGGTCTTATTACTCTTTTTACTGGTTGGAGGGTTGTTGCTAACAGTGGGGATGAAATCTGTACAAAATCTCAGTTATCAGAAAATTACTACCGACTTTTTTAAACTTGCATCAAATATTTAAGAAACCTATTACCTGGGACAGCACTGATTGCTGAAATAAGAGGACCATATGTTCCTTGAGCAGGTATACAGCAAGTCCCTTTACCAGCCCAAAATAGATGGATTTCAAGGTAGTTTTCTGATACCTGAGCTGTGAAATTCCTCAGAACAGCTTGGAAAGAGACACCATCGGCCTCCTTTTTTATGTCAAAATCTTTCAAAACCCGGTTCCCCTAGAATGAAGAGGTTGAAACTTAAGAACCAAAGCATTGATATCTATGAAGCATAGGTGTTTTCGACTCTCTCTTATAGAAACATAAATGAAATGGAAATTATATACTTAATAAAACTCTCAGAAAAATAAGGTTGCAGTTCCTTTTCCCATGTTCGGACAAAGAATTTAGCTAATGCAATAGTAATATTATAATAGAATATGGGAAAGGGAACATATTAGGAAAACAGAGCTTGTGACAGCATGTTAGAGAAGTGCTTGGGAATTAATCTCAAATGGATATTGGACGGTGCAAATGTGAAAATACAAAGGGTAATAAGGTACAAGCTGCCAAGGAAGATAACATGGTTTAAGTCGAAAAGCATCACTTAGCTGCCTAGAGAAGGGAGGTACAAAACCCAGTACACCATTCCCAACACTTTGGGTAAGGAGATCAACAATAGGGGATGACATATTGCATGTTTCAGTTTCACCCTGCTACTTATGAGTAACTCTTAAATTCATGAATACCAAACCTTAAACTCGTGAATACGTTAGTTTATTCAATGCTCCCAGAGCGGTGCTCGAGATCACTCTAACACCACCAAGAGGACCACAACTAAGTTTATGGTCCCCACGAAAATGTGTGGTGGTAAAGTGATCCGGAGCACCACATGGATGCGCTCCGAGACTACTGAATAATTACTCTGTGAATACACATGATGAAGAGGAAATCTAGAGAAACTTTTCCAAATAAACCAAAATGTTAGGACTAATAGAGAAACAGAAAAAAATCGTATTAAAAATCCAATTTTTTTTAACTCAGCACGGACCTGGATGTATATATCAAAAACACGCCGTCCAAGACTTTGCCAACCTGGGGCATTCAATATTGCTATCTCTGCAAACTAGAGAGTCACGGTGTAATTACCATTCTCAAGCCCCAGCCCATAATATCTTAGCGATCCAGGTGATATTCGTGCTGTCTGGAACAGCTCTGAGTCCAAAGTACTTGTGAACTGACTCGAAGAGAAACTCACATAAGAAGCATTGTTGTTATCGACAAAGAGCCCAGCATTGCTTACTGCCCACCTGTTTGTACTAGTCACATAATAAGTAGCCGGACCTAGAGTCTCGTTATCCTTCTCATATACAATCTGACTACTAGATGTAATCTGTGGACCACCGCACTTAATCGCAAAGCTGGAATCTGCAAACCATCGGGGAAGAGGAATTCATCTGATTTGAGTCCAAATAGATTCACTAGGAAAAAAAAATCAGCTAAATCTCATTGATCATGTGATGCATCTCATGGGTTCAACACCCATCTAAAAAGGGCAATTTACACTTTGCGAAGACAAACTTGAGAAATTTTGACATTTCTCTCTTCATACGACAAGTACAATAAACTGTAACATTGAAAGAGGACAAAAAAAGGCAAAAAAGTAGATGTTTTCTTATGGCTTTCATAGGCAAAGGTCATTGTGAGATTGGATCTCGAAAAATAGGTCATTGACTAGCAACAAGCCTTGGTTGATATAAAAACCGGAAAAATGGGGAAGGAGCATTAAATAAATCTATATAGGCTTCAAATCTCAAAGGTAGCATGACATCAAACTCAACACAGTGGACTCCAAACAAATTAACCATAGGAAAGGATTCTGCAAAACCATATTCATAACAGTGGACGTAAACCAAACTAACAAACCTACATCAAACCATCTAACACCCCTACCATGTCCGGCCCAGTCTCACATATCAAGAGACAAATAAAACTACACCAAATAAGGTGCACCGATACACACGCAGAAAGTGCATATAACACATAAAAAGGGAATGAACAGAAGTTACGAGGATTGGATTGGAACTTAGGACCTCTAGCACCATGAAGTCACCACTTATTCCGAGAGCTAAACAGTTGGGAAAATGGCCCAATAATGTGTACCAAGTCAGCTAACAGTTACCAGTCTAAGTTGACCTTCTTGTAGAATAAAAAAGGTTTTCATGATTCAATGGAACAGTACACTAAAAAAAAAAATCTTTCCAACATTGTAGTATAGATGTGTCCCCTCTCAGAATCACAGGCAAAGAGATTTTAAATTGCACTTACAAACAGGAGAATTGCGAGAGCAGGGAAAGTTCCTTTGAAGACAGCTTAATCCTGAAGGCAGAACACTGCACGCAACAGAAGAATGGATATTGATTAGTGCAAGTTGAATTTTCCATATGAGTACTGCAGTAAGAGTAGAATTATTCACCAGCTACTGTCGGTAACATCTTATGGAAACAAAAAAAATTAATCATGGAGGGTGACTAAAAAATGATTAAGCTTTCAACTATTACTAATCCAGTACTTATTTTAAAGGACCTGTATCATGGATTTTCCAAGTTATCTTTATGACATCAGGTATGACCGGTGTTTGTCAGGATTCTGGAGAATTTCATTATCTCACTCCCTTGCAATTCTATAATTCTGCAGTTTCCATGGAAGAATGCATTGCAAAGTTGTCTAGCTAACTTCTTACAGTCATTTTGCTGCACCTTTGACAGTCCTTTTGCACTTTTCACATTGTAAAAACTTTCAGATATATTTTAGAAAGTACAAAGCGGCCAGCCAGTTTCTTCTAGAGTCCAATACCATAACAAAAAACACTAAAGAGAAGTAACGGATACAAAACCTAAGTGGTAAATGTCATTCAGCTGCATACGGAAATCGTGGGTTGAAATAAACCCCAGAATGCAAACAAGATCGATGCAGTATCTCATATCTGCACTGCTTGAATATTATCTGTATTCTGTTTACATTCAGGAGGATCATACATCCTCTAAAGCTGACAAATTAGTGATGCTGTTTAAAAAACGAATTGTATATAGCAAATTACACAACTTTCTTTTAGTATGACTAACTGTTCAGAGGCCATAGAATACCATTAAAAACATACAACACAGAGAGAATCACCTGTTGTTTGCACTTTCAATTGTGAAGTTATTGGCAACTAAGTTACTGCAAATTAGGTCCAAAGAAACTCAGCATTAGTCTCAAGAGTTTAACAAAATCAACTGATACAAAATGAAACTGTACAGAAAATATAACAAATCAGATGGCAATACAACTACCTAGAAGCCAGAATGTAAACCAAAAAATTGCAACAAAAACAGAGAAGGGAATCATAAAACTTTTACATACAGTTCCAAGCCTTGTCTGTCAATCCAAGAAGGAAAGCTCTCAGATAATTCATTGTATGACACATCTCTGCAGGCAACGACATTATGAGAATGCTTAGATGAGATTTTCATTCTACTAAGAACCAACAAATTGATTAGTCTTAAATTTGACCGCTGAAGTCTCAGGTTTAGTCAACAGCTTACACTTCAGTACCAACCGCTTTGTCAAGGTACAGGTGCTCATAATAGGTATCCATGTCTCCTCGAGGCCAAAACACAGTAGCAAGATGCCCATTAAAAGGAAATTTTACTCGTTTCCTTGTTAAGTCTGAAGGAACTATCAATACAAATGACGCGACCTTATAGTTGTAACAACTTACTCTATAATTATTCGGCTAAACTGAACCAACACATGTTCTTAAGTAAACAAATAATAGGACTGTACAATGGTGGGTTATGCTTCTGAAATCATCTAACCATGACATTCTAAAATCTTCACATTTGATAAGGTCTATCTTTTTGTATGATCAGCAGTGAACATAAAATAAATAGTATCACTTGCATCCATTCTCATTGAAATGTGAATGGTTATGTAAGATTTACTTACATATTCAGTAGAGACGTGCTCTTTTGTGCGGGAAGTGGTCCACTCAAGTTATTATTCCCAAGAAACCTGAACATATACAAATTAGTTCAAGTCATAATGACTCATATTTTCTATAATGCTTGTAGAAAAAAGATTGCACAACATGTTGATAAACATCTAGGAAAGAATGCTTATTACAAGAAAGAGAGAGAGCTCAAATTGAAGAGAGAGTCCGGAATCTGTCCATTTAAATTGTTAAAGCTCAAATCCCTGGAAAATTAGACAAAACACGGTTGTCACATGTTAGTTGTAAAATGTTACAAACTAGATTTTTACTTCATAGAAATGTTGGCTCCATCTTCATTGACCAGATTATCAATTGCAAAACTTACAGGTGAAACATATGGAAGCCAGAGGAAATTTAACAGCAATAACTTACAGTAGAGACAATTTTTGATAATCACCAATATTGGAGGGGATAGAACCAGAAATATTGTTATTCCTCAAAATTCTGCCAGGCATGAAACCATTTCGTCATATTGAGTTTGTAAAAAACAAGGGATGATAAATAGAAATTCAAGTGTTTCAAAATTGATTGTCAGTTATATTCGTATTGCCTTACAAGGTAGTCAAAGACGTCAGATCTTTCAAAAATTCCAGTGAAGTGCTCCCGTTTGATAAATCACTTATTCTCCTATTTAATCAAGTGGAATGTTATAAATGAGAAGAATACATCATTCTTATTTTAACACGAACAAAGCTATTGAAAGAGTTTAACACTTACAAGTCCGTCAACAAGGTCAAGTTGGAGAATGCTGGTGGTATTTGACCTTCAAAGGAATTTCCTTGAAGCCTCCTACAGATAAATTAAGTACAGTAAATTTACAGATTATAGAGAGTTCATACAATAGTAGAGGTAACTGAATAGAACAAAAAAGCATCTCAGTTAATATCTAGTTTAAAGTAAAGCTATGGTCAGATTATAGATTGCTTACAGGACTTGAAGTTGCGACCAGTTCCCTATGAATTCAGGTATGCTGCCATTGAGTTCATTGTCCGAACCCCACCTGAAATCCTCAAAAATTCCTTCTTGATCACATAAACAATTAATTTGAAAAACATGTTCAAGTTTACCAGAAAGGATAAGCCAGAAAGCTCTTACACTGTTTGCAAGTTTTGTAGTGCAGCATATGTAGATGGTATAGGTCCGCTGACTCCAGAACTATCAAAGTAGCTGTCAAGGTGGATAGATTTATAAGTATAATGCTCCAATTTTTGCACGCAACACCAGGCTTATATATGTTACACTGTAGAGGCCTTAAAACTTCAAGATGTTTATGGGGCGAAACTAAAGACCCAAAGAATATATGTGCCTGCGACTCCACATAGGATTTATAGCAGCCATCCGTTATGATATACAGTTCCTCAGTTCTATTACTGCAATTTTTTTCCTCGTAAAAAAACCCAAAGAATTGAAGTTTCTCCATTAGGAAAAGGGTTTGGTTTAATTCCTACAACGTCGGTTGGATTTTTGTGAATGCTTATTTATAATGCATACATGTTGATTACTTGGACCACATAGTAATTAACTTCACTTTTTTTGATTAACCTCCTCTTTAGTTCTTCACTGAGATGAAAGAAGAAGATGAACAAAAAAGAATTAGAATTTTCCATCATGGATTCTTGAAGTTGTAGAGAACCCACAACTGCCTTAATCACTGGTCTCGATAATTGTGACCTAAAAGAGATCATCTATGTCAAATATGCAATTCTCACTCATCTATTCTCTTTACTTAAAGATATAAGAAGTTGAGAGTCTTGAGGCAGGTGTTGTATTCTAAACAGACTTTTGCCGTTAATGCTAAAGAATGTATACTTCATTCCTGGGATATCTCATCGCCTCAGTATCCAAAGCCGAGGACAAGGCGGCTAGAAATCTGAGCTAATTTTCCAAATTACTGGACTACAAAGAGGGAAGAAGGAAGTGAAAGAAAGTATTTTGCGAGCATCTAAATCTAAGCTGCGTGCACATAGGGACATCTTTCGGTTGTAAGATAAGATGCTTGTGTTTTTTTTTTTTTTTTATCGGCAAGCTAAGATGCTTGTGTTATCGCACCGGGCAATCTGTGGTACCATTTCTATCAAATGCTGGAATGCTGCCCCAAAAAAAACAGCGTCCTTCCAGATAATGAACCAAGAATGCAGAATGTCTCAGCACTTACAGTTGCTGTAAGCTTATCAAATTCCCAAGTTCTGATGGCAGAGATCCAGAGAAGTTATTTGAACTAAAGCTCCTGCAAAATTAGCAAGTCAACAACATCAGAGCAGTACAAACATGTAACATCGAAATGTTATCCAGAAAACAAGATTGTATGTTTCAGTTATGTGTACGAGTGATTCAAATTTTCAATGGAACAAGGAACTGAATACCACTGCAGCAAACAACTGATTTCAATAAGAACAAATCCAAATTGGAAACTAAAATGTGGGACTTGTTGGCCTCAAGTTTTGCATTGCAGTCAATAGAGAACTAAAACAAGAAGTGTCTACTTAAAGACGTAAAAAGGTCAAGAAATACATACAATACTATCAGAATAGTTAGGTTTCCAAGTTCCTTCGGAACCTCCCCTGATAATGCATTAATCCCTAGGTTCCTGACAACATAAAATAAGGAGTCAGAACATTAAAGGAGTCCAGCTACACATGGATAAAACGTTGACGACCCGCAAAATGTTCATAAAAAAACAAGGTGGCTTACAGATACTGCATTTGAGTTAGATTGGCAATGGATGAAGACAGGGGACCAGTCAGGTAATTTTGGCCCAAGTTCCTGCAAAATATGGAAGAAACTTAGTAGATCGTTGTTTGATGATGGAGAATTTTGAATGATATAGGAAGAAAAACTTTATTTAACGATGCATTACACATGTAGATATATAGAGAGGAGCTGCATCATAATTCGTAAGGTTTCAGTTTGATAGTACTTCACATAGAGAAAACAGTAGCGCAGAAGGAAAACAAAGCATTATTGAAACTACAACATTAGTGGGGAAACATACAAATTGGTGAGGTAAGTCAAAGACCATAGCTCATCCGGGATTCCTCCAACAACATTTAGCGCATAGACTTTGCTGTTACAAAACGGTAAAGAAGGCAAGCAATAAGTGCAAGACTTCAACAAACGTACTAAGACCTCGAGCTCATAAATCAAGGTCCTAACTTCAACTGCAAAGTAAAGTATGGTAGCTTAGTTCAACTGAATTCCTGCCACTAATGGTCAATAGAAAACGAACTGATGAGCACTACATTCAAATCGACTAAACTCAACACGTATCTATACTAGTTACAGACTTTGGATAGCCGAATTGATTTCCTGCACTTGGCTCTATGAAAAATAATACTGCCTTTTACTGCAATAATTCTTGTGACACTTAGGGCTGGCCGTCATATTTTTCTTTTTTGCCTCAACTCGTGCGCTTCTTGGCCTTTTGTATCTCCTTTACCACCCACAGTATAATTCAAACTATCCAGCTTAAAACGATTTTCTCTCTTTTTTTTATTATTCAACTCACCCTTCATTGATCTACCAACCAACCTTTAATTGTTCTCACTCCTAACTCATTCCTTAATGCATTCATTTCTCATGTCTACGTGAAGTTTAACACTTTCTGGCTTGACTGATAGATCGTGCCACTTGACAAAATTACAGCATTCGTTGAGAAAAGTACCAATTGGACATCATGTGCAACATATGGGGTGCCGGGTGAGAAGTCCTAGTAGTATTTGCTAGTAAGTCTTACAGTTGGGTAATGTGGCAAACAGTCCCATTGCAACTGCATTTGATACCGGGATTGTAACTGGGGGAGTCGATGCTGGTCGAGTTGTCGATGGCGGTTCCACTGCATGGTTCTCCGCTTATGTTCCATTGATTTAATGTTGCGGATTTTTGCCATTGGCTGAAGACGGAGTTCAAAGCTCTCACTGCCCGAAATTCCAAAAAAGGTAAATAGTTTAGAGCTAACATGGCAATCTTGTTTCTGAAAATAAATTTTTAACACAAACAAGTCAATTGCCAATACAGTTCTATCATCCAACTTCCTCCGAACGCTTTTACTAAGAAAAAGTCTAAGGAGTTGAAGTTTGGATGGTGACCCAATTAGTTGAAGGTAAAGAAAGAAAATTTCAGAGGAAGCAAACTACTAATTTTGAAGGACGTGTATAGTTGACTCATTATCACCCAATACTAAAAGAAAGGAAAAGGTCTAATTTATACAATTCTCACCTTCCCCAAAATTTAAATACTAGTAGTAAAAGAAAAATGACCATGCAAGCTTCCATCTACCCGTTCGCACCAAATTGGCCAAATAGAAAAAAAAAAACGTATCCATAGATGACTGAAGACATGAAGATATACTCTACGGGCTTTTTTTTTTTTTACGATAGCGCTTCGGGTCAATTTACACGCTAACTTAACTAATCTTGAGAACCAATCTCCATCAACTTTTACTGAAGTTTTATTTCTCCTGCAAAATCACTCTTTTGGGGAAAGAGCTCTCGTAATAATCAATTAATTGCAGCCCTCCAAATTGTTTGCAAAGTCAAACCACAAAATAAAATTCAGTTCTTGAACAGAATTAATTGGTTTAAGAAATGCCAAACGACATCAGTAATATGTGTATCAAAATTTATAGTTCAAAAACTTCAAATCTTCAAGAAATGATCCAAGTGATCCAACAGGTGTTAAGGATTTTAAAAAAAAAAAAATAGGCCAAGAAATTATTTGATACCACTAAAATAAATTTGGTCAACTTAGTCAAAAATAGAACTTGAGTCTGAAAAAATGGGCTTTTTGTTTTGGGAAAATGGCCACAGCCATGTTGGTGGAAATGCACACAATCATTTAAAGGTTCGAAAACTACTTAATAGTTGGGTAAAAGGTGGAGAGCAGAATCTCTCGAATATGAAAGGTTGATTTTCATAATTTGAAGAAGGTTGATTTTCATAATTTGAAGAAGGTTGATTTTCATAATTTGGGGTAGGATGCCATAATCCAAAAGTGTTCTTTTTTTATTATGGGAATCAGTTTAATTGAAACGAACAGAGGGTACAAGTCTTCTGTTTGGGGCAACGCAAAAGAAAAATTAAGTGTGAGAAATCCGTAGAGAACAAAAGTGGGATGTTCTGGTTCTGGACCCACTATGTTTCCTAACTTTCCGTGCATGTTCAGCCGCAAGACGGCACAAAAGTATTACTATTGTATGATAGTACTGTGCTATCTTACAACTGAAAATACACAAGAATACAGGTCCAGAGGTCTTTCAGTACAGAAGATTTAACCTTTCTAAGACAGAGAGGCGATTCAGAAGACATGCAAGTAACCCAGCACAGGCGGACCCAAGGAGGCGAAAAGGGGTGTCCGGGCCTATGCACAACCTAAAATATTCTCTAGATATACAAGTTTTTCAATTTAATTAGGAAACGTTCTATAGGATCGGCTCCTACAAGTCCCTTCAAATGAAAAAACAAATTGCTTGGTGGGCTTGTGCCCAGGGCCAACCCCGGTTCCTATACAAAATGCGAAAAAAAAAATCCCCTTAAATTTCAAGGTATTGAGTATCAACCATATTTTTTTTTTTGTCAAGGGTATGAAATTAAACAAAGGGATAGTTATATAAACACACTCTCGTCTCCTTCCCAAAACCAGCTAGCTAGCAAGGAGCAATATATTGTATGGAATACATTTTTTTTTGTTACTAATGGAGATATACATGTATTTCAGGTTCCCTACATGAGTAGGAATTCAACGTCGGTCATGACTGTTAACCACAAGCAGGAATCTCCCAAACATGAAAACAGTGAACGAGAAAGAGAGATCAGTTAGGATTACCTTCGGAAGCAGGGGTAGTACCACTTTGAGCTCGAGCAATCTGAAGCAAGCCCAGGAGGGAAAAATAGGCCAAGCAGGCACAAAGAAGAGATGATGATGTTGGTGATCCACCCATTTCCTCCTCCTATATACGTCGATGGATTAGTAATCAATGGAGATTCATTAATCAAGCCTAGCTAGCTACCATATATGTGTACGTACAGCTTATATAATACAGAGAGAGTGAGAGAGAGAGAGAGAGAGAGAGAAGGGGGGGTTTTTCCAGGGATCTTGGGCACCTGCAGATTGAAATGAGTTCAGTCCAACAAAGCCAACTCAAATAAGGCAAATGTCTATCTATTTGTATATGTCAGTGCGAAATGAATTACTAATAATCATGTGGTTTTACTTTGCTTGGAATAAGTTATATTTTCAATCTAACGTCACAATCTTCACTCCGAGAAAACCCCCCAGTTGTCCCCACGCCACGCGCGTTTGATTTGTACTATGATGTGCGCCAAAGGCAATTTTCAAGTTACTCCTACTACTCTACTAGTAACACATAAGATTATGATTAGTACATCAATTATTTTGAGTTTAGAGCTAGCAATTCTCATTCGAAGCTTTGTGGCAGTTTGGTGGTCAATGTCAAAGACTTAGAGGTTTGTTTCATACTTATCTCAAGTTTAAAATCTTTCAGTTGCTATTAATTTCTTTGGGGTCATTTCATACTGTTTTTTGCTCCGGCTTTAATTAGGCTCTCCGTATGATGGACAGTCGAATTGTGTTCTAAAATTTGTCGAGATGCACGTAAACGGACTCGAATACTTGAATTGTCAAAAAAAAAAAAAAAGGGATTCAAGTGATCTGACTTTATATAATCATTTCACGCAGATTTTTCCTAATCGAAACAGTGTTCACCACTAGAATTTGTACGAGTCTTTGGCGTCCATAGGAGAAGGCGGACCACGACAACAATATCTACGCAACGCATTCGGCATTCCTACAAAATGCTAACGAAAAAGGCGGCTGCCCTGTTCACATTTTTAAGACATCATGCAAGTTACAGAATTCTAAATTTAAAAATGCAACATTAATTTAATTTAAACTGAGGTATACGACAAAGTGTATTAATTAAAATCACGGGGTCTTAATGAAGGATTTACCGCGAGTCGAATAGAGTGCAGTTGATTTCACCATTATACTTCTATGCATTGAGACTGGGTTCGAGCCAACACTTAACAATACTAACCACTGATCTTTGGCCGAGGTCAAAAGTAAAATCAAGCATTCACCCGATTTAATGCAATTTGATATGTTTAGTAGATCATAAAAAAATGAACAATTCAAAATTTGATGTGTCACGCCAACCAACCAATTTTGTTGGTGTTGGTCTGTTGGGTTCCCATCATTATCAACGACCGTATATTAAATCTGTGGAAACAAATGACATTGATAAAATTTGTGATGGGTAATTTACCAAGACTGTTTACATTTACTTATTTCTTTACAGCTTATCATGTGGGTTTTTTACATGTAGGATCATGATCCCCCCCCCCCCCCCCCCCCCCCTTACAATATATGAAAGACTTGGTCTTTTACGTGTAGGATGATGATTTTTTTCCCCCTTCCATTTACAACATATGAAAGACTTAGTCATATTGTTTGCGTTATCAGACAATAAATATACAGAGTGGCGGGTTCATATGAAGTTTACGGGGCCACGTGATCTGCTTTCCTTTTGTATCTTTATACTTGTGCCCCTATAAATTAATCATTCGTTTTATGTGTCCCCTACTTAATTACACTGGTACCCGTCCCCAATTCTGTAGGTTCCTTTGATATTTTGTTGATTATGATTTCCTCGATCTCTGTAAAGCTTTGCTTGATATGTACTATAAAAAACTTCAGTTTTTTATTGACCCTTTTCTACTTTAGGAATTTTCCTAATCTCTCGATCAAAGTTTTTTACTTTTTCAGTTTGTAAGTATGGACCAATTTTTTTAAAACTTACACTAAATAAGCTGAAAATCTTGACGAAATAATTTTCTCTTGTTGATACTTCCTCAAATTCCTAGATCAGCAATTGAATACTTTTTTTTTTGGTTGCTCTGCAGTATAATAACATCCATTTTGGTGTGAAACATTAGCCAGTATTCTCAGCTTCTTAATTACATGGATATAGTGCAGCGAAGAAAATGGTGAAAGTAACAAGCACCCATTGGCCATTGCACATCAAGACTTGTAAACGAATCGATTAATCAAAACAAAGAATTATGGAATGGATCAAATTTATGCTGCTGTGGTCAGCGAGAGAAGGGATTGCACCAATTCAAAGCTTAAAAGTATTAGGGTACAAACTGGTGGGAGATTACGAGAGGAGTTGTCCTAATTTATAGGTCTTTTTTGGGGATTTAATTTAATTTTTTTTCATTCTTCACCCCAATCTATTACACGAGGTGAGGGGGAAATGAGACTCAATTTCGGAATGTAGTGTGGGGCATCCAAAGGCTCTACCGCATAACTACATGAGATAGCCACCATTTGCAGGGATTTAATTAATTTAATAAGGGAACAAATTCATTACATCTGTCATATTTTTTATTTCCTCATTTTACGCTTCAAAATATCATCATTTCATATACTAATTATTTTAAAAAATTAAGGGTAAAATAGTATAAAAGTGTATTGGAGGCTATGTTTTTTTTGTCTTTTACTGTGATTAACAAAAATGCATTAAGGTTTAAAAGTATATTAAAATATGTGAATAGTGTATAAATAAGTGTGAAAATGTATTAAAATATGTGAAAAATGTGTAGAATGTGTAGAAATATTTGTGTTTTCTGTTTTTGTGTATGTTTATTGTTAGCTCATTTGACTGACAATAGAAAAACCCTTACTATAATGTATAGCCACTACTATGGCCAACTATCAATTATCTTACATCAACTTCTTTTCAATTCAATTGTTCTTATCCTAATTACAAGGACCCGGTGGTATTTTTGGATTTAAAAAAGAAAATGCTAAAAGAAGTCCAGCTAATTTCTGTTAAGATTTAGTGTATTAAAATATGTAAAAATGTATAATAGTGTATTGAAGGGTGTATTTTTTTGTCTTTTATTGTGCCTAATAAAAGTCCTGTAAACTTCCATCAGCTCGACTGATTTAAAAACCAGTTAGTACGGAGTATAAAACTGTGGGCTGACCCATGGTCAGGACATGTGGTATTTGACTCTACACCAAAAATCACTCCAAGAGGGGGTGGCAATTATTTGGAAGGTGAGATCTACACATTTATTATTTTGAGGTTAGAGCTAGCAATTCTCTTTTAATTTGGACTAATTCATACGGAGCTTTGTGGCAGTTTGGAGGTCAATGCCTGAAACTTAGAGATTTGCTTCCTACTAAGATCTCATGTTTGAAATCTATCGGTTGCAATCAATTCTGTTGGGACCATTTCATACTGAGTTTTGCTTCGACTTTAATTAGGCTCCTTGTACATGGACGGACGGATCGGGTCCCAAAAAATTATCGAGATGCACATAAATGGGCTCGAATACCTGAATTAAAATAAAAAAAAAAAAACACAAGATTCAAAGTGATCTAGTGGTAAACGCTGTTTCGATTAGTAAAAATCTGCGTGAAATGATTAATAAAGTCATAGAATCTGTACAAGTCTTTGGCGTCCATAGGAGAAGGCGGACCACCACGGCAACAATATCTACGCAACGCATTCGGCATTCCTACAAAATGCTAACGAGAAAGACGGCTGCACTGTTCACATTTTCAAGACATCATGCAAGTTACAGAATTCTAAATTTAGAAATGCAACATTAATTTAATTTAATTTAATTTAATGGAATGGATCAAATTTATGTTGCTGTGGTCAGCGAGAGCGAGAGAATGCATCCATTCAAAGCTTAGAAGTAGTATTAGGGTACAAACTGGCAGGAGATACGAGAGGAATTGTCCTAATTTACAGGTCTTTGGGGATTTATTTATTTATTTTTTCATTCTTCATTCCTAATCTATTACACAGGGGGGGAATGAAACTCGATTCTGGAATGCAGTGTGGGGCATCCAAGACTTCTACCGCATGAGCTAGCCACCACTTGCGGGGATTTAATTTACTATGGGAACAAAATCATTACACTTGTCATATTTTTTCTTTCCTCCTTTTACCCTTCAAAATATCATCATTGCATATAGGAGTACTAATTATTTTTACAAAGTATGGGTAAAATAGTAAACTCATAATTTTTTGCCCGTTTACTTTTCGATTGAGACAATAAGAAGTGTAAACTGGTTGATTATGATCTAGTTGACAACTTGAGAGGTATTGAAATGCTAGAAAACAGAAAATACAAAGGGATTCTAGAAAATACAGGGACCCATTTTTTTAATGTCCAAGTTGTCCCAAGTGGATATATACCAGGTAAAGTTCATGAGCACTGTACCCAGAAAACACACTCAGAATTCACGCAGAATTTGAAAATTAATGGTCCAGATTCAGTTCAAGTGAATTTGGGCCATTGATTTCACTTTCTGGGTAAATTTTGGGTACCCTTTCTGGATACCTAGAATTTCTATTAATAGAAAATACAATTGCCCATTACTTTTTAATGAACAATTTTTCTTTTAGGTGGCTTTATTTTTTATTGGTAGATTAATGATATTTTTATCTCTTCATCTAAAAAAAAAACACCCCGGCCCATGAAAGGTTTAAATCGTACACAGGAGTAGGTTCTTAGACTTTATCAACAGTGACGTTTAATTATTAATCAATTCAGTTGACATTCTCCAAGTCATTTTCAATGAAGAAAAAGAACAATTCTACGCGCACCCCAAATGCACACTAGCACATTCCGATCGTCCATTTCAAGAATCAATAGTCCGTATTTTAAAAATTTTGTTCACGCAAACAAACAAATTGTTCGCGTGAACAATTTATTTAAAATCCAGACCGTCGAAAATGCGCACGGACGGCTGGTGTGCATTTGGGGTGCGCGTATCTTTTTCCGAAGAAAAAATCATGTTTCACCATTTGGTATACGTCAGCTGTACACGGAGTACGTGGGATGAGATGGGTACAACACGAATGATCGGGTTCAATATTTTTAAAATATATTTTAAAGAGTTTCTGTAAAATAATAATAATGATAATAATAATAATAATAAGCTTATTCAGAATATGAGCTTGATCCATTTTTTGTTCCTGAATTCGGAAGGACAGAAATTGAATGTTGGAAGGTCACAGTATCAATCCGGTTTTTTTTTTTTTTTTTTTTCTGTCTGAAGGCCGAGGCACGAGGGCAAGAAAACAAAAATCAAACAACGAAACTACACGAAGAAAAACTGAAAACAATTACCCATTTAGCAATGTATGAAAACAAGGAAAAACAATTAGGGGTGTTTTGGTTAAGGCCTATTTTGGCTTAAAAAGAAAAGTTGTTTATTTTTCGTCTTTATTCTATTTTTCTTGCATTTATTAGTTTCATGTCAAATTTTTGTGGATTATTGGTTCTTCTCGACGAGAGGAATCGGAAAAGTTAAAAAAAAAAAAAAAAAGGATCCAAACTCAAATTGTTGTGAATAAAGCTTAAAATTTTGGATGATTTTTGTTTTATTCAAAAATTTTAAGTTTGGATCACATTTTTTTACTTGTCCGATTCCTCTGGTTGAGAAGAACCAATAATACATAAAAGTTTGACGTGAAACCAACAAAGGCAAGAAAAATTGACCAACGAAGGCTTGTTTTGGCTAAATAAGCCACCTACTTTTGTTAGTTGGGTAAATTTCACCTACCTCCCCTGAGGTTTCTGACAATTACAGGGACCTCCCCTAATGTTTCTGAAATTCTACTTACCGCCCCTACTTTTGAAAATAAATGTCACATACCTCCCCTCCGTTAACTTCCGTTAGAAAAGCTAACGGAAAACGCTGATGTCTCCCCCACCTCACTCTCCTCTTTCTATTTTAAATCTTAAAATGTTTATAACTTTTGTTTTATATATTCACTTTTTATTAAATTTATATATTTAAAATCTACTCGAAAAGATCTATAAAATGAGATCCATATTCTATGTGAAATTATGAAAAAATAAAATCTTAATTTTTAATGTGAATTATCATGCTACATAATTTAAATTTTTCAATGTTTAACTCAAAACTTTAAACCTCAAAATTCTTACAACTTTTTTTGTAAGGTTCCGGGTTCGACTCCTACGGAGAGGAGGTCAACCCTTGTAGTTTAACAACTAACTCTATTGATGAATATCGAATGGGAAAAAAAAATGACAATATAATTAAAATTTGCATTGAAAATTTAAAATTTTATTGGGATAAAGTCACCATTAAATAGAAAAATGGACTTGCAAATTTACCATGTTCATTTAATTAAGAATATATTTGGAAAAAACAAAATTGTTAAACAAGAAGATTTTATGATGTTTCGTACTCCCTCTGTTCCAAATTGTTTGCCCCCTTTTGGGAGTGCGTGCATTTTGCACTAAAAAAATAACGTGTTTGTGAGAACTTTTTTTGAAAAAGAATTACACCAATTTTTTCTTCTCAATAAGATCTTTAAATTGGTATAAAGTTTGTTGAAAAAAATTAATTCTTGTACATTATTTTTTGCGTGGAAAATACACGCATTCTCAAAAGGGGCAAACAATTTGGAATGGAGAGAGTACAATTTTTGCGTAAAATCTTGACTTACACATTGAAAATAATTTAAATTATGTAATTAAAATTCACATTGAAAAAATAAGATTTATTTTTCCATAATTTCACATTGAATATGGATCTCATTTTATAGATCTTTTCGAGTAGATTTTAAATATATAAATTTCATAAAAAGTGAATATATAAAACAAAAGTTATAAACATTTTTAAGATTTAAAATAAAAAGAGGAGAGTGAGGTGGGGGTGACATCAGCGTTTTTCGTTAGCTTTTCTAACGGAAGTTAACAGAGGGGAGGTATGTGACATTTATTTTCAAAAGTAGGAGAGGTCAGTGGAATTTCAGAAACTTTAAGGGAGGTCCCTGTAATTGTCAGAAACCTCAGGGGAGGTAGGTGAAATTTACCCTTGTTAGTTTTGCATCAAATTTTTGTGAACCATTAGTTCTTCTCAACGAGAGGAATCAAAAAACTTAAAAATTATGATCAAAACTCAGTTTTTGAATAAAGAAACGTCAAATTTTTTGGCTTTATTCAAAAAAATTGAGTTTGGATATCATAATATTTTTGTTTATTTTTCCAATTCCTCTAGTCGAGACGAACTAACAATTCACAAAAATTTGACGCGAAACTAATAAATACAATTTCTTTTAATTAAAAAAACCAAGTGGCTTATTTAGACAACATAGGCCTAAATATGGGCCAGTAGTTGGGCCATCCTGCCCCAAGTTCGATGCATTGCATAAAGAGGTTTTTAGAGGCCGGCCTTGTAGTTTAGGTTCGGGCATATTAGTCCGTGCCTAAATGTTTTAGTTTTTAAAGTAGTGTTGCATTTCCAAAAGCACTCATCTAAACATTATAAAATTATTCAATGCTCATGCAGCATTATAATATGGTGCACCATTAATATATGATTGGTCCTTTACTTTTTTATTTTGTGTCATTTGAACAACAAAGTAATACATTGGCATATGGTGAACGGTTGGAAAAATATTTCAACATATTTCAGCGCTACTGAATAATTCTTTGTGTTCATTACTTTTTCTCTCTAATTTCAATTTTCAAAATATCATATCTTTTGTTGTAGATATTGAATTTTCAAAAAAAACTACATTTTTAGAAGCTACTCGGCGATATCTACCAAACACCCCATAGCCCATTTTTCTTCTTTCCTTTCGATGGGAAAAGTCTGGCTATGGCTATAAAGTTAAAGACAAGCGGTCAGCAGCCCATGGGCCTACAAACCACGAGGAGAACTGAAACACCAGGTATTTTGGAATATGGGGCAAGGGGCAGAAAATGGGCCAACTCATAGAAGCCCAAAACGGACAAGGCCGAAAATGCACCACTTGCATCTCTATAAAAAATTGTTTGTCCAGACTTGTTCTTTACCACAATATAGGATCTTGGATGTGTGAAGGGAAAAGAAATAGAAAGCGGAAATGCATACGAAATTACGGAGTAATATTATCCAAATTTTATGGACCACCAATTTTTTTTGAAAGGCAAAAGAGATTTTATTAATCTTTGAAAATTGAAATAGTTGCAAAGACTAAAAAGACAAGAGATGATGGCATCATATCCTAAAGCGAAGCTAAGAACAATCATATGCCCACCCGAGACCCAAACCTCAATTGGCAAGAAGCCAACCAAAGACATCTAAAGGCTGAAGCCCAACACCCAAGAGGCCTAACAATGCCCAGATAAAACCAATAAAAATCTAAAGCGAGCAACCGGTAATCACAACGCTCCATGGCCACCAGAAAAGAGACATTCCGTTGCCACCACCGTCGCCGGAACCCAGGGAACAAGCCCCTGCTGCTGTCCCAGAGAAACGGATCGAAAAGTCCCTCCTCGGTCACCCAAAGCCGAAGCCCTCACACCAAGGGCCGAAGCCCAAGCATCTGATGGGCTGGACCAAGACCAAATAGTCTGACCCAGCCCAAAGTCACCCAAAGGCCCTTGGACCAATTAAAACATGTACAGCCCAAACAAGAATACAACCATCACCCTACTTCACCCAACAAACCCAACTGTCAATTGCGAATTCTACTTTTATCACGAAAATATATCAATTAATTTTCTCACCCTTCTAAAAAAGAAAGACAACTCAACATCTTTCACCTCAAGTCATTTTTTCCATACTTTTTGTTTTCCTCTATACAAATTTAAAATCCTGGTAGAAATTTTTTGGAGTACAATGTAGTCAGTAAAAATTGGTGAATGAGAAGTTGTTTACCAAAGCCTCATATATATTGATTGTTCCTTCCTCCAAACAAAGTCTTAGGCTTAGATCGATCCGCATTGGCGGAGTCACCATGGGTCAAGTGACCCCACTTACACATTTCTCCATTAAATTGGTTATTTCTATGACATTTTGTCAATTTGATCCCTCAATTTGAATTAAATTCCCCCAAGTATGAAACAATCCCATTAAAGTCATGATGTTGCCCTCTTTTAAACACTAAAATTCCACTAGTCATTGGTCAATTAGTGTAGATAATTCTCATTTCATGCTAAAGAATTTAGAGGTTCAATACATTTTTCAATTAACAATACACATTTGCAAACCTCTATGCATAATTCATGAATATTGGGTAATTTTTTTACATAATATTGCTTCCATTAGGCAGTAAATCGTAGTAATACCTGCATGTTTAATTTTTGATTAGTTAATACAAAGAAGATCAAATATGTATCTAAATATTGACCCCATTGCCAGTAATTCCTGGATCCGCCCTGACTAGAATGGTAGGATATATGTATGACCCTTTTTCTCCTACCTTAGGGCCCGATCGGATTCAGGAGGAGAATAAGATAGTATGGGACCACGGGGTATTATTTATGGATGGTGTGCCCACAGTGATGTGATATTTATGGGGAAGGGATTAAATAGTACTTGGTTTGGAATATTTTGATAATAAGGGGAATAAAATAATACTTGATCTGTTTTGTAGTCGAGATGGGAGGATAAGGATAAACTAGAGGGTCTGGGGTGGATCGAGGGGGATGAATGGGGGTATAAAGGTACTAATTAATAACAGATGCCGCATTGTTATTATTTAGTGAGAGAGAAGGGGTATTTTGGGGGTATAAAATATGGAGGGGGATAATCCACCCCGTCGCAAACCTTCCCAAACTATGAATGAAGAGTGGACCCGAGATTAGTCATTTGGGTCGAAAAGTTATACCCCTACTCATCCTTCATTCAAACGAGAAAATAAGATAGGAGTAGTAATAAGACATTAAAAGTAATGGCTACAATACACACCCATTAAACCAAATCCATTTGGCGTGCGAGTGTGCGTATATATCTGTGTACAGAAAAGGAGAATTGTTCCGTTCCAGCCTTGTTTAGTTCCAAATGGTTCTGCATTATTTTAGGTTTTGAAGAAACTTCAAGGGGCTGCCCCCTTATCTGCCAATCCAATCTCAAATAAGTTGGGATATTCGGCAATCCTTTTGGTAACACTTGAGCAAATTCCTTCATGAAAAGCAACCATTGGTGAACTTGACAACATTCTAACATCCTTTTTCTCAATAGAAACAAACAGAAAACAACATTATTTTTCTACATAAAAGAAATCACATGTCATGTATTCCGGTTGAACTAATCTCTGCTTCTTCCTTCTCCGATGATCTCTTGCACTCGATGAACTGCATTAATCGGTGAATGGCCTAGATCACCCACCATGGTTGCACTTGATGAACTGAATTGGTTATATTCGTTTTCTGACCTTGGAGTATCAGTAGTCATAAAACTGGTTGTATCGTTGAATTTCCAGTCAATCAAATATCCAGGCCGCGTAGTAACAGCACTAACTTCAATGTCTCCTGAAAGCATTGCCACTGCACGCGACATGGATGGGCGTAGCTGTGGGGATGTCTGTGTGCACAAAAGAGCTACTCCTATCACTCGTTTTACTTCTTCCTCGTCAAATTCCAACAGATTAGCATCCACTAGCCCAACCTCATTGTCATTTTCATGTAGACGCCACGCCTAAAAAGAGGGAAGATTAAAATATCATGAGAATCATATAATGGAGGAGGCATCACATTTTGGGCTGGGTGTGAGTATGAATGGGTCAGATATTGATTGTGTTTGATGCAAGCTTTAACACCAAAAACACCAGAATTTGGTTTCGGAGTATAAAGATGAGATGATTTTTTGTACAGTTTGGAGAACGAATCTTGTTTTTAATGATGCTCAAATAAAACATCCTAAAGTTTTCAATAGACAACAACATGATGAAAATGTAGTTGAATCACTAATCATGGTCACAAAAGATAATATACCCGCAACTACATAGCCATCCACTAGGAACTTTTCAAAGGATTAAAAACTATTGGGTGCCAAAAAGAAAGTGAATTGTACCCATTCAAGAAGATAGATCTTTTCTTCTTCCAAGCTAGAGTCAGAATTCGGCCTTCCACTGACAATCTCCAAAGCTACAACACCAAAGCCAAACACATCAGCCTTTTCTGTAAGGCGCCCACGCATAGCATACTCAGGTGCAAGATACCCACTGCATCAGTAACCATTAAAATTTAAAGTAGTAATGTGTAAGTTAAAACTGAAGCTGCAAGCAATACCAAAATACTACAACCAACAACAATAGAAGATACAATGAGATGATTCCTGAATCTTACATTGTCCCCGCAACACGGGTACTGATGTGGGTCTTTTTCTCATCATAAAGTTTGGCTAAACCAAAATCAGAAATTTTGGGTTTGAAGTTAGAGTCGAGAAGAATATTGCTAGCCTTAACATCCCTGTGTACAATGCGAAGCTGAGATTCCTCGTGAAGATAAGCTAGACCCCGTGCTACTCCCAGGCATATATCAAAACGAATGGGCCAGTTAAGATACAAACTTGTTTTCCCTGCTTAACAACAGCCAAAAAGTAAAGCATGTCATTTATTAGCCACACTAAAAAAATAATAGTATAGATAAACAGTAAAGGTGTTGTCCTCGTACCAAACAATGCTTGATCAAGACTTCTGTTTTCAAGATATTCATAAACAAGCAGTCGTTTATCCCCCTCAATGCAGCATCCATACAATTTCACAAGATTCCGTTGTCGAACAGCTGATATTGTAGCGATCTCTGCAACAAATTGACTCTTTCCTTGGTGGGATGCCACAGACAGTTGTTTGACAGCAATAACCCTCCCATCATTTAGTGTTCCCTATAGAATATGAAATTTAAATATTTGAGATGAATGATCCTGTCCCAACCAGGGTTTCTGATCTCATGAAAAGGCAAGACGGTATGGACCAATAAATCGATGTTCTATGCAAACTCTCTCCGACAGCAGCGTGTGTATCTTCCATAGTCTTATTTTCACAAAATAGCAGTGGATAGCCTCTCTCCATGGCAAAAGATTGATGGTATACCCGTACTGCTGCCATCCGTAATGAACTTAAAATGGAAAAACAAGAGGCGAAGTAGCAGAGTTATATTTTTTTCTGAGTCAGAAGATCGGTGCCATTTCATAAAGCAATACAAAGTTGTTCGATAATGGCCTCACTTTTATTAGAAGGATGCTTACCTTAAAAACTGGTCCAAAGCCTCCCTCTCCAAGTTTGTTTGCAGGATTAAAATCTTCTGTAGCAGCCTTTAGTTCAGTATAAGTGTAAGTGTAGGGCCTAGCATCCATCCCTAGGAACTCTGCAATTACAATAAAAATCCTGGATTTTTATACCCAACTTAGGTATTTATTAAGCTTAAATGATAGTCATTATCATTTTGTGGCACATTGATAGATGAAAGATAGCAGATTATGCAAGAAAAATTTTGGGTGGGACACTACGGCAGAAGGGCATGCCAAAATGTGTTTCTTTGACAATGTGTTTTCTTTTCCTTCATTCTCCAAAGAAACTGCAGGATTTAACATACTAACTGTTGGGAAAGAATGGGGAGGGATGGGCTGTTTTATCATAGGATTGCTGGTTACTAGGCTAGAAAGGGAAGAATGTTTTAGAGAACATTTATACATACATGATACATCCATATACCTGAACACACTCTTAATCACACAAAGTATTTAGCAAGCCTAACGCAAGAAAACAAATACTATACAGCAACGACCAAGATATCTTAGAATTTGCATTGAAAAAGAATCTCCACTACAATGGTAGACAACAGTCATGGTCCAATAACAAACTCGGCTTAGTGTTTTTCTGAGTATTTTTTACCTTCCCATCTTGGCCTTTTTCTGCGTTGGACGAAGCAATACAGCCCTAGTACAGAGAGAAAGCTTACAACTCCAACAGGAGCAACAATCCCAACAATCAAACTGGTCTTATTACTCTTTTTGCTGGTTGGAGGGTTGTTACTAACAGTGGGGATGAAATCTGTACAAAATCTCAATTGTTAGAAAATTACTACTAACTTTTCTAAACTTGCATCAAATATTTAATAAACATATTACCTGGGACGGCACTGATTGCTGAAATAAGAGGACCGTATGTTCCTAGAACAGGTATACAGCAAGTCCCTTTACCAGCCCAAAATAGATGGATTTCAAGGTAGTTTTCTGATACCTGAGCTGTGAAGTCAATCTGAACAGGTTGGAAAGAGACACCACCGGCCTCCTTTTTTATGTCAAAATCTTTCAAAACCCGGTTCCCCTAGAATGAAGAGTTTGAAACTTTAGAACCAAAGCATTGGTATCTACGAAGCATAGGTGTTTTCGCCTATCTCTTATAGAAACATAAATGAAATGGAAATTATGTACCTTCTGAAAAATCAAGGTTCCAGTTCCTTTCTCCCATGTTTGGACAAAGAATTCAGCTAATACAAATAGTAATAGAATAATAGAATATGGGAAAGAGAACATATTAGGAAAACAAGAGCTTGTGACAAGCAATTTAGAGAACTGCTTGGGGATTATTCTCAGATATTGGAATGGTGCGAATGTGAAAATACAGCCGCAAAGAGTAATAAGGTACAAGCTGTTGAGGGAGATAACATGGTTTAAGAACTTTAAGTCGAAAAGCATCACTTTGCTGCCAAGAGAAAGGAGATAAGGATTTCAAATCCTTTTCCAAGATGCCAATATAACTATTCTAAACCCAGTACACCATTCCCAGCACTTTGGGTAAGGAGATCAACAATAGGGGATGATGACATATTGCATGTTTCACCCTGCTAGGCTGCTTACTTACGAGTAACTCTTAAATTCATGAATACCAAACCTTAAAACCGTGAATATGTTAGTTTATTTAATGCTCCAGGAGTGGTGCTCAGGATCTTATGCAGATGCCAAGGAGGAAGAGTATCTTAGATATTTTAAGCCTAGGATGGCAAAACCATAACTATGAAACTGTGTAATTTTGCGCCAGGTCCACCTACATCTGACCCGAAACGACCCAACGATCAAGACCCATGGCAAACTTAAGCCGGTTTTCGGGCATTCGTCACTGTTTAGGGCCCCGAATGGTCAAATTTGCCGTTTAAGAAGGAATTTGAATTATCAATTACTTGGGCAAGGAAAATCCAAACTAAGCTGTCCTTTTGAGAAAAGTCTTAGAATTTTCTCTAATTGCTATTGTGTTATTATTTTCAAGTTTTTCGTTAATTATTAATCAACTTCGTTTCCGGAATGAATCAAATAGGGTTAGGGGTTTTTACCTACTTAATGAGTTGTAAGCCTTTGGGCTCGTCAGTTATTGATTACCATCAAATGAAAAAGAGTCTAGAAATCATTTCCCTAAACCTATTCAGTTTGTGATTTAATTTTGCATGTCTTTTTCTGTAGTTCATAAATCATCCTGCATCAAGATCATTTTAACACCACCAAGAAGACCACAACAAAGTGTATGGTCCCCACGAAAATGTGTGGTGGTAAAGTGATCCGGAGCACCACGTGGATGTGCTCCGGGATTAGTGAATAATGAAGAGGAAATCAAAAGAAACTTTCGAAATGAACGAAAATGTTACTGTAGGACTAATAGAGAAACAGGGGGGGAAATCACATTAAAAATCCAATTTTTTTAAACTCAGCACAGACCTGGATGTATATATCAAAAACACGCCGTCCAAGACTTCGCCACCCTGGGGCACGGGTGGCATCCAATAGTGCTATCTCTGCAAAGTGGAGAGTCACGTTGTAATTACCATTCTGAAGCCCCAGCCCATAATATCTTAGCGATCCAGGTGATATTCGTGCTGTCTCGTACCCAGACGACTGTGAGCCCAAAGAAACTGTGAACTGACGCGAAGAGGAACTCACGTATGGTGTATCAGTGTTATCGAGGAAGAGTCCAGCAGTACTTACTGCCCACCTGTTTGTACTAGTCACATAATAACTAGCCGGACCTAGAGTCTCGTTTTCCGTTTCAAATACGATCTTACTAGATGTAAACTCTGGACCACCGCACTTAATCGCAAAGTCGGAATCTGCAAACCATCGGGGAAGAGGAATTCGTCAGATTTGAGTTCAAATAGGAAAACAAAAATCAGCTACATCTCGTTGATCATGTGATGGGTTTAATGCACATCTAAAAAGTGGAATTTACACTTTGCGAAGACAAACTTGAGAAGTTTTGACATTTCTCTCTTCATCCGACAAGCACAAAAACTGTCACATTGAAAGAAGCCAAAAGAAACGAAAAAAGGTAAGATGGTTTCTTATGTCCAAGGTTTTGAATCCCGTTTTGTACCGCCCGCTACATACCGGAATTGACCAAATCCGGTACCCTACACCTTAGATTTCATTCCAATTCAAATACCGGGACAATACCAAACTAATTTTAAATTTATTTTTCTTTTTCAGTATCGGTTCATAGCTGATAGATATCGGTAAATACCGGTCGATAACGATCAAAACTGGATTATTTGTAAACTCAAAGGTAGCATGACACTCAAACTCAACGAAGTGGACTCCAAACAAATTAACCACAGGAAAGGATTTTGCATGACCAATATTCAAAACAGTGGACAGAAACCAAACTAACAAACATACATCATACTATCCAACAAATAAGGTGCACCAAATACACACACAGAAAGTGCATATAACACGTAACAAGGGAATGAACAGAAGCTACGAGAATTGGATTGGAACTTAGGACCTCTAGCACCCTGAAGTCACCACTTATTCCAGGAGCTAAACAATTAGGAAAATACCCCACAATGTGTACCGAGTCAGCTAACAGTTACCGGTCTAAGTTGACCTACTTGTAGAATCAAAAGGGTTTGATGATTCGATGGAACAGTTAACTCAAAAAGATTCTCTTTCCAGCATCGTAGTATAGATGTGGCCGATCTCAGAATCACAGGTAAGGTCCGTAAGGAGGTTTTAAATTGCACTTACAAATAGGAGAATTGCGAGAGCAGGGAAAGTTCCTCTGAAGACATCTCAATCCTGAATGCAGAACACTGCATGCAAAAGAAGAATGTTTGATTAGTGCAAGTTGAATTTTCCATATAAGTAATGCACTAAGAGTAGAATTATTCATCAGATACAGATACTGTCGGTAACATCTCATGGAAACAAAGAACATAAGCATGGAGTGTGACTAAAAATGTTTAAGCTTTCAACTATTATTGATCCAGTACTTATTTTAAAGGACATGTATCGTGAATTTTCCACGTTATCTTTATGATGTCAGGTATGAGCTGTGTTTGTCAGGATTCTGGAGGACTTCATTATTTCACTCCGTTGCAATTCTATAATTCTGCAGTTGCCATAAGACAATGCTTCGCAAAGTTGTCTAGCTAACTTCTTACAGTCAATTTGTTGCACCTCTGACAGTCATTTCGCACTAATCACATTGTAAAAACTTTCTGATATATTTTTAGAAAGTACAATCAGATGCCAGCGGCCAGGCAGTTTCTTCTAGATTCCAATACCATAACAAGAACATTGAAGAGAAGTCACGGATGCAAAAACTAAGTGTGGTAAGTCTCATTCAGCTGCATACAGGAAGCGTGGGTTGAAATAAACCCTAGAATTCAGACAAGATCGACGCAGTATCCCATATCTGCACTGCTTGAATATTATCTGTATTCCGTTCACATTAAGGAGGATCATACATCCTCTAAAGCTAACAAATTGGTGCATTCCACGGAAATATCATCATTCTGTTTAATAATTGAATATTACACAAATTTCTTTTAGTATAACTAACTGTTCAGAGGCCACACAATACCATTAAAAACATACAACATGGAGAGAATCACCTGTTGTTCGCACTTTCAATTGTGAAGTTATTGGCGACTAAGTTACTGCATATTACGTCCAAAAGAACTCAGCATTAGTCTCAGGAGTTTAACAAAATCAACTGATACAAAATGAAACTGTAAACCAAAAAATTGCAACAGAACAGATGGCAATACAACTGTCAAGATTCCAGAAAGTAAACCAAAAAATTGAAACAAAAACAGAGAAGAGAATCATAAAACTTTTACATACAGTTCCAGGCCTTGTTCGTTGATCCAAGAAGGAAAGCTCCCAGAAAATTCATTGTATGACACATCTCTGCAGGCAACGACATTATGAGGATGCTTAGTTGAGATTTTTGTTCTAGTGAGAACCAACAAATTGATTAGTCTCAAATTTGACCACTGAAGTCTCAGATTTAGTCAACAGCTTACAAATGAGTACCAACCGCTTTGTCAATGTACAGGTGCTCATAATAGGTATCCATGTCTCCTCGAGGCAAAAACATAATACTTAGTAGCAAGATGCCCATTAAAAGGAAATTTTACTCGTTTCCTTGATATGTCTAAGGGGACTATCAATACAAATGATGTGACCTTACAGTCGTAACAACTTACTCCATAATGATTTGACTAAGCTGAACCAACACATGTTATTAAGTAAACAAATCACAGGACTGTACAATGGTGAGTTATGCTTCTGAAATCATCTAACCATGACATTTAGAAACTTTACATTTGATAAGGTATATCTTTTTTTATGATCAGCAGTGACCATAAATAAAATACTATCACTTGCATGCATTCTCATTGAACTGCGAATGGTTATGTAAGATTTACTTACATATTCAGTAGAGACGTACTCTTTAGTGCGGGAAGCATTCCGTTGAAGTTATTATTCCCAAGAAACCTGAAGATACACAAATTAGTTCAAGTCATAATACCTCATATTTTCTATAATGCTTTTAGAAAAGCCATTGCACAATATGTTTATCACATGTAGGAAAAGAAAGCGTATTACAAGTAAGAGAGAGAGCTCAAATTGAAGAGACCGTCTGGAATCTGTCCAGTTAAATTGTTAAAGCTCAAATCCCTGGGAAATTATACAAAACACGGTTGTCAAGTGTTAGTTGTAAAATGTTATAAACTAGATTTTTACTTCATAGAAATATTGGCTCCATCTTCATTGACCAGATTATCAACTGCAAAACTTACAGGTTGAAACATATGGAAGCCAACGAAAATTTAACAGCAATAACTTACAGTAGAGCCAAACTCTGAAAATCACCAATATTGGAGAGTATAGAACCAGAAATATTGTTATTCCTCAAAACTCTGCCAGGCATAAAACCACTTTGTCAGATTGAGTTTGCAAAAAACAATGGATGATAAATAGAAATTAAAGTGTTTCAAAACTGATTGTCAGTTATATCCGAATCGCCTTACAAGTTACTCAGAGACGTCAGATCTTTCAAAAAATCCAGTGAAGTGCTTCCGTTTGATAAATCACTTATTCTCCTATTTAATCAAGTGGAATGTTATAAAAAGAAGAATACATCATTCATATTCTAACACGAACAAAGCTATTGAAAGAGTTTAACACTCACAAGTCCGTCAACAAGATCAAGTTGGAGAATGTTGATGGTATTTGACCTTCAAAGGAATTTCCTTGAAGCCTCCTACAGATAAATTTACAGTAAATTTACAGATTATAGAGACTACATACAATAGTAGAGGTGACTGAATAAAACAAAAAACCATCTCAGTTAATATCTGGTTTAAAGTAAAGCTATGGTGAGAAAAAGATTGTTGAAATAAAGATTACACGACATATATACAAGATTGCTTACAGGACTTGAAGTTTTGACCAGTTCCCTATGAATTCAGGTATGCTGCCTGTGAGTCCATTGTCTGAACCCCACCTGAAATCCTCAAAAATTGCTTCTTGATCACATAAACAATTAATTTGAAAAACATGTTCAAGTTTACCAGAAAGGATAAGCCAGAAAGCTCTTACACTGCTTCTAGGTTTTGTAGTGCAGCATATGTAGATGGTATAGGTCCGCTGACTCCAGAACTATCAAAGTAGCTGTCAAGGCGGATAGATTTATAAGGCTCCAATTTTAGCACTCAACACCAGGCTTATATAGGTTACACTGTAGAGGCCTTAAAACTTCAAGATGTTTACGGTGTGAAACTTAAGACTAAAGTGGGGTTCCTCTATTGCCATATAGTTAGGAAGAAAGAGAAATATTAGAATATATGTGCCTGCGACTCCACATAGGATATAGCAGCCATCAATTATGAAATGTAGTTCATCACGAACAGGGTTTGGTTTAATTCCTATGACGTCGGTTGGATTTTTGTGACTGCTTATTTACAATGCATACATGTTGATTACTTGGACCACATAGTAATTAACTTCTCTATTTTATATTGATCTCCCCTTTAGTTCTTCACTGAGATGAATGAAATATATATATATATATATATATATATATATATATATATATATATATATATATATATATATATATATATATATATATATATATATATATATATATAAAAGATGAGAAGAATTTTCCATCATGGATTCCGGAAGTTGTAGAGAAGCCACAACTGCCTTACTCACTGGCCTCAATAATTGTGACCTAAAAGAGATCATATGTGTCAAATATCCAATTCTCAATCATCTATTCTCCTTCACTAGAAGAAATAACTATTTGAGAGTCTTGAGGCAGATGTTGTATTCTAAACAGACTTTTGCAGTTAATGCAAAAGATTGTATACTTCATTCCGGGGATATCTTATTGCCTCAGTATCCAAAGCCGAGGTCAAGGCAGCTAGAAATCTGGCCTAATTTGCCAAATTACTGGATACAAAAGGACAGACTAAAGAAGGTACAAGGTAAGCAAAGTACAAAGCAGGAAGTGAAAGAAAGTATTTTGTTAGCTTCTAAATCTAAGCAGCGTGTATATAGGGATATTTTTCAGTTGTAAGATTAGATGCTTGTGTTATCGCACTGGGCAATCGGTGGTACCATTTCTATCAAATGCAAGAGTGCAGAATGTCTCAGCCCTTACAGTTGCTGTAAGTTTGTCAAATTCCCGAGTTCTGATGGCAGAGATCCGGAGAAGTCATTTGAACTAAAGCTCCTGCAAAATTAGCAAGTTAACAACATCAGAATAGTTCAAAGGAGTAACATGGTTGTTGAAACCAGATGAATATACTTGGTCAACTGTACTTGTTGGCCCCAAGTTGCATAGCAGTCACCAGAAAGTTAAAACATGAAGTTTCCACTTAAAGACGTAAAATGTCAAGAATAACATACAATGATAACAGATTAGTTAGATTTCCAAGTTCCTTCGGAACCTCCCCTGATAGTGCATTAATCCCGAAGCTCCTGACAACATTAATGAATTGTCAGAACATTAAAGGAGTCTAGCTACACATGGATAAAATGTTAACGATAATGAATTGTCAGAACATTAAAGGAGTCTAGCTACACATGGATAAAATGTTAACGACCTGCAAAATGTCAATAAAAAAATAACATGGCTTACAGATACTGCATTTGAGTTAGATCGGCAATGGATGAAGACAGGCGACCAGTCAGGTAATTTTGGCCCAAGTTCCTGCAAAATATGGAAGAAACTTAGTATATAATAGTTTGATGACAGAGTATTTTGAATGAGCAAGGAAAGCTTTATTTAACGATGCATTACACATATAGATATAGAGAGAGGAGCTGCATCATAATCCCTAAGGTTTCAGTTTGATAGCACTTCACATGGAGAAAACAATAGTGCAGAAGGAAAACAAAGCATTATTGAAACTACAACATTAGTGGGGAAACATACAAATTGGTGAGGGAAGTCAAAGACCATAGCTCATCCGGGATTCCTCCTTCAACATCTAGTGCATAGACTTTGCTGCCACAAAATGGTAGAGAAGGCAAGCAGTAAGTGCAAGAATTCGAAAAACGGTACTACGAGATTGAGTTCATAAATCCAGGTTCTTCCACTGCATAATAACTCATGGTAGCTTGACTAAAAATTGAATTCCTATCACTAACAGCCAATAGAAAATGAACTTATGAAAACTTCGTTCAACCCAACTCAACACATCTGTACTAGTTACTGGGTTTGAATAGCCAAATTGATTTCCTGCACTTGGTTCTATGAGAAAAAAATACTGCAGTAACTGCAAGAATTCTTCATTCCTGTTACACTGAGGGCCGGCCATCGTAGTTTTCTATTGCCTCAGCTCACTCTCTCCTTGGGCTTCATATCCTTTACCCCTCTCAGTATACTTCAAACCATCCAGCTCAAACAGTTTTCTCTCATTCATTATCATTCAAATCACCCTTCATTTATCTACCGTGGTGTTTACACCATAAAATTAACATAGCCATTTATCGATAAGGCTAATACGTGGCAGCCAATCATTAAAAGGCACCCGTTTTATGTTCATTAGTTATTTAACCTCTGTTTATCGATAAGGTTACATACGTGGCAGGCAAAGGAAGTTTTGTCCAATACGTGGCAACCAGTAAACAAGTACGTTAGAATATTTGAATTAAGACAAGGAAGTTACATGTAAGGATGAAGACAAAGGCAGTTATATTTCAAACGAAGATGTTATCCAGATTAGTTCCTTGTTTCTAGAATGTAAGCGCCTAATTCAAATTCAAGAGGGAAACTAGTTGAAGATTCAAATTCAAAGAAGATAAGACGAAGCCTATAAATATCAGTCAACTACAACATTTTGAAACTCCGATCAATTGCCCAAGGACTTTTCTTTTTATCATTTTTACTTTCTTGTACTTTACAGCACTTTCTAGGACCAGGAGTAACGTAATTCACCTATCGATTGTAACTTCGAGTTTGATCGATTTGTAACCCTCTTTGAAATTTAATAGAGTTCTACTTTGTTAGTCTTCAATTCCTTCATTTGCTTCCAGAGAAGTCCCTAATGCATTCATTTCTCATGTCTACCTTTAGCGTTTAACACTTTCTGGCTTGACTGATGGATCATTCCATTAGACAAAAACCCAGCATTCTTTGAGAAAAGTACCAATGAGACATGATATGTAACATATGGGGTGCCGGGTGAGAAGTCCTAGTAGTATTTGCTAGTAAGTCTTACAGTTGGGTAATGTGGCAAACAGTCCCATCGCAACTGCATTTGATACCGGGATTGTAACTGGTGGAGTCGATGCTGGTCGAGTTGTCGATGGCGGTTCCACTGCATGGTTCTCCGCTTATGTTCCATGGATTTAATCTCGTGGGTATTCGCCACTGGCTGAAGACGGAGTTCAAAGCACTCACTGCCAGAAATTCCAAAAAACGTAAATAGTTTAGAGCTTGTAACATGGCAATCTTGTTTCTGAAAATGAACTTTTAACACAAACAAGTCAATTGCCAATACAGTTCTATCATCCAACTTCGTCCGAAAGCTTTTACTAAGACAAGGTCTAAGGAGTTAAAGTTTGGATGGTGACCCAATTAGTTGAAGGTAAAGAAAGAAAATTTCAGAGGAAGCAAACTACTAATTTTGAAGGACGCGTGTAGTTGACTCATTATCACCCAAAACTAAAAGAAAGGAAAAGGTCTAATTTATACAATTCTCACCTTCCCCAAAATTTGAATACTAGTAGTAAAAGAAAATTGACCATGCAAGCTTCCATCTACCTGTTCGCACCAAATTGGCCAAATAGAAAAAATGCGTCCACAGATGACAGAAGACACGAAGATATACTCTACGGGCATTTTTTTTACTAAAGCGTCTCGGGTCAATTTATGCGCAACTTAAATAATCTTGAGAATCAATCTCCATCAACTTTTACTGACGTTTTATTTCTCCTGCAAAATCACTCTTTTGGGGAACGAGCTCTCGTAAGAATCAATATTCCAGCACTCCAAATTGTTGTCAAATTCAAACCACAACATAAAATTTCAGTTCTTGAACAGAGTAATTGGTTTAAGAAATGCGAAACCACATCAGTAGATATGTGTATCAAAAAAATTATAGTAGTTCAAATCTTCAAGAAATGATCCAAGTGATCCAACAGGAGTTGAGGGAGAAAAAAAAAAAAAAACAGTGAGGCCAAGAAATGATTTGTAAAAATAGTTCTTTACGATACGTTCGGCTCCTTGTCTTGAAGCTATCAACCATTAATGACGGGTAGTTAATATGAACACACTCTCTTGTCTCCTCCTCAAAACCAGCTAGTAAAGAGCAATATATATTATGGAATAACCTTTCGGTTGGCCTGGTGGTCAAGGCTTGAGACTTTTGGGATTTGGTCTCTCCTAAAGTCTCCGGTTCAAAAACCTCGTAAGTTCTATCAACTCCGTTAAGGCCAGTCCATCTAGCTTTAAATGGGGTCCTCGCTCGTCAAGGTGCGCGAAAGCTGACCCGGACACCCAGTTTATATATATATATAAACAAAAATGATCTATTGAGGGATCTCTTACGGAAATTCCATCTGAACCTCATGGATCGGGGTCGAATCTTGATGATTTGAATCGCTCAATATGTTTAAAACTTGTTCTGAAAGGCATGCGCGAGTAAGTGCCCAAAAAAAAAAATTACCTGAAAGGGCTTCATCCGAGCAGTTTTCGATAAAATATATGAGTATAGGTGTTCTTATAAGGACTCCCTTATATAAGCTTATGTAAGGACTCTCTTTTCCCGATTGAATTTTGATGATCTGAACCGTTCAATGTGTTTAGAACGTGTTTTTAAGGGTCTAAGCGAAGGATCATAAAAAAAAAATGACCAAGAAGGTCTTCTTCCGAGCAGTTTTTGATAGACTATACATCTACGATTAATTTGAAAAATTGCTTGGATGAAGTCCTTCCTGGGTTTTTTTTTTTTTTTTTTACGATTCCTCGCGTGAATCATTAAAAACAATATCTAAACACATTGAACAGTTTGAATCATCAAAATTCAATCGGGAAATGATCAGAGAAAGGAAAGTCCTTACATAAGCTTAGGTAAGGAAGTCCTTATAAGAACACCTATATATGTGGAATACATTTTTTGTTACTAATGGAGATATACATGTAGCAGTCCCCTTTCTATCCACACCCTTAAGTTACAGACTCCGCCTGGACCAAATCTCGACGATCTGAACCGTCCAATGTGTTTAAAAGGTGTTTTTAGAGGTCCCCACGAGAAATCGGCCAAAAAAAAAAATACCAGGAAGGGCTCGATCCAAGTAGTTTTTCATAAAACTACACATATACAGTTTTTATGAAAAATTACTCAGATCAAGCCCTTCCCTGTATTTTTTTTTTTCTGATTTCTCATGGGCACCCTTAAAAACACCTTTTAAACACTTTGGATGATTCGGATCATCGAAATTCGATCAGGATCTATGAGGCGTGGACGAAGTCCACATTTTAAGGATTTGGATAGAAAGTTTAGTGAGACATTTTGTTCGGGCATCTGCTGAGTATGAATTCTACGTCCGTGTTAACCCCACGCAGGTGGAATCTCCCAAACATGAAAACAGTGAGAGAGAGAGAGAGAGAGAGAGAGAGAGAATTTAGGATTACCTTCGGAAGCAGGGGTAGTACCATTTTGAGCTCGGGCAATCTGAAGCAAGCTCATGAGGGAAAAATAGTAGTAAAAGGCCAAGCTGCAGGCACAAAGAAGAGATGATGATGTTGGTGATCCACCCATTTCCTCCTCCTATATACGTCGATGGATTAGTAATCAATGGAGATTCATTAATCAAGCCTAGCTAGCTACCATATATGTGTACGTACAGTTTATATAATAGAATTAAATTCCTGCGGATTGAAATGAGTTGAGTCCAAGAAATCCAACTCTAAGAAGGCAAATATCTATGAGTATATATGTCTGTGTGAAATGAATACATATTACTTGGAATAGTATTTTCAATCTAACGTCACAATCTTCACTCCAAGGAAACCCGTCCCCACACGCATTTGAACAATTAAATTCCTGAGAAAGTGGAACCTCTCCGATAAAAAGAAAAATAAATAAATTGTGAGGGAAAGACTTGTACAACTTTCATAAAAGAAAGAGAGAAATAAAAAAAGGTAAATAACCTATAGTGCGAGAGAGAAGGAGAATTGCTGCAAAAGTTTGGACTATTTATAGGGGGAAGAAGAATTTGAGAGTTGTGGGAGAGTTTAAAGGGAAGTGGGTAGTTATAGAGATAGGAGAGAGAGTTTGAGGAGGAGTGGAATTATGTTGGTCGGAGAGATATAAGGGATAAATTGAGATATATGAGGAGATAAGTTCTCTCTAACTCAAATTAAAAGATAAAATTATTAAAAGTCTATTAACATAATTAATGAAATCGGATATTTACAATCTACTCCTTAAACGGAATTTCGTCCTTGAAATCAAAGACAGTACCTCGGTCCTTAAAGAAGTGAGGATGATAGGCTCGTAGTGAATCTTCACGCTTTCATGTTGTCTCTTCAATACCTTGATGACGTCACAGAACTTTGAGAAGCTTGATCTTCTTTCTTCGCAATACCTTCTCTTGCTTGACTACTATCCTGACGGCTTGTTCCTCAAAAGTTCCACCTTCATCCAACATCAGTTCCTTGTAGTTGAGGATGTGTTCAGGATGCGCTAAGCACTTTCAGAGCATGGACACGTGGAATACATTGTGCACTCGAGCTATCTACAGTGGTAAAGCTATACGATACGCAACCTCCCCAATATGCTTAAACACATGTATATTGCTACACACTTTTCACATATTTAAATACATTTTCACACTATTCCATATACTTTTTATACATTCTAATATACGTTTTAAACATTAATGTCAGCCAATTAAAATTTGCCTTATTATGTCTAGCTGCCACTGGGCCAACTACCAATTATCTTATGATGATGGGTACGTACATCACCTTCATTTCAATTGAAGTACTTATCCTAATTAGAAGGACCCCGATGGTATTATTGGATTGAACAAGTAGTTAGTACTAGAAATTTGTGGATTACACAGAGGTTATTGCCGGAATATACATACCATATAACCAGATCACTTTACAACACACATTTACCTCTTTCTTGATTATCCATTCATCGTCTAAATCTGTTGCTTTATTGAACTTGGTTTTAATATCACCAAAGTATTCTACAAAATAGGGGGAAAAAAGAATATTTCTTTAAACTTCTTTACAACTTATTATGTGCGTCTTTCACGTGTAGGATCATGATTTTTTCCCCCCTTTCATTCACAAGATGTGAAAGAGTTCGTAATATTGTACACGTTATCCCGATGAATATACAGAGTGGCGGATTCATATAAAGTCCATGGGGTCACGTGATATGTCTGCCTTTTGTATCCTTACACTTGTACCCCTACAAATTAATCCTACATTTTATGTGTCCCCTACGTAATTACACTTGTACCCATCCCTAATTCTGTAGGTTCCTAGCTATGATATATTTTGTTGATTTTCACTTCCTCTCTGTAAAGCTTTGCTTGGTATGTATAAAACTTCAATTTTTCATTGAAGGTAATTGATATCCCCCCAAATTGTTATCCACACCCCCCTACCTTTTCTATTTCTTCATCTCTTTGATCAAAGTTTTTTAAGTTTTCAGTTTGGAAGTATGGACCAATTAATTTTTCTTAAATTTAGATAAAATAAGCTGAAAATTTTGATGACATATTTTTCTCCTGTTGACACTGTAACGCCCCGCATTTTTGGGAAAAGCGTTATGGATTATTATTACAATTTAAAGTCGGTTTTACACAATAATAACAATAACCAAAAATACATATAGATGATCTGCCCTCCGCAGATTACAAAAAGGTAGACTGGGTGGATTCTATGGCTCCGTACGTTCCCTGATCAGATCATGCTCCATGTCGGCAGCTCCTCCGGCTCCGTGTTCTCCGTAGAGGTCCTCCTGTCCATCGTGACAATCTAGCATAATACGTCAGAGTTGCGAAGCAACATCGTCGTATTATGCCAGGGCAACCCGTGAGCGAGGACGCTCAATAGATACCGTACCCCAACTTTAAACTAGCAATTCTAGAACAATATTGTTGGCAGGTAAATAGTTGAAAATCATTTATCAAAACGGTAAGTTCATGCGTGTCAATGCATCAGTATCACATCAAATCAGAGTGCAGCTTAAATAAAATCAGTATCCCATTTCTTTTCATATCAGAGTGCAGCTTTAATAAAATCAGTATCTCGTATTATTTCAGAATCCAGAGTATAGTGTCAGTATCTCGTATCATTTTCTCATAACAGCATTCTTCTTCAAATTTCAACCATGTCAACATCTCACATCTCTCGAAAGTTATTGGCCCGTTCTACAACCCCGTTCTAACGGTCACCAACCTTTCCGTACGAAGGGTCGGCCACCCATAAACTGACTCCTGCAGTATGAGGTCCGCTAACTCCGCGTCACACACGACATAGTCCCGGCTACCCATATCACTGAATCCCCACCAGTTTGTTTATGAGGTCCGCTTGCTATGTGTTGTACTGAGTAAGTTCTAACCGTCAAATTCACCCGCGGAATTTGAGGAGAAACTTCAAACAGCACTACCGTATAGTTCCGTTGGGCTTTGACCACCAGTTCACCCCGGGGAACTGAGGCGGGACTCCAACAGCATCAACATCTCAACTTTCATCACATCAACATTTTCATTCTCATTTCTATCTCTTCCATTTAAAAACATTCGATCACTTTCTCGAAAAATGTGTCGGGTCGTATCGTCTTTGAAAAAGAACGTGCACATGCATTAATTTCATAAAACAAAATCCTCCGTTTAGAATCGTTCATGATAAACCTTCCGCTCGTAACCCATCTTACGAAAACATGTTACTTAACGACAAAAGTTCTTTCTTCCGGGGATTTAAATCAAAACATAAGGATTAATTCTCGTTCTTAGATTTGCTGGCGTGTTTTAAGATTCGTACGTCAAATTGCCACTTGGTTTGTCTAAACCAAGAAAGTACCCTACTAGAAAACTCTTGTAGTTGAATCCGTTTGGCGTGTTTTAAGATTCGTTCGTTGAATCGCCACTTGGTTTGGGCTAAACCAAGAAAAAAGCCTGACTAGACATGCTAGCCATAGATTCTATTTGTTAGTCTGAATAGATTAAAAAATATATATTTATTCAATAATCCCGGAAAATCTCATTTCATTTAAAAAGCTCTTTTCTTCAGAAAATCGATCGGGCATTATAACTGCGTAAATTTGAAAAGTCGATTTTCATTCGGCCATTATAACTGGGTAATTTAGTTTCCCAAAAGTCCATCGAACATTATAACGGTGCATTTTGATAGTCAATTTTAATTCGTGCATAGTAACGACTAAGTGTGTTTTTTTCAAAGTCTAATTGTTCATAAAATCACTAATCACCAACATAATCACGTTTAATCATAATTAAGCACGTTTAAGCAAAATAATAATATAATCAATATGAACTAGTAAATACTAATCTAAGGTTAAGATAAAGTATCTACCTTAATTCCGATGATTAGTCGGAAGCCGATAAGCTAGTTGAATTCCGGCGGCGTAACGACTAGTCGACCTTTGCTCGAACGCTTTCTTGCTAACTTATTCTACCTTTCTAAGATCTAGGGGTGGTCGAGGGTGGTGGAGTGTGGTGGTTTAGGATGAGTTTCAAGAAGAACACTCAAGAACTCACTCAAGAACACTAGAAAGCACAAAGTGGAGAAGTTGGGAGGTTTTGGTGTGAAATGAAGCAAGGAGAGTGAGCTATTTATAGGGAAGTAATGAGGTTCACCTCCCCCAAAGATAATCACCAGCCAAAAACCCTCCCCACAAGTGTCCAAACAACCTTTTGCAAAAGCACAAATTAGGTTTTAAAGACTAGTTTTAGGTTATAAGAAATTCCCCACCAACTTAAAGATTAGTTTTAGGTTATAAGTAATCTCCCACCTAATCAAGGTTAGCTTTAATAAAATAAAATAAGAGTTGGGGATTTAGTAAGGCTTCCGGACGCAGTGTGGTGAAATACCCGGTGTGTACGCGTTTATTTACGGCGCGAAAAGTATAATTAAACAGGTTAAATCTAATTCGTTTAATCTAACCAAACCAAATTATAAACTATAATTATTTAAAAAATAAAACCGCATTAATACATCGAAATTTTTTATTTACAAAATTTCGGGTTATTACAGACACTTCCCCAAATTCCTAGATCAGCCAATAAATATATATATATTGCTGTGCAGTATAATAATATCCATTTTGGTGTGAAACATTAGCCAGTATTATCATCTTCATAATTACGTGGCTGATAGATACATGGATATAGCGGAGTGGGGAAAATGGTGAAAGTAACAAGCACACATTGCACATCAAGACTTGTAAACGAGTCTGACTAATCAAAATATAGAAATAAGGAATGGGTCAAATTTATGCTGCCGTGGTCGGCGAGAGCAAGGGAATGCAACAATTCAAAGCTTAGAAGTATTAGGGTACAAACTGGTGGGAGATTACGACAGCAGTTAATACTGATTGATTATGATCTAGTTGACAACTTGAGAGGTAGCCGGTAGGAGTATTGAAATGTTAGAAAACAGAAAAATACAAAGGGATTCTAGAAAATACAGATGGTTTTTTCTAACGTCCAAGTTTATATGAGGTCAAGGGACCCCAGGCCATCCAATCGTGTTTTGGACGGTCCGAATATGTTTTCATTTTTTTACCAATCGGACGGCCTAGGGGCCAGCGGGCGGCGCGGTACATAGCACCCCGGATTCGAGGGATCAAGTCCAGCCCGGCCCATGAAAGGTTTAAATAGTACATGGGAGGGAAGGAGTAGGTTCCTGGACTTTATCAACATTGACTTTTAATTGTTGATCAATGATAGTTGCCATTTTCCAAGTCATTTTCAACGAAAAAAAAAACTATGCATAAACCATTTGGTATACACCAAATGTACACCGATTATATGGGACAAGATGGGTGACACATAAATGATTGGTTCAATGTGTTTAAAAAATGTTTTAAAGGGTTTTTGAAAAGAAAAAAAATAACCTCATTCAAAGTAAGGGCTTGAAAACAAAAATCAAACAACAAAACTATATGAAGGATATAATTGAAAACAATTACCTATTTAGCAATGTATGAAAACGAGGAAAAACAATTTTGAGTATGGATCACATTTTTTTACTTGTCAGATTCCTCTAGTTGAGAAGTACCAATAATCCATAAAAATTTGACGTGAAGCTAACAAAGACGAGAAAAATTGACCAACTATGGCTTGTTTTGGCTAAATAAGCCACTTAGCTTTGTTTGTTTTGCGTCAAATTTTTGCGAATTATTTGTTTTTCTCAACGGGAAGAATCAAAAAACTAAAAAATTATGATCAAAAGTCAATTTTTGAATAAAGAAAAGCCATAATTTTTGGCTTTATTAAAAAAAAATTGAGTTTGGATCGTAATCTTTTATTTTTCCGATTCCTCTAGCCGAGACAAACAAATTAACAAAAATTTGACACGAAACTAATAAATGTATTTTTTAATTAAAAAAATCACTTGCTTATTCAGACAACATAGGCCTAAACATGGGCCAATAGTTGGGCCATCCGGCCCCAAGTTCGACGGATTGCATAAAGAAGTTTTTAGAGACTGGCCTCGTAGTATAGGTTCGGGCATAAATTAGTCTATATTTCCAAATGCGCGCATCTAAACATTATGAAATAATTCAATGCTAATGCAGCACTATCATATGGTGCACTATTAATGTATGATTGGTGCTTTACTATTTTATTTTGTGTGATTTGAACAACAAATTACTACGTTGGCATATGGTGAACGGTTGGAACAATATTTCAACACTACTAAATAATTTATTTCTATTCATTACTTTTTATCTCTAATTTCAATTTTCAAAATATATCTTTCGTTGTACATATTGAATTTTTTTTTTAAATTATATTTTTGGAACATACCCGGCGATATCTACCATACATGATCATATTGACTATGAAATTGTGTAAAGATAAAATAAAATAAAAATGTTATGTGAAGTGGACAATTCACTATGTGAATCATTGTGAATTAAGTATAGTTCACAATTTCACATAGTCCCATCACACAACAGTTCATATAAACTGTTCACATAGACTTATCATAGAAAGTTCACATTGCTCAACAACACAGTTCATGTAGCTTCACCACACACAAAATACACAATCACAAGGACGGTTCACAAAATATTAAAGTAAAATTAAAATCAAAATTAGTTTTCATATTAATATAATTTGAAACAATATTATGCTACAAAATCTGTTTCTCAACCCATCTTATAATATTCAAATAATAAGATTGTAATTAAATTTAAAAGTTTTGATAGAAAAACAAGAGTCATTCCTATTTATAATTAAATTTAGAAGATTTGATAGAAAAATAAGCACCCCCCCAGCCCATTTTTCTTCTTTCCTTTTGATGGGAAAAGTCTGGCTATGGCTATAAAGTTAAAGACAAGCGATCAGCAGCCCATGGGCCTACAACAAACCACGCGGAGAACCGAAACACCAGGTATGTTGGAATATGGGGCAAGGGGCAGAAAATGGCCAAAACGGACAAGGCCGAAAATGCACCACTTGCATCTCTATAAAAATTGTTTGTCCAGACTCCAGAGTACTTGTTCTTTATCACGAAAATGTCAATTAATTTTCTCACCCTTCTAAAAAAGAAAGACAATTCAACATCTTTCACCTCACGTCATTTTTTCCATACTTTTTGTTTTCCTCTATCCAAATTTAAAATCCGGATAGAAAATTTTTGGAGTGTGACGTAGCCAGTAAAAATTGGTGAATCAAAGGTTGTTTACCAAAGCCTCATATATATTGACTGTTTCTTCCTCCAAATAAAGTCTTAGGCTAGATCGATTCTGTAGCCACTAGGATCATGGGCGGAGTCACCATGGGTCAAGTGACTCCACTAAATTACACATTTCTCCATTAAATTGGTTAGATTTCTATGACATTTTGTCTAGTTGAACCCTCACTTTGAATTAAATTCCCCCAAGTATGTAACAATCCCATTAAAATCATGAAGTTGCCCTCTTTTTAACACTAAAATTCCACTAGCCATTGGTCAATTAGAGTAGATAATACTCATTTCATGTTGAAGAAGTTAAGGTTTAATTCATTTCTTTTTATTAAGAATACACATTTGCAAACCTCTATGCATAATTCATGAATATTAGATAATTTATTTACATAATATCGCTTCCATAAGACAGTAAATCGTAGTAATACATGCATGTTTAATTTTTGATTAGTTAATACAAAGAAGATCAAATATGGATCTAAATATTTTGAATGCGGGAGGGAAATAAGATAGTATGGAGTGTTATTTATGGAGGTTGGGCCTATAATGATGTGATATTTATGGAGGAGAGATTAAATAGTACTTGGTTTGGAAGATTTTAGTAATAAAGGGGATAAAATAATATTTTGTTTGTTTTGTAATTGAGGTGGAAGGATAAGAATAAATTAGAGTGTTTGGAGTGGATTGAGGGGGATGAGTGGGGGTATAAACAAAGGGTACTAATTAATATAGACAATTGGCCTAAAGGCTAAGTTTGAGGTTTTTAATGGGTTTTTGTCCAACTTAACTTATTTTAAGGCTTCCAATACATGGATTGGAAGTTTTTGAAGGCTTAAGGACAATATTAAACAAAAATACCCTTAATGAATACTGTGCGCACACATGTGGAAGAGAAATGTCGGACGGGCTCTAACCGAAGTTCAAAAGGTAAAAAGTCTCCTCTCTCTCTCTCTCTCTCATCCTCGTGGGAAATGGGACAAATGAATAAAGTTTCTTCTCTCTCTCTCTCATGCATGGGAATTAATTGATGGGATAGGACAAAATTGATTTCTCTCTCTTCAATTTTGGAAGTGGATTCAATTTTGGGGTTCAATTTTAGGGAGGTTTAGGCTCTTTGGGGTACGGTATAATGGGTTTAGGCACTTAGGGTACACTTTCTAATTATAGGGTTATAGTGGTTTAGGCATTTTCATAGAGTATCCCAGGATTTTAGGCACTTTTATAAGGTACCATAGAGTTTAGGTTTAGGCACTTTCATAGGGTAACTTAGGGTTTAGGTTTAGGGTGCACTTTTCAATTATGGAGTTTTAGTAGTTTAGGCACTTTTATGGGGTGCATTAGGGTTTTAGGCACTTTCATAGGATACCCTAGGATTTAGATTTAGGTACTTTCATTAAGTTTGGGGGTTTAGGCATTTTCATGGGGTTTGGAGGGTTTAGACACTTTCATGGACTAACGGGAACATTTTTGGAATGTGTAGGTAATTTGTCCACTTGTCATTAAAATTAGTTTGTGTCCTATTTCCATGATTGACTTATATACTTTGTCCTTGTCGAAGGAAGATCCTAATTAATAATAGAGGTCGCCTTGTTGTTATTTCGGGAGAGATAAGGGGTATTTAGGACTATCAAATATAGAGGGAGATAACTAATTCACCCCCTCCCAAACGTTCCCAAATCATTGATGAGGGGTACGTGGACCCGGCATTACTTGTACGGGTCAAAAAGTTATAACCCTACTCATCCTTCATCCAAACGAGAAAATAAGATAGGAGTTAAAACCCGCTACACATCAGTATGAGGTGGGCAATGATCTATATATCCCTTATACTGAACTGTGGGGACATATAATTTTAGTTAACTTGTGACTTGTTTTTTGTGGTTGGAAGTTGTATAAGCTATGGAGGGTGAATAGATATGTTGACTTTAGCTTCAAGCCTTCAAGAAGTGATGATAGCAGCAGCTTTGTTCACATTATATATAGTCTTATGAAACTTTCCTCTCCAATCATATATGTAGCTTTGAAATCATGCCCTGACAATGAGTACTAGCTCGTACCGGTGGATCATATCAGGATTTGGAATGATCAAAGAACACAATAACATGGAATTCCAACCGCTACTACTTCATAATCTTTGCAATATTAATCGATTACTTTCCAATGTTTTTCCGTCAATAGGAAAAACTTTTCTTCTTCCTGCGGTAATTCTTATTAATTTCCAGGTTTGGAACATGCATTAACACTTGTACTAATAATTGCACAAACTTTCTCACATAAAATACATGAGACCTACCACTCATATGTGAGGGTCCCATATATCACATGTGAGAAAGTTTGTATAATTGTTGGTACAAGTTAGTGCCTCTATCTTTTCTCATTAATTAATTTGTAATGGAAATTGGTAGAAATTAAGCAACTGTGAGAGAGAGAGAGAGAGAGAGAGAGAGAGAGAGAGAGAGCTAGTGAAGGAGAGATCAAGTGATGATGTTTCGAAGAGGGTAAGCCTAAACCAACCCCACCATCTCCCCGGGCCGTGGGATCAATTGACCTCCGAGATTGGTTGAGGTGTATAAAAGCTGACCAGGCTGAGTTATAGAAGAAAAAAAGAAAGGAAAAAAAGCAAAAGCAACCCCACCATGGTTTATTATAGCCACCCATCTAGTTGTCAAAGGGGAACAAATGCTCGTGATGGCCAAGACAAACCCTAAAAGACACAAACTAAGCAGGGTGGGAGCTACCATTTTGGCCTTGTCACCGATCTTTGTCTTTTCCAGAATCTCCCACCCACCCCATTGCCGCCTTCATTTTCTACAACTTGTTGGCCTAATTTTGGATCAATTTTGAAGCTCGAACAAATATATTCAGATTCGATTCCCTCCATAATTTTGTCCTCGGCAGTGTTACAGTCTTATTATAGATACATATTCACAAATCCAAATATAAATGTGTTTGAAATTGTTCGATTCACATGGATCCCACACAATGCAACTATGCAAGTGAAGCCTATACATGTCGCTCAAAATCGGCTGAAAATTAGCTAGAAACAGTAGTTGGAAAGGTGCCAAACTACCGAAAGCTTTTCCCAAAAATATTTTGCACTTAAACATTATGTTGTTTATTTGAATCAAAGCTTTAATATGGAACTTAAAAACAACAAAAACAGAGTAGATACGAAGAGCTACTGATCGACTTACAAGCGATCTATGGATTAATGGGGACTATTCGAGTTGAATTCAAGACACATAAACAAGACACATTTGACTTTCATAAATACTGAGGTACTTAAGGTGGTCTACTTCCTACCTCTTCAAAATACTTAATTACGTGGGTGGGTGACTCATATTTTTTTAAAAAATCATTCTTTTCTTTTTTTAATGACAACTCAAGTATCCAGACCATCATTCACGTTGGCCAATATTGAATCGATAGAACAAGATGGCCTGGTCTAATTTTGGCACAGTTATTTTGAATCACTATATGAGTACAAACGATTTGCTGATTCGTGACTTTAAATGAATTATTAAAGGTAAAGTACACGAAACTCGAAAGCTTAAAGAATTCGAATTTCAAACTTGTTAAGATGAGAGATGTCCAGTCTCCATCTAACCTAACTCCATGTATGATGTCTATTTGAAGAATTGTGCATATATGCTCACATGGGCTGCAGAATTTTTCTCCCATCTTGCTTGCTTTTTTAAATCCCCACAGAAAATTCAAACCAAACATTGTAATAACACTTCATACCCAACACACACCTACTTCACTTTCCTTCTCATCAATTAATGCCCTAATTTTTTTTTTTAAAAAAAAAAGAAGATTAAACTCAACTGTCCAAGATAAGTTTGATTTCATGATCCCTATATTGAATATAGCAAATCAACGATTTTGCTTTAACGTTTATTTAACTTTTTTTTTTTTAAAAAAAAAAGTTTCATATTCTGCTTCATATGGCAATTACAATTGGAAGAAGGGGCCCTGCTATGCTTTATGCACAATAGATTGCAATCAAATAATTTAGGGATGAAATAGATAATTTTTTTAGTTTAGCAACGGAATAGAAAAAAATAATAATAATTTAGGGGGAAAAAAAAACTCAAGTATTGATGCACGTTCTTCTCATATAAAAGATTCCAATATTCGAATAACGTTTAGACTTTAGATGCAGGATGTGATTCCTGGATAAAAAATTAGAGTCAAGTTTTTTTTTTTTTTTTTCCCCCTAATATGGAATGATGGGGGGCATCTTTTGATTTCTATGTGAAGTTTTCTCTGTCACGTGCAATGGGATTCGGGGAAAGAAAAGCACAACTGACGCTGGAAATAGGCTTAGCTAACGATTAGGTGGGTCCCCGAGCCAAACATTTCGTGGATATTCATGTCACCTCCCCCATGCCCTTTCCATCTCATCTCTCTCACTTCTCAAAAATCTTGGAGTACTCTTTTTGGTTAAGAAAATGAGCATTAAAATTAAACCGTACTTTCTTCGTTCCTTCAAAATAGTAGTGTAATTTTTTTTGTGAATTGTTCCTAAATAAGTGTAATGTTAAAAAGTTAGTATATTTCCTATTTTGTCCTTAAAAATAGATTTCTTTTTGAAAAGTTAGTGAATAAAGTTTAATGATGATGTCTGTTTTAAGGGCAATAGTGAAAAGTGAATACAAAAGTTGATGTGAAATATGTAATTATGATAGATTACGAATCCGCGAGTCTAGTTTAAATTAGTTAACCCCCATAGCATCTCTAGAAACCAAATCAACAATACGACTAAGAATAGAAAGAATCTATGAAAAACTTCAATGGAAATAGGCACAACGCATCTGCACATTGATTGGCCTCGTGGTGGACTCGCTTGATGTTCAAGGCTTCAAATCTCTCTATGAGTAACCTGCAACTATAAATATCCGATTAAAAAAAAGAAAAAACCTGCAATTATAAACAATGTTGTTGAGAGGGTGGTGATCAAGATTTTTCTCTTGAACAAAAGTTTGTGTGAAAACCATTGCACCCACTTCTATGTTTGAGTTTTTTATATTCTCTAAGAGAGTAATCTATACCCAAGTTTTTTTTTTAAATAGTTTTTTTTGCGTCCAAGTTCTTTCGTTCATACAAGAAAATACTGACTGTGTTTGATTAGATAGTTTTGTCTAAAGTTGAGGGAATATAATTATCCAAAAATAAAGTTGAGGGGGTGTCTTTAAAATCGGGCAAGGTGCACTCAAAATTACCCTAAGGCCCCGATTGGATGGTGCTAAAATTTCAGGGGGATAAGTTATAGAGGGGATATAAAATAAGAGGGGGTATTATTTTTAGAGGGTTGGCCCACACTGATGTGAAGTTTATGGAAGGGGATAAAAAAAGTAGATAGTTTGGATGATGGATTAAATAGGGGGATAACTTTTGATTTGGTTTGGATGTTTTATAAATAAGAGGGGGTAAATGATGGAAAAAGCCGTCAAATGACTCTTTTGCCCTTGTACTGTACGAAACTTAAAAATTCATTAAATTAATTATATAATTACAAAACTTAATCTACTTAATAAATTTTGGACAATTTGAAGGTTTATTAATTTATTTCATTGAAAATATAATTTTTTTAATAATTTTTTTAGGAAAAATGTTTTTTTTAATAATTACATTTGAGATACAATTACCAGGTTCCCAAAAAAAAAAAATACCGTTGATATTTATTCTATCTGATTCTATCAAATGTTTTAAACTAAAAATTATGTATATTTGCATTATTTTTTTTTTCTAAGAGAATCAATAACATTACCCGTACTACTTTTGTACATAGACCCATAAAGAAACCATTATAGGAAGAAAAAAAAAAGAAAAGAAAAGAGAGAGTACAAAAGCAACTTTACTGCACCGACCAAACCTTATCTCCTCTTCTTCTCCTCTCTCTCTTTCCACCCTCACTTGTTCGTCTGGTTTTCTATTTCTTCTCCGGCGCCGACAAGCTGCAACCTGCTACTATTTCGTTTTCTTCTCTTCTCTGCATGGCTGGTATCAACCAAGATCATCCGATACAACGGGAAGTACGCGATTTCGGCCAAAACTGTGCAATTTTCGACCATTTTTCCAGCGTGTATCAGGTAAAATTTCGGCCATTTTCTGTTTCAATCAGTTGGGGTAGGGGGATAAGAAGGGGCAGAAATGTCAAAAACCGAGGGGTCTTGAGCCGGATAATTTTTGGGTAGCCTTGGAGGTGCCCGAAAGTTATCAGGGAGAGGAGGGCGTACGCGAGAAATGGAAGCGGGGGGGAAAGCGAAGAGGGGGGAGTAACTTGGGTTGCCAAACCCAGCAAATGGAGTGGGACCCACGTTTTTCACCCGGTATAACTTTTGAGGGGGTGTTTTAGATGCATCCAATCGGGCCCTAATTTCTATAGCTTCAAGGTAGAGTAAAATGATTACTCCTGTGGAGTAGGAGTATTTTATTAGGCTGGTTTAATGCGGTGTTTGACTAGTGTACGGTGTGGGGTAGTTGATCTCCGTATACGACTGTACGGTACTAAGGACATATCCGGAACTGACGCTTCCTTCCAAAAGCCCCCATCGCATTCACAGGTCCCACCACCACCGACTCCCGTACGTCTACGCACTCCCTTGTCTACTTGTCTTCACCTCTTGGACAAAATAAAAAATGATACATCTATCATAACGATGACAATTCAACTCGCCCCCCTCCGATCCTGCCATATCCCATCCCGATAGGGTAGATTTTTATTTTTATTTTTTGGGGTAACGGATAGAAGCAGAGGGTGATTTTGAAAAACCCGTCAGGTTTAGAGTAGAGGCAAATGTATGATCACCCCACCCCAATATTATCCACCCCGACATGTATACATATGTATAATTATATTTATATATATGAAATTATATTTTCTCCCTTATATGCATCAAATTTTATTTGTATTCTCATAATTTTACTTTTACGACTAAAGTATAGCATTAGATAGTAGATTTTCGTTAAGTTGTGAAAGTTATTTGTGAACTCTTATCATTTGTCCTCAGTAATATTGGAGTCTAAAATATACTTTACTAACATGTGAAAAAAATAGGGGCGGGACGGGTAAACCCGATACACAATAAGGGCGGGGGTACTAATAAATTACTCGGTCGGGTTAGGGGAGGGTCAGGAGGTGGTTCGGGAATTTTAGGGTTACGGCCGGGATCATCAAAACCCGCTCCGTTGCCATCCCTAATCTACAAAAAAAAGTCTCCAACTTGTCTTCAACACACTCACATGGTGTGTGGAGCCCACACACAATTGAGTGTGAAGTGTGTGTGAGCTCCACACACCATGTGAATGTGTTGGAGAAAAGTTGGAGACTTTTGTGTACATGTATCATTGTTTGGACAAAATATAGAATCCGGGTCCTACACGAGTACGATTTAAATTATCTTACAAATAAAATTTGTTTCTTACTTATTAGATTGAAATTTAGACTATTAAAAACATATTTAATTGTTCGCACGACGCACTACAAGAACTCTCTACAAGAAGTGCACTAGATCACCCCTGTTTCCCTCAATATCGCTCTTCGACATAAATTAAGTGTATCAATACCTTACGTGATATAATTAGTGGCGACGCCAAAATTTAAATTTGAGGTGACATAATTAGTGGCGAAGCCAGAATTTAAATTTGAGGTGATTTTTAAAAAGATCAATAGAATTTTACCGTCCCAAAAATAATGTTGGATCCATCTAACGAAGAACTTACAAAGAATAATGTTGAGTTGTCACTATAATATTTTTGAACTATATGTTGTCAAATTAGCTAATGTATATGAAGAGAATGACTTATTAATTTGAAATCTTGTACTTCAAAAATATCGAAGTGAAAACTTAGACTAAGTCTTTATTCGAACGTATTCAAACTGCTTTTTAAAAATTAAAGAATTCACTGATATCTGCTCTGTAGTATCTTGTGAAGAAAAGTTCTACTTCATCCATCTCCAAATAATAGTAGTTCAGTATTTAATTTTGGATTGTCCTTTAATAATTGTCCATTTTGAAAAAATAAATGGTATAGATTTTGTCACTCCTAAAAGTACAGATTTTGTCTCCACGATATCTGAAATTGTATTGACTGCCCAAAAGGTGTAACCAAAGGAGCCCAGATCCTCTATGCAGAAAACTCCTGTGCCTCTGTGCACAGGGGTTTTTCGACCGTTGGATCATACAGAAATATTGAAATATAAAAAAAAAAAAATTACAATCCAACGGCTCAAAACCCCTTGGTACAAACGCACAAGGGTTTTGGACACAGGGGATCTGAGATGCAACCAAAGACTCTTCTTATAAGCGCAAATTGAAATAATGACTTGATACTTGTCGTTGCATTACTTCTAGATTTCAGACTACGAGGGTGTGTATAATGTATTTACTACTCCGTATTTACAGTTCTAGTCAATTACCAACCCCGGTAGCCTGATAAGTGGTTTTGCTTAAGAAACTTAGGGGTTTGCTTTCGCCTAAGGTATCGTGTTCGATTCTTCTCGCTGTAAAACTTTGGGGTCACTGGAGATTTTTCCCTATCGTTACATTAAGGGTTCCAAAATTAATCAAGATGACCGGTTATAAAAAGAAAAAGTTCTAGTAAATGACCACGATGGACATTGGATAGGACTAGTATTGACTGGATTGCAACATGCCATATCAGGTCGGTCCGAACAGTTCAGTAGCGCATTGGTCTTATCTCGTGCCGCCGTATAAGCCAATCACATTCTCTAAAATTAATAATTCCCCATGCATCATTGCATTACCATGTTGTCTCACCCTTTGGGTGCCAATTTAAAAAAAGTAAACATCTATGGCCCTCCACACAGCCGCAGTAGATAACAACTGCTTTGGAGTAATAGTACTTAAACTAGTGAGGTAACCCGCAGGCTAGACCCACAGATAAGCCATTCGGCGTACGTACTTGATTATCAATTCATTTGCTAGTTTTGGTTCAAAAAACTAATTGCCTCTACAAATGTGAAGTTAGGAGGCGAAAACAATGCTTGTTTTCACTTTAAATGAAAAGTGATCGAGCAGTTAGTTAATACGCTAAGAGCATCAACATGTGGCTACTCAATTTAACTTAAAAGTTAAATTGAGTAGCCAAACCCCCCAAACCCACCAAAAATCAGGCTCTTTATTTTCACTCACCAAATTATTTTTGCTACAGTACCGCACCAAATTTGGTGCGGTACTGTTCACGCACCAGCACTGTTCTCGCATCAGTGCTTCCGGTTGGTCAGCAGCAGAAGAAAGGGAGAAAGGGGGGAGGAGGGCCACGTGGCAAAGGGTGTGTGGGTGGGGAGAAATGGTAATTGGCTGAGGGGCAGGGGAGGTCTACACGTGGCCACTACTTACCTTTTGTACATTTTACTTCTCCCCAGGCGGGGAGATAAGAGAGTTGTTTTTTTTTTTTTTTTAAGGTTTGAGGGGAATAGTTTAATATGGTAAAGTTAAAATAGAGAGTCTAATTTTGTGAGTTTTTGATAAAGTTACTTGTTAATTTATAAAAGGTGGTTTTGAAGTTAAATTTGGTGAAAATTTTGGTTCTCCTGATGAGGATGCTCTAACTAAATGACAAAAACAACACGTACTCTAATATAATTTTAAAACTGTTTCATAAGTTTTGACACATTTCAACACATTTTTTCAATCTTAACAACAGTTTAGTGGGCATTTTGTTTTGCAAGGAATTGAACGTACGTAGGGCAAAATTGACCTTTTGCCAAGAGCCAAACCTTCGTCCTTCATTGAAACGTAAAAGCAAACTATTGCATTTTAGAATCTGCTTGTAGAGTTTTTCCTGAACACGTTCTTAGAATCATGATTGAGAAGGTAAAGCTATTACTATCACAATGAGATTAACCGAGCACTAAAAAGATGTTTTCTACCTTTGAAATTTTTTTTATTGTTGTGTAACAAATTGGTCAGAATAATGGATCTCAAAATTGACTTCCCCAATATTTAGAATCTCTCCAAAGAAATTGGTCGGCAATTAATTATAATCTTATTGGATATCTAGCTTGGCCTTTTCACTATAAGCTAACGAAAATAGTAGATTTACTTTGAAATTATATTATCTCAATTTGCTTGCGTTTGTTAAAGTCGGAGCTATAATCTGATAATAAATAAATAAAGTAGGAGCTACGCAAGGTTAGACTGAAATGATGTGGGGACTGAACGTCTGAACCGTAAAACTTGGTTGATTTTCAACAATGCTATGGATATACTACACACACGTTTTCCAAATGCACACTAATACATTTCGATCGTCCATCTCAAAAGTTAATAGTCCAGATTTTGATATGAATTCTTACCGGTCAAAGTTTTTTCAAATCGAAAATGTCTAAAAATGCTTTTGAACAACGGGATATGTTGGTATGCATTTGGAGTATGGATGGTTGGTGAATTCATATCATTAATGGTTGACATTGGACCACATTTTAGAGATCCTTATCTGAGAAAGAAAGAAGAAAGCAAAGGTGAGCGTTACTTCTTCTTCTTTTCGGTATGTGGAGGATAGTTTGCAGTTTGCAAATTCTTTCTCTCTCTCTCTCTCTCTCTCTCTCTCTGAGCGCTACTGGGGGATGCGTGAGAAAGTCTTGAAAGAAAGAGGCAATTAACGACAAAAGACATGCGTAGACAGTGTGCGTTAAAGGGACATATATCACGGAAGCTGTAGTACTGCAACCGGACTACGGAATGTGCACAAAACGAATAAGACAACAACCGAAAGCAAAGAAGGTTGAGATTAGAGAAAAAGGTAAAGAAAGGAAGAGATTGCAGGACCACGCTCGCGGTATTACTATGTGGATTGGGGGTTTGTAGTGAATAAGCTCACTATACTCTTATAGTGATTAATCATGGTTGTTCGTTCGGCATTTAATGGTCCGTATTATCATACACAAAAGATAAGTCTCATACATTTAAGATAATTGTATTTAATCGGGACTAGTGATTGCCGTAATTGTTCACTACTCCTCATCTTCTCTATCCTCTTTTGATATTCGTAACAGGAATTCCATTTTACTTCAACAAGCTCAGAATGTAATGGATATTGGAGCGACTTTGGGTGTAAAATTTCATGATGGGAGAGATTTTATTTTGAAGAAATATATTGAGTTGCAAGCCGATAATATTGCCGAGAAAGAAATTGAGGTCTTTGATGATACAGAGGATGGGGTTATTTCAGAGTCGAAGGACGGTGGTTCTCTTTCCTTGGAGTTTTGATCTTATATTTCCTTTGGCGTGGCTGTTTTGGTTTTTGGTCAGCTATGGTGTCCTTTGTTGTTTGATGGTTTGGTTTGTTGGAGCAGGGGTTTAGGGCTTAGCTTGGTTCTGGTGATTGGTTTTTGGGCTTGTTCTTCGGGTTTTTTTTTTTTATCTTGGCCGATCTAGGTGTTTTTGGTTGGTGTTTGGTTTTTGTAGTTGTTTGGGTGTTAGGCTTGGGTGGTGTTTTTTCTTTTTATCTTTGGGTTTGGTTGGCTTCTTACCTTCCGTTGCTTCTCTTGGGTCTCGGGTGTGTGACGTTTCGCCGTTATGCCATTGGTCCTTTTAATCTTTGTATCTCCTCAAGGATTAATAAATTTCTTTTTGCCTAGCAAAAAAAAGAGTGCAGTGAGTTTACTCCCTATAGGCCCCCGACTTACTCCCTCCTCCAGTTCATTTATTTGTCTTTTTTTTTTTATGTTCGTATTATTTTTAAATTGATTGTAACAATGTTTTTCATGATTTTAAAAAGGTAATTGATGTTCAAAGTATTTTTGGTGCTACAAAAGCAAGCTAGATTTATAATCTTCGTAGAACTCGATCAGCTACCACGGGATATTTCATGTACATCAAAACATTGCAGCGGTACAAAGTTTTGAAAATGAAAACTGGGGTGCCAATTAATTATGGTTATTGTTTTTATTCCAATTATTTTTCCTCTATTGCTTAGGTCGAGCACCGCCAATTGAAGGTGCCAAATGTGACCTGGAAAGGGCCTTGTTCTTTACTTCACGTACAATTATTACCAATTCAAGAGCCAAATTGCCTTATTCATTACTCCAAGCTTCTCTACTAATTCTAGAGACCATTAATCTCACGCAATTTTGAAGGCAAAGGTAGGAGCTGCCAAATCTTCGTTCCACACTAAATACTAATTCTCATTTAAAAGAGACCGTTGCTTATTTAAAAGCAGAGCTAAGTCTAGGCACAAACAGGGCCGGCCCAGGCCCAAGGCCCACAAGGCCTGGGCCTAGGGCACCCCAAAAATGGGTAATGTTTGGGGCACCCCAACATTTTATAGAAATGGGCTTGAGTAGAACACTTTTTTGATCCAAATAACTAAAATAATCCATTATAAGTTACAAAAGAGCCCAACCATTGTAGCCCAATATTAAAAAAAAAGCCCAAAATGGAAAATAAAAGAAGGCCCATTTGGTTTGAAGTGCAAATTTACCAGAACAGACTGTTAATAATTAAGTCCCTCCTTCATTTCTTTTTATATCCCTTCTCTTAACCTTTCTCATTCTTCTGTTTCCGATGTGGGACAAAGATAAGGCAGACCCTTTGACCAGACCTTCCTTCTTGTTCCTACTCCTTAGTATTTGGCTACTCCAGATCTTAATGCTACTGACAAGAGCCACCTACACCAACTCTTTCAATGTGCATTTTGCTTTTCTTTGTCTTGTTGTTGTCCTCCTCTCTTTTTGGTTAAAATGAGTCTAGATAATAAGACTGTCTGATACAAATATTTATTGTTATATCTATTTCATCTCCACCTGGGTTCACTATGAGGAATTGTAATTTTGGTTTTTGAGGATGGAAATGGTCATACACTTTCTTTAATTAACCCCAGTTGCTTGTATAGACGCCCTCAAACAAGGATGGAGTTTTTTTTTTTTTTTTTCATGTAAAAATTGTTAAGTTTAAAGGGCACAAAATTTAGAACTTGCCTTGGGCACTCAAAAGTGTTGGGCCGGCCCTGGGCACAAAAATAATGAAGTATAAACTTGAGACATTAGTTAATGAGGGTTTGGTCAAATTTGAAGGGGTCACATATTTTGAGGCTTCTGTGCTAAATTGAACAACCTTAAAAAATAAATAAAAAATAATTGAGCATCTTCAAATTTGTAGGCAAGGCTTGGTTCTCTTCATATCTCAAATAAGCAAACCGAATTTTGGGTTATTCAGATAATGACATGGTTTGCGTTAACAAATTATAGTAGAATAAAAATCATAGAATTGGTGAAGCCAATTTTACCTTTCTTAAGTGAGATCCTAATTAATCACTAATCAAACCTTTTATCTTTACGGCTTTATATTATATTAGTTAGAAGCATCACATAGCAACGTGACAGCAGACACCATTATGCTTGAGAATTCCTGAATAATTTCTCTTTCTTTTGAACCTGAAGTCCTGTTTGCATTGGATTCCCCTAAAACCATGGATTATTCTAATCCTAGGGAAAAAGAAGAAGAAGAAAGACAAGAAAGTCTCCATTTGTTTGAGAATATTAGGCAAAATGAGAAGGACAGATGGCAGATGAAAAAGAAAAAAAGAGAAGGACAGATCATGTGTTACAAGAAAATACTTTTTACACCGCTGGTATAAAACCCCCCATTTTCCACCACCGCCATATGTGGGTCCCACTGTGAGTTTATTGTTTTAATCTGAACCGTTCATCTTGTAGGGCCCATAGAGTATTGCATCCACGCAAAAAAATCATTTTGATCGGACATCAATAGATATATGAAATTTTTAATTTCGTTTGGCGAAATGGATGGTCAAGGAGAACTTAACTTTAAAATCTATGACCACCCATTTTACAAAAAAAAAAAAAAAAAAAAAATTCATATTTTGATATGCATGTCGATATCCGATCAAGATAATTTTTTACAGGAATAAAGTACTTTGCGGGCCCTACAAGATGAACTGTTCAAATCCACATTTAATTAATGATAAGGCCCACAAAAGTGGTGGTAGAAAAGGGGGGTTTTACACCGGCGGTGTAAAAAATGTTCTCTCCATGTGTTACATCTTTTACTCTAATGACGTCTAGGGAGATTGAATGGCTATGCCATTTGGAATTAAAGGGCTAATTAGGCTTTTATGGTGGACTGTCACATTCTTATTCTCGTTTAATCTGGTCCTTGAAGTAATATGCATGGAAGCCAAAAAGCCCTTTAGCGGAACGGACCTAAATTCATTGTGAAATTCAGTACTAAGCAAAATGCAATTTGGTATCTAACCCTAATCAGTGATTAAAGATAAACACTGTGAGAAAGTCCAAAAATAATTGCAATTCTTTTCTTCCTGATAGCATTAGAGGTTTATGATTCAACTGTTACTTTTGCAATACATCCCAAATGATAAAAAAATAAAAAATAAAAAAACGTCTCTATTTTTATGCGAATAAACAAATTAAGGAGAGCACGTAAAACCTAAATGCAAATATACTTTGCTGTTGAAAATAAGAACCAGAATAAGGTACATTTTGAGGAAATAGCGCAAGAATTATGTCTTTTAATATCCAATTCTGAAATTCTTTAGAATCGATTGATCAAGAGAGAACATAATCAAATCAATGAAACGAAAAAGAAGTGGTGATGCTGAGGAATGATTCAATTCTGAAATTCTTTTTTATTTTTTTTTAAAAAAAAATTCATGTATTTCATAACTTATTGCCAAGGCAACCTCTATTTTCCTTTATTTCGCTTTGCAAGTAATATTTTTTTGGATAAAAAAATCAAGATATATTTTCATATAATTTGTTTTCATTTGTGTTTTTCATAGATTAAAAGAGAAATCGCATTGAACTAAATTGGATTCACCGAGTAGAATTTAATGATTAATATCGTTTGGAGACTCCTATATTATATTCACCCGTGTTTGAATTCATGCTTCCAGGCGCAGGCATTCTACAAATATCTCCTCATCAATCTCTCTATCCAATATCTCCTCATCAATCTCTCTATCCAAGAGTGATAAAAAATAAAAAATAAAAAATAAAAAAATCTCTCTATCCAAGTGTTAACTTGAACGTCATCCTAATTTCTTTTTCCGGATTTAATTAGGATTCATCGAATCCCATTTCACTCGGACCCAAATATAATATACAGTAATAAACCTCCCAATACTATAATTTCAAGATTCACAGAATCCTATTTTACTCGGAAAACCAATTTAGAAATAATTGTAACTCCCCAGTACTCCTACCTGTACCATCCAACCCAATCAATCAATCTTTATTTATTATTTATATTATATAAACCCACTCTCCCACATCTACCACCCCCTCTCTGTCTGTCTGTCTCTCTCTCTCTCTCTCTCTCTCTCTCTCTTTATTCACACACAGACACACGCTCTCTCTCAAGCCGATGAAGAAGCTCATGCGACGGTTGTCGCGCGTGGCGGACTCCTCGCAGTACTCACTCCTCCGATCCGACTCACGGACGTCGCCGTGTTTCGATAACGGAAAGTCTCGCCGTTCAAGAGGCCGATCCGGCGGCGTACCGGAGGGTCACTTACCGGTGTACGTGGGCGAAGAGATGGAACGGTTCGTGGTTAGCGCAGATCTGCTTAACCATCCGATCTTCGTGATGCTACTCAACAGATCGGCTCAAGAGTACGGTTACGAGCAAAAAGGCGTGCTACGCATCCCCTGCCACGTCGTCGTTTTCGAACGGGTGCTGGAAGCCTTGCGAGTGGGAGATGAGTCGGTTCGAGATCTTCTCAACGCCTTGTAACAGAAAGGGAAGAAGAATGTTGTCTCTTGGCTAGCTGTTAAAAATTCTTCCTCCCTCTTTTTTTGTTTTTTGTTTTTTGTTTCTGCTATTAAAGTGAGATACACTAGTAGAGGAGTATAATATTGGAGCAGATGTTGGATCGTTTTTCCGAATTTGTATATACACTCTGCCATGGATGTGGAAGTGAAAGAAGTTGATCCATACTAGGGGTTTTTGGTCAGTGCTTTGGTATTGTGTACTTGTCCCTGAAATAGGAATGAATGAATGAATGAGTGAATGGATGGAAGATTACCGAGTTTTTGTTCTTTCATTCTCTAGCCTTAAATCTAATTTCATGTTCTTACGATCCTTGTTCAATTTCATGAATATATTGTTATGTTGAATCTGTCACTCGTCGGTTATTGGGGGCCTTTATTTGGAGGCTACTCGGCGACTCGTTTCAGAGGCGCGGATATGAAATTATGATTATTTTTTCTTTGAACTGGACATAAATTGAATTCGCATTAATGGAGTCTGATGTGGAGTTGGGCAGCATCTTTAATTTTCAATTTAGATGAGTTTGGTGTTACTATCAAGACAGAGAGAGAGAGAGAGAGAGAGAGCATGACCGACAATCGGTAAAGGGGACCGGAACTTGAGATGGGCACTCGATGCGGGAACAAGTAACGGGTTCGGTCATCAATCTCCGTTATTTCCGGCTCTACTTTCAGGAGTACCAAGTAGTCCTAGGAAAACCCCATGGACCATGAAGAATTCTCTCGAAATCTTTTTCGAAAACGAAATGTGTGGTTGTGGAATCGCAAACAACCACACATTTTTTATTTGGGGGAAGATTTCGTGAATTTTTTTTTTTTTTCATATCAAACTTCGCAGTCCTAACAAAAAATAAATTTTTTTTTTGGGTCAATTCGTGTTTTGAATGATCCATCACGTGAATTTAAAATTAATGCAATTTTTTAAGAATTTTTTTTAAAAATGTTATACTATTGAGTTCTTTCTATTTATGAAAATGTTCAAATTTTTTCTTTCAAAAAATGTATTGTTACGACGTCTTTATTTTGCATATTCGACAAACATTTTGAAATAGAGGTAATAGATGTTTACTTTTTTGTTGATATCTATATATATATATATATAAGCTTCAGTTCGTACAATTGGCATCTTCAAAAAAAGAAGAAGTTCGCAATTTCTTCTTTATAGGAATTAAAGTTACAATCTTGTCGCACATTATTGTGACCATGCAAGTGCTAACTAATTATTCCCTCTATGCATATTTGTTGATCTTTTTTGGAGATTCGTGACACTTTAAATAATTTATACTATATTTTAATGCATTATATTTTTTATGATTTTGAAACTTTGAATAATGTAACAAATTGTTATCTATATCAAACAACATCGATAGTGTATTTCTTTGAGTTCTATTTTAAAAAAGATATATTTTATAAACAATTGAAAAGTGACATAGAGGATCTCAAAAAAAGACTAATAAACACGAACGGACGGAGTACTACACCGAATCATTTGAATAAGTTGTATCTCGTGAAAATTGACGCTTTTTGTAACATAGTATATATCAGGAATGCTAGTGACACTCGCATAAAGTACTTAGTACTCACATAAGTATGTGCTCTATTTATATATGTTTTCAATTCTCTTTGTTTGATCGAAATGATAGTAATAGAAAACATGCGTGCGTTGCCTTACAAATCCTTCTACCCACCTTTTTCATCAATTCGTAAAATGACAGTAATATTTACATATATCCATAATGAGAAGTACATTAATCATGTGAGTATCATGAGTAATTTATCCGAGTTCAATTAATAGCAACAAATCCCCCCCCCCCCCCCCCCCCCCCCCCCCCCCAAAAAAAAAAAAAAGAAAAAAATAAAATAAAGACTCCCATGCCCATTAATTCTTTGGGATGGGATTCTTAATGATTGGATTTAGTTGGAGCCTAATCAGCTCCCATCACAATGATAGCCAATATATTAGCACAAGAATTAGAATAGATACAAACACTATGTATGGCCCAATAAATAGCCAATTAATTATCCAAATTCACACGATCAAGTGTATACTTATCTTAAACAATAGGTAAAATCAGATATTATTGAGTAGTCTCGTAGCACGGTCATATTCGAGCTCTTAATAATTAGATGGTACGTAGGGTTAGGTAAGATGTTGTTGATCATTATTCTTCTTGAGAAAAACTTGAATGCAGATAGGGTACCGCCATGTGATAGTGATCCGCGCATCTGAGCCGTCCAACCATGTTTTGGACAACCCAGATTGAAGGGTGTCAAATTTGGGCTGTTCAAAACATGTTTGCAAGGCTCGGATGCATCGATGGGTATTACGTGACAGTACCTGTTCGGCATACAAATTTTTCTTATTCTTCTTATTTTAACCGGTCACCACAAAATTTTCTTAATTAATTACATGAGGTGATTGCATCTAGTGTAGTACAGCTAGGGCTGTCCAGCGGATCATCCGATCCGAACCAATCTGAATCATCCGTTGATCCATCCGTGAATGTTCGGTTCGGTTCCGGATTGAGAATTTCTTATCTGGCGGTTCCGGATCCGGATCGGATGGGATCGGATCCGCTCGATCAGCTCAATAATCCTTCTTTAATCAGTCAAATCCATCCGATCCGACCCAATCCAATCCGATCCGATCCAATCCAATCAGTAACCGATCCGTGAATGTTCGGTTCGGTTCCGGATCTTAAAAATCATAATCCGCTCTGAACGGATCAGATCGGATCCGTATCCGATCCGTCCGGATCCGATCCGTGGACACCCCTAAGTACAGCCCCACTAAGCGGATTATTAGTTTTTTTTGACTTTTCACCATTTATGAGACAGGTCATTCTCTTCACATACATCAACTAAAAAAAGCTTTAAAAAAAATCAACTTAGTAAAACAGCCCATGTTGCAATAATGTGACCACAGATAAGTAAAACAGAGATTGGGGTCCTTTTTCTCGAATTTGAAATGTATATGATAACTCAATTGCTTTCACCAATTGCAATAATGGTTACTTTAATTTTGTAAGCAATTCTTCATGAAAATAAATCGTATCATATATAGTAGTTCAACCACTGATATAAGTTCAATGTTATATATATACATGCATATATCTTGATTAAAACTAATACCAATTGAGGTAGTTAATTGGGAGTTAAAAGAGTCGTTAGAGAACATGAGATGTTGGACTATTAGCAAGTGAGAGAAAATTTTCTGTTCTTTTTCTTTCATGGCTTTGATAACCAATAGAGCCAACAGGACTGGTGTCTAGTTTTCACGTAGTATTCTCCAAAATCTATTTTAGAGTAAGAAGTGTAACATGCTTGCAGAGAACAAGGTTCTTTTTTTTATTATTCTTTTTATATTTATAACTCAGGTGTCCGGGCCAGTTGATACGCAATTCGACTGATCTTCGGGGGGCCCAACCTCGCAGTCCCTTTATAGGAAGCACAACTAAAATTGAAGCAAAACTCGATATTCCTATAAAGTTGATGACAGAGAAGAGATTTCGAACCCGTACACAAGTGACAATACAATACCTCAAATTGTCACTTTGCAATCTCCCAATAGGCCAAACCAATTAATTAGCATAAATATATGAGTACGTCGAAATGCTCTATATATATATATATATACTCGCATTTCTCTGTACCACCATTCTAGTGTAATTTTCTTTAGTTAGACCGAACCATCTTAAGATTCTCACGTGAATCGAGCATATAAAATAAATAAATAAATGAACCGGACACGAGTTTTACTCCTAACTATATATGGAACTGTAATATACTACCCCTCATTTGACACCAATTACTTGTTCTTTTTTTCTTTTCTTTTCCTTTCTTGTATTTGGCTTCTGAAAAATATGGTTCAAGTTTTTGTAAAGTCGAGTACACCAATTGTACGAGGTTGAACAAACTCTTTTTGATAAGTCGTGTACACCATTTCTACTCTTTTCGGTAATGTGACATTCGGGATGGTTACGACTCTTAGAATGCTCTTAGAAATATGATTGGTTGAACTTGAAAACAAGGGCGGAGGTAAGCTACAGTTTAGGTGGGCTTGCAAAAAAAAAAAAAAATACTATATGTAAAATTTAGACCCAACAAGTTTTAGTCCACTCCAAAATTTTCAGCCTAGCCCAATCCAACTGGATCAACTTAGCGGTTCAACTGTGGAACCATTTGAACCGGCGGGTTATTATCAATATCCTAGTTCCACCCTTACTTGAAAGATACGTACGAAGGCAAATACTGAATGATACGATTTATAATTCAGGTGCTATAGCCATAGCAAGAGAGGGTATAACAAATTAATAGGGGAATCCAAGGCTTAGTGTAGTTTTCATGCTTTAATCTTGCCAACAACAATTTAAATATGTATACTGGCGATTTTCTCCGCTTTTTGTACAATAACACTCCCATATTAGTAGCAGTATATATATATATATATATACATACCCCCTTCTAATAAGGGACCCTTATTTAAGTTTCCATGCTGACTTAGGGGTATTTTCGACTTTTCGGACCAAATTTCAACCATCTGAACCGCTAAATGTTTTTAAAATGTGTTTTTAAGGGCCTCCGCGAGGAATCATCAAAAAAAAAAATAACCGGGAAGGGCTTGATCCAAACAATTTTCGATAAAAAAAATATATGTATAACTTTTATCAAAAATTGTTTGGATGAAGTCCTTCCCGGATACTTTTTTGATGATTCCCCACTGAGGCCCTTAAAAACACATTTTAAAAACATTGAGCGGTCCTGATCGTCAAAATTTGTTCCTGAAAGTCGAAAATACCCTAGGTCCACATGGAAACTTAAATAAGGGTCTCTTATTAGAAGTTTAATTGACAATTCTTTCATAGCAGGTACGGTACTAATTACCAGCTCTTATATTCTTCACAAAAAATAGTAACTCACGTGGTTGACATCTTAGATGTAAAAAAAAAAAAATGAATCATCGTCTTTTTGGGATCATTTTAAAGACGATCGAATCTCTGTGCTTAAATTGTCTATTCTTAATAGGATGCAATCTCTGCTTTTAAATTAGTCCGGACACCTAGAGTGAGAAAGAGAGACATTTTGATCGCACAAGGAAGTTTTGGCCCAATGAATTGCAGATTGGGCTGGAAGATATAGGGTTAATTATATGCAGTTTGTACGTCGACTGGGCTTTATTCAAACAAGTATAATGGGCTATATTCAAACAAGTATAACTTCAAAATACGGCCCAATACATGGTAACCGGGCATGAATGAAAGGAGTTCGTAAGTGGGCCAATGGACCCAATTCAAAATTGCCCTGACCAAGTAGTGTGTCAAAAACTCTCTTCTTTTTTTTTTGTTTTTCCCCTTTTTTAGGAGTGTGATTTTGGTCACTCTCACTCTGATTGGTAGAAAAGATGTTAGGTCTAACATAAACTAACTCCATTATTACGGAGAAGTGTATTGATTCTATGGATGGCACACTTTTCCACAAATCAAAGTGAGGGTGACGCTTGCCCTCGTTTAGTTAGGGTAAACAAATTGCACTACTTTTTTGGGTTTCTATTTTTGCTAATAAGGGAGTGTCTAGGCCAAAAACAGGGCCAACTTTGAGCATACGCTGATGACGTGAACGCATCGGGCCCCTAATTTTTTTCTATTTCTGGTCCCCCTAAGTTTTTATGTCTTTATATTATGTACATAGATATAATTAGTAGGAAAATACACAATTAAACTTAGGGCCACATTTAACTGGAGGTTCAAAACAAAAGGCCCCAAAAAATGGCCGCTAAACTTGACTATGAGAGATTTAATTATTACTTTTGCTGTAAAAATAGTGATATTTTAAGTATTACACTGCAAATTAATAGGATCATTATCCAGGCTTTTGTTATTATGGTTTTGAACACTTGTAGTATTTTATGCAAAATAACTTTTATTTTTTTATTTTTTAGTAATTGTAAATTTTATAAAGGGCATCATTTAAAGAAGTTCGTATCGGACCTTGAAAAACTCAGAGCCAGCCTTGGCTGCTATTCAACTTTGATAGTGTTTTACAGTTGATTGGCACAATCAAGTTTTCCAATCAAAATTTGATCTTTTGATGATGTTTAAGTGAATTTTTCCAGAAAGTAGACATATGTTCTGGTGGTGGTGGTGTTCTTGGTTTTACTGTTATAAGTTCACTACCAATTTGAAATTAATCGCACGTTATCGCTAGACTTTTTACCCTTCTAACAAATATTCCTAGCTCCGGCCATGGCAACTACACAATCGGTGAACCAACTATGGTAGTGCTTAAATTGTGAAAATGTGTAGAGCTTTATTTATCAAGGAAAAGAAAAGGAAAGAGCTAAATAAATACTGTACTATGTTTCACTCCTTTACTTCACTTAGTGTATAATTGTCACCTCTCTTTTCGTGTCATAGATTTATAGGCAAAACACATTAATGATGGATCTAGGAAGGACATCGAATTCTTAAAAACTTCATATTTTACGACTTTATCTAAGATCTTGAATGACAATTATGATTAAAATTATAAGGGTTCTTCGATTGTTAACTTGCTGAGCTGACAATAAGGCAACAAGAAAAAAAAAATCACAAACTCTAATGTATTCTTTTCACTATTCTATACATGTTTTGACACATTCTTATACATTTTTTACACATTTTAATATATTTTTTAAGTTTTAATGTCAACCAAATGAGCTGAATTTAGAATTTCCCAAATCATAATGGATGGCATCTTGAAAGATTAAACTATGGATATTCCATCGCTAATTGGCTAATTAAATTCAAACATAGCATACCACACCATAGGTAGGTATGATCTCATGATTCCGTGTGTTTAGGTATACAAAATTGAACTAGTTTATGGCTACATTAAGCAACCGTAGAATTACAACTACTCCTATATATCAAGAAATTTTTTAGCAGTGCAAGTTGTAATTTGAAGAAATTTTTGGAGACTGATTTTTACACCCCTAAATTGATATTCAAAATTTTAACTAAAAGACAAAAGGAGGAAACTAAAATTCGGCTCCGTTCAGTTGTCAGGAATATTGTGCAGCAAAGTTAGTCATGGGAAAAGTGAATTTAAATGAAGTAAAGGAAAAGAAAATATATTTCACTGTGAGTGTTCATTTGACAAATGAATTATGTAGGGAAACTAAAATTTAGTTATTCATTTGTCAGGAAAAAGAAGCTTACTAGAAACTTATTTTATCTTGATTCAATAGCTATTTCAAAAAATGTAATTTTGGAAACTAAATATCTAGGCAGAAATTAATAATCATACTAATTGCTGCCTTTGAACCATCAGGCAACTCTAAATCAACCATATATATAGCCTAGTTTAGGTTAACATACCAGTTTGGTTTGTCTCTATTCAATATATTCGTATCTATTTGTTTCACGTCAATTTTTTGTGAATTACTCCCTCCTTCCCTTTTTAAGTGATCAACTTGAGAAACGTGTATTTTTGCGGACGTTTAAAAAAGTTACTTTAATAGTATAACGTTTTTAAATTTTTTTTGCACCAAATTAAAGTACTAAATGAGCACTTTAATTTGATATTAAACAAATTAAAAAGTTATATAGAGAAATATGTTTTTTAGGGGTTTGAAATTGCACGTATTTCCATATGGATCATTTAAAAAGGGACGGATGGAGTATTGTTTTGTCTCGACAAAGGAATCAGAAAAGTAAAAATTAGGATCGAATTTTGAGTTTCAATCAGAAGTTCTTACCCTTTTTTTTTTTCTCTTGTTGAGACGAACGACTAATTAACAAAAAATATTAACGCAAACTAAGAAATAAAATAAAAATAATAAGCCAACTGCCGGCTTATTTGGACACTTAAAAAAACAAAAAAGACAAATACAGTAAAACTAATCTTAACCAACAGTCATCAATTAGTTCGTTGGTACAAACAAAACAAAATATTGATAACAAGATAAAAATCACATCCATAAAACTAACATATTGCCTATATTGCATATAGCCAAAAAAAATGGAGAATTGTACAAAATAAGAGAAATAAATGACAGAGGGAGAATGTTGGCGAAAAAAAATTGAGAATAAAGGAAGGATAGAATTTTTCCGCAAAGCTAAATTCCATATATTTTGCAGGATTTGATTTAAAGAAAGTGAGACCCCAGTGGGAAAATTATTTTTTTGGGTCTCATAATTTTCCTGGTAACTGAATACTCTAAAATATGAGGGAACGTTACCCTATTTGGTTTGGGTTTTGGGTTTTGGATTTGGTGTGTGGGTAATGATTGGAAGGAGAAATGAGGGTGATGATCGAAAATAGGGTAATGATTCGAGAGAGACAGAGAGACATATGAGAATAATAATTGATAATACGGGTAAAAATTATAAATAAATGTGAGTTAATGTTTGAAAAAAAATTCGGTCACAAAACCCAAAACGAACAATGTCTAACTTTCTCATCTTTTTCTTTCTTTTCTTGGCATTTGAATGGGGCCGGGGTGTGAATTAATTGCCAAATTTTTAGGTAAGCGTTGTTTTCAAGTCAAGCATTTAAAGGGCCACTGCCATATTTCCTACCATAATTAATTCAACGTTACTTGCACACGAAATATCGTACCACACATCAAGCATTAAAACTCCGACAAGTATTAATTCAAATAACCAATTATTTTAGGAGTAAATTTGAAAATGGAATTACGCACGCATCTCGTATGCAATGCAAGAGACCAGATGGGCCCTTCATCTTTTATGGTTGCTTAGACCTTTCAAGCACAGAGGAGCGTAAATACTCGGCTCCCGATCATGAATTCAAGACATTTAATTAGCTGAATTCAATTATCAATGAGTGTTAACCAACCAAGCATTTAATTCAGTCATTAATGATTATAGTTGACCGATGCTAACATGTACCCAAGTTCGCTTTGTGCTCACCACGCGGCTGCGTACTTGTACCCAAGTTAAGTTGGATACAGAAAAAGCCCTTGTGGATTGATTTTTGTGGACTCTTTCAGAAACACTAAAGTGGAGCGCATGTAGGGTACATATCCAAAATGGGTACCCAGGAATTATTCAGAATTTGAACTTCAACAGTCCAGATTCCCTCAGCGTGAATCTGGAACGTTGAAGTTCAAATTCTTGGTAATTTCTGGATATCCATTCTGGGTATGTAAACTTTCTAATGTAGGGTGTGGTTCTCACTTCTTGTATTTTTCATTTTTGTCTTTTACCTGTAGAAAAAAATAAGGTCGATTATCTCATCGAGTCTTTTTAAACTTTTTGAGCATAAAGTCGAAAAAGTCGATTATAGAAACTAGAAAGGTTACGGTAGATATCTAAGCTGTATAGTATTGCAGGGTGTTTTCATTTTTAGGAAGCACCCAAGTATAGCAAGTGGCCTAACTGCCTACCCTAAAGTACATATAGTTTTAGCTATTTAAAAATTTAATTGCTCCTAACAATAAGATAATTGGCAAGTGGTGGCTAGTTCATGTGGTAAAACTCTTAGATGTCCACACTGCATCTCAGAATCGAGTCACATTTCCTCCTCCCCATGTAATAGATTAAGAATGACGAATGAAAAAAAAAAACAATAAGATAATTGAGAATTAAAAAATAACCCTATTATTTAGGGATCAATTGAATCTATTTACCTATCTATCTTGAGTTACATATATTGAGGTAACAAACAAAATTCTTGAAGTCTTCTTTATTCCATATTTCTTCCTTCAATTTCCGTGCTATATCGATCCATGCTAGTACTGCAGTAGGTAAGAATGAATGGATATCTCATGCTATTTCAGCCAGCACCAAATTAATACTACCATGTAAAAAAAAGTGGTCCAACATTCTTGCACAATCTTTGAGTGCTTTGAACAACCACTTTTACTTCAAAGAATAAAACTGAACTTAAGTGTATTAAGATATTACAAGTATCACCTAAGTCATGACCTTGATATAGTCCAGCTTTCATAATTGACCAAGTTTTCGAATTTATACTTCAAAAACCTTTCGTTGGCCCTAGAACATAAAATTTCAGTTGATGGCATTGATTTTCTTGGGTTGACTACCATTGGATACCTACTCCGTAGCTAGTTACGGGCAGTTCTTGTATGGATTCTTTGTTGAACGGATAAGGTTTTTTGGTGTTAAGAAATAGGTATGTTACAAGGGGGATTAGTTAAGGAGGGGAGATTACCTTATACTTGTTGGTTTGAGTAATAGTTGATATGGGTTGATAAGCGTGGGTGAATAAGAGAGGATAATGTGAAAACTACTCAATTACCCTCATTAAATCATTTCATTGGCTTGGGAGGTAAATATTTCTTTTTTCAACCCGGATAAACTAATCCTAAGGTGGGGGTGATTAACTAACACTCTTGGAGGGGATAAGCTCTCTCCCCCTCACTTCTCCGTTTTTCCATCTCCCGTTATCAAACACCTTCTTCCTTCTCCCCTTCCCTTCTTTATCCCCATCCCTTATCCGGTTATGCCTTAAAAAACAATTCCGTAGGGGTCCAATTGGACGCGTGTTGAGAGTCCACCCCGTGTGGGCCGATGGGCTTAGGCCCGGATGGGAGAATTAGGGTTTTTTCTGTGTAACTCTATAAATACTCAGTTATGCCTAGGTTATGAAGTGTGGTAACACAATGTGAGCGGGACAGGCTGAGAGTGTGAGAGGGGGGCCGGCTGTGGCTCCCCAAAGAGAGAGATACACCAGAGAACTGGTGAGGTTTTATTATTATGAGATGAGAGTGTGAGTGTGTAACACAAGATCACGGATTTCCTCCGGATTATAGTGAAACCCCCCTCCCCGTGGATGTAGGTCGGATTTGGCCGAACCACGTATATTGTGTGTCGTGTTTATCTCTTGATTTTACTGTTTCTGTGCGAGAGGTGCGCGTTTGGGCACAACAACGCGGGATAAGTTTCCCTTCTTTATCCCCATCCCTTATCCGGTTATGCCCTCAAAAAACAGTTCCGTAGGGGTCCGATTGGAGGCGGGATAAGTTGTGGGGCGTGCTGTCCGGGACATCATGTAAGTTGTCCCCATCCGAGCCGTCCGTGCTCGGTGATCAACGACCCAAATCAGTTCGGTAATAAACAGTGCAAATTTGTTTGGGTCCCAACCAATCTGGACCATTGATCGCCGAGCACGGACAACTCGGATGGGGACAACATGCATGTTGTCCCACAAGAGATAGCACCATCCCCCAATTCGACAAGATAGTATGAGGTATTATTTATGAAGGGTGGGCTTACATTAATGTGACTTTTATGGATGGTGGATAAAAAAATAGTTGGTTTGGATGAGATATTAAAAAAGGAAGGATAAAATAGTACTTGGATGAGGAATAAACTAGGGGGATAAAGTTATTTTGTAAGCATCATCCGGCCCGATTACTTTTGGACACCTCCGCGCCCCCCTTTGGCCGGATTATATCGGAAGGGAGGAAAGCTTATTTCGGTGCATTTTGTGCATCCAAACCAAGTAAAAGATATCACATCACCCCTTATTTAGACGGATTAACTTATCCGGTTGCCTTATACCCCATCCAATCGACCCTTGGAAGTGGTAGTTTACAAGTCATTCTCTTCTTTGCTTCAGTTAGCAAAAGAAGCCCACGCCCATTTCATGCCAGACCATGTATTGTCAACAGCACCCCATTAGGTGGGCCCGGATACAGTTGTGATCCCAATCTTGCTCTTTAATTTCAAGTTTAAGCTTAAATGCTTCATAGGAAAAGTCTGGCTACTTTGATTATGCCCACCAACCAATGGAAAGTGCCTGATTTTGAATACCAACATTAGCTTTGATACTGTATGTAGAACAAATCTCATTTCGTGAGCTCCGCATAACAAGTGGATGGGCGGTTCTTTGACTTTTTAGTCGATATTGGTGAGGAAAATGATTTGTCTCCAAAAACTTGAAAAGTTAAAAAAATTCAAAAATATTCCCTTGATGGAAAGACGCTTTAGATCATGTAAAGATCATATATAGAGTCCAAACGTGATCAAAATGAAATATTGCTGAAAGAATTAGATATTGGATCGAGTTTCGTAGTCGAGATTGGAGACTGCTTCAAGATCTCAAATTCGAATCTCTAGGAGTGTACCGCTTCGAGTTGCTTATTTTAGAGCTGATTAATACTCCTTGATATAAGGTGAGACTCAATACATCCTTAATTACTCCAGTATTTAACAAAAACAATATGTGTATCAAGGTGATGAACCAAATGGTGTGTTCAGCATGATGTAACGAACTTAACAAGACCCAGCTGGTTATTTGACTTGTACAAACTGCCATTTGGAGAGCTCAGATCCTTTGTGCCGAAAAACCCCCGTGCCTCTATGCTGAGGGGTTTTCCGGCCGTTGGATCACCCAGAAAATATTAAAACATAAAAACAAAAATCACAATCCAAAGGCCCAAAACCCCTCGGCATAGAGGTTTTGGGCACAGAGGATGTGACACCCCATTTGGATACTCCATCCGAAACCTGCAAGATTGAAGTACCATATCATTCATACATAGTAATCCGCATTCATTGGGGGGGGTTAGGCTGTTAGGTACATGAATAAAATCCCCAAGTAAATGGCTTTTAATACTGGGCATTTTTATTGGCAAAAGTTTAGGTAAGGGGCTGTTTTCATCCATTCATGAGATTGTCACGACATTTATAACCTGCTAAAAAGTCAGTGGAGGAGCGTAATGGCACGAGATAGTACGTACGCATGATCCAATTAATGAATCTCCAAGTCCTTCAAGCAAAGGGTGCCGCTTCTCTTCCTTTGCCCATCAATCAAACTGCATGGATGGATACAAGTCACTTTCTGAGGCTAATGGATTTTCCATTAATGGCTACTACCCTTTTGACAACTCCATCAAATACGTACGTGTATTTTGCTTTCTTTCTTCACACCTCTTTTTATTAGTATGTACGCCATCAAGCTTAAGGCATCCAATATTGGTAATGTCATCAATATTATAGTCCCCCATCTACTTACTCATATTATGGAATTACAGAATTTCTCAATACTAGTCCCGCGAATCAAACACTAACATAAAGTCCAGTACGTATCTTATCGGCCGGTACTTATCGTATCGATCCTTGCATCATGAATCTCATACCTTCGATACCATTTTTTACTTGTATATCAGCCAATACAGATCGATATACTCAGGGGCGGAGCCACATGGAGACAAGAGGGGTCAGTTGGCCCCCCTGACCCCCGAATTTCTATAGGGATTTTCCTAGTATACCTTACAAAATTGCTAATTGACCCCTCTTTGATTTTTTTTTTGCCCCCCTTGAACCAAAATCCTTGCACCCCCCTGAACGCGTCTAATTCTTGCCCCCCTTGAACCAAAATCCTGGCTCCGCCCCTGGATATACTCCATTACCTGCCGATATATAGCTGTATTACTAGTACAATTACGTTTTCCGATACTGCGATTTAAAACCTTGGGCAACTCTTTATAGAAAAAGATCACAAAACGAAGATTTCTTGGCAGATTCCTTGTCTAGGCATACACCATCCTGTTTGTCTGAACGTTTATACTAACACACTAAAAAAACCAGCTTAGATCCCCCAATAAGTCCGTTTTGTTCCACACCAACAAGCTTTTTAATTTTGACCTTTTTTTTTTTTTTTGCGTTCGTTAGTTTCGCTTATACTTTTCACGTCTTTTGATTCGTCTCGACGTGAAAAATCGGAAAAGTAAAAAATTATGAGAATAACCCAATATTTTTTTGGCAAATATCCAATCAAAAGCCAGCTTAGGTTAGTTCAAACTGTTCAATTGACTTAAGGGGCTTTTGGTTGGATATTTTCCAAAATTAAACTGTCTCGTTAATATCTTCCCCGAGTCCCAAGAAAAGCTTGGGTCAACCCCGCATGTAATCACTTCCTAAATGGATTTGCAGAATAGATACAGTTTTCCCAGTAATTAACTTACCTGCAATAACTTTTAATCCAGTTGAGCAAATTCACTTAATATTATTACCAAGAGTCAAATACTCCCATAAATATGCCAATAAACTACACAATTGGATTGACTTTGTTCATTGGACCTTTCTGTGAACCAAAACAATCAAAGAATATATAGGAGCAGCCGAGCAGCAGCTAAACTTTCTCTATTTTGAAAAGAAAACACCCAAATCATTAAACTCCCTCCTTGTGAGAAGGTAGGTATATATCTTTATTGATTTGTAAAAGAAATGAATTCCATTTATTATGAGTTAGGTGTATAAATAGAATGCTTTCATTGATGTCATACAAGTAGCTTTTCCATGAAGCAATACAGGTAGTATCAAACACACAACCTTTGACAAAGCTTTAGGTAGATGGCTCTGTTCACCCATTTATTGGACACACATATTTTGTGCTCAGCATCACCATTCGCCATGCCCTTTTTTTTATAATAATAACAAATAAATAAAAAGGTGTCCGGATTAACTGATGCAGCTCTCCACTAATCTTGGAGGATCAATCTCACCGTTCTCTAGCGAACGATTCGCCATACCTTTCACTGTATATTCCACAAAAACCACATCACAAACCACTTGAGAATCGTGAGGTAGGAGATGTTCATATGCTAAGCAACAAGTAGCAAGGACACAAGTCTTTGTCTGTAATCAGTTTTCCATTCACACAAAAGCAATCGTTATGGTATACTACTTTCCAATCTCAAAATTTAGTGGAGGAGCTTAAGACCAAAAGAAACACATGTAACACAAAATCACCATGTTGATTTGTTTTCATTCACCTGGATGTGGTTCAGTTTGATGCGAACGTTAACAACGGATGAAGACCAGTGAAGAAAATTTAATATGAAAGAGCCAAGAATAATTGTAGCCATGGTGTTAAATCATAGTATCAGGAAATCCCACGTAAGCAAATATAGGTATCGGAGGTCTGAAATCCTGTTGCGTAACGACTGATAAGATACGTAATGGCCTTTATTTAAAACCCTAACTGTAACTATTTCGCATTACAAATCTATCTCAATCAGAAATACACAAGTACTAATCAGGCCAGACCTCCGAAATGGATACAGACGTAATCTGGCTTGAATTTGAAAGCGCTTGAAAATTGAGACCGCGTAAACCCCGGTTGAATTCGAGACACTACTCACATTAGTTTCATACCATGGGGTGCCACAATTCGAGGTGGATCAGATCCAAACACAATTAATACCCAACCTCAAGCATCATTCTAGATTAGTTTAACTAGCTGGCTAGCGTAGCAGTTGGTGAAACTATGTGGAGAATATGAAACTCAAACCTTTTGTCTATTTCCAATAGAGGACACCAGCTCTTTTCTAACACATAGTATGCCAGTTCTTTCCTTTCCCTTAACTATCTTCTAACATTTACAAAAATCAAAATAATTAAATTCAAACATAAAAAGGTTCACCTCAACTTCTCATATCGAAATATTAAGATCAATGCGAGGTTTCTTCATGGGAATTGGTGATGAAACAAAAGTATGGCACCGCGGACACTTAGGGTCATTTCTTGATATCAGCACGTAAAGGAGGCAACTAGGGCAGCAAGCAGCAAACGATGACGAAGATTTCTCGTCATACTCCATATTGGTTTCTTTGGTTGAAGAAGAACTATATGAGGGCGGGGATGATGAGTTTGACATTGACATAGACATGGAGCGCTTCTTGATTGTTTCTTTCTCTGCTCTTTCAAGTGCAGATTTTACTTTGTCTAGTGTGCATACGCTTTGGTAACTTGACGATGGTGAGACAAGCTTTAGGTCTAAGTTGGTGTCCTCAAAGAGGTTTAGAGGCTGTTTTGCTGATGGTGGGAAATTTAGGTCTTGAAGCTTTGGAACGGTTCCATTGGAGTGTTGGCTCCGATGCTCTGATGAAGAGTTTGAGTTCAGAGAGTTGCATCTTTGGAGGTACACTTTTCCTGACTGTAACGATAAAATCAAGATGAAAAAAATTAGAACTTCATTCAATATTTCCACGAGTTAATTACTCCTAGGTAAAGAAAATGGGGTAGAATTTCGAAAGATTGAACTTTCGACCAAGCTAAGCAAGGTGGCTGCTATACACGCAAAATATTATACCGCATCTCTAGACCTCCAAATGTGGCGCATTGTGTTTGTAGCACGGATGGATAGAAGAGTAAATAAGACTCAGACATATGTTCAGCCACAAATTCAAATGTCTTCAAAACAACGGTTTAATCGCTAAAGAGGATTGAGGGATTCATTTTTAGTCTGTTGAGGCATTGGAAAGGATAGAGATTGAAATGATCAGCCAAACAACTGCTAGAGATCGGTGCATGGCATTTAAGTTGGCACATAATCAGTTTGTTCTGTCCATAAAAGAAACAAAATGCTTCTTGATAAATACTACAAACTACTACCTTTAAAAATAATCAAAATGAGATTAAATGTTACAAATCTTTCCCATGGCAAAGCGAAGAGATATCTTATCGCAATGAATGAATTCAATAAAGAGCAAAAAGATAATCTTCAAGTCATCTAATTTATTTAAAGGCGTTTTTTTTTATTCAAAGTAACTCAATATAAATACTCAATATAAATAAAGAAATCAAAGACCCCATTAGAGCACATTATTAAATATGGGCAGTTTTTATTCTGGTCTGTTCACATGAAATCGGAAAGCACAAATCCAAATGGCTACAGCCCACAGTACAGACAAGGCAGAAAGATACAAGAAGAGATATATAGTAAAAAACAAGGTAATTCATTAATGATGACAAAGGAAAACTGATGAAGATCTTGATTGAAGATTTATCGTACCAGTGAGTTAATGAGAGAGTAATGAATAACACTATAATAATAAATCACGTATCATCAACCCTATTAATTACTATTTTGCAATTGAATTTTAAATTAAGCAGAAGGAGGAGGAGTATCTAGAAATAACTCAATAATCAAGTCAAATTGATTATACCGAGTAAAAACACGAAAAACGTCTGTAAAAAAAAAAAAAATCGATTAATTGCAGCCATGATTAAATGGGGAGTAACAACAATCATCACGGTAACACCGGAGAAGCAGAGGGAAATAAAATAGTCAAAATTGTCGATCACGAATTACAACATCGGAAAAGGAAGGACATGTTCTTGGCAGGAAAAGTGATTAATCTCACCAAATTTGATCCAACAGAATCGCAACATAGTTGGATGGTTGTGATTGGTTCCATTTTTGATATCGAAATGGAGCAAGTGATCAAGAATTGAAGGCGAATCAGAGCATGCATACAATAAAATAAAATGATGATAACAATTGCTATCAGTTGGGATTTGGAGCAAAATAATCAAAATTCTGTTGAAACAAACAAAAAAGATCATGTATTTGGGTACTTAAAAGGGATCAAAATTCCCGATTTTCATTTTTTAATTTATTTAGTAACGAGAAAAAACCAACGAAATTGAAGAGTTGGGTAGTAAAGGACAAAAGGAGGAGGAGGAGGATATAGCAGGTACCTTCAAATCGAGACGCTTTTCCCAGCCAGTGGGGACCTGCAAATCGAGGTCGAGTTCTTTAGACTCAATCGCGGCGGAAGCACAACCACCGAGAAAATCATGAGTAATCAGCGCCGCCGCCGATTTCCCTGAATCCTGCTTATCCTCCTTGTACCCTTTCATTATCCGAACCAGAGAACTCACCTCAGCCGCCATTTCTTCCTTTCCCACCGAAATTAACAGAAACACAGGGAGGGATGAAGAGAGAGAGAGAGAGAGAGAGAGAGAGAGAGAGGTTGGGAACAATTGGATGAAATGAATTGAGGGTGTGTAGATAATAATAGAGGAAGAGGAAGAGAGAGAGAGAGAGAGAGAGAGAGAGAAGGGAAGTAATAAATGGCGCTCCGTCATATATATTCAGCAAAATACAAATCTCTGAAAAAAATTGCGTGGTTCCCCCATTTTATCTGACCAAAACACACTTTTAAACGATTCAAATTTTAAAAAGAAAAAAAAAAAAAAAAGAGAAAGGAAAGAAATTTAGGCCATCCAAAATACATTTGGATGACTGAATTGGATACTCAAGCACCGCCACGTGATGCATCCGTCATCCAAAGCTTCCAAATCTCAAATCTACAGTTCTGTGCAGGCCCACCACGGGTTGACGCAGGTTATCAAAATTGCAAGGTGGTCTATTTTACTCCAATTAATTAATGTGCCTCATCATAAATGGATTCCTGCGCTCCAGTATTTACTTATTATTTATTTTTGAAAAAAATAGATAATCAACAACAAAAAATCATGGACAACTAACAAGGAAATATTTATCATCAACAACCTCCTTTACAATATAGTAATATGGATCCTGTTAGGAAATGAAATATTATGGACATAAATAGGAAATAACATAAACTGGACTGACAGAAAAAATTAGTTTCACGCATTTTATGAGTAGAGTATTATTTTTGTGCATAGCAAACGCAGGAGTATGTCGTTTGTCCCTTTTTTTACACATTTTTTTTATGATTTTTTTAACTCTAATAAAACGGACTATGAGTAGGAGTAATTTTTAACCAAATAAATAAAAAAATACTCTAATCTATAACTAAATGATCAGATCAACAAGTTGGATTACTAGTGAGCCTTGATATTGTGGAGAATAATATGGTGCTGGATATGTAACTGTACGGAATTAGTATCTTCTACTGGAGCTAAAGGCAATTTGTATTTGAATTGAATTGTTTTGTGGGATTTGAAATCCATGTGTATTAAATGTGGGGCAATTAATGAGGAGTTTGAAAGAGTTAAAAAGAAAAGGAGGAGAGGGGAAGAATTCAAGAAAGAAGAGGGAGAGGGGCCGTCAGTAATGGCGGCATTAAATGCTAAGTTGAAAGGGAAAAATACTAGTGGGAAAGGACAGCTGTGCTTTATTGCACGCTTTAAAGTAGACCAACAATGCCATACGTACATCACATGTGCACTCCAAATATATATCACCCTGAGATGACAAATGAAAAGAGGCCTATTTTTTGGGTGAGTCCCATATTAAGTTTCTCCTCGTTTGTCACTTAAGGGTGGTGTGCATTTGAAGTACACATGTGATCTACCCATTTCATTTTCCAAAGTAGACCCCTTTAGCTTTTGTAGATTACCTAAATTAGCTTTTGTAGATTACCTAAATTAATCCCCCTAATGATAAATCTTCAATGAAAGAAAATGACCCAAAAATCATTGATACCTCCTCTATTAATCAAACCTTCGCTCTGAATATGTGTGAACCTTTTGCTAACCAGATTAGTTTAGGGTGAATTAGCTATAAGCTATGTTTGCATGATCGAAATTTTGAGTAAGAATAATAATATGATTACTGGAAATTAAATTTTTGAGAATTTTGTTGTTAAGAAATAGGAATATGATTACTAGAAATCAAATTCCTAAAAATTTAATACCTGAAGGAATTGCATTTTGGTGTTTGGATTAATTCAGTAATCTTATACGGGAAACAATTATTTTGAAATTTTATTAAAGTCAACATTTCCTTTTGTTAATGAATGAGCCAGCTGGAATTTGAGATTCTCATGGGATAAGGGAAGGATTATATTACCACTCAGTCTGAAAATGTGATTCTTAGTTGAATATGTCATTAGAAATCACATTCATATTCATGTCTCTGCTAAACGTCGCAATAAAAACAGCATGGCATCACATTCATGTTCCTGTCTCTTCCGAATGTTGGAATCGTGGGTAGAAGACATCACATTCTCATTCCCCCTTAAGATTGCTGCCATCCAAACTGAGCCTTAGGGATGTTGAGACATATGTATGTACTAGTGTTTTGCCCGTGTCTGAAGGCACTTGACGAAGTTCGAAAGCCATACCAAATGCACTCATCTCATCACTGATTATTCCGGCTAATGCTATGCTAGCACCCCTATCATGATTATTAAGTGAAACTAAAAATAAAAAAAGACAAACCAATTAATTGGTCAATTCACGCTTTCTCCAATATAAGAGGGCAAAAAAGTTTAAACAAAAATCATTTACCATTCAAAAATCAACTAAACCAAGGAATGAATAGATTTGAAGAACACTTCTCTCCCACGTATTTTGGAAGCTTTTAAAAATGCACAAACTTTCTGAGACATCCCAAAATAGAATATTTGACAACCTTTGCAAAAGGGAATTAGTAATTAAATCCAGCGATTCATGCGGAACAAAAATATATAATTTTAAAGGATCACTAAAAGAATTTTTTTTATTTTCTTTATGATTTTCAAACCAGTAATCCAAATCATTTTAAAAGTAGATTTTGTGTGAGAGAGAGATTATAGATTGTTTATTTTTTTGTAATCCAAGAGAAATTTCAGAGAGTGAGTAGTATTCTGAATTTGAAATTTCTCTATGAGGCTTGAATGTATGCGAGCGAGAGAGAGAGAGAGAGGATTTTTTAAATTTGAAATTTACATATGAATTAAAGGATGGTGTTTATTTTGTAAAATGAGATTCTTTCATGTGTTTTTTATCTATCCGCTTTCTTCTTCTTGTTCTTTTGAAATTGAAATTTTCCTATGACGGATTGGATGTTAAAGACAAAAAAATAGCGTTTTTTGAAATTTGAAAATCCCATATAAAATAATGGTTCTTTTAGAAATGAATTTTCTTTCTTGTGGTATTTTTTATCTGCTCTCCTTTTTCTAGATTAGATGTCAGAGAGAGAGAGAGAGAGAGAGATTTACTTTTTGAAATTTGAAATTCCCGTATGAAATGACGATTTGGCCTTATTATAGATATTGTTAAGAGAGAAATGAGAGATCTTTGAAACATGAAAATGTCATGTAGGACATTTTGAAAAAACCTTTGTGTAATGTAATATAGATAAGTTTTTTTTTTTTTTTTTCCCCTTTCTTTTATCCCCTAAACTATTCACATTTTGTCTCAACATCCCTAACTTATAAAACCACCAATTTTGTCCCTCAACTTCCTCATTGCAACCCATTTTGTCCAATCGTTAACGGAAGCCATTTTTTGGGAAGAAAAACACGTCATGTGATGTCTTATTTTCCATGATTTTGACCTTTAAAAGAGACAAGAAAAAAAAATGTGATGCCACACTTCTATGATTTCGATGTTTGAGAGAGACATGAATAGAAATGTAAAATTCCTGATGACATATTCAACCAAGAATTATATTCCCAAACTAAATGGGATTCTGATCCTCTTTTTATCCCGTGACAATCTTAGATTCTTGGCTAAATCATCAAGAGAAGGAAATGATGATTTTAATAAATTTTAAAAATAATTGTTTTCCATGTAAGATTACTGAATTATTTCAAATACCAAAATGAAATAATTTCCTAAGTATTCGATTGTAGTAATCATATTTCTATTCCTACCAAAGAAAATTCTTAGGTTTTGGATTCCCAATAATCATAATCAGATTCATAGTCCTACTCAAAATTTCGGCCATCCAAGCATATGCTAGAACCTTTGCCCTAAATTGTTTAATAGTTTAAGAGTGGGGAAGTCAATTCATACTTCATACTACCTTTTTTCTTATATATATATAGGCTCCGCTTCTAGTCCGGAGTCCGAACTTCCGGACCTCCAATATGTTTAAACAGTTTTCTGAAAAACTGCTCGGATCAAGCCATTCCCGGTATTTATTTTTTTTGTTGATATCTCGCTGGGATACTTAAAAATACCTTTTAAACACGTTGGACGGTTCGGATTTTGCAAAAACAATTTTTAAAACATTCAAAACACCAAAAATCCTCCAGTCAGGAATCCTTAACTGGAAAATATGCCTATATATATGCTTCGCCAATTCAAACGGGCTCTTCGCCCTTTTTTTTTTTAGAAAGAGCGATCCGAGTCATCTTGCGCACACCTCAACTTTTCCCAAGGTCTATGTACGCCCCGCCACACACATAGACTGGACAAGGTCAATAACCCATGAGAATCATGAGATCTTGTGTAGGCGGCCCCAATAAGTTAAAGAAGAGTTGAACCCAAGACCTCCTCTTCCTTCGGAGGAGTTCTTATCAACTCATTTACCCTTTGGGGTTTACTTCATACTACCTTTATCATACAAAGCATAAACAAGAGTAGCTAGGAAAAAGGAAAAAGTGAGGCAATCGCCAATCCAGACAAAGCATGGTCCTACCTAGGAATGGCAACGGGGCGGATCGGGGATAGATTTGACCATCCCCACCTCTAATCCCCAAACCCTATAGCTGCTTCCATCCTCGCCCCGTTCCCGAACGGAGAATCACCTCCACCATCCATCACCACTCCTAACGGGATTCGGGGATCCCGACCCTGATCCGAAAGTCACAAAACCAAAAAAAAAAACCCCTAGACTTTACCAACATATCATATGATTAAAACCTTGACATATTTTCTAGAATAAATTATTAAATGTGAAAGTAACCTCTGATTATTGAACGTGTATAAGTGTTGCCACAATAAAGTAGGTGTTGGTTGGACAAATGCGTAGAGGGTAAATGACTGACAGAGAAGGGAACAAATGCAATAAGGGAGATCATGCATGGCACTACAGAGATTAAAAGAGAATGTGTTTGGCCTATGAAGTGTATTAATAATATATATAGTGGGGAAACCATAGTAAAAAAAAATTCTAGCGGTCTAAATGTGAACAACATATTAAATTTTCCCTCCAAATTCGACCCGACCTCCGAAAAAATCCCTGAAACTCCAACCCAAATGAGGCGGGGATGGATCGGAGCGACCGGAATTGTCATCCCTAATTTTGCCCTATTTTTTCCCCTTAGGATTACATGTAGGAACACGTATTAATTTCATTGAAGTTTAGACCAAAGCAAATGAACGAAGGGAAAGAAAGGGGAGGAAAAAAAAAAAAAAAACTTAAGTCTTGTTTACATAAATTTGCTATTTTTTAAATAGAAATGCTATCGATTTTATTTTTCTAATACAAATATGTAAATTGTTACAAAAGGAACATATTCAATTAAAAAAAATGGACTAAAAAGAGTTGCTTTTGCCCAACATATGATCAACAATAAAGCTATGGGTACAACATTTTAGTACATCAAATGTACACTGCTTCTGTGTGAACCATTTCGTGGTCTCACACAAATGATCGGAGTTGTTAATTGGGCGTAGAATCGATCGAGTCCTTACCGGTATTAAATTTGCTAAAATTTCACAGTGGCGGCGGGCGTAGAATCGACCGAGTCCTTACTGATTTTAAAATTTGCTAATTTTTCACGGTGGCCTTTGAAAAAGCGTTTTAAAAATATTGAGAGATTTTAATCATTAATATGGGACTCCGAAATGTTGTACCCTAGTAGGACTGTATTGTCAAGTACCCAAACAAGCAGCAAAATCGTTGCCTTTTTCCCATCACAACTTGGGAATAACTGGTGAGGTCCACGATCTTCCTCCCAAACCAATCATAAATCGGAAAAGCATAAATTCTTATGGAAAAACCTACAGGTACAGAAACTTAGGGCCAGAAAATGTACCGATTTGCTTGGGGGACTCACTTTTGGGTTTCACACGAGCGATCCGAACCGTTCATTATTCTTAAAACATTTTTCCGAAGGACCCCACAAAATTTCAGCTCAATCAGACAGTTAGAAGTGCTTAAACCAAAAATCTCACCGTTTCAATCAAAATCGCTCGTGTGGGACCCAAAAGTGGGTCCCCCAAGAAGCTCGGTACATTTTCTGGCCCTAAGTTTCTGTATCCCAAGTTGGGTCCAATTCTTATGGGCCGTGGATTATCTATAATTTAAAAAAAAATTTGGAACGGTGCACGGAATATATAACCCAATAATATTTAGATGCCACCCCGTTAGCTTTTGATATCAAGAGTCGCCCCTTTTCCTTTTTTTTTTTTTTTTTGTGGGTAAATACCCTTTTTCCCTTTGTTCTCTCTCAGCTGTCTGCGTGAGAAACGGCAATGCAGATCTTTGTGAAAACGCTAACTGGGAAGACCATCACCCTCGAGGTTGAGAGCAGCGACACCATCGATAATGTTAAGGCCAAGATTCAGGTCTCATCTTATCTCCTCTCCCCCCTTATCTTTACACACTTATCATATGGAGTAATAGTTATGATTGAATCTCTTTTGTTACAACTTAGGGCTTTGTTTATTGCCTCCTTATAGCAGCGGATTCATCCATAAATCAATTTCTAGTACGAAAAGGGATCCTTTTGTTGCTAATAATTCGAGAGCTTTGCGGAATAGTTCAGGGTTTCTGAAATAGTTCAGGGTTTTTGCTTACATGTTCATATTTGTGGGGTTTCTTTCTCTTTCTTCATCTGTTTGGTAAACCCAGTCTTGAATTGTGTTTAAAATTCGTTTTTTCTGCTTCATATCTCGTATTGTGGATGTTTATTCTTTTTCCTCATGTTATTGTTAGAATTGAATATGATTTCTGCCTTTGGTCTGCAAGGACCCAAGCACCATGTTGTTATTGCCCAGGCACCATGTTGTTATTGCTATTTTTGAGTCTTTTGACCCTCCTGAATGGAGTGGTGCTTTGTTTTCCAGTGTGCTTAGAATATCCAATATTATGTGACTTGTGAGACTATTTGAACTTGTTTCATTAGTTCAAGCACTACCCAAAATAGTTGGTGGCCATAACTGCACTACGCAACTATCCATGCTTCTGACCACTATCAAGTTACTTCTAACATATTGTTGATAAGACATTATCAGAGCCATAACCTGGGCCACAACTCTACAATTGCACTTCCTGTCTTTATAAAAACCATCGATAAAACTAGTCTTTTTGTTTGAAAGTGTAGCGGTGGAAATTTCATCACGTGATTGAGTTTCTCTGTGACTCAAAGTCTCAAATCTCCATTTTCCTCGAGAGCATGCAGAAAAGAGCAAGTCTAGTTTTCATCGTTTTGCTTCTTCTTTTGCACAAAAGGATGGTGTGCTGGGATGATCTCATTGGCTTATTGTTTAACTATATATGACAAGCTTAACATGGAAACAAACTATCCCGCCTCTGAAGTTTTTACAGTTTGCTAGTTGACCTCTCTATTGCCCTTAAATATGTGACAATACTGTCAAAGCTTGTGGTATAAGCACTTCGAGAAAGGCCTGCTGCTTTTCTTGACTCCATTGTGTATATATCCCAAATGGATTCTTACTATACAGAATTTGGTTTCCTTAGCGGGAGATAATGAAGAATGGGTGGTAATGGGATAGAATTAGAGAGGTGGTCCAGGTAATAAACCGTTTTTAAAAAGAAGAGTGGTATAGGGGTGAAAAGTTTATATGAGAGCAGGAAAGATAAGGGAGGATGATAGGTTGGTTTGTTCATGTCAATGTAAGTCACAAAGCATCTATTTTTAAAACTCGAAACGAACCAGCAAATCCTCCATACCTAGTTTTGTTTATGCTTGTTTGGTTCGTTGCTATCGTTTTGTATTTTTTTGAACTCTACCCTCTAACCAACACCAAGTGGCTTCCTCTTGTACCTATCTTCTTCCTGCCCTGATGTTGGGTTCTCCGCAATAGGGGCAAGTTGTCTACCTGGGACTATCCAACCTTTCTTCAGGTTCTTCTATGAGTTGCTGTGTTGATTATTAGCTGGAGCTCAAAGTTGTTTGTTTTTTCAGGACAAGGAAGGTATCCCGCCGGATCAACAGAGATTGATTTTTGCTGGCAAACAATTGGAAGATGGCCGAACTCTAGCAGACTACAACATCCAGAAGGAGTCAACACTTCATCTGGTTTTGAGACTTAGGGGTGGAACTATGATTAAGGTGAAGACTCTTACTGGAAAAGAAATTGAAATTGACATCGAACCAACTGATACCATTGACAGGATCAAGGAAAGGGTTGAGGAAAAAGAAGGAATTCCTCCTGTTCAGCAACGGTTAGTATTATCTCCTATGCTAATTGAAGTTGCGTTTTATTACGTTGTTGAGTGCGGTGTTATCTCTATGGCAATTGGCTTTTCGTAGGATTGTTCCTTTGGTAGGGCTATTATTAGATATAGTTATTTTGGTTTTACTGCTAAACACACGGAATTTATGTTCCTTTTCTTACTCTAAGTTCTTCCTTTACTTGCATTCTACTAGATTATGGACTGTTCTGCTTGTTGATGTATCCAATCTTTGCAGGCTCATTTATGCTGGAAAGCAGCTTGGAGATGACAAAACAGCTAAAGATTACAATATTGAGGGTGGCTCTGTACTTCACCTGGTGCTTGCACTTAGGGGTGGTCTCTAAATAAAGTTATTGATGCGAGGACTACGAACTTGTTTTCCTTCTATTGTATTCTAGTATGTGATAATGACGGAATTGCATTTTCTGTGTTGGAAAACAAAAAGATTTGTGGTAAAAGATATTTTATGCATGTTTTCTTACCGTTTTAATTGAACTGCTTGTTTTGGCTGCTTGTGCCATTAGCTCAGTTGCGTTATGGTATTGTGAACTTTCACTCAGGGAGCTTTACTATCAGCTGCATGAAAATGTTGCGAAAGCTCACTCTGGTCAGCTTATTGTCCTCGAAGAAGGTTATGTTTTCCATGGATCATTTGGCAACCGAAGTAATAATAGGTTCTTTCTGGAAGGTACTTGTGAAAAGCTAGTGAAACCTTGCATGCATATTTCAGGGCTACTTTTACTGTCTTCATGGTTTCTGTGATTTGCAGCATTTCTATTCTTTCTTCATGAAATTTCCTTTTGAGTTCTCTCAGATCATATGGGTGAATGGAAGATTGGGTGATTGAGTCATCTTGTTTATGGCATTCTATTGGCTATTGGCTTGATTTATTTTACGCTTTTCTGTTTTAGTGTCCTACACTACGGGGAAAGGGGACGGGGATCACCCCAACTTTCCCAACGGGGCATGAGTTCACAACCTCTACAATAGCAAGGTTGGGAGGACCTTGCATGGACCAAGGTTCGAACTCAAGACCTCCCTAATGTAATTTTGAGTAGAATGTTTAAAAAATGGAGTTTTCTGGGTTGGATAACAAATGTAGATTGGCTGTTGCTCGGGGGCTACTTTAATGCCTTGCAATGATTCAGGGCCCGAGCTAGTATACGAGAGTTACCCAGTGAATGATTTCTAAGACTCGCCTCATGCTTGGTCTGTTTACTAGGTTTGAGCTAAACTGTAAGGTTTGGCGGATAAAACTAGTTTTTGGTGGCTCCTTGATTTCGTTCTTCAACTTCCCTTGGCAAAGTTTGTTACTCCTATCTGTTATGCAATCTATCATGCCATATTAGCCAACACCCGCTTTCTCTTTTTACTCTGAATATTTTCTCACTGGACTTTCTTCTCATCTGTTGCGTCTTCCGGAAGGGGTGAATGGGGCCAGATTTGAGATTCCCGGGTGGGGGCTTCTCATCTCAGCGGTGAGATGTTGCCCTTTTTCTCACTCTTTTCTTTCGCTACTCTCAATCTCCTCCCCAGCTTCCACCTCCTAGATAATCTCTAGACTCTGCTTATCCTCCAACCCTCACATCCTGTCCTCACCGGAACCACCTCCCTCTCTCCGACCACTTCTCTATTGATCGCGTATACGTCATTCTTGAATTGGTTGCCACTTGGGTTATAGAGGCAGGTGAGGCTTCGAACCTTGGAGATTCGGAGCTTAGAGATCTCAAGTTCGGAGCTTGTTGAAGATTGATTTAGATTTATGACGCCATTCTTCAGATTTTAGTACTCGGGTATTTTATTTCTTTTTCGAATAATGATACATACACAAACTTTGTGCCACAACCCCACTCACATGGAGTGTGGGGCCCGCATATGGGGCCCATGTGGGACCCACACCCCATGTGAGTGGGGTTGTGGTTGATTGTGGCACAAAGTTTGTGTCACAATCATTTTTGTTCTTTTTCCTTTATGGGCGTTGTCTGGTTTTAGTAGTTTATGGTATAGATTCCAAGCTTAGTTGTTCATCTACTTTGAATCTGTGCTACCTTTTATATATTGCCCAACTCGTTTTCGGTATGCTTTGCGGTGCGTGCCAGAGAGAGCTTGAGGCTCGTGTATGGATGGAAGACATCTATCTATCTATCTATCTATCTATCTATCTATCTATCAATACCCAATAATAATGTGTTTTGCCTACAAAACGATCCAAAGTCCAAATCCTAGTTTCTTAGAATTTTGAATTATTTTTACCCCACAAGCAAAAAACAAAACCTCCATTCCACTCACAGTTGCGGTTGCATGACTTACACGTGTTCCATGACTTGCAGTTAAACATGTTTTACGCATGTGCCACCCACATAGCTAATTTACACACACGACAAACGAAACATTCCATATTTCCATGGTAAATCTCAGCTTCCTACACACTCATATTCCACCTCTCAATTGCAAGTTTACATCCAAACTCAAGAATGGCTTTGTTCTCATTTTAAAAAGAAGGGCAAGATTCATGGCAATGAGATTTCTCAATCTTCCAATGGCAAATATGGAAAGACAGAAATAAATTTTTTTTTTTTTGATAATGTTGATGTTGATCCCCATCAAAGTTTGGAAAATATTGCCACCTATTCCCTTGAAATTTCTAAGGCATTCAAGTCTATTCTCTCTGATGGCTGTGGAAACAATGTCCTTGTATCGTGGTCTCCACCTTATGCAATTGGGGTTAAGCTAAATACTGTTGGCTGCTGGATGGAGAGCAGAAATCTAGCTGTATGTGGGGGAATCTTTCGTGATCATAAAGGCCAATGGCTGCTGGGCTACTACGGAAAACTGGATTGCAACTCTAGCTTGGAGGTTAAGATATGGGAGATATACCGTGGATTAACCATCATGCTTGAAAAGAGATACAATAATATTTTTATTGAATCTGGCTCTTTGACTGGTGTTCAACTAATCTCTGAAGGCCCCAACGAAAAACATCCATTAGTTTGCTTTGATCATGGAGGCCAAACACCTCTTGACTAGCACAAGCTCATCGCTAAACCATGTTTTCAAAGAAGCAAACCAATGTGCTAATCATCTTGCACACCTTAAAGCTGAACAAGTGGACACATTGGTGGTTATGGAGGAATCCCCTCAATCTATTCGCATATTTGTGTTGGAAGACGCTCTGGGTGTTGGGCAGTTTAGAAACTAGCAGTAGCTAGTCTCTGTTGCTGTTTGCTTTTCTCTTGTTTATGTATTTAGAACTTCCGCTGTACAAAAAAAGAAAAAGAAAGCAACACTGCTACCCCTGTCCTCCATCATTGATGGTTTCATGATCTGTCTAGATTTACAATCTACAATTCGTCCCAATTTTGGAGAGGTTATAAATAACCTCTACAAGTTTTCCAGCACCAACTTCAGACATATTTTTGAGTCTCAAGTTCAACTCCGTTCGCGACGAGTCTTTGTTCACGGAGCGCGTATCAACTAATCAAAAGTTACTATTTTGTCCTACTCACGTAACTCTCATCTATTTCATCTCTTTGGTGGGTCTGGAGAAAAAAAAGAAAAAACTATGCTTAAACACAGATATGCTCATTCTTTAAGTGTGTCCATTATTTATCACAGATAGTAGCAGGAATTATAAACTAGAACCGTTCAATTCAGAGTCCATACTACGACTACCCAAAAAGAAAGGTATACTTTGCCCTACACTTCTGTTTAACTCTCTCTCCGAAATTTTAACAATTTATTATGTAGGATTATGTTACGTTCTGTTTCTGTTTTGAAAAAAAAAAAAAAATTTCTCAATTCATATTCCATATGAGCACCCAAAAAAGGCATGCTTTTCTGGCATATAACTCTAATTTGTCCTATTCTATTACTATCATATGCGTGTATGTTAAGGTCCACGTACTACCTATTATGCCTATGTACGTACATTGTGTGTGCATGTTAATCTCACCCGAGCATAGAACAGGTTCAACACTAGTGAGTTTTCTATATAATTAAATATATAATTTGTTTATCTTTGTGTACTGGATTTGTATTAGCTGCTTATTTTTGTCCTAATGCCATGCACATGCTGTTGGCCTCTTATAATGAAAATAAATGGCTTTGGTTATAAAAAAAAAAAAAGAAAAAGAAAAGAGAAAGACAAACCATATCAGTCATATATATTTGGTAGGAGTATATAATGTGATCCGTTTCAGTGTCCCGCTCCCACGAAAAAAGTTTCGGATGATAAGAAGAGGATTAACTTTGTTGGTGAAATGGGAAAATTTCGGATGATAAGAAGAGGATTAACTTTGTTTTGGACTGTGAATTAGAATTGTTTTGGACTGTGAATTAAAATTCTAGTGCCATAAAAGTTTCGGTAAGGTTATTGACAAATACACTGATCTTTACTGTGGTTTATGAAAATGTACTGCCTTTCCTTGCCTGTTAAACTATTCCCCAGATTCCCCCATCTTCTAACTTGCATTAGTTTTCAAAAAATTTATTATAAAAAACTATTTTAAAAACCTTATTTTTTTGGAAAAATGTTTTCAAAAAAAACTATTTTTCGAACAAATTTTTTTCAAATTTTTCAAATTTTTTTTTCAAAATAACTATTTTCCAAAATCTAGTTTTTTTATCCAATAAAATGTTTTCAAAAAAATTTCTTTAAAAAAATGTTTTCAAATACTATTTTTCAAAAATAGTTATTTTTTTCCAAAAAAGTATTTTCAACAAATATTTTTCAAAAATGAGTTTTTTGAATAACAGTTTTTTTTTAGAGTTAAAATAGTTTTTTTCAAAAAAGTAAACAGTTTTTTATTTGTTCTAAAACAGTTTTTCAAAAGACATTTTTTTAAAAAATAAAGTTTTGAAAATAGTTTTTTACAAAATTAATAGAAAAACTAATGGAAGTTAGGAGATGGGGGAATCTAGGGAATAGTTTAAAAGCAAGGGAGGGCAGTGCATTTTCAAAAATCACAAAGGTGGTCAGTGTATTCATTAGAAACCTCAAAGGAGGTCAGTGAAATTTACCCTAAAAGTTAGTATTTGTAGATGTTAACAAGTTGACAATTGAAAAGTAATTCTAATGAAATCTTGATCCAAATTGATGTAAGGCAACCTCCTTTTACGAAATTATTTGTAAGCCGAAAACACAAACACATTTGAGCCAGGGTTACTCTCTATGAAAAAACAATAAGTAAAACTCAATTTTCTTTATTCGTAATTAAATAACAAAATTCTGTCCTAAGACTTACAATGATACTTATAGCATGAAAGTAACCCCAGACTAACTAGGAAACAATTAACAAAAGATTCAACTTGCTAATCAAGTCAGAATTGAAGAAATTACAAAAATTACCATAAATGGAAATTCGGCAATAAATGGTGGAATAAAAACTAGAAAGAAATGCTATAAGGTTGTCAAAACAAATGACAATTAAAAATAGAATTTCCTACTACAAGTTATAAACAAATATATTGTTTTCTAAAATGGCAAAATCCTTTTAAGGCCTATACGACATGGAACGGTTGGAAAACATAGTTGATCATCGCCGTTCCTGTATTGTTCAGAAGCCTGTTTCCGATCGGCCGTACAATTTTTGTGCCTTTTCGCCAAAGTTGGTCAGTACAACTTGTTAGTGCTTTTTGGGTCGTGAATGGTCTAGACGGACAAGAAATGTGAATAACTGAATACGACTCATTCTACACCACAAAATCAAGTGCAGCGCATGTGTGGTTCCAAAGTTCAACTTCCATTAATGACTCTAAACTCTATTAGTCATTTGGTAGGCTTGGAGCTTCAAGAAAAAACTAGAAGCCATTGACGAGAGAGACATGCCATGCCTACCAAGCCGCCTTCCTCAATAGTCACATGAAGTCGTCTTTTTCATTGAAAAAATGGTAGGCAGGGGATTTTTTATTTTTATAACTCATGGTGTTCATACCAGCTTACTTGCACCTCAATTAATTTTTGGGGTCCAATCCCACCACTCACTTGTTGGAAGCGCAATTACAATAGAAGCAAAGCTCCAATTTGATAAACTCAAAGGAGTCTAATAGCACATAAGAGGTTTTGGACCAGGAATATTATGAGGGAACAAACTCCTAACTCCTAAGCAAGGACGGATATAAGGGGCTCACGCGGGGGCAGCTAATAAAAAAATATTGATATTATATATTTAGCATAATTATCTTATATAATGCTATATTTAGCGTACACACTTATATATATTTCAAAAATAAAAATTTAGAATTAATTTTGTGCTTCAAGTTTTGTTGGCTGCAAGTTCATTTATAATTATTGGTTTATAAATTGCTTCTTTATTTGAAAATTTATCCTTTGATTTTCTTTATTTTTTAACCATCGTGGAGAAATATCTTTAAAAAAGTAATCAATAAAACTATCTTGATCATTGTAAAGACTTGTCATTGTAAACTATACTTTAAAAGTTTTGTCTAACATTGTGTGCTCATTGTTCTATAAAAAGCATGCATTATAAATTTTGTAATCCACAATGACTGTCTTAATTTGACAAGATCGTTGAGTACTAGGAAAAAAATATCATGATTATAACTAATATATAGGTGCCTCCGCTAGGTTGAATTCCTAGATTCGTCCTTGCTCCTGAGTCGCAATCTTGACTAGACTTGGGTTGGTTGGATTCCTAGGTCCGTCCCTGGTCCTAAGTCGCAATCTCGACCAGACTTGGGTTGGAATTGGCCCCGGTTGCAAATATAGAGTACTATTACTAAAGCTCATCTTTTGTTTTCATAAGCCAACCCGCACGTGCATTAGAACCGAAACTATGGAGGAATTGATGATGAAGTTAAGAGGGCAACACTTGGCACCCCAATGGATATATGGCGTGCGTAAGATAGGTGTCATATATGCGTATGCTACCTTCTCTCTCTCTTTGTACATGCATGTCTTTGTCGAGACTGGTTCAGCTAAAAAGAAAAGTCATTCATGGTTAGTGAAGTTCTACTAACCCAACCAGAATATGTCAAAAAATTAGGTAACAAAATAGTAAAAGCTTTTAAATGTTTTGGTTTTCCTAACTCAGACTTGTGGGAGATATTAATTGATTTTTAATGCTTTTGCTACTGTACGTGCAATTAAACTGCAGGTTGTTGGTCTTAAGAGACTGGTACGACTACTGCATGTAATTCCTGCATGATCGAGTTAGGCAGATAGATAAAAATGTAAACGTAATTGTTATCAGTAAGCTGGTCATGAGTCAATGTTCATCATGTTCAAAACGCACTAACTTGGGCTGGTCACCTAATTTAATCACTTAAAACTTAAAAAGACTTGTACAAATTCTTCGCCCTGCACAGTACTGTGGCGACTGGTGGTTTGAAATGGACATAATATATCACATCATTGGCCGCAACTATGGAAATGCACGCAATGGAAATTACAACATTCCACTTATTAGTTAGCCCACAAAGAGAATGAGATATTTAATGAAAAAGTACTATCATGTCCTTGAATATGATTCTAGCTGTACGTTCCCTGCATACATGAGAATGATCAGTGGTGGAATTACAATTTAAACCGGGGAGTGGTGCTATATAATGAGATTCCACTTATATGGTTAAATATTTTTCGTAAAAGTTTGAAGAGAAATGTTAAGTGAGTACAATACTTGTCTTTGTTTTTTTGTTAAAAATGGAAGGAGTGATTCAATTCTCACATGGTCTTTAACTGAAAGTATTGAGATATGTTTTAAATAATCCAAACCATTCAACTTTTAACTTGCTATTTCTTTGTTGATTGTGTGAAAACTCAAGTGGACACCAATAAGTTCCCAATCAATAACTCCAAAATAACACTATATATGAAACCAGGAGTGGCACGTGTCACTCCCCTCAATTTAGTTCTGCCCTGGGAATGATAGGATAGTTGATCGGGTGTATTTTTATTTTTTGGAATATAGTACCTTTTATCCACATTTTTTTTTGCAAAATCAAGATCCCAATAAACTCGTTGACGACTAATTAGTTTGTTGCAATAAAATATTTGATTTAGTGGGTTTCTTAGTTTAGTTTTATGGCAATACTCTCGCATTTTCATTTCAAACTTCGTCCTTGAATAATGAATAGTTGAATTCTGCAATCCTAATTTAATTATATGAAATAACCCATAACCATCTCTCTACACACTTCATTTTTCTTCAATTTCCTCCTTTGGAATTAATAAATATGCAGACAAAAAATGAGAAGGAATATAGCACTAGGCCAACCCTTAAAGTTGACTATATACATCTCATTTCAATATTTCACAATTAGTACGAATTACATGTACAATCAATCACTCTAGGATTGATGATCGACGACCATATTTAGATAAATACTATATAAATGCTGATATGCATTGCAATCAACGCGGGACCGTTGCGTGTATTACCCATCATAAAGCACATGTGGCTGGAGACCATTAGAGCATCACTAGTGGCATACTCAAACACAAAAATACTCAAAGATGAGTATTTTGATACACAAAAGAGGCTCACAATGGTATTTGGATAAATACTCAAAGTTAACAACATTGGTTACAAATACTCAACTTTTGGCATTTGGATACTCAAAATTACCAATCTTTCTCAATAACCAAACCTCAATAACCAAATTTTGGGAACCACACCGTATCAAAAGTAACAACATTCTCTCTCCATTTTTCAAATACTTAATTCAAAACTCAATTTTTTTGCACTTTCTCCCAAAAATTGAAATTATCAATTTTTAATCTTTACCAAAATATGTTCAAGATTGATCTCATTTTAAACGTATTGTGAATATCTTTTAAATGGTAAACGAGATACCGTTGGTGCCATCTAAATAACACAGTAGACGTTCAAATATGGTCAACATAGCATCTCTCCTAAATAATATAAGAGTAAAAGTTTATTACAATTCAATCGAACTTGGGAAACTGAAGTGCAAAATATGTAAATAAGCAATTATCTGGTTACCAAACTTGGAAAGGACTTACCAACTTTGAGCAGTTAGTAGTGTAGTAGTAATTTATGGAATGAGAAAGAGAATTTGGGTAGTCTTTTCCACTTGGATTTTTCTCCTCTTAATTTCTAACAACTAGTGCGTAGACAATCAGGGCATGCCCTTTTGTTTGGTAGGATATGTTTCTTTCTCCTATATATAGAGAGACCACAGCAGGGAGTGGAGTTTAACGTAAATTGGGGTGTGATCGATTGAGAGGATTGTCTGTCGAGAGTGTGTGAGACCAATAATAATACTCCAATGGGTAGAGGAAGGGCACCTTGTTGTGACAAGAGTAAGGTGAACAAGGGTCCTTGGAGCCCTGCTGAGGACTTGAGGCTTATCACTTTTATTCGGAATCACGGTCATGGCAACTGGCGTCATCTCCCCAAACAAGCTGGTCTCTTTCTCTTTCTCTTTCTCTTTCTCTTTCTCTTTCTCTTTCTGAGCATGTGTAAATTTACGTTTGTCCGTTATTATCATTGCAACTTGCAAGAGAGATTCCTGATATAGTAGTATTGTCTTGAATTTCCATTGCCAAATCTGATAAGAATTCTGTTCGCGCGAGGGACATTTTATTGATATTCATTCTCTTTGACATATGGAGTTTTTTCATATTCATTTTCATATTTTATTTAAATGATTGATATTCAATTTTTCAAGTTGAATGCCACCTATCTCCTATTGAAGAAAAGGAGACTAAAAGCCTAGGATTATGTAGCTAGCTAGCTAGTTGAAATTGACCAGAGTCATATTTAGGTATAAAGGTGAACTGATCTTGACTTTTGCGAGTCTTGGTTTTTGTTTGATACTTACATTGGTTCATGCATTCAAACAATTAACTTCAAAGCTGCCGAAAACAAAGAAAAAAACAAAAGAACCTACCTCAACTACATGTTTCCCGGTGAGTGGATGGAAAGTAGATTTTAGAGGACTGATTTGGTCCAACTAAAGAAACAAGCATCATTCTAATAGTCATTGTTCAAACCCCAAGCGGTTTGCATAGTGGTCGAGACTTTAAGACACAGGAAACCAGTCTATACAGAACTTTGCTAAGTTTTTAAATGGGGCTCTCTCTTCCGCAATACTATTTTCTTTGATGATTAAGTCTTTTGAGACCAGTCTATACAGAGTTTTGCTAAGGTTTTAAATGGGGCTCTCACTAGTAGACGCTGAAATTGGTCTTCCAAAATTAATTGAGATGCTCGCAAGCTGGTCCGGAGACCTTGTTATCAATGAAAAGAAGTCATTGGTTTGCTAGATGTTGATTGACATGTACGTACAGATCTCAAGTTACCAAAATTTCCTTACTTTTTCGTCTGTTTTTGGCTTGTTGTTTTCATAGGGTTGTTGAGATGTGGAAAGAGTTGCCGTTTGAGGTGGATTAATTACCTTAGTCCTGACGTAAAGAGAGGGAATTTCTCCGAAGAAGAAGAGGAAACCATAATCAAGCTACATCAATCTTTGGGAAACAAGTATGTAGGACCCCTCAACAAAATCCTTTTCTTTTTTTGCACTCTGCTTGACCTAGGAGGCATTTTCCTTCTGATCGTTTAGTTTATTTTCTTAAGTTTAATTCTTTACAATGAATGAACACAGGTGGTCAAAAATCGCATCTCATTTGCCCGGAAGAACAGATAACGAGATTAAGAACGTGTGGAATACACATTTGAAGAAAAGATCACTGGTTAGGAAAGATGCCAGTAGCCACAAAGCTGATCAAACCAAGAAGTTCTCAATAAGCTCTTCCCAAACTTCTTCCTTAACAACCGATGAGCAGAAAGACGCATCAACTTCTTCCCCCATCTCTTCTCAGACATCCAGTTACTCAAACTCCAATCAAGTTGATGTTTCGATGCCCAACGAAGAATCGAAATCATTACTTGATTTTCCAGGACCTAATTATGAGGCTCATAACGCGGCATGTGAAGGGAACAGGGAGAGTGTCATTTCAGGTGATCAAGTCATGTTTGAAATACCATTGGAACCAGCTGATATTGATATCTGGGACATGTTGGATAACTTGGACCCTTGCCAGTACTCCACTGACTCTTTACCGCTGGAGGCTGAGTCTTCCCATGGCTCAAAATTGGGAGAAGAATATTGTGATAAGAGCGATATTGATCAATGTAAGAACTGGTTGAAATACTTGGAAAATGAGCTTGGATTACTGGAGGCAACAAGTGATGGAGGCCACCACCACGTTCACTATCCATTAAAAGATGGAGAGGGAGAATTAAGCTCCACGACGATGTTGGGACCGGAAAATGATCATGGTGATTGCTATTTCCAAATGTGTCCCTCGAAGTTTTGGGATATAACGTCCTAGTCAATCCTTATGCTTGGTTCTCACTGAGCATGTCATAATAAGCATTTTTATTCAGGAAAAAACAAGTATCAAAGTTGAAATCTGAACAAAAACGAACTAAGGTGTTCATCTCGGATAGGAAAGCCCATATGGTCAACCAATCCAAGTCGAACACATAAGAAAGTTAGATTTCACAAATTTTCCTTTTTCTCTTTGGATACTAAGCTTTCGAGTGAAAAGCATTGCTTGTTATTAATTAGCTCATATAATATTGTAGTTCTATACGTAGATCTATCTCACGAGTATTCTCTAAATAGAAGCAGATAGAGCTACTTATCATGTATGATGACGAAACAATTTATATAGAAATTATGTTGGTCGTGCCAAGTTCGTATGGAATTTTCATCGGAACACGTGCACCTTGTTTTGTTATTATCCAAGTGTACGAGTAACGGGTTCCCAAATAGTTTTCATACTCCAGTGGTAGGTGATATTACCTACTCACATGAAAGGAAAATAACAAAAACGATAGGAGAAATTGTGTGACATGGGACTGTATATGTATGTGGAGTGGAAATACACACAGCTGACAGCTGAAGCTGATGGGATGGGATGGGATGCCCTTGATCAAAATCAAACCAATCAATTTCAAACAGATAAATAAACCAACTAAACACTGTTTGCATTGATGTTGAAGATGCCAAGTTGTTGTTTGCATTCGTTCAAAGTAATCATGCACGTTATATTTCGTGGGCCACCCAAAGGAAAAAAGTAAGGTTTTTCGGCTCTTTTTTTCTTGCATGTCAATTCTTGTCCATTAATCTCTACAGAATAACCCAATTCACTTTTTTGCATTTTCGAAAGCCAAAAAATTGAATCGAAAATGAAGAAGATTTTCTTGAGCATAATTGCTCAGACTTCTTATGTCAGGATTTCACAATAAAATAAAAAGACTTCATTCACTTCGCTTATTCATCAAGTTCGCAATCCTTATGTCTTCCCTTCTACAAGTCCAATTGACACAATTTTAAGGTTTGATTACAAAAGGATCACTCATTTGTTTCTAAGCAAAATTATATGGAGTATTTCGCCCACTATAATCGGAAAACAAATACACTGATAACCAGTAAAAGGTGTTATTCGCAGCGAAAACTCTAAAGTACCCAGAAATAGTACCTATAATTTATACAAAACTTAAAATTCAATGGCCCAAAACTCTAAGTACCTAGGCCCAGAGTCGGCTCAAAGATTTCGGCGGCCGAAAACAAACTCATTAAACAAGGCACACTCTATATTTTGCATACAGATGTCGATCAATAGAGAGTCTTTATAAAAATCATTACAAAATATTTACCATTACAAAATCTAAACTATAGTTATCCGAAAATAAATAACCATTACAATATATCAAAATGTCTCATATATGTATAGATGGCTTAGACAAAAACTATCTGGGTGTAATACATATATATAGGGATCCCAAACAATTGAAGGCCCTGATTTTTAGCATTTTTTTGGGGCCTCAAGCCCAGGCTTCTTGGGCTTTGCCCTTAAGTCGGCTTTAATTGGGTCATTGAATTTCAAATTCTAGGTAGATTTTGTTCTGGCATATAGTGGTGGTATTTTCAGCTTTTCTTCCCATTTCCCTAAAATTATCTTATTAATTTTTTAGGGCTAAGGGATGGGTGTTATGCCTCAAATCTGGTTGTTTGTGCTCAAAATGAAGCCTATTCTTGACCCGCTAACATAATTTGAGTTGTTTATCTTATACAACTCACCAACCTTATTGTCTTCGTTAAAATTAAGGCCTAATTTGGATAAAAAAAACTTAATCCAGATTATTGGTATTTTGGTTTTTTTGGCAAATAATCCAAAAAATCGGTTTGGTTTTTTCTTAAACTTAATCCAAATTATTCCCTCCTTTGGCTAATAATTCAGATTATGGATTATTGGATTATTCGGTTGTCCTTATTCAAATTTTTTTGCATTCGTTAGTTTTGCATCAAGATTTTGTACTTGTTAGATTCGTCTCGTTGAGAGGAATCCAGAAACCACAAAATCTTGATGCAAAACTAACGAATGCAAAAAAAATTTGAATAAGGACAAACAAATAATCTGGATTATTGGATTATTACCCAAAGGACTCTGATTTTTTGGATTAAGATTATTACCAAAAGCACTCTGGTTTTTTGTACCCCAAAAAACCAAAAATCTGGATTAAGTTTTTTATCCAAAGGAGGCCTAAATGATTGCATGATTGAATTTTATTTGTATAGAAACAAAATGGACCACAAGCACGACTTTGAAAGTTAAAATATCAATTTTTTAAAGACATATATCTCGACATATTACTCATACAAATTGAACTATAATAATGTTAGGGATACGCAAGTGGTGGCTAGCTCATGCAGTAGAGTTTTAGGATGTCCTATACTGCATCCCGAGATCGACTATCATTCTCTCCTCTTCTATGTAATAAATTAGGAATAACGAATGACAAAAAAAAAAAAAAAACTACTAAGGACACATTACTTCACCACGCCGGCCTAAGGGTTGCTTTAGCAAAAATAAATCACTTAAGTTTAAATCACCTCATATACCAACTTGCCCCGACACACCGTTTGTTTTGAGTTTTGGGTGATGATTGGAGGGAGAAATAATGGTAAGGATTAGCGAGATAGAGAGAAATCAGAATAATGATTAAAAATAAGCGTAATACTTAAAGAAAAATGTAAATATAATTGAGTAATAATTAAAAAAACTAGTCTCAAAATCCAAAACTAAGGCTAAGTTTTCCAAATGATTTTAGCAAATGAGTTCTCTAGGTGTTAAAATTATGATTGATTTTAGCATAAAGTCAACCATAATTTTAGGATCTGGTGAAATTATTTATTAAAATTATGATTAATTTTAGCAACTGAATTGTTAAAATCTTTTGAAAAACTAGGCTTAACAAGGTAGTTTGAAATTAAAAAGAACGGACGTCTAAAATTACATCCTCGACGCCCAAAATTTTTTCCTCGACAGCAATAGCTTTGTTCTTCTTCGGTAGTCCCAGACTCTTCATCGTTTCGCGCCTCTTCTTCCACCTTCCAAACAACAAACTCTCTCTCTCTCTCTCTCTCTCTCTCTCTCTGTGTCCGCGCGCGCGCGCTAATGGAAGATATTGAAGTAGACGAAGGAAATTTCAAGGCAACCAATTTTGATGAAGAAGAAGCCCGAAAACGCACATTCTCAGAGCTACAAACCTATAACTTAGACCTACTAGACCTCCTCCAAAACCCTAAGAAAAACCCTTCCTCTCTCTCTCAACTCCATCGCTTCCTTTCCCGGTCTTCGCCCCACACTCTCCAGCCATTCTTCGAGTATGTTCTTTTCTATTCTCCCCTTTACCTTCTTCTCTGAATCTGTCACATGGTAATTGATGTCTGTATTACTCTTTTTTATTTTACTGATCGAAAGCGAATGGCTTTGCTTGGAATTTGGTTATCATCTATTTGGTGGTCAGAATAATAGAAAATGATAGTATTAGAAGCTCAGAATCACCCGAATTCAGGTATTAGAAGCACTTGGGGGAAAAAAATAGTAAATTCTTTGGGGTCTGTTTGGTTAGGAAGAAAAAGATAATAAAAGAAAAAAATGATAGAATAGAAAAATTAATTTTACTGCATGTGTTTTGTTATGAGGAAACATTTGTGAATAATTTTAAATTTTTTTCATCACAGACTTCGGTTACAATGAAAAACACAAGAAATGTATGGTTTACCTAAATTGACCTTATATATTTGAAATGTTACGACTGCCATAATTGTGAGTAATTTGGAATTCAATGTTTACATGACTAGTGTCACGAGAAAGTTAACATCTTCTTGCTTGCAAGCAAAAAATGATAAGTTGATGACTTTGTATGCATGAATGGGTTGTACACGATTCAGTAGTTTCTAGCATTATCTCTCATTTTCTTTCTAATCGATCGCACAAATAGTTAATATTTTTCGTTTTCCGACATCTCTAGCATTATCTTTCTAATCGAACTTGGAGTTACACCTGTAGAATTTGGCTGGAGAATCAAACAGGGATCAGTTTTTTGGATAAGCAGATACACGTAGGTGGTTAATTGGAAATTACTAGACTTGGGATCAATGTAGTGACATAGTTGGAGTCAGTAAGGTGTGGTGGGTGGCCTTGTAACCTGCGAATCTTTCAATTCCGATTGAGAATAAGGAGAATGAATTACTTGTTTGTTGTGGCTGATTGTGCTGATGGGACTATGCATTGAAGTAATAGCATCACTATTCTGTTGGATGATATTCGTTATTGGTACCAAATTTGGCAGAAGTCTCCTTCCGTTTGTAAGTCTCGCCTTTTTTTCTTCTGAAGTTCTACTTGTCCAGATTATTTGACTCGTGGGTTTGTTATCTATTCTTTCAGCTATACACTGTTTCCATTGCTGCTTCTGTTGGATGCCGCAGTAAATGGCAGATCTCCACCAAAGGTTGGGGGATCTGTGACAGTTGATCTCCCAAAAATGCCACATAAAGTCAGTGATGTTGCAGCTGAAGGTGTGCTTCAGTGTTTGGAGGAACTTCTGAAGAAGTGCCATTTAGGATCTGTGGATCAGGTATCATGACTAGAATCCCATTCGGGTTGCAAATGTACCATTTGGACCCGTTTCAACTTCAGCATTCCATGCTTGTATTTTGCGTGTTACATTGTTAGTTATCTTTATGTGATAAATAAGAGACACTAAATAAAAACTTGCAAAAGGCAAACTGAGTCAACTGACTATGAGTAGTGAAGTTTGTGATATAGTCTCTCACATAGATATCTAGGTTGAAGTGAAGGTCCTTATTGATTATTTGTTCACCAGAACCAAAAGTCAAATTTTGCTGTTCCCTTACTCCTAGTTTTCTTCGTAGGCTCACCATTTTAATTGGCCTTCTGTTTATTGTAAACTGTTATTATATTCTTTCTGGACTGTGATGGTGGTTAGCTTGTTCGGTGTATGTATTTTTGGCCACTTCACAATGTTGCGTGCCATAATATTGTGTGCTTGGGCCGATCAAAACAAAAATTATTGTGTGCTTGGTAGCTTGCCTATGTTAACCAATTAAAGTTGTACTATATTGATGTTATAGCTTCACGATACTCATGACTTAGGTTGCTAATTGATTTATTTTGCCCTCCAAGTCCCTTTTTATTATTATTATTTATACTTTATGGTCTGAGTAATACTTATGGGGGAAATAAAAGTAAGGCTAAGAAAGGTTATATATAGAAACTGTCACCCATTATTTTGTAGCAAATGGTGCTGCAGATATCTGTAAGGGACAAAAATCTTTTCTTAGACTCTTTAGTTAAAGACTTAAAGTCCTTTTTTGCATACCAGTGTGATAGAAGTTTGCATGCAGTTTTATTAGGCAAATTGGTCATCTACGTGTGAAGCTTCGAAACTTTTTATGTGGGTTGGTGTTCGAATCTTTGTTGATAATGGTTTATCCGTTATCTAATGATGAGGTCTCTTGAAAACATTTTCCAACCTGAAGGATGCTGTATGGCTTTACAGATGGTTGTAGTTTTGAAGAAATTGACATATGCGGCAATGCTTTCTCCATCTGAGGCTTCAGAAGAGTTCCGTGAGGGAGTACTCCGCTGCTTCAAGGCACTGCTCATTTGTTTACGTTCGTGCTCCAACAAGTCTTGTTCATGTAAACAAGTTAATGGCATACCTACACTGTTAGCGAGAAGAGATATGCAATCTATACCTCCAAAGGATTCCTCAGAAACAGAAGAATGCCTACTTGCATTTCTCCATTCTCAAGCTGCTTCTGCTGCTGTTGGTCACTGGCTATCACTCCTCCTCAAAGTAACTTATTTCTTCTCTCTGAGATTTGTTGAGGAATTATTTAAAAAATCTCTGTTGTTTTCTCTTTGTTTGTTTGTACTTGGCCACATAATATTCTGTCACAATCTTGAATTTATTGAAAAGGCTGCAGATATTGAGGCTGGACGAGGACATCAAGGCAGTGCAAAGGTCCGTGTAGAAGCCTTTGCGACACTTCGTGTACTTGTTGCTAAGGTAATTTTTGGTTTGTTTGATCCACGTTTTCTTCATTATAAGATGAGATCCACATTATAAATGCCTGTACATCTGATAGCTTAATGTAATCTAAAATGCTTGTTTCTTTTTCAGTCGCCAAAACATGATGTTTTTTTACGTGTTATACTTCACTTAAGCTTAAACCTGAAGCTGCATGCTGGAACTATATAAGAGTTTTGAATGCTACAATTCTTGGTTGGCTGTAAATGGATTCTAATTGTAAGTTGTCAACTTGTCACAATGTGCTTGTATTATGGTGCGATGGCAATTTCTTGAGTCTCCATCAAGTTGTCTCCCTCTCATGAACAATCTTTGCCTCTTCGGCTTCATAACCAGTTTTTCCTTCTGGAAAGATTATGTTCTCTTCCTGTAAAACTTCTCTGCAGCTCTAAGCTTATAAAAGCATCCCAGAACTAGCTTGCAGTTATGTTTTTACGCTTGTTTTTTAGTTCTTTAAGCTGAAAAGGCAAATAACGTCAAAATCTGAAGAGTATAAGCAACAATGACAATACATGCTTTCAAATTCTAAGCTAAAACCATGGCAAAAGAGTTTTACCGAATGGAGCCTATAGTGCTTCTTAATTTGATCAGATTGGTTAATTTGAGCTCAGGGATTCCTTTGCTTGCATTAGCGTGCTAAGTTTTGTGGTTTGAATGTTGTATGAAATGTGAAGTTGATTTATGGCTATCCTTTTGTGTTTTCTCTTGCAGGTTGGTACTGCTGATGCCCTAGCTTTCTTTTTACCAGGTGTTGTTAGTCAATTTGCCAAAGTGTTGCATGTCTCTAAATCGATGATTAGTGGGGCTGCTGGAAGTGCGGAAGCCGTTGACCAAGCAATTAGAGGTTTAGCTGAGTTCCTTATGATAGTTCTCGATGATTATTCTAATATACCTGGTCTTGGTATGTCTGTGAATTTAAGTACTGGATTTCAATCAAATATGGATGAATCTGCAATAGCATTTCTGGAGCAACTCCGCCACCTGCCTGTTAAAAGTCAAGGTCAGAATCCAATGGTTATAGACAATCCAAGTGAAGCGGAGCACGCAGGTACTCCAAATTTTGGCTTGAAAGAAAATGGGGGTGTTAGTTCAGGCAACATGATTGGATCTTTCCATGTGAGCCGTACAAAAGATTGGATTATTAAAACTTCAGCTCATGTGAATAAACTTCTGTCTGCAACTTTTCCCCGTGTGAGTTCTTACAACCTCCTACTTTGCCATTTATTGCCAATAATTACCTACATGTTTCATTTACTTCCTTTCATTTAAGAAGTCTTTGAATTTCTAATCATCTGCACGGTCGTTAGCTATGTGTTCATCCGACAAAGAAAGTGAGACAAGGAGTTTTGGCCGCCATTCGAGGACTGTTATCAAAATGCGGTTGTACACTGAAGGAGAGCAGACTGATGCTATTGGTAAGCTCCCATTAAAGATCATATTCTTGAGAAGTTTTGAATTTGTAGCTATTGTGCTGGAGTTTAGACAAGAACCACATACACTTCTAAGAAAGTGCATGTCCTTGGCCGGACATTGACACTTTCATCCTTGACCTTCTATATGTCCAGAGCATAATTTTTTTTCCAAGTATTGGGAACTAGTTTGTGGTTATCGTGATTCTGATAGAAACCTAGGAGGCTTCTTGTAGTTGGTTTGGCCAAAAAGAAGAGAAAGGGGGACGTTCATTTTTCTGGAATAAACAAATTCCTTGCTCTAATAACATAGACTAGAGATACTTTCTATGTTCTAATTTTTGCATTATCTTCTTCTCAAATAGTATCATTTTCTTGTATCATTGCGTAATCATCTTCTTGCATTTGATTTCTCATATGTTTTACGTGTTACTATGCAGGAGTGCTTATGTATTTTGGTATGTGATGACTCCGAGGAGGTGTCTGCAACTGCACAAATTTTCCTTAGATATCTGTTTTCCTCAAACAAGAAACATCATGTTCAATCTGACTTTGCTGAAATCTTTAGCAGGTTTATGATTGTTTTCTTCTATGTGGCAAAACCCTGGAGTGAATTTCAGCATCTTATGCGCACTGTATTGTTTTCTTCTATTTTGGTACATCTTTGAACAGGTCAATTGAAAAGCTCCCAAAAGTAGTGCTGGGAAGTGAGGAATCACTTGCAGTGTCAGAAGTTCAGAAATTTCTAGTTGTCATTTATTTCTCCGGTCCTCAACTTGTGGCGGATCACCTCCTTCAGTCTCCTGTATGTACCACTTCCCTTAGTAATGTCTGGTGATGAGGGATTTTATTTACACTTTGCTTTTCTTTTCTCTATCATCTGGACTGGGTATTGCATTATGTTTCGTTGCAACCTATAGTTTCTAGAAAAAGCCATGCTTCTCTTTTTATGAGGTGGTGGAGGTGTTTTCTAAGTTCAAATGATCTAAACCATGCACACTATCTCCTTCTCTTTTGTCTAGTTTTATATGGTCGGCAGTTACTTGAAGGACTGAAAACGTGCATTCAGAAACTTGTGCCACACCTTCTGTAGAATTTGAGACCAACTTCATACTCATATTTTGTGTTGGCAAAAGATGTTTCAGAGGTGGTGTACTCTGATGACGTTTTTTCTTGAACTCCGATCTGTAGAATTTGACAGTAGCTTGAGACCTAATTTTCACAATGAGCCTACTTTTGCAGCGAGGATGGATCCGCTTTTGCAGTGTCTATTGCTGCTGTCCCTTATCTTTCAGAGTGTTGGGCAAACATATTTTCTTTCTCCATGGAATTTCTATTCTTATCTCAGCTTTTCTGGTTCAGCATAACCAGACTTCTGCTATTTGCAACAAATCCATATGCATCCCCTACTGATAAATAGTCACTATGACTATATTGTTAACTTTCCCTTGTTGAACTTGTCACTTTACCCAACGTAGTTCATAGATTATTTGTTGTTGGAGTTGGGAGTTAATCCGGTACAATTATCCAGTAAAATCATCCACAGGATATCAAAGATCTAGATATTGACCAGATTATTGTTTTCTTCTTTCGATAAAGGGGATAATTGGTTTACTATAAACAAGCACACTGGTTGCTTTTGTCTGACTTGCCATCTTTTTTTCTTTTTTTTTTTTCTTTTTTATCAGTATCTGACTTGCCATCTTCTTAATTACATCATGTCAGGGGGGACAGTTTCCCTGTTGTCTGTATTATGAATCATGATTTGCTCTCTTGTGGAATTTATAGGTGACAACAGCTAGATTCCTGGATGTTTTTGCCCTCTGCTTCAGTCAGAATTCAGCATTTGCTGGTTCTCTGGACAAACTTATTTCAGCTAGGCCATCCTCAGTGGGATACCTTCACTCCATAACTGAGATTAGAGCTAGCATCTTTGCCAATGAGAATAAGGCAAGCGCAGATGCTACTCCCTCAGAAGTCTCAAAGTTCCCTCGTATCCAGGACAAAAAAGCCTTATGCCCGCTGGAAAATGTTCACAAGGAATATGAGCTTCCACGAATGCCACCTTGGTTTGTTCATGTGGGCAGTCAGAAACTATACCAGGCTCTTGCTGGAATTCTTAGACTCATTGGTTTATCTCTAATGGCAGGTTGGCTCTTCGATTCAAAATATTTGCGTGGGTTATCAATTTATCTCTGCTTAGAATTTACTTGCTCTTCTGTTTTTTGCTTGTGACTAGATTCTAGAAGTGAACGGTCTTTGTCAATTGTCACTGATGTTCCACTGAGCTACATACGGCAATTAGTTTCTGAGGTCAGGATGAAAGAAAATAGTAAAGAAAGCTGGCAATCTTGGTACAATAGAACCGGTTCAGGACAGTTGGTGCGGCAGGCTTGTACTGCTGTATGTCTTCTAAATGAGATACTTTTTGGTGTATCAGATAAGTTAGTTGATTCTTTTGCAAGAATGTTTCCCGAGTTTGGGTTAAGTTGGGAGGATGCAGAGGGATGTGGGGGAGGATATGATAATGTTGAGCCTTACAATCATGAACATTGTGCACCTTCTGCATCCACTTGGAAGATTTATGAGGAGAAGCGTGCAAAGAGTCACTTGATTGATTGCATTGGTAGTGTTTTACACGAGTACTTATCTCCTGAACTGTGGAGTCTCCCTTTAGACCATAAATCTTCTTTTCAGCAGCCTGACAGTGAGGAAGACATGACTTTGCACTTCTTCCATGATGCTGCTCTGCTCTACCAGGAAAGATGCATTTTCCATATCAATATTGCACTAGTGATATGAGTTATAAAGTGTCCATTGGGTTTTCTTTTTTTGGATGGCAGATTTGGAACTATATGGTGTTTTTTTTTTTTTTTTAATGGTTGGTTCTTTCCAATATGTTACTAATATTGATTGGATAGTCATTCTGTTGAATCTTTCATCCACTTATTTTTTTTTATCGGCTCTTTCATCCACTTATATGGTTGGATTGCAGTTGTTTGAAGTACATTATAATTTGTATTGATATTTCATATTTGTGATGTTTCTATGGTGTTTTTTTATGGTTGGTTCTTTTCAATATCTTACTAATATTGATTGGATAGTCATTCTGTTGAATCTTTCATCCACGTATATGGTTGGATTGCAGTTGTTTGAAGTACATTATAATTTGTATTGATATTTTGATGTTTCTTCAAACAGGTTATCATCGAGGGGATTGGCATATTTAGTACGTGCCTTCGGGAAACTTTTGCTTCTTGTGGATTCCTTCATTCATCTCTCTACGTGTTGCTTGAGAATCTAATTTGCTCAAACTTCCAAATAAGAAGTGCATCTGATGCTGTCTTACACGTCGTTTCTTCTACATGTGGTTATCCAACGGTGAGTACAAGACATGGTTGAAGTCATCTCAATATCTTTCAGCTTCCATGGTTATGACGTCCTTTTTGCAGGTTGGGCACTTAGTTTTGGCAAATTCAGACTATGTCATTGATTCAATATGCCGGCAGTTACGCCATTTGGATCTTAATCCACATGTACCCAACGTGCTTGCCGCCATGCTTTCTTATATTGGAGTGGCACATAAGATATTGCCATTATTGGAGGAACCGGTATGGTTGTTGCACTCAGCATACTATGCATCTTTTTGGAGAATTTACTTCCTCAGTTTCTCCTGTTCCTAAAATGTCATGGAGGCTGCTGTTAAAGTTTCTAGATGTTTTTATAAGATTCCATGGTATCCATTTTGTTGTTTTCTTTCCTTTAATTTTCTCATAAAATTTTGCATTTGAGCTATTCAGTTCTCTCAAGCTTTCCATGGGAGTTCATGTATTTAACTCGGGTTTACTTGTGATTTTATTTTATTTTCCTTTTTCTTTAACAATAATTTATTACTTTTGTAACTTTTTTGGATCATAATTTGTTGCAAAGCATTTGTAAGAGTTGAATTGTAATACTTGGCCCATTGGAATTGCACAGATGCGTTCTGTTTCGCTGGAACTTGAGATTCTTGGCCGTCATCAGCACCCCGATTTAACCGTTCCCTTTTTGAAGGTAGGATTTGATGAAAATGTTCTGTATTTTGCTATCTTTTTGTTGCTCATATTGATGTTCTTAGGGCCCAAATAGAAACGTCTTTGTTCTTTGGCCAGGATTCTGTGGCAACTAGCTGCCAAACGTTATGATGTGTAGCTAAAGAAAATTCTCGGCATTGCAAGTAGTTTGAGGAGTTTTAGAGGTGCACTGGTACTTTAGGCTGTGGTAAATGGTACTCCCTCCGTTCCTAAATAAGTGTCCCATACTCTCTCTCTTATCATTTTTCAAATAAAAAAATAAAGTGTTTCCGTGAATCATTTTTTGAATTTTTTCGCACCGAATTAAAGTACTCATCGTGCACTTTAATTCGGTGCGAAAAAATTTTTAAAATGATATACGGAAGCACTTTATTTTTTTATTTGAAAAGTGGCACGACTTTTCGTAGTGGACACTTATTTAGGAACGGAGGGAGTAATAGATTAGGCAAAAGTGGAGCTAAAGCCACGAAAGTCCAACTTCAGTAGTAGTGCTATTTGAGTGATCATCACAGAATCATGGTGAATTTGAATAATACGCTTTTTAGGGGCCATCACGTCCGTCAGATGGGGAGCATTGGGTGACCTGGTAAACTGAATAGGTTGTGAGCTGTGGCCTCGGGGCCGGTTCAGGGGTAAGCCAACAAGCCCATTGGTTTTAGCCTTTTAGGTTCAAGTCCCAAGTGAGACATATTGGCAAAGTAAATTTTTTTTCTCCTTATTTTCGGTTGGACAAGTGTAAATTTTTTCTTTATTTTTCAATTTTTTTGCTCATCATAAATGTTTTGAAAGTTCTTTCCTTTATTTTCTATCGTTTATTATAATTTTCTTTAAATTTTATATCAAATTTACGAATAAAACACTTATGACTATAAATAAACGAAAATAATTAATTTTCACTCGGCAAACTTTGATAAAAAAAGGCTTAAAATAATCAATTCTCTTATTGGTAAAAATATTATTCTTATAATTAAAATTTAATAACTTGATTAGTTAGAGAAAATGCAATGTATGAGTGGTACTCTTTATATTTTATTCATTTTTTTTCTAATGGTATAAAAAAGTTTAGAAGTTTATTTTGGTTAAATTACGATGCTAAATACCATGTTTAATCTTTTTGCTTTATATTAGTCCACCTATATTGAATTTTTGAAAAAAAAATATTGAATTTTTGAAAAAAAAAAAAAAAAATGAGGGCCCCATTTTCTAAATCCGTGTGACGCCTCCAAAATATTAGAGTTGGCTAGTCTTCTAGAGATCGTCCTGCAATTGAAGTGCTGATATACCTTATGTTCTGTTTGTCTAGGTACTCCGTAGTGGTGAACTGCTGCATAAGTTTCATCTAGTTGGTTCTAACCACGTGATTGCTTATTCTTCCACAGTAGTTGATGCGCATGAGCTAGTTATTACCTTACATTTCTTGTCTCCTCACCTATCTTTCGGGGTTTTATCATGAGATGGCAATATGAATGGCTGTTTTCATATTTTGTGTTGGCATAACTAGTATAATTACATGGAAATATGCTATCTTGTAAATCATTTGCTTGTCAATAGGCTGTTGCCGAAATTACAAAGGCTTCAAAGCGAGAAGCGTGCTCACTGCTCCCGCAAACAGTGTCACTTTCGGAAAATGTGAAGTCAAAAAAGTCTGATGTTGAAAAGAAGACAATAAAGGGTTCAGTTTGTTCAGAATCACGCTATGACATTGATGAGATGCCTCCCATGGAATCAGGTTAGCATACTACAAAATTTGTAGTGGTTTCATCAACTGTACATGTTATATTTGTGACCAAGCCTCTTGGGTGAACTCTAAAACTGTTCTTACATCATTAGACTAGAAGCTTGATATTAATGAAACAACACTTTGGGGCATTAAATTCAAGCAAAATGGTTTTTAAGTTCTTCTCTCAGTTTATTTCCATATTTGTTATATTCATACTGTTTGACCATTGGGGAGCACATGTATGATAATGAATGGACACTATGCTCTGTGATTAGAAAATAACTCCGTTCTCACTATATTGTTGTAGTAATTATATTGCCTACATTTCATTTCCATACCACAATCAAAATTCACTTTCTTATATTGGACCCTTCTTCCAAGGAATTAGGCTAGATGCATTCTTATGGTGAGCTGGAAAACTTGTTGCTTTGTGGAAATGCTTCCAAACTTAATTAAGTCCTGCAAGCTCGGGTAAAGATTTATGCTGCTTAGCTAGCAATAGAAATTAAACAGATTTTGCTAGCGCATTTATTGCCATGGCTGCGCTCTCCTCAAAGATAATGGTAGTTCAAAAAAAAATTCACGATTCGACTGGCCCAGTGCCAGTTTTGGTGGGTCACCTATTGGACTGCCGGTTTGTAGCAGTTTTAATTAACGAGACCCATTTTAAAATAATAGTGGTTCCTGGTTTAGAACGGACCAGAGCAAGGGCCGGTCAATGGTTCGACCGGTGGAACCGACTGGGCCGGTCTGGGTTTTAAAACATTGCTCTCTAGGACACATTAATGCCTTCCTAGAAATGGTGGTAAGCTTGCAAGTGGATCGATTTCTGACTTGCTAAAATATTGTTTTCTTTGACACTTGGCCCCGCCGCCTTGAGAGAAAGGAATAATTTAAAGAGAGGCCATGAGAGCTTAGATCTTATACCGATTATGAACTAATGATTTTTACTTCTTGGTTCATTTCAATTGAGTGCTGCTTGCTTGTTTTTGTTTGTTTGTTTGTTTGTTTGTGGTACTTGTCATTTAACTGTAAAAGGAGGGGCAAATATCTATACTTTGATAAATATTTGGTGTGCCTTAATGTTGGCTGGAACTTATCACGCTGAATATTTTCTGTGTCTCTGTTTTTCAGCTGATTGTACAACTGTAACCATCATACTCTTTGATTTTTTATATATTGTTTTAATAATTTCTTGTTGAGTTTTTATAAGTGATGATAAATGCTAGCTTAAAGTGTGGGGTTTGTGTGCACGTAAACATATACATACGTTCACTCCTAAATTCATGTCTGGTCAGCTATAGTAACTGTAGGAGATTTGCTGAATTTTTCCAGTATAGAATGATTAGATTTTGAAATTTGATTATGATATTTTGCTGAGGAGAAGAGGGTGGTGTGTGCTTTGATGATGTTGATACACCCATAGAGAAGTGGGAGAGTATTTTGTTCAGTTTGAACGATTCGAGAAGATATAGAAGAACAGTTGGATCTATTGCTGGTTCATGTTTAATGGCTGCAACACCACTGCTCACTTCACTGAACCAAGCAGCATGCTTGATAGCCCTGGACATAGTCAAGGTATAATTCTTATATTTCTGGTTGAGTGTTTAAGTTCCTTTTTTGAAAGTGGTGAGCAGGGTGGTTATTAAGCATAAAATCCGTCAAAGTTACAAAATTTCAGTTTCTTTTTTGATGGAGACAAGGAGAGTTATAGTTGGATTTTAACTGTGAAGTATATGTAAAATAATTATTCCATATTCACCTGATGTGCAAGCAATTCTCTTATGCCTCAAGTTAACACTGGTTATAGTCTTCCTTTTCCCGCACTTATGGAAGTTCTTGTTTTCTAGGATGGCATTTTGGCCCTTGCAAAAGTGGAAGAAGCATTCAAGCACGAGAGGGAGACTAAAGAAGCAGTTAGACAAGTTTGCCAATTGTGTTCATTTCACAGTCTTAGTGATACTTTGGAAGCTTCTGACGACAAAACTGATGAAAATAGGTTGCTTCCAGCAATGAATAAACTATGGCCTTTCTTGGTTGCCTGTCTACGAAATAAGAACCCACTGGTCAGTTTTCTTCAACTTCCTTTTGTTGCTTCCTTCAAACTAGCACGATTAAATACTACTTCCAAGTTCTCCTTTTGTCTCTTTCGCCTCTCCTAATTGTGGTAGCACCAACAAAAAAAGAGAAATATAATACAGAAGTGTTTTGATATAATCTTGTTTTTGCTGTAAATGTTAGTAATTTGACATAAGCAAATGTTGTCTCCAATTATTGGATATTTGTTGGGACTTCTACCAAATGATCTTATATATCCTTAAACTATGTTAATTTTCGCAGGCTGTCAGGAAATGTGCTGGCGTGATAAGCAGTGTTGTGCAAATCTGCGGAGGGGATTTTTTTTCTCGCCGGTTTTATACGGATGGACCCCACTTCTGGAAGCTTCTGAGCACCTCTCCTTTTCAGACTAAACCCATCTCAAAAGAAGAAAGAATCCCCTTGCAACTTCCTTACAGAAGTACTTCAATCTCTTCAGAGGTCTCAGTTGCGGAGGTTTCTAACCTAAAAGTCCAGGCAGCAGTGCTCAACATGATTGCTGATTTATCCAGAGATAAAAGTAGCGCTTCAGCTTTGGAAGCAGTACTAAAAAAGGTGAGTGGAATTGTTGTGGGGATAGCATGCAGTGGCGTTATTGGGCTTCGTGAGGCGTCTGTGAATGCCCTTGTGGGGCTCACGTCCATTGATCCTGATCTCATTTGGCTTCTCTTGGCTGATGTTTATTACTCAAAGAAGAGAGACATGCCTTCGCCACCTACCTCTAATCTACCAGAAGTCTCTCAAATTTTGCCCCCACCCTCTTCTCCTAAAGATTATCTTTACGTTCACTATGGAGGGCAGAGTTATGGGTTTGACATTGATTTTTCTTCCGTGGAGATGGTTTTCAAGAAACTGCATTCCCAGGTTTTTACTTCACAAGTGTACACTTAGATGTGTTTTTTATGTCTTTGGTGCGCATTTAGATTTGTAAAGAGGGGATATATAAGTATAGTTGTAAGAGTGTCATTTGTAGAATTAGGTATTGCACTTCATTAGTTATTTAGGGCATATCACATAGAGCACCATAGGGTTTATCGGATGTCCCGGAGGGACACCATAGGTTTGTGTATATACTACAGAAAGCAATTTGAAGAAGCTTTTACAGTGGCAAAATTGGAGCCCATGATGCTTCTATACCTGGAATAGATGATGTCTCTTGATTTTGATGTCTCCCTCTCATAAAGCTCTGGAAACAGCGTATTTTGATATCCTTCTATTGCAAAACTATAGTCAACAATTTGTCAAAAGTAGTAACGTAAATTTGACAGAGTAAATCCATGTAGAGCATTTGCCCCACAGTTAAATCTTGACATCAATCTGATATCTGACTCATCGAATTCAAGAACAAAAGGGGATGAGGGAATTGTTTGAATTTGCATGAGAGAGAGAGAGAGAGAGAGAGAGAGAAGCAGAAGGAAAGTTTTTCCCCTTGCTTGGTTTATGAGTTACCACAAAAAATATGAGGAAGAAAGATAAAGCAAGGTAAAATATATTCTCACATTTTCTCTTTTTCTTGCCCTTTACAACTATTCTCTCTTTGCTGATTTCTCATTAATTTTTATCTCCACTTTACACCTTCCACATCTATTTTTACCTTCATTTGTCAAAATCCTCCTCCACCTTTTTCCACTTTGTAAACTTGGAGCCAATGTTGCTTATATTATCTATACGTGGTAGAGATGACACACAAACACTGGCCCAACCCAAAATCTTGGGATTGTAAAAATTCTACTCGCAATTGGTTTTGTTATGAGCCGATACAAAAAAATGTATTATAATTATTGGAGAAATGACATTTTTAATTACGCGCAACTCAGGGAGGGTAGAGTAAGTTACATTTTATGACCTTACAACTCAAAACAACGATATGAAAGTCGCACGCTTCATTCAAAGTTTCCAAATCTTCTTCGTCACTAGCTCAATTTCTTTCCTTATCTGATCGATCTCCTCTATTGGTGATTCTTGAGATTGAATCAATTTGATCACTCTCTTTTTGAATTTCACGAGGTACACACTCGTGAATTTCAGCAGCTTCAATCTCATGAATTTTAAAAGCGTGAAATTCTTCATGAATAATCGAAACAAATAACACGAATCAGATGTTGTCGTGTATGACAACCTGAGTTCGTTAGTTAGGGCTCGTAATAGGGGCAAAATAGTCGACTAGATTACATTGACGGCAGCTAGGGCTCGAATTGGGCGACGTCTGCTTGTGGATTAGATCAGCAGCGACTACTGCTTTCGTTGATGAAATAGAGACCATGTAGGAATCCAGAATGATGATTCACCATCATTGATGAAATAGAGGCCATGTCCCACAAGATAATCAACCGAAGTTACACTATCATCATTCAATTGGCAACGTTCTTCTAATCTTTTACCTAATTTGTATTTAGATATCCCAATCTATTCATTCTACAAGCTACAAAGATCCATTTAAATCAGCACCGACAGCAAGACAAAGAGAACCCATTCCTTCAACAAAACTACATGAATCTGAGATTCAAAATCGGTGGAGGTCGAGATCGGACGAGGTTGAGAACATTAAGGACGTGAGGGGTAGTTTGGGTAAAAAATAGGAAACGGAGTTCCTCGAGCTTTTTTGGGCTTGGGTTAAAGAGCGCCGTGCATAGGCTTCCTTTTTAGGAGCGGCCTGTCATTTCCTCTTTGCGGTTGTAAGTCTTCGACCCAAAAGGTGTTGCTATAAAGGTCTAAAAAAGAACGCGGCCCAACCCAATTTTTTTGGGTCTTTGAAATCTATAGTTTGCGACAGAGCCGTGCACGGGCTTCCTATTTAGGAGCGGCCTGTCATTTTTTCTTTGCGACTGCAAGTCTTCGAGCCAAAAGGTGTTATTTTAAAGGTCTAAAAAATGACCCGGCCCAACCCAAATTGTTTGGGCCTTTAAAATCTCTATTTTGTGACAGCAAGTGTCTGACGCAAAAGATGTTGTTTACGCTATTTGCAAGCGTAAAGGTTTGTTTGGAAGAAGAGAAGACAGAGAAACGAAAATTAATCTTCCGATGCACCCAAAAAAAAAAATTTAAAATTTCTCCCCCTCACCCTGATTGGTTGAAATAATGTGGGGTCCATGGAATCAATACATTTTTTGGTAAGCATGACATCACTTTGTGATGGGATCCGCACTATTTTTTGTGGATCCCATACCATTTCAACCAATTAGGGTGAGGATTTTGTTCACCCTCTCTTGGTAAGGGTGAGCAATTTTTTTTCCATTTCTGTTTGTTTGGATAGAAAGAGAAAAGAAAAGAACAAAATAAAGTTTTGCAAATATTAAAAATTCCATTCCATTTCGCATTCATTTTCCTCACATTTCTTTTATTTTCTCTCCATTTCCATAAGTTCTAAACATGGCCTAGGGTGAGTTATCCTTTTTTAGCTAAAAGTGTTAAAACTCCTAAAAGTAGTTGATGTCTGTGAGGAGAACAACTTGTTTCGAAATCCGGTTTTAGGAATTTTAGGAGTTTTAGGAAATGGAAAACTCATCCACTATGGTATTTTTGGTATTTTCAATAATTTTCACTACTTTTCACGTAGTTCAATGCAAATCATTCTCTTCACATATATCACAAAAATGTCAAGCCCTTCCTAGTATTTTTTTTTTGTTGATTTCTCGTGGGGGCCCTTAAAAACACGTTTTAAACACATTGAACGGTTCGGATCATCGCGATTTGGTCCGGAACTATGAGGTGCAAACGAAGTCCGTAACTTAAGGGTGTGGATAGGAAGGAGATTGTATATATATACTAGCGTATGCCCGTATCTGAAGGCACACCTCAAACGATCAACGCACTCAACAAATGATGGACACGCGTGCAATATATCAACCCCTGCCCATCGAATCTAACTATGCGGAAAATGATAACTCAAGCATATTCATTGACTGCATTTGGAGAGTCTCGTACACCAAACAAAAAGGCAGCACCATTCGGAGAGTCTTGTACAATACAAAAAATTACTAAAGCAAAGAGGTATTATATAACATCAAACAAAAATTGATTACACCAATGCTTTGCAATTGAACGACATTTAAAAAAAGGACGCAGGAATTAATTACGATTGCCCTTAAATTTTTGTTGACCTGTTCATAGGAAAAACATTACGCTGTCATAGGAAAATGGAATAAAGTGAGTTTCTTATTGAATCGTAACAAACTTTTGCCGGAATGACATACCTGAACAAAAATGGTAATGTTGTCCATGTTACTAGAAATGGTACTCCGACTTTGTTGTTATACCTGTGAAATGAAATAGATTGCAAAAAGCATGTTTATAACCAAGTGCAATAGCTTTGCATGAATAGAGCTCAAGATAAAATGGACTGTAAATGTTTTATTACCAACAGTGATAGCAGTGACAAAAGTTCAGTTTATATTAATTACACGTCGATAACTTCATAGAGAGATAACTTTAGAGAGAGACGTTTATACAGAAGGAGAGGGCTGACTGAATAACATTAGACAAATTATTCATATCGACAATTTATCCAATATGCGGTGGGCATTACGAAATCCACAACACAGATTACAGTGTAGGGGAAAAACAGACTGAAAGAGAAGAAAGCAACTGTCATGAAGAATTTCAAACTCCCGAAATAAAAGAACATATCAGGTTAAGGTTCCAAATTACAACCACCGCTAAGGAGGTTCACCGATTCCTCTCATTTGATTTAGATGATGCAAATACTCTACTGCTTGAAGAAAAGAAAAGGCTCAAAAGTATGTAGAAGAGACATGCTAATTGCTAACCAAAATTCCCCCCTCTCTTAACAGGATGAATAAAACATCCACGGTCTATAGTGCTATACAAATGTGCATTTTTAAAAAAAATGTACTATACAACTATGCATTTCAGTGGAAAAATCACCAAAATGTCTCAACTATAAATATAAATTTCAGTAGAAAAATCACCAAAACCTCTTTCAATCGAACACGCAATAGAATTAAATTTATTCGGAGGTATACATGATGGTATATCGTCTCTCACAAATTTTGTCGAACATGCGGAATGCAAGCTGAAAGCACATCTCAATTTGAGGGGAAAAAACGGGGAGAGAGAGAGGGGGGGGGGGGGGGGGGGGGGGGGGGGGGGGGGGAGGGGGTAGCCGGATTGAGTTCAGACCTATATTGACAGCAGGTTCAAACTTGGTGGTTTTGTGAGGCGGTGGATACCGTAGTAGCTTTGATATTGGGGGGAGGGGGGAGAGAGAGAGAGAGAGAGAGAGAGAGAGAGAGAGAGATGGTTACCTCTTACCGATTTTTGAAAAGTCGAAACTGTGTAGTGAATTTGCATCTAGTAGCGAATTCGGCTGATTGCGGTATGGTTTCTGTCGATTTTTGAAGAGCCGAACTTCCACTGTTCGGTGGATTTGCATCCAGCAATTGTGGTAGAGAAGGAGAAAATTGTTTACACAGAGAGACATGGGTTTTGTTTACAATAGTGGAGTTCATGGAGAATGTGGGTGAGAGCCAGAGAGGGGGGAGAGAGTAAACTTAGGTGAGAGAGAGCATTATTCACGGCAGATAAGAGGGGAAGGCATCCAACGGTGAGTATTGAGTCTCCAGACTCTCCACCCAACGGCCAAATCTCAACCTTTAAGTTGTTCCCTTACAATCTGAGCCCTTGAATTAAGATCCAAAGGTCGAAAATATAGGGATTTCCAACACTGAGCTCCCTTATTATATACACACACACACACACACACACCACACTTCCAGTCCAAACTCCCAGATTTTAAAAAAATCCACACCTCATTGATCCCGATCGAATTTCGATGTATAGTTTTGTGAAAAACTGCTCGGATCAAGCCCTTCCCGGTATTTTTTTTTTTGCTGATTTCTCGCAGGGGCCCTAGAAAACACCTTTTAAATACATTGGACGGTTCGGATCATCGAAATTCGATCGGGATCAATGAGGTCCCGATTTTTTTAAAATCCGGGATCCCTGACCAGAAGTGGACTGTATGTATGTATATATATACAACCCTAAATGGTATTCTTAGCGACTTTAACTTAATACCAACGATACCAAAAATATCAAAAAATTGTAATGAAAACTCACCTAAGTCTCACGCAAAAAGGTGAAGAGAGTAAAAAATTTCTCTTTTCCCTTCATTTTCTCCTTTTTTTCCTTAAGTGTCTATTTGGAACTTGAGGAAAGGAAGAAAAAAAAAAAAAGAAAAAAAAATGGTTGAGGAAAGTGTGAGGAAAATATAAAAGAAAATGTATTATTCTCAAAACTAACTTTTTTTAATTTTCCTCTCAGTCTCTTTCTAGGGTTATTCTATTGACAGCGTACTGGGCTGACAATAAGTAAAGAAAAAAGACAACTTCAGTCTTCAGTGTACTTTTTACACTTTTTAATATATATTTTTACATATTTCGATACATTTTTTAAAACCTAAATGACGGGGCTGTTTTAAATCAAATGATTCTAAAGATTTTCTAATTTTCATTTCTTTTCCACATGATCCAAATACTGTTTTTTTGACAAAATAACCTTTTTTTAAAATAAAAAAAATCGTCCCAACATAATAACTAACAGTCGATTTTTTCGCGCTCGGTTTATGTAGAAACAACTTTCTCCTGCTAATGATCAATTCCTCTCTCAAGTATCTGAAAAAGTTAACGCGAATTCCATCATCTCTCAAGCTTGGGTCTCTGTTCGAGCTCTCCACCACTTCTTCATCGATACTTCCCCTTGCAAACCACTTCGAACCATGCATACAAGAAACCGCAGACCAAGGAATTCACTGCCTTTCCCGCCACCCGAACCAAGAAATCTCGAGTTTTGTCCACAAAGGTTTCTCAGGAATTACCGACGAGACTGTTGGCAGAGCAGTGCACGCCGTTTGGTTAAAGGGTTCTGCCCATTTAGCCACATTTCATTTGAATACGTTGATAAACATGTACTCAAAGTTTGGGAAGTTCAAAGTTGCGCGGTACTTGTTCGATCAAATGCCTGAGAGGAATGGAGCTTCTTGGAACACCATGGTATCGTCGTATGTTCGAGAAGGTTCATACCCAGATGCAGTTATTCTATTTCGTGATATGGGTGATAGAGGAATTGAGCCAACTGGGTATGTGATTGCCAGTTTGATGACTGCATGCAGTAGGTCTAATGATATGGTGTATGAGGGATTTCAAATTCATGGTTATATACTCAAAGTCGGCTTGTTATGGGATATTTTTGTGGGCACAGCATTGCTGCAATTTTATGGAGTGTACGGGTTTTGTTCTAGTGCTAAGAGCATATTTGATGAGATGACGGTGAGGAATGAAGTTACTTGGACTTCATTGATGGTTGCTTATTCTGATGATGGAGATCCTGCTGAGGTTTTGAATGTATATAAACAAATGAGGCACGAACGGGTTGGTTGTAGCCAAAATGCTTTCACAACTGTTATTGGTTCATGTGCATTGCTTGAGGATGAGTTAGTAGGTCATCAAGTGCTTGCAGATGTTATTAAGTCAGGGTATGAGACTAATGTTTCTGTTGCGAACTCTCTGGTATCTATGTTTGGTAATTTAAGTACCGTGCAAGGTGCTTGCAACGTCTTTGATCACATGGTTGAGCGTGATACGGTTTCATGGAATTCTATGGTTTCAGCTTATGCAAAAAATGCGCTTTGGGAGGAATCACTGAGATGTTTCTCTTTGATGCGTTTTGAACATAGTGAAATAAATTCTGTTACGCTTTCCATTATGTTATCTGTCTGTGGTACTTCGGAGACTTTGAAGTGGGGGACTTGGATTCATGGACTGGTTGTCAAATTGGGTTTCGATTCCGATGTTTTTGTATCTAATACTCTTCTTACCATGTACTCTGAGGCTGGAAGACTTAAAGAAGCAAAAGAATTGTTCGAAGGAATGCATGCAAGGGATTTAATATCGTGGAATTCCTTAATGGCTGGCTATGTATTGAATGGGAAGTGCCTCGATGTCTTAAAAGTATTGAATAATTTGCTTAAGATGGGTAATACAATGAACTATGTGACATTTGCTAGTTCACTAGCTGCATGCTCAAACCCTGAGCTCCTTCAGGAAGGGAAGGTTATTCACACGCTTGTCATCACGGCTGGCCTCCATGAAAACATAATTGTTGGAAATGCTCTAGTAACCATGTATGGAAAGTGCGGCAAAATGTGTGAAGCTAAGCAGGTTTTTCAAAAAATGCCCAATAAAGATTTGGTTACTTGGAATGCACTTATTGGTGCCAATGCTGAAAATGAAGAACCAGGTGAGGCAATGAAGTTTTTTAAGTTGATGAGAGTGGAATGCATTCCTGCAAACTACATAACTCTTGTCAATGTTCTTGGTGCTTGCTCGGCTGCTACTGCCCTATTGATACATGGAATGCCCCTACATGCACATACAGTTTCAACAGGATTTGAATCAGATGATTATGTGAAGAATTCCCTGATCACAATGTATGCAAAGTGTGGTGACCTCAACTCAAGTGGCTATATCTTTAGCAGATTGCTTGACAAGAACCCTGTCACCTGGAATGCCATGGTTGCTGCACATGCTCGTCATGGTGATGGGGAAGAGGCTTTAAAGCTCTTTGTAGAGATGCATAGAGCTGGAATAGGTTTAGATCAATTCAGCTTTTCTGCAGCCCAAGCTGCTTCTGCAAACTTGGCTATTTTGGACGAAGGCCAACAGCTTCACTGTCTAGCCACTAAACATGGATTTGACTCATTTCAATATGTCACAACTGCTATAATGGATATGTATGGAAAGTGTGGAGAAATGGATGATCTACAAAAAATGCTACCTGAACCAAAAATGAGGTCACGACTATCTTGGAACATATTAATATCAGCTTTTGCCAGATTTGGCTGTTTTGATAAAGCAAGAGAAACTTTTCAGGATATGCTAAAACTAGGATCGAAACCTGACCATGTCACCTTTGTCTCTCTTCTATCTGCTTGTAGTCATGGTGGTCTAGTAGATGAGGGCCTTGCGTATTTTAATTCAATGACTAGGGAGTTTGGTGTGCCAGCTGCAATAGAGCACTGTGTATGTATTATTGATCTTCTTGGACGATCAGGAAAGCTTTCTGAAGCCGAAAATTTTATTGAAGAAATGCCAGTCCCGCCAAATGACTTTATCTGGCGAAGTTTGTTGGCGTCATGTAGGATCCATGGAAATTTGGAGTTGGGCAGGAAAGCCACTGAACATCTTCTTCAGTCCAACCCATCAGATGATTCTGCTTATGTTCTCTATTCGAATGTCTGTGCGCACTCTGGAAACTGGGACTATGTGGAGAATGTCAGAGGGCAAATGCAATTACGCCATGTAAAGAAGCAGCCGGCTTGCAGTTGGATCTAGTTCAACAATGTAGTGAGTTCATTCGGCATTGGAGACCGGTCCCACCCTCGGACTAGGCAAATTTATGCGAAATTGGGAGAACTTAGGAAGATGATCACAGAAGCAGGTTATGTTCCAGACACAATTGATGAAGAACAGAAGGAACATAATCTTTGGAACCACAGTGAGAGACTTGTGCTGGCGTATGGGTTGATCAATGCTAAGGTTGGTTTGAAGCTTAGAATTTTCAAGAACCTTCATCTTTGTGGCGATTGCCATTCTGTTTTCAAGTTTATCAGTGAAATTATCCAGCAGGAAATTGTCCATTAGGATCCGTATCGGTTTCATCATTTCAGCAGTGGAAAGAGCTCTTGCGGTGACTATTGGTAGTGAACCCATGGATGAGTTCTTCTTGTAACTTTTTTGGAAAGATGAGGTTTCACTTTGGAGCATGCTTGACTTTCATAAGTTTTTGGTGTACAATTGCTGACTATAGAATCATGATTGTTTATTATTCATAGCCACTTCAATGCAATGGTATTTAATCACTTTTTGCAGGGGATCTAAGAGATTCTTTTTCTTTGCGATTAATTAGTAAATTGTTCTTGAAATGCTTACTCCTTAATCCACCATGATGAGTTTGATTAGAATTTGAAAACCATTGGCATAGTTCAGTTCCCAGTGTAAATACTTGGAACACCATCTCTTCTCACCACTGGGATCGATCATTTTTAGTTTTATACTGTAGCTTACTTATCTGTACTGACTTAGGAATGAATGTTTTCGCTGTTCATGTGAAGTAGTGCTTTTATATGTTTTGGTTTGTGATGACAAGGAAAAATCATGTGTAATATGCACTATGACAAGGAGGCTCAGGAAAAGAAAAGAAAAGAAAAGAAAAGGTGGCTCCAAAGAAAACCTTAGATTTTCACTTTAAACATAGGAAGCACGCGGCACAGCAACATCTGGAATGGTTAAGCAATTTCACACATAACAAGTAAACAGTGAAGAAAAAATTCTGTAGCAAGTAGGTGCGGCATAACCAAGTAGGTGCCCCAAAAACTGTCATCTGCCTGTCTAAACAGACGCAGAAGTTGATAGTGGCAGGTTGTATTAGTTGGAACTGACAAGCCTGGAACAATTGATTCGGATTTGTCCTTGAGAACCAGTCAGAACACCAAGGTTCGACATCTTCACCATTGCCCTGGCAAAATCAATTCGGAAGGTTGTACCATCATCAGATGCGTAAGCCCTCACCAGATCAGCAGTTTCATCATGGGCCATCAATTGTTGATCAGCGAAGAGAAGCCCCCTTCCTCTCAGTACACTATCATAGTAATACTTCCCAAAGACTGATCCTGATGAAACTGAAGAAGACCCTACTGCAGACTCTACTAAAGACCTTGATCTCACGGGAGAAGGAGCTCTGTTGGGCGAAGTGCTCCCATTATTCGAGCAAATGAAGCTCATCTCATCAAGAAAATCAGCAGGTATGGTAGGGTCTGGCCGTCCTGTCCCATGGAAATTGTGAAGTCTAGGCCGGATAAACTCGCAACCTATTTTCCCAATGTTATGCCCACCTAAGGAGCACAAGGAAATGTCCAGTTTAGGAAACGGGTGGCAAAATTCATTTCAAAAGAACTTATAGTGTCTTATTAAGGAAAAGTGAATACCAAAAAGAGAGACAGTTTCCCTTGCACTGAACCCTCTGAGTGAAAATAACCGGATTGTTTCTGAAATGTTTGCATCAGGCGGGGGTATCTCAGCCATTGCTACGGCAAAGTAAGATCTGTTGCTGTCCCTCCTGCCAGTCAAGAGTGGATAGAATGGGCCCCCTGCCTATTTTTCCACACGACAATATAAACAAGGACCATCAGTCCAAAATGCAAGAGAAGGGCGATACAAAGAAGAATTTACCAACATAAGAAATATATTCCAAGCAAGTGGTCAAGATTCGAAATCCAAAATTACCCAGAGACAATTACAAAACGTTCTACCATTCAGAAAGTTGTTTCCAAATTAAGCTCTAAACCATAGCCATGACTCACCCCCCTCAAAGCGGAAAATAGGAAAAACACACGAACCCGAGTACAATGATCTTCAAAGTACTCGAGCTCAAAACGTAGAAGTGCTGCTTATCAATCTAAGCAAGAACCAATGGAGCTAGTTCCAATTTATGGCTAACTGCGACAGTCTAGAAGATGATCATCAAAGGAGCAGATGAGTAGCAGTGCATACCACTATACCAGTAAAAGGCAATACAATACCATTCTTGCTTTCAAGAAATTTGTTCAAGATAACTCAAAGGAAATAGTATAAGAAGTTAATTCTAATCCTGAGTTCCAAAATATAGATGTGCTTATTATCATTCCTAACAAGAACTAGTTCAGATACTTTTGAACTCTATGGTTGGCTGAAGGATACTATGGAACCCTAGTTCAGACACTGATAGTTAGGGAGTGGTTAATATCTAGTACTCATTTAATTTTCCATAAACCTAAAATAAATCCTGAAGGATATGAAGCAGAATACTGGAAAAACCGATCGGTGATAACAGACACAAAATCCTTCACAACAAAGAAAATGGTCCAAATGATCGGTGCATACCAGTACAATGGCATCCCTAGTGGCAAGAACAAGAGTATCGGAACAAGATACAATCCCTGAACAAGAGGCTTCAAGCTCTTCTTTGATGGCGTCAATAAAATCAAAGCCTTTCAGTGTACTGTTAGGAATAGCATCTTTCTCAGTAGACTGGTTGTTATTACCGTTGCCCTCATCTAAAAGAACTGAAGCATCGCAACCCTTCAAACAAAAATCAAAACGACACATGTAAGAAACAATAGTCAATTCCAGACGGAAATTGCCAGATCAAGTTTATGTTGTAACCCCAAAATACGCACATAATGAAGAAGAAAAAAACTCGATACCCAGATTGATATCAGATAACGCCAACTGAGATTATGACACTGTGACAAGACACAAACACGCCACATCTATTAAAGATCACAAAACAACATTTCAACGAAACTACAAACTGTAAAATAACTTATACAGGCAACACAACTAGACACAGAAATCAGCGCCAAAGAAAGATAACCTCAAAATTGCAAACTGTCGAGACCCAGATCATAGTTTGGATGGATGTAGCAGACGTATTACCAATTGGGTATTTGAAGAAAAATGTGAGCTACAAGAATTTCAGCATTCGACCAGAGAAAAATGAACGTATATTACAAACAGTGAAGGAAAAAATGATAAAGCATAACAAAAAAGGAAAGAATGTAATCAAGAAATTCTCATTGCGATGAAACCCCACAATATGCTCATAATCAAGTTGAGAAACAAAGTACACAGATTAGGATCGTCGCAACCCAAAATAAAAAAATTTAAACCGTGGAACACACCCCAGAATACAATTACAGAGGTAACAGAACTCGATCACCCTATTAGTCACATGAAATCTAGGCCCAAGAAAATATATTTCTGTAGTCCAAGAACAAGAAATTCCCAATATCGACAATCAAACAGTAAGATGGAAAATCATGAAGTAAAAACAAGAAAAGGGGAAGCAATGAAATTCAAAAAGAGAAATAAGGAACCTGAATAAAGCAATCGTGGAATTGTAGACGGAGGAGTTGTGCAGTGGCATTATTGTTGTGATTGAGTATCCGGGCCATTGCCGATCGGACGATGCTCTCTGCGTGTGGGCAACTCTCTCTGTAGAAATCGAACTGGAGGCTAGTATCTTGTGAATCTTGTTCAACCAAAATCGGAAACCCAGATGGAGAGAGAGACGGGGAATGAGGGAGAAAAGGAGAGAGTTTGATAACATTCACTGGCTTTGCTAGAGCTAGCAGACAGAAAACCAGCGCCATGATATCAAATCTGTGCCCTTGGGAGCTTGACATGATGATGAAATTCTAGTGAGAGAATGAAAAGGCGGGAAAACTTAAACAAACGAGAGAGAGAGAGAAATGGGATGGGCCCGATGGGAGTGGGTTCAGGGATGGAGCCACGCAACTATAAAAACAAACTGGATAACCGCCTGAAGTTTACACACACAAAAAACCGCGCAGCTGTACAAACCGACTGGATACCAATATTACCCCGTGAATTGTGGCCAACTTATTACTACCTTGTTAGTTTTGAAATATTTTTGAGATATAGAACTGCGTAATTTCTCATCATTAATAAAAATGTTTGAAAATGTATGAAGTTTTTAGTAATAATTTTTTACTACTCCTACTTTTTAAATAAAGCTATCTCGTTTGAAGTTTTTAGCAATAATTTTTTTATTTTTAAATAAAGCTATCTCATATACAGATCAAAAAATAGTAATAAAGAATTTGTTAAAAATTTACTACATATTGAGAATCCATCTATAGTATGAGGAAGGGAAATAGTATTTGAATCCAAACATAAATCTAAGGGAAGTAGTACTACTACCCAGACGGCAGTTTCCTGCATACCAGTGATACCACTACTTCTGTAACCGCTCCCTCCTCCTCTAGCCCTGGAAATTCCACCCTCTCTCTCTCTCTCTCAAATCCACTACAGGAACGAATGCTCCTCCCTCTTTCCTCCCTTCTTTCATTACAAATCTGCTACGGCCACCACCTAACCTAACGATCGACAATTGTAAGGATTAGCTTACGATCATCCAAATTGGAAATTCCATCTTCGTGACTTCATCTCAACAAAGGCACAGAATTTTTTTGGCCGGAGAGAAAATCATAAAGCACACGACAAAGTGCCACCATTTTCCCTCATTCAGAGTTTCCACAAAATGTTACAGGTAGTTCTTCCTCTATGGTCACAATTTATCATCAGTTTTCCGGAAATATATTACTGCCATTGCATTTTTTTCTTAATTGGATTTTTAGTGAGAGTACTTGCGGACAAATGTTCTCAATTTCAGCGTTTGCATTTAAACTCGTTAATCGGAAAATTGTGCACGTGGTTTCCTATTCTGGGCTTCACTGCCTTTTTTGTGTTCGACAAAATGCATCACTCAATTTTGATTCTCATTTTCTACCTGCATTTTACGTGTTTGACGAAATGCCCTAGAGACTAACCAAGCACCATATGACTCCAAAGGACACTGAAGCAACTATGTCACTTTCTTCCTCATCCCGAATAATTTAGGTTGGTTTTGTTTCATTTGCTGGATAATTTATTTTAGTAATTCGATGTTTGTGCTAGGTCAGATTGCTTACCCTTTTGTGCTGGAAAGCTTGGTTTTGGGAAATTATATCGTCTTACCAGTAAATTGCCATGTATGCACGAAATTTCTTCTAAAGACCACTAATGGTGATAGAATGTCTCCAGATTGTCCAAATGAAAACATTAGACACTCTTGATTTGAGTCTAAGACGTGTGTTTGAAAAATATCATATGAGTATTAGCGTTTGACAAGTGTCTGACAAGGGTGCTTTACATCTGACAAAGTGTTTGTGCCCACTTATGCTAGAGTACAAATACCATATTCTTGTTGGGACTTCTCTTTTATTATGGGTAGGGCTGTAAAAAAAAAAACCCGCGAACCGTGAATCCGAACCGGACCAAACCGAACCGTAGGTTTTGGATTGGATCCATGGATTAATGGTCCTGACACGAATTGAAAAATTAGAAAACCGAGCTTCGCGGTTCGGTCCATGGATTTTCATAAAAGAACCGTAGATAAACCGAACTGGACTGTGAGAATTTAATCAATAAAAAATATATATATTTATATAATATTGGGATAAGAATTATAATTAAAAATATTATTCTTAATTTTATACCCTAAATAGGTGAATGTGGTATAACTGAAAAGTAAATGTGCAAACTGTAATTAACCATTGTAATTTTGCTTGCACATATATTAGCTACTCCCGAACTCGAGATTGGTTGTGGTGAAGACTTTTGTTTACTCGCTTTATATTATGTTGTTTCTACATCTTTTTACTACTGCTAGTGGTACTCTCTTGAATGTCAATCTCTTTGAATCATTTTGAAGCAATGTTGTTGGTGACTGAGTGTTGTTTATTAAAACTTAAAAGCTACTGCTGAATTTGTTCCAAAAGTTACATTGAGAATGTGAATGTGGAATATTTTTTTTTTTTTTAAATTTTGTGGAATGTTATAATCCGTGGATAAACCGTGAACCGAACCGTGATTTTTTTTATTGTTTCGGAACCGGACCGTAGACTTTTGGTTTGGACACGGATTGCCTTACATTGGACCGTAGACTTTTGGTTCGGTCCTCGAATTCATACTAATCCGCACCAAACCGGACCATTGACACCCCTAATTATGGGTGTTGGCACTAGCACTGCATCATTTTCAGGAGAACATAGATTTTGCTACTGTTTGCTGAACTTGATTTTTGTTTCAATCATGCTATATTTTTTTCCCCGGCGAGAAATGAATAAGAATCTTTATGTTCCAATTTGTTTTTCATTTAGTTAATTTTGTCCATCTAGGTGTTTAGATAAGATGCAGAAACCTGTACATACTTAGGAAATTTGATTTCACTAAAGATTCAAAGGGCTTCAATTCAGGCTCACTTAAATCAGCCCTGAAGATTGTTTGAGAAGACTGAAATTCTACCGCCACCAAATTAGCAGGACACACTACTACTACCTCTCTCTCTCTCTCTCTCTCTCTCTCTCTCTCTCTCAAACGCGTTCACTTGTCTTCTTCGGCATCTTAGTGGTATTACTCTTTCTCTTTGCCATTTCTGTATGTTTCTTTTGTGTGGAATTACTCTTTGCGAAAAATGGGTCTTTTGTTTTTTTAAGAGATTTCTGTTAACAAAGGTTTGATTACATATTATTTTGATGGTTAGTTCTTATATTTGTCAATTAGCCTGTTTCAATTCGCAACTTTATTGTCTCTTTTTTTTTTTTTTTTTTTTTGGGGGGGGGGGGGGGGGGGGGGTGGTGGTTGTTTATCCTACTTAAGTGGGCGTAGTTATCTTCTATTTATTTTTTTAGCTCAAGTTCTGATTACTGCTTAAAAACTAGTCCATTTGTCCAAAGGTGGACGTTGTATTTGTTGTTTACGAGCTTTCACAAATCCACATCAAGAATCTCTAAACTGTGGGTGTCAGTTCGATAGATTTTTAAGCGTATCAATTTGCTCTCTATTTGTAGGTACAACCTCTAAAAGAGTGAAAGATTGGGGTTGTTATCCATGATGAGCAACGTGTGAACGACGCCCTTATTCTTGAGTCCAGTATTGACTTGCGTGTGCTAATTGTTGGAGCTATTGTACATAGGGTTGAGAAATTGCATGTGAGTCAGTACTGATTTGCATGTGATGGCAATTTGTTAGTTGGTCGATATGATACTCCCTCTGTCTCAATTTATTAGGAATTCCAACTAATTAGGGAAACAGAATCATCAAACTTGTCATACTTTTTGTTTCCTCCTTTTGCAATTCAAAACATCATCCTTACGTATACTTACTCTAAAAAAGAAAGAGTAAAAGTCAAATTTAATTAGCTAATGTCCCCTTCGTTTTGAATTGGGACAAAAAAATTAGGAAAAAAGAAGAAGCAGTTTTTGGGGCTAAAGATTGGGGATGGAGGGGGTATTTTTTAGCCCGGTACATCAGGGCGTAGGGGTATCATAGGAATAAAAACTGCTACGTAGAGGCGGAGGACGTCACCTGGCGGTGGCCGAGTACGATTGAATAATTATTACTCCCCAAAACTACAAACCAATATGATCTTGATAACAACACAGAACAAAAATGACAAGTCAATAGCAAGATGCTTTTTATCATGCATGCTAACAGGAGTGGCTGATGCAATGGCAGGGGGTCGCTTAACTCTTAGTATATGAATACCGATGGTAGCTGCTTCAATTTGTGTATCTTTTCTCTATTCTCTGCAGGGAACGAATACCAATCAACCATGAAGATAATCAGTCAGAAATTTTTAAACCATCTCAGCAAAACACCCCATCAACCAATATCACTCACATCAACTATCAATTCACTTTGCAACATGGGGAAATTACAAGAGGCTTTAACGCTTGTCTTCTCCAACCCATCTCACTTGGATTATTCTCTATACTTGACCATTTTGCAACTCTGCATTCTAAAAAAAGCCGGAAAAGAAGGGCGTTTGATCCACAGCCATATCATAACAAATGGGTTGCATTCAAATCCATTTCTAAACACAAAATTAGTCATATTCTATTCAAGAATCGGTGACATGGTCAGCTCCCGTAAACTGTTCAAAAAAATGCCTGAGAGAAGTGTGGTCACTTGGACTGCATTGCTATCTGGATATACTCAGAATGGGTGTTCAGAGGAAGCTTTGCTAGTTTTTTCTGCTATGCGTTGCAAAGATGTTAAGCCGAATCAATTCACTTATGGGAGTGCTTTGAGGGCCTGTACGAGTTTGATGTGTTTGGATACAGGGGAGCAAATTCAAGGGTGTGTTCAGAAGAGTAGGTTTGCTAAGGACTTGTTTGTGCAGAGTGCATTGGTTGATCTGTATTCCAAGTGTGGAAGGATGGAGGATGCGTGCCACATTTTTGAGTCAATGGTGGAGAGGGATGTTGTTTCTTGGAATGTGATGATTGGTGGGTATGCCATTCAGGGTTGTGCAGATGATGTCTTTCAGTTATTTCGTTCAATGCTTAGAGGAGGTACTGTCGTATGCATCTATGATTTTGGCCATCTATTTTTTATGGTCTCGATAACTGTGTTCTTCTTACTTTAGCACGTAAACTTTATCTACTTTAAGGATTGGTACCTGAATACCAAAGAAGAGACAAGTAAATTCATGGCATCACAATTGGCTAAATTTGTTTAGGCAGTCAGGCTGTGTCAGATTTAAAATGGTGTGAGAGCTTAATGTTGGCACATCCATTGTTAGGCAAGTGGGCAATTACTGTTTTTGAATAGAGATAAGACATGGCTAGAAGTTTTCCCTCGTTTAAGTCTAAGTTGCACAGAGTGGGGGCGGGGGCGGGAGCTGGTGCGTGGGAGCGGAGGTATGTAGAAGCTCTCCAAGTTGGGAGCGGCGAGGTAATACTTGATGAATAGATAAATAAATAAATAATATATGTGTGTGTGTGTGGATAAATTTATATATGTTCATATGTATTGTACATATGGTTTATAGTTGCAAAAGGGGTGTGCATATAAACACTTTATATATAAATATGAGTGAGAAATGACATCCTAATAGAATTTTTTATGCCAGATATATGGACTAAGTACGTAGATAAGTAATAGAATGCAAGATGAGAAAGAGAAAGTCCTAAATCTCTCTTACCTCTTTTTTCTTCTTCTTCTTCCTTGCATATTTTTGGAAAGAGAAGTGGGAATTTCGTTCTTAAGATTAGCGTGGAAGCTCCCATCCTATTTAGGAGCAGGTTCTCATCTGGATGGGAGCGAGCTCCCGTGGAGCTCCCGTCTCAGGAGCACGGAATTGAGCTCCCGTCTAGGGAGCGCACCCATTTTAGAAGGATCCTGCAACTAAGGTTTAAGTCACTATTCTTGACAACCTCGTGAGAGGATGTACGAGTAGAAGATTTTAACATACTTCATGTTTCATCTTATTTGAATTTTTTCCGTAGCTATGTGGACATATGTTTACATCCCCACCATTATACTGTAGACAATCCTGTTTGATTAACATTTATTGACTATGCGAACATATGAACAACTCTTTGTTGGAAGTTGCTGATGAATGGGCTTGACTAAATGCAAGTGCAAATCAATCTACTATTATAACTAGTGGTCTAGTACTTGTGCTCTAGGAATTGACTAAATGCAAGTGCAAATCAATCTTTGCTCTGCCATTGTAATTGATACATCTGATATATGCAATGCCTTGGTTTGTTTCTCTCCCCTTCGGTTTATATCATGGTATCAGAGCAAGTCTCTCCTCTATTTATGTATCAGTCGATCTCCTTTGCCTCTCTCCCCCTATGATCTCTCTCCCTCTGGGTTCTCCTTCGATGTTAGCAGCAGCACAGCAACAGCACCACGCATCATCGCCTGCCTCCGGCAACCCTCGCCGGTGCTCCGTCAACCTCCGCGACCCTCGCCGGAGATCCGACAGCCTCCGATGACATCTGTTTTTCTCCGTAATCCATTGGGCCTTCTCTGGATTCGTTATTTGGACTATTTAGTTTAGTACTTTGCTTTGTTTGAACCTCTTGAACCATTGTTGCACCTCTAGAACCCTCTAAACCCTCAAAAATCTGAACCCGCGGGACCTTTCGGACCTTATGAATCCTATGAATCTGACTCCGTCTGTAGCTGTCTGTTCTCTTCGTCTCAAAAAAATCAGTCTCTTGATCTTCGGTTTCCCTAAGTCAATCTGAAATCTGAATCTCCCTTCTCTCTCCCTCTCTTAGTTGCATCACTTCACTCTCTTGGTATTGTTTGCATCGGAAAGTTGGTATCTGGTTGGCATCTGTTAAGCATTGGTTATTCGGTTATTCCTCATATTCGCATCTGTTCGGCATCGGTTCTTCCTATTTGCATGTTCTAGTTTTGCACCGCTTTGCATTGTCGTCACCTCCGGAGCAGTTGATTCGCAGTAGTTGGTTTGCAGCAGTTGATTCGTAGTAATTGATTTACAGTAGTTGATTTGCAGTTGTTATCTCCTTGGCAAACTCACGATGCTCTCTGGCTTCGCATCATGAGTTTAAGGGGGGGTGTGAAGTATACTTTTAGGGTTTTTAGTAATTTTACGGTTTTCACTTTATTGTTTGTTTATGTTCAGGGTAGTTTAGTCCTTTTGTGTTATTAGGGTTTTGCTAAACTTTGCTTTGTCATTGTAATTGACACATCCAATATATGCAATGCGTTGGTTTGTTTCTCTCCCCTTTGCTTTGTATCACATATGTACTTATACTTTTAATGAATTTTCTTTATCTTGTTCCAATACTCAATTTCAATAGGTGTGATCCCTGATCGCTTTACATTTGGTAATGTTATGAAATCCTTTCTCGGAGGAAGCGCTATGATGAAGGTCATCCAAGTTCATATATTCATCATTCAACTAGGTTTCGAATCATATAATGCTTTGACTGGATCACTGATTCATGCTTATGCAAAATGTGGGAGTATTAGAGTCGCATATCATATTTACAAGAGTATGCTGAGAAAAGATGCAATATCCTGCACCGCGTTGATCACTGGATATGCACGCAAAGGTGTCTATTGCAGAGATGTCTTTGATCTCTTCAATGAACTACATCAGATGCATATGGGACTTGATAGTGTGATACTATGCTCGATGCTGAATATGTGTGCCAATACAGTGTCACTCGATTTGGGGAGACAAATTCATGCTTTGGCTTTTAAATGCCAACCATATCACGATGTGGCCATGGGCAATGCTCTCATTGATATGTACTCAAAATCTGGAGAAATCGAAGGTGCTAAAACTATTTTTAATGAGATGAAGCAAAAAAATGTTATTTCTTGGACATCATTAATTGCTGGGTATGGGAAGCATGGCGATGGGCACAAGGCAATTTCCCTGTACAACAAGATGGAATACGAAGGCTTGAAGCCAAATGATGTTACTTTCCTGACTCTTCTTTTTGCATGTAGCCATGCTGGTTTGACAAATGAAGGATGGGAATGCTTCAATAGCATGGTTAGCAAATACAAAATCTCTCCAAGAGCTGAGCATTATTCATGTATGGTGGACCTTTTTGCACGTGGGGGGAAGTTAGAAGAAGCCTATGATCTAATTTGCAAGATGAATATTGCACCCAGTGCCTCACTTTGGGGAGCCATTCTTGGGGCATGCCACATCTATGGCAATATGTCTCTTGGAAAAGTCGCTGCCAGTCATCTGTTCAATTTGGAACCTGAGAAGTCAGTGAACTATGTGGTTTTAGCAAGCATATATGCCACAAACGGCTTGTGGGACTGTGTTTCTATGACGAGGAGATTGATGAAAGAGAGAAGCATAAGAAAGGACCCTGGTTACAGCCATTTTCTGTCCAGAAATAAGACGATGGCTCTTCTTCTGCCAAGTTGATGGCTCTTCTTCTGCCAAGTTGATGGCTCTGAAGTGCACCCACGTCTTTTTCTTATTGTGTCAAACCTGTTTGTGGATGCCTCCAGGGAAAGTCACCGGATGGTTGATTCATTCGATTACATCAAGGAGATTCATTTGTAGAGACAGTGACGGTTTATTCATCTCATTATATTATCCAAGGACATCAAGGAGATTGGTTGATATCCTGATCCATGTGTGATTCTTGTATTCCTTAGCTTCAACAACAGTCAGGTACAGTCATGTCTCCACTAACTTTTTGCCTGTTTGTAGTTTTTTGTCTGTTTTACCCCAACATTACTTCTTCGGTCCTTCCGTTTTTATTTTAAATTGAAGTTTGTCAGCTTATTATATGTTGCTGTTTCAAGGAAGCTTTTTGTGCTTTCATTGTATTTTTCTGACACTTCATAAAGACTATCGATAGACCATATCTTTGCCAATATATTGTGGTTCAATTCAGAGTATGAAAAATATGTCTTGCTTCTTTTCAGATGTTCACAGTGAGCTGAAAGTTGATTCTTATGCAGCCAGCTGCAAATAGCTGGCAATGTACTCCTCTTTGAGCCTGCTGCCAGTGGCTAATATGGATAATACTCGTCGTGATAGGTATGCAGTGACCTACGCATATGGGGAACCATATTTGACATCCCCCACGATTAGAACTGCCCGTGAGTATAACCAACTGGCAAGTGCAAGTACTGTCACTGGACTGCAAAGAATGATTCAGTGAGAGAGTTTCAATTGGCGTTCAGTTATGTCCACATTGCTCAATTATGAACAGTGATGAAAGCATGGGGCAGCTTAGTGACACTGATCACTTCGCTTATACGAATCATGTACAAAGGTATGGATTTTCCGTAGCCGTACAAATTGCAAGCTGCTCTTTTAACAGACGTATAAAAGCCTACGACATCCAAAAAATTCAATGCCATGAAGACTTGCAACTAGTTTTTAAGGCTAAAGGAAAGTGGTCTTCTTGAAAAACTAACCCATGGATTTGTATGAGAGAAACTCCTCAATCCTTTTAATGCTGTTCAACAATGTGCAGTTTAGAGCCATACCTCACAATGGTAAACTAAGACATGTAGCTCTGCTTTCATATCTGAAGATGGTCGAATTTCTTCAAGGTCTTCATAGATAAATCAGCCCTGTGCAATTTTTCATTGCTGCTGAGTAGTTTTACTGTCATTACTTAAAATATTCCTTTGGAGTAATTAGTCCTCATTGAATGAGTAATAGTACGCATGCGAATGATTCCATCATGCATGTAAGAGATATGCTCTATGTTGTTAGTGATTAAGCTCTTATTTTTGTATGTTGTATATACAGTGGTTGTGATTTAGATGCCCAGAGCAATAAAGCTGAAATGATCACTGCATATGTCAGAAATCGGCTGCGATGAATGTGCAATTGAATGGGTAGAACTATAGTTTTGTGCCTTTGTTCTTCTAGTTTATCATAAGATAAGTTTAATTAATTAGATCACAGTTTACTGTAGGGACCAGTTGTTCATTCTTCAAGGACTTTTGCCTGCAAATTAACAACTGGAAGGTCAAACCACCACATGAGACTCTGCAGTATTTTCTCTCACCAAGGGATTTCTCGAGTGGAATTCAGACGCCTATAACAGTTTGGCTGTTGTAAGAGTTACTAACGATATCTACACCATCCTTGTCCCACCGTCCTTTTTGACATGTAAATACATGGTGGTTGTATGTGTGCTTGTGTCAAGAATGCACAATGGGCGTTTAAGAGTGCTTTCTTTGTGTAACAGAAGAAGAATTTCTCGTTATTGTATATTGTGGATCCGAAAAAGAACTTTATACGATGCCAAATGTATTTTGGTTTATCAGGGATACGATTATGCATATTTCATGAATCAGATTTGTATTTGCATTTTTTGGACAAAAAATAGAGAAGGGGTTCCTCACACTCATGCGCCTCCCTTCCAATTTCACAAACCAGATCTGAATCTCCCCCACCCCTGATTCGATTCAAATTTCAAATTGCCTCTCTCTCTCTCCTAGCCTTATCAACCCTACCATGGCTCTGGCTGCTGGCGAACTGTATTTTGCTTTTGGGTTCTCTCTCATTTTCTGCTGTGTTCTTCCCCGTTCACGTCACTCACCACCGACCAAACTGGTAAGGCATAGTATCTCCATGGGTCAAGGTTTGTGCGTCGGTGTTCTTCAGAATTTCGGTTGGATTTTCAAATTTCCTTTTCAGGAACGAATCTGTGAATATACATGTTCCATTTGTCTTCTTCCATCTCTTCTTCGAGTTCACTTGGTTTAAATTTTGTGATCTCGTTTCGGTTTATGCGGTGAGGTCACCGGCTCAGATGATTAATGTACATCGAAGCCACACACAGTCTGGGGTAATAATCATACTGTGAGTTTCCTCCTTTTCCCCCCTGCTCTTTATTTGTTATACGGCTTATCTGGCCCTTTTTCCTTTTCTTTTTCTTTGACTTTTAAGCTCTGAATTTATTTTTTTCTCATTTTCATATTGTTAAGGTTTACCTACAGCCATGGATTCAAGTTTGGCTTTTGACGTGTATTTTCCCCCTTACGTTGGTTTTTCTCATGTTTGTCCTCGGAGTTACCTGATAACTATTCCAGGTTTGTATACGTTGTTTGACAAGTGCAATTTGGTAAGTCTTTTCCATTTCAAATGGGAGTACCTTCAAGAATGTGAAGCAATGAACATTGTTGCTTTGAGCTGTAACCATTTTCCCCCTTTTCAAACCCCCATTTATTTCAATTTCTTGTCCAGGTTCGTTTTAGTGTGATTTGGAATTGTTGTCCACTTTCTGAACGTGAGTTTCATGACGCGATTAGAGAGAATTACTTTGCACCGAGGAAGTTCAACATTGGTCTGTGTAAAGATCAGGTTTTCTCTTAATTACATCTCTTTAAATCTAGGCATATTATTTGGTGAAGTTTCACACCCTTGTTCTTTACAGGTTTAAAGGCTCCTGTACTTATTTCAGTCTACAATGGTTAGACTGTTAGAATTCAGAAATCTGTGAGCAAAAATCAAGTCAAGAAAATGCACTCTAACGCTTCAGCTAAGGTATACACCTCCATAGATTCTACAGAGAACTCCGTGGTTGAAAGTCAGGCTATGAAATCAGTGGATGTACCCCAGACACCGAATCAAAGGACTTCTCACTTTCAGCCCCCGTTCACAACTGGAACCAGCAACCTCTTTGCATGAATATAACTCACTCTATTGATGCAATAGCAACTTCATGTTTTTCTAGATGTTAAGATGTCCCATTAGAAAAAGAATCAGAGCACATAGATGTCTCTTCTTATACCCCTTCATTAGGCCTTGGCGATTACATACTGTTGTCTTCCCTTGATCAGTCCGAACCAACAGAGACTGGGAAAGCTTTCCCAGAAGCTACCTTTGATGGTAAAAAGGTCCATCCTTCACTGAGGCATGCATATTTCCCATGTCTTTTGCAGGTAGGGGTCAATGTGATGAAAGCTCCCCAGTTCATCAAAGCGATACCCATCCAAGGGTCAAGGGTCTGTATTCTGATATTCCAAACCAAAAATGTAGTCTGTTTTCTCATTGGAATTTGGAGTCGAAAGCTTCTGTAGAAAAGAGGAAGACAAATCGGAAGTGACTGAATCAGTGCATGAAATTATGAAGTTGCTACAGTCTCACAAAAAATGGCAGAAGGAAAAGATTAAAAGTGTTATACACAGCACTCTGAAAAACAGACCAAGCGTGGTTCTGACTTAGGCATTGCTTCGAAAGATATACAGAGAAAGGATGTCAACACCCAGCTAGATGAACTAGCGAGCAGTTCTGCAGAAAGATGTTCAAGTAACAAAATAAAGAGAGGATGCGACCATGCAGATGGTGCGATGGGTGTATCTGAAAATATGCAGAAGAAGAGAAGATTGGTTAGCCTTGTTATTAGAGACGAGTTAGACGTCAACTCTGAAATATGCGATAGGTGGTGCCTGGAAGTTCAGATGCAACCTCAGGAAAGTTCTGTTGGCAAAGAGAAAGGTGGAAGTTGTGAAGGTTCAACCAAAAGTGCTAAAAGTGGTGATAATGAGATTCCAAAGGGCGTATTATTATCTGTCATATACCCAACCACCAGTTATGGGAAAGGGAGGGGCTTGATCAACATGGATTCAATGCTGGGAATGGAAGATGGTTCCATAACTAAGTGCTTTGACAAAGTGGGCCCGAAACCTTTGAAGACATACCAACGTCGTCATGGGGTTTGCGATACTGAGCCTGTTGTCTCAAGTTAGTAGTGAAGCTGGCAATGTTACGTGCTGAAGACCTGCTTATTGCTAACTTGTCCTGAAATCTCTTTACCCATTGAGAAAGTAGTTTTGGAAGGAAGTTGGGGGAAGGGAAGCATCTTTATTTTTCTTGTTTAGGCATAAGTGTAAATGGGAGAAGTTTGTAGGGATAAATGCTAGAAATAGTTGCAATAGGAATTTGAATGAAAATAGAACTCCACAGGTAGTTGTAGGGGAGGAATATAATAGGATCCTTGCAGCTTGCGATGATATCTAAAGTACAGTAATTGGTCGGTACAGATTACAAGACATGTTAATAAGCACTTTGTTCGACATCTGTCTTGTTGTTTGTTCGTTCAATATTTGCTCTGTTTTGGTAAATTCTATCCATGCATGTAATCAGTTAAATCAAGATGTTAAGGTTGAGTAGATATGCATTACCATTTACCCCCATAGCTGTATCACTCCAGTTTCAATAGGTCTTCACTCTTATGTGAGGCTAGCTTGACATTGTGCTAAACATGGATGCGAAATTGTTACACTGTTTTACCTCCTACTCTGTGATTGCCAGCAGCATGCTCTGGGTACTTGTGTGCAAGGTGCCTAATTCAGCTGTAGATCCGTCTTGTCTGTGCGGTTTACGCACAGACAAATGAAAAAACTTTGTTCATGCACGCCTCTATGGTTGGCTCTTTAATACACTTGATTGCAGTAAAGAAAAAAAAAATGAATAATATTCTAAGAAAATCTAACACTGACCCCTCTCCCTAATAGATTTCTTCCTGATTCTTCTAATAGTGGACTACTAGTAAAGTTTGATCAACTAACTGCTTGAAAAAGTGGGGAAGTTTTTGTCAAGTTCCTAATGATACTATTAATTAATTACTGCTTGAAGTACAATGTTATTTTCTTGTATTTCTGGATCATGTAAATAATGGATATTTCTGAATCATGTACCTCTGTTTCTTAGTTTAATATAACTGAAGTTCTTAGTTTGCCAAAAAAATATCTTCTTAACAACTACCCTGATCAGTGGACACTCTTTATCCAGGTGCATAATGTAGTCGGCACTCTTTATCCAGATCCATAACACTAGGTAGAGTCTCATAATATTTGTTATTTGGGGCGAGTTTGGGTTAAATTAATTAGTCTTAAAACAATCAATACTTTTATTTACTTTTAATAGTCTATTGTTTAGTTTCTCGCCAATTTTTTTTTGGATCAGTCATTCGTATCAACAAGATAAATCAGAAAAGTAAAAAAGCTCCTTTAATAGAAGTTAAAAAAAGTTCCACTAAGAGTAAAAGCAACAAAGATAGCTGCTTTCTTTTTTTCTTTTTCTTTTTTTTAGAGTTTTTTTTTTTTAATTACAATTTTCTGGTTTTTAAACTCTTTTTCGTTGAGACAAATTATCTTAAAAATTTAACATGAATTTTATCAGAAATTTAGAGGGGGAAAAAAATACCGAAACAATAATTTAAGGCACTTATATACTCTTGGGACATGAATCTTGGCATTACTTGGTGGGATTTTCTCTTGGTTGATTAACCGATACGTGGTTATCAAACACGCTTTCTAAAAATAGGGTTCAGAAGCACGCTTTTCAGAAGACGTGGCTGACAACCACGCTTTTCTCTTGCCAGAAGTTTCTGCGTGTCTTCACACGCTGGGATTTTTCTCTCTCGTCCTCGTCCTAAAGCAGGAGAGCAATGGTTGTGGACGGATTTGTAGAGACGGTGGCTGTACCCGTTTTATGAAACACACTGCCGCCGACATTTTATTTGGTTCCCCTGCTTTGCTTCCACCCTCGCAAAATCACCATAAAATCCAAATCCTCATGTAAGGCTCACACCACATGGCGGTGGTGGTGGGTTTTCGGTTGTTTTATCCACGTTCTTCTTGTTCTAGTTTGTTATCAATTCAGAAGTTCATGAAGTTGCAGGGGAGCTTCACCCGTTTCTTCCCTACTTCATCTCCATCAGAGACAAACAACTTCCCTCACGGAAATCTATCTTTCTCTGCCAAATCTGTTGAACCAAATCCAGTGAACGCTTCAAAGCTTGAACTTAATTCCCCTTCCACTTCAGTTGCGAAAGACTCCCCTCTTTCTGGTTCTGCCCCCTCTTCTTTTCTTTACTAATGCCTTTTAGTAATTTTTAAAGTAACATAACGTGCATGAAATGCGTGTATTTTCTTGTCAAAAATCTCTTTTTGACATTTGGGTACAAAAGAGTGTTGGGTTCAGTTGTGGTATTGTTATTTTCAGGGCTGGAGGATGTGATGATGGGCTACATCTTTGGAAAGAAAAAGGCGACTGAAGTTGCTCACTCGTAGGTACTCCCGCCCTCACCCATTTCTTGATCTTTGTGCTCCCTAATTTTCTATTTGGACTCCTAGGAGAAGATACTTACTTTTTATCCGAATCTTAGGAATCCATCCTGATAAACCTTTTGAGATTGCTTTGCCTCGAGTACTTTATATTATTCATGCCATCCCAAGCATTTGACATTATAATGCCGACCTAATTGGATGAAAACTTCCTCATTGCTATAAGTATTGGTGTAAGGGTATCTTTGTGCATCAAGGGTGATGACCATTGTAGAGGAATTTTGAAGATGCAAACTGGATAGATATATTAGAGAACGTGCTAATTCGACTTTTGTGATTGATGCCTTCATGGTTTGTTAATTTTGTAGTTCATTTTGTAGGCTCTCTTTCATGCTTAAGATTTACATATTGCTAAAGTAAGGGGTTGAACTGGCTAAAAAGAGTATGATGCGCCAATGATGGCTCGGCGCAGAAGAGAAGGAAGGGAAACGAGTTGGACTCACAGTTAGCAGTTCATTGAGGTGGACTCACAGTTTCTGCAGTTAAGATGATGAAATTTGTTTGTCTGGTTTGCCATTTCTGGAGTGACAGCTAGGCAATAGAACAATGCACTTGCCAATTTGGAATATGGAGTGTAAGTCAGAGTCTCAGGCCTTCTTGTTGCACAACTTTTTTTTCTTATTTAGATGGTTTTATGCTCCATATTGCCTCGAAATTGGTTCATACTTAGAGATTCAAGAATCAGATCAAGAACTACAGTTCGTAGTAAATTGCATACCTTCTTTATGCCTTTCTGGACACCTTCCTCTTTATTGAGAGAATATATAGTGTTAAGTCATTCTTTTGGGCAAGCATGATCGTATAATGTAAGCTAACCGAGTTGGATACTTTCACTGTCATCATAATTTTTTCCTGATAGAGCGAATTATGCTTAGATTCTGGAGACGGTCCTCTAATTTTGGTTCAAATTGGTATTGCTTGATGACTTTTTTTTATTGACGTGTTATTTCCCTTTTCTTACAGGGTATGGAGGCATATTGTCCAGAAAGGCGATACACTTGTTGATGCCACTTGTGGCAATGGTCATGATACGCTAGCAATGGTCAAAATGGTTGCTGATAAGTCATGTCGCGGTCATGTATATGCAATGGATATTCAAAAAGTTGCCCTGGAAAGTACTTCGTCTTTACTGGATGTATCGCTTAACTCATATGAGGTGCCATTGTTATTCATTTCGATATTTAAATTTGCAAGGCAGAAGCATCGAATTTTTTATTAACAACCTTGTAGTCTCTTTGTCAGCAGCTCGGGCTTGGTTGCCCTTGGGATGCAAGTATATGGTCGATCTCAAATCCTCTTTAATTAGATTCTATATTTCTTTTCCATGGGTCTGATCTTGTTTTGGTTGGTTAGTTATGAGGATGTGCATGCCCAATTTTTAGTGGTATTACCAGCCATTCTGGAGGAGGAGAGCAATTAGATGTATCTTTGATTCATCTTTATAACTAAGCAATCCGGAATATTTCCACATTCATGTCTTTCTTCCTTTATGTAAACTAGTCAGGCCCCTATATCACGGTGCTTCACATCAATCCGTCACAGATGATCTTGTGCAGTTGATCATTGATTGTGGCTCAAGACAAAATCGTTGAGTGACTCACAGTCTCTTGCATTGGAAGATGGGAGGTCACCGTATCTTTCTCGATTTCGGCCCTCCCTTACAATCTTATGTCTTGGATCGTCAAAACTCTCTCATATATCCCAAGTCTCTCTCGGAGACAGGATTCATACACAAGGAAAAGACACTTGCGGTTCCTATTCCCAGCATTCATGCATAATTTCATTCATCTGAGTATTAGTCATATAGAGATTTTACGAGATTTATCATTTTTCATCTGTTGGAAGAGAATGGAATACGACAAATGCATTAAGTGATCTTATTGTCCACAAATTTGTATCCGTGTCAAACTTTTGTCACTGTGGATTCATTGATTTTCTAATCTACTCAGAAAGGACTTGTTGAACTGTCTGCCATTTGCCACAGTAAAATGGAGGAAGTTGTTCCAAAGGGTGTCCCTGTGAGGTACATAGTGCCATTCATGGTTTGTTGGACGTACAGTGACTATTGCGCTGTGTCTTTCTTTTTCTTTGTCGATGCCTTGAAACATTATGCCTTACATCTATACCCAAATTCATTACTTCCCTCGGTTTGTTTTAGGCTAGTAGCATTCAACTTGGGCTACCTTCCATGCGGTGACAAAGCGACAATAACTAAGTCAGAAACAACCCTGCAAGCACTGGAAGCTGCCAAGAGAATACTAACCCCCGGAGGGCTCATCAGCCTAGTGGTTTATGTGGGGCATCCTGGAGGAAGGTAATACGTCTGCCGTAATGTTGGCTTCAAGTGCCAGTTGTTTGCACTTTGCATTGTCTGAATCTCTATTTTTTCTCCACCATATGTGCTCTCTCTCTCTCTCTCTCTCTCTCTCTCTCTCTGTGTACCTGTAGGTGCTTATTGATTAGAATAGGCTCTGACGTCCATTCCATAGGTGCTAAGAACTTGATTTCTGCTTATAATTATATAGGGAGGAATATGAGGCCGTTCAAGCTTTTGCATCTGGATTACCAGTTGAGAATTGGATCTGCTGCAAGCTTCAAATGTTGAACCGATCATCTGCACCAATACTGGTTCTCCTGTTGAAGAGATAAATATGCCTATCCTTCGGGCATTTTGTAAGAACTCCAAATTAGTATACCTTCTCTTACTTGGTCTTTAATTTGTTTAGACTCCGTCTGTTGCTTTCAAGTGTAATTTGTATAAGATCCTCTCTCTTTTCTTTCAATTTAATTCACCATTTCAAGAGAACCTTAATACAACAGAATGTGGTCCATTGTAACGAAATTATCAATTTCTGAAAATCGTTACTGCATTAAATTATCCATCAACTGAAACCTACGTTACAGTCACCCGCATCAGAAACTTTACCATTGTTCCGTGATGCCTATACATCAAATACAGAAGGCATAAAGTATTGATTAGTGCATTCACCCCTTCAGAAACTGTATTATAAAAAGAACTACCATAAAAAAATGAAGGAAAAATAAAAGAAAAAGAGGGAAAAAAAGATTAATTTATTTCCTCCCATGTTATGTCTGGCAATTAGGCAGCAAGAAGGACTGCAGATGAAGTTGAGCTAGTCCGGGTCTTGAAGCGATACAGGACACGCTTCTTCTTGAAGGACCCATTGTCGATGGTGATTACGACCTTACCAGGCTCTCTGTTTGTGAAAGAGTTGAGAATGGATCCTTCATGCCAACCGATCTTCCTTCCTTTCTGCACAATCAAGGTATAAGACCTCTCATCCTCTGGAACAAACTCTTCCTTGTAGTTCACTTCCCATCCCAACACAGTCAAGTCCCATATCAATGTGGTCTCAACCTGCTTTTTCGAACATGTCAAAAACATATTCAGCTTCGGGAAGAACCAAAACCAGAAGCAAAGACAAAAAAAAAAAAACTCCATTAGCATAGAGTAACCGTGACCTCTGGCGCAGGGATCTCAATAGTTTCGGTTGAGCTAGCCTTAACAGTGACCTCGTGGACTTCATCTTCACAAGAGAAATCGGAGTTATTGTCCCTCTTAAACCCGCCATAGTGCACTGGAATTTCCTCTGCAGCTACATACCTGTACATAAGGAATGATTTAGATTTACTGGTTTTGGTGCTTTTACAAGCTCCCGAAGTCAAACATGGAGGGACAATTAGGGATTTTCTTACCTGAGAAGGGTTTCTGTGACCCTGGCAGGCCGAGCGAAGACGAATTTGCTCTTGGTTCTTTGGGTCAAGAAAGGTGATAAGAGGGCATTGAAGGCATAGTACCAGAAAGGCACATTAATGAAGATCTACAACCAAAAGCATGTAACCAGTTGGTATAATTGACTCAAAAGATTCAAAATTCTTCTGTAACTTCGCAACCTACTGTACTATTAGCTTAATTAGTGCCTAACACGATCTTGAGATCAGCATACAGATCTGAACATGTTTGGAATTTTGGATTTGGGAATAAAGGAAGCAAAAGGTAGCAAGAGATAAAGAAAGGAAATGGATGTATAGTGATTGGCATAGGATTGAACAATGAAGCTTGAAAAAAATTAAGGGGCTGAAATGGTAATGCTTACATTTCTTGCAACTAATTCAGGATAATTATCCTGAAGAAGGCCAACAGTTTGTTTTGTGGCCAGCCTAAGCTCTTTCCAGGCAGGTCCTGGCGTGTTCTTGAGATCATTGATTAGGACCAATGAGGACACACCGTTTGGCTTGAAATCGAGCTTCTGAATCCCTTTCTCCATCTGCTGAGACTTCCACCTCAGAAACTTTTCACGCCTATCCTCTGTTCCGAATGTCCTATTGTAGATATCTTCATCACCAAACACCCCATACACGTTGTAACAAACCGGGTGGCCTTCACGGTCCACTCCACTGATGTAGGCGGCAGAGTTCAAATCATTCCCAAAATCTTCATCCAGAATGGAATCGATCTTGTGTTTCTTCCTCCAATAAAGGGTATTCCTTAACATGTCAAAAGCCTCATTAACTTCGAATTCTCTAGCCCTTAGAAACTTCAAGAGTATGACATCAGTGCCTTCATCTCCCTTGCTAGGCAATAAGGGTACCCCCCAAAGGCTAATATCCTCAATGGTTAGAGAGGGATTCTCTTTTTCATTGCACTCGGTGGATTTCACCTCTTCTTCATGGTCGGGTTTCATTATTTCCTTGCCTTTGTCTATGTTGTTAGCTGGTTTTTCTTCTTCTGTCCCTTCTTTTTTGACCGGATCTTCTTTCTCTTCGCCTCCATGTTTTGGCACTTCCCTTCCTTCATCCGTTTCATTAGCGTGTATTTCTTCTTCTTTACCTTCTTTTACTGTTATACTTTCCTTGTCTTTGCCTTCCTCTGATAGTTTCTCTGTTGATTTTGCATTTTCAGGCGCTTCCTTGGTGTCCTTGAAAAGGGTGTTCCCTATGATTGTATCTTCAAGCAATAATCTCAGCTTGATCAATGCCGCCTTCTCAGTTTCTTTCAATTCAGAAAGTAAATTACTCTCTTCTTTGAATGTTCCATTTCTCACAATAACAGTAGAAGATGATGAAGCCTCACCTGCTTCACCATCGATTTCCTCCCCCGTTTTGGGCTCGTGGTCTTTCTTTGGATCGTCACTTTGTTCTGCCAATTTAACGTCCTCTTTGTCAATGGCTCTGTCTTTGGCCTCCTTAGAGGGATATTCTTCTTGTTTTTCGGGAACCACAACTTCAGCCACCTGGGTTGGTTCAGATGTCGGCTCTGTGGCCATGGTTGAAGTTTATCGGGCAAGTCAAAGATTCTTTCAGCTACAGAATTGAAATGGAAAAATGATTAAAACAGGAAATGGCAAACATATGACTGTGAGGGAAAATCAGAAATCATAGAGGGAGAATGAATACAGGTCGCACAGGTTTCCAGCCTCCCCTATTTTTACTCCTCTGTTTTCTATCCTCCTAAATTTGGTGGGTAAAGAGTGGAAAACCTCCATAACCGATTTGTGGATGCGCATTGAGCACGGCTTGGGCACAGCACAATCCAACCCTTACTGATAAAAATAGAAAACAAAATTGGAAACCAAATGAAACTCATTGATATTGAATGGGATATGGACGAGAAATGTCAAAATGGTTATTCTGAAGAAAGAAAATAGTTGCTAGGAAATCCTCTTCTTTGCTTTTGTGGTTTAAACAGCAGAAACTTTGTTGCTAGGAATTCCTTAGTTTACAATTTTGTGTTTTCCAGTTTGTTAAATGGATGACAGCCCAATAAGTTAAGAAAAAGACGGAAAAAAAACGCATACTCCAATACCCTACGTTGTTTGCTCGAGACTTAAGGAGGTATATGGCTTGAAGGTTAGAGCGAAAAGATTGTCAAGTCTCACTTTCATGAGGAGAGCTCCATCTTGACCCGCCATAGAAAGAGAGGGGGCGTCTCCTACAATCACATACCTCGGAAGATTATCACAATTGCCATATGGAGAGTTGTATCATAACTACCACCTATATATAATCACGGTCACAATTGCCATATGGAGAGTTGTATCATCCCTACCACCTAACTATAGATAATCAGGTAGGGTATGTAATCCCATTGGACTAATAGTGAATGGATTAATAATACCACACCCCACGGTACACATACTTTGTGAGATTATATATCTGGTGAATATTTAATCCGAACTATAACATTTTTAACCAAGCACAGTATATCTGATGCACTTCAATGTAGTTCAATCCAATGCTCTTATTCGATCAAACAAACATACACCTAAGTTTAAAGAGTCGAAAGTCTCGGCTTTTGAGTAGTCAACCCTGCCTCTAATTTTGATCACTTCACTGCTGCATTTTCGCGCAAGAGGCTAGCAAACAGCCTCTTGTATTAAGTGTAATTTTAACATATAGTACATAGTTATTACTGGAATTAACTTATAGCAACTACACTAACAACCAACAAGTAGGACAAGTTCGAATTCACAACAGCCACGCTTCAAGCAAAGGAGAAGGAAGCTTTCAGCTTCAGCTACCTTTTAAAGAGCTATAAAACTACAGAAATTTCATTGAAGCCTCCAACATTTTTGTCTTGATCACTTGATTTGTTTCCATGAAACCATGATAAAGGAAGAAAAAGGGAGCACTGTTTGTTTTACATATGTAAGTTGTAAGTTTTCGAGTCAACGACTACCTTCGTGTACTTAACAACTGGAGTAAAATTTTGAAACCATGCCAATGACTACCGGTGTCTCAATTCTGCCAGCTGCATACCCTATCGGTTGATACAAAATGGGCTTTCCAGGTACTTTGTACAATCAAACAAGAAAAATCATTTTGATTAAGAACTTACAATTAAGTATCCACCAATACGCCCCATAGGTATCCCAGTAGTAACACAGTGGTTCCATATCAGAGCCAATATTTCCAAGCAAAATGCTTCAATATCCCCCACTTGTTTGGGGATACCGTATACCCCCAATCTAACGGTGTAGATGGATGCCACGTAGGCAAAAGTGAAGGGGTCAACCGGTAAATCAAAAAAAAAAAAAAGAAGAAAAAAATCGGAACCCCTAAAAGGTATGACCAAAGGTACCTAACCGACCCTAAAAGGAAATAACAAAACGACTAAATGGAATAACAAAACCATTAAACGGGATAACCATCAGGTGGGCCATAAAGTGGAACCCCAAAACGTCATAACTAAAACTACAACATAGCATAACACTTGTTTGAAAGCCACTAAATGGCATAACAAGAACTATTAATTGAGATAACCAAAAAGTGTGACGTGACACCAAAAAGTGTGACGTGACAAGGGCACAACCTAAAACCCCAAAATGGTATAACCAGAACCACAATTTGACATAACCTTTGTTTGAAAAACCGCAAAATGGCATTACCAAAACAAAAAATCAGCATAACCTACACTCACATCGAACTTTGTGCATAACATTAAATGTGAGTGGGACCAGTGGCTAATCGATTCGACATATTTTTTTATTTTTAAATTTAAATTTAAATTTTATTTATGATTTTTTTAAAAGTTAACCATGGTTAAAATTAATGTGATTAAAATATGAAATGTAATTGTATGTTTCTGATTCTATGACAGTGTTCCGACACAAATACGTTCAGATCTCTGTCAAATTAAACTATTTCAAAAATCAAGGGCGTTAATATCGTAGTATTTGTTGATTAAACCAGTCATGGAAAGTTTTAGCTCGATCAAACTTATGAAAATCGTTGATCGTTAAGAAATTCGTTATGTCAATGATGTCTATCGTTTGATGAAATGTCAATCGATACCCGATGAACTTGATTTTTGGTTTGAATGAGGTTCTTTGTAGTGTGTAAAAGATAGATGGTTCGGATTGGCCAAAAGAAACTCTGGTGGAAGTGAAATTGTCCAAAATAAGAGTTTAATGGCTATTGATGACTTAAACGTGATCTGATCACGTGCTTATCAAAATCGGATGATCTCCGATTTTGGTGATAATGATGGAACAAGCAAGGCGTGAAATCCTAACGGTTCAGATCGTTCATTGTAAAAATTGAGATGGTACTGACCTCTACATTATGTATGTTCAATATAATTTATAACGAACTAATACTTGTGCTGTTGTTTAATGTACAGTAGCCACGTGACCGCGACAAAATCTTGATAATCCACACCGTTCATATTGTTTGTCTTAGTGATTAAATCATTGTTGTTAAAAATTGGGTCGATCGGGCTTAGAAAGCATACTTATCTATACACAGTTTCGTTACTAGAATGCATTTTGTTGGTCGATTAATGGTGTAAGGATATCCGATTAACTTAAAATTTTGTACAAATTATCTAATACATGCACTGTAAATGATTGATGATTCTGATTGGCCAAATATTTGGAGTGGGGCCCATTTGGTGCATCCCAAGAGTTTAGTTGAACTACTATACGAAAACCTGGCCCGATCAAGCCCTTTTGGGTATTTTTTTCTCCAAATTTTTGCATAGGACCTTAAAAACATGCTTTAAACACATCTAACGGTTCAGATTTTAAAAAAATTGATTAGGTGGCCTTGAAGTGGTGCATTATAGTACTGAAATTCCATTAGAAGCACTGAATGTGTTCCGATTGTGTGGTTACCGACATCGGATGATCATCAATTTCGGGGAGAATGATAGAATTGATAAGATGTTAAATCGTATCGGTTTAGATCAAACATTCAATTAAACTAACCAGTATCCACCATTCAATGCTAGACATTGAACATACATAGTTATGAACCAATATATACTACTATAGTCTAATGTACGTTAGCCACACGATCTCAACACAATTCTGACGATCAACACTGACTATTTTATTTTTCTTGGTGTTATAATAAACTTCACCAAATTTCGGGCCAATCGGATTTTGAAAACCCCTTCATCGGGAGATTCCGGATGTGAGAATCATTAGTAGGAAAATATTTGTCAACTCCGATCGAGCATACAGAGATAATAAATATACTTAATTTTTTACATGAATAATATATTCCATCCTACAAAAAATATAGACGGTTCCGATTTTCAAAAAATAACTCGAAAGGCCCTCGAATGATGCATCGTAACTTTACGCCTAATTATGCACACATGTAATGCCATGTACTACACACACACAATCACACACACACTATATAAACTTTTTTCCCCCTCTCCCTAGGGCCTGCAATGCAAACAAACAATACAAACCCTAACTCTCTCTCTGTCTCTCTCTGCGATCAGAACCAGAAACAAACCAAATTCGTAAATCACAAGGGTATTCTCTCTCTCTCACTCTCTCTCTCTCTCTCTCTCTCTCTCTCTCTCTCCCGATTTTCATGGGTGATTTAGATGCTTAAACGTAATAGTTATGGCTGAAGATCAGTTTAAAATCCAGTATTCTCCTTTTAAAGAATAACTAGGTCGTAACATTTTTATGTTGAGTTGGGGTTGTCAGATTGTTTATGTATGTTGGTCTATTTATTTATTGATACATAGCCTACTTCTATATTACCGGGAGTTTATTCTGGATAGACTTTTAGCGAATTTTGTGTTTAACAAAGAAGTTGGTTATGTAGGTCTTCCACTTGATTGATTGCAAAGAACATTGTAATGAAAAGGTTTCCACAGTTTACCAAAGTATTGTCCGAACCTCCAAAATGTTTTTGCGTGATTGCCGGTCAATCGATTAAGTAACTGATTGGTACAAGTATTTTCGTCTATAGAATAATTCGTATAATTTATTTTATAATCTGTCACATTAGCAAGTGAAACCAGGTATTTGATGTACAATTAATTTGTATGGATGTTGGTATAAACAACCAATGTTCAGTGTATGTTCAGGTAGTTTGGCAGATTTTTATAAACAACCAATGTCAATCGATCAAGTAAGTGATTGAGGTTATGCCAGATTTTGACAATGCCATGCTTGATTTGTGTTTGTTCAGGTACAGCTGAACCATTTTTTTGGTATCTATGGTTGTAGATATACATACCATTGAACTCGGGTGGCCACTGGATTTGCATCAAGGTAGACATGGGCAAGCAAATGACTTACCTGTTTGATTCGATGCCATGTAGTCCATCGAATTGTAGACGCTTGAATCTTGCAAGTGTAGTGGTATGTGTACGTCACCTTAACCGTGTTAATGGCATGCCATTGTTCTACTTACATGTCCAAACTTCAACTTTCATATAGATGGGGGTATTTGATCAGATGATGCAGGTGCAATTTGGAGACCTATATCAACAAGATTTTTCTAAGTTTAAGGTTGTGAGTTGGGAAAGGTAACCCTTACAGCATCACACAGACATGTAAGGAATATGATTGTTTTGCATGACTTTGTCGAACATATGTTGCCACCTGGATTTCCAATCGTCCCGCTGAAAATCATATATCCTATGAAATGTAGGTATGATTGTGGACTGTTCGTCATCAAATTCATGCAAGGAGTTGATTACCCACCTGGTGTACACTTGGTTAGTATTTAATGCAAGTAAATCGTGACATATTGTTTGTTGTTGCTGACAATAATTTGTTTTGATGTTAAAGCTAAATTAGGACGTGGTGTCTTGTTGCAGATGGATGATAATGAAAGGCCAAGGTTGTTAATGGATTTGGTACATGACGTGAATAATCGGGCCAAATCATTTGTGTTGAATCAATTTGATGAATGGAAAGGAACCTAGGAAACGGTATATCAATTAATTTATCAAATTGGAATAATTTAGACCATACTAATTTGTATTTTTTTTGTTGGGCCACGCAGGTATTTCATACCGTACACGTAAGTATCATGTTCCATATACTTTTGTTTTTTGAGGTAGGTGACACCAATTTTTGCGAACCAAAATAGATGAAATTGATATATGACCTGGTGGGAAAGTACTTCAGTAATTTAGAGCGTATGTTGGGCAATGATGATGAAATTCGTCTTGTTCGCATAATGAAGGTAGATACTGTGGCTGGGCAACCATAGTTGCAGCCATGAGTACCCTAATGCATGCATCTATATTGACAAGTTCCTGAGCCCAAGTTAACGGTCTATCTCTATTGATACTGTGATCAAGTTTGGGAGTTGTCTGCCATCTCCCGTTAAGGTTCCACATCGGGTAGTTCATGTAAATGGATCTCGTACAAGTCGAAATTAGGCAATGATGATTAAATTGATTTATTTGGCATAATGCAAGTAGATATTGTGGCGGGGCAGCAGTTTCAGTTGCAGCCATGACTACCATAATGCATCCATAATGACTTAATTTTGAGCACAGTTTCAGTGTCACTATGTTCATTTTGAGCGTGTGTGTACCTTATTTTTTTGTGGTGTCCATGAGTACCCTAACATGCAGTTTAAGCGGTATGTGCTTAGCATAGTGATAAGCAAGCGCCTCCGGCGTCGACATTATTCCCTCAGTAACATCTCTCCATTCATTTTTCAATAAGCAAGGCCGTACAAATTTTGCCAATGATTTTTGGAATTTCTAATGAATGATTTAGGGTAGCTTCCAGTACTGAAATGGGATATAAGGCAAATGAAGCATCTTGCAGAAAATCAAAGGTATTGTCCAATACTATTTTGACAAAGCTCAGTTATTGTTTTAATCCTACAATCGATCAGCCAATCAATTAAGTGTACATTATTATTTTCTGACCTATTACTGTTTTAATACTACAATCGATCAGCCAATCAATTATCTCTTCATGTTTCTTTCTTATGAGTACTGCTGGCAGGAAACAAATCCACGGGCTACCGAAATCAAGGTTCCACATTTTCCCTTGTTCAACGGATGAAGCTTTTGCTTTGAACGTTAGTAGATTGAAATTAGTGGAAGTTTATTAAACAAATTCGTACTTCTATGTCCAACAATTTTGTATAATAATTATTTGAGAGTTAAATAAATTTTCTTTCTTGTATCCATATAGTTGTTAAATTTGCCAATTTGTTATTTTATTAATCATTATGTTGGGAAGTAAACAAACAATTCATTGAACGAAATTGCAGTTCACATACTAATCAAAATTATCAAATTTGGCCAGCCACCTATTCTAATTTTTAGAATTGCCCCAACTAAAAAGTGGCTCAAGGAGGCCCAATTCAACTACCCCAGGTGTATTTTCCCACCAATCTACCTCCCCCCAATTTCACCCGAAAATTTCAATTTTCAGGCACATTTTCAAATTTCAAATTTCAATAAAAAATTGAAATTTCCCTCCCCCTTCTTATTTAAACCCAGACCACGTACCATCCCTTGCCACCATTCCTACGGGTCTCTCACTTTTTGTACAAATTCACGGGATCATCTCTCACTTTTTGTACAAATTCACACACACTCTCTCTCTCTCTCTCTCTCTGTCTCTCTCTTACGGGGTGGTGATTTTTCAGGTATGGTGCTAAATCGAAACTCTTTCACATATGGTCTTTTTAATCTTACCTTCCTCAGTTTGATTTATTGTATATTCATATGAAACACGTGTGTGACCTGCCTACTATGTGTTCAATCCACTCTCTCTCTCTCTCTCTCTCTCTCTCTCTCTCTCTCTCTCTCTCTCTCTCTCTCTCGTATTTATTTGCAAATTTCACAAATTTCTTAAATTATCATTTATCCATAGAGCATAGAACAATCGATCGACCAATCAATTCGTAGGTAAAAACAACAAATATACTAGATTAAGGTTTTTTTTTAATCTTAAAATGGTATAATTTATGGATGTTTATTCAATGTATTTGACGTTCACGGTACCGTAAATTGTTAAAAAATTGTCTGATTTGTGGTAGTTTGTTACAAATTGTAGTTGGAAAATGTCTTGTTCCTCCAACACAAATTACAGTGGTGGTCACGGAGACATGGCAGCGCCTTTATATGACGATGCACCAAACTGTTATTGTGGTGTCAAGGCTGAGCTGAGGATAGTAGGGCCGCAGAAGACCACACACGGACGGTTGTACTTTGCATGTTATAAAAAAAACCGGAGGGATGTGATTTTTTTAGGTGGTGTTTACCAAAATCGTGGCCAATGCAAGGTGAAGTGGGGGTTTATGAGAGAGATGAAGAGAGTGTGGAAGATGGAAGTCATGCCACTCTTGAAACTAAGGTTGATATGCTCCAAAAAGAAGTTCGGTCCATGAAACATCTGTTGTGGGATTGATTGCATGTTTGATTGCTGTGGCAGTCCGATTGGGATTGTAGCCGGGGTTTTATTATTGTGTTTTTAATTGCCCATTTTGTATATGACTTTGGTTATGTAATATAATTGTCTCCCTCGTCCTTAATTTTGAACCATAGTCCGTGAAATTGGAATACCCAGGGATAATTCAAGGGCTTGTCCAAATTTATAATTCAAGGAATACCACAATCCGTGAAATCGGCACTTTGCACTTTCAGATTTTTAATTCAACAGCATGTCCAAATTTTTTAAACATCCATGTTGATCGATCGAACAATCAATTGCACAAGGAAAATGGACACTTCACTTGCCACGCACAAAGGTCAATGTTCGTCAAACCTAAAACACAGACACAAATAGTTCTAAATACGCACAGAAAAAAGGGTTGTTAATTTTACTTTATGGATCATCCAATCGATTGGATGCTAAATTTTTGAAAACTATTCCCAGTTTGCATTATATAGAATTGATCATCCAATCGATTGTACCCTAAAATTGAGGGGGACATACCATCTAAAAAGAAGCATCAAGAATCGATCATCCAATCGATTGTACCCTAAATTTCTCAACAAGATTACCATTTCCATGATTCCATCACCAAATTCAACGTTAGGGTCCTAAATACTTGACATACTTGTTATCACCAAATGCAACAAGCATCAAAATATGGCATCTACCGTCATGCCGTCACAAAATATTCAGCATATACATACTTGATATACCCAGTAAGTTAGACCCTACTAAAATTCAACATTACAACAGCAAAAGTTTTCACCCATGTTTTACATCCAAGCTATTCACCAAGGTCCTTGTCATCACCATCACCATCACTTGAACTTTCATCATCCTCATGATTGGCATCACCTTCACTTTCGTCCTCATCATCATCGTTGCCATCAGTTTCATTGTCATCCTCGTCCTCATCATCATCATCGTTGCAAATCTCCAATTTGTCCTCAATCCTCTTCACCAAGCCATCCGAACTTCACATACTTAAAGCACCGATTGAATCATCGGACAAAAGAAAAATACAGTGCTAACTGCTAACTGCTAACTGCTCACTAGCAAAACTCATAAGAGATAGCAGACTTTATACCTTTGGTTTGGTGTGCCGATTCAGAGTCAAAATCACTAACTTCGTATGTCAAATTCCTGCAAAAGAAGAACACAACATCGAGACAGTTTGGAACGGAATTTCACATACGAAATTGATCTTCACATAAGTAATACCACGGTCCACATAGTTGTACCCAATATGGGTCATATTAAAATGGAAAATGCTTCAAATCCATATCCACTAAATTACTCAAAGGGAGATTTTTCTTTAATTAAAGTTCTGAAGGCTCCTTGTGGATTTCAAATGTTACCAATCCGTCATTAATGAAGCTTTCAAACAAATTAATGTTTAAATCTAAGTCTGCCTGGTAGATCGATTCATAACACTCAAATTTTAACTTAAACTGGGTAAAATTATAAGTTAAGGTCAGGAGATGGCCTAATAGTTAACAAAAAAGGACAAAAACAGTGGCCACAACAGTGAGATGCACAATTCTTAAATTTAAAACGGGCAGTTCCACAATACATAGTTGAATATATAGATAAGGTCATCTGCAGTTTCATAATTCACGAAATATTATAGTGGCAATACTAGTTACTGTTTTCTTCCCTTGTCATTGTCACATGGTGTGTAAAATTTTGATTTTATCTCCATATAAAAGTTCAGAAAACTTAAAACACAGAATATCTACCAATCACATTAAACAAAAAAACAAAAAAAATTCCTAGATATGTGTAGTTTGGCTGCCAAGCCAACGTCAATGGGTGAAGCGGTAGAGAAAAATTGGTTTGAAAAGAGGTGAAACAATGTGCCAGATGAATGTCCTTTAACAATGAGAACCAGGTCACAAGAGCTTGTGAACACTAGACTACAAACCAAGTCGCAAAATACCCCACACCAGTAAACATGCCACATCGAGCAACTATTTACAGATTGAGCAAGTATTTACAGATTGATCGGGTCACAGAAGCTTGTGAACAGGTTACGAGCATCAAACGGATTGAAAAGAGGTGAAACAATGAGCCACATCAATATCCTTTAACAATAAGAACTAGAATAAGATAAAATCAAAATTTTCGTCTGGATTTTAGATCTCCTTCTAACAATACAGTATGAAAGATACAACGACGAACAGAGAGAGAGAGAGAGAGGTACCAAGGTCGCCGGAGGCCGACGTCGCCGGAGTTGCTGAGGTTTGCTCGAATTTAGGGTTATTGACCTAATCGATTGCCTAATCGATTACTTCTTCCGATCTACGCCGCCATTTCTCGAGAGAGATAGAGAGAGGGGGGAAGCCAATTTCTGGAGGAGGGAACAGTGGGAGATGGCCGTCGACGAGGGAGGGATAGGGTTTTGTCACAGAGAGAGAGAGGGAGGGGAAGGTAATGAAAAGAGGAAAGGTCGGGAGAGGTAAACAAAATGGTAAAGTAAAGGAAAAAAAAACAAAATACCCTAACCACACCACGATTTGTTAACCCGTGCAGTTAAAGATTTTTTTTTTTTTTTTTAAATATGGTAACCGGTTCAAAAGGTTAAAGGTTTTTCTAAATATTTAATTCAATGGGTCAGATTCAAAGTAGAAGATCTAAGGGTTAAGAATTAGGGAGGATGTGGTGTCCCCCAGACAAGGGGGGGGACGTGGAAGCAGCGCTCTATTTCCAATACATGCACCATTTCACAAGAACGCGCCCCAAAGCAAAGTCTGGCATTTTCGCTCATTGTCTTTTGATTCCAAACCATTTCTTCCCCTTTTGGGTGCCTCTACAGGTTAATTATGTCCTACTTGTTGCAAGCCCAGGATTATGCTTTCATTTTGCATCTGAAGGCCTGATTTGAGTTCAAATAACGTTAAAAAATATATATTAATTTGGCTTTTGTAGTCACTAAAATTTTCACGCGATTTAAGCGCCGTCCAAATTGATTGAGACAAATAAAATTGTCTGGATTAATTAAAGTCAAAGTTGGTCAAAGCCTTCAAATAAATTTGGGCCCGCCAAATTATGAGCTCAATTCATTTGAGATACAGTAGGCAACATAGGGACGGCATACACAAAAGACAAAGGCCCTCCCACCGTTTGAAGTCTATCCGAAAGGCGAGCGGCGTCAAGGCAACTTAGGGACGCTTCCATTTATTTGGGGCTCATGCATGAAGGCTTTGACCAGCTTTAATTTGGCGGGCCCAAATTTAGCCCATAATTTGGCGGGCCCAAATTTATTTGAAGGCTTTGATCATCTTTGACTTTAATTAATCCAAATAATTTTATTTCTCTCAATCAATTTGGACGGTGATTAAATCGCGTCAAAATTTTAGTATCTATAGGTTTAATTTGCATTTCACTTTCAGATTGGAAGTTCAATTAGGGTTGACTTTTAGTTTGATTCAGACACAAGTGCTTAGAAATGTGTTCAATCTGGCTTTATTTTGGCAAAGGAACTTCAATTTGGGTTCGATATAACTTCAATTTTGTTTCGGCTGTGGGGTTTCTCTTCAACTTGTGTTAGAGCTTTTCCTAAAATGATTAATTGTCACCTCCAAAACTAGTGTATGAGCTTGGGTGGCCTCGCTACTTATTGCCGATGGGTTTTAGGTTACATGCTTTAATGCGGTGTTAGAGTTAGGCTTTGGGAGGGTTTTGGACAAAACACTCTTCTTCTTTTCCACAGAAAGAGAATGGGTTTTATTTAAATAGAGACAATGTCCGAAGACCGAATATCATCAAGGGCAAGATTGGTAAGCCATTGAGGGACAAGACCCCCCAACTTTTCAAACGGGATTGCATAGCCAACAAATGGGCTACCCTATTGAAGAACGTTTAACATGGATAAAATTACAAGAGTAAAAGGAAGAGACAAGCTTTGAACACTCCAAAATAATAGAGCTACAATCAGAAAACGACTTCCCCTCTTGAGTTAGTGCCTGAACAACTTGTAAGGAATCACCTTCAACAGTAAGCTTCGAAAAATTTATGTTAGCAGCCAAGATTAAAGCTTCACGAAAACGGAATGCTTCAGTAGATCTTGGTGTATAAAACTAATGAAAGGGATAGAGAGCACCCCCAAAACCTTCCCGAGATGATCTCGGGCAACAATGCCAACACCTACTACACCCTTCTTCCTGTTAATTGCGCCGTCAACATTGAGCTTAATAATACCAGATGGAGGGGGAACCCATGTGGGAGGAGAGGTAGATTTTTTCCATTGAACACAGACTTCACTTCAATACAAAACATAAGAGCCTTATCCACTATGAGAACACATGACCAGATTTGACCCTCGAAAAAGAATTTGTTCCTGCCCTTCCATATCGACCAGCATAAAGAGGCCAGGAGGGCAACTATATCATAATCAGCGTTACCATTTGGAAGGTTTCGAGAAACAAACTCCCACCAATCATGAAAAGAAAGTGAGTTCCAAGAATCGGAAACAGGATAAGCAAAAGGAGAGTGAAGCCACACCTACCTCGACTTTTTAAACTAGAAAAGCCAGTGTTCCGCAGTTCATATCTGAAATTCATATATTATTTCACATTAGTCCTCTTGAATTGTTTTCTACGCAATCTATCTTCTTATGAAATTTCGTTTCCTTTCAACTCCTGTTAGATCAAGGTTAAAATTTTGCGATATCAGAACCAATTTCACGGAATGTTTGGATTGTAATCTGATCCTTATGATCTTAGAATTACTCGAAACTCATTTTTATGCTTGTTATATGTTGGTGAAATGCCTCATGGTTAGATTAATTGACCTCTGTGTTTTCCTGTATCTTAGGGTTTTGAATAGTGAAAATATTAGACTCAACTTATCGTGTACCTAGGAAGATGAAACAGGTTTTGCATCTGACACTCTTTCAATCTCTTCTTAAGTTGTGTCTAAACACATTCCTGTTCAACCTTTTGTTCTTAGACGCATTCCTGTCACTTTTATAGGCCATGGCTACTGCTTCCCAAATCATCTGCCTCTGTCACGGTTAGTTCAACTTCAAATGAATCAATATGTACCTTGATTCTAACCACCTATTATATCTACAAATGAATACTTTGATCAGGACCATCAATGATGGAAAATTTCAAGGATCTATAGTGGCTGCATTGGCCCTTGTATTCATTTTGTTCTGATTTATGTTGCAAATCGCCACACCCATTTGTACTACACAAAGACACATGTAGCATCCACAGGCGTCAGCACAAACATTCTAGAACTTAATTATCACCCGAATTGCACAAACACTTTGGGCATACTCCCATTTTCTAAGCAAAACCATACATCCAAGTGATGAGGACTTTTCCCCACCTTAATAACATCTCCAAAACTTAGCAAATGCATACAAAAGTAGAAAAGCAAATGACAAGCGATATCAGTTCCCAAAGTTTTGCAACAGGTTCGAATCCATGGGCCTCTTTCAAATAAAGCAATACTAAGGCCATCTATCTACTCCTGTCAGACCCTGCTGAACTTCAGATACTTTGGCTAAAACAAACATCAGTTGAGCATGAGATTGAAAGGAGGCTCGATAAGTGCTGGTGCAAGATCTCATAGGTTCCAATGTCTTTTGTGTTCACTCTGACAAGCCTTTCATGGATTTAATGCAGTGGCTTCCCATGCAGATTTGCTGACAGTATCTCATGAGTTGTATCCTATTTTTTGGCCAAATTGTTCACTAGTCTGCAAGTCGTACAACAAAGAACTTGAAACAGATATAAACGGCGGATTACTTGTACGGCATGTCAATATTTGACATATGGCGTAAACTGTTTTGTCTATACCATAATTAGCCTTTGCACCTTGTTTTCTCAAGAAGGGATAACAACAGATGGAAAATTAGCAGTTGAAGGATGAACGTAATCCATCAATTGATAGAGTCAAATCTCTATGTCGTCAATCAAGTGGTACAAATAATTTCTTAGAATAAAACACAGTAGAGACATTGGTTTATGCCAAAAAAAAAAAAAAAAAAAACGTATAATGACATACGGCAAGCAAGTAGCCCTGTGTTCGGGCCTGACAATACAATACCAAAATTAATAGGGCCATTCAAAGAGCCAAATGGACTAAACAATTGATTGTTCAAGCTTGATGATTTGAAACCGAAAAGCTTCAAAAAAATGCGTTCAAGGTATATTTGTAAGCCTTAGCACTCGTATTGCCAACCTAATGCCATTTCCTCCATAACGACAACTGGGAAACAAAATGCATGAAAGAACAATGAAAACATATGACGCAAGTAGAAACAATAGAAAGAGTTCCAGAGTTACATACCATGTCACACCATTATTATTGACTATTAAGAAGTTAAATCTTCCATACACTTGTCAATAAATCAAACTTTTAGAAAAGCATGGTATTGAAATTACCAAGATATCTAACAAAATAGAATGATAACCATTAACCAATACCTCTATGCGTGTCCACCGATTCGATGAAGTTAGGCATAAAATCGGGAAAAATTGACAAAAAGGCCGGCCTCAACTTCAAGATCAGTTTGTCCAATCGGCTGCAAAACCAAGAATTTGTGAGCTTATATCATAAGAGCTTGCAAATAATGCATATTAACAAAACAAAAAAGTTCAAAGGGCAAAATACATACAGATTTTTTATAGGCATGACCTAAACAACTCCTCATAAATAGTCAAATTAGCACACCATCTTCCTCACCACGCTTGCAAGCTTCTTCCCGGCTCTTTTCAAGGTCCTTGAACCATTCGTTGTAGCAAGCTTCATAGGGTTCTCCCATTGGTATATAACTTTCCCAACTCCCAATCACCGCCTCTAATATTTTTGTTGTTCTTTGCCTAATTACCTTTGCCTTGTTCCCAGTGAACAACTCTACTCAAACAGGAAGAATGTTTGTTATTGTTTCACCAGGAGACCATGTACACATATGACTACAAATCAAGTCACAACTTTCCGTATAGCAATAACAAGAGCGCATCAATATTAACACTGTAAACTTTTGTGCAATATACCAACCAAATAGAAAAAATGAGCACCCCTTAACCTCCCCAAACAATCCTAACAGATGTTGAACGTCTAGAGGGCACTTTTGCTTCTTTGACGTTCCTGTAATGACTTTTTTCAATGCCCTGCATTCAGTCTCATACAAACTATTGTTGGAAATTCTTCTGAGGTTCGAGAGGATCAACAATGTAGACCTCAAACTTTGATGAAAACAAGACTTAGATCGATGTCAAGGTTGTCGTGGATACATCCATGTTCATGCAAATCCCCAACTCTTTTCATCAATCCCCTGCATATTCAAAAAAATATACAAAAATAACTAATGTAACTAGTTTACAAAAACCAATAAACATCAATGTCAACGATACCAACCTTTGCACTTTTAGGCCCATATTAGTCTGTCGTGGTTGGGTTCGGGTATCAAATTCAGTAAAATACTCCACTGCTAAAACCATTTGGTCATCGAAGTGTTTACCTCATTCCCGAAAGGATCGTCCACCCCAAAGCTACATAAATCAACAATCATCCAATTAGCACACTTGCTACAAAATTTTATAGCACGGCTAATAGGATGATTGTTGTTTTACGTAGCTTTTGGGTGGAGGATCCCTTCGGGAATGGGGTGAACACTTCAATGACCAAATGGTTTCAGACGTGGAGTGTTGTACTGAATTTGATACCCAAACCCATGGCTGACTAATATGGGCCGAAAAGTGTAGAGTTCAGTGTCGTTGACATTGATTTTCATTGGTTTTTGTAAACTAGCTACATTTAGTTATTTTTGTTTATTTTTTTAATATGCAAGGGATTGATGAAAAGAGTTGCAGATTTGCATGAACATGGATGCATCCACAACAACCTTGACATCGATCAAGTCTTGATTTCATTAAAGTTTGAGATCTACCTTGTTGATCCTCCCAAACCTCAAAAGAAGTTCAACAATAGTTTGTATGAGGCTGAATGCAAGGCATCGAAAAAAGTCATTACAGGAATGTTGAAGAAGCAAAAGTGTCCTCTAGACGTTCAACATTCGTTAGGATTGCTCGGGGAGGCTAAGGGGTATGCATTTTTTCTATTTGGTTGGTATATTGCACAAAAGTTTATCATGTTAATACTGATTCGCACTTGATATTGCCATAGAAAAAATCATGACTTGATTTTTAATCATACGTGTACATGGTCTCCTAGTGAAACAATAAGAAACATTCTTGCTTTTCAAGTAGAGTTGTTCATTGGGAATAAGGCAAAGGTGATTAAGCAAAGAGCAGCAAAAATATTAGAGACGGTGACTAAGAGTTGGAAAAGTTATAGACCGGATTTGTATTAAACCGGTATCATAGCCTTCAAATTCCATTAACGTGTAAATACTGGTGATTACCATAGCATACCGGACTTTCCGGCAAATCTCGACCCAAATCACAGTACCACTAATTTTGTCTGGTACATTTCAAAGAGGGGGAGAGAGGAGAGAGAAAGAAAACCACCACCACTATCATCGATCAACATCTCCGATCAACACCTCGTCGACACATGGGGTTGTCGTTAGATCTGAGCTGCGGTAACCTCCGCTGAAAAAGACTTGTTGCAACAGTAAGCTCTGATGCCTTTAACGCCCGTCACAGCCACTCGAAAAAGACTCTCCATTATGAGGAGAGGTACTCGTCTCCATGATGAGGAGAGGTCCTCATCATGGGGATGTAGTAAGGGTAGAGATGAGGAGAGGTGGATCTGGGTTCAACTTTCAAATGGAGAAGAATAGATCAGCTACTAGGCTTAAAGAACAGCACAAATGAAGAACAGCACAACAGTTGTTCTTTTTTTGTTGTAGGTACAACTAATAGGCTTAAAGAACAGCACAAATGAAACTTCCAACCTCTCACACACTTCCACGGCTACATCTCAATCGGCGCCTAATGTCTACCCCTTTTGACTTTACAGTGGGTTTTCTTGAACTCAACACTTGATTATGGAATACACCCTCCGTCCCAATTTTATAGTCTATTTTGGGAGTTCGTGCCACTTTTCAAAGTGTTATATCTTATAATCTACAATGTTTTAGGTGATTTTGAACACTTTGTTTATTAGATTAAATTAAGATCTATCAAATAAAATTCATATTGCATGTAAAATGTATTACCGATGGAAAGATATAATCGTTTATTTATCCGGTTAGAATAGAACGAGAGACTATAAAATTGGGACGGAGGGAGTATTAAAATCTGAAAATATTTTTTTTTTCTCATGAAGATAAGATCTCGAAAAATCTCTCTCTCTCTCTCTCTCTCTCTCTCTCTCTCTCTCTCTCTCTCTCACACACACACACACATATATATAGAAACTGCCAAACTGGGATGGAAACCCTCATAGGAAGGCAACTCGAAACAGAGAACGAGGAATAAAAATAGATCGTGATACCTATATGTTACTGATACAACTCCTTTTCGTTTTACCATTGAAGTCCATGGAGGAGATTCAAGAGAACAAGGAGAGAGGAGAGAGATACCTGTTGATCCACCGCCGGTGAGCCGACCACACGACGGAGAGGTTAGCGTCACAGACTCGTAGTCGCGGTTGCTGTAAACCCTAGATCTAGATACAAATCTGATGGAAACCCTTCATCAGGGGGAAATGTGATTATATACTCGGTTGTACTTTTGGAATGGGACGAAAATACAAGGGAGAAAGTGTTATTTTATATATATTACAAGGGTGAAAGTATCATTTTATATATATCAGGGCGGGGCGGGGCAGTGTCCCCGAACCCAGCCGGGTTTTCATTTTTCTCCCTGCTCCTACCCGTAGCCGAAAAATAAGAAAAGAACCCTTACATTCGGGTGCGGGGCGGGTGTAATTGCCAAGCCTAACAAGAGTAATTTATACGTGTTTCTGTATTGTCCATTCATTGTAGATAATGGTTGCAAGGAGTAATTCTAAACATGTGTAAAGATTAATTTTCCATGATCTGATATTTTGTTTCTTGTCTAATGTTAGTTATGTGTTGATGAAATGAATGGTATTGGTAAAATTTTTGACTTATAATTATATGTACTGTTTGTAGTGCAAACTTCGAAAAACGGTACCCGATGCCTACCAGTACCGTACCGTATCAGTAGAAAAACCAATAATCAAGTCGGTATGTGATTCAAAGCCTTACTTTTGGCACTTTAGTTCGCTTCTTGGTGGTTCAATTGCTTCTACTCGAACGAATATCTTAAACAGGGCAGAAGTTGTAAATCGAAGGGAAATACGATTTGTATGTATTGTTTTTAGTAAGTTGCTATGTTTTGGACTCCAGCTATAGAGTTTTGTCGAGGAGTTGGGCTAGGCTTGGCAATTGTACTCGTCCCCTCCCTACCCCCGCCCCAATAGGATAGGGTTTTTTTTCCTTTTTTTAGGTAACAAGTATGGTCCCCACCCTGATACCTGTCCCGCCCCCACTCCAATACATATATAGATATAGTTATACATTTATACAATTTTATATGTATATATGAAATTAAAATTTTCCCTTTATGTGCATAAAATTTCATTTTTTTACCTTTTATTTTTACATTTAAAACTTAAACACCCCATCATACATTATTTATTTTTCAATTTCCTTCTAGATAGTAGATTTTGGTTAGATTCTAATAGTTACTCCTACTTTGTGAAATTTTATTATTTGTACTCACTAAATTTGGAGTTTAAAATATATTTTCTTGATGTTAAAAAACTAAGAGCGGGGCCAGTAAATCCGTTAACTGATAGGGTCGGGGACAGGAGTACCCATACATTACCCGGGTCGGGGTCATCAAAATCCACCCTAACCCGCCGTGTTACCATCCCTGGCTTTTAGGTTTGAAAAATGGAGTGCAATTCCAGCCTTGAAACAGAGTTATGGAGTATCTATATTCTATACTGCTACTATCATTTTGGAATTAAAATGTAGAATAATTCTCCAGAGGCAGTCAAGCTCGTCAATGAAGGCCCTGAACCCAATTGCCCACAGCGGGCGACGGGTGTGGCATATATTCCTCCCTTCATTTATTTTGATATGCATGTTATTTTTAAATTACTTATATTTTTCAATCTGTTCTATTTTTATGATTTTTGAATTATTTTAATAAAAATAATTAAGATCTATCAGATAAAATCCATATTGTATACAAAAAATATTATACATTTGAAAATATAAACAAATTTTTGAGGTGTCCATAATAATGAAAGTGAACAAAAAGTTTAGGACGAAGCACTAAATATGGTGAATAAATGTTATCCCCAATTCCCACAAAGATACGAGAGTGCTGTAGTGTGCTATAGTACCCTTGTTGTGCACACATCCGGACCGTTCGTCTCCATAATTGATGTCCCAGATTTTAATAAAACTCTTGCAAGATTCCTGCAACACTAACCGCTCCAGACACCTTGTACAACACTAACTGCTCCAACGCAGCCAACTATCCCGCAACAATTTAGGCTGGGCTGGTGAACTTTTATCATAGATTTCGAATTTCTTCTATTTTGGATATAACCACCAAAATCAGAATTGTCAAGGCAAAAAAAAAATTGAACTCCGACAATTTACTTTTATTCAGAGAGTCCAGTTATGGGACCAAATAAAAATGTTCCCACTGTCAAAGGAACAAAACACCCAGAGAATTCATTCTTGTATCGGGTACAACTTCTTAAGTAAAAAAATCCCTGATGACTCCATCAAACAAGGCAACCCTCATGTAGTGCATGTCGCCGACAAGTATCTGAATATTGTTGAAATAACATATTCACGAAGTAGAGACAGGCGTGTCTGGATGTCCTCCCCATTCAGTCCATGACCCATCATATACTGGAACATCAGTCTTCCCAAGTCGATGGAGACCCTGTAAAGATGAGCAAGAGATCTTCATATTACATCTTTCACGCAAGGATAAATCACTCCTTTAGTCTATTGGCAGAAACCCAACTTCATGATGGTTCAAATACATAAGTTCGTACTAATATCTTTGACGTACTCATCTCTCTCTTTATAATTCCAGTACGACGACACTATACTATACTTGGCAAACCTATTCTCTTGGAAAAAGATCTCATAGCAGTGTAAACTACTCTAATGTATGCATGTACTTTATTAGACACGAGTGTTGAAGGAGGAAACTAAATTAAAGCAAGATGCTCAGAATAGGAAGATGTAATGTCGTGGCAAGGAACATATGAAACCAGAGGAAAATTTCACCAGGGCAAGAATGCATGCAGTTACACCAGTGCCACATGAAGTTACAACAGGGCCGTCCAAAGTGATGCCTGCACAATCGTAAAGAGTTGGATTGTTTATTTCCGTTGAGCAGACAGAAATGATTAATATCATGACTTGTAAAATAAATATCATCCTACTTCATAACAGCGGAACAATAACCACTGCCTATACGATGGAACAAGAGTTCTAACTGCTAAGTATTGCCGGTAAATCTCGGCATAAACCTCTCATTTGAGTAACAATTCAGTCTAGAAGAATGATGACAATGCAACAATTCAGGAAGTTTTAAGTCTGATACTAGAAGAGTTTAGCTTCCAACAACCTTTTCTCCTAAGTTCGGGGTTCTTAAAATAGGATATCATCACTTCTCTGCAACTTTCAGTTTCTAGATTGTAAGAATTTCTCCCAATTTAAGATTATTTGGTGAATATTGGTGAATATTCACATGCATGCATATACATACTTCTATCGCTAATTATCAGTCTACACAAAAGTAGGCATGGGCATATATTCTTTACTTCTTTTTCTTTTCTTTTTTTTCCTTGACAAATACAGGCATATATTGGAGTATTGTTTTGACATCCCAACATTATCACTGATTGAGTCAACCACTTCTCCACAAGGATCGCCGGATAACTAATAAAGATAAAATAGTTAGGAAACAACTTCAAACATTTGCAAACTTAATCAAACACGCTGACATGAGTAGCAAAAGCAAAAATGCATTTCAATGGCACAGAAATAAACATGCAGACAATTGCTTAATTTACAAGGATGTAAACACAATTTTTACCTTCTTGATCAAATCTCTTTTTAAGCTCATCTGAGGGCAAAAGCGTTTGCGAACCTTCAAGTATCTGCAATAGACAATCCACAGTTTAATGATAATCCACAATAGCTTCAAGAAAATTCCAAAGTGACAAATACAAAAAGAAGGAAAGAAACAAGGTTTTAGGTAGAGGGATACAGACTCGTAACGTGGCAATGGTAAGGCTTGTTGCATTTCAAGCACAACAAACAGACTTCTTAAAGTGAAGATAAAAGAATCTCCGGCCTTACTAAACGAAGAAAGATAATATTTACCTGTGGAAAAGGAATGCACTTGCTTCCTGGTACATGACCACTTCTTATTCCCTTTCGAGGCTCTGCTGCAAACCCGTCAAACCTGGAAAAGATCGATATCTCCATCAAATCCAAGAAGTTCCATAAACAAGGGAGACCATTGCATTCATATGTGCACTCAGAAATGCTTTCTCTAAAAAGGCAACAAAAATTCCGAATTTGTTGCCTTCTTCAGGAGATTTTTATGGACCACCTCTCAGCTCTAATAGGTACAGAAATATCACAGACATCAAGAATTTCTCTATTGGTAATTCCACTAATCAAGCTCTCTGTAAATTGACTTGGTAAAATTCAACAAACCACCCGGCCCAAACCACAAATCATAGGAATTGGCACAATAATCGATTCAAACCATGTAAAATTTAAACATAAGCAAGATCTTTTTATGTGAGACATGAACTTTACACCCAGAAACTTCAATGTTTGTCTATGTTGAATAGATTCTTTGGATGTTGAGGTCTTTGTCTATGTTCTCATGATCTAACATACCAATTAGAAACATATACTACTCAACGATATGTTAACAAACCCAAGTATTAACGTCTACAACATGACGTACATATACAAGTGTCTCGTGGACCATGGGAATATGATCCTTTTGCAGCAGTAACACATAATTTGACCATAGTTAACTGTTGCTTGAGATATAAGATCATTTCAAAGAGGTCATAAGGGAAGATCAGCTACATTAGTCATCGTCCTCTCTCATAATCACTTGAAGGGTCCTAACTAGTCACAGAACCAGAATGATGCCCTGGGATTCCTAGAGGAGAATCCGAACTTGTAACGATTGCAACTGAGCCAGGATGACAGTACAGTTACAATTGGCATAAAAACTCAAAAAATTGGATTCTACGTCTGTCAGAGTAGTTTCCAAATTGCCAACAAATGCTTGCTAATATCCTGTGGTTGCCAATAAGTGTAATTCCTTCCTGATATAGTAAATTTTAGGTTAGCATAAACATCTTCTAGATACCTACAAAACTCATTTGTCAGTTATTCCATTTGCACCTTCAATTATGTACACTCTCTAACCAACTAGAGTCTATCTTTGCAATTATTCCTGGTGCAGTTTGTAATGTATTTTTTAATGCATGTTTTCCATTATTACCCACAAATGTATGCATTGCAGTTGGTCAAATAACTTTTGGGTAGAATCCATTTTACGACAGACTCTGTACCTTCCAATAAAAAGGAGAAGCCAAACAATAACGGTAGAACATGTACCAGTATGAAGAGAACAGGAAAATGGAAGACAGAAACCAAAAAGAAAAAAAACAAACCCTTTCCGATCCTAGGACATTGTAAACAAAGTGAAAGGGGATCCTTAAAGGGAGTTGACACAGAAATTCTGTCCCATAAATTGTGAACTCCTTCAAACTTATCATTAAACAAAATCCTGGCATTGCTGAAATCCCAAAAGAAGATGAGTAAAATATCTTCTGCTATGGATCATGAACTTCAAACTTCTCTTCCAAAATCCTGCATTCTTTTCGGTCCAAACACCCAAGGCATGGTGCAAATATCGCAAAACCACATACCAATTAAAGTGAGGCCATACCGAATTCAAACTAAAAACACAAAACAGAATAGACGGTAAACTCAAAACTTAGGTAACGAAGGTCCAAATACACATCAAGCAACAAAAGGACAGCCAATATGCCAGTAGCTGACAAAAGCATAAAAAAAGGAAATATTACCTAGCCTTTGAACGAGCGTCTACAATTTGATGTGTTTTGTCCTCAACGTTTCTCATAACCTGTCACATATTAAGAAAATAAGGGTGTTAACAGGAAGGCAAGCATATGGAAGAAATTGCTCCGATTCGAAAATAAGGCATGATGAGGCAAAATCAATATCCTCCTATGTCCAACACCATCTCTGTCACGATCAAGTTCACAATTTATACCATTTTCAAATCACTCGAAGCATTGATAACATACATGATTATGGATTTTCAGGACACTTAATTACTTCATTATTTTCCGATGGTTGACCCACTATGTCAAACATGATTATTTTACGGCAAACATTGCAGAACAAATAAGCTTTCATATTGAGTCATTGACAGCCAAAAACCCCTTCAGAAACAAACAAATGAATAACCCAAACAAAATCCTACAGTAGGGACTTGGGAGTATCCATGCTAACATTCTTAGTTAGGTTCAATACATTGGTTTTGCTGAGCAGTAGCTCAGTGAGACGGATTTGAGGAGTCAGTTTGAAAAAATAAGATCTCCAAGGAACTGTTAATAATCCACAATTTGACTTTCACCCATACAGGCCATAACAACAAAGAGTATTAACATTGCATATGTCAACGAAGTCTCTCTCTAAAATAACAGAGAGATTCCTGAAGGTGCACAGGTTTGCGAAAATATGAAGAGCTTCATGACAGGTAGTACCAGCAGGAACTGGCTCACTCCTTTTAGAGGTGAAAATTACGACTCACAATATTCAACTACATGCTATCATTTCTAACTTAAACCAACCTGTTCGAGAGTCCACACAAGATGTGGCTGAAATTTGGTCTGAAATGTAATTGGGCCAACCTGAAAAAAATAAATGATTTCAGCATGATTCTAGCGAAAGAAATCCAGAAAACAAAACAAGTATCAGAATAAAATACGGCAAGTTCAACAGGGAAGGACATTAAACAACAACTCAAATTACAGCAAGTCGAAAAGACATGAAAAACTTTCACCAGAATAAATAAGACACTTCCAGATATTTCCATCTAAATCACAAGATTCTGTGTAAAATAGTAGTGCTAAGTTTATTGGATAAAGATAATATAAAAATTACTTGAAGGGTTTGGAAATATAGAAAAGAATGACTGACACAATTTCCAGACATAAAAGAAGAAAAAGACATGCAACAAAAAGAACTCAAAAGTACACAAATGGAACATGAAAAGAGGAAATAATACCAATCCGAAAACATCAATTAGGTCGATAAAAAATAAACTTACAGCTTGTCCTTGATATACTTTCTCTATTGCCTCACTAGCAGCACTTGCTTTCAAAATTGCATCACTGGAAGCACTAGATTCAACATCGTATCCTGAAGCGCGCCATCTGGGCAGGCCTCCATCTAACACCCAGACTCTATCATGCCCAAAAACTCTGAACATCCTGTTCATTCAATTTTATAATGTAACTTCTGCTTAAGACTTCCAGTTAAGGTAGCATAACGGGAATGATGTCATATAAATGGCATCAAATGTGCCATTTAGCTACAAGAAAACTCACCACCAAACTCGAGCTGCACTGAAAATTCCCTTTCCATCATAAACAACCACCCCGTCTTTATTCTCAATACCAAGGGCCGAAACAGCAGCAGCAAAGCCTTCTTCTGATGGTAACATGTGTGGCAACTGAGACAGGCCAATGAATCTGGTGAATTTCCTCATAATGTGTAACCAAAAAAATAAGTAATGTCTTATGTACAACAGTGCAGATGCACAATAGCTCCACTTTTTGTGGCAAGTGTCATTTCCAAGAAAACGAACATGCATGTCTCTAAGAAACCCTCTTACTTTAGTGGATCGGTCTGATATCCCATCTACGTCAAAGAAAAGGGCACCAGGAATGTGGGCAACCTGTTCATTGTTCAAGCAACACCAAATCAAAACAAAAGAAGTGAAAAAGGTAACAAATTAGTGGACAAAAGAAATTAAAGATATGAAGAACTTAAATAAGTAATCTTAACTCCTAAGTTACTACAAAAGACGAACAAAAACTCAGACTTTTATTACTGGAATCGTCCAGCTGGAATTTCATGTGACAGCTAACAACAATAGAATAGAGTATCATCAGATTTCAATACCTGATACTCTTGAAGTGGATTCCTTTGTTCATCAGGCATGTACCAGGATGAATCCAACACCTTAAAAGATAAATAGCAACATCTTATCATTGGCTCAATATCTTGTAAAGGCAGTCAAAATTTCAAACTAAAAAACAAGGGTACTATAAACTTATTCATTTCCAATGTAAGGGTTCTTTAAACAATTATAGATGTTTCAATAAAAAATAACTACCACAGGCAAACTAATGAGGTAAATTTTCAGAATCTAAATTCCTTGTGGCAACCAAATGGGACAATACCACCAGCAATCATGTGTAAAATACCACCAGCAATCATGTGTAAAAGATACAATACTACCATTGTACAAGTTGACCAAATGGGGGCTGTATTATGGAAAACTGACATACCACAGATAAAAGACTACAATTATTAAAATCCATTTATTGTCACCCTATCACTCTTTCATAAAGCTACATCTACCAGGTTTCATTGTGTATGACTAAAGTCACCAAACTATCTCAGTGTCAGCTCTCAACTAATCCTGAAACGGTGTTACTCCTTTTATTCTGCATTATGATTTCTAACTATCTTCCTGGCCAGAGGTAGGAGTAGTGGCTAAGGAGAAAGGTATTGGTAGCCTTGTAATGCAACGAAAAAAGCATGCCTTAAGAGGCTTCACACTTACATGGGTCTTAGTTAACATTAAGGTTGTGGATTCAAACATGAAGGCAGATAATTGGTGCATACAATGCCAATAGTAGGGCCAGTACCAAATTTAACGCGGTTAGTGGGGAACTAATCAATAAAATGACCAAACTTTAGAAATTATACTAAAACATTTACAGTACTCAGAGACTCCAACCCTCTTAAAGATACAACAGAAACTAGCTCAAGCGCAAACCTTCATATCAGGCTCCTTGAGGTTAGCATGGAGCCAGTCAACGGAAACAACAGGCTCATTCAACGACATAGATTGCGTTGAAATAGAAGCTTTTGACCTGACAAATGTAGAGGCACAAGATCCAACGCCAGAGGCCTTATACACCAAGTAGGCAGGGGAACCACAAAAGTGCGACGGTCTCTTCTGCAAGGAATAGACAAGAATTATCGCAATGGTTGAAGCCTTGAAGGTAACCGATATTCAAAGACCATCTTAAAATAGATACTGGGTTTCAGAAAATCAATTCCTATTCCTGAGTTGATATCAACTTTTAAACCTCCATAGAATTGAAGAAAACACTGTAAATCATAGCTTCCAAAAAACAGTAAGACTTACAACTAGACCACGATTAAAGAATGCAATGAAGGTTATTCTGATTAATTAAGGTCAAGAGAAAAGAGAAACGAAGGAAGGAAACACATCAAACTTTATAGTATCATGTCACAGACTACAAAAAGGCAACCCGATGCAACAAGGCTCCTGCAGTCCTGCTCGAGAGGCTACTTCGTGACCGGAACCTGCACCACCAAGGATCCTAATGGAAAGCCATAGTGTTGGGCCAAGCTTCCCTCTCAACTTGTTGTATACAATTTAAACATACCATTTGGTTTTAACAAGACAGAACTTACTCGTGTGTGATTTCATTTTTGGGATAACTAATTAATAGGTAATAACCCTGTTAGAATAATATTAGGAATATTATGTTACCGTGTACTCTAGGTTTTAATATTATGTTTCCTATTTAGGCTTGAATATTATTCATGTTTCCTAAGTAGTTTAGGTTTCCTTTTTGTGGATGTTTTCCTAATTTATTTGTCTTGTAGCTTATATAAAGGCATGCTAGGTTTTGTTTAATACACATTAATGAAAACAAGTTTCTTCTATTCAATTTTCTAACATGGTATCAGAGCTATAAGGTCTAGGCCTGTGGAAAATTCACTCTCCGGTGGGCGGCCAAGCCTTGCCGCCGTTCAGGGCATTGACATCGTGTAACTAGCTTGCTCTTTCGCCTTTCACACTGGATCTCTACCATCCCTGCTTCTCAGGGCTTCCCTTAGTTTCTCACTCCTAACTCCTGGTTTCTCCTGATTCTCTCTCCTAGCTCCTAGTTTCTCGCTCTTGGCTCCTAACTTCTCCTGGTTTCTTTTTCAAACTCAAGTTGATAGACCTACTTGAGTTTGAGAGATGTTAGAATAATATTCTTCTAATATTAGGAATATTATGTTACCATGTACACTGGGTTTTAATATTATGTTTCTTGTTTAAGCTAGGATATTATTCGTGTTTCCTAAGTAGTCTAGGTTTCGTTTTTATGGATGTTTTCCTAATTTGCTTGTCTTGTAGCCTATATAAAGGCATGCTACGTTTTGTTTCACACGCATCAATGTAAACAAGTTTCTTATCTATTCAATTTTCTAACAAGCCCTTCACGTGAATTTTTTTTTTTTTTTTTTCAAAATGATTATGAGTACAGAAACATCACTACCACTAGTATTGATTCACTTTGAAAGATTGTTGATTGATGCGATCATATGTAAGACAAGACAGACACGGTTACCCCAAGAAGGAAGTCACTCAACCGTCCAAAACGCCCTACTTCCAAATGAAATTGAAACCCTTTTGACCAAATAATAATACTTCTATAAGCATACAGCAATAGCCACAGGTAGAACTAGCAGTCCAATGACATATCTGTAAAAAAAAAAAAAAAACAGAGAATCCTACACAAAGAACAAAATATTGAAAAAGTGAGTCCTACTGAATTGCAGACAGTTGAGAAGCACATCGACATGCTTCTTGTACAGCAATACATGAATAGTTTAAAAAAAAAGTATCATATAAAGGGAAAGAGAGAGAGAGAGAGAGATTGGTAAGAACTTACAGTGAAGGAAGAGGTGAAAATTTGGGGCTTAGGAGTGAGAGATAGAGAAGATTTAAGGAAGCGATGGGCTAAAAATGGTCTAGATAGAAGAGTGGATGCCATTTAGTCATTTACTTATCGGAAGAGAGCATAGGTGGGGTTTCTTTTGTGAAGATTTAACGAAGTGAGTCACGACTCGATCCCACAACACCTGCTTTATACCGCCACTGCCGACCAGGAACTATTTCCTACCTACTACCCAGTAGTAATCGAGTTTTCAGGGGAATCACCCTCCCCTTATTTGTTTCTTAAGTACACCTTTCTAAAGGTGCTGTTTGGATGCACATCTATTTACGCATTTTTACACTACTCTTCAATCACTTCACTTTCCCCCCTTTCTATCTGCAGTCGGTGTTTTGGGTAAAAAACCAAAAACCAAAAAACCACTTTTGTCCTTAATTCAATTTTTTTTTTGCATTCGTTTGTTTTGCATCAAGATTTTGTGGTTTCTGGATTCCTCTCGACGAGACGAATCTAACAAGTATAAAATTATGGTCAAACTTCAAATTTTTTTGAATAAAGCCAAAATAGGTGGATTTTGTTAGATTCGTCTCGTCGAGAGGAATCCAGAAACCACAAAATCTTGATGCAAAACAAACGAATGCAAAAAAAAAAAATTGAATAAGGACAAAAGTGGTTTTTTGGTTTTTTGGTTTTTGGTTTTTTACCCAAAATAGTCTCTGGGCCATTTGGGGAGCGGGGTGTGTGCTGTCTGTTCACTACTGTGGGATCCATCTACATTATGTTATTTGATTCGATTGGTTTATTTTGTTTATCTCACCGAGTATGTACATCGCATAAAAGTTCAAGTTGATCGGATATTGGTAACAATTTTTTAAGACTACATTTTTTATGGAAATGGAACCGTTGAAGGTGATTTTTTTTTCACAAAACTCCAAGTAAAATGGTAACTGATCAAATAGTTACCGATGTCCAATCAGCTAAAATTTTTGTGAGGTAAACATACTTGACAAGACGAACAAAATGAACGATTCTGATCAAACAACAGGACACTGGATGGGCCCCACAGCCATGCACAACACACACATGCCACAGCAGGGTATGTGTTGTGTGCGGGGTGTTGGGTATGTGTTGTGTGCGGGGTGTTGTGCACGGCTATGGGGCCCACTCCGGGTCCCATTGTTTAATTCGAACCGTTCTTTTGGTTCGTCTCGTTGAGTAGGTATAATTTTTGTTAATGATGTAAAAATATATATGATTCGGATCCTCGCTGAGAGTATCTCTAGTGCACTACCTAAAAAATGTTTGGTAAAGTGTACACCTGAGCACATGTGGGACCCTATTTTGTTTGCTAAGAACTTAGTTAGCTAGCTAAGGAAAAATGCACTTTAATGAAGCTCCCTAAAAATATTCATTATCTTTTAGAGTGAGACCCATTTAAGTGGTGAGGGGTGCCAAATGGTCCCACAAAATTCTCCTCTCCTTCCCTTCTCTCTATCTCTCTCCTCTTTCTCTCTCCTTAAGTCACTCCCCAAATTTAGGTAGTCACTTAAGGTACTTTAGGTAGTGGGGAGTGCCACCTAGGATTTTAGGGAGCCAATTTTTATGCACTAGAGACCATTTTTTGAGATTTTTCTTAATTAACTAGTTATGGCACTTTAGGTAATGATTTTAAGTAGTGTACTAGAGATGCCCTGAGTACAAATTATGCGTCCACCATTGTTTGAATCATAGCAGTTTGATGTATCGTGCATCGGAGAATGGGCAAGAACGGGGTACAAGAAACTGTGCTGAAAAGTTTCAGGTTGGAAGCAGGCATGCACAAACGAACATGTTTATTTCGACTAATTTTGTATCAATGATAACTACTTATATTTACCAAGTTTCTACACACCTCATCAGTATTGTATTCAAGTTTTTCCCTGATCTCTTCGTCTTCAACCCAACCCTCCAAAGAACAATCAATTGACAAAATAACAGGAAGAGAGAAGGGGAATTTGCAAGGTGGCTTATATCATGTAAAATTCAACCGTAATCTCCTCAAGCCTCTTTTGTGCCTCCTTCCTCGGAACTTTGCTAGGTATCGCAAAAGAAAAACCCTACTGATCAAATGAAGAGAACCATGTAACCATTAAAAATATCTTAAATATTTGGCTTAAACAATCCCAGAGAAACCATGGCAGTACTACTTTGAGAGAAAATTCAGTAAGTGAATCAGACTCCATAAAAGCACGAGCAAACCACAACATAACACCCCACAGTAGGGCCACTAATTGGACCCACCCATAGGGTGTAAACCTCATGGCAACCGGAACTATCCACCGCCTCGGCCACTGGGTACACATGGCCCTGGAGAGGAGACAAACCCTGCCAAAATCCAGGCAAAGCTCTTCCCCTGCCACTGGGGCAAGCCTAACGGTGGTAACCGCAACATCATTTTATAAGCAAAGAACTCAAACATTCATCATCCAGAATGAAGAATTGCAACCGAACCTCAACTTCATCTTCCGTTTCCTATTCTTTTCTTTTTGGTAATAAGAAGTCTGGTACCAATAAGGCAATAACAAATACAAAACTGCCGATTAAAAAAAAACTGCATCTGAAATGGGCTACTCAATTGTGTGTGGATACAGAAATCTTTCCTCCAATCTATTGTCACAATCCATAATCTTGCGCCATTTAGCATGGCTATCTTCAGAATCTGAAAAGTGCAGTGAATCTTCTGTTCTTGTTCTCCACAAAGCCTATTCAGGACTTCTTCCATTGGGACTGTTTTGGATCCGCTTAATTCAGCTTGGTGGCCTATTTCCAGTATGTAATCATGAATCTAACAAAAATCAAGCTTGATTCTGCCACAGGTAGGTCGCTGAGACCGCAGTAATAACAATTCCCCGCACTGCATTGACAATCAATTAGATATTTATCAAATTGTGAATCAGTGTATCAACAACAGAAAAATATGAAAATTCTACATAGACTACTCATCAGTGAGTACGAGTAACAAAATAGAACATACAAAATAAGTAATATAACCCCCCGAAAAAGAAAAGAAAATATGTTTATATGGTATACACCAAGAGATTCTCAAAGTTTCCTCTTGAGTTGTTATTGTTTACTGAGGGAAAATGTTAGCCCACGCAAAATAGCTGGAACAGCCAAAAAAGGCATCAAAGGGCGACCAAATAACAAAAAGTTTTGACTATTTTTTTTTTTTGTTTACCGACGCATCATTTTTTGACTTGCATACTCAAATTTTTCACTAGCAGCTCGTAAGGATTCAGGCCCTGCCCAAGGCACTCAAGCAAATTCACACCCACCGCTACGAGCAGTCAGTTTTTCTGAAGCACTCATACCGTATGCAAGCCTAATTGAAAATGAAACATCGCCACGACAAATAGCAACCAACACTTCATCAACTAACCGAGCTATACATGGAAAAAAGTTTCATCAACTACTATAGTATTTTACAGATGACTCAGATAATGTTTCATGCAAAGTTATCCTGTTCCTCATCCCCAGGTGCTGTCATTTAAGTTTTGAACGCAGAATAAGGAATTGTGACATTGAGGAGCGAAAAAACCATTATGCCATGTGGTTGACTCTTCTGTTTCTCATATCTACTCTCTTTATGAACACCAATAATCACTTTTGGCCCACAAAGACATGAACATGATTCAGGTATGCAGTACCAACACTAGGCCAAAACAAATAAGCAAAAGAAGCAAGGCCAGTGTTAATTGGCAGATAACACTCCAGGCTCCAGCGCATATATGTATGCCATTAGAAGAATTTTGTTGCATACACATGAAGACAGAATCACAAAAAGAATGGCATTATGGCACAATGATGCATATAAAGAAACAAAACTTCATAAAAAAAAAACTGCATTATGCACTGCAGTAATCAATCAAGTTTTGCCAGAATGGAGTATGGGTTAGTTACAGCCAAGTGTGTCTCAGAAAAGTTTAAATGCACCTGGTATCAAAACATTTTCAGAATGGGAATCCTATGTTCTGTTTCTTCTTTGAGGATTCTGCCAATCGCTTGACATCTTTTGCACTATAGTAGAACTCCATCAATTCATCAGCAACTTCCTTTGGATGACACGTTACGAATACCTTCACAAACCGCTTCTCTTTCATTCTAAATGCCCTCAGCATTGAAGGTCCAATAATTTGTGGAACTAGACCCATATCCTGAATCTTTGCTGCCAGAAGCATCCGCGGCTTCAACACAGCCTCCAAATTGTAGAACAGCAAAAATGGGTAACCAAGGACAACGTTGGCCGGAAGTTTCATCATGCCCAATATGAAAGTCATATTCCGCTGAACCTTGTCAATGGATAGTGTCAACACAAGAGGAGAGCGTCCAAAAAGACCCAAAACCTCATCCTCTGAAAACCCAAACTTCTCAAAGTTTGCCAGCTTTACACGGATTGTTTCAGTGCGTGAGATGGCAAACAGGGTGACCACATATTTGTACATTTTCGAATCTTTGGAGATCCCAGTCTTGCGAATGTAATCCAACTTCTCATTATTGATAGAGGTTCTGGGAATTAAAGTGGGGCGAGCAAGAAGCATACTAATCAAATCCTTTCTACTGACACCCATCTCATCGTATGCAGCAATGACAGGTTTGATTTTGTTATGAAAATCATAGGTGAGGAGGGAAGGATTCCGTACAATGGCTTTCAGCAGTACTTCCTTTGACCCAAAAAATTCTTGGAGATAATCTAGGCGCCCGTCAAAGTACTTATTAATGCGACTACCTAGGAAGCGGGGACGACAATTTATGATCTTGACAAGGTCAGTACATGAGAGGCCCAACCCAGAAAGCAAGTCGAGTTTGGACTGAAGGTTGGCTATGTTAATATTCCGCAAAGAAGGTCGCCGTTGAAATATCTTTACTATATCACTATCACTGCAACCCCAGCTCCGGAACACGTCTTTGGAGTCCTTTGGACAGCCTCCAACCCTTTGTACTAATACCTTGTCTACCGGGGTTTCAGTTAATGGGAGCAAAGCAGTGGCAGCAGCAGAGGCAAAATTGCTCCAATACCAGGAAAGCGTCGAAGTGGGGGTTTTTGGAGTCGCATATCCCAAAGCTAAAGGGAATAAGTTAACAGTATTTCGAAGCACAAGAAAGGAATGTAGAAAAAAGAGAGGTCTCCGATTCATATGTACTTGGGATCAAGGCCTCACCAATTTGACATTTTCATGATGTCCAAACCTGTGAACCAATATTAAAAAGCATGTTAACTTCATGCAAGACTGATGACGTTCTTTCTTCAAATGTACACATGAAAAAGGAGAATGCAGAAGCAGAAGGGGAACTATGAAAGTATAAAAATGAAAATTTCAGAGGACTACATAGTAACCCACTACTTGTTTTCCCTTTTTAAGCATCGCCAACGACTTCAACATATTATGACATCAAAATGAGAGTATAAAAATGAAAATTTCAGAAGACTACACAGTAACCAACTACTTGTTTCCCCCAAAATTGGAAGGGCAAAATGCAATCCAGCATCGGAAAAGGGTAAGCTTAACAGATGAAGACGTAATCTTTTATCCTCTCCCCTTACCGTTCTACCTCCATAGTACTTCTACAACGAACTTCTAAAATGATTTTCGAAGGGAAAAGAAATGATTACCAGAATGATCAATACTTGTCCACGAGATGTCATAATTAATAACAATTAAAAATTCATGCTCAGATTTATAAAGAGTTGATAAAATGTGAGCATCCAAGCTTTAAGGCTTAAATGATAGTGCCGAAAAGGGGGAAGCCAGAGCATCCATCAACGTCAACAAACAAGCAAGCATCCATTCGTCATTAATATCACTATAATTTGACTCATAATTGTTTCAAGCTCCCTCCAAAAAGGCTAAAATGGCGTTCGATACTTTTATTTAAAAGACCCCAAAAGATTTGTGTTTACGCATCTACATTACCCATGAAAAGCAACAAACAGAACGCGACGTAGACGACAACAGAGAGAGAGAGAGAAAGAGAGAGAAGAAGAAACTAACACACAGATAGAGAGAGGTACCCGTTCTTATCGTTGCCGGAGCAGCTGAAGTTCTATTATCCGGTGGTTCGGATTCGGATCCGTCAGTAATTTAGGGCAGACGGATAGATGCAAATATATATCCTCCGTTTCTCAGACGAGTTTTGACTTTTATCCCTCCAACCATCTAATAAAAACCCGTAGTTTATTTTACTTTTATCCCTTTAACCATCCGATGACTTTCTACATTTTAATCAATCAATTACACTCTTAAACTTTCCAAATCAGCATCACTTAACCTAATTTTGAACTCTCATTCTATTTGCAATTTTGAGTAACAAATATAATTTTTGTTCCGCTAGTGACTCATTAGCGTTGTTCAATCTGATGGTTGGTGGAAAAAAAATCACCGATTGTTAGCTCTGTATAAATGAAGATGACGTGAGCAAAAAATATACCCTTTTTTAATTTATAATTCAAACTAGTGTGCCTGAAAATAAAAACATAGGTTTTTGATCGAAGATGTTATTGATATTGTGTAAAAAAAACTATATCGATATCTTAAACTATTACATATTGATGTCCATAAAAGGTGCAACGGTAATGTAGTTAGCAGAATTGTTTAATTACTAGTACTTGTTTATAACAAAGCACAAGTTATAGTATTTGATTTTATATTTTCAGGTGAGCAGTGTCTCCAGTATCTAAAGTTGACTAATGGAGTATTAATTTGGAGAATTTAAGGACCCTATTATTTTCATATTAGGGAGAGTTCTTGAATGGATTTTATGAGTTTTAGTTGGTGTTTTATGAAGGGGTGATAAAATCACCTTGTTTTTTCAATAGATAAAATCTAGGTGATAAAATAGTTGTAGACCACTATAAGTTTCAAAAATAGTTGATAAAATCTAGTGTGATAAAATCTATTTATAAAAGATGATGATAAAATCAAATAATCCATTCAAGAACTTCCCTGGATGGAAGACTCATTAGACAAATATCAAATACTTGGGGGGATAAAGGCCTCCTTTGGGTAAAAAACTTAATCCAGTTTTTTGGTTTTTTGGGGTGCAAAAAACCAGAGTGGTTTGGGTAATAATCTTAATCCAAAAAACCAGAGTGCTTTGGATAATAATCTAATAATCCAGATTATTCGTTTGTCCTTATTCAAATTTTTTTTACATTCGTTAGTTTTGCATTAAGATTTTGTGGTTTTTGGATTCCTCTCGACGAGACGAATCTAACAAGTATAAAATTATGGTCAGAACTCAAAATTTTTTGAATAAGGACAAACGAATAATCCAATAATCCATAATCTGGATTATTAGCCAAAGGAGGGAATAATTTGGATTAAGTTTAAGAAAAAACCAAACCGGTTTTTTGGATTATTTGACAAAAAACTAAAAAACTGGATTAAGTTTTTTACCCAAAGAAAGGCCAAAATGTTTAAGTTAGCACAGTTGATTAATAAAAAATCAGACGAATTTGATTGATTCGCGTGAAATCGAGGCAAAACAAAACCGGTGGTTTTACCCAGAGAGCTCCAAATCAATCCAATAATGCTGCCCACCTCCCTCCTTTTTCCCCGCCTCACAATTTCTTCAGCTCACCCAACTCCATCATCGCCCCACCCACTTGCAAAGAAGGAGCCTTGGTTCGGCCGAAAACGACTACCACGACAACAGTGGGAGTTAAGTTTAACAACAACGAGAGCCTTGAAGAGGGAATGGAAAGAATACGAGGAAGCAGTTAAGGACAAAGACCTCGCTCGAGCTCTTCGCTTCTTGAAAGACATCCAACCAGAGAACTACTCTCCGATGGATGATGAGTCAACTCGGTCTCTCAAGGGTGGTGGTGGTCAATTGAGTAGTGGTTGGGTTGTGGGGTGGGAGAGAGATTGGGAGGTTTTGGATGCGTGCTTGAATGCCGATGATATGAGGCTTGTTGCGACTACCTATTCTTTCCTCAAAGACAGAGGCTTTTTGCCCAATTTCGGAAAGTGTCGAAAAATAGGTATCATCATCCTACACACAATCAGTGGTTGTTCAATCATTTGGTTATCTGCGCTAAAAATATGCTCTCTTTAATGTCTCACCTTTGCAATGTTGATTTGGCTATACGTGTAAATTGTTCAATAACTTGAAAGTGGGTTTTCAGTGTTCGTTTTCCATTAAGGCCTGGTTGAGTTTCTGTAAATTTCTTCTCTTTGAGGATATCTTGAGTGCAGAATAACAATTAATATTAGCTTATTCATCATGTGGGTAGCTCCGTAAATCAGAATGGGGTAAAATGTTGGCTGAGATGAGTTGAACTTACAATTAAAGAGTTCCCAGTAAAACACATAAAAGGTAGTGACCGGGCATATCCATGGGTGGTGATGAAGCGCTTCTTGGGTTTCAAACTTGTGACTGACGCTTCAGGAGATAATGATCGCTTAGCTAACCCCTTGGTGCTAGTTTGCTGTTTAGTTATCTCATGCTATCGTTGTTTTGTGTCCATATCATTGGAGGGAAGCTTATTTGAGGACGATACTCTACTATCATTTGGATAATCGCGGAGACATTCTACATGTTACGTGAACTAGCATGGTCTTGTATGCTTTTCTTTTTATGGCCATTTGTGTAATTTGGTAAGAGACTGAAATTTCTTTTTACATTAAAAAGCATATCTCACTTTCTCTCCCTGTGAATCTTCTACTTTTGGCAGTTTTGGAGGGCCCAAGAGATGTTACACCCAGCGTTTTGAAGTCTTCAACAGGATTGGAAGGTGCAATGCCTGCCATTAAGTTATTTTTCTAAGTGCCTAATTGTCATGGAACTTATAGTGACTCTGAAAAGTAGCGTTCATGGATGGTTGATGATTTCTATCCAATGATAGGCCTTAGAGGCTAGAGCCCTAGTGGTGTTGAAAAGTCCTCAAACAAGGAGCAATCCTCGACCCCCATGGTTGAGTTGTTTTGATTTTTCCCTCTCTCTAAGTATAAAGTTCTCTAATTACCAAATCTTAAAAGTTTTCCTGTAAGCCATGTTGACTTGAAATGATTGTTATGCAGTCATGTGCTCAGTTTTTGGTTGTCAGCTCTTTAGTTCATGTTGTTAGTACGACTGGTTTCTAATTGGAATTGCCATTTGACCAGTGTCTAAACTTTCACCGAAGAAGTGGGGTCTGTCACAGAGCTCCAGTCTTGTTTTGGTTAGTTTTCTTGGCGGGGTATCTTTTCTGCTAAATCAGGGAATAGATGTCAGACCTAATCTCGCGGCTATATTGGGGCTGGCCATAATGGACTCTATCTTTCTTGGTGGTTCCTGTTTAGCACAAATCTCAAGTTACTGGCCACCATATAGGCGTCGTATTCTTGTTCATGAAGCAGGACATCTTCTTACAGGTAAACCGTCCTCCTAAGATCAAATCCTATTGCTGTGCATTGTGCAAATCATATATTATCCTTTGACACTTTCTATGTGTTGTGAAACCATTCAAACTTATCTGAGTTAAAGAGCTATTTGCTATGCTTTTTGTAAACACATTGAACACTGGTTAGACATATGATTTCAAGAGGAATGTAACCCTCATGATGTTCCTTAGTTCATAATGATTGAGTTTCCTACTTGCAGCATACCTCATGGGCTGTCCGATTCGTGGGGTAATATTAGACCCAATCGTTGCAATGCAAATGGGCATTCAAGGACAGGTACTTAAAATAGTTTGCGCTTCATGGCATTTCTCTCTCATTCTGTACTGAAGAACTGTTTGTTATGTTTTCCCTCAATTCTTTACGGAAGCAATCAAACAAGTTGGGATTGCACCTTCTTCACAATCTAGCAGACTGAACTTGAATGGAGGACCTGCGTAGATTCAATTTTGACTCTTGTAATTGCCGAACAATAAATTTATTTTCCTACTTGTTGTAGGCCTCATGAATTGTTTTCTTTAGCTGATGACTGGCATATGCTTCTTGTTATTCTTATTGGAGATGGGTGAAGATTAGTACTAGTTTAGTTTTCCCACGAATTTACACTAAAGCTCAGTCACTCACGAAGAAGACAAAGGCAGAATTTTGGAATTTGGACTTCCGGTTTCTCTCCTAAGTTATTGGCAACCAGTAAATGTTAAATTTCCATCTTATATCCCAAAAACATTTGCGGTCATTGTTGGTTTCTACGAGGCAAGGAAGCTGAGTTTTATCATTGATATCATCAATTTTGATTCCCTTCACACTCATAGCTCTGAGGTTGCCTAACTTAAATTCCAGTGTAATAAAAGTATATATCAGTTGTCCACAAAAGCTTGTTCGCTGACAATCTTTTTTCTCAGGCAGGTACACAGTTTTGGGATGAGAAACTTCAGAAGGAGCTTTCCGAAGGCCGACTAAGTGGTACTGCCTTTGACAGGTGGGTTGCCGAGGCTGCATTTTTTGCTTACATCTGTGCTAGTGCATCGCTCATCCAATGATTTTTGGTGCTTTTTGGTATGTGGGTCAGCTGAAGTAATATCATGTTAATTTTTTCCTTGAGAGACTGCATAGTTTTCCAAAGTTTCAATTGGCGACCCCATGTTTTGTGTAAAAAGTTAGTGAGCTGTTGAAGAATAAGGCATGGAATATTTCATTCTGACAGATACGTGGTTAACGGAACGGATCAAGCTGATATCAAAGTGGGATCATTTAGCAGTGCCAGCACAGCTGAAATGATGATTATTCTCCTTTGAACTGATTAATGTTCTGAATCTCTGTATTTTAAAAACTAGTCAGGTACTGCATGGTGCTTTTTGCTGGGATTGCTGCTGAAGCTCTTGTCTATGGGGAAGCAGAGGGTGGAGAAAATGATGAAAACCTATTCAGGAATATTTGTATTCTTCTGGAACCCCCACTGTCCGTTGCACAGGTCTCTCTCTCTCTCTCTCTCTCTCTCTCTCTCTCTCTCTCTCTCTCTCTCTCCGAAGATGTCTCTGGATTGTGAACTTGGGTATTTGGCCATTTTTGTGAAATAGATGTCAAATCAAGCAAGGTGGTCAGTTCTGCAGTCTTATAATGTACTGAAATGGCATAAACATGCCCATCAAGCTGCTGTAAAAGCTTTGGAAAGTGGTGGCAGTCTAAGTGTCGTCATCAGGAGAATTGAGGAGGCCATGGCTTCAAATAGATAAACCCTTATGTGCTGTAATCCTGCTATTTTCTTCTAATCTTATACAAGTTGAGGTAACTTCTCTCTCTCTCTCTCTCTCTCTCTCTCTCTCTCTCTCTCTCTCTCTCTCTCATGTTATCGTCGGGCACTAAACGGCATTGGTATGATGTTGGTATAGGATTTACTAGAGGTAACTGAATGAGAGGACTAAAGGAGGATATCTCTCCTATCAGATGAAGCACGGATACTCTATTTTGGCCTCCGTATCACGTATCGTATGCGTATCGGATACGGATATGCTCCGGATACATATCCAATACATTTTTTTAGAGTATCCGTAATTTAAAGTTATTTTTTGTTATTCGGATACGTTTAGGATATGCTCGGATACATTTTGGATATGCTAGGATACGTTTCAGATACGCGTGGGGGTAAATTTGTTATTACTTGAAATATATGGGTGAAAAGTGTAATTGGGACTTTATCAGTCTTTTTTCCCTCTAAATCAATCAACACAGAAGACAGAAGCAAATAGATCTAGAAGAAGAACTCCTGTAAGTCTCGTCTCTCCTGTCCTCTGTCTGTGTGTGTGTGTGTGTGTGTGTGTGTGTGTATCGTGTGTGTGTGTGTGTGTGTATTATGACATAGGCATGGCAGATAGGGCACACTGCAATTCCATACTTGTTCGATAGAAGCCCTAACCACACAGCGACTTACAGGTATTCTGTTCGACTTTCTTGCTGATACTTGACTCTCTCTCCCTATGTATTCTGTTCAATACATTGATATTGGCGATAAGCAATGGAAGTTTATCATTATTATATTCAACGTATCCCCCAATGTATCGTATCCGACTTTTTGGAAAAATCATGTATGCGCGTATCCGTATCGTATCGTATCCGTATCCGTGCTTCAATCAGTTCTCTCTCACTCAGGATGAGGACATGCCCATCCTTTCGACTAGGATGGAGGCATAAGCGGTACTAACAAGTAAGACTTCTATTTAACTTGCTCAAAAATGAACTGTCAATTTTCTTTTTGAACTGAATGACCGATAGTTGTGAAAAGGGAGTGAATGGTGTCATTTTTGGCTACCTCAGGCTACCGACTAGACCAGAGGTGCTTCAAAGTAAGTAATTAGAACAACTCGCTTTGTATACATGACTCGTTTATCATATTTTTCATATCGGGTGACAATAGTTCAAAAAGAAAAATTAAATACAAAGCTAAAACTATCCCAATAGCTTACTACAATATGATAGATAGTAGCATTACTCTTTTCAGGTAGGCCTTTTTACTACCAGGTACCGACTATGGATAATATGAGTAATCAAATACAAAGTGAGTTGATAAATTAAGCGCGATTTGTTACTTTGAAGCAGCCTAAGCTAGCGATAATGACACCATTTATACCCGTTTTCACAACTATGGTTCATTCAATTCCCCAAAAAAAAATTATCGTTCATTTTAAGAGTAAGGCTTTGTTTGATAACCTATTTCCAGCACTTAAAAATGGAATACGTTTATTAGTAATACAATAAGTCGGTTTCATAACATAAAATGGGAGACCGGAATGCGCTCGGCCTTCTGTGAAAGCAAAGAGCAAAATTTTCAGTAGCTATCCCCTTGCTTAATGACTTATTGCTGAATGCGCTCAGCGGCACGAGGGTTTTCTTTATTGATTCTGACGAGGCTGCCCATCGTTTTTCACAATCATCACAATTCACAACAGCCGCTCCTCTCTCCACTGAAAAGGTCAGGAAAGGCTCTCCCTCTCTCCGTTAATGTTTGTCAGCTAATTTTTTTTTTCCCTACACGAATGCTTGAGAGCTTGGTCTCTAACGTTTGTTGTTCTAGTGCTCTCATCATTTAACACAAGTTTTCTAGGAGTATCGAAGAATAATAGATCTAAATGTACTGCATAACCATGCACAATTATATTCAGAGAACTTGCTCTTTGGATATATTTCTTGACGAATTCAACGATCTAGATACTTTTTACGGCAATGCTCAACAACATGTGGATAATTTAGAAGCAGGAGGAGGATCGACCCATGCTCCCTAGATTTTTATGCAAAACTTACGGAAGCAAATTGCAGTGCAATTAAACAATATAAACTACTCTTGAGTGTAAATTTAATTTTTCTAATTTAACATTTGACAAAGTTTCAATAACCAACCATAGTTAATATACTTGTTGATCATGTTGCCGATATTTTTGTGTAGTTATGATTTTCATAACTGCACGGTTTTTTTTTTTTCATTTAATTGATCTAGTTTTAGCATTACAACATCAATATATGAAGCGCAATTTAAGACTTCAGTTCTTTGTACATATCAAACAATTTATCTAATTCAGTGCTTAAAATTCAGTGCATATCAAACAACTTATCAGCTTAAGAAATTCAACATTCAGTTTTCAGTACTTAATTTTCTGTTTTCTGTTTTCAGGCTTTATCAAACAGAGCTTAAGTTAAATAGAAGTCTCACTCCTTAGTATCCCTTGTTATCCATCCTAGTTGAAAGTATCGGTTGTGTCCTCATCCTGACAAAGAGATAAATGATAAGAGGGATATGATATATTAGAGATAACTGAATGAGAGGCATTGCTATGAAGTTGGGATAGGATTTAACAGGATAAAATTTGAGCATCTCCAGCCCTCTGGAAGCTCTATTTACTAGTGATGTGGCCGATAGAATTCTTTCACTCCTTCTCGGGGAAGGAGTGACCGAATGTTTTGGGGGCATACAAGGAATTGGGTCTTCTTGGTGAAATCTGCATATTTTCAAGCAATTTATGCTAAACATTCAGGAATGGTGGGAATAGTTCCTTTTTTTTGTGGTTTGAATTTGCCTCCGAAGTTTGCGTTCTTCCTTTGGAAAATTATTCACTGCATTCTTGTGGTTAACGATGGGCTTAGAAGGAGGAACATTGTGTTTGATACACATTGTTTGTTGTGTGGAGGTGACCCTAAAACGATTGACCATTGTTTTTTGGAATGCCCCATAGGAGATTGTGGAGAGTTCCACTATTGGCGCTAAATTTTCACGTTGGAACTTCGTTAGGGTTTTCAAAATGGTTTTCTAGATGGTTAGTGAGGCTCTGGATGATAAGGCTGTTTGGGAGTCTGTTTGTGTCCTGTGGGAAATTTAGATTGCCCGGACTAGGGTTATGTTTGATAGTGTTTTTCCATCTATTGATCATTGTCTCGCTAACAGTGATTCTACTCTTTCCATGTTGAAGCTAAGGAATACATCCACGCTGGAAGGGTCTGTTAGGACTGCTCAGTCTATGAAGGCCTGTCCGTATCCTTTGGTGAAAACTATGGGGTGGATCACGTTGCAAGGGTGGTGGTGGATAGCGCATGGAGGAGGCAAAGTCTGAAGGGTGTGGCGGCTTGGTGTGCTGTAGGGTCAGACCCGGTGTCTAATATAAAGGTATTTACTCATGTTTATGCTACTTCGTCAACGGTGGTGGAAGCAATAGCTGTTTTGCAAGCGCTTAGGTGGGCAAGATTACAAGGATTCAGAAGGGTAGAAATTCTAACACTCAGCTTATTAGAAGTTGTTCATGCTTTACAATGTGTTGCTGATGCTAGTTATAAAAACTATGTAGTAATCTTTTCATGGCAATCAAATTGTCATGATTTTAATGAAAATCCATTTGGCAAAACTAACTCAAATGGATTTTTTTTTTTTTGTTAGTAAAAAAAGAAAAAATTGCATTTGTTAGTCTTGCGTTGATTTTTTGTGGATTATTGATTTATCACGACAAGAGGAATTTAAAAAGTAAAAAACTATTACTATAAAAATAGGAGTATTTAAAAAGTTCACTAAAGACAAAAATAATTTAAATTTTTGTGAATTATTGGATTATTTCTCTTTATTCTCATAAAATTTAATTTAGTTAATAGTAATTTTTCCCTCTTTTGATTGAGCCATTTCCACTTTTGAAGCTCCCTTGGTTCCTAATAAATACATCGAGTCGAGCTATGTGGTGTGGTCCTTCTTTGAAGAGTTTTTGTGTGATTCTATATTGAGTGAATGTAAATTGAAAATTTTCTCTCGTGTGTGTTTGGTTCGCAACCCGTGAGTGCAGACGATATATATAATTTTATTTATTTATTATTATTATTTTTTGAGATCGTCAACAAAACAGAAGTTCTCATCTAGCTACACTTTGAAATTGCAAAAATCTGGGTTTTGTCTCCAAGAGATGGTTATATTCATATCTTCACATCTTAAAGCTCCATATGCTCACCGTGTGTTTGCAACAATGTCTAAATTCAAATTTTTGTATTGAAAAAATAAACATTGCTCTTTAAATGAAAAAATGTTGCACCTTGACTGAATTAACATGACACCATTTAGGGGAAAAGTTAAGGTGAAAGACACACTCTCTGTCTCAATTAACATGGCACCATAGTATATTGCACCATGTATTGAACTATATTGCTCGGTTAATTAAAAAACGTTGCACCTTGAGTGAATTAATATTGTACCATTTGAGAATATTATTGCACCCCATGAGGCAAATTGAGTTCTGTTTAAAAAAAAAAAAAAAAAGGCAGATTGAGTTTCATCATCCATATCATCATCATCACTGTAAGAAATGACGTCGAGTTGTAGTACGAAAGGTGACACCCCCACGTGCAATCTATCCCAATTTATTCTCAGTTTCTTCCCTGCCATTTCCAAGCAATGAAATCAACTAAAATCAATTTGCCCCAATTCATTCTCATCATTTTCTTTTATAATGGTACATTGTTTTCCTACGATCGCATGATTCATTTCTTTCTTATTTTTCCCAAATCTCACCAAAGTGACAAATATGTAAGATTTGGTGAGAGACAAAAGACACCAAGTTGTTTTTGTTTCTCATAATTTCTCCTTCTCCTTTAGTTATCAAAAATAAGTGAAATGATCCCATCCTCTCTTTTGTCATACTTCTCACAATAATTACAGAGGCTCTAGCCCTTACTTTTTTAATTGGTTCAGAATCAAATTCTAACTAGAAACCCTTCTAAACTTGTTCTAGTCCTTACTCAAACTGGAATCATACCACAAATTTAGATTTACTCAGATTTTTCATCAAATCAAGAAAGCCTCAAATTTTTATCCAACTCACAATTTACAACTATGCGATTAATAAAACTTGTACCCAAATTTGTGCTTCTATTTAGGTTTGTGCAATGGAGTAGTACCACTTCATACCAAATAGAGCTTTTGCTCAGTTGGGTGAGCTGAAGAAATTGTGAGGTGGGGAAAAAGGAGGGAGGTGGGCAGCATTATTGGATTGATTTGGAGCTCTCTGGGTAATGACCAGGACACGGGGTTGCCGTTGTGCAGCCCCCGCACAGCAGCTGTTGTGCACCATTCGAGCCGTCCGTTGCTCGGATGGATGGCTCAGATTTCACCTCAGCGCCTTTGCATCCGAACCGTTCGTTGTCGTGCGTGCAAGATGAAATATGGGCCATCTATCCAAGTAACGGATGGTCCGGATAGTGCACAACAGCTGCTGTGCGGGGGCTGCACCGGTTTTGTTTTGCCTCGATTTCACGCTTCAATCAAATTCATCTAATTTTTTATAATCAACTGTGCAAACTTTCACGTTTTATCCCCCCAAGTATTTGATATTTGTCTAATAAGTCTTCCATCTAAGATGAAAACAATAGAGTCCTTAAATTCTCCAAATTAATATCCATTAGTCAACTTTAGATACTGGAGACCGTGCTCACCTGAAAATATAAAATCAAATAACTTGTGCTCTATTATAAACAAGTACTAGTAATTAAACAATTCTGTTAACTACACTATCGATGCACCTTTTATGGACATCAATATGTAATAGTTTAAGATATTGATATAGTTTTTTTACACAATATCAATAACAACTTCGATACATCAAAAACCTATGTTTTTATTTTCAGGCACACTATTTTGAATTATAAATTTAAAAAGTGTATATTTTTGGCTCACGTCATTTTCATTTATACAAAGCTAACAATCGGTGAATTTTTTCACCAACCATCAGATTGAACAACGCTAGTGAGTCACTAGCGGAACAAAAATTATTGTTACTCAAAATTGCAAATAGAATGATAGTTCAAAATTGGTTAAGTGATGCTGATTTGAAAAGTTTAAGAGTTTAATTGATTGATTAAAATGTAGAAAGACATTGGATGGTTAAACGGATAAAAGTAAAATAAACTATTGAAGGGATAAAAGTAAAAACTCCTCTGAGAAACGGAGGATATCCTATATTTGCATCTATCCGTCTGCCCTAAATTACTGAAGGATCCGAATCTGAACCACCGGATAATAGAACTTCAGCTGCTCCGGCAACGACAAGAATAGGCACAGTACTAGGTTTGTCCCCAATTGCTAACATCGCAACTACGGCGTACTGTACACTGTCGTCAGTGTTTTACCTACCGGGAGATCACATTCACAGTTCACACCCAAACCTCCGAGCATAAAAAGAAAGAAAGAAAGATCCTTCCTTGGCAAAGAAATTCCTCCGACTCAGAAGAAAATGGATGAAGAAACCCTAGTCGACGAGAATTTCCCCTTATTCTCCCGCAAAACCAATCTTAATCATTCCTCCAAAACTCTCACCACCACCACAGCTACCGACACAGCCGCTACAAAACCGCCGCCCCTCGTAAGGGAAACAAACCCAACCCCCAACCCTAACCACACCTCTTTCTCCGACCTTGGCCTCGCAGAATGGGCAGCTCAAACCTGCAAAGAACTGGGCATGAAGAAACCAACCCCAGTCCAACACCACTGCATCCCCCGTATCCTCGCCGGCGACGACGTCTTGGGCCTAGCCCAGACTGGCAGCGGCAAGACGGCAGCGTTTGCGCTCCCCATACTCGACCGCCTCGCCCTGGACCCATATGGGGTGTTTGCGCTGGTGGTTACGCCCACGCGTGAGCTGGCGTACCAATTGGCCGAGCAATTTAGGGCTCTGGGCTCGTGTTTGAACCTGCGGTGTGCCGTGGTGGTTGGGGGGATGGATATAATTAACCAAGCTCAGACGCTTATGAGCCGCCCTCATGTTGTTATTGCCACTCCTGGGAAGGATTAAGGTTCTTATTGAGCAGAGTCCTGATATTTCTGCCGTCTTCTCTAAAACTAAGGTAATCGAACCTTTTTACTTTTTTCTTTTTTACTACAAGCGGTGGGAGAATTCAATCTCCCAATTACAGCAAACTAGGCATAAGGCCACAATCGCATTTAGCTCAACTAATAGCCCTGTTAAGGGGACAAATGAGTAAAAAAGAAATCCCATTCAGGGAACGAAATAATCAATCTTGTCTGTTGACAACAATGACAAGATTGACCACCTGAGCTCCCATTTAGACATGTACAGAGCTCAGTTGGTTAGCATGACTTTGCTTTTGTACACAATAGAATGCATTTTACCTATTTATTGTTTTCTCTTTCTTGTTGGTTACTGGGAAATATAATCGGCCTTCTAGTGTGTTGTATACTTGTACGTGATGGCATGATTTGTTTGATTTGACAAGTCAGCAGTAACCCAGAAGTTTTGGGAATAACTGCACACCTCTATGGGTCTTCGACATTTTCAAGAATTTGCAAGTAACTAATGGTAGTAGAAGTAGTGGGTTTCTTTAGTCCGTTTACCCACTGTTATTATTTATGGTGTAGTTTCTAGTATTGGATGAAGCAGATAGAGTTCTGGATGTTGGCTTTGAAGAGGAATTGGGAGTGGTCTTTCAATGCTTGCCAAAAAATCGACAAACGTTATTATTTTCTGCAACAATGACAAGTGACCTACAAACTCTACTTGAGCTTTCTGCAAACAAGGCCTACTTCTATGAGGCATATGAAGGCTTCAAGACAGTTGAATCTCTTAAGCAGCAGTATGTTTTTGTCCCCAAAAAAGTTAAGGATGTGTATCTAGTACACGTTTTGTCCAAAATGGAAGACATGGGTATTCGATCTGCCATAATATTTGTTCCAACCTGCAGGTACAGCTTGTCTTTCATGTCTTTTTGTCTCTCAATTTTGGAGTAGTGCGCAGATATTTGAAACATCACAACTGATGCAGAATGGAAAATTAATATTATTTAAAATTGTATTTTGAAGTTCTCCTTATTTTGGTTTTAGTAATTTTGTTACGGAGTCTTGCAATTTTAGAAAAATAAGTGTTATAGAATAATTTGTTTCCTAATTAATTCTTGCCGGGAAGAAATTTAGATTCTAGGTTTATTGTTCCTTTTTCTTTATTTCCTAGTATGTCGAAATTCTACTATTATAAATAAGGATTTAAGCCTCTTGGCTATGAGAGAGTTGTTTATTGATTAATGGAAATTGAGAGTTTTGGCATGGACATTTACCACTTCATCTTTACACTGTTTGAGCAGGAGTTGTCACCTTCTAAGTTTATTACTTGAAGAGCTTGAGTTGGAAGCTGCAGCATTGCATTCGTTCAAATCCCAGTCTCTGAGGCTTGCTGCACTGCATCGATTCAAATCTGGAAAAGTTCCTGTACTACTTGCAACTGATGTTGCCAGTCGTGGTTTGGACATTCCTACAGTTGATCTTGTTATCAATTATGATATCCCAAGGTTATAATTTGTAATAAAACCTTGTTTTTTTTTGTTTTGTTTGGGCTAATCTCAGTTTTCATAAAATGTAGTGATGGCTTAACCACTGCAGATACCCGGGAGACTATGTTCATCGTGTTGGGCGTACTGCGAGAGCAGGCAGAGGAGGGCTGGCTGTAAGTTTTGTTACCCAGGTAAGATGTATAACTACTGATTCATAAGATTTGGAAGATGTAAATATCCTCCTGCTGTTGGTAGTACAAATAAGTATTCGATAAAGCTAGATAAATTGTGTAGAAGTTCCATCTGTGAAATTTGACTCTTGAGCGCATGATTATGTGCGAGAGGTAATTTGTTGATGCCAGTAGCTCTCTCTCTCTCTCTCTCTCTCTCTCTCTCTCTCTCTCTCAAACACAGAGACGCCCACACATAATTCGTGATACATCTGAAGATCCTTTTAAATGCCATTTTGGATTTATTTTAGAAACATCTAGTGATGCATTTTGTTCACATTGTTGCTATTTTTGCAGAATGAAATAGTTCTTCTTCAAAAAATAGAAGCTGTTGTTGGAAAACAGATGGATAAATTCGAATGCAAAGAGAATGAGGTGCTTGATGATATCACAAAGGTGAGATACTTTTGGTAATACTTATTCATTCCTTTCAAGTTTCAACAATGTTTACAGTGAAGTATTGGTTCATATTTTTAGTTGTATATTGGCAGCATAGAAAGTATTGTTTTTCTGGTTACGTCAGATCAGATATCTCTTGACAAACATTAAGACTAGTGTTTCTGGTTACGGACTGAGCAGTACATATACAGATTTACAGTAGAGAAATAGTGAAGCTTGTATTACAGGGTTCTAAGCGTATCTTTTCGGGTTATTGTAATTGATTGAGCCCCTAAATGTTACAGTGCTTCAATGAAATGTTCTTGGGAAACTTGCTAGCCTAAGTTAATGAGTACTGGGTTGAGAGGAATGGAGATGATCACATTTCTCTGGGCATGGATGCTGGCAATGTTGTCCAGGTTCATACTTTTCTGTCTATTTGTCACTGAAAAATGACTTCTGGTCCCACTTGGATCCAAGTCCAGTTATGCATACATTAAAAATTCTACCCACTTCATGTCTTCATCTGATTTTTATGGCTTCCATGGAGCTTGAGAAGGGTGGATACATTAAAAAAATGATGGGCAAGTAACTCTCAGTTTTATCATTCAGTTGTATGGACAAGGGAGAAATAATTGACAGGGTTAGGAAATGTTGTTGTTTGTACCTGTTACTGTTAGTCTGCATTCAACTTGCGGGGACTTGTTTATATGTTGATTTTACATGCAATTCACAGGTATACAAGGCCAGACGTGTGGCAACAATGAAGATGGTGGACGATGGATTTGAGGAGAAAGCCAAAGCACGAAAAGACCAGAAACTGAAGACATTAGCAGATAAGGGACTACTGAAGAGGAGTAAAAAGAGAGAGAAAGGAAGAACTGATGAATAGTAGGAAATTGAAATCTCTCTCCTTCTAAGAGTTGGTGTATGTACGTGTTTTGTTTTGTTTTTGGTAATTGTGTGCTTGTGTGAGCTGCATTTTCTGGAGCAGCTGCTGGGAACGTCCATATGATGAGGTCATAATTTATAGCCTGTTCTCTCAGGAAACGTGGATTTTGGTTACCCTTTTTTTTTTGGATAATAATAACATAAGGAGTCATGTCAGCCTTGTTTTGTAGATAACGATTTAAACCTGTTGGCTTTAAGGGTTGGGGGGCTCGCAACAGAGTGCGGGAAATCCTCAGTAGCTGAAAACTTTTTCCCTAGAAAATGCTGCTGTTTTGAAACGTTTAATTTTGCCGTAAAAACACAACTTTATTCAATTTCAGTGTAGAACCTTCATCTTCAAGTTGCCGTTTCTTGCTTAGTTGGCAGGCATCATGACGTTACAGTTTTAGGCGTGAGATTTCATGTTGAAACCCAGATTAAAAAATGTAGAAGTTGATTTCTGGAAAATCAGCGTTAGGTGTCTAGATCAAAAACTTCATACAGTAGATCTAAATCCGCACAAAATGGCAGATGATGATGCCATAGCTCTAACGCCCGCTTTACACCACATCTTAGTTCTGTTTCAAATGATGAAACCTAACTGGGAAATAGTGATCAAATTCTCAAGGCATTAGTGGATCAAACTCCTAAAACCATAGCTCTAATGCCATTACTCATTCCTTTCTCCACTGTATGATTCAAACAACAGGAATAACTGCTTATCTGACCTCCTAATAAAACAAGAATACACCATTTACTCTCAACGACACATTCGACTCTCATAGCATACCTACGAAGTTCTAAAATGGACAATATCAAACTAAAACAAGGACTACCACTTCCTAGTATAGTAATAAATACTCCTAAGACACTACAGATACAGATCCCCAACAACCCATCAGAAGGGGGCAACCACAGCCATCACCCTCCCTCTTGTCACTCATCAACTGTCACTTTGTTGTCGTTGGGTCTGTTGTTGCTGAGTCTGAGGCTGGGTCCACGGCATGAACGCAACTGGAGGCCGAGGTTGTTGACCAGCATACAGTGCTGCTTGATCTACTGGTTTTCCCATAATCATCCCAGTTGGGCCAACTGCATGCTGTGGCGGCATATAGTAATATGGAACAGAATCAGGTGGGGAACCAGCCATAGGAATGGTGGCCTTCGTAATCCCAAGCCCCTCTTCTTTCAATTCGTCTCTTGGAATAATGTCAACCAGGAAATCGAAGACGTCAGTCCTTGAAATGGCAGCAGCAATATCATTCTTCTGAAGGGTCCTCCTCTTGTTCTCTTCTGTGTGAATCCAAGATCGTAAAGTCAACTCCAAGATGAACATCTCACATGCCTTTGCAAATATGACGGGGGCTTCCGCCGAAATCATTCTAACATCCTCATCAGCCTTCATTATCTTCTTGATACGAGCAAGTGGGAGGCTGTGGTTCTTAAAGTCTGTTGTTTGCTCAATGTCTTGCATTTGGTTGGCCCAAAATACTTGAAGCTGCTGTTGTTGCTGCTGCTGCTGTTGATGATGGAAGTGCTGGGCTTGTTGGTATGCAAGCTGGTGTTGAGAAGTAGCAAAAGAGGTGGAAGGTTGAGTTGAAGAAGGGACAGGTACAGCAGGAGTGCCTGAAGCCACCATAGAAGCAGTGTTGTAAGGAGGAGAAGCATAAGCCATTTGACCTGCTGTACCTGCTACCACTCCCATGACCGGCTGCTGTTGCTGCTGAGTATGGTCCGACTGATCCATGCCTAAAAGTAGCAGTATCTGTTGCCCTTCTTATAACAATCTCCTCATTAAAATGCTGAAGAAAACAAAAACACACAAGACGCGAAGCAAACACAAGTTAAACTTCTATAAGGCGTGACGGGAGCACCTAGATAAGCTTCCATAACAAAAGAGTAAACCAAAAGACGTCATCTCAGTCAAGAGACACTCACGTACTGATTTATTAGTAAAATTAAGCTACACTCATCATTTGTATGGCAGCAGATGAGGAAAATTACAATACATCACCTAAAACTGCCGGTTTAAGGTATGTTCTAGCAGGAATATGAAACTTCTCAGACTCATACAAAAGTAAAAACTATGCTCCAGTTGCTTCGATGTAAAATATCTATCAGAAGACATCTTTTATAAAAGAGACAATGGAAATCCTCACTTCCTAGCATTTGATGACACTCTCAAGAATATATTAAGAGAGGGAATTTCATATAAGCAAACATATAAATACAGAAACCTTATCTTGGCATAGGCTACTACATTGGAACGGCTAATAAATCAAGGCATCTGCATATGCGAATAAGAAGCATCCACAAGCATATAGATAAGTGGGGAAAGAAAGAAACCTACAAGCAACTTATAGGTGCAGGATACTAATTTAATAGTACCAAAATCCATGCACAAAATTTTGTGCACTCAACAAAACTCAGCAAATGGAGAAAAAGTTTTCAAAAAAATATTTTAATTCAAGAGAAACAGAAACCGACACTAAGTGTTTCCTTACGAGAAATGGCCATCATGTGCCATACTATAAACATACACAATCAATTCCTCCAAACCATATAGTCTAAACGCCCATTTGACTTTGTGGTAATGAAAACTAATATTCCAAAGTTGTCCTAACATATTGAACCTGCATGTGGAAGCTTATGCTCTTGAACTGGTGGAAAAGGGGCTTCAAAAATGATAAGACACACATTCCGTCCTCTGCCATTCCACTGAAAACCCCACCAATGTACACTATATGGTACTACTACGTCTGCAAGTGCAAAGGCAACAAGCAAAAGAAGTTCTAAGACGTACTCACTCACAAGACAACCAAAAACCATAACTTCAAATTTAATCGTTTGCATATCCCCATAATTCTGCTGAAAACTATAGTTCAAATTTCATATGCATATCAAAGATGCAGTGGCTATAGCTGGTTTCGTCGTCTTACTCTAGCTTCAAATGGTCGGATACCCTGTAAAGTCCAGGGGCGGACGGAAGGGGGTGCAAGCAGGCCCGGGCCCCCACACACCTCCCAATTATCACACTAACTATACTATATTTTCGGGTTAATTTGGAAAAGTACTATAGGATCAGCCCCTACATGTCTCGAGTGGAAATTTTTTTTTTGATGAAGTTTCTATTTATGTGTGGAAAAAACCCCTAAAATTTGAAGTTATCGACCATTTTTCGGCAGTGGTTATACAATTAAATGTGATCATGTATATGTACACAATCTCGTCTTCTTCTCAGAACTAATAAGTACTAACAATATTTATATTATAGATTATATTATTTTGTTACTAATGTAAATATACATGTGATTTGGGCCCCATGGAGTACAAAACCTGCATTCGCCACAGCAAACGTTACTACGCACCCTAGCAGAGGTTCACAAGTCTGTGCTTGAATTGGCCAAAGTGAAAACCCATCATCCGAACAGGCCAATGCACGGCACATGCACAAGCCAAGGACTAAAGTGAGAGATAAAAAGGTAGGAACTTGATATGCATAAAATCTTGATTCTCTCTGATAGGCGATAGCTAGTCTCATAAAAATCAAGTAACAGAAACAAACTAAAAGAAGGTAATTTTCTCGTTAGTAGACCTGTAATAAAATCATCGACAATTTGAGACCATTGTAGGGGTTAAAAAGAACCTCGCAATCTGCAATCAGAATAATAAGTAAGGAAATAGAGCAGCAGTTTGAGATATTTGTTCATTTTAGAGACGTTTTTCTCAGCAATCAGAAACTTAACAAGAAAATGAAAAACTCCCAAATCCCCACAATTACCCAAAATATGCAGTAAAAGAAGTACAACAGTCTAAAAGGGAAGTTACCCGTCATCTTCTAGCTGAAACAGGCAGAAGAGGTCCTCGATCTCACAGTTCGAACCCTAACCCAGAGAGAGAGAGAGAGAGAGAGAGCTAGAGCTTTCAATATTGTCAATCGAGGAGAGAGAGAGAGAGAGGAATTGGCCCCTGAGCCAGGTGTGATTTGGAGAGGGACCACGTGATAGGTAAATATTGGCGTGACCGTGGAGTTATTACTCCATGGTAAAGAGAGAGAAAGCGTAGGTGGCGGGAGGGATCATCTCCCCTCCGTACCTTGAAAATTTTGAAACACCGTTGTCGGCCCCACAACCATGATCAGAATTATTCATCCCGTTATCTTTGCTAACGCATGTGTATAAAATTAGCTTAATCGATAAATATTCAAATAAGTTTGTATAAAATGAACAATTTACGTCATTTTAAACTCGAACTGATTATCCCAAAAAAAATAAATAAATAAACATGAACCTCTCTTTTTGTACAATTTGTTTATGTAAGCAATGACCGATCAAAGCTAATTTTTTTTACAAATTTTGTTATTAGCATGAAGAACGGTATGAACGATTTGAATCACCATTGTCGGACCATAATGGGAACAAGAAAAAATTGGGGTTTGGTGGATAAGTAGTCTGGTGGTGAGGGATTTTTCTACCATGCCTCCGAGTGGTTTGGAGGCGTAATGTCCCCATTAATGGACCTTTTGATTGAAAGTTAGGTAAATCTAAGACTGTGGCCATACAATGTGGTAGTGTAGCCATATATCATAGTAAGTGTAGTCGTAATGCAAAATCATCTTGATTTTAGCAAATTCACCTTACTTTTTTTAGTATAATTTTTATATATTTAACAGGGATATTATTCACTCAAACAACTCGGCGGGTGCATGTTAGAAACATCCGGTGGTGAGGGAAGGGTATAGTGTGGGCACGTGGAGAGCCAGGGGGAGGCCACGAGAACAGACGAGGTTAAATGTAGGGACTAGGGACCTCACGTGACAAAAATCGTGAATACATCTTGGGCCTTGAAATCCCATGGGCTGAGCTGTAATAGGGTTCGTTTTGGGCCAGCCAGAAGAAGCTTTGCCGCCTTCTTCTTTTCTTTGTAAACTGCAATTTGGCAACAGCCAAGAGCCCATGGCTACATGACTTCCTGTTCAGAATTCCAAAAGGAAAAGGCCAGATCCCATGACGAAGAAGAAGCTAAATTGGATAGTAATCCAAATAACATATACTAGAAATTTCATTTCTCTTTCCCTACAAAAATCCAATCACAATCCAAACATCGATCACAGGGGGCTTTGCTCGAGCGGTCCCTTCCCAACAAAACAGATCAACCTAAACCGACTTCTCTATTATGACAACCTTGAACTAACAGATCAGATTTTGCCAATGAAAAAGCCCAATGCGGCAGAAAAACAACCAATTTCTTTGATAAAAGCAGCATCAGCTTACTACCTACATGCAGAAAGCTTTTATGACAGCGTAGAACAAAAAAATGAATTGATAGATCATTTTATATCGATGAAATCACCATATCTTACAATGACAAATTAGATTAAATTGATAACCTGGAATTCCGTCTGTCAAGGGGAGAAGAACTAAAACCCTCCCTACCACTAATGTAATGCACTATCGTTACATTGTACAATTGGAATAAAAACCGGGTCAGTTTGAATGGGGAAAACAGCATTGTGAGTTATCAGCAAACCATTAGTTAGATGCCTTGTGAACCTGCCCTTTGGTTTGGGTTGCAGAAGACATCACGCGTAAGCGACTGGCAATTTCCGTAAAGGATGGCCTGGCCACAGGATCAGGGGCCCAGCACTGCTCCATTAGTGTCCTCCATTCCGCATCACAAAAGCTTGGCAATGGATGGCCTTAGAGTGTTATTCACAATACCTCCTGCACACAGAGAGAGAGAGAGAGAGAGAGAGAGAACTGTAAAACCAAACCTTTTGAGTCGCAAGTGTAACCCATAGTCCATCAATCTCATACTAACATCAATATATCAGCATGTCCGGAAGCAATGTAAAATACATAATTGTTCTACCTCAATACTGCTCAGAAGGGACTGATTTATTTTGATAAAAAATTTGAAGAAAGATAATGTCTGCCTCTATGAATTCAAGCAATTTCAGAAATTTTATAGTGCAAAAAGATCTTTGAAATAGTTTATTCTGAAAGATGATGAAATAGCTTCAGTAGCAAGCAAGCTCATACCATGCACAATATGCACCGCTATAGCATTGTTTCCATAGGGCATACAAAGAAATATATACATCTCAGACCTACATTGGCACAACCGCCATACCGCGTCTGTGTTGAAAATTGGTTATTGTTGCTGAGGGTTGTCTTCAACCAATATTTCATAGACCAAGAAGATTCTTAAACAGGCTCACCTATAATTGCGCCATAGTGCATGTTTGCATAAGGCTCCTCTCCGGTGAGAATCTCCCATAGGACAATACCAAAGGAGAACACATCAACCTGCAGACCCCAAAAGAAAAAAGCTGGGTAATGGGTGCATTATTAGCAAAGGATGTGCAGACCATGATAACAAAACCAAGACAACGAAGACAACAGAGAACTCATGCTCCAAAAAGGTTCTAGTTTTTTTACTCTACTGTTAGCAAAAACAGAAGACAGAGAGTTGAAAGCCTGCTTAACAAGGACATGGTTCAAAAGCTACTTCTCATAGGGAAAACAAGGATGAAGATACTTCTCCAAAGTGAGAGGCAAAGAATTTATGCTACAACCATTACTTGTAATGTCTCTTTCTTGTGCTTCGCTATATATCAAATTCACTAACCAGGTTTCTCAATGTAGACATATATAGAATATCAACATACCTTTTCAGAAACCTTATTGCTGCTTCCATTCAGCAGCTCTGGAGCCATCCATGGTAGGGTACCTCTGACTCCACCAGAAACCAAGGTGTTTCGTTTGATTTTTGACAGGCCAAAATCACCGACCTAAGAATAGTGTTGATATGAATCAGGAACTGATTTAACTTGAAACGTCTCAATTTATAAAGTATATGTACTGGATAAAGAAATGGTATTAACAGCATTCTTCTTGTTAGAGCTTGTCCCACATTGGTTAATTATGACTTCCAAAGCTAGTATATGAGCATGGGCAGGCTCTCCACTCATTGTCAATTGGTCTTGAGTTAGATGCTTTAACACTTCTATAATACAAAAATATGAAAGGTGATTCCATCAGGACAACCTTGCAAATGGGCCGTGAAGGATCTTTCAAGTTCACTAGTAAGTTGTCACATTTTAGATCAAAATGCACAATATTCTTTGAATGCAAATACTCCATTCCAAAGGCTGCATCCATGGCAATTATAAGCCGCCTGCGGCGGTCAAGATGCCTGCAAATTGAGTCATACCAGGAGGAAAAATATAAGAGGAAAATAGTAGCAAATGAAATGAGAACGAATTGGCGCTCATCATTCACAAGAGTTGAAATTCCACACTTCTTGTCAAGTGTGCACTTTGACTTGCAGGATTTTTAAAGACGAGCAGCAGGAAATTTGAAATTTCAGTCAAGAAGACGACCACAATTATGCCAAAGCTGAACTTGTTAACTATAGCAGGCATATTACCTATCCTTGCGAAGTAAAACATGCCTTAAAGAACCGTCAACCATAAACTCTGTCACAGTAGCTAGTGTTGCCCCAGGTCCATCTTGCACTACACCATAAAATGCAACCACATTTGGATGGTGAAGCTTTGACAGAATTTCCGCTTCGCTCCAGAACTCTATGGTCTGAGAATGTCAGTAAAATCAGTGTCCAATATGCCGATACAAAATCTCAGACAATAGAATCCGGAATTATGAGAACATCAAGAAGCTATTAATTGACTTGTAAGTGGGGCCAAACAAGGGTGGTGACTCAAAAGCCCTTCAATGTCATTCTTATCAACTGGTATTTGATTTATTGGCTTGGTGAAAATTTTCTGCCGTAGCTATTGTCTTTGACCACATGCATAGAGGAGCTCATTTCGGATGGAAATCACACATACAAAACACGACCTGCCTCAAAGAAATGAACCCTCACAAGGGACCAATTTGGAGGAGTGACAGGACTTATAGGCTCCCTAGGATGCAGACCTTATAAGTTGATTTAACACTCGTAGTCATCAGAACTTGAACAAAACTGAAGATTTTATGGCCAAGTGGAGAGTTAGACATCAACAAACTATTAGCATGACGAACATATTTGGGCCCATTTTCTAATAGCTAAAGCTTTTCAAAAAATTGGTGATCTAACACAAAGGATTGTAATTGTGCATATGACATATCAAACCGGTAATAAGATTTACACACTAAGGGATTGTTCCCATGTGGTAGCCCACATTTTTTTACAACAGAAAATGATACATGGCAAAGTGGAGGACAGAATAGTCCTTGATAGAAAAGAGGATTCCCCAACAGTAACTTTCGGATGAAAAAGGAAAAATTGCCACTATCATGGAGGTAAGGAATAGCTACCAATCTCTCTTGCTCTGATGATCGACCAGTGAAGCAGCTCTTCTTTATTCTCTTAATGGCTACATCTGTTCCTCTCCATTTTCCATGATAGACGGTACCAAATGTGCCAGAACCAAGTTCCCTCAGTTCTTCAAGATCTTCATTCCTTATGATCTGGTGAAGTAGCCCAGAAGAAATAATTAGAGGACTGTCATCTGACAAGCTGTGAAGCCAATCAGAAAAGGTTGAAGGGAGTGAAGTCCATGCTCGTATAAGCAAACAGCTAGATTTTCACCATATCTCTTATTAATATATATCTTATATCACAGGCCGGCCCATAAAAAAAGGATGGTCTATTCGAGTCAGGGCCGGCCCTGGGCCCAAGCCCACCAGGCGGTGGCTTAGGCCCCCCCCCCCCCCCCCCCCCCCCAAAAGGCTCAAAAAAAGGGCCCCCTCCTATTATGGGTATATAGAGTGCACTAGGAGTCTTTTAAGCCCAAGAATAGCAAAATAGCTAGGGCCCCAACTAACTCAAATAAGTAAGGTCCATTAAAAAAAAAACAAGCGCCCAAATTTTTACAATGGCCCGATACTGAAGCATTAAAGGGAAAAAAATTTAAAACAAAAGGAAAACAAAAAATAGAACATGACCTCAGTTTCTCGATTCTCTCTCCTAGTCTACACTTCTCCATTTTATATTCTCATTTCTCAAGCTGTAAGTCTGCCCTAACCCCCAAGCCCCAAATTGAAAATCAATTAATCAAATCAAAACTGTAATGGCATAAATTGCAAAGAAGTAGACGACGGATGCTACCGATCAGATCACGTATAATATTGGGTATTTGCGTATTACAATTGTCGATTCAGCCGATCGGCATTAGGGAAATGCTCTTACTCTAAGGTATGCATTTTTTTTAATGGACTTTTACTTTTGTCTTTCTTTAATATTGGGCATTAGTGATTTGTTCTATACTTTTGAAACTTTTTCTTTGATTAATAGTAGTTTGTGAAGTGGTGTTCTTGTTTGATGCATTATGCATATGTAGAATAAATACGTTATGTCGGCATAAAAAATAATGCTTCCTTTTCCCCTTTTTATTTGTTTTATCTTAGCTCATCATGTCTCCTAAAAGAAGTTACCCATCAAGACATTGAAAAAAGAAAAAAGAAGCAAAGTATCGAACAATTAGTCGAGTCTCAAAGGGGAGCTATTGATAAGTTCTTTACGAGTGGTAAACAAGTAGAACAATCGGTTGAAGACTTGAAAAATGACGAATTCGAAACTTTAGTGATCAACCATGTCACTAGAAAGATTGAATGGATTAGCAATGTTATCCAGTGAAAATGATTTTACAGCAAAACTAGATTATGCTACTTTGATTGATTTATTTGCTTCTAAAAATGCAAGAAGAGCGCGGTTCAAGTGATACTTATTAGTAAATGTAATGTTAAGTACTTTTTGTGACTTCGACATTCAAATTCTTGCAAATCTTTTGTTTAGGACTATTTGTATCTTTTGAATTGTAATGTTTCTTTAATTATAAAGGGCCTCAAATTTATTGTGTGCTTAGGGCCCCGAAAATCTCAGGGCCGAGCCTGTCTAGAGTATGGAATTTGAGTGGAACAATTCTTGAATTGGCCAACATTTATACTCATAATGAGCGATGGCGATAAGTAGGAAGAAGAAACTTTTGCCGGAACATCATACAAAACCATACAGATGATTTGGAATGATAACAAGGGGAATGATTAAATAGGGTTGCTTAGTTCCACAACAAAATAATTTACAAGTGAGATATATAGGTGTGGAACCATACATATGTAGGTGACCCAATTACAATATTGGCATTGAAACATACATATTACCATTTATCAACCAAAAATACAACCAAATACTTTATATGAAGTTCCACTAACTGAACCACTGCCGTCAGATAGGTTATTCACTAATGAACAAACAACATTATTTTTAATTTTGGTGTTCTGGATTCTTTAATATGACAAGATGCTTTAAGCATCAACTGTCGAGATATTCATAGCCCAACAAAAGATTCATGCTAAACAGATAACTGTGTTACAGATTCAAGTTCAACCGTTACACGGATATTTTACATTGTTTTATACCCAAAATGGATCTAATTGTAGACACCTTTCTTACGGTTTCAGATGGCAAAAGATTATAGTTTTGTTATGTCAACATAAACAAACACTTTGGCCAAGAATTCTCTTTCTGCATCATCATTCCCAACACCGTCAGGACCCAGGATTCTAACAGATGTCTCCAGACACCAGAACATAGCAGTTGAGCAAATATTAAACCAACTGATTCACTGAAACACCTGAAACTAACATATCCAAATTGCAGCCACAAAGCTCGACAATTTTTTTGAACACCTTCAAGATTTTCGGGAAAATTTAATCTTGCAGATTTTTCTCAATGTGGTAGCATCCATTTGGAAATGCTAAATTGCCAGTATATCCACCTGGATTACCAAGTATAGACAACTCAGAAAAATGGCTATCTCGTAGCTATAAGCACACATATATACCTTATGACATTACTATTTTTTGGAGCTTCGCTGCTTAAAAGACACTAGAACTACATATTTCATTAATTGTACATTTGTCAACATAAGCAGACGCTATTACTTTTTCAGATGACTATTTTGGACTTTCACCATCCAGAGTGCAAGAACTACACATTTCATGTATCAATCTTCCATCAACCATCAGTCGTGCAAATACAAGAATATCATGTCTTACCTGCAAGCTACTGATATCGAAATCTCCCAGAGAAGGATCTAGAGGAGGTAGGCCAGTTTTCCTGCTTCCATCCTAAAAATACAAAAGTGAGGGCTTATAGGAAAAAACTTGAACAAACAAGCAGAAAAGTAATTCGAAGACCTGATATAGAGAAATAATACGAGAGTGAGTTCTTATTTTAGTCCACCATTAAGTACCTCATTCTCTTCAAAATTATCAAACTGCATAAGTTCGCTGTCCTTCAACTGAGAAGAATCATAGTACAAGTGTAAAGCTATAGTGTCGGCACCAACAGTACCAGTCAAATCATTCTGATCATCATCATCGTACTTCATCTGGGAATCCACATGGCTTAGAGAAATATCATCTGTCGGGAATGATGAAAATTTGTAACTTATAGCAGCTTCTTCCTCAACTTTTGGAAGTCCAGATGAAAAACCAAAATGGTCCTGATCAATAAGAGAAACATCCTTTTGAGCAAATTCGCCTCCTGCCAATTTCTGAAAATATGACCAGTGCTTAGGATCCTGATTTTCTATGTTCAAACTCAAACCAGCTCCATCTTTCTGCAGCGGACTAATACCAGATGAACCCTCCGACAGTAATGCCTTTGAGAATATATCTGAAAGGAAATCACGAGGGAATCGGTCATTAATGTCAATGAGGATGTCTCCCCCCTCTGGTCTGGAAACTCCAACAGATGGTTCCCTAAAGCTTTCTATCCAAGCAGAATCTTGTTTATCCCTCTGGGTTCTATTAACAGCAAAGTTGCTGTCCGCCTCACCACGCCACTGGGATTCTGGAAGACCATTTTCAGAACTCTCCTGATGCGATACTGAAGCCATAAGGCTAGCAGCAAGAAATTCTGATCCAACTTCTGGAGTTTCACCAGTCAGGAGATTCTTATCCTCTTCTTTCATGGAGTTGGTTTCATTCTCATCCTTAAGTATTCTATCCTCATTGCTAGCATATTCATCATCATCAAAAGGTTTCGATACTGCCTGCTTCAAGTTTTTAAATTGGCTGGCTCCATCAGCAATGGTGTGAGGATCCTCGTGCAATGGCTTCTTCGTGGAGATGGGCTGCTCAGTTTGTGGAGGGACAGGTTCCACGACAAGACCCTGCTGTGGTACATCACAATGTGAGTTATTTGTATGATGAAACTGAGAACCATGTGAATCATCTGATTTTGATAACCTGTTTAGTAACTCTGCCTGTTCTCGTGGAATTCGTTCAGAGTAAAAGACTCTTTGAGGAGGCAAAGGAGGCTCAAGGTAGCCCAAATCAATTGGATCAGACTCAGAGTTGCCATATCCAGGAGTAAATGCACCATTAGATGTATCAGCTTTAGGAACCTGCACTGGATTAACGTCACAAAGGGGTGAAGACACCTGTACGGATTCCTGGTGCCTTCCCCCACTCCTTGAAGTCTTCGGTTCTTCCTCTGGTGTAGAAATGACGGCCGATACTTCTTCAGCTGGAAAATAATCCCTAAGATTACCATCTACTGGCTGTGAGGGAATGTGGTAGTATTTTGAAGAAGATAAAGTACTTTCATCTCCACCCTTTTGCCGAATTGATACATCACTTCTCTGTTTCAATTCCTTTACTTGCATTTGAGAATCATGCATGCATAAGACACTGGATGGCTGCCCTTCAGCTTTTTGCTGAGTTGCAATCTCATGAACAGGCTGCAGACCAGAACTTTCCCCAATAGGTGAGTAATTAGGAGGATTCATGTTGTAAACATAGGGCGTTGGGTACAGCATAGCTTCTACATGATGTAGCATTTCTCCATTATAAAACTGAGAATGTGTTTCATAAGGACTGGAGAAGGGTGGTGGAATTGGTTGAGAAGATTGTGAAGATGAGATCATGTAACTGGTCAATGGTGAAGTGCCAACTTCACCATAATCAGTTGTAGCCCCACCCGTGTCCCTCTCAACATTCTCTCTATCTAACTCATCTAGGTTATTTCCTGAAGAGCTCGCTAGACCATGAAGCGTAGAGTTCTTTCTTGATCCCACATCCATTCCATTGACGGCAACTACATACTGAAACTCAGGATCACCATCATAGTTTTGCAGACCAAAATGAGCATCTTGTAAATCTCTCAAAGAGAACAGAAACATTCTAAGTCTGTTTGATCCTTCTCCATCTTGCAGTAAATTACATTCCTCCATCATATTATGCAGATCCTCATCGCAAGACACAGAAACTAAGGCATCAAGATCCTCCCCGGGAAGCTGATATTTAACTGAATGAGTCTGGTTATAAATTGTTATTGCTTTCTGCCACAACTCCTGCCAAGTGATGTCCTTTCTTATACGGACAATTCGAGTTTCACCTCCGACATATCTAAGTTTTCCATCGCGTGGCCGAGGTAATATTCTACCCTCAAAGCTGCATAAAACTTTAATCTTTGTTGACGAGCCTTCAGATGCTCCAGAAGAGGCATATTCTTGCAAGGTTCCATGATAAATGCTCTGATCTGATGAAGTTCGTGGAACCGATTGCACAGACCCATAGCTACTTTTATGTTCGTATAGAGAAGAGTTCTTCCGCTCAAAATCTTTACGACTTTTTTCTTCTACTGCGGAAATCATCGATATATCCGACCCGCTTTCAGACCCAGTGTGACTGACGCCTAGCATGCCTTTCAGTTCCGAGTAACCTGCTGTGTAGTTGGGATCACGAGCAGTATTTGGAATAAATGGCTGCTTAGGATTCACCCGGTCGAGCATAAATTCAAACTCCTCACCTGTCTGTATAGAGTAATTAAGTACAGGTTTAGCTTCTGAAATTCTTATTTCATGAGGCCTCCTATTTGAGTTTAAGCAGCTGCTATGGTCCGGCATGAACCCTTGAGATGTAGACTCAAGCTCCTCATTTCCAGGTTGTACTGAGCTGTAGAGATGGCAATCACGATTTCTCAGTTGTTCCATGAAAAAAATTGCCGGGGTCCCCCTCCTCCTACACTCAATTTCAATCGGCAAATGCCATTTCAGAAATCATGAGGATTCTTTGAAAGCCATAGCGGAGCGCTCCGCACATCACTGTAAATTCCAAAACCAAAAACTTTTCGCTTACCAAGTTCTTCAACTATAATAAGTTCAGAGAACTAGAAATTAGCTAGCTATTGAGTATAGACCACTATAATGGATATCAACTCCGAAAAACCTTTGCATAACAGATTCTTTACTCACAGCTGTCAATAAGAACCCAAAATTGAACTAGAATGGATCAACTATAAGAAAGAGACAATAATGTAACCAACAGCTAAAAGTCAAATTGCTATTCTACATTCCCATTTCCAGGCGAGGAGATTGCTGAAAGCTTATCAGTGAACAAACAGATCTAGAGAATCAAAGATTTCAGCTTTTAAAACCTCCAGCATATTAACATTACAGTTTGCCAAACAAGAAGTTCAATATTTAGCAAGCGACGTTTAAGTAAAGAAACAGCAAGGCCAATGCATCGGATCTAACGAGTCTGGAAATCTAGATCCTTTTCTACGGAATCGTCAAAAACGGAGAGAGAGAGAGAGAGAGAGGTTGGACCTGAATTAGTAGCAGTGCTTGCGCGGAAGCTATTTTGTTGAAGCACTCCAAATAGCACCAAAGAGGAGGAGGAGGTTTTATTGAGTGAAGTGAAGACACGCACAGCACAATGGGATTCGTGAAAGTGAAACAAAACATAGCAGCAGCTCAACACAGCAGACCCCCTACCCTACTGGAGTATTTTACGCATTTCCTTTCTCTTTCTCTTTCTAATTTCCATCCTATCCTTATCTGTCTTTGTCTCTGTCTACAACCCTTTCTTTTTCGTCCTTCTCTGATTAATTTCTACACGTTTAAAAAACTCTCAAAACAATATAAATGAAACAACGAAAGGAACTATTCTACCTGTTGTACAGACCGCATGTGTGACTTGACATTGCTAACTTTAGCAATCTCTAAATGGATAACTAAAAGCTTATGTGGCAACTTTTGGTTATCCAATTTTAGTTAGGCCATTATGGATGCTCTCATATCTTTAAAAAAAAACATATCAATATTTTGGAGTATCATTTGCCCCTTCCAAAAAAGATTGTTTGTGGCATCTAATTCTACTTGGGATTCCCATACAAGAAATCTATTCCGGATAAAAAGAAATACTCCTAAAAGGAAAGGCCGGGGATTACAATAAACAGAGAAAAAATGGGTGGGGTTACCTCTGGAGAGCGACCGTGTAGTGTATTTTGTAGTGCTCGTTTCAGCCGTTCATCTCCTTAATTACTAATTCGGATTAAAAAAAAAAAACTCTTTTAGGATTTTTAAATTCGGACCGTGCAAAACACTTTTTGATAGATCAGATGTTCACTTCAAGACAATGCACTATAGAGTTTCCATTTCCTAGTCTCTTAAGATCAACCGAGACACACGTAAGATAATTCTCCAAACACCTGACACATACGTAGTGAAAAGAGAGAACGGGAAAATGGAAAAAAAAAAAGTTTAGTCTCTAATTCTCTCTTTATTACATTTGTTTGGATATCCATCTCTTGTGTTAGTTTATTTTTTTACTTCTGTTTATTGTATTTGATCGAACTGTGTCATATTACGATAAAAAAAAAAAAAAGAGTTTCTTTGTTACAGCTTATGTTGATTATAGTGTTTTGTTTGGAAAATGGTTTTGCACTCTTCTTTTTATCCCATTGCAGTTCTTTTCTTGTTGATTACAGTGCTGGAAATATGTTGATTATAACGTTTTGTTTTGTTTAGGGAAATGGTTTTTGCACTCTCCTTTTATCCCATTATTACAATTATTTCCTTGTCTTACTCTGGTAAATGACAAAAATGCCCTTCATATGTCAATAGTTTATTCATAACCAAGGATAGTTCTGTAATCTCCAGTGAATAAAAGACGGGAACATAATTGCAAAAGGATAAAAGGAGAATCCAAAAATCATTTTCCTTTTTATCATTCCTACGTGAATCCCATCAAGACCCAACCACTAGCAATAACTCGTGCTCTATCTCTCCTCAACTACGCATTTGTGTAGGGCCCAAAACTAAGTATACGGAATTTTTTAAAAACATTAAATGTATGATACCCATAAAATCTCTCATCATTTCAAGCACATCAAGAGAAGATGCTAGAATTGCAATCTTAATTAGCTACGGATTATGAGGGGAAATAACTTCTTCAAACTTAGAATATGAAGGGAATTTTCTAGGTTCGCAACAGCTGCACACAAATACTGAATTAAATATCATATAAAAAAATTGCAATCAAAATAGACAGGGAGAGCTACCATTTGTTATGATCATCATCAGCATGTAAACATCAACGAAAAGATTAATTATTAATTCATCGTCTACATAAGACTCGGTTCGGTTTGGTTTGGTCATCGTTTCCGTAATGAAAGCATATGCGGCTACGAAAGCATGCTCTCATCAATTTAATTGGTAATAACAACATACCTTACGCCTTAAGCTTGTGGCTATGGCACTTAGGACTTGCTGCTTTTCAAGGCAAGCAAGAATAGACTTACCAATGAAAGCAACGTAGGGCTCCCGCAATTATCAATTAAGTTTCCTTACAACTTGTGATACACACCACAGCTTATCGATCATAACAAATTTGGATTATCACTGGATCAGACATTCGACCCGTCATTTGAGTGGAGGACATCCCACGTAAATTGCTCTCTAATGGCCAGGGGGAGTCTAACTGGGTTGTGTAGACAGGCTTTGACTAAAGCGTAATTAACTGGCGTATGGATATATATCATCCTAGCTATTTCATATATGTCCTTGTTTCGCACTTAAGCGGATAACTCAAACCCTTAGCTTTAATGAAAACAGGTCCAAAGTACATGCTTCCACCACGATTATCCAAGCCCAACGCATCAAGTTATTAGAAATCATAGATTTTTCTGCAACAACAAAAATTAAATTGAAAATGTGCTTACAGCATTAGCTTGCACAAACGCATAGCACTAGGTTTGCAAGAAAACTGCACAGAGGATTACTCAGTACATGTTTTACCTCTCTACTATGACAAACATGTTTTCTATTTATCTGCATTGTCACTGAAGTTCTCAAATCAAATCATTGCACCCAAAAAGAATGGATCGTTCACGAACAGCCGGAATTATCTGCTTATAATTCACAAAATGGTGCAGGCCCCTTGTACCCTGAAAAATTTTTCACCATTAAATGATGACGCAGAATTCTCTAGGGTTTTAACATTTTAGTGTTTGAATACTTACTTCTTTAAGTCTTCGTATCGACTTAATGCTTCCTCAAATTTAAGCCAAAGAGGACCTGTCTGTTGAAGGTTTATGTTCTTTGGTCCTGCCAGATAAGCCTGAACGACAAATTGGGGATCCCTTTCCCTGGTTGTCCGGTATTTTATCCAGTCAGTGGAATATAATCAATTGAGGGAACTTTGATAAGAAACAACTAGATGGTATATGTGATGCGAACTTACCTCCCTTCGTATTGTGATAGCCAGTCCAAATAGGCAGCGCCGAAGTACATGGAAACAAACGGCTTAGTTAGATCATCAACGGACTCTACTCTGTAAGCCTTGTAGCCCAAGTCCCTAGACATAAGATGCAAAGATTCAAGCAAGTTTCAGCTTAGGAGAAGAATCTTTCACTGTTAGCTGAGCGGAAAAATGCATAACATCCTTTAACAATTTGTTTAGCTTGTAAGCACCATGAGGCTCAAAAACTGTATGCAGTTTTAATGATCAAGATTTCCAAATGGCACAAAATTTGTGATTGAATCAGTTCATTGAAATGAGGTGTCCCAATATTTCTGTAATGAGCTTAAATGACAAAGTTACAAGTAAAAGCTTCCCTGAAAGTTGGAAAACCATAAGGAATTGGAGTATTGTGAATGGGAAAACCATAGAAGTATAGAACCATATGCCAATGGTGAATTGTATCATTTCAACTTCAATGAAAACTTCCACTGAGCATTCATGGTTAGGCGGAGATGATGGATACCCCTTGCTTCGGAGCAATTCCTCATCACTAAGGCTACCCACTTCCCGTGCATAGCCCCTTGCTCAGGAACAATACCTCATCACTAAGGCTACCCATCTTCCCGTGCATACTCTATGCCACCTGCATTACGATGTAATCAAAATACAATGTTTAATATGAGCCGTGGAATTCACTTACTTGTAAAGCCAGCAAGCTGTAGGGTAGTCAATTCCCATTACTCCCGGACGCGGTCCAACCCCATTCACGAAACGCATGCTAACAATCTCAGCAAGAGCACATAAAGCTGTCTGAGTATCAACCAGTTTTTAGGAGGAAATAAAAAAGTTCAGAAGACAAAAGACAAAAATTACAAGACTTGAGAAACGTGATGGCAAGAGCAGAAATATCAAGCAACTAAGGAAGCCCACAAGTTTTTTGCAAAACTTTTGATGTTGTTGCTTCTCAATATCTGAGTGTAAAGTCTAAAATCCACTACATAAACACATAGCAAAGGAGCGAGTGTTACCGGTAACAGGATAATCGCAGAGGGGGTTGCATGCAATAACTGTTCGATTACATATCCAAGCTATCATCTAGCTAAATTGGGTGGCAGCTAAAGAACTTTCAATTAATATAACATCATTTATCACACAAGGCAATGGTAATCCCTCAGTGAGTGTGGGTTGATCAGTTACTACTTGTCTCTTAGATATATCCCCACAAATGGTGCATTTATGACTAACAAAAACCTCAAACATTAAAGAAAAATCTGCACTTACTGCTTTTACTTTTCTCGTACTAAAGTGCTTCGAAAGTATAGTTTCTGCAACTACCTGCAAGAAGAGACAAATTTTAATCACAAGACAAAGCTTCGCAAAAGACTTGAGTAAAGCCAGATAGTGATTGCTTGAGAGAATATAGCTTACAAAGAGTTGCCTAGAGAAGCGAGACTCAGTCAGCTTATCATTTTTTATCCAATGTGGAACGTATGAGCAAGTTGAAGTTGTTCGTTGATATAAAAAGTCCAAAAACCAACCATACTTTGTAGCTTATGGTAACTAGCCAAAGAATATAAGGATTTTGTCAATCAGCCATCTCGGTGTCCACCAATCATGCAAAGTTATGCACTCTCACTTGGCTAATAGAGACCCAACAAAGTGGATTGGCGACCAGTACCAATTAAGAAAATAACAAAAGAACTAAAACAGCAGAACCGAACAGCAGGGGAAGCATCTAACATGTGGATTTATAATCAGCACAGGAAGAAACGAGGCAGATAGTTTGCAGGTCCATATTTTATATTTATGACCTTACCCTCAATTCCACCCGGGAAACATAAGGTCTCTTCTCGGCGTCATGAGAAAATCTCACTTTTCCCCGTTTCTCACCAGATTTGCTCCACTCTTTATTAATATCTGGATGATTCCACATCTCCTCCATGTCTTCTGAAGAAACTTTAGAGTCCCAAGTTGTGTTAGCAGCACCTGGTCTCTCATGTAAAGAAAGTAAGTGAAAAAATATGAGATTCTGAGGGTACACATTAAGGAAAAATAAATGTACACACTCATACTACCCAATCAAAACATTACTAACATCCATCCAATAAGATGGTGATAGAAACAGTAACAAGGTTTGAAGAAGCAATATAAAAGTCAATCGGCCCATCTACATCACAAGGCATGTAGCTTTTGTTAATAGCTAGCAAAAACAATCGTAATCAAGAAGCACATTTAAGGCAACAAACACAATAATGGCATCATAATAATAATCAGAGATGACACCAACAAAATAAATATTCGATGGAAGAAGAGCATGAATTGTGACACCAGGTCCCACATTGATAGTCTACATGGGTGATCCTAGGTATATAAGTAACCATGTAAGCTACTACCAGTAACTTGATTTAAGCATTTTGGGCCATGTGATTAGGCACCAACAAGTAACTGGGCCAACGGTCTACATGGAGTGTTACACGTATTCCCTAAACAGAAACAAACTTCTTAATCAACTTACATAGGGCAGAGTGTCAAACCTTTTGATTTATTAGGATTTGATGCTTAACAAGAATTGAAGAAAATGAACTTTGTCATATTAAAGAGGTAGCATACACCAAGAAACATGTATTTGTTAAAGCATTGACAGACTATATGACTGAAAGTTCAAGTAAGAAATATCCAAACGACATCTTCCTCGACTCGAGGATTTAAAATCCAGGACTATGATCATCTGGAAGTTACAAACAGTTGCACATGCAAATATACACTTCCAATTAAGCTTTACGTTGTATTATCTTTGTTTCCATGATCTACTCTTCATGTAACAATTGATTGGGCTATAAGGCTCAGTTTGGTTTGGTTTGGTACTCTTCATGTAACAATTCATTAAGGAATAGTCACTTGCTGACACTACAACAGCCAGAATAATACAATTTCATCAGTAATTTCGACTTTCTCTGCACTTTCCACTATGATTCCATTCCCGGCAACTTTAACACATTGCAAGCATAACTACAACCTCAATCGAGTTGGAGAACACTAGGAAAGATTGTGTAACTTATTGGATCTACAAGTTGGTTAAAATTACAAAAACTACCACAAATTGCTTCAAAGAAAGCACCTGTAGTCTGTTGAACGGGAGTAGCAGAAGCAGATGGGTTGTTCAGCATGGGGCCAACTTCAAAGACTTTTCTGCACAAAAAGATATATCAATGGGTAAGATGGACTCCTTCAAGAATACATTCATTATATGCTAATACCTACATGCACTTTTGTTATAGATCCTTGTCAATAGATTCTTGTTAATAGTTATCTGTAGTGGTGGCTCGTATTAAGGGGAAGCAGAAAATGGGAGCTTTGAACATGATTTACCTACATGCATTTGAACTTTGATCATTTGCAGTTCAAATTGCCATTCATGAGAAACTATAATTTAGTTTTTCATCTGATCCAAATGAATTTACCCTTTCAATAATGAAGACTGCACGAACATAATCTACCACAGAGTCACCATAATTTAGTTATTTTCACTTCAAGGAAAATACAAGAAAAAGACGTGCAACTTCTTTATTACAGAAGTCAAAGTTCAGTATTTCATCATAATATGGACAGTATAGTTCCTGCTTTATTTCATTCATGCATAAAGAATGTCCAATGGGAGTAATTATTCAGCACTCCTAGAGTACCATTTAGTTGTTCCAGGAGGTATTCTAACCAATGAGGTAGCGACATATTTTACGGGTGTGACATGGTGAATCATTCTTGTTAGGTAGTTGAGAGACAATAGTGACCCACAAAGTGTGTACTGCTATCATATTTTTGCCATGAGTACCACAAAGGCAATGCCACATGGTACTCCAGAGTACCTAATAACTTTCCATCCGTGATTATTTGTGGGCCTGTTCAGTGTTCGGGCATGCCTAGTTTCACAAAAGAAGATTGCTTTTGATCATCAACATGCATGTTTTATGTAAAGCGAACAGTCACAAATCATGGCCTCTACAAATGGTAGCATTTTCAAATTTCTTTCTAGCATCATCATGGAATTAACAGTCCACCTGGAAGGAAGGCTTTCCTTGACCGAAAGATATCTTCTCCAATATGGCAAAGTTGATTTATGAGTTGCCTTCTTCATACCACCTTTATATGCCCTCACTATGAACTCTTCACTTCTTTCTCTGCAGGCATAATTACAGCATCAAAACTTAAGAAGAAAAAAAACATACTCAAAATGGCAGTTCTACTACTATTCCAATATCCTGCTTCGGGTCAATAAAAGGACAGATAAAGACAAGAAAAATCTATAGGGAAAATGGGACAGAAATAATCTCTGACAGTTGACTTACTTTTGGTCATAATTTGATAACCACCTAAGGTAGGCAGCACCAAGATACACATTTACAAAAGGCCTGTACAAAAGTTTTGAATTCCCTTCCACCTCATATTCCCGGTAACCTATCTCACTGCCAACAAAATCCAGTTCTCAACTTCATTCCGCAAGCATTGAGAAGAAAAATAAAAAAACCCTGTCTAACAGGAGTTACACCTTCATAGCAATACCTGACCAGCCAATCTGCTGTCTTCGCTAAAATTTGCATGATCCCCACAGTTACTTCTTTAGATTTTTTGTTATAACGTGTAGCAATAGGCTGTCTATCACTTTCAAGTTCTGCAAGAGCACAAATCATGTCCTGGAGAATAGAAAGCATGTTGAATTAACACACATAGAAAAAAAAATTGAGATTGCTTCTTGACATGTAGTTTTTCAGCTTAGATAGCTAAAGGAAATATGCACAGATGGCTGTCTAAATATTTGCGCCTCTCATGCATGGTGATTCTATTTAATAACAGCCATATCATTTCAATCAAATCATGTCTCGTTGAAATGTTTCTAATTCGTTTGACACAATATCTATCACATGTGAGGACAACGAAATCCCCATAATTTCAACTTCGTAAACACCGGTATACCATTGAACAGGCCTACAAATTATACCAAACTCAACTTCAATTAAGTTACCATTATTTTTTTCCGAGTATAAAAGAGCATTTCTAATAATATTGGTGTTGGATAGACATCTTTCAAAAGGGGAAAAAAGAATGGCAACAAGAAAATAGCAGGCTTAAAGCTCAAGAGTCCAGCTTATGTAACCTCTAGGGGCCAAAGTGGTCAAGGATTGACTTCAGCTAAGAAAAATATAACAATGTAGGGGGAAAAAAACTTTAGAAATTATTTCAGGATTCGAGAGGATAGAGCTCCAACTTTATATTATAATTACCTTGCCAATTATACATGACTGCAGCAAACATATGAAGGCTCAATGAATAATTTTAATCCTAGACGAACACCTATAAGACGCAATGAGATATAACTAGTTGTCCGTAATCTGTTTTCTAAACAAAGAATGCCGTAAGAAAAAATAGGACCTCAATCAGAGGACACATCTTACTGGCCAGAATGTCCCTCTATACTGGCATAAGATGGGAGTGACATGGTTTCCGAAACAGAGATCAAACCAGATATTGTTTTCAAAACGATTTGGACATTTGAAAACCATGGGCACCTGATTTAGTAATTAATCTCACAAGATTTGTGAATTAACTTTTTACCATTTGAAAACCATCCTTTTTTACTTTTTAGCGTCCCAAATTGTTTGTCTATTTTGACAAATCAAAGGAACAAATCCTATGATATTCCCACTTTGCCCCTAGCTTTTTGAATTGATGTGACAAGTTCAACTTTACTTTAAGAGCATTTTTTGGAAAGTTCAAGTTCAAAAATTATTATGCTCCTTTAATAAGTTGGATTTCCTAGAATGGACAAACAAATTGGGACGGTGGGAGTATCTTTTAGTAGCCTCCCATAAGATGTGTGTAATAACCCAAGCATGGAGGTACATACCGAATCTATTTGTGAAACAAAGTGTCTGCGAACGATTATCCCAGCTACAGCCTGAACAGACAACATTGAATGAAGGTTAAATAAAGAAGATTGAAATCGGGAATAGATAATTTGCACAGAATATAAATCCGTATAATAAGTTAGAGAAGAATTAGAATTCTTGTTGAATTTTCAACAGATGACCGCCTTAGAAGTGAAACAAAAATCTCAAAGATCAGGCATAGTTTTTGAACTCCCTGGATTTTACAAAATTGGGAGCACAGATGCACTGCAGCTTTATTCTTCTAGTCATGGAAAAAATATAATGCCTCCGAATAATTGATTGTTCAAACTGAAATGTTTTGCAACCTCTTAACCATAACAGTTTTCTTTGGTAATTGTCCAAGGAGAAGTTAAAACATTTGTGCTCCCACATCCTTCACACGGTGTCTATCAGATGCTTATAAGAAGAATGTGAGCTTCTTTTTACTTACCTTCATCTCAGTTTGTGTAAGATAAGGCTGACCATCAGGATCCCGTGAGAGGTGGACTTTCTGTCCTTTTGTCTCTCCAACATTAATCCATTCACTTCTCACTTCAGGGTCGGCCCACAGTGCTTCCATGTCATGGGGATCGACACAGTCATCCCAGTATTTGAAGCTGACAGCCATCTCAGTAAACTCGCTTGATGCTTTTATTGCATCTGACAGCAGAAGAAGAGGGGTGATATAATAAGATGAAAAAGGAAATCGTCAACATTAAGGCTTCTGATACCTCTAGTTACACAAATCAGTTTTTTGAATTAGTTTGGTACGTACGTAAGCATATAATTAATTTCTCGGTTTGGTATGGTTTGGCTACTTGAGAATACCATTTTTTCTTTCCCATTTCGTAAGCAACCGTATGAAATTTGCCCATGTAACGAATCTTGAAAGGAGTCCTCAAGTCCAACTAGATAATCAAGACCAAACTGTCAAAAGATGGGCACGCTAAGCACTTCTCACTTAAAGATGAGATATCCCCATTGGGAACATTCAACTAATTTTAGCCAAGTACCATCCGTATGAAACCTATCACCTGGTACAACAGCAACGTGTGCTCGCACTTAGTATTTCTTTTCTATGCCTTGCTGTTGTACGTTTCTCTAACTAATTGTCTAACACGTCATCCTCACCTTATCCCTCGATTAATTCTTCGATAATCACAGAGCCTTTTGTTGGGTAATCATGGAAACTACGAGTCTGAGCTTTCAAATGCAGCCGTACACGTCAAATGCAATTCAATTCAATACGAAATAAAAGGACAGTTTCAACATTGATCAAAATCGCAAGGATACAATATCTGTCAAACAGTACTATATATAAACGAGCTACAAAAATACTCCATACCACAGAAACACAATTACAGCAATCATCAATATTCGTTGATGTACTACTATATATTAAACATCCAATTATCGTAGCAGATAAACAAATTAAAGTGAAACCAATTAGAGTCCAATTATATATACTAGAGTACATTTTGAAAGGGATTCAATTACGAAATCATGCCTAGCCCATAACCAAAACAAGAAAGACGCACGCATGAAGAGATCGAGGGTTCAGAAAGAGAGAATCACCTGCAGAAGATGGAGGTGGAAGAAAAGGGAATAAGCTTGCGATTTCGAGCCTGATCTTTCTTCCCCTGCGGCACAGGTTGGTTGTCGGGGAAGAAAGACAAAAAATTCCAATAGAAAGACAAAGCTAGCTAGGTTGGGAAGGATGGAGGAGGAGGAGGAGAGAGAAACGTTTTCCCGCGCCTGAAAATGGAGAGAGGTAGAAATTAGTAGGTAGTTAGACAAACAAGGAAGGAAGGAAGGAAGGAAAAACAATTAAGGGGCCGGGGAAGTGCTATTTAAGCGGCGAACCTCTGAATTAATTCCAGCCAGTTGGATGGATTCTGTGGTGCGGATTAATCAAATATATATTATATATATATACCTGTGCATGCATGGAGTACTCTCTCTCTCTCTCTCTCTCTCTAATTACTCAACTAACTAATTAACAAGGTGATCGGTTGGCGGAGATATATACATAGAGAGTGTAGTAATGAAACGCCGCCATGTGGTGCGCATGCATGCATGCTGTTGCCCTGAATTAATTAATTAAAAGGATTTTGCCACGGCCACCCATGCACCCTGAGTCCCTGACCTTAACCTGACAATGCTAGCTAGTTCCGTTCCCACATTAACGATTATTGACACACACACACACACATATCTATATATAGCGCCAGGCGCCAGCCAATGGAAGTAGATATTGGATGCTGGTTGGTTGGTTGGATCCAACTGTTACCGGCCAGCTGAAAGAAATAAGGTGGAGATCATCCAATCCAGGATTAATTATTATGCACGCTACCTACTACTACTTAAAAAAAAAAGAAAAGGAATTAATGGATATAAAGTTTTGGCATTCCCCTCACTACTAAAATGGAGTAGTACTCTCTCTTTTCTTTAAAGTAAAGATCCATTACAAAAAAGCTACAGTAATTGAAATTCCATATAATATGCTTTTTTTTCCTTCTAAATATATAAAAATGGTAATTGATTGTCACACTTTTAAATTGATATTCACATTCTATTTTTTGTCTTTCCGTGAAATTTTTAGGAGATGTATACACTTCATTCTTTGTAATTCACTAAAAGACATAAAATGAAATGTGTGGACATCAATTTGGAGCGTAGAAATCACCCTCTTGCCATTGCTCACTCGCACTATTGATGCAAAAATGTTTCTAGGACGGGATTTTGTTTTTGCAACAGGAATTTACTATTTGTGGCAATTTTACAGGTGCAAAAAGCTAAATGGAGCCAAGCCATTAAGTTGTGTTTGGTTTGGGTTTTGTGTTTTGATTTTTGTAATGATTGAAGGAATAAATAGGGATAATAAAGGAAAGATTAGGCATAACTACATTATTTTTTTTCTTTTTTTGACAAAAGAACACACATGTTTTGGCATTTATGGAGAGGACATTAAAACATTTGACTGCATGGGGAGGCTAAAAAAAATAAAAAACGATTCAGTCAGCGAGAACCTATGGCTGCCCTCCATAACCACCACCACCACTTTCATACCCTCCACCACCACCTCCATCGTAACTCCCTCTGCCAACACCTCCAGTGTAACCCCCTCCACCTCTCTCAATTCCATCACCGCCGCCATCGATCAACATTCGCTGTGAAAATCTTCCTCCATACTCGCCGCCACTGCCACCACCACTTCCATACCCACCAGTTCGATGTCCATCGACCCCATTACCCCAAAATCAAACTTGATGGGCGATCCAGTTAAAATTGAATGAATGCTTATACGCACTTGATTAGGGAGAAAATGTTCAGGTTGCATAGGCAGAAATCATCATCTGCTAATAAATCTTAGTGAATCAATTTCGTTATTCGGGGCCTCACTCCCTCTTTCTCTTATTATCTATTTATCCCTACATATTGTTATATATTTCTTACCGCTTTTGAATCTCTGTTTCGCCCCATTTATCCGTTCAATTTTGTTTTTACTTGGAACGAATTGTGAATTACAACATTTGAGTTAATAAATGTTGGCCCATATGCACATGACCTGTTAGTAGAAATGTCCAAAATAAAGCCACAGCCTCCAATCCGATATAAGTCTATTTAAACCCATAATCTAGAAGCTAATTCAAAGAGGGAAACACAGAGGAAAAAGAGAGACGCTGATGATGAAGAAGATTGTGGTTGTATCTCTGGTTTTGTTGTTTATAATCTCGTCGCTTGCATATGGAAACCGTAGAATCATCGACGTTTGTTCAACTATTATGATGCCCACAATACCGGCTGTGTTGGGCTAAGCTATAAGTATTCTCCTCAATAGACTTTTATGGTGACTCACTGTATTCGTGAGATTTTCTTGAATTTGTTTGTACGAAATTAGAATTTTAAAAAATTAGTGACATTTCACTATTTTTTTGGTCGCCGGAAGTGGTTCGGGCGAGTTCAAATGCTATAAATGCTTGGATTGGGGATGTAATTTTTCGGTCTGTGATGAAGAGTTGGTTTTTTTAAGCATTTTATTATGATCAATGAGTTTTTTTTTTCTTCTCAATCGGTAAGGATTAATGAGGTTTAATTAACTATGAAATTTGATCATTATCCTACATTTTTAGGATGATTAATGAGCTTTCACTAGTTTCAGGAGTTGATAGTTTACTAATTGGTCGATTTTTTGAATTTGTTATACGAAATTATAAGTTTTAAATATTAGTGAAATCTCACTAATTTTTTTGCTCGCCGGAAGTGAACGGCTAGAGATGGGGTGATGGTTGGCTAGAGGTCAGGTGTTGATTTTTTTGAATTTTATGTTCGAAATTAGAATTTTTCAAAATTAGTGACATTTCACTATTTTTTTTTTGGTTACCGGAAGTGTTAGGCCAGAGGTGGAGTGGTGGTTGGCCGGAGATGGGGTGGTGATTTTTTTGAATTTTATTTTTGATATTTGAATTTTTAAAAATTAGTAACACTTCACTAATTTTTTTGGTCGTCGGAAGTGCTCAGCTAGAGGTGGGGTGGTGGTCGGCCGAAGGTGAGGTGTTGATTTTTTTGAATTTTATGTTCGGAATTTGAATTTTTAAAAATTAGTGACACTTCACTAATTTTTTTAGTCGCCGGAAGTGCTCGAAAGTGCTTAGCCAGAGGTGGGGTGTTGATTTTTTTAAATTTTATGTTCGAAATTTGAATTTTTAAAAATTAGTGACACTTCACTAAATTTTTTCGTCGCCGGAAGTGCTCAGCCAGAGATGGGGTGGTGGTTAGTCGGAGGTGGGGTGGTGATTTTTTTCAATTTTATTTTTGAAATTTGAATTTTTTAAAATTAGTAACACTTCACTAATTTTTTTGGTTGTCGGAAGTGCTCAGTCAGAGGTAGGGTGTTGATTTTTTGAATTTTATGTTCGAAATTTAAATTTTTAAAAATTAGTGACACTTCACTAATTTTTTTTGGTCGCCAGAAGTGCTCGGCCAGAGGTGGGGTGGGGTCGGCCAGAGGTGGGGTGATATTTTTTTGAATTTTATGCTCAAAATTTGAATTTTTAAAAATTAGTGACACTTCACTAATTTTTTCGGTCGCCGGAAGTGCTCGGCTAGAGGTGGGGTGGTGGTCGGCCGGAGGTGGCGTGGTGAGTTTTTTGAATTTTATGTTCGAAATTTAAATTTTTAAAAATTAGTGACACTTCACTAATTTTTTTGGTCGCCGAAAGTGCTCAGCCAGAGTTGGGGTGGTGGTCGGCTGGAGGTGGGTTAGTGGTCAGCCAGAGTGGAATGGTTTTTTGAATTTTATGTTCGAAATTTGAATTTTTTAAAATTAGTGACACTTCACTAATTTTTTTTTTGTCTTTATGTTCGATTGCGAAAGTTCCTTGTCTTTCCTTTTAAAAATGGCAAATGTTTTTTGTTTTTATGTTAGATTGCAAAATTCAAAATAGGGGTTAATGATTAGAGAGAGATAGAGAAAAAAATTGTTTTTTTTTTTGTTTTTTGAATTTTATGTTCGGCCAGTGGCCCTAATTAAAAATGGCAAATGTTTTTTGTCTCAATGTTTTTTGTTTTGGATTTTTGCCCCAGTGGCCCTAATTAAAAATAGGGGTTAATGATTAGAGAGAGATAGAGAAAAAAATGAGAATAATATTTGAAAATAGGGGCAATGATTGGATAATTATTGAGAAAACCGAGTCTTAAAACCCAAAACGAACAAGGTTTATGGTTTTTCTTTAATTCACGAGGGGTTTTTACGGCCACAAAAAAAATTGGATGGAGAGCCAGCCAAAGTATGCTTTGGCAAAAAAACCAAAGAGTGGTTTTTTGGTTTTTTTTTTCGTTTTGTCTTTATTCAATTTTTTTTTTGCATTTGTTAGTTTTGCGTCAAGTTTTTGTAGTTTATGGATTCGTCACGAGACGAATCCAAAGAGTATAAAATTATGATCAAAAGTAATGCTATTTTTTTAATAAAGCCGAAAATAAATGAAAATAAACTAGTTTATGGGTTTAATTTTGGCTTTATTTAAAAAAAATTAATTTCGACCATAATTTTATACTCTTTGGATTCGAATCCATAAACCATAAAAACTTGATGCAAAATTGATAATTGCAAAAAAAAATTAAATAAGGACAAAACGAAAAAATCGAAAAAACACTTTTTGGTGTTTTTGCCAAAGCACCCACAAGTCATGATAGATGAGCAAGTGTTAGCGACGAGGTTTATTATTCGCAGGTGGAGTTCAGAGTTCAAGGATGCAAATAGGAATTGGGGGATGGTGTTGTCCCTAAAGCATCCATGTTGTTCCAATCTGGGCTGTCAGTGTTGGGCAATTAACGGCTCGAATTTATTTGATAACGGACGATTCGGATGTGTTTGAATAAGATTATGATCTGAGCCGTTTATCACCTGGTACGAACGGCCCAGATCGGATGACATGCATGTTGACATGTTGTCCCTTTGGGATGAAGCCGTCCAGGCCAAGCCATAAAAGAGGAAAGAGCACGTGTCTTTGGAGGTCATTCCAATCCAACCCTCCTGATTTGCACTACACGACAACCACACCTACCTGAAAAAACACACACGGGGGTTAGGTAGTTCTAGAGAGAGAGAGAGAGAGAGAGAGAGAAGGAGGTTCCTTCCTCAATCCTCCTCAGAATCTCCGCTCATTTTACGCATTTTAAATCATCCATCATCAGGATACAGGAGTTGGCGTACATTTTCCTCTCTCTAAAGTCAAAACCTTTATTAGCAGCAGGCGCTCTGCTTTCTCTAGGGTTTTAGAGTTCGTTTTAGTTTTGGGGGAATAATACTATCATGGCCTCCTCTTCTCTCCTCAGATCTTCAACTCACGCTCTCACAGCCGCCTCCTCCTCCTCACCTGCCGATATCTCACCTCCGGCCTCTCTCTTCCGTCACGCCGCTCAATCCAAGGTAACTAATTCGCTTACCTCATCGGTCAACAAATTCCTACTCTTATGTATTTCCGACATAAGCATTCTGCTCTTCATCTTAGTTTGCTGTTTCAGATTTGTTTTTTCTTACATGAGAAATGGATTTTTTTTTTCAATTGGCCTTTTAGCTTTTTTGTTTTTATTATTGCTCGCCATGAACTTGATCCGAAAATGTGATTTGGTTTTTTTCCGTTTGGTTTCTGAGAAAACAAATGAATTGCGAAATCCTGGCGTATGCTATAGTCGAGCTGAAGCGTCTCACTTGTTGGCTGTTGCAATCAAACGATTCATGTTTTCTGTTCCTTCCTTTTCTGGGAAGTTGAGCTCATGAGGTCCTGTTTGTTAGCGAGAACGTTTGAAATTGGTTTCTCCTCTTTAGATTTGCTTCGTCCTATTGAAAACTGTAGTCTGAGTTGTTTTCGGTTCTAATGCTGTTTCCACGTTGTTACCTTCAGTTTTCACTACCAATGACTTGCAACGCGCAACTTGGAATGGCCCTTAATAATGACATCTTTGTTTTATTTCTATTCAGATTTCTTCTGTTAGCTTCAAACGCTATCAGAATTATTCAGAGTCTTTTGGTGCTGTTGTTCCTGGCAAGTCATCTTCCTCACAGTTGAGTGGCCATAGGTTCCTATCTCTATCTGCTAGTGATAATGGTGCATGCTTCTTGTTATTGATGCTGAATGAGTTTTGTCCAAATTGCACAGGACCTGTGGTGCTAGGACATTGCAGCCGATCAAAGCAATTGCTACCGAAATTCCTCCTACAGTTCTAAGTAAGAACCACAGTTTCATATTTAGAGAATGATAAAGTCGGTTTGTGACATTAGAAATTTGTATTTGTTGACATATTTATTTTGTTTTTTTAGAATCACAAAGCAGTGGAAAGGCAAAGGTTGGGATCAATGGTAAGTTTATTGATGATTTCTGTTGTGCCTCGGTTGTTCTTGGATCTGCATCTCCTAATTTTTCTATTATTTTGGGAGTTATAGCTGTTTCTTTAGCATTGGTTGTTCAACTTTAGACAACCGGCCTCAAAGGTTGCTAAAATGGTCTTTACAACTTTTTGAATTTCACCTGTTGTTTCTCTATAAAAGAAGCACCGTGTTTCAGCGTTTACTGTCTTCAGTCTTGTACAAGTTGTTTGCATTCCTCTGAGTCTTGGGACTTTCATTCAATTATCTCAGTCACTATGGATCAAAATTACGTTACTTTTATACTTGGTCCCAAATACACATATCATCGCATTGGCAGATTTTCTAGGCAAATAAAGGCTTGACATGTCCACAACTACAGAAATGCTAATGAATGCGCCGACCACCTTGCTCGGCTTGGTGAGGAACAAGAAGAGAACTTGAAAATCCTTACCAGCAGCCCTTTATCTATTAGGGAGTTTTTAATTAGGGACAACCTTAACATTAGGCAAATGTTGGACTAAGTTCCATGGGTTTTGTTTTTGTAATCTTGGCTTCCATTATGTGGCTAACTCTTATTCTGCTCTAGTTTTATCAATACTTCCGAAGTACCAAAAAAACAAAACAAAAAGACTTGACATGTCCGAACCTACAAGGTCGAAGGCTTGAAATGAGCAATCTGGGTAGCAGATTTATATGATTCAAAAGCATAACCTGTGTAGGTTTTGTTTCTACTATCCAACATGGTTACTTCATTCCTTTTGTATTTGTGACAACTATTGAGGGCCCACATAGTTTGTCCTGCTGTTCATGTCGTGGATATTGTCACTGCATTAAGGAGGAACATCATCATTCCTCATCTGCAGGAGTTTGTTAATTATAGAAGTTCGAACTTTGTAAGTAATTGCTTATGCAGGACCCCAAACAGCCTCTCTGTTTCGTTGTAAGTCCCTTCCGCTGACAAAGTTGAACTCTGAGATTGATTGCCCCCCATCAACTATGTTGATTTATTTAACTCTCATTGCAAACCCCACTATCTCAAGCAAAAGTACTCGATCAATATGACAATAATCACCAAATTAATGATTTATCATGACATCTCACATGTTCTTGCAGGTTTTGGTCGGATTGGCAGATTGGTTTTACGGATAGCAAGCTCTAGGGATGACATTGATGTTGTGGCTGTCAATGATCCTTTTATTGATGCCAAGTACATGGTATGAACACTGCTTTGCTGCTCTTTTGTTTGGGACTCTCCTAGGCTTCCTGAAATCATATTTGTATATTATATCCAAAGCAGAACTGATGAGATCTTGAACGAGACAAGCTCGGGTAACTAAGAGATTGCTTTTACCTCATTTGATGAGCCAACTGCAAGCAGGAATTCTGCATGCATTTCATGTCTTGGCCGTGCTAGGTTTTACCAAGAGTTGCACTTGTTTCAGTTTATAAAGATTTGAAATTAAACTAAATTAAACTTGGTTAAATGGGTGCAAACTGAGGATGACCAGAAGCCTCCACCGTGAGCACATTATAAGTCACGGTTGAGAATAGCTCAGCTCATATAGATTTCTGACAATGTGGTACTTGAGTAGAAGGTTTTACTCGTCTGAAGTTTTTAGGTAACCTTGCAGAGTCTGCTCAAGCTTGATTGATATATGGTGGCACAGCTCAGATATTGTGTGCTTTATGTTTCTTTTCCAATTAAAATAAAGTTGTTTATGTGGCGTTATTAAGCATATAATTTATAGGAAGAAATGATGAAACAACTGAACATTGAATCGTCGAAAGCATCTCACCAACTGTTTCAGGCTCCTAAACTGCTAACTTATGGTCAAGTTCTTTATTAGAGAATTGAGTTTGAGTATTTTCTCACAAACCTGCTTGAAAACCCTAGTTTCAGGGCATTGTGTTAGTCTTGACTTGTGCAATTGAAGGTGGTTGATTGAGCTTGAAAGCAGCTTAACCTTCACTCTGTACAAATCCAATATGGATCTTAGTCGCCATACGGTCAAATGCTATTTGTTTCTTGTGAATTTGATCAATAACATATCTTCCTAACCTTTGTTGATTTGGTTTGAAAGATGTTGAACTGGTTTAAGTGAGCAGCTCTTTCCCTTCCACAATTTCAAACCTTTTTACACTGGATGGTAGAAGTGTAGAATTCACTTGCACTTATTTTGGTCTTTTCAATTGCGGCGAACACTTGAGATACCCAGAAGTAACTTTAAAAAACATTTGTTGTGATATTTGTGCGTATTTCACATTGTAATTGAGTTTGCAGTTGACTAGAGCATTTGGTGGAACTCATATGCAACTTATGGTGGTTTCCTATTTCCAAGGATTTTTTTTTCCATCTTAACGTATTATTTTTGTGATATATTCAGAATAACTAGAATGTTGATCTAGAAAATCATGCTAACTTTATCTTGTCTTCTTCCGTGAGATATCTGATTATTTTGTTGCATTGCATTTTCTTCTTCTTTTTCCTCTCTTTCTGGACTGGTCAAGAGCATATCTTGTTTGTGAATTACTCCATCTCTTCTTGAATGATAGTTAAACCTGGTATTTTTCTCTCAGGCTTACATGCTTAAGTATGATTCTACACATGGAGTCTTCAAGGGAACCGTCAAGGTCCTGGATGAGTCCACTTTGGTTATCAATGGGAAGCAGATTAAAGTTTCAAGCATAAGGTATAGCGGTGAACCTTTTCTGTGATTTCAGTATTTTCCTTGCAATGCAGTGGCCCGTATGATATAATATTTCCCGCACTCTATGTCAAATGATGACCTAAAATCACAATCTTCTGTTTTACGAGTAACATTAACATCCAGAGCTCTCTCTGTTCAGAGACCCTGCAAATATCCCTTGGGGTGACTATGGGGCTGAGTATGTAGTTGAATCTTCTGGGGTTTTCACAACAGTTGATAAAGCTTCAGCACACAAGAAGGTTAGTCTATGCAACTTCTTTATTTCTTCAGTTGTAAGTTATTCTAGTCTTTTCTTCCCCCGTTTTACACACACATCAACCTATTTGTACCCCTACAAATCTTTTGAGGTGTGATTATGATGTGCAGGGTGGTGCCAAGAAGGTTGTGATATCCGCACCATCGGCTGATGCACCTATGTTTGTGGTGGGAGTAAATGAGAGTACATACAAGCCAGACATGGATGTTGTTTCCAATGCGAGCTGCACTACCAATTGTCTCGCTCCTCTTGCCAAGGTATACTTGCATTTAGAATATTAAGCTTTTGTTTTCTTTATTCTATGGACTACGGACTAATAGCGGGAAATTGTAATATATTCTTCTTGAGCATATTCTTTACATTCATATTCTAACTATTTTGTTCTTAAAAAATGCACGTATCCTTCTTTCTCCTAATGTGAAGGAAGTTGTTTATGTAACCATCGCCTCCCACTTTATATGTTTTATAGGTGGTCCATGAGGAGTTTGGCATTTTAGAGGGTTTAATGACAACAGTGCATGCAACCACAGGTCTCTCTCTCTCTCTCTCTCTCTCTCTCTCTCTCTCTCTCTCTCTCAATGCATTTTGCACTCTCTCACATAGAGAGGGAGGCATTCTCAATGCATTTTTGAATTGGTTTGTGATGTTCAGCAACACAAAAGACGGTTGATGGCCCTTCGATGAAGGATTGGCGAGGTGGCCGTGGAGCTGGACAAAATATCATCCCTAGTTCAACAGGTGCCGCAAAGGTATGAGGAGGAGCATTGTCGTGTTGAAGACAATGAAGAGTGACCTTGTTAAGTACAGTGATTTTGCTTTTTGGCCATTGTAGGCTGTTTTTTTTTTGATATTGTATTGACATTGTAGGCTGTTGGAAAAGTTCTTCCAGAGCTTAACGGCAAGCTCACAGGAATGGCTTTCCGTGTCCCAACTCCTAATGTTTCTGTTGTGGACTTGACTTGTCGACTTGAGAAGAGTGCTTCTTATGAAGATGTCAAAGCAGCCATAAAGTATGTTTGGCTTTTCTGTTTCTGCTGCATTAACCACCATGCTTTCTTACTCACCTTGCATGTATAGTTGTATACCCTTTTTCATTTCCTGAAAGGAAAAGTAATTGGTCCTTGAATTTTAATTGTAGGAATGCCTCAGAGGGGCCGCTGTTAGGCATTCTTGGATACACAGATGATGATGTTGTCTCCAATGATTTTGTTGGTGACTCAAGGTCAACTTTATTCTTTCTCGCTCTTTAGGATTTCTGTTGCAAGTATTTTGCATACATCCATGTAGTGTCTTCCAGAAGTGGATCCTCTTGGGCCTGTCAGTGGTGACTTGTATATGTTACACCTATTAGCTTTTGTGGAAACCATTTCCACATTATTGTTTTCCTTCAGATTCTTTAGTCATGAATGGCAGTAAAGTGCCCCGATTAGGGTTAATGGTCCCTCATCCCCTGTTGTTTTCCCTTATCTGATAATTACCTTCCATGGGGATTTTCTTTCTCAGGTCGAGTATATTTGACGCAAAGGCTGGGATAGGTCTGAGTGCCTCTTTCATGAAGCTTGTTTCCTGGTACGACAATGAGTGGGGTTACAGGTACTCTCTCTCTCTCTCTCTCTCTCTCTCTCTCTCTCTCTCTCTCTCCATATGTGCTGTGCATCCACTCCAAGTGCTGTGGTATTGATCATTAGCAAATCATTTTGGCCTCTATTGCAGCAACCGAGTGTTGGACCTGATAGAGCACATGTCATTGGTGGCTGCCAACAACTGAGTATACTGGGAGACGGCTGCTGTTACGTTTTCAGTTCTTTATAATTCAAGAGTTGGGTGGTTAGAGCAGCAGTATATTTTGTTAGACTTTGTTGTCATCATGTGAGCTTACAATTTCCATTAAGGGAACCAAAAATAAGGGTACTCCGATCATAATGACCTCATTTTTGTGACACTTGGTTGAACCAGCGATTGCATCTTGTCATTAACTAGTTTTGCAGATCCAACAATTTGGATCATAATGACCTCATTTTTGTGACACTAAATTTGTTTGAACCAGTGATTGCATCTTGTCATTAACTAGTTTTGCAAACCTAAGAATTTGGATCGGAAAGCTCACGTGAAAGGTCATCCCCATGCTAGTCGGAATTGGAATTAACTATCAAGTTGTCCATCACTACATGAAATATGTACTTTCAGTCTCTAAAGTTGCCACTGTTTGCACTTTGCAACATTAAAACTATTACAGATTCAGTAACAACTTAGAGATTTTGATAACCAGAAACCATCAAAGAGGACATCTCCTGACATGCTAGGTCTAATAAAACCAGGAACGAAATTTATTGAGCGCTCTTAGGAGCAGAGGGATGAACATCCTTTGAGTATTTTTCACTCTATTTTCCAAAATTGAAACGCGATCATGTAGAAGTAATTCAGCAAAATATGCACATTGTTCAGCAACACTACATGAACTCATTTTGTTCTGTTTTAGAGAAGGATAGTCTTGAAAGAGTAGTTTTTGGAATTACACACAATATGCATTGCAGTTTTAAATTTTAATAGGCCAACCAGCAACAAAGAAAGCATGGGCATCTGCTTCCGCCAAGCCCAAAATGACCGGTCAAATCATGGTTGCCAAGTATTGGCACCTCAAATGTTGCTCAATTGTGATAGGTGTTCGATCTAGAAAATATTTCTGGCAACACTTCAAGAGTAAAACACTGTCAAACATTCTGCTGAGTACCACATAAAAACACTGTTATAAATTCCTGCATTGGTCGACATACCAATTGTGCACAGAATCACGCTTAACAAATGTAAGTTTCTAGTAAGAATGTAAAGCTATGATAAACAGTCCCGTCACAGAAAGTACGAATACCAACAGCGACTAGGAGAAATAAAATCCAGATACAGAGGTGGTCTCTCTTTCCTACCCCATACGGACAATATCTCCGGTGTAAAAAGGTTGCGATGACAAGGTAGAACAACTGAAATACAGTACATAGTATACAAGACAACAGCAGCAATCCTCAGCATGTCTAGCTCCAATCATTCAAGTGACCTTTCTGGATGATGCCATTCTCATTCAAATATTCAACAAACTCATCAATAAGATAAGGCCAGGCACCTTCTGCATCATAGTTTGATAGCATTGGGTCCACCATCTGAAATAGAACAGTAGACGATATAGAGGTCATGTTGAAAGCATAAGCTACTTGGACAGAATAACATTGTCTTGTGTAAACATGCTGCTTAGTTTGACTCCTTTAACTAAAAAATTTCATAATGTATAAATACATAGCATAAGGTATAAATATTCCATTTTGACCACAAGCAAATTGTTCGGGAATCCAAATCACAAACATGCCCCATCCTACCGCAGGGAAATAACAAAGTTACTTGGTCCGAAAGAAAAGTTTCAAATTTAAGCATTCTAAAGCGTTAAATTTAGATCATGACACGAGAGAGAAGTGATGCAGGCACACCCATGCATAGATGCAGAAGGCTACTTATGTAGGAGTGTGCCAGCACATATGGTCAATGGCCCAGGGAGGGGTATTAGTTAATCAATCCAGAGGTTGATGTGACAAGATAAAATCTACTAGAGAAGCAACAAAACATGAAATGCATACGCGACTGTAGGTCAGCTTTAGGCAAGTGAGTCATTGTTTCATATCTCACCCTTGCAAATTCCAGTAGTTGAGACCAGGTGTCCCTAGAGATTGCTTTATTATGCCGGGCCTGAATTGAGTTCCAAGCAAACCACAAAATTCAACAAATATGTTAGGCTAATTATGAAGCAGTCAAAAACATGACATAACAAATAATCCCCAAACATGATAAATCAAATAATCCCCCATTGGAAATCATGACACATACGTAAGCAACCAAGAAATGAGCAGCTAACCATGTGAAAATTTACTGACATCTAAAGCCTCGTGCATTCCAAAGATAATTCAACTTCACAGGGGTTCATAATTTGCCATTCTTTTGGAAGGGGAGAAAAGAGAGGAGGCATTAGAACTTTCGAAGCTTATGCTGAACATTTCACGCTTTTGTATGCAAGCCCAGGGGCATTTACTTTCCTGCATTATCTAGGTACAGAAACTAGATGCGAGAGACTTTGGGAGGAGACTGGAACCTTTCCCCACTCCAACTGCCCCAAACCTCATGTAGTGGTTCAGTGGCCAGTGTGTTTGTACAAAATAGACATGATTAAAACCGTAGGCAATAGTTGGGTACATTAAGAATAAATTAACTGAATGTATATTGCAAGTTACATTTTCATTCACTGGGCACTTGCAAATTAGAAAATTGTCAAGGTATGGTTGCATTAGGTACCTGCAAAAACTGGCACCAGTGATCAACCAGTGGCCACTGCTTTGCTTCAAAAAGCAACTGCCACATCCCTATTGCAGTATCCAATGCCAAAGACTTCTGACCCTGACATACAGATAAAATCAACATCCGCACTTGTCAGGAAATACTGAGCATTTCCCAAAGTTACAAAACATAAATTTTCTACTTGCTATCACAATACAAAGTACCCACTTCCTATCTCTATGCAGGGAAGGTACGAAAAAGCTTACGGTTTTCATCTGGTAGCAGAGTTTTAAATATTTTTGGTTGTGTCCTTAAGATCTAATCTGATAAGGTTGTGGGAGCACATAGCCACCAATCCCTGAGCTGATGCATTACAGTCAACAGTTCATTGTGTGAGCCAAATTTGCAAAAACTCAAACACATGCCACACCCAATTCCACTCCATAGCATATGTAACATTGCTTCGAGACAGAAGTTACACCCTCAGTCCCATTTGTTTGTACATATATAATTTCTAGCTTTTCGGCTCTAGGCAAGTCGCTTGTAGATATGTCATGCCATTAATCGGATTCAAAGATGAAGCACTTCCGTGCATAGTTTTTCAAGATTCTTTGCAATAATCAAATGAACCATTTAACATCTTTTGGAAATAGAAAATAATAGGACGGATTGAGCGATCTTGTTTCTGCATTATTCTAAACTGACCAACTCTGAAGCATGCAGTAGTGGAGACTTATGGGGGCCATCTGCTTCTCTATATAAGAATTTAAATGCTTTTTTCTCCAAGGACTTAAAAAGTTAAAAAACATAGCCAGTAGGAGTCACAAAGTTAACATCATTTTACTATGAATTCCATGCAATACAAATCTGTATATTGTACATTTTAGCCTAACTAGACCTCGCTCTAGGTCAGGTCTAGTGAGTCATGTCCGAGAACTGACAACTTAAGTCTTTTAATGGTACTAGAACACATAAGCATGTACTTTTGAGTTAAATTAATTGTCAATCATCAAACTATCCACTAAGACAATTGATGAACAGAAATGAGACGTCAACCAAAGGGCATATCATCCATAGAAGCTCAGTGACCACTTCATTCTACATCAAATAACTCGAGAGAACCAAAAGGTATAAACACGAATCCAAGTTTTTATGCTTAGTACACATACCTTCTCTTTCGCCCAACCAAAAGCAAAGACATAGATCTCGCGGAATTTTTCTGGACAAACAAAGGCCAAGATGAGTTTCTTACAAAATATTGGAAATTCCATGCATTATGCTGAAGTAGAAAAAATCAAGCTCCTTGAACCGTCGTGAATGGTTCAAGTTTCTCATCAAGACAAGAACTTTGTCATGAGCAAATGATAAATTCAAAATAGAAGTATCATGAGGCAAAATTTGTCATTACTAGAGAGTAGCAAGAAATGCTAGGAAACCAATATCAGATATACATACGCTCATCTTTCAGCTCAGAACGCATAAGTTGTATCCTGTCACGGAGTTTCTCCAGCGAATCTATCCTGGTTTTAACAATGTCAATTCCGTCAGATGACATCATAATGCTCACACCCGGATACTACTGGAATTAAAAACAAGCAAACAGAGAACAAAACAAAAGCTACCCCAGAGCTTGTAAACCACCAATAAACTCCTCCTTCGAAAACTCACACATGGTGGCAGCCTTCATGTGCCAAGAAAGAACTAACTACAGCAAGGAAAAGGACCAAGTTAGCTAAAAAAACTGTGTTTCTAGTGCATTAACTAGATAACTAATAACTCCATGAAAAGAAATTAAAAGATCCTGGTATTTGATGAAATCACAAGTCCAATTTCATATTTAAAAAGAAATAATTTTTTGGACAAAATGCGTGAGATCTTTCGACAAATATTTGCTCAAGCATTTACCAGCATAATAGAGTCGTAACCTGCTTGACCACATTAAGATCTATTGAAGTGAAAGAGATGGAAACTAAAAAATTGTCTCTCTAAAAACATCTTCTGTTAATAATTTGCAAAATATTCAAATATATACACTTCTCGTAAACAAAAATTTCAGTTGATGTTTCTTTCATATTTGTTCTACACAAATTGCTTCTAGCACATTCTGAGTATATAAACGTACCATAACAATATCTTGGGGATCAACCTGCCAAGAAAACAAGGACTCACACATCACTGAACCAAGTTAAGAAGTAATTCATGCTGTTCCTAAAATCTAAAATATTTAGTTGCCAGATCAATCAATCACTAGGATGGTAGCTAAATTGGCAGCGTGTAGAACTACTCTGTATTACCCAACAAAAAAAGGTGCAGAACTACCTGAAGGTCATTGCAAAGGAGTGTGATACCATCAACCAAAATCATATCAACATATGGATCTGCAAAACAACAGTGTTCTTTCTAAGTTATAAGTTACTAGGAAACACCTGTATGCCAGAAGTTAAGGCTTATATCATCTTAAAGGTGCTTTAGGCATTGTAAATTAAATATAAAGAATTGCATTTAATTTGGGTAGGTCTATAACTAACATGCAAGGTAAATGAACAGAAGGTTCACTTGCTCAAAATAGCCACCAAAAACTCAAAGCCCTACCAAATGACTTCCGTTCTCCTTAGCTTGAAGTTTCTTTTTGAAGTACAAAAAACAGCGTGCACCACTTCAAGGGGCACTTCCTGCTACAGTGTAATGTCCTTCAGGAAGGACAGTTCACTTTTTATGGGTGATGGTTAAAATTCCAAGCAAAAGGTGCTGCTTGATAATTCACGATCAGGGAATTCACACAGGCACAAATTAAGTGGTTTAGGGAGATGAAAGAATACCTCTGTTATCATAATTCCAGTGTAGCTGACGGAATTATATGCTTTTCAATTCAAAATATATCAAGCCTCGCCTTATTACCCTAACAGGATGAAAATGCTCTAAAAACACAGGCACAACCAACCAAATTGCTCACAAGTCACAACAAGATGACCTTCAAATAAACAAGAAGAAAAAGGTGATGAACTGATGATACAAGCTAATGACAGAAACCATGTCGATGAGGGCTGCCAATCAAAAAACTTATCCTAATCAAGTGATGTCTGTAAAGACAAAAAAGGCCACACAAGCCAAGGCTGCCTCAATGCAGAGATTGACTCCAGTATACAAACTACCAACATCTAAAAGAAATCTGCATACCCCAAAATCCAGGATAGAGAAAAAGAATAACCTTAATGATTCATACATGTTTATGTCAAGCATTCCCCTACACGATCCACAGCTTACACAATCAACCATTCCATTTTTAGAATCACTTACCAGAGAATAAAGGAGATTCAAGGAACTGGTTTGACACCCAAGACAGTCGTGTAAATTGAAAAAAAAAACATGCAAGGATTAATATAAGGAGAATATTGCAATGGAATCGCCCAGCTTACCTTTATATCTGTTGTAGAGCTCCTCCACACGTCTAGTATCAGCATACGGTTTAACATGTGTTTGACTGTAGAAGACATCAAAAGCTCCTTCAAGATGCCAATTGCTGGCTTTCAAAGCCTGAAGGGCAGCTTTTTCACTATATACACAACAACATAAATTTAAGCAAATCAAACTGAGAAATCTACAGAGCAAAGGATAATCTAACAATCTAACAAAATTAATCTCAAACAGAAACATCATGGACAGATGGTCATTAAAGTAGCCATGTATATATACAAGTCTTAACAAATGAGCATAATTCTGACTGATACAGAAGATATGCACGAGAATACTTCTAGATCTCCAGGAAGGAAAACAATTTGTCCATATCAATATATCATGCGAGTACGAAAGTATATGCACGAAAATACTTCTAGATCTCCAAGAAGTAATCTACAAGTTAATGAAATTATGGATGACATCATCGGGAAGACATCAGAAGACCTAAACCGATCAATGCCAATTAACATAAGGTGACTAAAACTCTGGAAACCACCCCTACCATTACTTTTATGATTTTATCACTTCCTCGAATACTTTGGCCTACAGTAAACTCCTGTGCTAGCACTCTTCGAATAACTTATGTGCACGCATATGTGAAGGTTCAGTGCTCACTGATAACTACTTGGCGCTCTGGAATTATATGGAACTTCAATTTTTGGGAAGAAGTGAATAATCCTCTAGACGCAAAATCCCATATCAGAAACTAACCCTAATATGGTTCATTTTCCGAAACCACTGAAATAGCCCCAAAATGGACAATTGCCCCACTAATCTCGATAAACTTATTCGTTCCACATGACAGATAGCCACTAGCAGTTCCTTTTAGAATACGTTGTCGTCATAAACTAAAAATGGTTAATAAGTCTTTAAACCAAGAAAAAAAGTCAAGCACTGAAGCACCTGAAAAGGTCAAATGCTAATGACAAATCAGGATTTGACCTACAAAATCAGATATTGGAATGAGGAGGTCTCAGATTCTTGTATGAGGTTAATGTCTCACATAAACACTGAATAATCTGCATATTTGTAAAGGGGCTACAATTGCCTTTTGAATGACTCTGGGCATGAAAATAATCTGTGCCATGATGGTTCTAAGGGACATCTTCCCTTTATTTGCATATATGAGGCATCAAAAACACCATCTGCCTCCCTCCTAAGGGCATGCGACAAAAAATAAAGAACCTAAACCTCTTACACTGGAAGTCAAAGGTATAAAATGCTGCAACTAGGCTTATGATTCTTAAGAAAATCAGAAAGCAACATCAGCACCAAATTCCCATGACAGCGTAAGCTACAAAGCTTACCTGGATCCAGTGATTGTCACGAACTGCTGAACTTTATCACGGTGTCCTCGACCCAGCTTGTTCTATCAATTTCAAACCCCAATAAATACACAAAATTAGGATCAAAGGGAAAGGAAAGATCTAAAGGTTTATCGGAGTAAATTACTATGAGAAGACTCGGGGGTATCTATTGAAGCCCCAAAATAAGATCAAAGAGTACGACAAAAGACTAGTTGATAATTGAATGATGAAGACCAAACATGAATAAGACCAAGAATCAAAGAACCCGTTAATGCAAACTTAAATTGGGTGAAGAACTACAACACAAAAAAAAAAAAAAAGGGAATTCGTGTAGCAAATCTTGATTCCATAACGACGAATAAAAGAACCTTGGATTCATGAATTAAAGAAAATGAAATAGAAGTAAACAAGAAAGTGTTATGTAATGATTGGTAGCTGCAAATACGTTGACGATTACTGACCATGTTGAATTTGATTGTGGAATCTTACAATTCCAGTTTAAACGTCGAGGAATTCCTCGCAACAAAAAAAAAAAAACGAGAGGAGTTGTGCAGAGGGAGAAACTAGGTTTTCGCAGTCTCTCTCTCTCTCTCTCTCTCTCTCTCCCTCTCTAGCCCACTGAGTCGCTACCTCTGTTTTGTATAGTGCTCCTAGTATTTTCTCACTACCCGCGCCACCACACCACCATTCACGAAGCCATTTGGGAAGCAAGTGATGGTGTGGAGAGTACTTCTGGGCGTGTTTCTAGTATTAGGCTTGTTCTTAAGCAGATTTTTGTTTTATAAAATTTCACATTTTATGTCCCTCCAATCTCAACACATAAAATGTAAAACTGATTTTATGAGATTTTCATAAAATCCTCCTAAAATCTATAAGAAAACCACTACATTTTATCAGTTGAGAAAACAACTTCATTTTATCACCCTTTCATAAAATGTTCATTTTATGAGATTTTCATAAAATGTAACCTAAAATCTATTAGAGAACAAGGCCTTACTAGAGTTTGGGTCGAACTTTGACAAAAAGTATGAACAAAATTAATCACATGTGCAAGTCGAGTTTACTCACGCAATGAATGCGAAGAAACTATTTGTAGAGAAGAAAAATAAAAATCAATAAACTCGAAGACGAAATTAATTAAGCCACCATCCTAATTACTATCTTCTCCCCCTCTAACTAAACCCGACCCTTTCTACCAAATGCAGAATACGATAGGCATAAAAAATAAAAAATAAAAAACTTTTTTTTATAAGATCATAATCGATCAAAAAACAAATTAAATGCAAGAATAAGGTTACTTTTCTTTTCTTTTTCTTTTAGTTATCAAGAATGCAAAAATAAGGCAATAAAAAATATAGAAGTCGGGGCACATGCAATGCGTGTGCAAGTCAAGTTTTGCGTAGGAATGGCAACTTCCCCATATCCAGTGGATACCCACCTAGGGGTGCACGTCGGCCCGGTAGCCCGCCCAGCCTGCCCAACCCAGTTCGATTTTTTTAGGGTTTGGGAACAACATTTAGGCCCATAGGGCTGGGCTAGGTTGAGATTTTAAGCCCGTTTACTAATTGGGCCGGGTTTGGGAAATTCCTCTAAGGCCCAGCACGGCCCGGCCCGATTTAAATTATATTTTTATTTTAAAACTATATTTATATATGTGTGTGTTATCGCTGGAACTTAACTCCTTAGGGTTTATTTATTTTGATGAAAGTGACATTGATAAAAATGAATTCAAGTACTACGTATGTAGAGAATACCTTTGAAGTACTCCCTCCGTCCGGATTTGTTTGTCCCTCGTTCTATTGTAACCGGATAAAAAACTAACGATATCTTTAAATTGGTAATAAATTTTATATCTAAAATGGATTTTGTTTGATAGATCTCGATTAATACTACTATAAGATAATGTTTTAAAATTTACACAAAATATTATAAATTATAAGATATAATCATTTGAAAAATGACACGAACTCCTAAAATGGACTAACAAATCCGGACGGAGGGAGTAATAGTAATTTGTTAAGAAAACTTTGAAGTTTTTTTCCCCATTAAACTACTGTCTTATTGTAATAACTCATAGTTTTTTTTTTTCCTTTTATTTTTATTTTGCTCTACAAGATCAATTGTAAAAGAAGTGTGATTTTAAAGGAAAGATACTCGAGAGAAGTTTTTACATGTTGGAGTTCCATCTTTTAAAGCACTTTTCATTTATGGGTCTATGTCTAATATTTTTGGGAGAACATAGAATTTTGAGAATGTTATTACAGTTGTGAATTGCAATTCTAATCGTTATAGTTGATTGATTTATGTTTATGATATACCATACTTCAGAAAAATAATTGGGCTTGTTGGACGGGCTTGAGTAATTAAAATTATAACTGGGCCGGGCTTGGGCAAATTAAATGAAACCCGATTATTAATGGGCCAGGCTTGGGAATAGAAGAATCCCATTTTATGAAGCATAAGCCCAGCCCGGCCCGGTGTTTGTGCACCCCTACCCACCCCACCCCCCACCCCGCCCAGCCCAGCCCAGCCCAGCCCATATGGAGGTGGAGATAACCCAAATTTTTCCCAATATGAGCGGGTATTGTAGGATATGAAGAAAACCCGGTTGGGTATGGAGCGGGTATAATTTTGTTATCCCCACCCCCGAATACCCGTACCCACCCCATACCCTCCCCGTACCCGATTTTACATACTACATATACCATATTATATATATACATATAAATAGGAACATATGTATAAATCTTGAGTATAGTTACATATGTAATTACCTCTTTAATTAGCAAATCTTATCAATTACTACCTATGCTAGACCACTTAATTGATATAGAATATCAATTAATATTACAATTCTAAATATAAATATCAATTTATTTCATTCTTGACTACTTTTTTTTTTTGGATATGGGTATATTCAGAGAAACCCCAATCTCCATCGGGAGGTGGGTTTGGTTCTTCATCTAAGTTCCCCAATGGGGATGGGGGCGGGGATGGTGAAAGATCCTCCAATTGGAGATCGGGTATGGAATAGGGTCTCCCGATCCATACCCTACCCATTGCCATCCCTAGTTTTGAGAAAAAAAATATGCACATCATTTGATCCGGTATAGTGCATTATCTTTATCTGTCAAATGGACAACAAATTCAATAACACGTCAAATAAGCTTTTTTTGGCTTATCATTTGATCCGGTTTTGAAAGAGTAGACTCTCTCTCTCCTTGCGGCTACCAATTGGAAGTGCAGAATTAGTCCATTTTTCTCTTCTCGCTTCCAACCGACTTCTCCAAAACCAGCCCCACCCCTTTCTTGTTGTCGCTCCCTCCTGCGGCTGGGCGGTGTCTCCTCACGTGTCTGGCAATCACTTGTTCAATCGCGAACTCCAATGCGCAAACCAAGCACTAGTGCATCTTCGACTTTTCGATCGGGCGTCTGAAAGTGGAGCATGTCTCCATCCCCCATCGTCAATCTCGGCTTCTAGTGGCTGGCACGGGCCACGGTGGCGACTTAAGGCTTGGAACGACAGTAACTTCTTGTTGTAAGTCTTGCAGGCGAATACGCGGCATGCGATGGCGCCAACTCAAGAGAGGAGCATCAGGCATATCAATTTTTTTTTTTTTTCAAAGATTAAGAAGTAAATGGTTTCTGTGTTCCTTCTCCTATTGGGCGTTTGGAGTGGACGTGGGGCATGGTGAAGGCAGTTACATAATGAAAAGGGCAAGTTGGTAACCGTCACATTTAGTTTACGCATTTGTCCCTTGTTATCTACATAAGTTACAACTATTACAAATGGATGGTAGTTACAACGCGTGGGTTTTTTCGAAAAACAAAAATGTGAGCCAACCTCAAAAGGACTTCACACCAAACTTGCGCTCCCCCTTTATATATTAGATTTTCTTTTTCTCTCTCTCTGGTAGCTACTATCATTATACCACTCCATTTATTTATTTTGGGCTAGTTATAATGTCAAAACTGTTGTAGAGCACAAACTCTTTTTTGCATTGGAGTTTTTGCACAATAAAAAACATTTAGTGACATTATTATTTGCTTTGTTTTGTACTATTAAATGGACACCATATACGTCACCATCTCAAATTCTTTTCCGATTTTCAAAATTTTATTTCCGAGTAAATGAGTACTATAAAAGCTTTTATTTGATACAACCATTCCCTTTCTTATTGAATAAGGGCGATTATAACCGAGAGAGAGAGAGAGAGAGAGAGAGAGAGAGAGAGAGAGAGAGAGAGTCTAGACGGCCCTAAAGCTTCCTCTCCTGATTTAATTTTCCCGGCGGGGGGGAGGGGGGCTTTCCTCTTCCTCCCCCTTGCCCTTAGTTTCCCCTTCCTCTCCTTTCCCCCCACCTTCTCCCCGTTAGTGTGTTCTCACAACCATCTTTTGGTTTTCTTTGCGGTTGCCGATCCTTGGATCGATGTGGTCCGGTCCTCTTACTATCGTCTGTTGGTGGTGTCAATCCGGCGCACTTGGTTCTGTTTTGGCATGGGTGGAGGTGACAAGAGGTGGGCTAGCGCAGCAGCTAGCGGTGGAACAATAAAGAGAGGGTTCAGAGCATAGGGGTTTTGCCGGCGGCTTTTGCTCGACTCTTATAACCAGTCCGGTTTCCCCAGATCCGGTGGGTTGCGGTGGTAGGCAATAATCAACTCATTCTTCACCCAGTACAATGCGGTCCGACTCGGTTCAGCTCAGTGAGGGCTGCTTTTGGTAGCTTTGTTTTATCAAGTATTCATCCGTTGATTTTAGATATATTTAGGTTTTATTTCCGTATGTTTGATTTTCTGTTTTCTGGACTGGACTTTCCAGCTTTTCTAGTGGTTTTGGTTTATTTTGGCCTAAAAAGTTTAACATACTTTTTGCTTTTTTAAGTTTCAATAAGTCAAAAAACAAAAAATATGCTTAACTTTTTAGGCTAAAATAAGCCTTCCGTGATTCTGTGTCTTTTGGGAGTTTTCTAAAGAACAAAATGGGTACAATATGAAAACGATTTTTTGGTAAAAAAAAAAAAAAAAAAAAACCGTACAAACCCAATTACCATGGTTTGAATAATCCAAACATTTTTACCATGGTTTGGATGATGCTCAGTGTGTTTGCCTAATGTTATACGTGTTGTGCCTAGGGGTCACTCACACACCAACACACAATGAATTCGAGGCAAAAACCCCGTCGTATATATATACACACATATACACATGAAAAACCTCCGGGGAGACAAACCGGCTCCCACTCACTCGACCTCACCCTCTCCACTCTACATTGCTACCACCGCACCTTCACCCTCTTAATGCAGTTGGGGAGGTTGTCACAGTGCCTCTGCCGACACTCTAGGAATTATCCAGTGCTTCTTGCACTCCTCCACTTAGGTGAACTTCAACAATCACCCCCTTCACCCATGTGGAGTAATCATAGAACACGTAACATCATCCAACCACGATCCGCCATTCTAGCATTCATCCGTCTCGAGAACTAACTCAGCATCCCTCTGCTCACACCAGAGGCCCATTCCACCAGATGGTCTTACACACCACCTGGGAAGAGGCTGACACCCGTCTCTATCGACACACCGCATTCTTTCTCGAGCATCATTGCACCGCCAAACCGGGATACGCAAACTCTAGAACATCTTTGTGACCTGCTAGATTTCTGTGGCTCATACCGACTTCGTTGTCGATATTTGCACCCCTTGATCGGAGTGCCCGCACCTCCTGAACAGAATACCTGCAACAGAGCCCATTTATATCCGCGCTTCTCCGTGCCTAAGCGCCTGCATCACATCCTCGGATGCAATAATCCGCGTCCGCCAATCCTGGGACACCCGTGCCCAATCACTTGGACACTTTCCGTGGCTCCATCTCTCCTCCATCCCGAGTACCCTTATCTGGAGAGGTAACCCGCCACAAATCCACATAAGGAAAAGAACCCAATAGTGCATTGACTTCACACTGTCTATCCTCTGTTTGGAGCTTCCGTGAACAACCCACAACAACCAGTTGCACCCCACCTGCAGAACATATCACACACTATTCAATTCGGTACCCGGCACACCTGTACGTCTCAGGTCGCGATTCCTCGTACTCCCATGCCTTTCTCTAGTGTGTCTCTGCAACTGTTGCTTCTCCTGTTCACTGTCACAAAACACAAAACACACATACTACTCGTCCCGTAACTGACATTAGCTCTGTCTGTCAGAACTCACCATGAGCCTGTATAGATTGCCCATCATTCTCCTCGTGCAGCCCGAATCACCACTGTAAATCCCGATGATAGGTCTTCCGATTGAACCTGACTGCCTCCAATCACCGTTGATCATCTCCTATCTGTCCCTCTAGTAAGCGTCTGTGTCATTACCAAACGAGCTCATCAGCACCCCCACAACCGAGATACTTAGCCCGAAAGAATGTATCCTTGCTCACTATGCTCCGACTGATCATGACCAACCTTAAAGTCTGTCCAATACTCCTGGTGTGTAGCTCTCCAACTCCGATCGCCTTTTTCGTCACCTATCCGCCACTCTGGCCACTATCTTGGCCTCTCGCCACTCTCTGTCAGCTCTCACGGATCTCCTCTGCCTCCTGGTTCATCCACGTTCCATTCCCGCCTCTCCCAGCACCCCTTAAACTCCATCGGATCTCCTCGATCTATCGCTCCAGCAAGCGCCTGTGTCACTATCCAAATGAGCATCCATGCACCCCTAAACCGGAATACAAAAACTCGAAAGAGTGTATCCTTACTTGCTGACCGCGACTGACCATCCCTGGTTTGCTTCTGATTGAACCCAACGGCTCCGATCGACCCTGACCGCGTCCGGTCCTCCCCGATCTCTCCCGCTGTGCCCAAACCCACAAAATTCAACTTGAATTATCCAAATCCAAGCCCACCAATGAATCCGAAACAGTCCAATTACCTAAGAACAAGCCTCCTCACAACCCAAAATGCCTCCGAACGTCCAATTCTGGCTCAAATCCAACAATGAAAACTATTTCCGAGCCTCTACATGAACAACGAAGAGCACGGTTGGATCTGGAACGTCGAGATAGTCCAAATCGACACTTATATGCGAAAAACGGAGATATGCCGGCTCCGGAATCGCCAAAAAACCCTTTGAACCATCTCCAAAGTCAAGTTGGACCCTTTGACTAGTCTCTGACCTCTTCGACCTGCGGCAACCCGACCCCTTTGACCTTTATGACCCCTCTGACCCCTGACCCCAGTCAAGAAAGGTCAAAAGGTTCACATGGCTGACCCCTGTTGACGTGGCGCCACGTCATAGTTGACCAATGACGTGGAGTTTGACCGTCCCATGTGGCATCCTCCGTGGCATGCGACTCATCACCGCTGACATCACGCTGATGTCATCGTGACATCATCTCATCTTCAACCTCAGACAGCAAGTGAACAACACTTCTCCGAGTAGATCTCACTCGCGGTCAAAGTCTCACTTGCGGTCAACCAAAAACTTTGACTGGCGAGTGTGGCTCACCCCGACGTCTTCCGGCGACAAATTATATATCGCGACGATCGTCTTGAAGAGGAATCTAAATCCGTGGTCAAAAACGATTTTCGACCAACTTTGTTTTTTTCCGATTTTCGTCAGTGTGCTAAAAACAGAATTTTCGGTGACCCCCAACGCTCCACCTGAGCTCTGATACCATTTGTTGTGCCCAGGGGTCACTCACACACCAGCACACAATGAATTCGAGGCAAAAACTCCGTCGTATATATATATACACACACATATACACATGAAAAAACCTCTGGGGAGCCAAACCGGCTCCCACTCACTCGACCTCACCCTCTCCACTCTACATTGCTACCACCACACCCTCACCCTCTCAATACGTACATACATATACTCAGAGAAAGGGGACAAAGCCTTAAAGGCTACGCGTGAAATGCAGTTGGCGAGGTTGTCACAGTGCCTCTGCCGACACTCTGGGAATTATCCAGTGCTTCTCGCACTCCTCCACTTGGGTGAACTTCAACAATACGCATGCTCCGGCACTGACCACTATACAAAGGTCTAAGATATGCTATTGAAAATGGATATTTGAAGTTTTATATGCTGAAATTTTGATTCGCATGGTACCTATTATGTCATATACGGATATGTTAATTTCGCTCGTGCATGACTCGGTACAACGCTAGTTTTGAACCATTGGCGTGGATTTGAAAAGGACCCACAGAGAAACTGGAGTGGTTTGGATGGGTTGCTGGGCAAGGTGCGGGTTTTTTTTTTCTCTCTCTGGGCAAGGTCAAAAAACGCAGGTTTTCTGAACACGAGAGGAGTCCACGCGAGAGAGAATGGCTGCAATTCCCACCGCTACTGCCGACACGGGGTGTGGTTCTGGATCTGTGGATGGATGTCCTCCTCCTCCTCCTCCTCCTACCAAACAACCTAAAGAACCACCACAGAAAAAGCAGAAATTGGACGGAGATGAATTCGACAGCGATCAACAAGAAGAAGAAGCTGATGAGTATGACTGTGGTTCCGGTTCTGATTCCGATGAGGCCAGGGGCGGAATCATTTTTTCATATCTTTTATAGATATCTTTAAAAAAATTATAAAACTTTAAAAATAATTAACAAGTAAGAACAATTTTCATTTCAAAAACACTAAATTATGGTGCGATAATAAAATGAATTTTTTAATTTACCAAAACAGACCCATAAAACTCGAATGACTAGCCAGATTTAGTTTTGACGATTATGGACCCAAGATTTCTTTCATAATTCGGCCCCCTCCAATTTTGATTCCTGGCCCCGCTACTAGATGAGGCGGACGATCGTTTCTACAAGGACGGCCACTGCTGTATGACCAAGGAATGAAGTCGTCGGTCTTAGCGACGTATGTGCATGTTACTGAATTAACTATGTTTACCAAACGCTAACCAATTGATACGCCATTTACTTAGTTAAGTAATTTACGAACGATGTCTTTCTTTGTTCCCCTCTTACGACAATTTTATACTTTGGCGCTATTGAGAGTTGCCCGAAATACTCAAACCCCTGAAGCATCTGCATGCATGAGAACCCCAAAACTCTAGGGGAGGTTAAGTCTTGTTCAATCGCGGCTATTGTCGACTATAACTCCAAAAATGTATGTATGGCACTGGCACCCTACAAATAAATGTTTAATATTTCGGTTTCTATTATTAATTCATCTTGTTCTTAATTTTGTGTTGCGTCTTCAATTCTTTCTTGAATTAATTGTAGAAAACAAAATTCGAGTTTTCAAAGGTCCTCAAAGCAAAAATACTCTGTGTTAGCGGTTCTATTTATTATATTACCTTCGAGACCCAGAATGCTACTGACCATCACATGAGTATTTGAATATATGTCATCTCATCTGATAGCATTCGAGTTATGTAGGGTTAAAACCAGAATCTAATTAAACCAAAAGGTATGTTTGTTTGTTTCAAGTATTTCTTACATCTACATTCCTTTTGTTTGTAAGTTTTTTTTTAAATTTTTTTATTGTTTGTTCTAATCTAGAGGTCTGCAATTGTTAATGAAGCGTTTATTTGATTTTTAACTAATGGATAAGTGGTTCCTCTGGTGAATTTGTCCATATCAATATATATATATATATATATATATATATATATATATATATATATATATATATATATATATATATATATATATATCAGAGAATTCTAGGTTCCGCTGGTGAAGCGGATAAGTGGTTCGAACATTTAAGTGATATTTGCTCTTAAGAAAAAAGGAAAAGCTTTTGGTACAATTCTTTTGATCCAACTGTCAGTAGAGTAAAGGTTGCAATTTCCAGTTAAAAAAATCTTCCCAAGTTTTTGTATCTTGAGCCTTTGTACATGGTCTGACACTCTGACTCATGATCACGTTTTTTCGTGTAGAATTGATCATGATTTGAAACAATTTGCCAATTCCATCTACCTTACTAACCGTAGTTTTTGTCTGAAAGAAACTTTGAAAATGAGCTTCAGGGTCCAAAAGGCTCGATGTGCGCTTGAAAGCTAGCTCGGGCCTTAGGCTATCTCTTGACATTTTGTGCACTTGATGGAGTGTCCGAGCTTATCGGATCTACTTTTAGTGCATAGCAGTGAGCTCGAGCTTTGGGCTTTAATAGTTGATATGCGCCCAATAAATGTGCTCAACAATGGCAATTCACCTTTTGCTTTATCTTGTTTCATCAACCCAACACATTGAACCCCTTCTTTGTCACATCATCTGGGGTACTTACATGGAAACTTTCACAGATTTCATAAGTCATCTTGTTGCTTTTGAGGCTTGTTCCCGCTCTTAGATAAACCTTGTCATTATGTTTTGAGTAAGATCCATCTTAGATAGATTGTCCTTGACTCGCTATGTTTACACTTTTTTCGATACTGTGTGCCATTGGCAATTGTGGTTGTGAAGTCACTGTAAAAACAAAGATTTAGAAACGAGAAATAATTGGAAAGTGATATTTTTCTCATACATGACATATATCTGGTTGTTGTTTGCTGTAGATATTCAGATAAAAGAATTCTGAATGGTGAATGCATAAGCTGGAGAATACTGCAGGCAAAATTTTATGGTTAGAACATTATATGTGCAACTTATTTTGGAGAATATTCTACCGTAGTAGGGTTTATGGAGACTATCGTATCTGTTGTAATCGTTTAAATGTTTTGTATGTGGTTTCATAGCATATTTCATTCTGTTCAAGGAGTAGGCATCCTTTCGAGATATTTTGCAGGTTTATGTGAGCTGTCGTTATAGTAACTTGCTTTTATAGCCAGAAGTGGGAAATGCTATCATCTTCCTCCTCCTCCCTTTTGTGAAAAGGGAATCATAGTATTGATATCTCGGTGAAGTAGATTTGTGACATTCAGCTCCTGGCTAATGGTGTTAGAGAGCTGTTATTTTAAGTCTCAAATGGTTTTGCTTACAGATTGGAAGGTTAACTATGTCAAACCACATGCTCCCTTAGCCAAGATCATGCACCAGTCATAATCTAAAAAATTAGTTTTACTTAAATTCCTATGAGGAAGAGGCCATGTCTATTATAGTATTGTAGAATGACTTTTCGTGAGAAGAGCCCAAAGCACGACAAGTGGCATAGTTTAATAGGATTGTCATTGGAGTTTTTAGTTGGCACATGTAACATTACTCTTATTACCACTCTTATTATCCATAAATACGTTACATGATATTTAAAATTTACCTTAATTGTCTCCCTTCATAGCCGTATTTGAATATAAGATTTTTATGCTATGATTGGATAATAGATTTCATCAATTATGCAATAAAAATTCTACCCGACTCTAAAATAACAGTTACTTTAATTTTCAAATTCAAATGGCTCTAATTTATCTTCTCTTTCTCTCTCTAAGGAATCAAATTTGACATATAGGAAAAACAATGGATGCTAAAAAGTCACAATTAGTTTCTTTCCTCTTCTGATTTGTATTTTAGTATATCATTAGTGATTGTTTTGATTCCTTACTGCACATATGTTGGCACTATTTGCTATTTAATATATTGTCATAGTGCTTGAAAGAGTTCTTGCGATTATTATTTGTGAAGTTCTTCCGAAGATCTTTTGTTTACTTAGTATCCACTATTTGTTGTGACATGAATCAAAGTAAGAGTACTATGTGACCTTCCACAAAGGTAAAAGAATTGGAAGAAAGGCCGATTCTACATTGAACTGTTTTTTTGTCTCCAGTTATTACTTAAAATTCGTTGTAATTGTAAAACAATCTCATGCATGTATGTTAAAATTGTTTGTGCTTTTAGTTACAATTTTCTTGTTATTATTGTGCACGTATATGAAGTGAGATTGTAGGCCATTGGTCACTCCAAAGTCTCTCGTGTATTAGAATTGTGTTCAATACTTTTTGCCCTTCCAAACATAGTAAAAAGAAAAAGAAAAAAAAAGTGTGCGATACTGTGGTTTAAGACTTTAAGTGCACACCTATATTGGATGGGTTTTCCATATACGAAGACATATATTCAACTCTAATATAATTAAATTATTACCCACGTATACATCCAAAGCTGCATAGATGCATATATATAAGAGAAAAGACAGAGGTTAGATTTAAAATTCTTCCCACCTTAAAGTTCGTACATTGTCCTTGGTTGTTGGCTCATTACCATCTAAGGATTATTAGCCTAACAAGAATGTAATTGGAGTACATGATTTTTGCGTAGTAATAATGATTTTTTTTTCTCAAAATCAATGGAGTTTTTTCATTATTTTTTTGATTAATTTGATTATTTGTGATATTAGGTACATTTCCATGAGACCTGTCGTAATTTAATTATTATAACTAAAAAAAATAGTTTAAATTGGAGCAAGAGTACTACTCTTTTGATTATTTGATGGCCAGTAACTTTAGTTTCTCATATTTTGTTGTCTTCGCTTGAAGTATAATTTAATCTTCAATATTGCATATATTGCATTTTTTCTTATTAGTTGAAAGAAAATATAAAGATAAGTTTGTCTATCCGTGCACGCTTTAATAATCTTATTGATATTTTTGAAAATATTTTTGAAAGAAAATATTGATAAATCTTGCTCAATCCTGTTGATAAATAGTTCCATATAAAATATAGATGGTTGCCTTATTAGCAGGAGAACTCACCTATGTGCATGTATAATTGTCCTAATTTAGATGGAAATGCGAAAACCACTCCACTCATATCTAAAAGACTAGAATCAACTTACAAATCAAACAATAAAATTCAAATTAAAAAATCTGTTAAGTTTATCAATGATTCATGGGCTTTATAAGAGAACAACTCTCTCACACCAGCTGTGTTTATTTCCTAGAGGCTAGAGGCAACAATCATGTAATTGCCTGTCAATACAAAAGATACTGAAATTGAGAGCAAGTAAAGAGGAAGAGATGCAACGAAGACACACGAGGCATCTGTATTGGAGCAAAAGATGTTTGATAGTATATTGTTTATTTTGTTCTTCGTTTTTGCTCATTATGACAGCACTCCAATTTGTTGTTGCATTTGTCATTCATTTTTTTACAGTAGATACTAGAAAATTATTGCCAGTTGTTTTCCTCCCAAAATCACAGAAGATGTCCCCAAAGAAACGCTCTCAGAGCCGGTAATCTGGCAAGGGAAAAAAAAAGAAGAATCACTCAATCTAAACAGTAACTTTTAAAATCTATATTTGCGGCATATCTTTATGTTTGTACGCATGTTCGAACTCTAATACATGATATTATTGGGTCATTCTAGGACAAAATGCTGGAGTGGTCATATTACTCAATAAACAATATTTGTCCAATTCAGTGTATTTGCAACTAAGAATTAGTCAAATTATGTATTGCTATATTATTTTGTACAAAGAATGTTCAAAGCAACGTACAAATACTAAAGTTATCTCTTGCAGTTTAGGACACAATTATACATAAGAATGTTTATTAACCATTTGAGAGTGTTGAAATATTTTGACATACAAATGCAGTTAACAAGACGTGTCAGATTTTTTATGTGGACTAAGCAATAGGTGTTGCCTGTCTTTATTCATAATATGGACCTCCTTTTACTTAATCCAAGAGTAACCGTAGAAAGAGGTTGGTCGGAGTTGAGGGGTTAAGCACTCCAAGGTGCTGCTATTGGAAGATATATTTAGGGTGAGTTCTCCAACGGATTTTATCAAAATTTGATAAAATCAAACACTTGATTTTATCCATTGGTGAAGAGAGTTGATAAAATATGTAGATTTCTGCATTCAAAAATATCAAAAATCTACAGATTTTATCAACTCTCCTCACCAATAGGTAAAATCAAGGGCTTGGTTTTATTAAATTTTTCATAAAATCCATTGGAGAACTCACCCTTACAATATTAATTTAAAGTTTTTGGACTGAATAGGATTATGCATTACCGTCCATTACTTTATTTCATTAAGTTACATACGTTTATGTAATTTAATTAGAATTAAGTTCATCACACTAAGTCATTTAATCGAATCATTAAAATTATTAATCTACCCATGTATAGCACGGGTTTTATGCTAGTCCTTGTGTATACAAGGATATATATAGAATTTATGCTTAATCCTTTGTCTCCCATATCTATTCTTGTCTGGTAGTAGAAATATACTACACCGTGAAAAGATTTGGATGTTAGCAAGTTGCGTGAATGCTTTTCAAATCCCGTCTTTCCAAAAGCAAATGCCAACTTTCCGGGTATAATATTACTTTTGGACTTCCACAGTTCCACTGCATACACTTCTATCTGTACTACACTATGCAATCTCATACGTGGCGGGACTCACATTTTCCGTATTATTGACTCGTGGGCATACAATTTGATTTGTCATTTACTCCAGTAACTCTTTTTTTATCAAGAAAAACGACACTCTTATATTCAATACTTTTTCCGCTGCAAGTTAGCCCGTTACACCGTATAGTTCCTGAGTTGCAAATCAAATGAGCTATTTGTGAACTGTTTGGGAGTTGACTTGATAATGTTTCATCCTAAGGCATTTTGTTGGGCCTTTCTTAACGGGCGATAACATAGTCTTTGTGAAGCGGATTAGTAATCTTATGTTCCGTTCCATGGGCCAGAAGATTATTAGTGACAAATTATTTTCATTTTGGTGTTCGGCTGTCAGTCACTGGCGTCTCTTAGTAACGACAATAACACAGTTGTGATGCCCATTATTACTAATGGATTTCCTCTCTCTTACTCCAAAAAAAAAAAGAAGAGAAGAGTCCCAATTTTTGACTCATTTAACAAAGGAGCCGAGCTCAAACTTCCCCCCACCCCCATTCCCCATGCCCCGGCCCCACCCCATTAGCTGCTTTGGCTAAAAAGTGATTATAGTTTTTTGGTTTTTTCGTTTCGTCTTTATTCAAATTTTTTTTTTGCATTTGTTATTTTTGCATCAAGATTTTGTGGTTTCTGGATTCCTCTCGGCGAGACGAATCTAACAAGTATAAATTTATGGCCAAACCAAATATTTTTTTAAATAAAGTCGAAATACTTGGATTATTGGCCAATAATCCAAGTATTTCGGCTTTATTAAAAAAAATTGAGTTATGACTATAGTTTTATACTTGTTAGATTTGTCTCGCCGAGAGGAATCCAGAAACCACAAAATCTTGACGCGAAACTAACAAATGTAAAAAAAAATTGAATAAAGACGAAACGAAAAAACCAAAAACCATAATCCACTTTTTAGCCAAAGCAGTAGGAAGGTGGTTTTGGAAACATTTGTTTTATAAAAACACATGCAGTATTCTCTGTCTGGGTAGCCACTTTCTCTACGAAACCTCAAAGTCACATCCAGCAGCCTCCATGCCGACGCAGACAGAATATACTAGATGAGGTTGGTCGACCTTCTTCGTTTTGGGTTTTAAGTCCGATTTTCTCTATTATTCCTCAATTATTACTCACATTTCTCTATAATTATTATCCTTATTTTTAATTATTATTTTTATTTCTCTTTCAATCTCTCCAATCATTACTCTATATTTCTAATTATTATCCATACTTCTTCCAACCATTATCTAAAAACCAAACCTGAAAGTCTGAAATCCAAATCAAACATGATCCAATGTTTCTGCTAGATTTAGGAATGTTTTTTAATTTTGTTTATCGTGTATCAAATGTAAGGAAAGAAAGGACTATAATAAGAAGAAAGAAAGAAATGTGAAATTTACTTGTGAAAATCTTAATAACGATAGTTAATTAGATGGAAGCAATTTATTAGTTCTCCCTATATTCAAATATAGATCTTAATTAATTTTGTTAAACAAAAATTTCGAAATCATAGATAAATTATAGATTATGAAATATTGACTATTTTTTGAGAGATTCCTCCAAAAAAACACAGATACAACAAATTGGGATGAAGAGAGTGTATGATTTTTGGCCGCTTGTTGTTCACAAATTAAGTACGAACTTTCCCAACCAGCGTTCTCAAGGAGGCCCACTTAGTCGCATTCCAATCAAAAGTACTAGCGCGAAGATGTTTTGTAGTCATGAACACAGATGGATTTTGAGCTAGTCGAGGTGGTGGCATTGACAATTCGATGCTACTATAGGTACCGACGGGCACAGAAGTCCACTCCGAGCATTACACGGATAGTCCGAGCCATTCAATAATTCTTAAAAAACAATCGAGTGAGTCTATAAAAAATCCGATACATATAGATGCTTGATCCAATATTTTATTTTTTCATTCAAATTACTGGAGGATCATCTATGGGAGGCCCGGAGTAGACCCTGCCCACCCATTGATACCTGGTGGGTCCGCAAACCGTCGGTAGCTTTAGCTTTCTTGTTAAACCATTTCCGTGGATATCTGTTAGTAAAAGAGAGATGTTCGTGTGATCTTGTGGCGAAGGATAAGTGCAATGGAGAGTTTGTGGCCCCCATATTTAAAAAAAAAAAAAACGCAACCCAACGATAATGCGACACCCGGGGTCTGCGTGTATGTGAAGATGGATAGGTGGGAGGAAACTTCTTCCTCTCTCTTGATCTCTCTCTCTCTCTCTCTCTCTTTCTCACACTCCGCATGACCCGGCCTCACCCCATTGGAGTAGGGAGGCGGTTTTGGAAACACTTTTTTATTACTATAAAATAAAGCACACACTTCTTTCTACGAAACCCCTCTCTTTCTCTCTCTCTCCTCTCCGCTCAAACTCACAGCCGCCGCCTGCCACTGTAGAGAGAGAATATACTCCTAATTGAATGGAGGAGGAGGGTGGTCGTAATGTTTCTGCTAGCCCTACTAGGAATGCGATGATTGATGAGAGAAGCAGCAGGAGGGAGCTCCTCTCTCCTCCGCCGCTCGAGACCAACGATCAGGCCGCCGCCCCTTGGAGACTCAACGTCAAAGAGTTCACCAGTTTCCCACAACGACGTCGCTTCAATCATGACTCTTGGTTTAATTTCTTCCGCTGCCGCATTCGCGCTTCATGTAACAAACACACTCCCTCTCTCCCTCCCTCCCTCCCTCCCACCACTTCAATTGCGTGCTGCTTCTATATATATATATATATATATATATATATATATATATATATTTCATCTTTTTCTTGTTTTCTTTCTCTTTGTGTCTGGCCCTTTTTTTGAATTTTTTTTTTAAATTGAAAATTGGTTCTCTCTCATTTTTCGTGCTTGATCTTGGACTTTTAATTTGATTAGGCCGAGTTGCCAATTCCCCGACGCTGTACAATGCTAAATAAAAAATAGCATTGTTTTGGGTGTCACTGGGATAGAACTAATGTTTTAAATAAAAATTTGTTTGCTTTCTTTGATATTGATTTTGTTTATAAGCGATCATCCTATCACTTTGATGCAAAGAGAGATGCGATTTGGTTCCACAGGATAACGGGGTAGAAGAACTGGGGTATTTACCCAATTTGGGTTTTAGAATAAAATAATCCCCAATGTGCAATATGCCGTGATTTAAAGATTACCCCTTCCAAACTACAAAATAAAATTTACTGGGGGCACGACTCTTCGAACTTTGTCGATACCTCTGTGTGTGTGTGTGTGTGTGTGTGAGAGAGAGAGAGAGAGAGAGAGAGAGAGAGAGAGAGAGTTACGTGCAGGGGGCCAGGGGCTATAGAGATTGCTTAAAAGACAATAAAAAAAGGACGAGAAGGTCTGATGTCAATTTCTTGTGTTTTGTACTAAAAGTTTCTTGAATAAGACATTTTTAGTCCTTACCTAAATTTGATGAGATGCAACGATGGAAAGACTCCTATGATTGAGCAGTGAAATTTCTGCGGATTAAAATTGGGATATACTACTAATTGCATATTTTGGGTGCAAATAGGGCACCACGTGGTGCCTTTCGGCACATCTAGGCTATTCAAAAGTGTATTGGACGGCTCGGATTTGGAGAAAGAAACAGGAGAGAGAAAGAAGAGAGAGAGTGTTTTAATCCGGACTGTCCAATACATTTTTGGACGGCTCGGATGTATTGGAGGGGCACCACGTCGGATGCTACCCTCTCGGCACCCATCTTTGTTTGGGCATATTGTTACACCAAGGGCTTAAAGAACTTTGCTGGTAGTTAGGGGTGCACAAGAAAAATCAATATAACCACTAAACCGATCCGATCTAGACCAAATCGTTTTATTTGGTCAGGTTATACGGTTCATTAATCTGGTTATGATTCTGAGAAAATAAGAACTGGCAATTATAATTTGGTTAGTGGTTCTCAATTTAAGAACCACGGTTAAAATGAACCAGACTGTATAATATTATTACACACACACATATTTATATGTGTACATAATTATTTATCTTGATTTGGTAAGTTGATAATATTTTTTTCCTAGTAAGGTATTCTTTTATATCTTGTTAGAGTAGAAATCTATTTTGTTAGGAAGTTTTTTATATATTGCTAAAACTATTGACCCTACTAAATACTAATACCCAATTTTCAATTTTAAGTCCTTAGAAAGACATGTTGCTGAATTTATTTTCTCGGTTTTAGACTATTCCATTCTTTATTTAAGCTACTTTATTGGTTGTTTTTATCAATTTAAGGAGTTGTTTTTATTGATGGTAGATTGTCAAGTACTTTGTGTATCATATAGACTATATTTGTTTTCGAATCTTATATTATTTTATGAGTTGTTTGGTGCTCCAAATTCTAAATAATCTTTTGAGTTCATGTGTTATGAAAAAGTGTTCCAACACTAATTGGATAGAACCAAAACCGGTCTAGTCTTGCCGTTTAAATCTGGGCAAGTTCTACACTTATATTGGTTAGGTAATTAGGTTTTGGTGCTTAATTTTCTAGAACTGGTCGGAATGGTCTGGTTACTAGATTCTAGAGAACCGGTCCAATCCGGACCATTTGCACCCCTACTGGCTATTACAGAGTACAGACAAAATAGTTAAATGGGTTTAACATCTTGTTTTTGCCAAATTTGTGCTTAAAAGCAAGATTGGGTTCCTTAGCCATGAATTATGCGATTACAGCCTTGTCTAGGAAAGTCGTTCTCTTGGATATACAGTAGTCTAAAACTCCAATGTGGACGTCCTGCCCTTCTAGAATTAGAAAATAGTTGGTGATTTTATTTTTCATTATAGCACAACTTGATGCTTTGCCTTTAATTGTGTCTCTCAAAAAATCTGTGTATACTTCTCAATTTAACTTTTACTTACTGCGCTGGTTTCACGCAATCGAGTAGTCCATGGCTGATTCTTTCCTCGGATTGTAGTTTACTGTTGAATGGTAACATTTTATGTTTGCAATATAATGACTTCGAATTTGACTACACTTTTGGTACTGTGTTGTCACTGCCTAAGGGCGCAACAATTTACAATATTCTGGAAATTTGAAAACATAAGAAAGTTGTTTTCGCTTGTTATCAGCGTTGTTGTCATTTCGTTGCCCTCCCCCTCTTCTGGCAACCCCTTTTGAGTTTTGTGACCATGATGTATCATTGTATCGTATACTTCTTGACATTTACCTATCTTCACCAAGGTTTTGAAATTGGGATACGTATCGTGTATCGTTTTTCTTATTTTTATAAATCGTATCGGGGTATGAAACGTCAACCATTATTAATATACAATTAACAAGTATTTATACCTAATAACACCAACAAACTAAGTTGTTAAGTTGTAAAATGTCAAGTCTCACAACTGGGATTTGGGATTTTTGGGACTTATCAGATTGAGGTTTCCTGCTAACTTAAGTCAAGGATAGGGGAAAAAAAAAACGCAAGAATATTCTCCCAAAACATGATTGAAGTTGGTTATTCTTCTATTCAAGCCCTATATTAAGGTTAGATATCTTTCAAATGGTTTGAATGTCATGCAAACAACTTAGATTAATGTGTTTGAGGTTCCCACTTCTTACAATAATGTTTGAATTCCTTTCATGGAGTAATCATAGGATATGTACTGAATTGGGATACGTGTATATATCCTAGGATACGCCATTGTATCGTTGGATTTCTATACAAAAAGGATACGGGATGGGATGCGTATTCTGTATCGTAAGATTTTAACAACAATGATCTTCACTGTACACCAAAGGGCTTGTAAATGGTCCATCTGTCCCAATCTCTTTAGTCAAACATAGTAAACCCGGCGCTTCATGAATTGATTTCTTTCTATTTTATGATTTCCGGAAGGACCTTTTCATTATCTGTTCTTCAGGGAAACAAAGCAAGATTGCTGAATATTATGAAAAGCAAGAAAGGCTCGTTGAAGGTTTCAATGAGATGGAAACAATGAACGAATCAAGTTGTTTTCCTGGAAGTCTAACAGAGGTTAGTTATTGCATATTAGGATATTCTTCTGTTCTTTTAAGGGTTTAAAATTATATAATTTCTTTTCCCTGTCTCCCTTACGCTTGAAAGTGTTTATGACTGTTAAACCTAACTGTTTGAATAGATAGAATGGCCTGTGTTTTGAAGTATGCTAATCCCTACAATTGTGGCAGATGCTCTGTCGATACAGCTCCATGCTGAAGTTACTTCTTTCTGTTTTATCCTTTGACTTGATATTGTTTTAGAAACAAATTCTATATGTTTTAAAGTCCTCATGTGTAGTAGGCAGGGATAATTTATTTGAATGTGGTTCTCTTGGAAGAGAACAAATAACAATACATGGGATTAATATCATTTTTTATCTCAGTTCTTTGGTACGCATGACATTGCTCCCTAAAGACACAATGGTTGTGTTTGGTTAGATAGTTTAGTTTAGTTTTGATGATGTCAGCAGGTGTAATGTGAGAGAGAGAGAGAGAGAGAGAGAGAGAGAGAGAGAGAGAAATGAGGGAAATGATGATGTCATCAAAACTAAAACTAAAACTAAACAGGGAAACGAACAAGGCCAATACAACTAGGAACTATCACTTCAAAACTTCTAATTTACTGAATGAGAGCTATTGCTGAGTTTTGGGTTATTAACTTCTTTTCAGGATGAAAGGAAGCAGCTTGCCAAGCATGAGAGAATCGCAATACATGTGTCAAACATAGCTAATTTGCTGCTTTTCATTGCAAAAATATATGCTTCCATTGAGAGCAGATCATTGGCAGTTATTGCATCAACCCTGGATTCTTTCTTGGACCTCTTATCTGGGTTTATTCTGTGGTTCACTTCTCATGCCATGAAAACGCCAAACCAGTATCACTATCCAATTGGAAAGAAGAGGATGCAACCAGTGGTAAGTCCTCAAATGTTTAGCCAAAGATCTCATTACACTGTCTGATTTCGCGATATGCTTTCCATGCTTAAACCACTTTGGTGTCCCTTTGTCTACTTTTCCTTGGTGCGCAACACTTCTGATTTTCCTGGGTTCATTATGGACTATATAGAATATAGGGATTGTTGCTCCTTACAGTAGTTGATTGAGCACTCTGTTCCTGTTACCATACAGAAGACACTAGTTACAGAATCAGATTGGGGTATAAGATTTAGGAGTTTTGAAAGATCAAAAATGTTATTTGTACAACTATTTGGCTCCAACCATTTACAACCCCTCACAAATCACGTGGGGCCTACACCCATAATTGTGTGTGGACCCCACATGTATGTGAGGGGGTTGTAAATGGTTGGAGCCGAAATGGTTGTACATGTACATGTAGTAGGTTGTTGAAAGATTACAAAATGTTCCAATTACAAAAATCGGCAAGATTCTCAGACATGTTTTTTCCTCCTTCCTTTTGCAATAAGGAGTGTGTGATACACTGATACCAGAACCCATGAATGTGGAGTTGTAGAGTTTGCTATTGAAAGGGTACTTATTTGTCTTGTCTATGATTCATTGGCAGAAAATATCATCATCGAAAAATTAGAAGTACTTGTTCTGATGAAACCTTGCATAGAACCCAAGAATGCCTTATTTTTTACTTGAATAAATATAGAACCCAAGAGTGCCTTATTTTTCCTTATTTTGAAATATCAGCTTTTTTCCGCTTTACAAAATATATTCTTATTAGATTTTTTCTTGCAGGGTATTATTGTTTTCGCGTCAGTAATGGCCACTCTTGGATTACAAATATTGCTTGAGTCTGCTCGGCAACTCATTGCAAAGGTAAGTGGAAATGATCTCTTCTTTCTTTGTGGGAGTTTGATCTTCTTACTGTTCAGTTAACAAAAGGTTGCATTATGGCTCATCAACATGTGTTGAGTAAAGACAAGCTTTCAAAGAACAGAAATCATTGCTGGCATTGATATCAAGGAAGCCAACACTTCTCTTTAATTTGAGTTCTTATCACCAAACTAAACCAAAAGAGAGATGATCATGGGCTACCCTTAAAAATCCACTACAACAGACACCCACAAGGGCCACAACTACCTACATCAAGCAAAATATCAAAGCCTTACAAAACAAATAGAAGCAATAACATACTTTGGGTATATGTTTTTGAGGAACATGTGCTTCGGGTGTTCTGTACTTTATGACTCTGCCACATGGACCCATGGGAGTGATGTGCAGTGCCATATTTTACGCAACACAACACGGGGATATCTACATCTTGGGTAAACTATTAGGCAATAATCGAGCCATTATTTCATGCCATGTTGAGTTTATACTGATCTTGGGGAAAAAGAACAACATACGAGTCAGCTTTTACTGGTACTTTGGGAGTTTTACGAACTAGTTGAACTTGAAGCAGATTGCTTATTTTTTTGTAAGTAACAAAGGTAACTGTTTTTCCCACTTTCATATCATCTTCTTTTCCACACAGGCATGACATTCGTATGAGCAATTTTAATGTGATACAACAATAACTAGCCCTGAATATTGGTTGCATCGTACCGTATGCTTGTCAAGTTACTCAGATCTTTTTTTCTGTTTTTTTGGTCCTTTGTTGCAGACTGGCCCTCAAGTGGACCATGCGAAGGAAATGTGGATGGTTGGGATTATGGTTACTGTCACTGTGGTGAAGTTTGTGCTCATGTTGTACTGTCGAACATTCAAAAATGGCATCGTTAGAGCCTATGCTAAAGATCATCTCTTTGATGTTGTCACTAACACAGTTGGATTAGGGACAGCTGTCCTAGCAATCCACTTCTACTGGTGGATTGATCCTATGGGGGCCATAATAGTGAGTTCACATCCTTTTTTAAATTGTATTTTATCACATCTTAACCCATACATTATTTCTGTTTTTAAATTGTATTTTATCACATCTTAACCCATACATTATTTCTTCTCATTATCAAATAGCTTGAGGAAATTGGTCTAGCTTGTCTAGAAGCCTTTTCTATTTGCTCTTTACTCTTGTTTGCATTTGGATTATCACCGCAGTTGCATCAGTCGATGATAGCTCTGCCTTGCCACACTAGTTGAGTGGAGTTCCATATTTAACAATGACAACATATGCAAACTAAATGTGGCATTCTCCTTTCTCACTAAGCACATTAAAACCCATGTTACCTTTGCATTGGATTGGTGTTTCCTTGCTAGTGATACAGGGTTCTTTATATGATTTCGAGTTAAACCCTTATCCTTCGATTCGTGAATGTTTATCCACTTGCAATGCAGATAGCCTTGTATACGATTAGCACTTGGTCAACGACTGTTGTTGAAAATGTGCATTCACTGATTGGAAGGACAGCTCCACCAGATTTCCTTGCAAAACTGACCTATCTGATCTGGAACCACCATGAAGAGATCAAGCACATTGATACTGTCAGAGCATACACTTTTGGTTCACATTACTTTGTGGAGGTAGACATAGTCTTGCCAGAGGACATGCTTTTGAGCCAAGCGCATAACATTGGCGAAACATTGCAAGAAAAGCTCGAGCAACTTGCTGAAGTCGAGCGAGCATTTGTGCACATAGATTTTGAGTTCTCTCATAGACCTGAACACCAGCATAGCAAGGTGTGATGTTAACGATGATGCTGGTGGTAGGACAGATCAAGAAGGCTCTCGTATGTTATAGAGCTCTAGGGTCCCTTCAATTACGTCTAAACTATGTTTCTTAGGCTTGGACTCCCATTTATAGCTAATCAAATTTTCACTTTGGATAATTCTGATTCTACTTGTAGTTTTTTTACTTAATGGAGTGATGATGGATCAATAGGATTGAATGTGCGTCCTTGGTATTAATTGTCTCACACTTGTCCTAGTTTTCCTTTGCATTTCCTCCCCTTTTTCCTCTGCTTGTTTTTGAAGAAGCAATATGAGAATGTTGCCCCGGAGAGAGAGACAGAGAGAGAGAGAGAGAGAGAGAGAGAGAGAACAATTGTCTTTTGTTACGTGGTGGTAATGGAGTTGATAACTGTGAATACTTGGTTATTTTATTTGTTACCATGAATTAAGGTATTGAATCGGTACTTACAAGTAACAAGCTTTTGGATTGTGGAAAATGAAGGAAAAGAATGTGAAAAAAAGCTATTTGGATTGTGAAAGTGAAACATTGTGCAAAAGGAAAGAACGAATGATAACTCATATTTTCATTTTCCTTTTTGAAAATGCGTTGACATAAACATGGTTTTTGTTTTTCTTTTTATTTTTGTTTTCAATAAAAAAAAGCAGAAACTTGTTTACGTCTAGAAATCTAAAACATCGAAAAATAGCACTTTAAATCTAGAACATTGAAAAAAGTGTTTGGACGGTTCAGATTTGGTGGTGTACCCAAATCATTTTTGGTTACCAAACGAGGCCTAAGGTTATTGTGGTAATTTCGCGGTCTGAAAAATTAGGGCTTCCAATTGCATTCCCCCTCCCTCCGCCTCTATCTATATAAGCTTCGTCTGGGTTTGGCTTCAGCGTGTCTCTCACACTCTGTATGTATGAGGTTGTAGATTAGTTATTAGGGCGATTTATAGAGGAGGAGTCAGTGGATTCATTGAATCAAGGCAGTACCAAAGGGTTTCTGTCTGTCTGTCTGTCTCTCTCTCTCTCTCTCTCGGATCACACACTTACGTATAAACCCTGAATATACACACAGGCAGCTTCAGTGATCCAATACAAGTGGCCAATGATGCACATATATATATATATATATATATATATATATATACATTTGTCCGTACCATATGAGAAGTCATAGACGACTAAAGGCTTCTTTGATGTGTTTTTAGCTTCTGAGGCCTTATTGTATTGGATTGTACTCCTATTTCATTTGTTTTTGTTTTTTTTTGGTTTTGTTTCCTCCAATTGCTTTTAATAACTAATCTCTGTTCTTGCGATTATTACTACGAGGAGTACCAAACGGCAGTGACGAGCAATGTTATACCATCAAACTATGAAAGCTTTCTAAAGAGCTTGTTGATGCCATCAATTAACTCTGAGCCTCCTCCTCCTCGTCTCTTTTCTGCATATTTTTTTCTACGACGAATTTGGTTTTTCTAAAGAGCTCTTTGTTGCTTCTCTTAGTTTTTAAAGACCCGTTTTGTTTTGGTTTGTTTTTTTTGTGAGGATCTTCCTCCCTGCCTGAAAAGATGTCTGCTTTATTGAAACTGGCAACAAATTAGAGTCTCTGATGCACTTTTGATTATTCCACAGTGCTATCAGCGCTGTACGTTGCCGATAACAATTCACTGGGACTGAGATTCTGGCTTTGGCCGTTTAGCTTCATGTGCGGCCTATGCATTCAGATGTTCCAACAATTTTTTGACATTCCGATGATTAAAAAATCCTCCACTAGTTAAAAGAAACAATTTTTATGTTCCCCGCAATGCTATGTACACAGAAATATTACCAGAAAGTGGGAATGAGTGGCTCAGAATCACTTTTGGGTAAACTCAAGGCAATACTTCTTGGCACTTAGTATTTCTGGACTTGGAATTCTGTTTTGTCTTTCGTTAGTATCAACTTAATTCACTAATATGTCTAGAATATTTTTATGTTGCATTTGTGATGAAGCCGAAATCTTATGTTAAATTTCCATGAGATTAGCCCTCACTGGCAAACCAATATTTTGGTTCTGAAACTTGTCTCTCTTGGCAAGTGACATAAACTTGTCCTTGCTTGTTCGTTTCTTGGTATGTATTTCTGCTTTACATTTGCCCCACAAATTTCACTCCGGGTGATAAAATGTGATGGATTTTCGCAAGTCAGCTAGGAGAATTCATTCTGATGTACATAAAATGTGACACACATGCTCAATTAGAGAGTAGAGTATATACGTTGATATGTTCCTCTTGATGAGTTTATGTATTTCTATTATACGCCACTTATTGGCTCTTGGTTTGGTACGTCTCTTAATTCTTGTGCAACTACTCTTTTTGGAGATGAACTATATGTTCTTAGTGAAGCATTTGGTTAGCGGAAACTTTGATTGCAGTGCAGTTGCTTTAGAGAGAGTATGTGTTGCAGTTGCTTTAGAGAGAGTATTATATATGTTGCAGATTTAGAACAAATGTTTTTGTTGCTGATAATTCTGTGCAGGATAGTTGCACCAGTTGGCAGGCCATTGGTTTCGTGTCCTTCTAATTCTGTTGCTGCCATTGCTGTGGATGTGTCTACTGTTTTAGTGCCTATCTCTCGATTGGATGTAATGTGCGAGAGAGATGGAGAGAGAGGGGTGTAAGAACTAACAGTGTAAAGGGCATATGGTTGAATGATCGATTGCAGTTGTATTTTGGTACTACTGATGTTATGAAAACAGATTTGTGAATTCATCAGTAGTTGCGCTAGTAAGGAAGTTTTATTGTGTAGAGAGAAGTATGATAATGATAGTGGGCTTGTAGTTTGTTATTGAAATCGTTTTTTGGATTAGATAGATGATAGCTGCAGCATCTGAGGAAAAATATGCTAATAAATCCCCTATTGTTACACTGGGTATCTGGAGGGAATATCCTCTTCGAAAAGGTGTCTCGTCCGGTTCTCTGCTCCCAATCAAATTATCGGTGGATCAATTTTTACTATCATCCCCGTAAAATTGATTTGTGCACCTTGGGTGTATTAGAAAAAAAGGCTCTTTCGGGTTCATTAAGTTAGGCTAAAAAAGTATATAAAAAAATACTTCTCGTAATTAAGAAAATGAAATACTAGTAAATGGTTGGAAGTAAAAAAAACGACAGTTGTCTAGGACAACTTTGACACGATATCTGGCAGAAATTTGGGGTAGTGAATTTGATGGTAGTAAGAAAAACTTGGTGGAAATAGACTACGACTAACATGGTGTTCGAGTGCATCTTGTCTGTTCAAATGTGTTTTGAATGGTTCAATTTTTCCTTCACTCTCTGCCTTCTTTTTCTCTCTAAAATTTGGGTTGTCCCAAAAACACTTTTGGACGGCCGACCCGAGCTGCCACAAAAAAACCAAGCAATATAGACTCACTAACATCCCCTTTGGATGGAGAGAAATGAGGAGATAAAAAAGGAGAGCTCTTTTTCATCGAATCTCACAATTTTTATTTGGAAAGGGTGAGGAAGGTAATGGGTCAATCAAAACATTTTATTTTGGTACCTTTCTCTCAATTTCTCACCAAATTAGTCCATCCAAACGAATGATTTGGAGAGAGACTGTACTCCTTTCCTTTCTTTTCTTTTCTTTTGTCACCAAATCAGTCCATCCAAAGGAGCTGCTTCTAAGGGAACTTGGGTTTCTCTCTCTACCCTCAGGTCAGGACACAAAAATAAGATCTCTTCCTTGTGAAACGTTGTTGAACTGATAATAAAAAAACTAAAAGAAACCAATAGAAGAAGAAGAACAACAACAAACACTGGGCCTGGGAGAGAAGGAATATGGCTTTTCTGGCGCCAAGTCTCTCTTCTTCTTCTCCGATTCTAATCCATCACTCCTCCAAATACAAACCAGGACCCCCAATCCTCATCCACCACCACTCCTTTCTCTCTCCTCCTAGGAGACCCTCGTCCTCCGCCCCTCTCTTTGCTCTCTCAAATCAGCTCCAACCCCGTCCTCCTCCTCCACCTCCTGTTGGAATTGCCCAGGTCGACCAATCACCCGATACCACTACCACACACCACCATGACTACAACGACAGCAACAACAACAACAACAACGAGAGGAACAACTTTTATGTCAATCTGGGTCTTGCTGTACGGACGCTTCGCGAAGACATGCCTTCACTCTTTACCAAAGACCTCAACTACAACATTTACAGGTAACTCATCATCGCCTTCTTATCTACTACTTTCTGGTACTAGTATTTGTTTACTGAAGTTGACCCAACTCCATGTCCTCTCTGTTAATTTTCTCAATTCTAACACAAGATTTTTTGATGATAAAATTGGCAGGGATGACATAACGTTTACAGACCCATTGAACACCTTCACTGGCATTGAAAACTACAAATTGATCTTTTGGGCACTTCGTTTTCACGGCCGAATTCTCTTCAGGGAAATTGGAGTAGATGTACTTAGGGTTTGGCAGCCTTCTGAGAATGTGATATTGATTCGGTGGAATTTGAGGGGTATTCCTAGGGTTCCCTGGGAGGCAAAAGGCCAGTTCCAGGGCACCTCCCGCTACAAATTGGATCGAAATGGCAAAATTTACGAGCACAAGGTTGATAATTTGGCATTCAATTTCCCTCAACAGCTGAAGCCGGCCGTGTCTGTGCTGGACCTGGTTGCTGCTTGCCCTGCCAGTCCAAATCCCACTTTCTTTTTGGGTCCGGTGGATGTGAACCCTTACTCGTCTTCGTGGGTAGAGTTGTATCGGGCTGTTAGGGAGGCTTTGGATCGTGAAAAGCACTTGACTTTACATGATCACTTAGTTCCTTGTTCATAGTTAGTCCACCAGGTATACTATAGATACATCCTACTTTTTGGCTACATTTTTGTGTATATAAGAATTGCATTATTAGTCAATGACAAATAATGTTTTCGTTAGAGGATAAGGGTGTATACATACATAATGTTGTTCATAAATGGCAAATAATGAGCTCAATAATGTTGTATACATACATAATGTTGTTCATAACTGGCAAATAAGTCTTGGGCATGCTTGTTGAGCTCATAGTTTGGAGTTTTCAGTAAGGCTCGGTTCAGTTTATTTCTGTTTTCAATCTTTCCTCCATTTTCATTTGGTCTTTCCTAGACTAACGTTGTAGAAGGAATGCCTGTTGACAATGTTTTGATACTAGGACATATAATACTGACAAAAGATTTAAGAGTGAATTTAAGTAATCCTTTTTGATTTCCTTTTCGTTCAGATTCTCAGAACTATATGTTGCCAGGATACTTATCTTATGCTTCTCTGAAGTTCATGGCCAAGTTATTCTATCATATTTAAGGTTGCTTGAGCACTAAGGTATCGTTCACTGTCGGGGTATACTGTAACTAGTGAAGTTTGTGGTGTAGTGAATGTGGTTTTTGATTCGATATCGGATACCAGCTGAAAGAAATATGGATCATTTTGCATGGAGTCAGGATAGTAGGTGCTATTGTTTCCCACTTAGTTTAAGACTTGTTCAGTGCAATGGTGCATTTTTATTCTTGAATTTAGTACGGTTGGTACTATGTTTTCCTATTTAGTTTTCAATTGGTCAGTTCAGTCTATGCCTGACCTTTTTTTGTTTTGCTTTGAACGCCAAATAACTATCCAATCTCCTCTTCCTGCACCTGACTCTATAAACGGGGTTGCTAGCCTGCGTGCTGCCAGCTTTGTAGAATCGACAGAAGAAATAGTCCGAAAGTAGCTTATTCTGTTCTTGTAGTTGTGTAAACATCAACTCCATTGCTATTTACTTTGCCATCTCAAATCTTTAAATTGTGGGTTGCCATAGAATTGATGTCCATGTTTGTGTTTATCATGTCATCCCCTGGATGCCTTCGGGTTGGCATTTTGTGCTCAGATGAAACATCTGCCTGCATTTCGATGGTTATATATAACTAGTAGTTCCTCAACGCCATATCTAGTGGTTGATCATTTATGAACAACCTCCCTTTGTACTTTAGCTGAGGCTCTGTGACACTAGAATCAACCAGATGCGGAGACCATATATCTAGAACAGAGGCTAATCACATTGTGGAATACGGGAGTGACGAGCTTGTATATTCTGAACTTTTTGGCATAGAAACGAAAAATTTCTGGAACTTGGGGGGGTTAGATGATGTTTTGTGGGAACAAGATTATTAATGATTCATGGTTGAAAACGGTGGTTACTAGCTTTTGTCCATCTCTAAGAAATTTTCAAGAAATGACATCCCGTGTCTTGATTATTCCAAGTCATGCTAATAGTGCAATCTCGCGACAAAATCAAGAGAATCCCGACCAAGACTGACCTTGCCTCCTGCCGCTGCATCAATGGGATGGGCGTGGCGTGGCAGCAAATAACGAAGAAAATGGAAAGAGATAACAAACAAAACGATGAAATACAAGGGTAGCAGAACGGAACCATCATCAAGACCAATACTAAGATCTGGCCAACCACGAAGCCACCTCCAAGGTGCAGCTTTCAGCTTTCAACCCTCTTAACTAATCTCCTCTTCAAAAGCACAGGTCGAAATTCACTAGCTACCTTGAATTGCTGGCTTTCAATCTCTCTATATTCTCATTGCTTTGGATGCTCTCTCCAAACTATTACCTTCCCATAGTTCGCCTCAGTGATTTTAAGTCCTGATTCCCACTACTAATTTTTTTTGTAATCGCATGACACCCTAGACAGCTATAACCCCATAAAACAACCCAATTCGAGAGGAATGCAATCAGGAGAAACTATAGTTTCTTGATGTCCCCATATCATTCCCATGAGGGAATCAAACAGTGTAAGCACATAATTTCTTAAGGAATTCTTGTTTCCCAGACATGATTGGCTGAGCCTGAGAGAGAGAGAGAGAGAGAGAGAGAGAGAGAGAGAGAGAGATTCTCAATACCAATGTCTCGCTGATATTCAATACAACAGAACAAGGATCATGCAAAGCAAGCTGGTAAAGCCAGTAAGAAAGAATTTTAACGCCTTTCGGAAAGAATTTTAACGCCTTTCGGTAAAAAGGCTGAACTGCAACAAAAACCCAATGGACACATAAGCCCCCACCCACTTCGAGAAGAAAAAGAAGGTAAGCATTCGGTATGGATCTCCTGAGTTAAAGAGCTATCCAACAGTATTCCTAGTACTACTTTGGTAACCTATTCAGAAGAGAACCTTAAAGAATGGAGATGCTTACACAAAACAAATTGTACATGTCCTGACCGAAAGGTTTTGAGAAAATCTTTGCATGCTTGACATACAAAACAATTTCTACAACCAAAGAATGATTCGTTTCCAATTAATAAGCAACAGGATACCTTTTTCTAACTATAAACTGCTAAGGATATACATCAAGTCCACAAAGCTCCATTCCACAAGTTATTGATTGGATTGTTGGCACCTCACAGGGTCTAGGCTGATCAACAAGAGACAATACTCAATCCACTCCTTGTGTGTGTGTTTTTTTTTCCGGCATTGTCCTTGAGAGAAGCCTCAAAGTCAACTTAATCACGGAATGGTGTGAGATCAATTTTGAAGCTCTGCTTCCCCTTGCTAACTCTCTGCAATGATGACGATAAAACAAAGAAAAAGAAGAAAACAAGGCACAAAATTATATTAGTGTTGGAACTTGGAAAAATAAAGAGTAACAGGCATAAAAGAAACGAACATCAGTATTGATAAGACATTAATTTCTAGTTCTTCTTTATCATCTGCCTTTCAATGCACAAGCCATTAATTTCTAGTTCTTTATCATCTGCCTTTCAATGCACACATGTGGATAAGCGTGTGCACATCACTGCTTGAAAAGTAAATGTCTACAATCAAGAAAAAGTTCCCTTGGACAGTTACAATGTACACTGCAGGGAATACATAAAATATAAGTACATTGCAGGCAGGTTAACCAACTTACAGCGATTGCAATAAGCTCTTCTAGCAGTTCCTCCAAATGTCGCAGAGGCTGTTTACAGACATGAAGGCACCATAAGATTTGTTAGCTGCTAAATAGGTGGCTCATCCAGATGATGAAGGCCACTTCCGTGTACATAGAGATTTTCAGGAAAAGACCGAAAGAGCAAAAGGGAACTATATGTTTTAGGAGCATTATATTCAGAAGATACTTCCAATGACCAGACGATACTTTCATTTTCCAGACTATTATTTATCCAACACAGTACATCAACCAGACGATTCGTGCCGTAGTTTGATTGCTTACCCATTGGGTTGGGCCATCAACTGGAGCCCTTAGAGGATCATCATGTACCTAAGCCACACAGGAAGAAGTAATTGGATGCTTGCAAATGCATTTACTAAAGGGAGAAAGGGGCCGTGATGAAAATACTGGGAGTCCATGGATTTTGAAAGCAATTAGAATGTGATATATGCAGATAATGAGGGAAAAAGGGGGGCTATAATAGAAAATCAGAAAGCTCATAGATTTTAGCAGATCATGCTCCAAAATTTCCGAGAATGTACTCTATAAGTATAAACCATAAAGCAGAAATGAAACACGCCCAATATGGAAAAAGCGTAGGCTACCAGATCAGACATTCAGCATAAACATATCAGACACTGTTCTGTAGGTAATATCAGTTATTGAAATAGAGATATAAACAATCAGTCTTAGAAGGAATGATCAAAAGGGTTCAAGAAAGCACAGAGATTTTCCCATTTTACGTTATTCAAGTTCCAACACTCATTTTGCTCTCTTTTTTGTTGTATCAGATCATTAGTGGAGATGTGTGTGTGTGTGAGCCCCCTGTTTTGCTTCCATTTATGCAACTGCAGCTCTGGGTACAAAAACTTGTCGTTCTTGTGCAAGTACTCGGTACTTAAGAGAAACCAACACGCAAAATCTTAAATTGGGGCTGACAGTTTACATACCTCCATGAAAATCCCATCAACTCCAACAGCAACGGCTGTCCTTGCGATGCATGGTATCAGTTCGCGAAGACCCCCACTAGAGACACCACCACCCTCCAGCTATTTGAAAAAAAAAGGAACTAAGGTTATACTTGTACATTTACAATTTACAAACCCAAAATCAACAGTAGAGATACACAAGTAACTTTGATTTAGTAAACTCCAACTCATTGAAGGTGATAGAAGCCAGAAATAGTCAGTAACTGCTCAGCACATCAGAATCTTAGAAAGAAAAGCAATGCTAGCAGCAAAGAGAAAGGTATCACTGATTTACTTTAAGAGCCTATAACTTGAGACATCATAAGCTACCAACGGTTATTGTACCGTTGACACCCCTTGCAAGACAAAAGCCATGTAAAGAGAAGCAAAAAGCCCAAACCCAAGCCCAAAAGTGGTTTGTTTACCGAATTACCGCATGCATGAAGAGAGAATATAAGCTGGCTACAACGAAGAAATAGCCGAGACCTATGGTGGCTGTGGTCATAAATCCACAAAAGAGTCTGCCTCCAATCACTGAATTGAGTATTTTGTTCACTAGGAAGAGTAAAAATTCTTTAATTTTCATAAGAACTCTTTTTTTGCTGGCTACAATATATTCAAGAACCCAACCTCCAATATAAACAGAACTGTCACGCCAAAGTGACGGTTTTTTTCTCTTCTTTCCAACCCTTCCGCCCTTCCAACTGTGAAAGGTCAACCACAGACCTTTAGAAAAACCCATTGAACACCAAGGACGGTAAAATTGTCACCTATGGCTGTCTAGCACCTCATAATGATAAGAAGGTGGTTAGTTGAGTCACTAATTGCACATACAATACCAGTTAGGAAGAACATGTTGTCTCCAAAAAACTGTTGTCTAAAATTTTAAAGGAAGTCAATCGTCAGCAGAAGCTCACAGTGTCTAGTTTTGCTCATCAAGATCCGCTTTTTCCTCAGTTACTGCCATGTTACTAATAGATAGAAGTGGAACCAAAGAAGTGCCCGTGATAGAGAGTTAAGAATCCTAACCGAGAAATAGAACCCATCATATTCCAAGCTTGCTTACCATCATCAAACACTCCACAGTGTGTGGAACATACCTCAATCCAAACCAATTGATGAGCTTAGAATCCCTAGATCAACATCGAGATCTTTTCGTATAACATTCAGAACAATAAGATAAGCAATAAACAAACTAAGAAGGTTCTTTCAGACAACATTCAAATATTTATCATTCTCAAACATGCTTTTGGAAACCTTAAAATAAACAGGATATCAGAAATGATCCCCACCTTCCTCCCGGCAGGCTGTTGCAAAGAATGGGTGACATCAGCCACCTGCAGTAGGAAGCAAATTGTCAGATCTGTCAGAAATGCTAACACTAGATTAACCTAAAGTTGGAAATCTTTTGCCAATTCCAGAATTATTCCCCGACAACAATATATCATGATATACTCACAATAGGACAATTAGCCTCCCTCATCCACTCAAAGTTGCGTGGATCGACAATCAAATCATCTGCAACACAAATCCAACTCCATAGCTAAGAAAAATTAAACAGATATAACATAGATAATATTGTCCAGTCTATCCTTTTATTCTTTTGCTTCGGTCCAACTCCAGCTAATACTTTTTCAGCTTTACTTTATGGAAATTCAAATGGAAGTCAAAATGGGCAATTATATGGAGTTTCTAATATCAACCCAAGTAAGCATTGGTCACCAGTCCATGGAAGTGGGGTGAGACCACAACCAAAAAACCTAAGAGTATCACAGCTTTGCCAGACTGCCACATGTTGTTCCCGTGTTAATATTGATCTTGAAGGCCTTAGGCACTCAATAGTGAATCTGGAAATACTGCTGGGATTCTCTATTCATCATTTCTTCTGTCAGTAGTTCACCACTAACAGAACTATTCAGATGCAAGAGGAAGATGGGAAAACATATGTAATTTAAGGTGACTTACTGTAGCCAAACATAGTTCCTCTCTCACAGACCATAACATTTTCATTTCCAGCCAATCTAATCTTTTCAGCAGAATTTGCCATGACCTACGAGTATGAATCATTTCTTATAAAAATGGAACCCGGAAGAGACAAATGCATATGAATTTCGTATGAAATTGTTAGTGAAGTTTTTAACTGGTAGCAGATGTGTTAAAATCATAGACTCACAGAAGGAGCACAAAATTGGCCTTTCTTTATGTTGACAATCTTTCCAGTCTTAGCAGCTGCAACTAGGAGATCTGTCTGTCATTAGAAGAGATCGTGATCAAGATAAATGGATAGGAACATCCAACATCTTATAATGGAAAGCAAAACAACCTGTCGACATAAGAAGGCTGGGATCTGAATAATATCCGCAACTCTACCAACTGCCTCACACTGAGAAAAACAAGTGTCAAAAAAGAGTTATGCCATGTTGAACCTTGGAGCTATTCATACCTTCATCAGCATTTAATTACTGAAGTTAGCATTGGCATGAGAATCAAGAAGAGTACCAAAAACCACCAAGAAGAACACTCATGAAAGAAACACACAATGTGAGTTCCTCTCTGTTCATACAATGTAATAATAGATACATACTATCACAATGCACATAATTGTGTTTATACAACAATAGACTAACTACGAACTATCTTTCCTACAATAACAATGGCTCAGTACATGGCATACAAGACCTCAAAGGAGCCCACTATAGAAAAACCAGATATAGAAGAACAATCTGTTTGCACTGTGATTTTCAATTGTCACACAAAATCTAATATAGAAGAACATTAAGTCAACGGAATAGTGGCCTTTTTAGTATGAAAACAACTGTATTTGAAAAACAGGAAGAAAAAGTTGACCTGGATGGATTCGTGCACATCTGTCACTATTGGGATGTCATAGGCTACCTTTACTTTCTCAAGGATCTGCAATCAGAAAGAAAAATGTGACCAAATCAAGAATTAAGGGAATCCTACTGGCCTAGTATTCTGTATTAAAGCCTTGTTTTACCGTGGAATTGTCCATGCTATTGGAGTAAACATACATTGTCTAAAGTGGTGGCAGTTGTGGAAAACGAGAACTGCATCATGTTTCAAATTATTGTGTTGCACATTCAAACATCCATGAATGGATTTTGGATAGTCAATAAGATCTTGTTTAATAACATATACTCCCTCCATCCCATTTTAGGTGTCCACCTTTCTATTTTGGTTTGTCCCAAAATACGCGTCCATTTCCAAAAGTGAATGGGTAAAAAAGTACATAAATTCCAAAATAATCACGTTACCAAGGGCATTTTTGAAAAGTTAACCTTTTAAAGTGTAATGATGTTGTCCCCTTGAAAGTTGAATTTCTAATGTGGACACGAGTACTAGGTGGTGGGCCTTACAGTTGGAAAACTGGAAAAGGCTTGAGAGTGAAGCCTAATAAAGTTGAGTAACTTAACTTCCCTGGTCCTGTCTTCTCTGGTTTCAATCATCACGGTAAAACTCTTTCTGATCTTCCGGTTCATAAGCGTTTACAAGGCGTGGCCAGCCGTGGTCTCCAATCCTCTATCATTTCTTTGTAAAGAGGAGATCTAGAGGAGAAAACGGGCGGCAATTCAAGTGAGGATCAAATTTTTTTTCCAATCCCCACGTCACGTTCTGCCATGTTTTAGGTTATACAAGATGGGTTTGCTTTTCTTTTCATACATCGCTAATTCTATTTTCATCTCTGAAACTTTTGAATTCATTATTCAATGGTCTCACTATTTTTCTCGGAAGTTTTTGTGTAATTTATCACCATGTTATGATATACTCCCTATTGTAAGTTTTATGTATTTATATACACACATTTCAATCATTGTCTTTTTCACAAATGTAGTGGGCTGAATCCGACTTTGTTTGGGCCTGCCAGCATGGGGCAGGCCAGAGCTTACTGAAAGGCCAGTTGGGCCGAACTTGTGTGGGCCAGATCAATGGCGCACCCGTTCCATGTGGCCCATCGGGTTGGAATGTCCATCCAGACTTGGCGGTTTCAGTCTGGGCCGAAGGGACCCAAGCTGACCCGGGAGACAGTTGGAGGGATCCTGGGTCACGCGTTATCGGCACGTGGGTTTGGCCACGTGCCCACAGTACGTCATCCATGTGTCACTAATCAAAGCGGTTATGAGTGACGTCATGCGCTTGTGCTGAGCACGCGTGACTTGGAGGACAAGTACAAGACTACCTATAAATACCCTAGGATAAACCCTAAGGGAGGTAGCCGTTTCATATGTAAATTCCGTTTTGTAGTTTCTTCTCCTCCTTGTGCTAACTTAAGATTCGAAGTGCCGTCCTGGGTCTTTGGCCGGAGCAACACTAATTGGTTGTTGTGTTTTGTGGGCATAAAGAGTTCGGAAGCAGGCGGGTTGAAACATTCAAGCAAATCGTGATCCATCACCCCACTACAAAGTTTGTCTGATTTTAGTTAAATAGAAGAACAAAGTTAAAAATTTAATAAACTAACAAAACAAAAGTTCGAAACAGTACGAATAGCTAATTAGGAGAGGGATGGTAGTATTTCAAAGGGAGGATTTTCTACAAAGATGAATGGGTATACAATTTTGTATTCAAGTGCATGCACACACATAGTGCGTGACTATAATTATCTAAACTAGGGTTGTGCCTATTGATCCTCTTATACCTTTAATAGCGTTGTGCCCGTTGGATGCACGAGAGAACGGAAAAAGTTTGATAATGAGGGGCAAAGTAGGTTACTGACTTCCATTCCATGAACCCTAATACAACGTCCCAATTTGCAGAAAACTTCATCATCGTTAAAGTGGAAATGAACCAAGTTTCATCATTAATAAGAAAATGGATGAAGATGAAAATATAATCTAACAGAAAAGGCAAGAACTAAGAAGTCATTCCCGAATGGCTGTGACATTTCTAGAGAGAGAGAACAAAACCAAAGTGTATTGCATATATAAGATGTATTGATTACAAGAAGAACCAGTGCTTAAATAGAAAACCTAGGAAACCCTAATAGCACAAAATGACCAAACTACCCTTAGGTATTACATCAAACCAGAAGAATGCCAAACAAACCCTAATTATACTAAAAGACTAAACAACCCTTAACATAAAAGAACACTACAAAATCAACCCTAACATTCTACTTTCACAATGGCCATTCAAATTGCATTTTGTGCGTGTGCTTGAGTGTGTTTTTCTTCGTTGAAGAGACAAATGCATATGTAGGATAATAAAGCAAACTTACGATAACATTGCAGTAGAGGATGGAGCTATCAAGTAATACCTTCAAGCCTTCAGCAAGGCCAGGACCACGAAATGATTTGGAAGATGTCCGATTGGCTTTGTCAAAGCTTGACTTGAAAACCAGCTGTAGCCCAAGTCTAAAAGAGCAAATGTCAAATTCTCAGTTAGGTCCTGAAACCGCTTGTGTTTGGAGTTCCCATTTGATCTTTAAGTCTTATTCATTTTATTCATAAATGGCGAAGTCCTTTAGTGGAGTATGAAGGCAAATGATGATTCCTACAGTAGCTTCTGGATGCAAAGGTCATGTTTGAGGATTGAAGTCCTACAATTGATTCTGGAGGCAAGAATTGGGTTAGTACATTAGAGACGTAGACGTTCAAGCACCGGGTGCAGTTTGCATGGATTTCGGCAAGGCAAGCTTAAGTTTTATGGAGCGTGTATTCAATGGACATATGTGAGTCTAGTTTAACCGCTCGATTTTCTAGATCTTGAATTTCTGGAGTAGGCCCATCTTTTTCCCCCTTGCAGCGGCTTTCCATGTAGCAAATCAAATCATCTCTATTTTTATGTGTTTAAATTGGTAACTTACATGCAATTGACAATTGATGAAGCAATTAATTGCCTTATTGGTGTGGTATTGCTAGCCATTTATTGAGTTGCCTCATAATTTCCCTACAAGTGTGAGACACTTTGGCTTAGAAATTTCATTGTAGAGAGAAGCAACCACTTCCAAAAGGATATTCTGTTCTTCACTAGTGCTTCGATATCATATAACTCCTAGTACGATTAGAACGAAGAAATGAAGCAAGTCCCCTTGTTTTCCTATTAATAAGAGACAGGGGATGGATAGTGTAGGTGGAGAAAGAGAGAGAAAGAGAACATACTTGGAAGTGATAGCCTTGATGTGATTGGCCATCCGCATAACATGTTCCTCGGATTCGATCACATTGGGTCCCGCCAATAAGAAAAATGGTTCAGACGTCTGGTTAAGATAGAAGATTAGCAGCACCGGGGCATAAGGTACGTTTTTTGTTCTCCTCAAATATACAGGCGAAATGAAAACACTATAAAAAGGCTCTTTTATCGCGAGCGCGCACACAGGTGAAAATGCAAGTGTATGTAACTATATTAATCTAAATTAGAACTCCGTGTATATGGATGGAAGTAATGAAACAAAGAGTTGACAAACCTTGAGGTGGTTGAAAAGCATTGTCGACGAAGAATCCATCTTCTAGTACTACAGTTGAAGAATTGAGCTTTTTATCTTGTGAAAAAAGAGAGCAGCATTATATTGTAGGAGGAGGAGGAATTCGAAAACAAATCAAATACTACTCCACTCCACTCCACTCCACTACGAGTACCTATTACTCCATCGATGAAACAAATGCGATGGAATTAAAGACCAACAACATACACACACATCACGAATAGGAAAGAAAGAAAGAAAGAAAGGTTCCTACCTTGTGATATGATCTGATATGATCTAATCTGGTCGTCTGATTTTGAGATCTGGAGTGAGTGAGGCCTGAGATCTGATTGATGATCCTTTTAAGCAACCAAGCTTTCCAGCTGTGACGGGAATGGAATGAAGAGCAGCCAAGGTTGTGAATACCGGCCGGTACGTACCGGTTTGGCACAAAAAGAACCAATAACCGCTAATACAGTACCGTGTTTAATACCGTACCTTATCGGATCGATACCGTCTTTACTAAAAAAATGGGTCGTACGGGCGAAAACGTGAATGCCGACCGTTATTAGAAAAAAAATCACCAGAAAATCGAAGGAAGAAGAAGATCGAAGTCTGTGATCGTCGGTTTTTGCATCGTCGTTTTTTTTTTTTTTTACGTGAAGTGATCGTCTGAAACAAATGAAGGAGAAGAAGAAAGGGCCGTCTGATAAAAAAAAAAGAAGAAGAAGGAAGGCCCGGAGTCCAGAAATCCATCGCTGGCCCATAGTCCATCCAAACTGTAAAAAGGCCTAATCTCGATGGGGGAACAATGGCCCACTTTACTATTCCAGTTATTATTGTACTTTCTGTCTGCCAGCAAACTCTTCGGGTTAAATTCAAAAATGATATATACACACCCTCGCTACCACACTCTACCACACCCCCTCTCACATGTGGGGGTGGGTCCCCCCACATGTGAGAGGGATGTGGTAGAGTGTGATAGAAAAGGTATGCACGTATCATTGTTTGGGTAAATTTGGCATCACTTTTCAAGACTTCTTGGCATGGTCATTTTAGTTGCTTTATTTTAATTCTTATATGATTCAAGCCAAATTTTTACATTCTATTTTCTGCCTCAACGTTAGGAATCGAATAAGTTGGAAAAGAAATTTCATATAAAATAGATGGAAAAGACCCAAAAATTCAAAAATTCATATATCTAAGCCCATTTGTTGTTATATTTCTCCATTATAAAGTTTGAATAAAAAATAGATATACATGTCGAATAGAAACAAAAAAAAAAACAATGAAGTGGAAACTTTTGCTAAATAGATGATTATCGTTGTTAGTCCCAAGATTCTAGATTTTGATGATAACAAACATACATTAATTTAAGCTTCATTAGTCTAATGGGTTTCATTAATAAAATATATATTTACTGGGCTGATTCTTTTACTAATTATCTTTGGAAGAATGTTATAGTAATATCACTGAGAAGCCCAAGGATGTTTGTGCAATTTTCTGAAGAGGCCAAGGATGCATATGGGTTTTGGTACATGATAACATTCCCCAAAAAGCTAAAAACGGCTCATCAATTGCTCCGAGGTCACGACGAATCAATATCTTCGATCCATGAAAATTAAGCTCGAAGAAAAGGGAAAGAAGATAGTCTGGGATTAAATTGGAGACACAATTGCAAGGCACACCTCATCAATTTGCTATCTCCGATAGTCAAGCATATGAAAATGGGCAAGATTGAGGACCAATCTTGTCTTAATTTTTCAACGGTTTACAAAAAATCCTTTTCGGAAAGAAGAAGCACGGTTGTGGTTCACATCAGGATTGAAGATGGAAATGTCCAATTAGGCACGGCTGTGGTTTTTTTCAATGGTTTACAAAAAATCCTTTTCGGAAAGAAGTTTTTCAAAAAGGACGGAACAAAAAGTGAGAACAAGAGAGATCCTATCATATGTTACGAGTGTAAAAAATCGGGCCACATCAAGTCTGGTTGTCCCCAAGCAAAAGAATCCAGCAAGAAGGCAAAAAGAAGAGTGATGCTTGCGGCATGAGAAAACGGTAGCGATGAAAGCAGTTCCGAAGAGGACATCGAACTCTTTAGTTGCACTGTAAAAGGGCCTAATCTCGATAGGGGAACAATGGCCCACTTTACTATTCCAGTTATTATTGCACTTCCTATCTGCCAACAAACTCTTCGGGGTGAATTTGGCTTCACTTTTCAAGACTTCTTGGCATGGTCTTTTTAGTTGCTTTATTTTAATTCTTATATGCTTCAAGCCAAATTTTTATACCCTATTTTTTGCCTCAACGTAAGGAATCAAAAAATGGATGAAAAAGACAAAAAAAAAAAAAAAATCGAAAGTTCATATTATCTAAGCCCATTTGTTGTTATATTTCTCCATTATAAAGTTCGAATGGAAAATAGGTATACAAGTCGAATAGAAACCAAAAAACAATGAAGTGGAACTTTTTGCTAAATAAACAGATGATAATCGTAATTGGCTGGTTTACAAACCAAAATAGGAAGCAGATTAGATGACATCCTTTCCATTCTACCAAAAACCAAAACCCATCCGGTGGACTATTTAAAGGAAAGGAAGAGAAAAAGCAAGCAAATGGTTTTATTATTATTATTGGTCAGTACAAAAAAGCAAGGCAAAGTGTCAAAAGAGACAGGGTAGGGCAGACATTGATTAATGAATCCCATTATTATTATTTTTTATTTGTTGTATAAAGGTATAACCAAACATAGTAACGACATTAGGAGGAGGAGTTGGCGATATCGGTGAAATCAATCCAAATTGGCTTTGCCGAAGGTGATTTTTATGGCGACAATATGTCGACACCCTCCCTCACTTTTATCAATTCCAACTTTGCATCTGGATCTGGACAAAGCCTCCTCTCTACTCATCAAACTGTGCTTCCTTCCTACTATCTCTCTCTCTCTCTCTATTCTTTCTTCTTTTCCTTTTTATATCTTCAATTTATTATCTTACTATGCGTTCGCTTCGTTCACTATCATTTTTCATATTCTAACCTCATCAACCTCCTCCTTTGGTGCGGGTGTTTACAATTCATAACAAATAATCAACTTACTTGAACGTAATCTGATCGTGCTTGTATGATGTAATGGTCAATTATCCCAAAATAGTAAAACGTATCCAAAAGTACACATTAAGATTTTTCATAGTACTTTTTTATTTGAAATATTCTCGTGACGATTTCATCAACCACAAAATGAAAGAGATGTGTGTTTTGGAACTTCTTATTAACAAAAAAATGATTATACTAAAAGTGTAACGAGAACCTTTTACGTCACAAAAAGTTTAATATTTTTTATTTGAGAGTGGACCAATCACTTGAGATTCTTGTTCCTATCAATAGATTCTCTCTAGTAAATGTACCTCCAGAGATTAAAAATGAACCACCAGCATAGAGCAGTACTAATCTCTCGTCATTCATTACCTCCCCCTCTCTCTCTCTCTCTCTCTCTCTCTATATATATATATATATATGAATGAATGGTGTTGAACATTTCTAATATGAAGCAACATCCTCCTTCCCCCAGGCCCAACTAGATTCTCTCTCCTCGATCCTCCTGCTCTCATGACCATGATGAGCACCAACTTAAAAATTTGTTTATCGTCAGTTTTAGTAATTCTTGTGGTGGTACCAAGTGTGGTACTGGGGGACTGCACTTGTGATATCCAAGCCCAACAACAACAACATAAAAGCAGAAGTGAGTCCCTCAAGTATAAATTGATCGCAATTGTTTCAATTCTCGTTGCGGGTACCGTTGGGGTGGGCCTGCCGCAATTCGGAAGGAAGTTTGAAGCATTAAGGCCAGAGAGTGACATTTTCTTCATGGTTAAGGCCTTTGCTGCTGGGGTGATACTTGCAACAGGCTATATTCACATTCTACCGGATGCTTTCAACAACTTAACATCACCTTGCCTCAAACAAAGTCCATGGGGGAATTTCCCATTCACGGGTTTCGTAGCCATGATGTCTTCCATAGGTACCTTAATGGTCGACTCTTTCGCTACCGGTTACTATAAGAGGTTGCACTTCAAAAATAATAACAGTAACAAGACCCAACAGGAGGTGATCAATGGCGACGAAGAGATCACAGTCATTGTTGGGGAGGAACATGTACATATTCACACTCATCCTACCCATGGTCATGCTCATGGCTCTTCCACCACCAATATCCCATCGTCTCATCATCGCGAAATTGTTTCACTTGATCTAATCCGCCATCGCATAATATCACAAGTAAATTGTTGTTCTCAGAACTTTCCTTCCTAAAATTCATGTCCAGTTCGTCTCTGTTTTTTTGGTCATATTCGTGTGTCGTGTAGGTTTTGGAGTTGGGAATTGTGGTTCATTCCATAATCATTGGAATATCCTTGGGTGCCTGTCAAAACCCTGAAATAATAAAGCCTCTGTTGGCAGCCCTGTCTTTCCATCAGTTCTTCGAGGGTATGGGACTTGGTGGCTGCATCTCTCAGGTATGCAATATGTATAGTTACAAACAAAATATGACACTCCATGGTGTATCTGCACACAATAGTTGTTAGTATTGCAAAGGGAAAAAAGAAACATAAATACCCCACTTTTAACTGTTCCAAAAGAGAGACAAAGAATAGCTTTCCCCTAAAACAACCCCATAATTTCTCGTTTATGCAGGCAAAATTCAAGTGTCTATCCACAGCGGTTATGGTGCTGTTTTTCTCCCTCACCACTCCAGTAGGGATCGCCATCGGTATTGCAATATCGAGCGTGTATAAGGAAGACAGTCCTACAGCTCTAATCGTGGAAGGTATATTCTACTCTGCTGCAGCTGGAATCCTGATTTACATGGCACTAGTTGATCTGCTAGCAGCAGATTTCATGAAACCAAGGATGCAAGGCAATGTATGGCTCCAGTTAGGGGCTAATATTTCTCTTCTTCTTGGGGCTGGTTGTATGTCTGTTTTGGCCAAATGGGCTTAACTAAGTAAATTGTTGATTAAGGACAGGAGTTTCGCCCCCCTTGTGCATTTCCAACTTTCGTGCAAAACATTTAAGGCTTAACACGGCTACCCAAATCTTTCACACAACACCACCACACAATTTTATCGGCTAAACTAGCCACTACCTAGCACCTTAACTAGAAAGATACCGCTCTTTCGTTTAATTAAGTATTTTTTTCAACCTTGAAGCCTAGTACCAATTACGTTATGACCCTGTTTGGAAGCCTAATTATTGGAGTATAGAATTATATATGCAGTTTTCAATCTTGAGTGTTAGGAAGCCACTTCCATAATTCATTCTGTTAAGATGCAATTGAGGAGCCTTTTTTTTTTTAAATTTTGATTACACTTTCAATCACATAAACCCTTTTGAAAATCTATTTTGCAGATATCCTACACTTTTATGCTAAACTTTTATAATTTACAATCCACAATCAAGAATCTAAAAAATAATGGACTCCCAAACACCCCTACGTCTATATCTGTAGATTTGGTGTTTGTTTGCATGAACTGACATTACTGTCATCAAACTCAAACTTGATGGCCCAAACTTTTTCAGTTTCACCAAGTTGCTCTCCCCTTTGGATAACAAAGACGTGTACAATCACTGGAAGATGTGTAGTAGGTAGTTACTCCATTTACCTTAAGCCTTTCACCTTAGCAAATGGGGAAGAAGGGTAAAGAACCTTTTGAAGTAAAAGAAGTTGAAAGCCAACACGTGCTCGAGGTCTAGCGATGAGACTTCACATTCTCATCACTTTATGCGATAAATGACAGCCCTCTAATACACCACATAAAGTCCAATGACCAAGAAAATTCCATGGACACTAATTTTAGCATATTGGTCCTATGGAGAGATACTATGTACTATAAGAAATTTAAACCATCCTATATGGTTTTCTAGCGTCTAATGGGTTTCCATATGCTGTGACATTTCTGTGGGCATCACAGAAAGATTTAAAGTCTGAAATGTCTCTAGCATCTCCAGTTTACGGCAGGGAACTTTGCTTGTAGTTTACATGCCCAAACTTTTTCAGTTTCACCAAGTTGCTCTCCCCTTTGGATAACAAAGACGTGTACAATCACTGGAAGATGTGTAGTAGGTAGTAAAATCAGCAGACGTCTACGATGGCCACTTAAAAATATGCAGAATTGACATTTAAAAATATATCAAAATGACGCGAAGTGGAGAACGGAATCACCATCTCAATTCTCAAGGTTATTATAATTTGAGAACCTAGCCTGATACCAAAGCCTTTCTCCTTAGCAAATGGGGAAGAAGGGTAAACAACCTTTTGAAGTAAAAGTGGAAGTTGAAAGCCAACACGTGCTCGAGGTCTAGCGATGAGACTTCACATTCTCATCACTTTATGCGATAAATGACAGCCCTCTAATACACCACATAAAGTCCAATGACCAAGAAAATTCCATGGACACTAATTTTAGCATATTGGTCCTATGGAGAGATACTATGTACTATAAGAAATTTAAACCATCCTATATGGTTTCTAGCGTCTAATGGGTTTCCATATGCTTTGACATTTCTGTGGGCATCACAGAAAGATTTAAAGTCTGAAATGTCTCTAGCATCTCCAGTTTATGGGAGGGAACTTTTGCTTGTAGTTTACATATATCACGATTTGGTTTGCTTTCCACAATAAAGTAAGTGGCGATACAAATGTACATCATTTTTTTGGGTCCCCAGGTTGCAACCCCTGTTAAGGTGCACAGAGAAAATTACAAGTCTACAAAACCGCTGTAGGGAGGCAAGAGCTATTTTAATATTTCATATCCCATATTACCACTTAGAAATTTCCCTGTTGGGGAGTTTTAAGTAAAAGGATTTTAAGCAGCCAACATTGGCATCGATATGGGTCTTACCAGAACAGAGATATCTTGGGGTTGCAATCAGCAAGGAGCTATAGCACGGGATTTCTTTATCAGAAAGTACCAAACACCAGAAAATAAAAGTTCAGTAATAATTTCGTGCAAACATTTTTACTTCGATTTAAATAGAGCTTTGCGGTCCAGCTCAAAAGCTTTAGGAATAATTGCACTTCGAAAAAAAAAATCAACACCCCACATGTTTCAAATGACAAGATATTCTAATCAAGCACATTCATCCAATTTTCTCAGCTGAAGGCTCGACTCAATTACTCAGGATATTTTTCCACTCTATTCTAGTCTGTGCCTTTCCCTGACTTCTCACCCTCCACTGCAACTCCAAGCAAGTTCCTCGATCCCTGCACCTTCCAGTAAACTATTTGCTACTAGTTACAAGCTCGTGTTCAATACTTCAATGAAAAGAAGTTATAGCGACAATTTCATATTTACTTTGTCAAGAAGATAGCTTTACCTCTTGTTCTAACTCTATGCAACATGACATACTCCCTCCGTCCCACATTGTTTGCCATTTTTGCTTTTTGATTTTTCTAAACAATTATCTATATTTCACAATCTATAATGTTTTTTATAATTTTGAAAAATATGTTTAATAAAGTGAATTGAGATCTATCAAACAAGATCCATATTGTAGATAAAAATCATTATAGATCAAAAGATATGGACGATTTTTGTGGAGGTCCCAAATAGTGACATGGTACAAGAATATGGGACGGAGCCCGGTTCAGGCGAACAACCCGTTCACAATGGGGACAATGCCTCAGAGATACAATAGCTGTTCATTAGTAAGCAACGTTTCACGAGAAAAGAAACTCAAGACATAAGATTTGAAAACATTATGTGTCGAATGGACGTTAGCATCTAAAGATTTCATCACCCAAAATTTCATGCCACGTGAACTACTCCAGTAAACAAAGCAAAAGCATTGAAAAATCAGCAATGCTAAAAGGATAATTAACATACAAGTTCGCTTTCAGAAACACATTATTCAGATTGCTTTCCCGGTAATAAGTGGTTTTGGAGGAGACAGAGATCTAATTTCAGGTGCAGAACTAGGAAAAAGTGTGTTAAGCTTGTGCATAAGGATGTCAGCCCTTGATGGAATCTCATTCAAAAGGAATTGCTGAACAATTGGTTTCTTAAACCACTCCAGAACAGAATCCCCAGGGGCCCTCAAAACAACCTTACTAACCTCAAAAGGTGATTCCACTGAGCTCAACATTTGTGCAATGACGATCTTTAGAGTAGGTCCAGTGACCAATTTGATCCTTCTTGGGACAACCCCATAATACAACATCCGCTTCCGAAACCTATGGAGGGTGTGAACTACAGCTATCAGAGCTGCTCCAACAGACAAGTTTCTCACGTCAAGTGACCAAGCTATGTGCTGATCAAACACTATTGCCTTTGGGAAAAGCTTGTTCTCATATGCAACTTTCCACACGCAGCGAGCTCGGTTTATCTGGCCCATAAGAACAAGGTAATTAAGAAGAACATTCACAAAGTACCGTGCAGCACCCTCTTCCATCTCATAATCAATACCCTGGAAGAAATCCCTCACAAATGTTAGCACAGGTTGTTTCCTCTGTTCTGGGCCCATAAAGAGTCCACACATGAAAGTGTGAGCCTTATGCTTTGTAGCCCCAAGGATTGACATCAAATGCCTCTCATTCTGTTCTTCCTGGCATCTCACAAGATGGGCTAGAATTGATGTGTAAAGTATGAGGTCAACTTTCGCGGCAGAATTCACATAAGTTTCTAGAAGAGGTTTGGCAGAGTCATATAGACCATTCTTCATGCACGACTCGAAGAGCTGCCTGATTATAAAATTATTTGTTCTGATGCCGGAAGCACCCATGAACCGCAGCCACCTCAAAGAAAGATCGACAGAACCATCCTTGATGTATACCATTAAAACATCACTGCCACTCACATCAACAGCATATCCCATAGCCTTCATTTCCAATAATATTTTTGCAGCAACGTCCACAAGCTTCTTATTCGCTAAAAGTGTCAGAAGGGCAGTATAAGTACTTAGTCCTGGTCTCAAACCTGCATTGGTCATCGAGTTATAGAGCTTCATGGCAGCATCTACTTGACCAGAACCCGCATGCATTTCCAAGAGACAAGAATAGGTAGATGGGGTGGGTAGAAAACCAGCCTTCTCCATATCCGAAAAGATTGACATAGCAATCTCAAGCTTTCCAGACTTCGCATGAGACTCAACAATCATGGTATACAGACCATAGTTTGGTCTAAATCCTGCTTTCTTCATCTCATCCCAAATTCGAAGCGCTGTTTCCAACTTCCCAGCCTTGGCAAACGACTCAATGAGGGAAACAAACATGGTTGCAGAAGGTCTGAGCCCCAAACCTTGCATTTCCATGTATAACTTCATAGAGGTGTCCAACCTACCGGCTTTCCCCATTGAGTCAACAAGGGAGGAAAATATGAGGAAACTTGGCCTGAAATTCTTTTCTTTCATCTCTTGAAAAAGTTTGGAAGCAGCATCAAGGCGGCCTGATTTCGCCAAACTCGGTATCATCAACTCATATGTCGATCCATCCAACGAGCACCCAGCTTTTTCCATGTTCTCGTATATCTCAAACGCCTTATAAGGCAAACCTTTGGTCAAGAACAAGGTTATAAGTGAATTATAGGTTTGAGTATTGATCTTAGAACCTGATTCCTCAACCTTCTTGAAACAACAGAATGACACCTCCAACTTCTCGGCTTTTGCTAAATACTGAATGACGCGATTGTATGCATAGAATGAAGACGTCCCGTGTTTACTAGAGTCGTGAATCATGTCATCAAACAGTGACTGAATCCCATCAAAATCTCTGCTCTGATTCAACCTATCAAAAAGTATAACATAACACTCATCTGTAGGCAAGTACCAGGATTGCCTCATCGCCCAACGAAACAAACTTAACGAAGCATCGGTATCGCCAATAACCTTCAAGGCTTGAGTAATATGAGTCATATTCGGAACAAACTGAAGTTTGTCCAACTGGGTCTCCATTTCAGGGCCCCATTTCCACCTCTTGACAATTTCCACAACTTTCGCGACAGCAGAGGCATTCAAAATTGGCTTCTTCAACCCACCCACCATTACATGGTCATCAAGCCCAGGCTCCACTGATCTTATGCCCTTACCAGAGTAAATAACGCTACCGGATTCATCTAAATACTGTATATCCTCAGTCCACTCACTGGAATCAACACCGTTCTTCCGCGAACAGTAAGTTCTACCAAAAGTAGGGATCTTTGTGAAAGGAAAACCCCTAACCAGTTGAAAATTCGAAATGGCATAATCATCAGAGGAAAATGATGTTAGCAGTCTGAAACAATAGCAGTTGACCAGGGCTGTAGCAGAATTCGAACTAGGGTTTTTCCTGACGAGATGCGAACTGTTGAGTATATACCCAGTAGTTCGTCTACGGCACAGAATACGCAAAGGATTCATTGCTTGCAGTTGTTACGAATAGGTATGCAACATCAATTTCATAGAATGATGAAGTACGTTTTGGGCAGGAATACTCACAAACCGTATTCGATTTTGATGCGATGATGTTCTTCTGACTTGCTCGGGGACTAGAAAGGAGTAGGCCAAATTCAAGAACCTCCTCGTCCTCGCCTCCCAGATTTGGTGGTAATGACTTCCCGTTATGTAAAGTGTGCTTCCTTCCTAGCAAACCCTTTCGTCAAAAAACATTGTGGAGGATGCGGAGAAGCCTCCATGTCTGACAGCTCTAGAGCTTGAACCGCCAACGACCGAAGAAGTTACTACAGTAAAGGGGTTGAGAGAGAGAAACAATCAAAGTGGAAAATAGGTTATTTTTCATTGTTTGATTCTACAAAGAAAAAGAAAAGGAGAAAGAAAATGAAAAGATTTTTTTTTCCTCTTGTTTGATTTTCAAGATGAAAGGGAAGAAAATAATACTCCATAGTATACCATGTGAATTGGGAGTTGTAAAAGAAAATAATCTTTTCATTTCTTTACTTTAAATTCTAGCATTGTACCCATTTGACATACGGGGGAAAAATAACATTGGTATTTTTTTGGGTAGTCGTGTATTGAACGTGGACAACGCTATTGGATAAAAAATCACTTTGATATTTTTTCCAATCACTTGTATCGAATAGACACAATGCAACAATAGAAACACCATTAGCAGAGGAAATGTGAAAAAAAAATGAAGATACACAACAATATTTATGGATCATCTACGTGTTAGAAATAACCTTTGAGCAGTGGATGAGCACTGTGGAAGCCGAACGCTGTAGTAAATTGAGCAAGAACATGGCTTTTTATGTACTTTAATCAAAATCTTGAGGGGAAAAAAAAAAAAAAAGAAACACCATTAGCAAAGGGAATGTGGGAAAAAAAAATGAAGATACACAACAATATTTATGGATTACGTGATTCACAAATGGATTGGCCGAACCATAATGTGACGTATTTATGGAGAGGTTTGGTTGGACCAAGATGTGACAATATTTATGGAGGCCAACATTTGTTAAAAAAAAAAAAAGAAGTGGGAACGTGGGAGAGGGACAGCGGGATAGAAAGTAAGTGAGAGTTTTGTGGGAGTAGGCACCTGTGTAGTGAGAGTTTTCTAGGTCTGGAAATGGAGAAAATTTTGGGTACAGGGAGGGCTCTCGGCACATCCGGGCTGTCTAGCAATGCAACCGACGGTCCAGATTAAAAGTGTTGTCCGGATTTTAAAAAAATAGAAAGAAAAGAAAAAGTGTGTTTTAATCCCAACCGTTTGATGCATTTTTCAACGGCTCGGATGTGCTGAAGGGACACCTTGTAACCATACCCTATTTGCACCCAAAATTTTCTCCTAGAAATGGGCCTAGGCAGTTGGGGTTTTGAACATGGATGTCAAGTGTGAAGGGGAGGAATAGGAAATGGGTCATGTGGATTTTTGTAAATGAAATTAATTGAAAATTCTAGAAAATTAAGATTTGAGGTTTGAAAGATTTTGTAGGCAAAATACATTTCTATAGGGTATTGATTGATTGATTACTTTGGATAAATTTCGCTGACCTCTCCTGAGGTTTTTTGAAATTACACCTTTTGCTCTCACTTTTGAAACTATTACTAAGATTTCACCTTCCATTAACTTCGCTAGGCATTAGTGTATTAATTGACAGTAGGGAATCTTGATAATAGTTTCAAAAGCAATGGAGGATAATGTAATTTCAAAAACCTTAGGAGTGGTCTCTGAAATTGTCATAAACCTTAGGGAAGGTCATTGAAATTTCTTTTTCTTTTCTTTGTGTCTAAGAACGAAAAAGAAAAAGAGGGCGAAAAAAATTCTTTTACGTTCATGTTTTTCCCCATGTTCCAAACTCACATAAAAGATTTCTATAAAGAGTCATATTTTTTTTTTTTGAACTGGAAAATATTTCTATAAATAAAAAAACCCTCAAAGAAGCATCCACATTACAGATGCTGGAGAGGGTAGGAGGGGGGTTAGAGACCCAGTCTAAAGGCACTCCTTTTTTAAGAAAGGAAGCGGCGATCCAATGAGCTGCCCTATTACAGTTTCTACGGACCCAAGAAAAAGAGCAAGAAGTGCTCAAAGAAAACTTTCTAACATCATCTACAATTGTGGCGCATTCCCATGGGGGTACATTTTCGGTAGAGCAGAGCTTGATGATTGTCTGATTATCACTCTCGATGGTGGCTTCCTTGATGTGGTTAGCAGCAAGGAGGGAGCCTGCTAACCAGACAGCAAGTGCCTCCCCTTGAAGGACAGAAGATGCCTGAACCAAACAAGCTTGCCCATCCACAATATTGCCTTTGTGATCCCTGAGAAGTGCAGCTATTGCTGCCTTGGAATTTACAACCTCCACTGCCACATCACAGTTGACCTTCATCAAACCCTCACGAGGAGGAGTCCAGCAAGATTCTTCCCCAACTCGAGTAGTAGGCTGTCCTTGTCTCCTGTAGATCATCTCACAATCATAGAATTCTTTCCACATAAACTGAGCTTTAGCCATCACATTCCTCGGGTCAACTGGGATACCGTTAAAAACCCAATCATTGCTTTCCAAACGTGCCAAGCCAGAAAAATACACCTACTCACAATGTCATGACAATCTAAAGCTGAATTAAAATGTTCCATAACTGAAATGGTCCATTTCATGACAGACGAGATTGCCGAAATATCCACTTTGTAACTTAAATTGCTACCAAACCACACTGCTTTGGTCCAGCTGCATCGAAATAGGAGGTGTTCAATGGACTCAGATTCCTTGCAGCAGATAGAACACAATGGAGAGGTGCTGCACTTACGCTTATGAAGATTCTCCTTAGTGGGTAGAAAGTTGCAACAAACTTTCCACCAAAAGTGCTTTAATTTAGGAGGGGCCTTCAGACTCCAAATAAGCTTCCAAAGATTTTTAGGAGGTACAAAAGAGGATGAAGCTTTGGGGGGGAGTTTTGCAGAGTGCTCGGCTAAAGCAATGTGATAGCCAGATTTCACTGAGTAGATTCCATTGGTATTGGGGTGCCAAACTAAGTAGTCCATTCTCCCACATTGGGAGATAGGGATACTTAAAATGTGGTCAGCCTCGTCCTTGGATACTATGGCCCAGAGTTCCCTAACCTTCCATGATTTTGAGTTTTGATTGATGACCTCCTGGACTAATTCTACCGAGCAATCAGGGGGCCTAGCTGAGTGAATTTTGAAGTCCTTGGAGAAATGGACCCAACTATCTTCCCAGAAATGAATACTTGACCCGTTCCCAACCTGCCATCTAATCCCCTTCAGCAAGATCTCTCTGCCTTGGATGATGCTAGACCAAGCCCAGGATGGGTGTCTTCCTCTGCCCGCATGAAGAAAGTCAGAGTTTGAGAAGTAGAGCCCTTTCATAAATTTTCCCCAGTATGAGTTTGGATTGATTATAAGCCTCCAACCTTGTTTTGCGAGCATGGCCAGGTTAAAAGATCTGAATTTGCAAAAGCCCAGCCCCCCATAAAGCTTAGATTGCGTTGCCCGACTCCACGGCTCCCAGTGGATGCCTTTGCTCTCTGGATCCCCTCCCCACCAGAAGTTAGCAATGTAGGCATTAAGTTTGTCGCAGAACTTTTTGGGGAGGGCAAAACATGCCATGGCATAGGATGGGATGGCTTGTACCACATACTTGATCATTACCTCTTTTCCCGCTTGGGTGAGCTGCTTTTGCTTCCAACCTTGAAGCTTGAGGAGTGTTCTTTCAAGTAGAAAATTATACGCTTCCACCTTGGAACGACCTAAGAAGGCGGGTAACCCCAAGTATTTGACAAAGCTGCTAAGTAGGGGAATACCAATGGAATCACACAATTCTTGCTTAAGGTTAGAAGGAGTATTTGAGGAAAAACAAACTCCCGACTTGTTGAAATTCACAAGCTGTCCAGAGGCAGTATTATATTTCTCCAAAATCTCCAAAATGTGACCACATTCCTCTTTATTGGCTTTTAAAAATAGGATAGCATCGTCCGCAAAGAAGAGATGCGACAGGATAGGGCAAGAGGGTTTTAATTTGATACCTGAAATCCTTTGGTCAGACAGGCCCTTCGACAAGAGCTTAGATAGGACATCAATGACCAACAAGAATAGATAAGGGGAGAGTGGATCCCCTTGACGAAGGCCTCGAGAGGGATTGACTGAGGCTTTCTTTTCCCCATTAGCAAATATGTGAAATCTCACAGTCGAGATGCATTGCATTACCCAATGAATCCAGATTTCGTGAAATCCCATTTTGACCAACACCACCTCCAAGAAGTCCCATTCAACTCTATCATAAGCTTTGTTGAAATCCAAACTGATTGCCATGCTAGATTGCCCCCCTCTTCTATTGATCTTCATTTGGTGAAAAGCTTCATGAGCGATGATTATACTATCCTGAATTAAACGGCCAGGAACAAAGGCAGATTGATGTGGTGAGATGATATCACCCAAGAGGGGTTTGAGCCGATTAGCCAACACCTTAGTCACAATCTTGAGGCTCAAATTGCAGAGTGAGATAGGGCGGAATTGGTTGAGCATTTCGGGGGAAGGAGATTTCGGAATAAGGACAAGGTTAGTGATATTCAATTCCTTGAGAAGGAAACCCGATTCGAAAAAGCTCTTAACAGCCAAGAGGGTTGAGGATTTGACCGTGTCTTGGGAGCCACGAGGCATAAAATTAGAGAATTTAAAACGTCAATCTTGTTTTCCTTTTAAAAAAAGAAGCATTATGAACTATATAATTGTCATGGTACTGTGATGCATCATAAATAGCTATTTTTGGTGACTCTGACAATTCAATTATTCAACCATGTGCATATTAAACTCAAATATTTGTATGGGGTATTCATTTTCAAATGGTGTGGAAAGAACATAAAGGGTGAGCACTAGTTTGGTGTCTTCCTTTTTTGAAGCTCTGTCACAAAAGTGATTTCCCTTATTACCCTTAAAGGACAGAAAATTCTACTGGTATTTTCTTTTCCGTGCTGAGAAATAACTGCCAGGATAAAAGGATAAAAATGTGAAACCAAGAACTCTAAGTCTCAACTGCCATACTCATTACTCATGTCCCCTCAAATTTCCTGTTGACTGTTAATTTCGTGTTTACCCATTACCCATCGCACTCTTAATTTCCTCTCTGTTTTTGAATTAATGGCATAACCCGTGGATGCAAACTAAACAAACAGAAGGAACTGTGACTTGCAATAAGAAGAAAAAATATCTCAGTGCTTCAATGGGAAAAAAAAGAGGGCAGTTTACAACCCATCTGAAGTGAAAAAATGAGTCTTCTACCAGGCATTCCCCTTTTGCACTTCTTTCTTTATTTGCTTCAACTACTTTTCTTTATTTTCATTTTCCTTTTTTTTTTTTGTGGATAAATTTTCTTTACATGATTCTGTTTTGTTTCAACTTCACATGTAATTTTATTCCACTGCCATTGCCTCTCATTTAATTTTTGAAATTTTACGGGAAGTGTAAAAGCAATTAAAGGTGAGAGAAGTTAATGTGACATTAAATTTACGATGTGTTATGTACTATATTTTATTGTAATGCATTAATAGTTTGATCGTAATGTTCATTTTGGAGTATTCGCAAAAAATAATTCCGGTATCACAAACGATCTAAAAGTAATACAAATTTGTTGTAACTTATTTGTGTATCTTTTAACAAAATTAGACTTGCACACATATCGCTTATGCACCACCTCTAGAGGCCGGGCACACGCGATATATGTGTATGGAGACAAACAAATTTTGGTTTGGACGAAAAAAAATTATTCATCGCATTAATAGGAAAAGTTGTAACCCTGACTTACTATAAAAATTGGTGAACCTTCCATATCAATGCATTCATCCGAACTAGAGACGCTGGGGCACAAAAGCCTTCGGATTTTTTTTATCGCATATGCATCGCATTATCCTTTTTTAACAATAAACACCAGTAGAAATAAATTTCACATCAAATAATTGGATTTTGTCAAACTTTAACTTGCACACGCATCGCTTGCACCCGGGTCTCTAGTTCGGATGAATGCAGGACAAACAGTATTACTTGTATATAACAAGCATTCCTTTAACACAAACGGATCTAGAATGGGAATAGGATACTATGAACTCAGATAGAGTTAGCTAATGTGGCCGTGATCAAATGTAGCAGAGGGGACGCATGATTGATTGGGAGATGTGGTTGAGGTTATCCAATAATAATAAGCAGGTGGCCGGAGCCGCCGGAGTGGTTCAACAGGCCGGCTGGGGGCCTGAATTCAGGTTTTAAAGTGGCATCGATGAATCTATCTTGGTCGTGGTGGGAGATGTGGGAAGGGAAGGGAAGCGGGGCATTGAGTGGAAAGGAAGTAAAACAAAAGGGGCAGTCCATAAAACCTCACATGCACTTTTTTTTTGCCCCCCCATTTTTTGACAGGGTCAAGCAAGCATATATCCTCAACTTCGAGAATAAGAAAGATGTTAGCTAGGCGGTGTGCCCACTTAGAAGCCCCATGCATATAAAAGAACTATAAAAAATACCATCTTCTGGTCGCTTTTTTTTATCCTTTTTCTTTGTTAAAGGTTTCTTCGGTTGCACATCTCCAGATATCAGTCACTGAGACAGTGCAAAGTTAGTTGCGAAAGAATCAACTTTACAGTGGCCAAAATCCTGTTGCATGTTCCCTAAGCCCAGTAGCACCTTTCCTTTTGTTCATTCTATGTATGCCTGTAATATATATAAAGGCCTGTCCGAGCCTATATGTTGGATGAGCTAGCTCCTTCTTCCTTCATGCTGCCCCATTTGTTCCAAATTGAATTTTAGACACCAGCAACAGCTTCCTTTCAAGTTCTTGTTCTTCTTCTGATAACTATCACTTTAGCTTTAGTTTTGAGATAATGGAAAGCAGCAGAATTCTCCAGTTGAAAATTGTCATCTTGGGTCTCCACTTGTGTGTTGCTGCTCTTTCCTTCCCTCATTGCGGTAAGTCAGCTAATATTTTTATTTCCTCATTCCTACTTATTCTAGTGCTAATTTTTCTGGTTATTTTGGCAATGCACATAGTCTGGTGTCCAGGGCCGGCCCAAAGGGTTTGAGTGCCCTAGGCCTAATCTTAAAAATTGTGCCCTAAAATTTTTCCAGGAACAATCACAATACTTGTTAGATTCGTCTCGTCAAGAAGAATCCAGAAACCACAAAATCTTGACGCAAAACTAACAAATGCAAATTTTTTTTGAATAAAGACAACGAAAAAAAACCAATAATCTAGTTTAAACTTTTAAGCCAAAGCACTAAGTCAAAACAATATAAAGTTCTTCATTTAGAGTAAACATTATTACGAAGATGCACCTAAGTAAGAACTAAAAAAAGACAACATTATAACATTATTATTAATGATGCACCAAGAGCTTGTTCGAACTCGGTTCGTTGAGTAAACGAACGAGCTCGAGCCCACAATTCAACTTGTTTGTTTAACAAGCCGAGCCCGAGCTTGAAGTTTTTTTTTTTTTAACTGACTCAAGTGAGCTCGCGATCTAACAGATATGAATACATATACGTGTATGTATATATTTTTCATCCATACTATTGCATACTCGTGTAGCTCGCACACATTGCAAGCACCACGTGCAAGGCTGCAAGCGCCTAATGACATCAAACAAGATCTGGTCCAATGCATTTTATAGGAAGAAATGAATGCCTCCTTACCTGCTTTTTTCGAAGTGAAGGTGTGAACAATGATTATCTTTGTATTTTGGTACTCTCTAGATGAGAAGGGCATTGGAGTTTCTATTGTATAGCCTTTGCACTTTAAAGGATCTAAATTTGAAGTGAAGGAATTAACTTGAAGTGAAGGAATGAAGTAAAGGCTCGAACTTGAAGTGAAGGAATAAAGTAAATGCATCTTTGCTTCAATCCCACATCGCCCAACGTTGAAATCTCAAAGGCAACGGATGCCTATAAATAAAGAACCCATCTTAATTTACAAAATGGTTAAACAGTTTTTGGGCCTTTTTTTTAATACTGGGCCAGAATGGTTTTTGGGCTTTTTTTTAATATTGGGCCACAATGGTTGGGCTCTTTTGTACCTTATAATGGATTTTTTTTCTTTATTTGGGTCAAAAAAGAGTTCTAGTCAAGCCCAATTGTATAAATTGTTGGAGTGCCTCAAAAAGTAGACATTTTTGGAGTGCCCTAGGCCCAGGCCTTGTGGGCCTTGGGCCTGGGCCGGCCTTGCTGGTGTCATAGTTGCTTCTAATTGTACGTCCTAATTAGAACGGGAAAATACATTGACCCTACAAGTACTATATTAACTAGCTTTTTGTCAATGTGGTTAGCCATGCACTTCAGATTATTGTGATGTGCCCTAAGTACATAAATTAGTAAATATCATTTTCCTATTGTGTAGATTCTTTGCAATCGGTCAGCGGATGTGTTTCACATTTTACACTCTAGGTCATAGTGTGACCCCAAGAAGTTGGTAGATTGGCCTCCAGGAAACTTCTTTATAACCAGTATAATGTGCATTGATAACTAAGAAGAATGTTCATTTCCATTTCCTAATGGGCATATATAGGCATCTGTTGAGGTAAATGAGAACAATTATTAATGTGACTTAAGAAAACTTCTGCATGCAGTATGCATCCAAGTAAACGTAAACATGCATATGCAAGAAAGACATTACACAACACATTGGTCAATTGACTTTTACTGATCGTCTATGATGAGCAGATGCAAGAAGATCAATGCACCTGGTGAGAGTTGGTAAAAGACGTCCACGATCAGGCTCAATCATCAGACACACAAAGAGAATCCAAGTATCAAAGCGCTTGGACATTTTTAGTGCACAATTGGATGATTCAAATACAGAACCTTATGGTGTGAGTTCACCATTCTCTTTGCCACCTTATGAGTCTCTTGCTCCCACTCCCCTACCCGAAAATACCCCTCCATTTTGTGTTTATCCACCATTTACCTCACAACCTCCACCTTCCACAGCCATTCCATTTCCACCCCCTACTGGTGGATCAGGAGGAGGAGGAGGAGGCACTTACAACCCATCACTCCCACCGCCTTCCTCTTCTACACCAACACTTCCCAACCTCAGCCCACCTCCAAGCTCAGCAGGCGGAGTCCCAAGCCCACCACAAGCCATTCCATCTCCGATTCCAATTCCAAATCCACCACCATTAATTATTCCAAGCCCTCCTACTTACAATGTTCCAAGCCCCCCTTCAGGATCTGAAGTGCCGAGTCCTCCAACCTTTGGCCCAAGCCCAACTCAACCAGTTTTAAGCCCGCCTTATTACTTTGAGCCTAGCCCACCAAGCACTTTCGTCCCAAGCCCACCTTTGAGCATCCCATCAGGCCCATCCATATTTGTCCCGAGTCCACCTGTGTTCCAGCCACCAGTAGTGTATCCCCCACCCGCGGTGCCACCACCTCCAAGGACAACCCCGAGTTCAGCTTTGTGGTGCGTTTCTAAGCCAACAGTCCCAGATCCAATCATTCAAGAGGCTATGAACTACGCTTGTGCATCTGGAGCTGACTGCGATTCCATTCAGCCCAATGGTGATTGTTTTCAGCCTAACACATTGTTGGCACACGCTTCTTATGCGTTCAATAGCTACTGGCAAAGAACCAAGGTAGCGGGCGGGACATGCGAGTTTGGAGGCACAGCCATGCTGGTCACTGTGGACCCAAGTGAGTACTCTCCACTACTCTGCCTTCATCCCTCCCTCTTACTATAAATTGACATAAATTTCGAACACATGAAGTATGAAAAAGGATACAACCTATTTGCTTCCGCTCCTCACCCTACAATAATTGGTAATCTTTCCTATCACTTTGCCCACAGGCTACGATGGCTGCCACTTCCTCTACTACTGAAGTTGTACTCCTACAAAGATACCAAGAAGATCATCCATCCACCCATCATCTCTCTCTCTAAATAACACCACATGATCAGTGGAAGCCTATTGGAGAGGTCGCTTTTTCAGCACTCCATTCATTTTTCTACCGAATGCAAATTTTGTAACTAAAGATAGAATTCTTCCTTTTTTTTTTTTTTTTTTTTTTTTTGGGGGGGGGCTCCATGTCATGTCATGTCAATTGATCAGTATCCGGGAAATTATAGTTTGACTTGTTAGATACTGACTACAATGAGATTTATACGATACTCGCTTGGCAGTATTTTTGAACATATTCGAATAAGATATGAGAAACTCATTTCTAGTCAATAGTCAGTAGTATACGAGAACAAATATGTTGATATGTAAAGAGATTAATAAAGGAAAGTTGGAGGATTGATTGAGACTAGATGTTATTTTACTTTGCCATCAAAATGTGACCTCATATTTGGCACTCTTACTGCAGATTATGACATCCCAAATATGTCACACGCCAGAGTCAATAGCCAATACCCAAAACAAACACAGAGCATGCTACATATGCTACAATCGCTTTCTCTAGTTTAGTATGTACCATCACGCAAGTACCACGCACTAATGAACTATCAAAGACAAAAATGACATCGCAGACCATATACCGCAATATAGTTCATAGCATAAGTTGGGTGTCAAGACGACAGTCTCCTTATTTATTTTCATTACGTTCTACATGTCAACTTAAGAAGTTAACAATATTCTTGTTTCTTCTGTACGATGATGTGGCCTAATTGATTTGCCTCTTCTAGCAGTAATGAGGTTTCCTTTCTGGGACCTAAACGCGAAACAATAGCAGTAACAAACTAAAACACCATTCATGATGAACCCTTTGCAACATGTAGTTTTGGATTTTGTTGGAGGGCTCAGATCGATCACCCGCATACCCAACGCTTTGGCATTTGATTGTTCAAGCTGGTTTACACAAATATGGCAATCCCAGTAATAGTCTCAGTAACATCAAATCTTACGTTTCATATGTACTACTGCAATTATTTACCAATTTAAGCAGAAAATAATAATTTTAAAGGTAGGCCATAGATAAAATATTGATAATTGACCCACCCTCGTGATTCAATGCATGTATCTAGATTTACTAGTACTCAGCTCTATTGGCAAGTATAAAAAACTGTTGCAGATTTGAAAACAAAAACATCAAACAAATAAAGAGAAAAAACTGAAAACCCGACCTACTTATACGATAAGAGACAAAGCAAAGACAGGAATACCGCACTTCATAAAGAGGAATGTGCTTTTTTCCAATTATGAAACCACGTTATAATAAGGCTGGTTCAATAGTTACATAAACCACTAGCTCTCTTCGTATGTGCGGGCGCGGGCACCTAAAAACGATGTATGGAGCACCGATGGAGGATGGATTCCCGGCTGTTCAACTAGGGAACCTTGTACAAGTGCCATGATGTAATTTTGCTCCCCCACGACATCGACTTCCCAACTAAGTCGGTGTGGGAAACCAAAAAAAGAAGGTCACTTATCGAAAAAGAAGGTCCTTTCTATTCTGAGAGGGCTAGTGGTTCGTAAAGGATAGCTTTCGCAACATGGATCATCTCATGCGAAGTGAATCCGTCATCCGTCAGGTAAAATAGATTTAACACTCTGATTGTATTCCAGAACAAGTCCTTGCAGGCTCGGGGAACCATGCTGTTTTTTGTTTCCAAAACTAATCTCAGCAATTCCCTCCTTTGACTCACAATGGAACTATTGAAATCTCTAATGGCTTCTTCTGCCGAAACAGCTCCACTGCTATGAATCATGTGCAGCGATAAAGCATTTAATTTACCTTGCTTCGATTCCCTCTGCAATCCAAGTGCTAAGTCAATCAAATCCTCCAAACTGATCATACAAGTAACCATAATGACAATAAGGGACGCCATTTTTAAAGTACCTCAAAGCTCTGGATGTCGTTGAGAAGACGCCCAGAAGTGCTCATAATGTCAAAGAGATTTTGGTATTCAGAACTTGAAACAGCATCATCAGAGATTATTGGTCCAATAAGATAAAGAGTTGGGAGAACAACAGGTCCCAAGGCAAGCGACACAAGGCCATTGGCCATATATTCTTCTATTGTTGGCAATGACTTGTCAATAGTCCATTTAGCTTCTCTCCACATAGTACGGAGCAAATCCAACCACTGCCAGAAAAAAACATAGTTAGTCATCTAAAGTTCAAATAAAGAAATAAGGTCCAACATAGGGTCAAGCCCCTGCCCTGGGGGTTGCATTTCATCACTTCCCAGTCAAGATTTTTTCCTCCAAACCCAATAAAGCAATCATAGTGGTGGCGGGAAATACATGACCAAATCACCAAATCCAAATCTTCTCGTCCTACAAACATGACCCAAATGCAACCTTCAAAGTGTTGCCATTGCTTATTTATAAAGCTAGACAACAGCACTTAACTTATCACACCCCAATATCAAAGTAGCTGTAATTGTAGTCACTGGAATGATAATATTTTTTAACACCAAGTACAACAACATATATATATCTTACAATGTTAATTATGTGTGTTGTCACATTGCGTCCCTGGAATGTGAACGCCTTAGCTCCAGTTTCACAGATTGTGCCGTGAAGTGCAGAAAATATGATCTCAACATGCTCGGAACAACAATCAGCGGCCATATTGACATCCCATCTGTGGCACATGTCAAACTATCACAACAATGTAATGGACCAAAAAAAGCACCAGACAAGAGAGAGCAAAGAAGGAAATAAAGAAACATACTTCTCAACCAACTGAATTAGGTTCTCTAATTCCGCTAGAGAACCACCAATGTCAAAGAAGTCGTCAACTACAGTGGAGAGCACGGCATTTTTGGCCCATGAAATGCGAGCATCAGATAGTTCAGGAGAGAAAAGGGTTGCAGCAGCAGAGAAGTAACAGTGTGCTGCCTTCTGCCTGGCAAACTTTAGCTTGTCTAGTCTGCACTCTGCAACCCACCTGATGACATGGGGAGCACATCACACTTATTTTTTTTATCCGACATTCATCAAGACAATTACTAGTTGCTAAAAAACTCGCACACTGCAAAGCCAATAATATTTCCGTGACTATATTAGTTTATGCACCTCTCAAGATATTCGAGTTCTTCACGGTGTATGGATTGGCAAATATTGAAGTCTTCCACTGCTAGATTTAGGAGGTCTTTATTTCTAATATTTGATGAGCTGGAATAAGAACATTCAATTGTCAAGAACTAAACAACAATCAAATATAAGCCATTTTTTACAACTGGAATGAAGCCGGAACAAGAAAATAGTCCCGGCCTTCAGATAAATATGAAAAAGAAAAAAGTACCAGAGGTTTACCAATACGAAGTTTTCAGAATGCTTGTGCTATCTACGTTGTAATGCTCTATATTTCTTCTGTTTGTTGCACGTTCTAAATTTGCATGGAAGGGAAACTTAAGGGCGTCATCCACCTGAAATGAAGATTTATAATTATTTGCTAGTATCATATCAGAGTCCAAGTAATTCTGTCAGATGTGCTTGACCATTACCAAAGCATTAGAAGAAATTACCTCTTGGCTAACATACTTGGTGAATCTATCTGTATGACTTATACAATCGTTTAACTTCTGTTTCAGGAAATGACTGGACCATGAGTGTTGTTCCTCCAGAGCAGACTCATAGGGATAGATAATGACCTCTGAAGCCCTATATAACTCAAGGGCATCACCAATGTGCTTTAGATGCCCAGCAGAGAAACTAACTTCATGCTTTTGTGCAGTTATTTGTGTTACGGGATCTACACATGTCAAAGATGTCAAACTTTCAACAAGCAACACAATTCTGAAATGATATTAAACACATGGACTCCTAATCAACAAAATACCTGAAGAGACATCAAACCCATTAAGACGTAGTATCCGAAATGCCAAAGCACAAGTGGCAGTGTCCAGGAATATTTCTTCCCCCCCCTGCAGCCAGCATCTGTTTTTTTTTTTTTTTTGTGTGTGTGTTAAGTCATAACTGATAAGACAAATCAAATTGATTCCAAGCTACCATTACTGGAACACGTTTATGAGTGGAAGAGTACCTGTACGTATCATCCAAAACGCTTTTTATTTCCTGCCTAAAGTGCCGGTCAATTCCCAATCTTTCGACATTGTCAACCATGCAAAGACGCGCATATATGTCCAGAGGGTAAATTGTCGGTACTGGAGAGTGAATTGAACATAACCAACTGAAGCTTAGCAATGCATAAATTCACGTTAAACTACAGACAAATGTGAAGATTGTTACCAGCATTCCCAAACTCCTCCAAGAGTGAGCGCAAGTATTTAAGACAACCAGCGTCCTGAAGGTGCATAAAAGCAGCTGCTGTAGATGATGGACAATTGAAGAGAGAGCCATTCTTCCTCTGATATTTCATGGCCATTTCCCAGTCCTGTAACTTCCCCATTCCTTCTGAGATATACGCCAGGTAAGATTTCCTCCCCTCTGAGTAGGCTCTACATGGAACAATTTTGAAACAAAGCTAGGTAAGTTAGGATACTGTGGATGTATCTCAATGTATCTTTGTGTATCTTCTATTTAAGGCATAGGTGAGGCGTAATCATATTCCTTTGTGTAACTTCTATTTAAGGCATAAATTAGGCGTAATCATATCTTTTGGTAATCTTTTATGTTTTGTAACCTTTTGATTATCATTCAGTAACACAGTTCAGTCTTTCTCCCTTATGTTATGTCACATGGTATCAGAGCTAGGTACTAGAGATGGGTAGGGTGCGTATCTCTAGCCTGCACGAACAGGTGCCGCCGAGTGAGTACGCTGCGCTTGAGGGAGGGTGTGAAACGAAGTCCCACATTGCCTGGATAACAAATTAATATGAAGTACATAAGCGTGAGGGCACCCTCACTTCATGAGCTAGCTTTTGGGGTTGAGTTCTGCCCAAGACCACGTAAAGGAGACACTGGTTATATGTTCTTGAACAGCTACTTAAGTTAGAATATTTGCTGAGCAAATGGCAGAAAAGTAAATTAAGCTATATGTTCTATTCAGTTTGCTACAATGAAACCGGGAAATTCGGAGGGTCTTCCGAGGCAACCGAAGAGTATCTTCCGGGTTCATTGGACCTAGACGTAGCAGCTCAAGGGCCAGCGGTTACCGCTGATTAATTCGCCCGATGAAGTGAGGTTGATGCTCTCATTCATTCCTGCGGTTACACAGAATGAATTCAGATGTGCAGCTCAAGGGTCTTTATATGCCATTATATTGTATATCCCATTTTTGTACAAGGCACCGGAAAATCAATCAGTCTTTACACTTTCTGCAATTCGTTTTCAGGGAGAGAGAGAGACAAACAAGGTTTAGTTCGCCAAGGCATTCATCGGAGGTGTTTCGACATTCATGGTTCAGCCGTTTTATCCCGGGAGATAGGCGCCGATTCACCTACAACTCTATGGAAAGGCCGCCGTTGGTAAAAAAAAAAATAATTCAAATGCAGAGATGGGATCCAAAGAACACCACCAAACAAAAACAAAAAGTATACCTCCTTAGCTCTAATTCTCTCCTGTGAAGCATAGCATCGAAAACTTTAGGTTCAAAAGGGAGGTTCAAATCTAATTCTTTAGCATGCTCGACCATTCCAGGGAATATTATGTCAAACCCAATTGGAGAATCTTCACTCTCGTCGGTAGCAGAACTGACATTCGACCCAATAAAATGTAGACCTGCAACAAGCAATGTATACTTACAGAGTGATCATGAAGGACGGAAAGCTTGACGAGGACAATGAATACCTTTATTGACTTGTTTGTCACCAACACCCCAGCGCTTAAGTGCTAGGACCGATGCTAATGTAGATGACAGAGCATCTTTCATTAACATGGGTTGATGAGGAAGACCCCATGAGCCATCACTGAGTTGATTGTCCAATAACCAATCAATACACTCGGGGAAACATGGGGCCCCAGAAGAGTATGGAGAAGGGACCATCGCCACCCAAGCTGTGTCATATGATGAAACAGAAAGCTGAACCTTGTTGAACAGCTCCCTAATTCGTTCTTTAGTCCTCTCAGAAAACTGCATGCAAGTTTAAATATATAAATCACTTTAATCTGTCCTTGGATGTGCGAGAGACTACAAAATGAGGAGGAGGAAATGAAAGGACACATTGCAATAAGCATTACCGCAGCAGTAGTATTGGCTTTTGTTACCACCTTAACTCCAGGGTCCAGATAACCTGCTCAACAGAGAAAGAGGAGAAGAAATTGCTGGTTGGATGATGAAATACATTGCAAATTTTATGACCGTATTGATGGGGGCATAAACTCCATGACTGAAGCAACCAGAGAGTGGAACGTAACATCATGTTAAATTCAAAGGTGTTGTGGATTCGACCCAAAACACACAATCAGATGAAGAATAAATCAAGCAAGAACATAAAGAAAACAGAAAAGCAACAGGCTAGTCAGATTTGTACATGTGCAGGTAAGGCTACATGGAAGCAATCGCTAAGACAAAAAACCACAAAGTAAGTATAAGCAAAACTACTACTGCTAGTAACTGGTTGATGGACTCTAATGTTGGGTCTGCGGAGCTTCGTTTTACCAAAATACGTACGATGATCAGCCGGTGAAGTTGGGCGGCTTATTTACCTTTGTCGTCCCAAAGTATTAACCGCGTTCCATTCTAGTCCCCAATAAAAGTGTATTAATTGGAAAATTTTAGTCCCAATGTTCAAAATTGAACCAATCAAGTCTCCAACCCAAACTCCGCTAACCCAATCCGGCAAAACAAGTGGCAGCGTCCTCTTTTCACAGATTTTTTAAAAATAATTATTTTGTTTTTTTAAGAAACTATTTTTTGAATTTTTTTTTTTGAAAACAGTTCTTTTAAAAAAAAAAATTGGAAAAGGTATTTTAAAAAACACATTTTGAAAAATGAAAGTTATTAAAAAAAAAAAACCAAATGACCACCTAAAAAATGAAAAAAGGTTACCTGCAATTGCCAAAAACTTCATTGATGTGGCCACCAAATACAAAAATTACACTACTAAGGACTTTATAATTATACAAAAAGAAGCCCAATCAATGGATACTCCTGCAACATCACAGACGCACCCCACCCCTGCTCCTCCTCCTCCGTAAAATCCCCAAATCCAAGATCCGACAACGGCGTCCCACCCGACCCGTCACTCTCCGACGTTTGGGCCTCCTAAGCTTCGACCGGTCCAACTGATCATAGAACTGGGATGCTACTTGTTCTGCATCAGTTGAGCCAGGTTCTACGTGGAGCAAGCATCTGGGTAAGAGAAAGGCTGAGAGGGAGAGAAGTTGTAGGGAGAAATCCAGCATCTGAAGGGATACACTAGACTGGATTTGACAACTACTAGGAAACAAATACTACTACTAAGTACTAATAAACCTGTACGGTCAGTTCCACCTCTGATTTATAGGAGTAGTATATGTTAACGTACGTACGTATGCATCACCCACCAAGTTGGAGAATCATTTCGTCCATTTCATTTCATCCATCGTGAAATTGAATTAGCCCCCAACAACAAACATGGACTAGATAGTAGAGTTACAAAAAAAACATGGACCAGTTAGGGCTGTCCAGCGGATCATCCGATCCGTCAATCCGACCAATCCGAACCGATCCGAACCATCAGTTGATCCATCCGTGAATGTTCGGTTCGGTTCCGGATCGAGAATTTCCTATCTGACGGTTCCAGATCCGGATCGGATTGGATCGGATCCGCTCGATCTGCTCAATCCACTCAATAATCCTTCTTTAATCTGTCAAATCCGCCCGATCCAACTCGATCCGATCCGATCCGATCCGTAACCGATCCGTGAATGTTCGGTTCGGTTCCGGATCTTAAAAACCATAATCCGCTCTGAGCGGATCGGATCCGTATCCGATCCGTCCGGATCCGATCCGTGGACACCCCTAGACCAGAGAAATTTATTCAGTCAAGTACATGCAGCTAGGAGCACTGAAATAATTCGCAATAAGTGAGAGCGATATGAACAACAAAAACAGAGAATGTGAATCGAGAAAAATAAGAAAACATGCAAGAGCTAGCTACGTGGAGGATGAATGATTAATGCATCATAAAACACAAACTGATCAAAGTTGGTGGAAGCTAGTTTGTGCATGTGATTGCTGATTGTAAAACATAAACCCCACGCCACAAACAAGTGCTAGCTAGCTACTTGTAAATACTTGTACAGTGATCAAATGAGAGAGAAAGAGAGAGAGAGAGAGAGAGAGAGAGAGAGGAAACCCGAATAAGGTGGGGAGGAGGAGGAGGTGGGGGAGGAGCAGCAGCGATGGGGTGTGTATCGAAGGGGAAGAGTAGTGGTGGGAGTGGGGAGGATGAAAGACATAGTGGTTAGTTGTACAGAGGATTGAATGAAGGAACCCAGATGAGATTATACTACTAGTTAATTATATAGTAGAAATCTGGGCAGGCATCAAAATTTGTTCCACGTGGGTTCATACTTCATAGTCGAGTCCTGGAAGGTGTGCTAGGAAAAACGCATACCAGAGGGAGCTGTTGGCTGAGAGATTATTCAGCGTCCTCGGCAGGCCCGGCCCTGTGTTTCGCGAGGCCCCAACCCTATACTCAATTTGAGGCCCTTCATATATATATATATATATATTTTCTATATAAATTTTTTTTTCTACAAGAAGGGGCCCCAAAATTGGCCCATTTTCGGTGGGCTCCGGGCCTCCCCGGCCTCCCCACAGGGCCGGGCCTGGTCCTCGGCACCACCCGCAACATATGGTGTCCCGATGCCATCATATATATAATCTGACACTTGATGATGTTTTTTTTTTTTTTTTGAGCAAACATAAACACATTATATATGAAAAGAAAGAGTACAAAACAAAGGACACTACTACCGGTCCGAAAATACAAGAAAAAAGCAAAGAAAAAATACAAAAGCCGTTGATGATGTTTTTTTGTATGTATTGGTTGTTTTCCTCTTCTTTGAAGGAGTATATATTAGACAGTAGTGTTGACCGTGTGGTAGGGTAGAGAATACCACACAGAGACAGAGCGAGGAATCTCTGTACGTGACTTCAGCGGAAATTAAGGCCGACTACCAAGTCTGACTATTACGTGAGTGAGTTAGGTGGGGGGATTGTGGGTACCAATTTTAAGATAAGGACATTGTTATTGTTTAGAAAGAATCAAAGAACTCAACAGGGAGGCGGTCAACAACAAAAGTCAAGCCTTCTCCTCCGAAACTTAATAAAATATAGGAGTAAAATAAAAACAAGGCTGCTGCGCTGCTTAATTATGATTCGATTTGCGTGTTCTTCGTCGGCAACTTGATATGGTTGGTATTATAATTTGTTATTAACACATTCAAAGGATAAAATGGTGATTTTAAGTAAAAAGGAAGAAATGGAGATGGGTCTCCATTTGGTGGGAGATTCTCCAAATATGGAGGATGAGAGTTGGGTCTCCAAAATGGAGAACCCAAATGGAGATGGGTTGGATGACATGGATTCTCTAAAAGAGAAATTTGGTTCTCCAAAATGGAGATTTGGAGATGGGTAGGAGATGCTCTAAAGACACTACTATTTGCTTGTTTCTTCGACACGGATACCGCTGAATTACCGTGGAAGCATATGCTGTGTGAGTTACGTCCGGAGATGCCACAGATGTTAAATTATGTCGGGAGATGTCAGAGCATCTCTAGTGTACGACCTAAAAAATATTTGTTAAAGTGTACATCTAAGCATATGTGGGATCCTATTTTGTTTGCTAAGAACTTAGTTAGCTAGTTAAGGAGAAATGCACTTTAATGGAGCTCCCTAAAAATGTTCATTATCTTTTAGAGTGGAACTCATTTAAGTGGTGATGAGTGCCAAGTGGTCCCATAAAATTCTCCTCTCCTTCCCTTCTCTCTATCTCTCTCCTCTTTCTCTCTCCTTAAGTCACTCCCTAAATTTAGGTAGTCACTTAGGGCACTTTAGGTAGTGAGGAGTGTCACCTAGGATTTTAAGGAGCCAATTTTTGTGCACTAGAGACCATTTTTTGAGGTTTTTCTTTGCTAACTAGTTAGGGTACTTTAGGTATTGATTTTAGGTAGTGCACTAAAGATGCCCTCATAGGTGTCAAATCTATTCTAATCTAATCAATGCACCACCTTCGGAACTCCCTCCCTTCGCCCGTATTTATTAGTTCACTTTGGGGTTGCCAATTTATTTGAGAAACATCATTATTGCTTTGTACTCCTTCCGTCCGAATTTGCTTATCTACAAACATATTTTTTCAAGTCTTAAAATGTTTGTCTATTTCCAAAAGTTAAAAAATGAAGTATGAAAATTTTATTTTTTTGCCCATTTTCTAAAACTTAAAATAACAACTCAAAAACTATTTTTTTTAAAAAAATAATGTGTTTACATTTTTAATTTTTTTGCACCGTATTAAAGTTCTCAGTGAGATCTATCAAACAAGATCCATATTGATAATTTTTTTTTGTAACTACAGTATTTTTTAGTTTAAAAATTGCACGTAATTTCGTAGTCAAATTAAAATGAAGGGAGTATTAAATGGAAAGATTGAGAATAAAATAGGAAATTAACAAACTCAAAAGGTAATGGAAAAAAACTTGAAATCCCCAAAACGAACCAACAAATCTGGACGGAGGGAGTACAATTTTTGTCTTTTCAATTTTACCCTTCAATGATTGATTAATCAAATATTTGAAAACAAGGGTGAAAGAGTAAAATTGACACAATTTTCTCATTGACTTCCAAACGCGGGCAAATCTTAAGGGACAAATAAAGTATGTTTATGGATCAACAAACAAGGACGTCTACATGACCTCTCTCCACTTGGGGAATAAATCGGGAAAATCAAACCACAGCGGACTCATCTATATGCGTTAATCCTAGTAAACATCGACTACTTCACTAAGTGGGTAGAAACAGCCTCCTTTGCCATATAGGCGGATTACAATTAAGTTCATTTTTTAGATAATCCATCTTAACCAACGCAGAAAAGCATGTTCCGGAAACACACTTTTTGGAAAGTGTGATTTGAAATCACATTTTCATGTATTTTGATAGTAAAGTTGAAAAAACAGCGTTTTGGTTAATAAAGTTAAAAAAAATCATAAATCGGTTAATTGGCCTCGTCAGTGGCGTACTCGTTGGCTGCAACTTCTTCTCAGATGCTTGTAGCGTTGTGTGTTAATTGTAGTAGGGTTTTGTGTTAGGTGTTTTTAGCTGTGTTTAGCCTAATCTGCTGTTCCCAGCAGTGGCGGTTCCAGAAATTTTTGATAGGATGTTCAACTTTTGCATTAACTCTACTAGCTCTACTAACTAGTATATACATACAAATTTTCCATATATTAGTGTGAATATGAGGCTAACTGATATGAAAATACATAAAATGTCACAATTTTTTTTTGGCTAATTCTATGTTATTGGGTCAAGTAAAATTAAATCAAGGGATAAATACACTAATATATATTTATTGTAGAAATTTATGCGCCGAATATGTTCGCACAAATATTTAATTTTTTTGAATAGATAGTTGATTGTTGCTTAGAGAGAAGTCATAGGACAATATCAATATTCAATACAATAGATGCTTTTATAAAAATCAAACAGTTTATTCCCTTTCAGAATAAATACCAAAGACACGAGCACGGGCGTGCCAAGACTGGATTGCTATCCGCGTTGCGTAAGAGGGATGTGTGCCTCTTCTTACTACGTATGTACCAATTGCGTGTGACCCAAATGGTGACGCCACAATGAGGTTTGTGGTTTGACTCAACGAAGAGGACTTAATATTTCCCAACCGTGTTGAGAAGAAGAACGTAGTAAATAAAGGAAATCAAACTTGAATAACAATTTAACAAAGTTTGGGTACAAGGTAAAGGTAGAAAACAAGATCTAGGCTTGCCAAAAATTGTTGGACGATAAAGGAAAAAGGTGTAAACTCAATGTAGTTGAGGATACTTTGCAGAAAAGTAAAATCATAAGGTGGCCGGAGCTGATAATTTGGGTAAGCGCTAGGCTTTGTCATTGAGAAACCTTTCACCTTGCACGGTCCCCAATAAATTTTTTTTTCTATTTCTCTTCACTCATTACCCTCAAAACCTAAACCGGACAAGCCCTTTATTCCTCCTTCAATTCTTGTATTTAGAGGCTTCAAGCTCCCACGATTGGCTCTAAAATTTCCCGCCCTTGAGATAGTTAGCCTATATTGATCCATATCTTCGTTGGTTGCTTGGAGCTTTATCTTTAGACCTGCGATTTTCCCTCCAAAATGGAAGAAACTAATCACAAAGAGTCCATCACTTGAACTTCTCTCCTCCCATTCGTGAAAAAGATGGGGAAAGGATCTCCAACTACTTGCCCTTATTTTGTGGGAAGTTAGAGGCAATTAACCATTTAATTTTAAACGGCAGTTTGTGATTATCTAAAACAACCTCCTCCTTAACAACTAATTCCCTAATTATGTGGGAATCCAAATTTCTTCCAAAAGCATCAATTTGTAATCACTTCCCACACTTCACGCGGCTGGGAAAATGGATGATCTCTTCATATACTCCAAAATTGATCTCCATGGAAATATCATTCGCTGTGTCTCACTCCGAACAAAGCTTGAGCAAAATTAAACACCACATAGCCAACTCCCATTCGGTTATATTATAGGGGGTCGATTATTATAAGGAGTCGAGTTGATAACATTTAAAAAAAAAAAAAAAATTTCAAAGTAGTTATAAATTGAAAAACGATTATGTGTACCCCCACCTTTTGTTTGATACGTTTTGGACATTTTGTGACAGATTCGAGGAAAACATAAACACAAAAGTTGTAGCTTACCAAATTTTAAGGAACTTTCATACAGAACACGTTTTGATCCGATACAATTGAATTGGCTAGGATTCGGCTCGTGAGATCAAACTGAAAGAGAGTAATTTGTTGTGAATCACCTAATCCCGATTTGGATGGCCTGCCTTTGACTAGACAACAAAGGAGATTAGTCAGGTTGCACTTAAGTTGGTCCGGATGCTGATGACCGTCATCAACAAACAAAAAAAAAAACCTGGAAATCTAATCAAATACAGTCCCCACTCCACTTGGTCAGAGTGGTAATTGCCTTCAATATTTTGCTTCTCATCCCCCATTCGGCTCTCTCTCAGTCTCTCCACCCACAAGAGAGCGACCTCTCCTAGCCAGTTTTACTTTCATTAATGCGACTTATTACAGCCACTGCTACTGTGCCCCTGTATTTCTCTGACCTCCACCGCCACCGTCCCATAAAACTTGTCACTTTACATGACCATTTCTCCACTTTTCAGAAAAATTGGTCTAAAGGCCAAGTTTAAGGCTTTAAATGGTGTTTAGTCCAGCTTAATTTATTTTAATGCTTTCAATACATTGCTAGGAATTTTTTGAGGGCTCAAGGACAATACTAGACAAAAATACCCTTAATGAACCCCACCACACTCGCGTTATGTGGAGTAGTCTTTGCGGACAAAAGCGAAATAGAAGTTTGATGGGACGGGGTCAGTCACATTTTTGGGTCTTTGCACTATGTCAGTGTTCATTACCGCAGTCAACATTTTTAAGGCACCATTAAGGGTATTTACTGTTTACTATGAAAGCGAAATGGAAATTTAAATGGGACGGGTCAGTCACTGTGGCCCCGACTGTTGTCCCCATTAATTTCTCTCTCTCTCTCTCTCTCTCTCTCATGGGACGGGTCAAATAGAAATTTGATGGGACGGGCTTCTCTCTCATGAGCGTGGGACAAATTTGATGGGTGGGACAAAATTAATTCTCTCTCCTCAATTTTGGGGTTCAATTTTAGGGGATTTAGGATAGGGTATAGTGGGTTTAGGCACTTGGGGTGCACTTCCCAATTATAGGGTTTTAGTAGTTTAGGCACTTTCATAGGGTATCCTATGGTTTTAGGCACTTCGTAGGGTATCTTAGGGTTTAGTTTTAGACACTTTCATAGGGTGTCCTAGTATTTAGATTTAGGGTGCACTTTCCAATTATAGAGTTTTAGTGGTTTAAGCACTTTCATAAAGTACCCTAGAGTTTTAGGCACTTTCATAGGGTACCCTAGGGTCTTAGGCACTTTTATAGGGTACCCTGGGTTTAGGTTTAGGCACTTTCATTAAGTTCGGGGGTTTAGGCACTTTCATTAGGTTTGAAGGTTTAGGCACTTTCATAGGCTAGTGTGGGCATTTTTGAAATGTATAGGTGATTTGTCCTCTTGGCATGAAGGAAAAAGTTGATGTCCTTGTTGCAACAAAGACCCTTTTACTATGTCCTCCCCAAAAACGGACCCTTCTCTTTTTAGTTACATGCACTGTATCTAATATTATTACCCCAACCTCAAACATCAGCAGAAACAACCAGTGGCTTCAGTCCTTATGGACATGGTACATATATGAATGGGTTTTTTAAGCCAATTTTGTTCACTCATCTAACTGCAAATATTACGAAAACGAAAGACGCCCGGTAGCGTAGTCCATGACCTCTGACCATTTCTCTTTTGTAATGTCAATGAGTATTACCAGCAAATTCACCCAAGATTGAATCACCATACATGAATATTATTATAGGAGATGAAGTTCATTCTCTCCTCCAAAACAATCTTACATGCTATCAAGAACACAGAATTGTGAACTTCCATTCAATTTGTGAGATTGGCAAATGCACCTCACAGACCATGCAGGGGGGTACTATATCCTGTATGAACAATGCAAGTCGTTTTCTAACCTCAGCTGATGGGTCTGGGGGCCAAAGATCCAGCTCTTAAACATCTTTATACAACAACTGGAATTTTGGTATTCGCTCGGAAGGCAAGGGACAGCTCACAATCAGCTTGCCTTTCATGGCCCCTCTGTATATCGCCTGCAAAAGAAATGGCACAAGATTCAATCTCCCACTCATTACAAGTGTATACTTATGTTGGGAAGCAAATTTGTCACATACAAGGAAAAGAACAGCGATTGATAGGACTTGTGCAATTCATCCTAAAGCAAGTTATATACTCCAAATCAAGTTAAGACGAAAGAGACACACAAGCATCGACAAAGTATACAACTCTTATAGATTAAGCAATGCAGTGAGCAGACAATAATGCTAGTTTAATTGCAGTACTAGAAATAGTTTTAAACTGGTTCCATCTCAATTAAACATCCATGCTGCAGTCCACAAACATTCTGAATAGCTGCTTAATGACACAGCTCAACATTACAGTGAACAAAACTAATTGCAACATGAAAGTAAAACAATCTTTTGAAATCACCGACAGGACCACTCCCAGTTCGACTTTAAATGCCAGACTTTCACAACCAGTAAGTTTTTTTCAAGATCAACGTGACAGATTCTATTCAAAATCCTAGTTTTGTAGAGCGAACTTTTTGTGAGACTGTTTTAGAAAGAGGGCCCAAGTTTCTCAAATCCTCAACTTCAAAGACCTCAACTTGTCGGATCAATTAAACACTAGTTTGGGCAATGCATCTTCATACCATCGAAAATATATCCCAGGTTGATAGGTCAAGGATAGATGTCAGACCAGAACTACTCTACTCAGACAAATACATGCCTAGATCTACGCGTGGCCAAGCAGGGAGTATCCCAATGGGTGATCGGCAGGGAGTGTTCCCATGGGTGATCGGCCCACTCCAAAGAGGTCCCAGGCGCCTAGGACTCTCTTGCACAGTCCCAAATCCGTATGCGATTAGTACAACAGTCCTAATTCTATGGAAACTACTACTCTTAAAGGGATTATAATGGCTAAGGTCATTGGCCTCATTACGTGCCAACTTGATCCACACTCCCAAGGGACCTAATCCTAATGGGATATTCTACCTCTTATGCCTATGTAAACACACTCCGTAACACTTTTATAGATACGTGACTCTTGCTTCTTGAGTTCTTCCAACACTGAATATCTTACCTATCGACTGACTTAGGCATCAGATGGTGTTGGTTCCCACCACACTGGTGTCTTAGTCCTTGTTTGCAGGTCAGAAGATCAAAGGTGCTCCAAACCATATCATCACAGGTGTGTGTTCTACTTAACACTCTTTCACACTTGATAAGTTCCACATGATGTCTTCAAATAGTAACAATATCTGCATCATGCCCAACACTACTCCCCCAACCCACATCCAAAAATGAAGATGAAATAAAGGAAAGCAAAAATCCAGCAAACATGCTTCAATATTTGAGTATTATATAGACCATAAGGTGACTTCATGGCATCTACAAAATTAGTAGAAGCATACCTCTACAACATCAATGAAGTCCTGTTTTCGGTGAAATGCACCAACCCACTTGGTGTGATCCGCACTCCTGAATAAGAAATAAAAGATTTAGAAAGTACCGCCACACAAAAACATCTATCAATGTAACAATTTTGCATGAATAGACTTGGACCAGATAATTTGTAACAAATTAGAAATAAATCTCTCCTGAATTCACAAAATGTAGTACACCATTTGTCGGCGGTGAAGCAAAGTTGGAGAAAACATATCCTTCGACAGTATCTCATTTTTCCTGGTATGCTTCACACCACTGTTGTTTCTTGAAAAGGTACATCAGCCAAAACCAAAAGAAGCACTAGCTGATGATAAGAAATTGTACCCTGAATCCATCTTCATGTGATGAGCATTAAAGAAAAAAATTGTCGACGGTATGAATGTAATGTCAAAATACTTGACATAGACTTGAATATCCTCTGAATCAATATCAACCAACGCAATGGTTGCAAACTTAGACACCTCCCGTGCTGATTTTGAAATCTGTGGTCAAATAAAGGGGGAAAATTAGAAAACCATGTGAGCAACAAGCCAACTACAAAACAGCATGAACCTCTAAGCTTCTCCTTCACACATTAACCTGAAATCGAAGACAAACTGCTACTTTATCATCCATTTGGAATTGTGGATTTTGGGTAGGGCATATTTGAAATGAGAAACACCAACGTTTGTCCATTAGGATGTCAAAAGGTGTAGGTGAGTGTCTATCCAGAGGGTTGCTATCGATGCTTACCTAATATTTCATTGCACAACTCTGCCAGTCAGCTTTGATATACGTAAACCTCTCTTTATTTTTGTAAGAGTGCATCTATACCTACACAAATAGCCGGTCTGACACTATGAGAAGTGTTCTGACCTCATGTTAGTGCAGTAGCCTCCTATGCCCTAGATTTTAATCCTCCAACAACTTCAATATATACAAAATCTAGATTCAAATCCGAATAAATACTTGACATCAATGAACTTCAATTCATTTCCAAGACCATTCCACGTTTCCAAACACAAACTTAAGGAAATAATAGAACTTCATCATATATAAACTCTGTAAGCAAGGCAACAAAAATTCAACTTGACTACTCTCATTTACAAAACGCATTCCTAATCCCAAAAAAAAAAACTTTGGAGAGATTATTTACTTCACCTTGGGCACTGCCATGTGGTGCCCCAAGCCCCTCCTCCACCACAAAATCATGTGGGGTCAGCACAATAAGTCTTCGATACCACTGATTGTGTGGTGGCGGTGGCGGTGGCGGTGGTGGAGCTTGAGCACCACGTGGCAGTGTCGCAGGGGCACTAAATGATTTTTCCAAACTTTAAGAGACAGTGGGTGCCAGTCGGCAAACATCAACAAACTCTTAGTACGATCTATCGAACTTGATATCTTATAACTAGACGAGAATTTCGAATATGAAGAATCTAAAGCTTCTGTAATTTCAGGAACGTTATGTCTGCTGACAAGATTAGAAATCCATTAACAAAATATTGATAAGAATATGCAATTGAAATTAAATCAGGGAAAGCGATTATGTTATGAAGATGGCAGAGGTTTGGAAGAAGAAGAAGAAGAAGAAGAAACAAGGGAAAGAGGGGGAGAAGTTACGATGTCGTCAAGCTGGAGAGACAAAGGGTCGGAAGCTCTGCCGAAGCGAAGGACGAGAACTTTGTCGATGGTGTCTCTGATGATGGAGTCCACCTCTCGCTTCTTCGTTAGTGTTGTCAACCCTAAACTCATCTTCCACCTCTGTGACCTTCCCTTTCCTTCCCTAACGAGTAAGTACCCGGAGGCTCTGTACAGCTTGTAAAACAATAGAAATTCATATCCGGGTTAATATTCAGTGCCGGGCAGCTACACGTGGTGCCCGCACGCGCGATGTGGGTCATTCATTTCGGTTTTGACAGTCGAGATTATAGAGAAAAAGGGGAGAGAGAGGATTTCGATCTAGGCCTTCTAATACACTTTTAGATGGCCCGGATGCAATGTTCAGGTACTACGTAGGCCATGTGGCACCCATTTGGTAACCAAAAGTTTTTTGGTCACGTGATAGCCATTCGGTACCCAAATTTTTTTCATCAGGTTGGAATAGATTACCTTTTATTATTAAAGGAAAAAAACATTTGGACCTTGTTTGGTAACACCCTCACTTTCAGTTTTTTGTTTTATTTTTAGAATTTTAAAAAATTAAGGAAGGAACACTTTCTGCTTTCTGTTTTCCACTCCTTGAACGCCTAATTCTGTTTTTTATAAAAGGAAGTAAAAACGGAAAAATAGTCTTGTTCGTTTCCTGTTTAGTTTTAGTTTTGATGACATCACCATTTCTCTCTATCTCTCTCCACTCATTACACTTGCTAACATCATCAAAACTAAACTATCTAAACCAAACACAACCAAAGAAACTACTCACATCTCTTTAATTCTCCAACAATTTTATCAATTTTTCCTAATCTTCCTTAAAATATTGTTTTCCCCTCTATTGAAAATGTTATTCACTCCCGTAAATTTGATCGGAGCTCCGGCGAGAAATCAACTAGGTTCAAATAGAGAACAGCTGGTTTCAACAAGAAATCAACTGGGTTACCCAAATCCACAAATAGATTACCAGACTTCACCCAATCAAAGAAACCCAATACTTAAAATCTGGATTTGAAAGAACGAACGGCGATTTACTGGGTTCCTCAAGAAATCGAGATTGTATGTGTGTGTGTGTGTGTGAGAGAGAGAGAGAGAGAGAACCTTCAATGGCAGATCGAGACTGTGAGAGCAAGAACCTTCTCCTTCAATCAGGGACGGATTTAGGAATTCACTCAAGTGAGAGTACCTTATTAATTATAATCGTAAAATTTTTTCTTAGTAAATGATCTTGTTAAATTAAGACATTCATTATGAGGTATAGTTTATAATGCGTACTTTTGGTAAAATCAAAAAATGAGCACAAAATCATAGACAAAACTTTTAAAATATGGTTTACCTTAACATTAACAAGTCTTTAGAATGATCAAGATGGTTTATTGATAACTTTTTTTAAAAAAAATTCTCCACGACGATTAAAAATAAAGAAAATCAAAAGATATCTTCAAATAAACAAATAATTTATAAACCAATAATTATAAATAAACTAGCCAACGAAAGTTGAAGCACAAAATTAACTCTGCATTTTTTATTTTGATATATAAATGAGTGTGTTGCTAAACATAGTATTATATTACATAATTAAGTTAAGTGTATATATAATATATATATTTTTTTGAAGTTTTGAGCGGGATCAACGGGTCAGCGGGGGCACGTGACCCCCCAAGCCTCCCCTTGTATCCGTCCCTGCCTTCAATGGTATCTCAGATGGATGATTGAGAGAACCTTCTCCTTGAATGGCTTCACACTTCATTTATTCGTGTTGTCGGTTACCATTCAGACGTAAAAGGCCTAGTTTTTTAAAAGATTAAATCAAGATTTGATAAAATCAAGAGTAATTTTATCAAATCTTGACAAACAAAACATGATGACCTTCAAACAATAAAAAAGCTCCTAAAAGACGCCCCTGGGGTCTCAAACCAGCGCCAATGTGATTTCTTTTGGCAGCCGGTTTTGATTTATTGAGAAAGTGAAAGCAGCCTTTTTCAACTTCCAAAAACAGTGCAAGTAAATGTAACCAAAGTTTGGCACAAAATTTGTGTATGTATCATTATTGTTCCAAAAATTCCAAAAACAGTGCAAGTAAGAGGGTGTTTGGGAGACACAATTTCTCCTTTCCCCATTCTCATTTTCTACTTGTGGATGTTTGGCCGACACAAATCAAAACCCATTCTATCAAAACTCGTTCTTCATTTTTCACTATCCAGGCAAGAAAGCAAAAAGAGCTCCGGAGGAGCTTTTGATTTATACTTCTCATTCTAGTGTTCTCCTAAAAAAAAACTTTCCCATTCTACCCCTGTTTTCCATTTTTTCTGAAAAACTTACCTTCTTCCCCTTTCTTGTTTCGTGGGCCAAAATCGTTAATCGAGTTTGGGTGAGGGTTTAAAGTTGGATTTGAGCAGTATAGGGTTTGGAATCAAGGTTTTTGGGTGAAATGTAAGAAAAAAATGAGAGTGCGGGTTAGTGTTTTCATATTTAGAGATGGAATGGGTAAATTAGGGTTTGAAATGGAGTTTTTTTTATGAGATTTAGGTGTAGATTGGTTAAGGAACCACAAGTTTTGGAGTTTGATTTGGGCGGACTGGGCATGGCAGTGAAGAAGAAATGGGTTTTGGTTATAAATGGAGAGAGAGAGAGAGCATATTTGTACCATGTTCTTTTATATTTCTTTCTTCTTTTTTTTCCCAAAAATCTATTAGGAATGGATCAGTCCAAATCCTGACACGTCACACATGAGAGACTTCAAACCACAAAAAAAAAAAAAGAGCAAATAATATTTTCTAACAAAAAAATTATGATACATTTTTAATTGCTGAAAATATTTCCACTTTTAAAAAATTGCTAAAAAGGATATTCATACACATATTTAAGACCATAATAAAGAAATAAAGGCAAAATGGTAAACAATCAATCCATAACTCATTTTCATCATTGTTCTCCCAAACACTACTCATGTTGCAAAATGTATTCTGCACATTTCTCCGAAACACTCCTGTCAGAATCAAAATACATTCTGACCATAATCCAAAAAGCCAGAAAATTGAAAATGAAAAGTTAAAAATGAGGCTCCCAAACACCCCCTAAATGTCGAATTTGTAACCAAAATTGTCACTTACTATTTATTTTTGACGTTTCTTAGATTTTAAAAAGTCAAAAAAGAAATCCAAATAAGAAGTTTAAAGTAACGACGCCTAGTATATAGAAGACAAAAGGAGTAGTGGTTTACCCCTAGTCCAATGATAAGACCCGCGAAGGTTTTCTATTCCTATTTTCATCATTTTAGAATCACATATTTTTACTCAGATTCTATTGTTAGCTTTGAAAATATTGTCTTTCTTTAATTGAGTTTGTTTTATTTTTCTTTTTTTTAGGATTCTTGGTCTACAAGAATTAGAATTTTCTTTTCTTTTCTTTAATGCCGTTTGTTTTGGCATAGCTTTATAACTTTAATGTAATGCTCCGATTTCAAAAGTATTATTTAAATCAATTAATGGAAATTAAGTTTACATCTGCTCAGCAAAAATAATAAGATGGCAGGGTTCTTCTAAGGGTTTATGTTCAAGTGTCTACTGGCAGCTATTCTTCTGTCTGATCCTTCGTCTGGTAATATGGCTCCTCGCCTTCACCTTCAGTATCAGGTGCAAGACGTATTTGGTGTAATATGTTAGGGCTAACAATAGCACCATGAGCGATAAATCACTCAATAGTTAACTCTTACCCCACTAACCCTTACACTATAGATAATAACAGTTCATATATGGTTGAACAACTATACAAAAATGGAAAACAAGTAAGTGATTTTAATCTCTAGCCTTTAACTTATATTTCAACTAAGTTTTCCACCTTGAGAACATCCTCCTATTTTAACCATCAAGACTATGATCATTCGTGATTCAACTCTCACGTTGCTTGCCTTGACCAGGAGCCCCAATAAAACGACCTAAGTTATCGACTTAGTTAGATTCACAAGTGTTGCACAAGAGTAAGTTCCCTAGGGACTGACAGAATCACTTGGCCCACAGGGAACTAACCGAATCCTCGAAAGTATATGAACCGTGACCCAGCAGTATAGTATAAAACAACTTAGGGTCACAACTAAGGGTTCAGAATAAAAAGTAACCCTTGGTTAACCACCATTCTTAACCTCCATAATTCCTTTGGCTGACCACCATTTATAAGGATAACCTTCCAAATCTCTTCACATCTCAATATTATCATGTAAGCCAACTAAGGGTGAGTTTGGGTCGGGTTTGACCCTTACCCGACCCGATAATTTCAAGCGGAGAACTCTCACCCGATTTTGAACCATTTAACCTTCGAAATCGAACAAAACGGGTTGTTCATGTTCTTAGTTGGGTAAGTTTGGTCTTCTCTCTATGAAGAAAAAAGAAGACCGACTTCGAAATGGAGGACAGCCGTAAAGCAGGATGATTAGATCAAGATACTGTTGCTATCTCTAAACCTTGGGGCTTTTGCCATGGAATTTATTGCGAGATATAAGAGAGCAAAGTAGATGAAATGAGAAAGGAGAGAGAGCTCTGTGTGTTGGGGAATTTTCGTAAACCATTGATATTTTTGGAGGGCATGGAATTAGGGAATTTATTCAGTGCATAAAGAACAATGACCCATTTGGCTCTCCTGTGTATGTGTTGGGCTAAAATGTGTAAACTTCAAACAAGTATATATGGGGTATAGGAGTGTAGTAAAATTTGTGGAGCATTGAATAATTACTCTACAAGGAAAAAAAATGTCGTTGGCATTCATTTGGCATGGATGAAACTGAACATCTATTATTGATGGAAAAAGATAGAAAAAAATTATAGAAGAGAGATAATTGACTTTTTCCGTTCCCCGTGTGTAATGTAATTTTTTTGTTTTTTTGATCGGCAAAAATAGGTTTTCATATCATTAAGATCATTAAATAAACCCCGTAGAAATACAACAGAGAAGCCTCGCATTGAGATAGTCTCAAAAGGACTAAAACCCTTTTACTTCTAGATCTCGGAAGAACGTAAACTGTCTCTTCGCCTCCCATTTTCATAAGGAAAAAAAATTGCTAAGAAGGCAACTACAAAAAGAACACACCCACACACAAAAAAAAAAAAAAAGAACTAAAACCTAATGCTTGAAATCCCATCCAATAATCCCCATCACAAAGCTAAACAACCCTATTGCAACCTAAAAGGGCCAAGCCCATTTGCAATTGGCACAGGCCTAAACCCGACACCTAACACCAAAGATCCAAGATCCATAATCCCATCTAGCCACCACCTACACCACCTCTTCTACCGCTGCTGCTTCTCCACTAGTTGTCACCGCTGCTCCTCCGCCTTTTCGCCGCTACTACTCCTTTGTTGCTTGTCGTCGCTGCTCCTCCATAGGTATAAAGCAAAACTTTAAGATAAAAGAGAAGAGAGAGAGAGTCGACGACTCAATATCTCGTGCACGTAAAGTCTGACTACTTTGTTGTACCCTACGCATATATCACATATATCTGTCAGTTCGGGTGGGACAGATAAAAAATTAATCTACACCCAACACTCGAATCGAAACCCAAGAATTTCAGCACTGTAGACATGATATCTGACCAGATTATGTATAAAAATTGACTGAAAGACAACGGGTCGGATCAGGTCAATCGGTTTGAGCTGGTGGATCGAGTTTTTTCTCACCTCTGAAGCCAACACCGTGAACCTAATTGTTCAATCTAACAATCTCAACAACAATATTTATTTCAATAAAGTAAGTGCAGAGTAAAACAGTAATAACAATGTAAAACGTGGACTGATAGAACATAAGTTGTTTTGTATTTGTCCTTGTGAGTTTTAGGTTCACGGTGTTTTTAGCACATAAATCCATTTTATTGATTTTAGCTCTTGAGGGTAATTTAGTAATTTCGTGAGTCATAGGTGTTTTGGTAATTGAGTAAAATAGGATTCGTGTATTAGATTAGTAAATTATAAGGGTAATTATGTAATTTATCAAACTACACAGGTTATTTAGCTGTACGATATTTATTACAATATCTATTTTTGTTTTGTGTAGTAACTTAACCCCATTGTGTTCTTGCCGTTCAAATTCAATGACATTCGACCAAAACAAACAAGGCAATTTAATTATAGGCAGAAGATCTGATCATCTAAAAATCAAACTGAACATGTTATTAATTATCTACAAGAAACCATTACGCGTTTAAGTCTTGTAATCTATCAAGAAAAACAATAATGAAAGCATGCAACAATCCTAATTCTCCCCGTAAAATTGACAAGTTTGCTCAACACTCATTACTACTAGAGAGGGGAAGGGATGGAGTGGGAGGTGAGACCGGGGGAAGGAAAAAAGGGGGAGAGTATGAGATTTGGGGTAGGGTTTGGGGTCCAACCAATTTTAAACCCATATAAATATGGGTTAATGTGGGTTGAACTAATATAAATTCAAAATACAATATGGGCAGGTTGAGTTATAAGTGGGCGAATATGGACGAGTTCATGGGTTGAGTTTAAAATTGCCACTTATACTTATTGTTGTGCTCAAATAAGCACCACACGCACGAAAACAATACAATCAAGAGAAAAACAAGACACACCAATTTATGTGGTTCGGCCAAATCGGACATACTTCCACGGGAAGGGGGTTTTCACAATAATGAAAGCCTCACAGTTCTCTCGTGTATCTCTCTCTCACACTCTCTGCCTCTCTTACTTTTGTCGAACAAAATAAACAAGGCTCATCGAGTATTTATAGAGTTACCACACAGGGTGGAATCCCAACACTTATGTCCCAATAAATTGGGATCGGCTAATTGGGTCTTATTTTTTACACTTTTATGTGAAATAGCAATTCCATTGGAGATGTATAAATGGTAATGCCAAAACTGTTTTTGTTAATGCCAAAATGTCAATTCATAAGAGCATCGTACCTTGCATATGGTACAAGTTTTTCAGGCATAAAAGTTTTAACATTAACAAAAAACAATTTTGACGCTAATATTGCCCTCAGAGATGAGAAAAACTTGGATGCGTGTAGGGTATGACCACGTGATGCCCGACCACGAATCTGGCCATCCAAAAATATTTTGGACGGCTTAGTTTCATTCCTCTCTCTCTCTCTCTCTCTCTCTCCAATTTATCTCTCCTTTTTCTCTCTTTGCAATATGGATCGTCCAAAACATTTTTAGACGACCGAGATGCGTGATCGAACTCCAAGTGGCCATACCTACATGCACCAAGTTTTTCTCTGAATAAAGACTCCAGAATGCAACCTCCAAACACCAGGTTGTTGGATAATATGTTTATTTTCTATGATGAAACCTAAAATATGAATGCAATATAATCGGAACACAAAACTTGAGAATGGATAGAGTCAAAATTGTGATCAAGGCGAGTGTAACACTCTATACTTAAGACAAATTCATCCCTGCTACGGTGCTTACGGCTTGCATGAACATCTATCTCCCACCACTACTTGATTGAACTCCCCACTGAAATAACACTAGAATCGGTCGGTCTGTTGAACCTCCTTGTGTTATGTACTCTCTCAAAATAAATGAATTTGACTTGATGAAAATATGGACAAAAATATCTTCTTGATTTGATAAGAATGAGTTAGGAATGTCCAATTTAAAGGCCAACAAGTGACTATTAGGAATAGCCACTAAGGAAGGGACAACACAACTATTCATAATAGATACGTCTGTCCACATTAAACAGGTATCAATTCATTTAAAAAATACGAACAATTGGCCAAAAGGCCAAGTTTGGGGTCTTTAATGATTTTTGCCCAACCAAACTTATTTTAAGGCCTCTAATACATGAATTGAAAGTTTTTTAAGGGCTTAGGTCCAATACTAGACAAAAATACCCTTAATGAATTCTGACACATGTCCAGACGATGACCATTAAAAAAAAAAGGCGACAGACCCATGTTGATTGTTCATTACCTGAGCTTCGATTTTGTGGATTCTAGAGAGAGAGAGAGAGAGAGGATTACAGAGACGGAGGAGTTTTGCCACAGTATTACGAAAGGATTTTGTGGACTCTTTGTATCTACGACCATCAAGCCAAGTTTGGAGGTGGGTTTCTCTCTCTTCAAATTTTGGAGGTGGGTTCTATTTTAGAGGGTTTAGGCTATTTGATGTAGGGTATAATGGGTTTAGGCACATAAGGTATCATACATCATGTTCGGTTGTAGTTCTTGAAAACCGGTTTCTTTTTTTCCTGTGTGGGCCCACAGGGCAAGCTTCAATTTTCTCTCTCCTCTATATTTTGAGAAATGTTACTCTAGTGCTACCTTGTGTGAGATAGATCCGTGTGGTCCACTTCAAAGACCTGAACAATTGATCCAAATCGTCCATTAGTTCTAAAATTATTCTTTAAATCATCCAGAAAAAAATCATTTCAATTCTATAACTTTAAGTATTTGATCCAGTTGTCTAACTTTCTTTAAAAATTTTGTCGAAATTTTGGATCCTAAACTGTCAATGAATAATTAGAAGACTGATCAACCACTTATAATTTTTCGAATGAGCTGATTTTTTAGGAGTGACTCCAAAAATTATTTCAAAAATTAATGAACGGTATCCATCTCACACAAGGTAGCATTAGAGTATCATTTCTCAAAATATAGAGGGGAGAGAAAGTTGAAGCCTGCCATATGGGCCTACACAGGAAAAAGAGAAACCGGTTTTCAAGAACTAAAACCGAACATGGCCATAAGGTTTCATAGGGTTTTAGAAGTTTAGACACTTTGATAGGGTTTTAGGGATTAAGACACTTTTATACGGTTTTGGAGATTTAGACACTTTAATAGGATTTTTGGGATTTAGCCTTTACGCACTTTCATACGGTTTTGGGGATTTAGGAACTTTAATGGTTTTGAGGTTTAGGCATTTTCATATGGCTTTGAAAGTTTAGACACTTTCATGAACTAGTGGGTACATTTTTTTAACATGTAGATAATTTGTTCACTTGGTATTAAAGAATTAATCTTTGTTCACTTCACATTTCTAAAAAAAAATTCAAAAAGATTTTTTCTCCATCTCTCATCTCTTTAATCATTAATCATATTTCTCTCTCTACTTATACTCCTGTCTCCAATCATTATTTTCATTTCTCTCTCTATCTCTCTCCAATTATTACACATCTCTCTAATTATTATTTTTTCCAAAAACTCATCCAAACACTATTTTAAAAATATTTCTCCAAATATTCTTCTCAAAACTCTCAACTAAACACAGCTATATGTGTCATATTTGCATGATTAACCTTTGTGCCGTGTCTTATCACCAAAGTTCCCAAAAATCCTACTCAATATCAACACAAGCATCAACCCTCCCCCGTTCAAAAAAAAGCATCAACCCTCCCAATGCTCCATTTGCATCTGTCTCTCCCTCCCTCCACACACACTCACGGAGAAGAAGGGAAGAGGGGACTATTTTTCCCAGTAGCGCAAAATACATAAAGGAAACCAAAAGTATTAGAAGGACGCAGTCGCTGCAGACTGAGTGGGACAAAAGTGTTCAATGGTGGTTCCTTCAGCGCGGCTGATCAAGTGTCTATCTCTTCCATCATTACCTCCTACCACTACGACCACTGCTAACCTTCTTCACGACATAGCTTCATACCATCACAAAGGTCTCTCTCTCTCTCTCGCACCATATCATATTCGAACGCATGCTTGCCAACAATTTATTTATGTGAATGCTAATGCTTGGTTTCATTCATTACGCAAATAGGAAACGCAAATTCAAACAATCCACGCTTACGGTCTACCTGGAAACAGAAAATTGTCCATGCAATTTCATTAGGAAATTATTTAACTCTCTCTCTCTCTCTCTCTCTCTCGCTTGATTTATGCGTACTCCCCAACTAAGCTATTTTGCTTGGTCTGTTTGTTCCCAGACTCAATTGCTGTGAGAACTCAATTTCTAAACATATAATTTTTCTAGTACATACCTGTCGGTCGGTGTTTCTCCATTTTTTTTTTTCAAGATATTCCATTAACAAAGCCATCCGGCACCGATTACATCAAAGATAGGGATGAGAACCAATCCACTAACAGATGAAACAAGCACGACATTAGGCTAACACAGGCCACCGGCTCCTAGACACACCTGCCGGAACAGACCCGACACCTACGGGACGGGATAATGAATCCAATCAAAAGTTAGCGGAAGAGAGCCCAAATGGGAACCCAGCTCAAACCGTCATCACAACACAGCACCAGTAATCGGTAAACAAACCTCAAAATACAGCAACAAAACAAATAAAAAACTAACTAATCAGAACCCAACAAACTAGTACAAACTGAGTTCCACCGAATTTTCAACGAGTTACCCCATAGAGATGCACCGAGTCATACCGAGTTCATCGAGTCGCCGACCAGTCACTTCCCCGGATAGAACGTAGCTCCCGTAGCCGCCACCCATGGCATAGAAGGGCTTTATTAGCCGGAGGGGGCCAAGGCTCCCAAAATCAACCCGTCGTCAGATCTGAGCGACTCATAACAGAAATGGTCAGTGGAAGGCGTAAGAGGAGGGACGGTGGTGGAGGAGATCAGGGCTTGATGGCGGACGATGGCGGGTGGGGCTGGAAGGGGGAGATGGGTGGTGGCGAGGGGTTGGTGGTGGAAGAAAGCGGAGGAGAAAGATGAATCGAGCGGCGTCAGTTGGCTAGGGGTTGAAGGAGGGAGTCCGGCTAGGCAAGGAGGAGGAGGGGTGGGGCGAAAGGGGAGGCAACCCCACCCCTCAAGCTCTGAGAAACAAACCGACGACCAAGATCTGTGAAAAGAAGAAGAGGAAAAGAAGAAAAAGGGAGAAAAAGGAAGAAGAAGAAGGAGGAAGGGAGGTGAAGGAGGCCGGACGGTGGGAGGCCGGCTGGAAAAGGGACAAACCCTAGAACTTCTAACTTTTTAGAGAGAGAAACTCTCTAGGGCAGTAGTAGGCCCAAGGTTTTCAATAACTGGAGATGATAAAGATCAATTGGAGGTAACTGGGGAGGGAGTGTGTTTCTCCATTTGAATCCATTATTACAAATTGTTTCTCATTGTTAGTCGGAAGTTATTGCAATCAACTTGAGTCCAACCAATTTTTTTTTGAATTTCATTCCTTGGATTGGTGTAGTGACAGAATGGTTGCTACCTTGTCCTTTGTTCTCACATTGGAAAACTGCACACGTAACCTCCAAAGGTAATTTCCGAGGATTAGTAACTGGTAGGTACTCGATTGATTCATCTTGTACTCGACTGTTATTTCATCAGGACACCATTCATACGGTCAGAAGATCTGCTGGCAGGGAAATCACTAGCCCTTTGTTGTGCCCAGGGACACGCAGAAACACACACACGCACACTCTCAAGCGCAGAGGCAAATCGCCTAATCGATGGGCATTGGGTTTCACTATTGGGAGAATATTTACAAAGGTTTTCGCTCACCGGAGCCCAAAACAGGAAACCCACCCAATATCTCTCTCCCTCACATTCTCTTCTACAAACAAGCCATACAATAACCATTGATATATGTAGGGGGGAATGTGCTCGTTTTTCTCCATGCTTGAACCAAGTGGAAGGTGCAGAAGTTCACAAAGGAGGCTTGCATTGATTTTGAGCCAATCCTCAATCTGGATTGTCCAATTCCTTAAAAGATATGCAGCTTGACTGCAATATTCAACACCCTTTGCCTGTATCATATCCCGTGAGTCCTCCACCTGTTGCTTTTTGGATGTCCTTGCGAGCTGTCATCAGTGTTAAGCTACAGAACCAACGGAATTGCCCGATCTGGCATGATAAACATCCAAACATGCGGTTTAAACACTGTCTCTGGAAGGTCTTAGATGAGTTTTTATTGTTTATACTTTTTTCCCCGTTCTCTCTGTCATTTTACCCTTCGCCTACTATTAATTGCATCAATAAGATGCACTTTCTTGCAGCTTAATTGACACATTAAATTGCAGGTATGCCTCTGTATGGCCTCCATCGACAGCTGATAGAATGAGTTAACTCATGATGCTTAGAATCCCTCTTCTTCTTTTTTTTTCTTTTTTTGTTGGGGGTGGGGGCTTGATAAACCTGATGTGTGTAGTTACTAGTTACTCTTGCAAAGCATTTTGTTGTGCTCTCTCCTTGTATTATCTAACTGACTTGAACTAGTGGTGTGAAGCCATATCTGATAACAAAGGTATGACTGTAATATTTATAGGCCCTATGTTACTATGTATTCTTGCTGGCTGATGACTGGAGTTGGCTTGGTAGGTATAGGTAAGGTGGTTCTAAAAAAGGGGAAGACACAACTTTTCAAGGATGGAAGTCCGATGGTCTACAGCGGGGCTGTTGATCGGATAATTGGAAGACCGCCACCCAAGACCGGGGATATTGTGCTTGTGGCTGATGGGACGGAGAAACCGATTGGTTGGGGCTTGTATAATTCTACATCTATGTACTGTGTTCGTCTCATGCAGCTCGAGGAGGAAGTAGCGAGGTACTTATGACTGTAAATCTATGGTATGCGATTCTTGCTTAAATATGCTCAGGGCAAATTAACTTACTAGCCTAAAAAATACAGAGATCCTTCTTGTGCACTGAACGTGGAGAAACTACTTGAAGTAAGAATTAACGCAGCAACTCAGTTGCGTAGGTGTTTGGGACTGCCATCTGCCCAAACAAATGCTTACCGTCTTGTTAACAGTGAAGGAGATAGGTATGTTGATTTTCCATTTATCCACACTCCTTAGTCCGTAACCGGTTTTTTTTTTTTTTTTCAGGGTTCTGTTAGAATCGGTAGTCGGCTAATTGCAACTCTCCTTGTTTCCAATGAACCTGGATTTTCAGCATACAAGATTACGCATTGAAATTAACAAAGTTGTAGTTACTTTAAATAGTAGTACAGTACTACTAGTACTGGGTAAGTTAGACTCGCAGCTTACTGATTTTGTGTTGCATAGCTACCCAGGTGCAATATACTTATGTCAAACTGGTTGAATGTCAAGGTTACACCAGCTACTACATTGTATTTCCAACCAAAAAAACCTTTTGTCCACTAGATGGCATTTGGTATACCAACTATATCTTGCGCTTAACTTTGTGACAGCCATTTATTGAGAGAAAACATAAACCAATAAGCAAAATTGATACTCCAGGTTATCAAATGGATTAGTATTTGTATCTCTTCCCCTAAGTTTTTTCTATTGGGATCCAACTATATCTTTCGCTTAACTTTGTGACAGCCATTTATTGAGAGAAAAAATAAACCAATAAGCAAAATTGATACTCGTATTCTGAATATACAATTTTCAAGTTTCTGCAAGAGGGAAGGTGGTGAACAATTTTTGGTGCACTTGTGTTTTAAGCATCAATCAATTCCTTGATCTTCTTTTATTCTCAATCCTTATGCACAAGCTACTTGCTTAATTCCTTATCTACTTTTTCCTTTGATGCAGGTTGTCAGGCCTTGTTGTTGATGTCTTTGGGGATTCAGCTGTAATTGCGTCATCTGCAGCTTGGGTCGAGAAGTACAAGCCACAGATAAAAACTTGCATAAGTAGTTTGGATGGAATCAATTATCTAAGCTGGAGACCCTCCGTTGAGTTCTTAAAAGAAGAAGGAATGGATTTATCGAACTCGGAGGAAGTATGTTCTCTGACTCCTCTTGCACGGGTAAAGGTAAAATCCCTCTTGAAACAAATTTGTTTGTCTTTAGATACCACTAGTGTGATTGCACATGCCCCTGTTCAATTGTGAGAACACTTAGTACTTCCATAGTTGTTTCCGACATTAGATACCATATTCTATGATGGGAACCTATTCAGTAAGAGGATGAAACACCATGACCAAAGTTTAGGAATAAGTAGAGACATTTCGAACATATATTTACTACTTGTCACTGATTTGGGCATTGTGGCTATTGTCCCTGTCCCTAAACTTTACAGCTTACATATTGTTGTGTAGAGTTCCCTGTGGTTCGTTCTTGCATCATTTCTGCCAGTTGGTTTAGGTAAGTGATTTCTATCAAACTTAAGCATGATAAATTGCAGAAAATCCACAATACAAACTCATTGAAACTGGTGTACAGAAAACCAGTAAAATGACATCTTATCAAAATCAGCTTATCAACTAGAATCTGCATGTTCGGAGGATATTCCTTTACTTATTTTTCTTTCTTGATCGAGTGCGAGATTGTGAAGGAATGAAGCTGAAAATGTCAAACTCTTATTAAACCATTCATGGATTTTCTGGAGATGCAAAAGACTGCATTGACAGAAAAAGTCCAGGATTAGGCAAATGAATCCCCGAACTGGGGCCAAAAAAATGCAAGTAGAGGAGCAATGAATGTGTTAGTGGCTAGTAAGCCCATCTTCTAAACCCGTTTGGTCGTGCTTTGATTGATAAACCAAGTGGAGCTAGGGACGGATAAAATGGATAATAAATTTGGAAGTTGTTATTTTCTAGCCGTTTTAAGTGTTCTTTTATTCTTATGCTCATATTTTGAGCAACTTATACGATTGAGTTGCATTAGTTCTGGTACCAGGTCCAACATTTTCCAATCGCTCCCAAATATTGCAGACAATCGTAAAGGTAGACTTTGAGTGAGGACTTTTTGAAGATAATTTAAACAGGCAACTCATTGACCGTTTGACTTGTACCAGATCTTTGAAAAGATTGTACATCATCACTGTATTACTAGTCTAGTCTGTGCTTCTGTTGAAGCGTCTAACTTGAAACCAATTGACAATGAGTGGAAAGGCCGCCCAAACTCATACACTAGTTTGGGAGGTAATAATCAATCAATGTGGGACAATCTCCAATAATCTTTTGTAATTCCTCAAAGTTTCATCTATCGAATGACCAGAATTAGTCGGGGATATAGATATAGCTTACAAATGGAGAACAAAATGCGTTGATTTTCATCAAGATGGGCTCATTCAAAGCTTACTCGAACTAGTACACAGCAACAAAGAAAAGCTTTGGAATCGCTCATCAGAACACAGAGAGGCAAAATTCTTCATGGAAGGTCTTTCCTTCTCTATTGTGATATATCCCCACAATTTCTTTAGATAGTTCAATTAGAAGAATTCTGGAATAGTATGCTCTGATAGTTATAATACGGACACTAACTATGTAAGTAGATATTTATAGCTTTTTACTTGCATCAAATTGATTATGAACAACCCTTTTCAAGGCTAAGATTGCATTTTGTGAACTTTGTAATTTCTTTGTGACAGGTCAAGGAAAATGGGATTTCTTATTTGATCTCATTGGAGGGCCAGAAGACAGGATTTTATGCTGATCAGCGTGAAAACCGTCAGTTCATATCCACAATTTCAGAAGGACAGAGAGTCCTTGATATGTACTGCTATAGTGGTGGTTTTGCTATGAACGCTGCACGTGGTGGTGCTAGAGATGTCACTGGTATACGTTCATCATTACATTGGTCATCAGTCTCTGCCCACGATATTAAGTCCAATAATGATTATCTATGTATCACCTTGTTTGGTTAGCATTTTTGGAATAGTTTTCTTCTCTATCCACTCATTACTCCTCTCCAATCCTTACACACATTTTTCAGAACTCATTACCCCTGTCTCCAATCATTATTGCCATTTCTCTCTCTATCTCTCTCCACTTATTACCCCTATCTCTAATTATTGCTCTCATTTCCCTCTCCCTCCATTACCCCAAAAACCATTTTCCAAAAACCAAACCAAACACTACTAAAAAAAATCTCACAATTTTTCCGCAAAGCCTTCAACCAAACAGAGTGTTTATATATCTTGAAAATCTGGAAGGGGCACGGTTGAAACTCACCATCTCCTATGTTTGGGATGAACATTATTTGGAAGTCTGTGTGAATTGAAGGTAAATTTGGATAGAGATAACTAACCTTCTTCTCTTTGATGTTTACCCTTCTACTGAAAAAGGCATTAAAATCCCTCGCTATATTTTTAAAAACCAACTTGCAAAGTGAAATTCAGAATAAGGTTCGAGAAATATGGGACAAAATATTTAAAGCTATGTCTTTGACAGCATTCTATAACCTTGTAACTTCTACGTTAAGCTAAATGGGAATTTTCCCTTTAGTTAACTAAATTTGAAGATATTGGTTGAGAAACTTACTAGATATATTATGGCTGTGAAGCGAAGCCCCACATTGGAGTACGGAAATAATATGCACTATATAAGCTTGAGCGCACCTCACTTTCAACAACTAGTTTTTCGGTTTAAGATCCAACCAAGAATGTGTAAAATAGACATGATCATACTTATGTCTATCTGTCTTTCGGCTTAACATGTTACAACTGACATCAAAGTGTGAAATATGTTGTAAATAACAGGTCAGGTAATAGAAAGCTGTTACGCTGACTTTGCTTTGCAACTTAAAAATAAAATTTTGAGTTAACATGAACTGTCAAAAAGTTACGACACGAAGATTGCTGATCAACGAAAGGCTACAATATTAGATGTTCATCGTTACAGCTTACAGTTTTTAAACAGTCTACTCTCAAACATACCTCAAAGACTAAAAGGGAAAAGAACAATCATCGGAGAAGTGAATAGCGTGTACAGCTTGCGAGAAGTGTGAAAAGCTATTGGATGTCCATGGAGAAGTCTTTTACTCGAAGTATCCTCTTGACTCATTCCTGCAAATTGTAGCCAACAGTATTAGCTTGAGTGGCAAGAACCAACCTCCCACGGGGAAGGTGCAGGGACATATTTTTATTTCTACTTGAGGCTTCATATTGTTTCCACCTTCACCTCCGTTTTGCCATCTGAAACTGCCCACTGCATATGGTTGCTTAGAACAGAGTCTTTTTTACAGTTGACATAGTCTTGCCTAATATTTCAGGCTTCTATATAGGTTAGCTCTCTCTTTTCTTGTGACAGGTGTTGATTCATCAGTGCCTGCTTTGGAGCTAGCCAGGGAAAATGTTATTCTGAATGAGCTGGATCCAGGGGGAATTTTGTTTTTAAGACGAGATGCAGCTGATTTTATGAAGGATGCTGTTTCTAGAAATGAAACATGGGACCTTGTTATCATGGATCCCCCTAAACTAGCACCTCGAAGAAAGGTAAAATGGATATAATGGATATTTTGTGCTGTTGATTTTTTCAAACTTTTGTGTCTCACCTTGGATTTCTTTGACAATGCTCTAACGGCCAGTTTGGGAACTGACACTATGATATAGGATAGCATGTGTACTAGTCTGGTTGCACGATTGGTTTAGTAGGGATGGGATTCTTTGTACTGGGACATCCAATCCCAGGACAAAATTTGGCTCGAAATTAATCTCACCCCCGATTTTAGAATGGGCATGGGGTAAGGAGTGATAAGGAGTGGAGCCCGCCCTTTGTGTAAGAGAAATAAACCTTGGATATGCAAATCAAAAGAGCACACCCTGCCATTCACCTAATCCCAGGGGCTATAATCCTGGTATCAAACACGTCCTACCGGTTCTTCATTTGTGTTAGGTTAAACTTTTTGAAGAAAAAAATGCATTTAACATGATTTAACTTGTCCTGAATAGTGAGATTGCTTTGGGGCCATTCAATCCATTAAGTGCGAAGTCTTTTACTTTCACATTGTAGCTCTTAGAGTGCTCTGTTAAGTCAGTTTGCTTGGGCTTGATATCAAGCTAACACGTCAACTATGTTGACCTCTCGTTTCAATTGGCTTTTCCTCAACGAAGAGAACTTATGAAGAAAATCTTCTTCATTTGGTATGTTCTATGTTCATAAAACCTCTAAAGGATACTTTTCACATCCTTCAAGAATCAAGGTGGTGATAAGTCTATCATCTAACCACCAACCTTATAGTAGCAATGATTTATTTTTGTATTTCTTTGCACATTAAACGAAGTCCCTAATTCCTCTAGTAACTTAGTTAGGAATTGGGTTCATTATATTCATGCATTTCAAATCACTTTTAAATGCCAATGCCTCTGAGTCAACCCAGGTGCACATGCTTATAAACTTTTAGATGGCACTTACGAAGGCACTGCTTTACAATGTTAATTTTTTATAAAGGAAAAGAACCTGTAGGAGCTCATGTAAATATGCTTCATTTTGTGCTGGTCAAATAATAGATTGCTCATTCTGCTCTGACAAGATTCATTCCTCGTATGTGATAAAAATATTCACATTTGTCATTGTTAGATCTGGCGTCATGCTAAAACTTGGGTTTTGTGCTTGTATGATAATATAATTGAATGATAATTTTTCATTGCAATGTAGCCCCTCCCTAGTCCCTTCCATTATATTTGTGCTGGACTTGCGCATACAAGTAGCTAAACCAGTACGATGTGGATGGTTTATTTTAGAACTATTGTATTCTGTTTGATGCTGAAGAATTCGTATCGTTGGCTAGTTGCTAGTAATCGGCACTGATTGATAGGTTTTAACCTGTTTTCGTGCACAACAGTCATTAGTTTTTTCCCCTCATCTCTGTTATTGATTAATTATGTAGCTTTATATTTTGACATAACCGTGTACGCTTAACATAGCACGCTGAGTTTCATTGATGCGCTTGTAACTTTGATTGTGGAGTCTAGATCAGGGAGATGGTTGTGAAGCGAAGTCCCGCATCGCCTGGATACCAAAGTAATATGAAGTATATAAGCGTGAGGGCACCCTACTTCATGACCTAGCTTTTGGGGTTGAGCTCTAGCCAAGACTGTGTAACATAATATCAGAGCTGGGTATTAGAAATGGGAAGGGTGCATATCCCTGGCTTGCATGCGGCAGGTGCTGCAGAGTGAGCATGTTGTGCGTGAGGAGGGTGTGAAGCGTGTGGGACTTCGCTTCACACCCTCCCTCACGCGCAGCGTGCTCACTCGGCAGCATTTGCCGCATGCAGGCAAGAAACACACACCCTACCCATCTCGGGTACCCAGCACTGATACTATGTTATATGGTGTTTAGTAGAATTCATCCCTTGCCATTCCAATTGGTTTTAAAGGGATGGAATTAGGTTACTCATGTTTGAGGAATAAAATTACCATCAATAAATATGCTTCTCTATCTTACTTCTTTATGGTTCTTGCTCTTTCTTATTTTGTTGGCATCTAATCCAGGTTCTACAAAGTGCATCTGGCATGTACAGAAATTTAAACTCGTTGGCGATGCGATTAACAAAAAGGGGTGGTCTTCTTATGACTTGCTCATGCTCTGGAGCTATGACCCAAAGTGGAACTTACTTGCATATGCTTCAGGCATGTGACTGCTACCGAAAAAAGTTCTTTGTGGTGACAATTGTACATTTGCTAAATTTTGTTTAATGTTCGATTCTGATTCATATTTTCTTTTTGCAAGGCTGCTGCATCAAGTGTGGGGAAGAAAGTAACAGTTATACGTCAGGCTGGAGCAGCTTGTGATCATCCTATTGATCCTTCGTATCCAGAAGGGGCTTACCTCTCCAATATCTTGCTCAGAGTGCTATGAAAATCGTCAACTAGCTATGCCATCCAACCCACCACAAATTCAGTGGATCCCAACCCCTCCTTTGTGCATGTTTGACGCAGTCAATCATGCTTGGGGCAATTCTGAACCCCATCAGTATGTAATTTTGTTAGAATACGTTGTCAATTATTCATGTACTACTCGATTGTATAAATTCAGCACGTTAAAGAAAAGTTTCCAATACCCTACAGATGCCACAAATCAAATTCCATACAAGTACAATGCTATGAGCTCATCATTTTGCTAGTTTTTTTTTTTCCCCAAACAAATCATTTCATAGCTTTAACCCCACTAAAACTACATCCAAGAAAATGAGTGCCAAGCCAAGCCAAGCCGCTCGAAAAAGTTTCACCAGGTTGCTTAATGACCACCTGGATTCTGATTCCATGACAAGTAGGTAGGATCTCCAAGTTGCCTGAAACAGAAATAAGTTTCAAATTGTCATTTTTGCTGTGACAAGGGATTAAAGCACAATACAAATGATTGGATACTAGTTGTCTGAACTAATTTGGGAAAAACTAAAGGGAAAATTTCAAAATAGCCCCTCAACTTTCAACCAATTCTCAAAAAAACATCTAGACTTTAGCTGTCAACAAAACCACACCTCAACTTTATATTCCATCAACCAAAAAATCCATGCTGTCCCATTCTGTGACTTTTTTAACAGAGACAACGGAGAGACTTAACCCTCACCACTGCCGCCCACCTCACGTTGCTGACCAACATCGTTCATTCTAGAAACCCTAATCTGAACCTTCATCTCCCACAAACAAAACCCTAGACGTTCAAACCTGTAATTAAAAAAAAAAAAACTAAACTCAAGATCCCAAATCACGACCGGTATACCTCTTGAAACTCCAAATCACGACTACAATCATACTCGAAATCCATTCCCTACTCACTTTCGACCTCTAACAATTTGGCCCAATACCCCATCGACCAATAAAACAAAGCCCTAACCCTAAACTCAAAATCCCAAATCACGACCGGTATACCTCAAAGCCCTAACCTTAAAACCCTAAACTCAAAATCCCAAATCACGACCGGTATACCTCTTGAAACTCCAAATCACGACTACAATCATACTCAAAATCCATTCCCTACTCACTTTCGACCTCTAACAATGTTACCCAATACACAATCGACCAATAAAACAAAACCCTAACCCTAAAAAACCCAAAACGAAACCCTAGACCCCAAAATCGTACCCTGATGACTCTTGAAAACCAAACCCAGACCACCATTGACCCTGAGAATCCCTACAACTGCATTCTAGTACTCAAAAAATCCAAAAATAACCTCGACCTAGTGCCTGAAATGTCTGTGAGCTTGTGATTTGTGTTCGAAATTGTTCAAATCGTTCTACATCTTGTTCGTTTGCTATCAGTTTGTCCCTTGCTTTGGCAGGGTTCTTGATTTCTTGATCTTTGTTTGTGATTCTGGTACTCGAAACGTTGGGTCCATTTGATCCCAACTTAACGCGAAAATGAGGGTTAAGTCTCTCTGTTGGTTCCCTCTGTTTAAAAAGTCACAGACTAGGACGACAGGTTTTTTTTTGTTAACGGAATATAAAGTTCAGGTGTGGTTTTGTTGACGGCTGAAGTGCAGGTGTTTTTTTAGAATTGGCTGGAAGTTCAAGGGCTATTTTGAAATTTTCCCAAAACTAAACAGGGATGGCAACATAAATCTCAACATTTCAGTTACCGCTATACAAAAGACAAAGCTAATTAGCTAAAGTGGCCAGCCGTCAATGCCACAGAAAACAGTGTTATAAAGAAGGAAAAAACGATATTTGGAAATTACTTCAGAGCCAGAGGTAGCATTGGGAGTGAAATTGTTCCATTTTCTCCCCAAAATGGCTTTCACTTAGTGTGAAAACCACAGTTTTAATTAGTTTGCAAAGACAATGAAGGAAGATGAAAACCATGTGATTAATCACATGAGACAACTCTATCTATAAACCGACTCGTACAAGGTGTCAGCATAACAAGAACATGCAAGGTGGTTGTGGGTAAAAGAATTCACCTTGGCTTAAACAGATACACAATAGTGAAAGCCATAGCCAGAAAGAAGCACAACCCGCCAACAGCGAGGTAAGCAATGCCGAGAAAGTCATTCTTTCCACCAAGCCAGGTTGTGGTAGAGAGAACAAGCTTCTTCTTGCCATTGAAACTATAGGTGTTATAATTGTTCCGCAGTGTCACCTGAATCTGTTCATTTTCCTCCAGATCCACCTCTATCTTCCCATACAACTTCCTAAAGGTTGGAAAAGCGGCAGTTCTCATCCAAACAATGAGGTCCTCCTGTTCACTCAACTGACACAAACAAATAATAAGAAATAAACCAGATTGGAATTATCCTCAAAAAAGAGAACTCAAGTTGAGACGCCTGATTTCTATTGACTCCACGTCACTGCAAGAAAGTAAATGTAAAAAATACTAAATGAAAATTGCGCATGTTACTCTTAAGTTACATATGAGGATCACTAATAAGACAACTTCTTAGAAGGAAAAAGAAGAAAAAAAAGACTGATCTTTTCAAGAACTTGGATCACAAACAAGACTTATGTCTGCCCCCCGCTTTAACATTGCCATCAGAATATGCAACCATCCCAAAATGTTATGTTGTTAGACTGGAAGCTTTCTTTCTCAATCCGTTATGTAAGATGGTCTAAGCTCAAAGACTTACTGGAATAGATGAATCGAGCTGTGCACCCCCTACAAGAGTTCCACTCCGAAAATTCTTAGGGTAGACATTTTTTCCAAACTTGTGTTCCCTATCACTCTTCCATGAGATGCCCCTCTTGTTAACTGCCAATTGCTGGTTGTTGAGGGAAAAATTGAATGTATCATTAAACAAACTCCAAGCTATAAGACCACAAGGCACAATCGAAATGCGGTTGGCAACATCTTCAGGTTTACAATCTTGAGTCTCGTTCTCACTACTGACATATTTCAACTGTCCATCACTTCTGCTCTTCACATACCTGGAAAAGGAGACCGTCACATGAAGCCAACGCTACAGTCAAAGATAAAATTTACTTCAGGTTCTCATAAATGAGATAACGATTATCCCGTTGTCTTGGTCACAAAACGAGACTACACTATCATGTTTTGGAAATAAACAAAATTAACATACTAGAATTGACGATTGGGGATAAAAAAGTATAATAACTGCAAGATTTTATGAGCAAAACTACAATGCTAGTGTACATACAGAGCACAGAGAAATGCAGTACATGCATAAGCTAACTATAGACATCTTAGTTCCCTCTCCGACAGCATAAGCCTTTCGGTAGACAACCATTATGGTAACGACTGGGCCCATGTTTCAAATTTGAGACCGGTTACGACTACATGCTATAGCGTTTATCAAGAGCCGAGTAAGAGCTAGCTAAATGCAGAAAAGGGCTAGTGAATCTATACACTGATAATGACAAAGGAGAAGTGAGCAGGAGGGTCACTAGGATGGGGGATGAAATAGCCAGGGGATGGTTAGACAAGTCTCATAGGCTTTGGAAGCCTAAACCAAAGGCCATGAGTAGAACGAGCATCGAGAAGTCTTTTTGGTCCAAAAACAAGTGTCAATGGTAGTTGGTAGTTCAAGGGACCATGGTAGTTGGAAGGTCAAGGGTCATCATGCATTAATATTCATCTGGAGTTAATTCATTGCATGTAGTCGTTGTTAGATTCTATATGCATTTATATCAAGGTTCATTCACGTGTCTCAATACCTATGAAGCACCGATACTCTATTTTGGCCTCCTTATCACGTATTGTACGTGTATCAGATACGGATACGCTCCAAATACATATCCAATACGTTTTTTAAAGTATCCAGAATTTAAATTTATTTTTTGGTATTTGGATACGTTTGGGAAACGCTGGAATACGTTTCGGATATGCGTGGGGTAAACTTGTTATTACTTGAAATATGGGGGTAAAAAGTGTAATTAGGGATTTATATGTGGTGTCCCCCAAATCGATCAAAATTCTCCGATCGATGACTCTCTCTCTCTCTCTCTCTCTCTCTCTCTCTCTCTCTCTCTCTCTCTCAACTATGTATGTGTGTATATATACACTACACACACACACACACATATATAACATATACCATCTCTCCGCCGAGGCTTAGTTTATAATTTTTTAGGAATTAAATATTATCTATATAATATTTATTTTTATATTTTTATATTCAACGTATCCCCCCAACGTATGGTATCCGACTTTTTGGAAAAATCATGTATCCTCGTATCCGCATCGTATCCGTATCTCGTGTACGTATCCATGCTTCATAGCTCAATACCTTGTATGCATTTAGTTAGGTTCACATCCATTTAATTAGTTTCATTTCACTTAGACTTCTAGGAATTCGAACGGCCATTGTTTAGCCTATAAAGATGGATGTAATCCTTCATTTTGAAATAGAGTTGATTAATGAATTGAGTTACAAGGCTAACGCCATTGTAATTGGGGTTGAGGCTGTGGTCCCTTGCAGAAACCACGTAACTTTTGCGAGAATGAAGCACCACTAGCTCTATTTCCCTCCCTTCTTCTTCTCATTCTTTCCTCTCTTCTTCTTTGCGCACTTTCTCCGAAGTACTATTCTTATTTCCCACCAAAAACCACCATGATTCCTATTGTAGGCGGTAATACATAGCGTCCTACATCAGTTAGGTATCAGAGCTTAAGCTTCTGCATCTTTGAAACTGATCTCTCTACAATGGTGACTGTTAGCGAACTGAATTCCAAGGTTGACTCCCTATCCAAAGATTGTCAGGCTACCCAGGGAGGTGTTGCAATTTTTACGAGTGCCATTGCAACCTTGACAAGTAACGTTGCAACCTTGAAAAGTGACAATGCAACGTTGAAAAGTGACGTTGCAACCTTAAAGAGTGATGTAGATGAGATAAAGACATCACTAAGTAAATTGACATCTTTTTTCATGGGAAAAAATCCAGAGGGCTTTGCCCATGAGTTTGGAGCTTCTAATATTCCAGGGTCCTCCTTCTAGCAACCCCAACAAACTCCATCACCACAAGGACCACAACGATTGCAAGAAGATCTTAGAGTAAATGATGTTGACAGAGGAGCTTAACTGGAAGTTGTAGACTTTCACAGAAGCGACGATGCGAAAGTATTTCTTGATGGGTTACATAGCCTAGAAAGTTTCTTTAAGGGGTATCTCGTTTGACAGATGAACGGAAACTCTTCTTTGTGGAGGCTAAGTTGAAGGGAACTAGAATTTGGTGGGCAAAATATAAGCAAACATATTATGCTACCATCATGAGAAGTGTGATGACTCGGTACTTTGTTCCTGCAAACTACAAGCAGTGCATTCAATTTCAGTTCACGCAATTGGTTCAAGGCAGTATGTCCATCGAAGAGTACACTGGAAGATTCTATAGCTTGGCTACTAGATATGAATTTCCATGGAATCAGGATTTGATGATTTCGATGTACCGGCAAGGGTTGGATACAAGATCTCTTGTGGTTTAGCTGCTTGTCGACTCTATACTATGGCGGATGCGGTTCAAGTGGCTTACAAATGGAAGAAGACTTGAAAAAGAACATTCTTGTGAAGGCTACAAGTGAAAGTGTTACTTGAAGTGAAAAGACTTTTATCAATGGGAATCGAAGTAAGTTTACAGAGAAGCCACAAGGAAATTCTTTTGTTCCTAACAAGTCCTCTCGTCCTAGTGCATTGTCCTCAACATCACAAGCAAGTAGTACTTCCAAAACAAGATGTTTCACTTGCCATGGTTTTTCAATGCCCAGTAGGTCAATTGCCTTGGTTGAAAAGGAAGTTCCAAAAGAGTCCGCATCCAATGAACCACCACCCGAAGAAGAGGTTTGTGGACCTCTTTGTGCTAATTGGAGGTAAATTTTGATGATTTAGATGAATTCATGGGCATTATCCGTTCTCTTAGGGTAACGAATAAACAAGTTTCCAAGGGTGATGAGCGTATTTCTTCTTGAGGGAAAATTTTCCAAACAAGGCTCAATTGTGGTGGGCAACTGATAGGCGTGTAAATGTGCCCATTTATACTTGTTACGTTCGTTTATTGTGCTATGCGGAGGTTGATACTTGTTTTCCTTGTTTCAGGTCTTGAAAATAATTGGATAGCATTTGAAGCTAAAGCACAAAATTGGATTTTATTAGAGATGATACTTTTATTTATTTCAGCCGTTGGATGAAAACCGAGGTTGATCGGAAATCAAAATCTGCCGATCGAACATGAAAGCTTAAAGAGCAGTTGATCAAATTAATTCAAGTCAAGTGGGATCCGAAAATATGAAGGGCTAATGCATAGTCAGATGAGAATGAGTTGTCATTGGTTTCCTGTTTGGTTGCACGTGGCTTAGGAATTATAAGGCTTATGGAAATTATTGTGCACGTGGAAGTCCAAGGCAATTAGGACTCAAGGTTTAGGTAATGTCTAAGAAATTAGGAAACTTGTCATTTGGAAAATCTCGGTCCACTTGCATTATAAAAAAACCAGAATACAGTAGGTTTTGGGGGGAGGCCACCATGCACGGCTACGGCTTGGGCGCAAAACAAGAAGCAAAGATCGATTCCTCCATGATCGACTAAACGCTCCGGCTAGGGAAACGAGGATGCTTATCTCCGAGTAGTACGATTGTGTAGATTTCTTGGGTTTTTATTCAACAAGTAGTTGTATAACTTTTTGGGATGATTCATATTTTTATGAAAGTTATTGTTTTTCCAATCTATCTTTCGTGTTTGTATTCATGATGTCAAGCACTGTTATGCTGATGTAGGACAGGTTGCCGAAGAGTTTCTCAAGAAGTTGGACCATCGCAAGTCAAAGTCAAAGTAGTCTAATAATTGCTTATTAATTCTAGGGGAATTCTAAATAAGTGTCTTTTAAAGTTCCTAGGTTGGTTCTTTGTATTTCACACAGGAGTCAAAGGGTCAGTCAAGGTCATTTATTGTTAGGCTTATCTAGTTATCTCTTTATCTAGTATAAATATGGGTTGTAATCCTTATGGAAAGGAATTCAGTCAAACTTTATAATTAAGAGATTTCTCTTGTCCTTGTATTCAAGGTGTTTATCTTATTCTTGTGGATTCAAGAAAACCGTCTGTTAGAACGAGATCTAACCAACTCGTCTACTAGAACGATATCTAGTCACTACTTCCGCTACAACGCTGTGTCAAAGTGGTATCAGAGCAAGGTCCTCCCTTGTCTCAATGTCTTCCGACGAAGTGAATAGAGCGAACCTTAACGAAGGAGACCGAGGAATCGATGCCTTGTGGGGTGCATTTGAGAGGCAACAACAACAGGCCGAAATCCAACAACAACAATTGACGGAGATTCACACTTTGTTGGTTGGATTGAACCTCAACAGCCCTCGTGTTCAGCAAAGACGTGAGCCAAGGGTGAACAACAATCCTGGACACGTAGGGAATCCCAACAGGCGTGTCTTAAACAACCCAATTTATGAGGGAGACTCCACTGATGATGAAGTTGAAAGGATTGCCATGCAAGAAGAACCCAGGGATGGTGGTTATAATAGTAACTATCGTATGAAGATGGACCTCCCTTCTTTCAATGGGCAATTGAACATAGAAGACTTCCTCGATTGGTTAAACGAGGTGGAACGTTTTTTTGATTATATGGATATTGAGGAGGAAAAGAAGGTCACGCTGGTCGCATACAAGCTCAAAGGCGGTGCTTCCGCATGGTGGGAACAACTGCAATTATCTCGACTACGGCAAAACAAGACTAAGATTCGATCTTGGCATCGGATGAAGCAGTTGATGAGAGCACGCTTTTTGCCTCCAGACTATGATCAGGTTTTGTTCCACCAGTACCAACGTTGCCAACAAGGTACTAGACCTATTCATGAGTATGTCGCAGAATTTCAAAGACTCTCCTCTCGTAATGACTTGCCAGAAACAGAAGGACAACTGGTAGCACGATTTGTTGATGGTTTACGCACCGATATCCAAGATGCAGTTAACATGCAACCAGTGCATACGTTAATGGATGCTATTCAACTAGCAACAAGGGCTGAATTTCAACTGAATCGGAAGGGAAATTACCGAAACCAAGCCACCACTAGAACATTCAGCTCCTCTCCAGTGCATAATCAGCCAGAGTCGAGCAAGGGAAAAGGTGTCATTGAAGCATCTCAAAGTCAGGTTTCTCAAAGTCAGGTTCCTCAAAGTCAGACCAAACCTTCATGGAAAGCCCAAACCAATCCAAAGCAGGGTATTAGAAGATCTCATGGTCAGAATGATCCATATGCCCCTCCTCGAGGTAATAAGTGTTATCGCTGCGGTGGAGAAGGGCATTTTTCGAACACTTGTCCAAAGAGACAGAGCATTAATTTGTTAGAGCATGAAGATGAAGAAAATTGCCATGAAGAGGAGAATTTCGAAGAAGAAGATCCATCAGGATGGACTCATGCGGATGAGGGCGTGTCACTAGTGGTACGACGTTTGATGTACACACCGCGAAAGGAGGATGTTCAAAGACACAACATTTTCAAAATTCGTTGCACTGTCAACCAACGGGTTTGTGATCTGATAATCGATGGAGGAAGCAGTGAGAATATAGTTTCAAAGACCATGGTTGAAAAGTTGAAACTTGAGACGCGAAAACATCCATCTCTTTATAGCATTGGCTGGATCAGAGATGTCGGCGAGACCAAGGTAACACAACAGTGTCTCGTTCCTTTTTCAATTGGGAAGGACTATAGAGATGAGGTTTTGTGCGATGTGGTGGACATGGATGCCTGCCACATGTTGCTCGGAAGACCATGGCAGTATGACTTGAACACTACACACAGGGGAAAGGACAATACTTACACATTTTACAAAGACAAGATAAAGGTTGTCTTGGCTCCTATGAAGCGTGAGGGTCAGGTAACGGTCGCCCTAGTCAAAGCGGATTCCTTTCTCATCGTGTCAGATCTCATGAAGGAAGCAAAGGATACAAAGTTGGTTTATGCACTTGTGGTAAAAGGTGAGGAAAAGAAAGAAGTTGTTGTGTCGGATCGGATTAAACCATTACTCTCGGAGTTTTAGGCACTTGTACAAGATGAATTACCAGCAAAATTACCCCCTATGAGAAACATCCAGCATGAAATCGATCTAATTCCTGGGGCAAGTTTACCAAACCTGCCACACTACCGGATGAGTCCGAAGGAATATCAGATTTTGCAGGAACAAATTACTGAATTGTTGCAGAAAGGCTTGATTAGGGAAAGCATGAGTCCTTGTGCAGTCCCGGCATTATTAACTCCAAAGAAGGATGGAAGTTGGTGAATGTGCATTGATAGCCGAGCCATTAACAAAATCACGGTGAAGTATCAGTTTCCTATACCGAGGCTCGATGACATGCTTGATAGATTGGGTGGTTCAAAGTTACCATCAAATCCGCATCCGCCCAGGCGAAGAGTGAAAAACAGCATTCAAGACAAGAGAAGGGCTATATGAGTGGCTTGTCATGCCATTCGGGTTGTCCAATGCACCTAGCACATTTATGCGGCTGATGAATCAGGTATTTCAACCTTTTGGAGACTTCGTAGTTGTCTATTTTGATGATATCCTTATCTACAGTCGTAGTGAAGAGGATCACATGCAACATTTATGGGAAGTGTTTAATGTGTTGCGAGAGAACAATCTGTATGTCAATCTGAAAAAGTGCAACTTCTTGACGGATAGTTTAATTTTCTTGGGCTACGTGGTAAGTGCCGAAGGGATCAAGGTTGATGAATCAAAAGTGAGAGCTATTCGAGATTGGCCAACTCCAAAGTCTATTGGTGACGTACGGAGCTTTCATGGCCTTGCTACTTTTTACAGACGCTTTGTGCGGAACTTCAGTACTATTGCTGCTCCGCTCACAGATTGTTTGAAACAAAAGCAATTCATGTGGACTGATGTCGCCGAGCAAAGTTTTATTGATCTAAAGGAGAAATTGACCACAGCCCCAGTGTTGGCAATGCCTAATTTTGACAAGTTATTTGAAGTTGATTGTGATGCTTCCGGCGTGGGCATTGGAGCGGTTCTTTCACAAGAAGGTAGGCCAATTGCATTCTTTAGTGAGAAACTCAGTGATGCCCGACAAAAGTGGACTACATATGAGCAGGAGTTGTATGCTGTGGTGCGGAGTTTACATCATTGGGAAGCGTATTTGGTTCAAAGAGAGTTTATTCTCAACAGTGATCATCAGGCTCTCAAACATCTCCAAACTTCTACGAAGCCGAACCGCATGCATGCTAGATGGATTGCATACATACAAAAGTTCACTTTCTCTTTGAGACATAAGTCAGGGCAGTTGAATAAGGTAGCTGATGCTTTAAGCCGGCGAGCGTCTTTACTCATTGTTGTCAGAAATGAAGTTTCGGGTTTTGAGTATTTAAAGGAGCTCTATGTTGATGATGAAGACTTCAAGTTGGCTTGGGCTAAGTGCAATTCCAATTTATCTCACTCTGGAAAATTTCAATTGCTTGAAGGATTCCTATTTTTCGAGGATCGGCTTTGTATTCCTCGAGGTTCTTTACGGGAACACATTATCAGGGAGACCCATGGCGGAGGTTTAGGTGGACACCTGGGCCGAGATAAGAGTATTTCTTTGGTGGAGGCTCGATATTATTGGCCCCAATTAAAGCGAGATGTGGAGAAATATGTGAAGCGTTGTTATACTTGCCAGACAGCTAAGGGGCAAGTGCAAAATACAGGTCTTTACATGCCTCTTCCTGTCCCGAATGCACCTTGGGAAGATCTTTCTATGGACTTTGTTCTTGGCCTCCCGAGGACACAGCGTGGGACAGATTCCATCTTTGTTGTTGTCGACAGATTCTCCAAAATGGCACACTTCATTGCTTGTAGAAAGACTTCTGATGCTAGTCATATTGCTCAGTTGTTCTTTCGAGAGGTAGTTCGTCTACATGGGTTGCCCAAGACTATAATTTCAGATCGTGATAGCAAATTTCTTAGTCACTTCTGGAGAACTCTATGGAAACGACTTGACACTACTTTGCAGTACAGTACAACTTGCCATCCCCAAACTGATGGTCAGACAGAGGTGGTGAATCGCACACTGGGAAATATTCTGCGAAGTTTATGTCAAGACAGTCCAAGAAAATGGGATTTTGTCATTTCTCAAGCTGAGTTTGCCTACAACAATGTGCCAAATCGATCCACGGGAAAATCTCCATTCGAGATTGTCTATGTGCGTCCCCCGCTTCATACGCTAGATTTAGTTCCACTTCCAAGGCTTCCTGGTATGAGTATCATTGCTGATCATATGGCAGAAAAAGTGGCGAATATACATGCAGAAGTCAAGAAGAAATTGGAAGAATCTGCTGCAAAATACAAGACTGCCGCGGACAAGAGTAGACGTGCAAAGACTTTCGAGGTGGGAGACATGGTGATGGTGCATTTGCGTCGGGAAAGATTACCAGTGGGCACATACAACAAGCTTAAACAAAAAAGGATTGGTCCTGTTCGCATCTTGAAGAAGATCAATGACAATGCGTATGTGGTGGATCTTCCGGAGGACTTATCCATCTCCAAGACTTTCAATGTCCAGGACTTGTTTGAGTATCATACAAATCCGAGTGTCACTATTCCTGTTGTCAACTCGAGGACGAGTTTTTTCAAAGAAGGGAGGCTGATGTAGGACAGGTTGCCGAAGAGTTTCTCAAGAAGTTGGACCATCGCAAGTCAAAGTCAAAGTAGACTAATAATTGCTTATTAATTCTAGGGGAATTCTAAATAAGTGTCTTTTAAAGTTCCTAGGTTGGTTCTTTGTATTTCACACAGGAGTCAAAGGGTCAGTCAAGGTCATTTATTGTTAGGCTTATCTAGTTCTCTCTTTATCTAGTATAAATATGGGTTGTAATCCTTATGGAAAGGAATTCAGTCAAACTTTATAATTAAGAGATTTCTCTTGTCCTTGTATTCAAGGTGTTTATCTTATTCTTGTGGATTCAAGAAAATCGTCTGTTAGAACGAGATCTAACCAACTCGTCTACTAGAACGATATCTAGTCACTACTTCCGCTACAACGCTGCGTCATATACAATAGTTTTCGATGTTCCAGGATAGTCTCTGAGATAGATTATACGACGTGAGACAGGTCGTGCCGCCCATTAAGTCCGGTGAGACAATCCGTGCCATGTTGAGATAGTCTATACTGAGTACGAGCCTTGATTATATTTGTGGGGATTATCGATAGGACCCAACAATGGTCTGGTATAGGTTGAATAGAACCCTAGATTTCGTCACAATTATATTATGAGGAGAGGTTGAATAGTAACCCTAGCCCCTTCTCTCCTTCGTTTTTGAAACCTTTACTGCTTTTCTAGTTAATTTTAGTTTCACCAATCGAAACCCAATCTCCCTTTTGTACTCAAAATTGAACTAGAAATTAATTGAATATACAATAACTTAGCTTTTTAATCCCCGTGGACAATACTCAGTCTTAACCACTGTTCTACGGAGTAGTAATTAACTCCAAGTTCTATAAATTATATTTTTGGTACAAAAACGACATACCAGCAAGTATGTTCATTAGTTACTGATACAGGAAGTTGCACCAACGTAGTATCTAAAGAAGCTGTCAAAAAGTTAGGGTTGAAAATTCAGCCACATCCAGAATCATATCATGTGGCTTGGATCACTAATACAAAGTTGAAGGTTGAGCAACCATTGGGAGCCTTAAAGAAACAGTCATGTGTGATGTTTTGCCACTCAAGCTCTGCCAAATACTTTTGGCAAGAACATGGTTGTGGGATCGTGACGCACAACATGTTGGGCGTGCCAACGCATACTCCTTTATCGTTGGGAAAAAGAAGTATACTCTTACTTGTGCTACAGATGCCCAAACATTGAAATTGCAACTGACCAAGGCATTGCATATACCTAATGTATCAATTACAATGACAGAGCAAAGCTTAAATAGACAAAACCTAAGAAACCCTAACAATACAAAAAGACAAAACTACCAAAAAATAAAAGGTAAATAAAGATAAACTTAGCGAAACCCGAATAACACAAAAGGACTAAACTACCTTGAACATAAACATAAATAACAATAAAGTGAAAACCATAAAATTAATGAAAACCCTAAAATTATACTTCACAGTGTCAATGGTAGTTGGCAGTTCAAGGGTCATCCATGGTAGTTGGAAGGTCAAGGGTCGTCATGAATTAAGAACTTGCATTAATATTCATCTTGATACAATAAACACATTATGTTAATTCATTACATGTAGTCTTTGTTAGATTCTATGTATGCATTTATATCTAGGTTCATTCACGTCTCAATACCTTGTATGCATTTAGTTAGGTTCATTCACATTCATTTAATTAGGTTCATTTCACATTCATTTTGAAATAGAGTTGACTAATGAATTGAGTTTACAAGGCTAAGGCCATTGTGATTGGGGTTTGGGCTGCGGTCCTTCCTTGTAGAAACCGCCTAACCCTTGCGAGGGTGAAGCGCCACTATCACTCTTTCCCTCTCTTCTTCTCATTCTTTCCTCTCTTCTTCTTTGCACACCAAAAACCACCATGATTCCTATTGTAGGCGGTAATACTTGAGCGTACTAAAACTGTCCTACATCTCGGCTGGTGGTGGTGGTTGCAAGTGAGAGCTACCCAGTTTTCAAGTCAAGTGTTCCATAAGACAGAGCAAAATGTCGAAAAATGAGTGACATGTGGATTAGGATACAAAGATTCAGCTTCGTATGGTTAGTTATGTTATATTAGAAATTGGGTGTTTTTGGTGTACTGGTCAGGTTCTTTAGAGACATGTTACCCGAAACAAACGCAAACCTTTTGCGAAGAAAACATAAATAACCTGAAGGGTTGGCACCCGTCCCGTCTGGAGAATGGCACTTAGTGGCATGAATTAGCTAGTTATTCCAACGGTTCAGATGAGATTCGGACCGCATTAGAAACTGACAAATTTAACTTTTCCACATTAAAAACACTTCATAGATATCAAATATGCAGAAAAATCAGGAGTCCTCCCACTATCGGGAGGTGAACCACTTTTATTACCTTTCACTCGATAGTAATAATTGCCCACCCCACCCGGAAAGAATAAAAAGCAGCAGAATGTGTCGAATCAGAAAGGCCTAAAACCACAGAGGTCCGCTAGAGCCATTAACGTCAGAACGCCGCAAAAGATTTAGCAATGCGTATTTTCAACACCATTTGACAACCTCATCACAAAATCATCATGCTCTGAGATCCACCAGAATTTTTCTTTAGACTCTACCAATGGAACGACAACTAATACAGCTGAAATGGTGCATGAAATCAAACCATTTATAATAAAAAAAATTGATTTGATATAAATGACAAAATGAAAGGTAAAGTATACCTGCGATGATTCTGGTAGAAGTTGTCAAGCTGATAATAAACATAAATAGGCTGCTTCATATGCTTTGGCACCTAAACATACTCAAAATTTGAAATAAATTTACCATCCAAACCCCTACAATGATGTTTCTCTTATTATAGTAAAGATCACAACCTGATTTAGTTTAAAAAATACTAAGAAGGATGGTGATGGTGAATGTTGATGTGAAAGCATACCGTCAGGTTCTTGGTGCAGATTTTATCCTCAATGCTTTGTATATATTTGACCTTGTCACGTCTTGAGGCTGGTGGTATGCAATCGGTTTCATACCTGTAGACAATCTCAACCACCTAATAATGCAAGGAAAGCAAATTCCTAGTCAAAGACAAAAGAAAGATAAGAAAAAGCAAATATGCTAGAGCTTGTTCAGTCTTGAGCATACATGCCGGGAAGCAAACAGGGAGGCGACCCCAATGGGAATGAAGACAATGCTAACAAGCATGAATGTTGAAATTACCTGCACAGGAAATGAAATAGGTCTACTTCAACAACGAAGACAATACAACCAATAAATGAAAAGCAACTCACCCATCCAGGGGTAAGAATTGGCTTGCAAGCTGGAAGTTCCTGTTGAGTAAACTTCGAATCTACAGGGTAACACAAAAAGTTAGACAGGATAAGTACGCTCCAAACACAGAACAACTGAAAGAGTAAATTAGACAGCGAGGTCACTGATCATGGTATGTCTCTCACAAAAACACAAGCGAAGAAGTATAAGTTTTGGTGCTTTTGTGCCAGCATAAATACACGTACAAGTATGTAGAGTTTATACCACGACAAGATATGAAGGAAACCAAGTCCAGCCAAAAAAAAATTGACGATCAGCCCAAAGGCATTGCTGAGGATCTAATGTAAAGCAATATAAAAGTCGTGTCAATGTTAATACTAAGGAACCAACATACCAAACTATGCTTAAGGCTACTCGTAGTCAAATTTCCGTTGGGATTAGTAATGTAGCATAACCAAATAGGCTACTTAGCTCAATTGCTCAAATAATCAAATGTTAATTGCAGTCACCTAGCATCGACTACAAAAATAAAACATCACACTCTACTCTGTTATTCACCAAAAATAAAATTACTCGACTCTATTTGAAGCGACGTCCTTCTTAAGTCCAAGGAAGCTATTCAATCTGACAGCATCAACCAACATTGGTTTTTGGCCTTTCTATTGTCCTTCAAAACCCTTCAACTGGGATCCATCAATCATTCAGGGACATGGTTAGTTGGTTCACAACGCATTAGACCACACAGGGTACAGTGATATTCAATCGGGCTCAAGCATCCTAGTCCACATGTCTACTCAAAACAAATAACTTACGGAAGCTTGCCAGTCCATCTACGCCGCTTCAAACAAACTGTAAACTTGGTACCCATCATTTTGTTTATCCATCTTCTGTATATGGAAAATGGAAATCCAAACCACAAACGCAAAACTGTGTAGGCAGTTTAGAGAAACATGAGATTTCCTTTTGAATACTTTTGTTCGTATCCATAATAAAATACTCAACGTACAAGTAACCGAAGAGTGGAAGAAGATACAAGCCAACAAATCCAAACATCGTATTATCGTAATACAGTGTGCAGATAAGGGACAAAGCAAACGCGCTGATCTAGCCAGTGCATTACGACGGAGAACAAATCAATCGCTCAACAAAATAGGAACCCCATTCAAATGATTATTGGATAATACTCTTGTAATCAAGGACCGGGGACCATCCCCATTTTTTTTATTTTTTTATTTTGGGGTATGGAAGAGAGGGAGAGATAAGGGTGAAATTAAACAAGTTGAATTGGGGAGAGAGACAAACATTTGGGACGCTTGGAAATAGTTGTTGGTGCAGAGACATGGGTGGATGATCCAGCGCCTCCGGAGCTGGATGATGGAGCGTTCCAACTCATTGGAATGGCGTTTGCTGCTTTGTGCGCCAACCACCTTTTAATTAATGAAAATGTGAAGAAGTAATTCCAGTCACTCGAGAGTCAAGATGAGTCAGAAGAACAGAACGAATTTTCAGAGAGATTATTTTAATTTTTTTAAATGTTGTTATCATACATAAAAACATGAGGAGTTTAATTAGTGGAAAAGTTAATAGGTGGTGGGTAAGGGTCATCATCGGGCCGGGCCGGGCCGGGCCGGGCAGGCCCAGCCCGCGAACTATCTACCCAAGCCCGCCCACGAGTCGGGCTTAGCGGGCTTTTTCTTTTTAGCAGGCCGGGCGGGCTGGGCTATCTCTCAAAAGATGAAGCCCAAGCCCAGCTCACGGGCTTATCCTAGTCAGGCTTGCGGGCGGACTAGTCTTCGGGCGGGCTAGGCCGGGCTAATTAGGTGGGGGGACTATCTCTAAAAAATGCTTATTGCCTACTATTTTTCTCCATCCTCCACCGAAAATACTCCTCCTTTTTGTTTAGGATGGCGTTTTAGACATGGGGAATCTTGGTCTAGGATTTGTTTTCTCAAAATGTTTCTGCTATTGTCTATGGTGTGTATGGGTTTGTTTTTTATTTGTGGCTATGGGTTTGTTTTTTAGTAGTTCTACTAGTAAATGGTAATTGGTCCATCATGAGCATGTTTTGCCAAAGAGAACATCCTTGAAAATCATAAAAGGAATTGATTGGGAAGACAAATCACATGAGAAAAACAAACCACCTGGAATGTTTAAAAAAAGTGAGGACTTAATTAACGCCTTAATGGATAAGTGTGTTTAATTAGTGGACTTAAACATTGAAAAAAAAGAATAAAGGAGACCTTGGGCAGTGCGGTTTACTGCTGTAATTGTGTATGTACTAGTACTGTGGTGTACTATCATTTTTTAAGTTGGCCCATGACTACAAGTCTACAATAACGTACACTTTTGATCTACAAGACTAGTAGAGGATCAGTTTTTTTAAATGAAAATAACAGTGGATATCTCGAGCCGACGGGCGAGCTGATGGGCAGGGCTAACAGGCTGGCTAACGGGCGGGCGGGTTAGTCAGAAAATATTTAGGCCCAAGCCCGGCCCAAGGAAAAGTCGGGTTGGGCTAGCCAGCCCATTTGGCGGGCTCGGGCAAAGCCTGACGGGCTTAGTGGGCCACGGGCCAACGGGCTAAATGATGAGGCTTAGTGGTGGGGAAGTTGGGTTAAACAACAAAGGGGGATCCGATCACTCTCTAGACTCGCTCGAAGGATGAGACATCAAATCTCAAACCTCCTCTCGACTGATAAAGGTACAATCATATAGGTTATAACCCAAATCTATTTGATTTTTTAATATGTGTTATACCGCATTTGTTAGTAAAAGTAACATATCACAAAAAACATGTGTCAATACTCTTTTTAAATATCGTGCTTTTCTTAAGAATAATAAAAATTGAAATCATAACTACACCAAATATCCTGGGATAAAAAATATAAGATTGTAAATCAAAGTCATGAATAAGATTCCAAAGTCAAGTGTCCCTTAACTAGCTAGTAAGCTAGTAGCTAGAGAGTTTTACTTCATAAATCCCAAGTGATGGGGCTTCGTGCGACGTTGTCGATAAAATTTGAGAAATAATTTTTGGCATGCTTTTTTTTATATAGTAATTGTACACCATTTTTTGTTTTTTTAGTGAAAATTTTTCACTAAAAAAAAATTACAATTATATATATATAAAGTGATTGTGAAAGTCATTTTCCTATAAGTTTTTTAGGTCTTTATGAAGATCTCAGTTTAAACATTGTCATAACCTATTCCTTCTCTCCTGTGATTTTTTATCAATTATTCAACGACCACATAAAAATCACAATTTTTTCAAAACTACATTGCTATAAGGATGTTATATTCATGTAGTATTCCACTTTAGTATAGTTTTCGTGCGACTATGTAACTTCCTGGTGGATTCGACTAGAGTATAATAATGGTCCATTCGGGCAATAGTTGAATAATATAACACCCTTCAAGTAATATACTTTTGAAAAAATTGTGGGACATAAGATTCCAAAGTCAAGTGTTGCTTAACTACTAGAGAGTTTTACTATAATCCCAAGTGATGGGCTCCGAGCGTATTGTCAATAAAATTTGGGACATAACTTTTTGGCACACCTTTTTAATATATAATTGTACACCTTTTTTTTAAGTGAAGAAATTACATTACAAAACAAAAAACAGTGTGCAATTATAAAAAAATAAAAAAAATAAAAAATAAACTTTTTGTTGTCAAAATCATTTCCCTAAAATTTTTGAGGTCTTTATGACGATCTTAGTGAAAAACATTGTCATAAACCTATTCCTTCTCTTTTTTAAATTTATCAATTATTCAACCACCCCATAAAACCACAATTTTTTTAAAAAAATATTACTCCCTTCGTCCCTTTTTATTTGTCATTTTTTGATAATCGTGTCAGTTTTTGATATTTTATATCTTTTAATATCGATCTCCAAATATATGCAATATGAATCTTGTTTAATAGTTCACGATTAATTCTATTATACAAAGTTTTTAAAACGGTAAAAAACATTATATATTGAAATATATAAGCAATTTAAGACGTATCAGAAAATGGAATAATTGACAAACAAACTGGGACGGAGGGAGTATTACTTTAAGGATGTTATATTCATGTACTATTCCTCGAGTGTAGTTTTTTGTGTGAATATGTAACTTTGTGGTGGATTGTACGATGGCCCATTCTTAATTAATACTGTATAGAGGATTTTACAAATACATATTTTCCCATAACGTATACAATAATAAGTTAGTGTAACTCTTAATTAACTTAGAAGCGATATATCTGGCAAATAAACTTACTTCTTCATGAAGATGTAGAGTATTGATAGCTCAATTGTAAAGACCCGGAATTTCCATGAAATTCTTTTTATCTTTTATTCATTCTAGATAACGTAAGTGAGTTGATTAGTGTTTTAAAATGTGTTTTCTTTTTAAGTATTGCATGGGTGTGTATATCTCGGTGTACCGGGGGTTAAGTAAATGGTAGGAATACGTATTATAATGTTGTGTGGGTGTTTGGAGGTGTTAAAAATGTGTTAGAAATGATCAGGGTTCCATTTGGTGAAGGTGGTAGAAATTTAGAAATTTTCATTCTAGATACCGGTATGGGTTTTTATTGATACCGGTATCCAGCTTCATTTTGAGCCATCAGAAATTCTAGATATCGGTATGGGTTTTTCTTAATACCGGTATCCAGCTTCATTTTCTGTGAATTTTGAGCCCGACACAGACTTCTATAAAAGGGGTCTTTGGTTCATTTCTCCACTCCATAGCCACGAAACAAACCCTAAAATCACCCCTCTACCTTCTCTCTTCACCCCCACCTCAAATCTTGTGATTTTAACCTCAATCCACCTCAAAACTTCAAGATCTACACATTGGATTCGTGATTCTCCCTTAGATTTCGGGTTTTGCACTTTAGGACGTAAGAACACTTGATTTGGGTCTTGTTCTTGTTCCATTCACGTTTTTCCCTCTCTCTCTTTGATTGTAAGTGAAACCTCACCCTTGTAACTCGTTTTTGACTTGATCTTGTCTCTTGTTTGCATAGTGGAGCTTCGGTAGAGGTCATTTTTCGGGATTTGAGTATTTTCTCCACCTAGGGTTTCATCCTTCCACCATTTTCAAGCAAAACATTGAAGTAGGGGTTTTTACTTGATTGATAAGTGATATGATGTTGATTTTGTGGCTATACCCCTTGTGTTGATCATAAATTTCTGAAAATTTGTAGAAATCCCCATGGATGTGGGTTTTGAGCTTCATTGATTCTTGATCTATGTTTTTGGTTGTTGAATCCTTAAATTGGTTGATGTTTAAATCCTCCCTCCATACCTATTTGTTATTTACATACATCACATTTGTGTTTGGACCATCAAAATAGATATTGGGTTGAAATTCCATGCCTTGGGGGCAAAAATCTGCACTTTTCGGCACTGTTTGGAGTAAAGCCTAGTAATAGCCTAAGGTATGAGACACGTGTTAACTATCATTGATTAAGGGATAAAGGTACATGTGGTTAGACGGAAAGGTTAGGAGATCAATGTCATGAATGTCACGTTAGACACGCAAGTCATGCTCGGTGAGTCATGCGAAGAACCTATGAAATCCAAATAAATGTAGAGAGAGAGAGAGAGAGGATTAGAAAATTTGTAGAATCCAAGTGATGAATCGACGAACGAGATGAACCTAAAGTGCCTTTGGACACGTTTAAAGCATATAGGGCGTGCATGCGGGATACAGAAGTACTTGTTTAAAGATCATGGGATACATGGGCGCGTGAGGAGCACGCTAGGACACGTGGGAAGTAATTGACCATCGGTATGGTGTCAGGCATACGTACACACGTACACATGCGTATGAGATGCGATAGGTTGATGATTGATGTGCTGAGTGGGCACGTGGGTAAATCATTGACACGGTGTGGTATAGTGATACTTATGTGAACTTGTAGTGTGCCTTACCCCGTATGGGACACGTTGGGACGTATGTGAGTATTAGTGAGACACGTTGGTGATTGGGGAATATGTTGATAAGTGTGTGGGCAAGGTGGGGTATGTGGACTTGTGGGAATACTTAGACTAGCATATAATGGGTTGATATATGTGCATATGTATGTATGTGTGAAATGTTTGGGGACACGGTGAATGGTATGTTAAAACTAGTAGTTGTATGTGCAATTTTGGTTGGCGTGGGTGGTCGGATGTAATGGATAATGATGTAAGAGAACCCTTAACCGCGTGTGTAAATGAACGATGATAGTCGAACGGTAAAAGTGAATTCCATCGGGTGATAGTGGTTGGGTTCTATCAACTAGAACGTGAGGGAAATATATGAGCATTTCATGAGAATAAAAATTATGGTTTGTTGTGTGGCCAGAGGGATATCCAATAGTTAATTATTGGGAGTTTGGATTGTGGAAATGTCTTTGGGTGATATGAGAAGTGCTTTTACTTCAGATGGTAAGTGCAGAAACCTACTTGTAAATGTTGATTCTACCTTATGCTCTTGTTCGATACTTGTGATTTTTTTTTTTGTATATTTTTTTTGAGTCTGAAACCCAAAGGAGATACCTACTGGGCGAAGTGAATGCTCACCCCTTTGCTGTTTCAGGTTTCGCTTAAAGTGCAAGATGGAGTGCATGGTGTGCATGGCATAGTCAAATCATGGCATGAAGGGTCATTTGAAACATTGTAACCCTTTTTCCTTATAAAACAATGTAATCTTCAATGTAAAATCCGATGGGGCATGGGGTATCGAGATTGAAATTATTATAAATGTAAGAAAATGTTGTAAGATGATTTCGTATTACACTATGAGTTCTTTAATTTAGAAATTTCTTAAGAAAATGTTCATTTATTTATGTTGAAAATCGAGGGCGTGACATCAACGATAAGTTGTATGCTCAAAATTCCTCTGATACGGGTCTTAATTATTGTGATGTTTTTTGTTTCGTGGATAGGCTATTAAAATTCTGGAAGTAATACATCATTTAAGAGCTGTATATTTCAAAACAAAAAGATTATTATGACTTTTTTCATCCTAGAGTAAATCTATGGTATTAGATTAGATGTTGAGCAACAGTCTATCGCATATATTATTCTGTAGAAGTCAGAGATAGTTACGGTCAAATTATATTATAATGTGTGGTCTACCACTCAGTTGAAATGCTAAATATAGAGTCTCAGACCTACAGTTGCTCCTTGCCCGACCCCTTGCCGAAAAGATTAGCACATTCTTCCACCTTTCAATCTAAAAATGACAGTAAGTTCCTTAGGGAGGTTTTTAAATTTATTATATCAGTTTGACTTGTAACTGCCAATAAACTGCTTTTCAAACATGAGAACTAATACGGCATCGTATTAATCCATCTTTATATCAGTAATTCAGTGCATCTTTATTGACACATATTTGCTAATGTTTGGCATAATTGATTATGTGTCAATTAATTGTTAAATTTGTTAATTTTATATGTAAACGGACACTAGTGTTATTATAATTTTAAAAACCTTGGGGGAGATTTTTAAATTTATTAGAAACCTCAGGAGATTAGGGTAATAAACTCTGGTAAGTTTATTTATGTTATCCTGGAATCTTGTAGAGTATGGGGCTGTTTGATAAAGCTGAAAACTGAAAACTGAAAATTAAGCACTGAAAACTGAATGCTGAATTTATTAAGCTGTTTGATATGTACTGAATCTTGAGCTTTGAATAAATAAGTTGTTTAATTTGTATAAATAACTGAAGTATTAAATTCACTAATTTTCTTAATTTGCCTTTCATAGATTCATACTGAAATGCATAAATGAAAAAAAAGTACATTTATGAAAATAATAAAAATATGTAGAATATTGGCAAGATGGTTGTATAGCGGTGTTGGTGTTAAATTCACTAATTATCTAACTTTGTCTTTCATTTCATATATTCATATTGAACTAGAAAAATGAAATTAATAAATGACAAAAAGTACATTTATAAAAAATAATAAAAATATACAGAATATTGGCAAGATGGTGGAATAGCGGCAGTGGTGGTTGTGATTGTGGGGTGGTGCTTGTAATTGTGGAGTGGTGGCCTCTTGGTGGTAGGAGAGCGATGATGGGAGTCGTGGTGGTGTAGTGGTGGCAGTGGTTGGGATGGTGGTGTCAGTGGTTTGTGGTATTAGTGATGGGAGTGGCAGAGTGGTGGTGGTGGTGGTCGCGTGGTGGTGGTGTAAGTGGTGGTAGTGGTAGGGTGACGGCAATAATGGTGGTGGGGTGGCGGCGGCAGTGGGGGTGATGTGAGTGGTGGTAGTGGTGGGGTGGCGGCAATAGTAGTGGTGATGGTGGTGGCGGCGGAGTGGTGGTGGTGGTGTAGTGGAGGAGTGATGGTTATGGTGTTGTCAGTGGTGGTGGTGGTAGTAATGGTGAAAGTGGTGGTGGTGGTGGTGGTGGTGGTGTAATGGTGGAGTGGTGGTGGTGGGCTAGCGGCAGCAGTGGTGGTGGGAGTGGCGAAGTGGCGGTTATGGTGGTGTGAGTGGTGGTGTAGTGGCGGTAGTGGTGGTAGGAGTGGTAGAGTGGTGGTGTAAGTGGTGGTGATGGTCTGGTGGAGGAAAAAATAGTTGAATGAAACTATTCATAAATTCAGTAAAAATTAAGTAGCTCGAAGCTACTTAATTTTTGTCAATAATATACCTTGCGTTTTAAGAGCCACTTAATTTTTTAAGTAAAATAAAACCTCCTTAATTATTTAATTCATTCAGTTATAAACGGTGAATCAGGATAATGAAATAAAAACCAATTTTTTAGTAAAGAGTGTTTTTAGACCAATATTCTGTTTTTAGTATGGGTTGAGTAAATCATTTTGATTGATTTTTTTTTGAACGGATTTTGATTGATTCATCACGACAGAATCTCATCAGCAAGGAAGAGCAGCATAGGTGACGATTCGAGATGGATCTGCCGTCTGCGAGCGCGATTGCGACTTTTTGAGTTTGTATGGGAGAGAATTTATAAAGTTTTCTTCTTCTTTTTCCCGATCGGCTATAAAGTTTTCTTCTTCTTCTTCATATCAGTAGTATTGGGTCTATAGAACAAAACACTAGCTTATTCCGAGTAGAGGAGGAGATGAGGATGGCAGTTGGACGCATGGTCCTTAGCAGTGGCACCCGCAACTTATGCCTTCTACGTCGCCCCTCCCACATAATGTCAATGCTACTCCCCCACCCATCTACTCCTCCACTCTTGAGACAGGTTCACTCTCTCTCCCTCTTCCGCTTATCTATTCGCATTTCTGATTGTATAACAGTAATATTTTCACCGTTTCCTTCTCCGTTTCAGTAACTCCCTCAATGCTTCTACCTTATTAGAATTAGGTGTTTCTACATAGATGATGATGACCCCGTTCATTTCTCTGTATCTCTCTCTACTCATTAGACTACTGATGACATCATTAAAACTAAACTAAACTAAACTATCTAACCAAACATAGCCCCATATCAATATGGAAACTTTTAGCTGTATGTTCTGTCTGCTTGCCCAGATAATCGTGCCAATGATTAGAGTTCGGAAACTCATAACATCCTGCCTCTTATTTATCCACATCTTCCTTCAGAACTGTACTGCTACTTCTTTTCTTTGCTTCCGAAAAGGACACATCAAGTAGTTTTTTTCTCTTTGCTTTTTTCGTGAAAGTAATAAAATCAGTGTTTTTTTTAATTGGAAAATTAGCACTACTTGCGATGATTTACCTCATGGGGACGTGAAGCAAAGGGAGATCATTGGATACCGAAATTTATAACTCTCCGGTTCTTCCACTTTCAAATAATTACTTACTAATGTTGGTTATGTCACATCGACCTGGATACGGCGCTGGGTGCCAGTACATGTCTAAGTCTGAGATTCTGATTTAAAAAAATACAGGGTTGAAATATTTAAAATCCTTTTTGTATAATCTACATTTTATAGCTTAAATATTGTTTAGTATGTATGTGTCTTTGATTTTGTCAGGCATATTATAGGAGTTCTGTGCATACTTCGAAAATTTGAGTTAGAAAATATGCTTGCTAAACATGTCCGACAGGGCTGCACAAAAAAACCGGTGAACCGTGAATCCGGTCCGGACCGAACCGATCCGTGTTTTTTGGATTTTGACCTTGGATTAATGGTCCGGACACGGATTGAAAAAATAGTAAACCGTGACTCGCTGTCCGGACACGGATTTTGATTTTGAAACCGTGGATTAACCGATCCAGACCGTGAGACTTTTATTATATATATATATATACACACTGCCTTATTGGCTCCCTTATGTTAGCTACTAGGTGTATCATTATGCTTGTGTTCATTAGCAACTGGGTGTATTAGCTACTGTGTTCATTAGCTACTGGCTGTATTTTTATTGATGTGAATATGTGATCATGTAGCTACTGGGTGTATCATGTTTGGATGTGTATTTTTATTGATAACCAGCTATTGGGTGTATTTTTCAAGTTGAATAATGTGCTTTGGGTTTGGAATGCTTCTTGATTTTATTTTTAAATTTTATGCCAGATTACGACTACCGTAAACAAGAATGTCTTATATAACATGTAATCCGTGGATAAAACCGGAACCGATCCGTGACTCGCGGTTCGGATTGGAACCGAACCGTGAGACTTTTGGTCCGGACACGGATTGTATTTTCTAAAAACAGTGACTTGCGGATTAGGATTGGATTCATGCCAATCTGATCCGATCCGGACCGTGTACACCCCTAATGTCCGACACGGATTCCATAACCATATCCAAGTGTCGAGTGTCCGACACGGGTACTTCACATATTTTGAAGGAGCCATGTAGCATAGAAAGTTGGTGATACCCAGAGGCGGACTTATATTGGTGCACGTCGGGTCATGTGCTCCCAGTCCCCCTGAATATATTTAAAAGTCTACTTGCAATTCTCTACATTTTCCCTAGTCACATTAGTATTCCGTCAAATTACAACATTCCACATTTGCAGATATATCGAAAACTAATATATACTGTATCCCCTACTTCATGCTCCAACTTTTGCACTGTGGTTGATTTACAATTATTAGTTTATAAATTACTCGTGTAGTTGGAAGATTTGATTCTCAATTTTATTTGTTTTTAAAAGTCACGTGGAAATACTTTAGCAGAAAGTCATGATAGAACTGTCTCATTCTACAAACCCATCTAGGTCAATTGTTAAGATATATCTTAAAAAGTCTGATGGTGAAAATTATAAGTTTTGTGTCCATTTTAGGCGCTTTTGTAGAAAGTATGCATGATAGATTTTCATGGTAGTAATGAACTTTAAAGTTTGGTATTATCTCCATGGTTGACCAGAAAAATAAATTTTTGTAATTTATCATGCACCCTCACTATGTTAAATATCTAGGTCGGCCACTCGTACCGCAACTCAGATTCTTGTAATAATCAGTGATCTTGCAGTAACTAATTACAGTTTGGAATATAAATTTGAAAGCGCTTATTATGTTTTTAGACGAACTATATCAGTTGAACCAAAATGTTGTTTTAGAATATTGGTTTTCAGCAAGTCACTTAGCTGCTGGCTGCAGCTTGCAACATCCATTGCCTATATACCAAGTGCTGTTGAATTGGTCGAGTCAGTAGCTCACTAGCAAAACAGCAAATGAAAATTCCGATAGGAATAAAAACATTCATAATCGGGTGATACTTTCGTAATAGGCGGAGGAAATTGAGCATGTAGATGCTGCTGCCTTATAGGGACACAGGCGATGCGGGTCTCTACATCTAAAATTGTTCGTTCGTCCACCTTGAAGTCCTCGCTCTATGCTAAATCATTTTATTTTGGCTCTTTCACTCAAACACAGGAATAGAGCCCATACAAGAGAGATGCCATTTTATTGGAAGCATGAACAAGAGGAAATCCTCGAGAGATATAAAACAAAAAGGCATAAGCCAATACAAGAGAGATGCCAATTCTGGTAAGGCGTAAGCCTATACAAGAGGAAAGCAAACAACTAGAATATACCAGGAAGAATATGCCAATTCTGGCAAAGCTAAGAAGACAAGGAGGCGAGCTTAATATTCCTGCTCTGAGAAGCATTGACCCTGACTTCAAGCTTGATCTGACCAACAACAGCTGAAGGGGGCCTTATGAATAAACCAAACCAGACCATACCAAGCCAAGCCTTAAGTCCCAATTAATTGGGGTCGGCTACATGAACGAAGATTACCTCTAATTAAGGGGGCCTTATGAATACCTCTAATAATTCTAGCCACAGGAAATAGACTGCAGCAGCAAAAGCAAGTCTTATTAGATAACTAGGGAAACCTTTCCCTTTTCAAAATTAGAACAAAACCAGTCCACTTTTTTTTTTCCCCTGAAGGGCAGGATCTAGGAATGCAGCATAGAGTAGCAATGGCAGCCCACACTTGATTGGAAAAGGTGATCCAGAGTTTCAGGAAGCTGGTCACACAGAGAATAGGTATCACTATCTATGACCCCCCAACTGTGAAGCTTGTCTTTGGTTATTAAAGTTCTTCTAACTATGCCCGGGAATAATATTTGTGAACCAAACTACTTTGTGCCAAGTGCAAGAGGATAGTGAATCCCAAGGGCATTCCAAGCATGCGAAGCCTGATACTTGGAGAAAGGAGATCTCCCAAATGACTGAGTTAGGGACATTGTGGTTAGGCAAGAAATCAGGGGGCAGGAAGAGAAAGGAAAGGCCAAGTCCAACCATCAATGTAGATAATGCAGGATATTTTAGTTGCTATACAAATACCAGAAACCAACTAAAACTGATGGGTCTAATAAAAAGCCAGAAATAAGTAGAAGACCCATTGCCAATGACGGATCTGATAAAAAGCCTCACTATGGGTCTTAGCTGCAGTAATTTCCTCTGTGTTCAAGAGCAAGAAGAGGGGATTTTCATTGTCCAAAGGCACTTATTCTTGATGATTTACTTACAACTCCATTTTTCCAATAAGAAATCCTGATTAGAGCAGATGGCCCCAAGGTTCTTTGCCATTTCAGCATGGTTCCAATCCAGTCCATGATCCTCCTAATACCAGGAACACCTTCATATTTTAGGACAACAAAGAGCTTACCATGCAACCTTGTGAGAGTGATTATACTTTATAGATCTTGACCAAAGGAAATTCCTCAGAAGGTGCTCAATATGCCTCCCAACTGCCTTAGGAAGAAGAAAATGCATAGTCCAAAAGACTTGCAGACTAAAAAGAACAGAAAGATATTTAGAAGCCTTCCAGCATAAGATAGAGTCCTGGTGGCCTAATAATCTATCTTGGCAGAAATCTTATTATTAAGAGAAAAGATAAAGGCACTAACACTTTGCACCAACAATTGCACAAACTCTCTTACATGTGATATGTGGGACCCATGTATGAGTGGTAGGTCTCACATATCCCATGCGAGAGAGTTCGTGCAATTGTTGGTACGATTGTTAGTGCCTGTAGCAAACTTGAATAAAGAGGAAGACAATCAGATGCAGAGAGTTTGGTAGAAATAAGAGGGACTCCCAAGCACCTAACAGGAAGAGAACCAGGTTGGAAGCCCATTAAGCCACAAAATCTGAGTCTTTCATGCTCTGAAACCCCAGCAATAAACACTCTGCTCTAGTTATTGTTAGGGTGCAGCCCAGAGAACTTATGGAACTCCAAAAGAGCACTGTGCACTAGTTGAAAGATTGGTCATTAGGGTAGCAGAAAATGAACAAATCACTAGCAAAACAGATGTGGCTAATACCCAAATCCTGATACTTACGATGATATGAGAAGCCCCCAAAGGAAATAAGCTGTTGCAGAATCCTATAAAAGAATTCCATTACCAAAATGAAAAGGTAAGGAAGAGAGGATCTCCTTTGCCTGGGAAAACCCCTCCAAAGCACCATTTATTGAGATGGAGAGCTCAGGAGTATTAATGTATTTGTATCCATTCTCTGTATCTAATAGGCAGATGGTAGGCCTCAAGAATATGCAGAATTAGGCTCCAGGATACGGAGTCAGATGCCTTCAGAATGTCAATTTTTGTAGCAGATGTATGTTGGACCTATGATAATGCATAACAAGCTCTTGCATCAGCAAAATCTGATCAGAGATATATCTCCCTGAGATGAGGCATAATCAATGTGGTGAATCACAGTATTTAGCCTATTTTTAAGAATTTTGGATATAACTTTGTATCTTTGAATAGTACTTTATTTAGAGGAAAGAAAAAGTGACAGTGATTAGGTACAGAACCCTCCCCAACTTATTACTTATGGTACCTGGTATTTTGTAGACAATCACGAGTTGGAACTTCTGCAAAATGTTTGATCATCTCCTGTAAAAATGGTCTCTGTCTGTCTGTTTCTGCTATTGAAAGGTAAAACTGCTTGTAGTTTCCAAAATGTTCGTTAGTATCTGACAAATGGGTTTGGATGTTCAGATTAGCACGGAATCACAAAGTGTTGCTGCACGGCTCAATAGTTCTGGGTTTTTACGAACTCAGGGCCTTATTGCGGGGAAATGGATTGATGCATATGATGGGAAAACTATTGAGGTCTCTCTTTCTCTACCCTTTGATGCTAATAGGCTATGTATGATTTGGCTTGGTGGTCAAGACCTGGGACTTTGAGGGTTTGCTCCCTCCTAAGGTCTCAGGTTTGAAACTTCTCAAGTGCTATCAACTAGAAGTGTCTTAAATTTGATTTAAATTCTCAGAAATGTGGTTGGAAGTATCTGTGGTGTCCTCAAAATCCAGTAGCACTCCTTGAGCAAGCCTCGACCCGAATGAGCAGCGAATGAATTCTTCCGGAGCACCTGCACACTGAGCACCCGCCGTTAGCACCCAACCTGGCCGGAATGTGGCCAGGGGAGGCACTCCGACGATCAAGTAAGTGATCGGAGGAAATAGGTGTATTGAGAGTAGTTATAGAGAGACCGAAAGAGATCCCCTATTAGGGTCTCTTCGCTTCGTTTATATAGGCTTCCCAAGTACAGGGGCAAGCCCGTCATTTCGGCTCGAGTGACGTCACCGAGCATCATGAATCTCCCCCCACAAGTTATGCATGCAAGCATTCTCCAATATGACCATGACACGTAGCATAACCGCATTATAAACGGGGAGTCGGGGAGTCGAGGGTTGCTAGATTTCGGCCCACTACAGTATCTTTACTTGCATTTGAATATAAACGGGGAGTCGGGGACTTAATTGATATTCCAGTGTTACTTAGTCCATTGTTTTGGCCATGTTCCTTTATGTTCTCAATAATATTCAGTCAAATTATACTTGATATCTGTAGTTTCTTCCCTTCGAGTGTCGGGCGGGCCTGTGGAGATTGGGAACTGGAATTCCAGTTACTGACCTGTGGAGATTGGAAAATGGAATTCCAGTTACAGAATTCATCAGCTTAGCTTTGCCTGTTTTACATGAGATAAATCAGTAAGAAGTTATGTAGGGGATTGCATGAGATAAATAATGTTAAGTACTAAGTAGGGCCACAATGTCTCAGTTTTCTGCTTTTGGAGTGAAATATAGTTACAGGTACTTCCTTTAACAAAGGAAGCGAGGGAAAGAACTAAGTTCTTTATGTTGCCTATGTCTGAGCTATTATTCTCTGTTGGAGTACCTGCTTGGTGTGTTCTACCTTCATTTTTACACTATTCGCATTGCATTTGTTTGGAAAGTCACATAATGCCATAAGTTTTTCGCTTGGTTGAGATTCTGAAATAATCTTTGGTTCATTGATCCTGGAGATTATAGACCCTGTTCTCTCTCTCTCTCTCTCGCGCTCGCGCACGCGCTCGTGCTTGTTCATATCTTTCATTGTTTCTATCAACTACTCCCTCTGTCCCGCAAAGTTAGTCCTCTACGAAATTACGTGCAATTTTCAAGCTTAAAAATAATGTACTTGCCGAAATATTTTTTTATGCAATATCGGTCTTGTTTGATAGTTTTCCGTGAGATCTTTTGAACGGTGCAAAGAAAATCAAAAAATTAATTTAGTAGATACATTATTTTTAAGTTTGAAAATTGAACGTAGTTTCATAGGGGACCAACTTTATGGGATGGAGGGAGTATGCCTTTTCTGACTAACCCCTATTCATCTTGGTGTGGCAGGTTCATAATCCTGCTACTGGTGAAGTTATTGCAAATGTCCCTTGCATGGGTGGAAAGGAGACAAACGATGCAATTTCTTCAGCCTATGATGCATTCAAATGTATGCTTCTTTACTGCAAGATTCATTTTATCTTTCTGTTTCTTAAGTGAGGACATGTGTTATGCCTTAATGAACCAATCGAAACTTAAGTTTAATTTTTCTCCTGTGATATCGCAATTATTGTTCTGTTGTTCTTTGAGTGAAAGTATTGTCGACATTAGATCTCAAAGATAGATTTAGGAAATGTGTGAACCAAATGCATATGTTTGTAGGGCAGTGATGTAGAATAGCACTAGAAACTCGGGATAGGGCAGCCTATAACTGTTTTTATTGTGGGAGAAACATAAGTGATGAATAGGACGGTGATGTTTTGGAGTGTGGAAAAAATCAAACTTGGTGGTCAAATTACTTGACTTTGGGGCAATTAACCAATTGAAATGTAATGCAAACATTATCCACCCATTTTGTGACCTATAAAGTCAAGCTATAACCCATGCTCAAACATGAGCTTCTTCTGCAAATATTGGCATAAAAACACGAGGATCCTATCCAATTTGGTTGTGGGGTTCACGTAGTATCCTTTATTACCCTTCGGCCTTAAGCATGTCAATTGTCATATCGGTTTGGGAACACTTGGAGAAAAAAATAGAGACCCTGTAACCTAAACTAATATAGCACTTTCTTTTGGATTAAAAAGGTTCTTAATTCTTAACCGAACCACCACCACCACCACCACCACCACCACCACATGGACCCAGGTTCCCATTAAGACCCATGTTCCCATTAAGAACCCATAAATGCTTTTAAATCCTTATTATGAACTGTGACACGACATGGTGGAGTTCATCAACTGAAACAAGTCAACAATCAAAAATCAGCATAGGGAGCAGTTCAGGTAATGATCTAATAATATGGTATTCTTTGCCTATCTTTTCCCGATTGCAGAACAAAATCTCCATTTTTTTGTTTCAGCATGAATAGCCTCTGGTATCAGCTTCTTTTCTTTTGAAAGATCTTAAAGAGTGGTATTATACGAATGGAATGGAGAAGAAACAATGTGTGAAAGGGAGTAAAGTTATTGTATTGCTTTTGTAATCAACATGTCTTGAAAGGTTTCAAGCACATAATTTATGATAAACAGAAAGGCGATATACCAATATATCATTTTATTTTTTTGTTATTCTTGGTTTACATTCCAATTCTTATAGGGATTCTAATGTACATTCTTCCTTAGATTTTAATTTTGTTCTTCTTGGTCTACTTTCTAATTCTGATAGGGATTCAAATGTACATTCTTCCCCAGATTTTACACGGTCCCGTATTACTACTTGTGTCATAAGATGCAAAGAAACAAACATGGCATAAGCTTATTAGCATAGTGTGGGAGTTTAATTTAGTTGCTTTACAGATAGATGCTTCAATGTGAAACATGTGGCATGAGTTAATTTATTTGATTGCTCTGCAAGTTAATATGTTCAAATTTTGAAGGCCATAATTGTTGTAGTAATAGGTGATGTTCTTTTATTTTTGTAGCGTGGAGCAAAGTTACTGCTGCTGAAAGGAGCAAATGCCTTCGGAAATGGTACAAAAGAACTCATATCGTATGATATTTTATGCTAATGTTACTTGCATAAATATCTTAATCATCTGGTGAATATATGTAGGGAGAAATTGTGATGTTTTGCATTTAATTTTCCTTCCATGCATGATTTACCAAAAGGGGTTACGATTTGTTCGGTTATAAGAAACTCAACCTACTAGCATCTAGGTTGTGGGTTTGAGTATGAGGACAGTCAGTATTCAATGCCATAGGTTAGGTTTATACTCAGTCTACCCCCGATACCCAACAACGGGTACTTAGGGACCATACTTTTTTAAATGAATTACCAAAACAATGGAGATTGATTGATTCTCATGGTTAGGTGATTTCATGACATTGTGACATAGGGACTTATCACACTCTTTAGTTGAAGTGTGTATTTTTTTTGTCTCAAAAGTAAATTAAGGATTGATTGAGAGATGTGTGCATGATAAAGCTGATTTTATCATGTTTGCCTACTTAATATATTTATGCCTGCATGAATCTTTATGATGTTTCTTTGCACATATATTTCAAGGTATGACTTGATAGTTGCCCACAAAGAAGAGCTTGGACATCTTATTACCTTAGAGCAAGGAAAACCTTTGAAAGAAGCAATTGGTGAGGTATTGGACTTCCCTTCATTTAGGAATCTATGCATTTGTGTCTGGCACTGCATCCTTCATCAGTATTTTGGATATTGTGACACTATACAAGTAATTTCCAGGTGAGCTATGGAGCCAGTTTTATTGAGTTCTCTGCAGAGGAGGCCAAACGTGTGTATGGTGATATAATTCCATCAACACTACCTGATCGTCGGTTGTTTGTTTTGAAGCAGGTGAACTTCTTCTATTCCTTTGTCTTTACAGTCTATTTGTAAGTCTGGGATCAACAGTTGTCAATTTATATTGTTTAAAGGGAGTATTGAATTGCATCAGGGTCTTGTAGTTGGTGGCTGATATTAAATGAGGTTTTGGCACTGCAATAGGTTGGAAAACCGAAGTGTGTCAACATTTCAAAAGACTTAGTTGTGTAGGATGAATTTAGGGCTGCAAATGGACCGAGCCGCTCGCGAAAGGCTTAGCGGTTGGCTCAATATCAGCTCGACTCGGGTCGGTTCAAGACTTAAATGAACAAGCTTGAGCTTGGAAATTTAGTTCGTTTTGTAAACGAGCCGAGCTCGAGTTAGCCAAGGCTAAGCTCGTGTGCCAAGGCTATTTAAATATTTCAAACTATTTTACATTTATATTTCTAATCTTATTCAAAGTTCAAATTCAAAATATGTTGAATCTGAACTTCACTGCTTCTGAGACCCATGATGAAGAGCAAGTGTAAGGGGAGGCACCATCAGGAGGCTTTACAGAGAACATGGTACACATGCACGAACATGTCAACTATGGTTATTATGAAGATTTAAATGTATGCGCCCAACTTGTGCACTTTCCATATTTCATGTGACAGGGTGGATGGTTGAGCAAATTCATTATATGCTGATTAAGTAGTCTCCATAATCATATGAGAGGCTATGGTTTTAGCTTTCCATGGATCTCTCAGTTTCACTCCAATTTGAACATTGTTGTTGTGGTTGTGGTGGTGGTTGTCGTGTTTGCTGAGAAGTTAACATCGTTGCATCCTTTTATTTCGTAGTAAATGATTCTGTTTCCCACCTTTTTTTTGCAGCCTGTAGGTGTTGTTGGTGCAATTACACCCTGGAATTTTCCCTTGGCAATGATTACTCGAAAGGCAATATCTCGGATTTCTTACATTTCCATAATGAGTCAACAACGTGTTTGATGCATGGCTATTTGACTTATCCCCTCCACCATTGTAACAGGTTGGTCCTGCCCTTGCTTGTGGCTGTACTGTGGTCATAAAGCCCTCTGAACTTACACCTTTGACTGCTCTAGCTGCAGCTGAGCTCTCCCTTCAAGCTGGAATACCGCCGGTAATCCTCTATACAAGCATGATATAAGTATGTGTCTGTGTACACTCTGTGTCACTATCTATATATTAGTTTCTTGTCACCCTTTTAAGCCAAGCATGACAGTATATCAAAGGGAATAGTCGTATAAGCATCGGACTTGATTCCTGCAACTTCTAGACTCTACAGTGACTGACCCGCCAATATCCATAAATTTTGTCGAGTAGTATGGGGGGCCATAAAAAGTATCCAGAAGAGAGGAAACCAATGTCAATATACATTGTTGGGCCCATGTCCAAACAACTTAAGCTATGGTGACCACTGATAACTTAAAATGGTGTCAGAGTTCAGGTTGAGAGAGGTCTTAGGTTCAAATCTCTCTGTTTGCATCTGTTCCTCTTTGCTTTCTTTCCCCTTCGTATTCTATTTCGCTCTATCTATGAGAATCTGTATCTCCACCTGCAAAATGGGGTTGTACATGAGGGAGGATGTCGAATAGCTTGATATACATTGTTGGGCACATTTCCTAACAGCTTAAGCTTTTGGGACCACTAGTAATTTAATAACCAAGTTGAGGAAATAGATGGTGGACTGACCCCCTTATATCGTTTTTCTGTTTTCCTAAATTCCCATGCTTTGTGTATGACACATTGTTAGTTGAGTTAATCTGATGGTTTGACTGACAATGCCCAGCTCATATAAGGTTTCTCTCTTTTTCATTGTACTAGAAGATCAAAATCTTGCTGAATATGCATCATATTCACTGCTGGGCTGAAGAGTCATAACATAATATTAATCCTGAAATGAATACTTGGATACAGATGTATCCATAGGGGAATATTTCTTGATATATCACGGAATTCTTCTGATTCATTGTTGGTAGCTGTAAATTCAAACTTTTTCTTTCATTTTTTCCGACCGTCTGTGGTACTTACTGTGTGTCATGACCTATTTGTATGTTGAACATTTGATGTCACAAGAATTAGTATGTCACAGGAAGGCAACGTACACATGAGTAGTTTGAAATTAGGGGTGGGGTTGGTGCACCTGACTGATGATGTTTAACATGTTGCTGGAGTAGAGGAATTAGGTTACAGTTGTTTTGCTTGCTACTGTTGTTGTATCATCTTAATCAATGTGGTCGATCTGTTGTCTCTAATGGTGTTTTTTTGCCCAAAAAATGTATTAGGGTGCTGTTAATGTAGTCATGGGAAATGCTTCTGCTATTGGGGATGCTTTGCTTGCAAGTCCAGAGGTTTCCACTTTATGTATCGGTGCCCTTTGTATAGATTTTTGATGCATTCTTTTTGTTGTTTGTATACACAAATATTTGAGCTGTGGTTACTTGTTCCGGTTTAAAACTTATTTAGGTGAGGAAGATTACATTCACTGGTTCAACCACTGTTGGAAAGAAATTGATGGCAGGTGCAGCTGGGACTGTTAAAAAGGTATGCACAACAAATTAAGTGACCACAACATGGATTATGGATGTAAGATTACATATTTATCATACCCTAATTATGTTCAGCCTGACTTTGTTAGGTTTCGCTGGAACTTGGTGGGAATGCACCTTGCATAATCTTTGACGATGCAGACCTGGATGTCGCAATAAAAGGAACGGTGAGTCAGGACCTTTCTAAACACAATGATTGTATTGTGATATTACTCAGTTAATAATGCCGACTTTGATTGTAATGGGGTTGATTGTGTAGCAAGTTAGCAACTCATGTGTCCCTTTGAAAGAACTATGGTGTAGAAACTGATGTGACATAATCATCCTATCAGGGTCCTAAATATTAGTTGGAAGATATTCATACATGTTTGGCCTGCTTTTCTTTCCCCCCTCTGTAATGGAAAAGAGGTTTATTATTGTCCCTGGACCTCATAATATTTTTGGTTGTGAATCTGATTTGAGAGCCTTCTTAGTCCCATACTAGAGGTGCAAGTAGATATTGCATATGCAAATGCAAACAATGAGCAAATTTAGTATCTTAGGCTAGCTCTTTATGTGAAGGACTTCGGTTTGTTTACAGTATCATGGTTAAAGCGTTCAAACTGTTGGATGGGCTAGGGGGCACCATATCCTGAGGTCACACTTTAGCCTTTTTGTCGTGTCTGGTGGCCCTTTACTAAGCTTAGAGTGTGCTGAGTCCTACATTCAGAATGTGGGAGGAGCTGTTAGGTAGATACATGGCTGTAAGATCATTTAAAACACCATATGTTAGCTTAGTTGCTGGGTGAAGATGCGAGTGGTACTCCTTTTTGGTGTAATTTCATTTGTGCAGAAATCTGTTTATTACTATAGTTCTTGTGTGGTGTTTCTCAATTTGAGATTCTAGCTTTTTGGAGAAACAGCTGGGATTTTAATAGGTGGGGATTAGTTGGTTTGAGATCATTTGAGCTAGAAATATAGTAAGATATGTTATTTCGTGGGGGGGGGGGGGGGGGGGGGGGAGAGAGAGAGAGAGAGAGAGAGAGAAGTGTAAGGGTGTTAAATTAACCCTAACACGAGAGAGCTTTATCTATATTGTCATGAGATACGTTACTCAACATAACTAAGCACGACAGCCACCACACGACAGCCACCCCACGACAGCCAGCCACCAATCGACATTGAAAACCCAGTTCGACAGCCAACAGTAAACACTCAATCGATTGTTGACCAGTACCTCCACAACCTCGAAACTCATTGAAAACCCTAAATCGATCCTTCATCCATCCTTAAAACCCTAAATCGATCATTCCCTAGTCCTTAAAACCCTAAATCGATCCTTCTCCAGTCCTTCAAACACTAAACCGAGCCACCCAGACCTCACGAAACCCTACCTCTTCCACCTTAACCTTCGAAATCCTCCTAATCGAGCTCGAAACCCTAAACCTGGCCCTCCATCGATCATCCACATCCCAAAACGATCCCTTACTCACGTTTTCCAGACACAATCGATGCTGCCAAACCCAAGGTCGATCTTCCTCATCTTGATTTCGCTTGGAAATCTCTGATTCTGTTTATTCTTTGTTCGGTGCTTGTTCTATTGCTGGATGTACTGCTGTTTTGGGATTTTTTATTGACAGTGGTGGCTGTTTGGTATCCGATTATGCTGCTTATTTGTGGAGGCATTCATCTCGTATTCTGCTGGTCTATTCTCTGGCTGATATGCTCATGAGTTATGGTTGTCTGATTGCTGCTGCTATGCTTCTTTTCTGTGTCGATTATCTGCATCCATTGTCTCTTGGTATGATCATCAGTTTTTAGTGGATTTGCTGATTCCTAATTTTGGGTGATTGTTGACTGCATCTGTATTATTGGACTGGAGCTTTTGCATTGCTTTTTGTGATGACTCCAGTGCTTCCTCTAGTTCGGTTTCTAGTCCGGTCACTAGTTCAGCCTTTAGTGCTTCTGTTGAGGTTTCTCACCACTGGTCTCCTAACATGGTGTCCATCACTGCTATTCGTTTGAATGGCAAGAACTATGCTACTTGGGCTAAGTCTGTTGAGACGTATTTTTTAGGCTCCAGGCAACATGATTTTCTCACTGCTGATCCTCCTACTGACTCTACTACTCTTGCTAATTGGAATATTGAGGATGCACAAATTCGTCTTAAATTGTGGAATAGTATGGAGCCTGAGATTAGTGGTGCACTAATGTTTTTGGACACTGCTAAACAGGTTTGGCGACGAACTCAAGAGTTATATTCAGGGGTTAATAATCTCCGTCGGACTTTTGATTTGTATCAGGAATATTTTTCTCTGGGCCTTGGTGACTCTTCTTTGGAGACATATTATGCTAAGTTCAGTCGTGTGTGTGAGGAGCTTAATATTTGTCAGTCTCTTTCTACTGATATTCAGGTTATGCGTCGACAGCGTGAGTCTCTTAATGTGACTCGATTCCTGAATGGTTTGCCTCAGTCTTATGATCCGATTCGTTCTCAGTTGTTAGGAGGTCGGGAGTTACCTTCTCTCAGAGAAGTGTTCAGCCGCCTTCGTCAGGCTTCTATCTCTGATACTAGTTCTGTCTCTTCATTGCCTTCTGATCAGTCTGCTTTAGCTGCTTCTGTTACTAGTGGTCCTCCTTCCCGTGGTTTTGGGCGTGGTGGTCGCGAGTCTGGAGGAGGTGCCCGTGGTAGTTTTGGTCGTGATTCTGGCCAAGGTGGCCGTGTTTCTGATGGTACAGGTCGTGATTCCGGGCGTACAGGTCAGCAGTCAGGGGTTACTGGACGTGGTCGAGGTCGTGTCCCTCGGCATTGTACTTATTGCAAGGGAAATAATCATACAGTTGATCGTTGTTGGATACTTCATGGCCGCCCTTCTGCACATCAGGCTATTGTATCTGAGCATGATGGGGGTCAGTTCACTGGGTTGCCTAGCTCTGCTCCGCGTGTGGTTACTATTTCAGAGGATGAATACCATCATCTCACGTCTCTGCAGACATCTCATATGCCATCTTCCTCCACTGCTACATTTGCTCAGACCGGTTCTTCTTTTGCTGGTCTTGCTTCTCATTCTCCATGGATCATTGATTCTGGTGCTAATGATCATATGACTGGTACTTTTGCTATTTTATCTGGCTCTCGTCCTATTAGCCAGTCTTCTCATGTTACCTTAGCTGATGGCTCCATTTCTCACATAGCTGGTTTGGGTTCTGTTACTTTAAATTCCTCACTTTCTTTGGACTCTGTTTTTCATGTTCCTCGTTTTCCATATAGTCTCATGTCTGTCAGTAAGCTTACTAAATCCTTACATTGTTCCGTCACATTCTTTCTTGGCTATTGTGTTTTTCAGGATCTCAAGACGGGGAGGAAGATCGGTGGGGGTACTGAGCTTGGTGGTCTCTATTACTTTACTGCTGACGAGCTACCACCTCCTGTTGCACTACAGTCCTCTATTTCTCCATACCAGCATCATTGCCGCCTTGGTCATCCATCTCTTCAGAATCTTAAACGTTTAGTTCCGTCTTGTCGATAATTTACCATGTGAAGTCTGTCAATTTAGTAAGCATCACCGTGTTTCTTTTTCCCCTAGATTAGAGAGTCGTGTGTTGCGTCCTTTTCATTTAGTTCATTCAGATATTTGGGGTCCTATACGTGTTCCGTCACGCTCAGGATTTCAGTATTTTGTCATTTTTGTGGATGATTATTCCAGACGTACTTATGTTTATCTTATGAAAGCACGATCTGAGTTGTATACCATTTTCAAATCCTATTATCAAGAAATAAAAACTCAGTTTGATGTTCCTATTCGGATTCTTCGTACTGATAATGCTGCAGAATATTTTCGTACCATTTTATCTGTTTTTCTTGATGATCATGGTATTATTCATCAATCTTCTTGTTCTCGAACACCCCAACAAAATGGTGTTGCTGAACGGAAGTTGCGTCATATGTTAGATGTGGCCCGTGCACTTTTATTTCAGCACCAAGTTCCTAAATCTTTTTGGAGCGATGCTGTTCTTACTGCAGGGTATCTTATTAATCGCATGCCATCAACGGTCTTAGGGGGTCAAATTCCATATGAAGTTTTGTTCCCTGGTCATCCCCTGCATTCTCTCCCTCTTAAGGTTTTTGGTTGCACATGTTATGTCCATGCTCTTGGCCCTGGGCGGGATAAACTGGATCCCCGATCGATTTAAGTGTGTATTTCTTGGGTACTCTCGGACCCAGAAGGGATATAAGTGTTACTCTCCATCTCTCTGGCGTGAGTTTGTGTGTGCTGATGTCACCTTCAATGAGTCATTGCCTTTTTTCCCGACTTCTACCATCATGGATCCGTCTCATTATATACTTACATTGGTTCCACCTCCCCACCCCTATCACCCTGCTCCTCCACCCCCACTGCAGGTATATACTCGTCGGCCGAAAGTTCCATCAGCTCCACCTCCGCCCCCGCCCATCTCGTCCGCCTCATCGCGAGATCCCGATTCGGAGCCAGCGTCACCACCTTCTCCTGATTCTCTTCCTATTGCTCTTCGCAAAGGTACTCGTGCTTGCACTTCTCATCCCCATTGCTCGTTATGTTTCTTATGCACACTTATCTCCTTCTCTTCGTGCCTTTGCCACTTCTGTTTCGTCCATTTTTGTTCCTACTACTGTCCAGGAAGCTTCATCTATTTCTGAGTGGAGGAAGGCTATGGACGATGAGATGTCTGCCCTTCACCACAATGGCACTTGGGACTTGGTATCTCTTCCGTCTGGAAAAACCACCGTAGGGTGTCGCTGGGTGTTCACTGTGAAATACCATCCAAATGGGTCTGTTGAGCGCTACAAAGCCCGACTTGTTGCTAAGGGTTATACTCAGACTTATGGTGTTGATTATGCTGAGACATTCTCTCCTGTTGCCAAGCATGGGTCTGTCCGTATTCTTCTCTCTCTTGCTGCTAATCTCGGTTGGCCCTTATTCTAATTAGATGTCAAAAATGCTTTTCTGCATGGTGACCTTCACGAGGAAGTCTACATGGAGCAACCACCAGGGTTTGTTGCTCAGGGGGAGCGTAATCAGATATGTCGCCTTCGTAAAGCATTGTATGGTCTTAAGCAATCTTCTAGAGCTTGGTTTGGCAAGTTTAGCGATGCTGTTTTGAGGTTTGGCATGCGTCGTAGTGAGTCGGATCATTCTGTTTTTTCTCTCACATCGGCAAGGGGAAAAGTATTGTTGATTGTCTATGTGGATGACATTATTATAACTGGTGATGATCAGAAAGGTATTGATGAGTTGAAAACCTTTCTCCAGCAACAGTTTTATACCAAGGATTTGGGAAAATTACGATACTTCTTAGGCGTTGAGGTGGCACTGCTCTAAAGATGGTATTACCTTGTCTCAGAGGAAGTATGTGTTGGATATTTTGCAGGAGACTGGATTATTGGGAAGTAAACCTGTTGAGACCCCCATGGATCCTAATGTGAAATTATGCGTTGACCAGGGGGAGTTACTTCCTAATCCAGATCAATATCGTCGCTTGGTTGGTAAGTTGAACTATGTTACCATCACACGTCCTGATATTTCCTTCGCAGTTAGTGTGGTGAGTCAGTTTATGTCTGCACATCGTCTTCCACATTGGGAAGCAGTTCTTAGAATTGTAAAGTATCTTAAGGCTCATCCAGGGCGTGGTCTATTTTATCAAGCAAGTGGACACTTGCGTGTTTAGGCATTCACGGATTCTGATTGGGCAGGGTCTCCATCTGATAGGCGATCAACCACAGGATATTGTGTCTTTGTAGGTGGAAATCTTGTCAATTGGAAGAGTAAGAAACAGACTGTTGTTGCTCGATCAAGTGCAGAAGCCGAATACCGAGCCATGGCTCATACTACGTGTGAAATTGTGTGGGTGCGCTCTTTCCTTGAGGAGATAGGATTTAATGTGCAGTTGCCTATGAATCTGTTTTGTGATAATCCATCAGCAATCCACATTGCATCTTATCCAGTTTTTCACGAGCAGACTAAGCATATTGAGGTCGATTGTCATTTGGTTCGTGAGAAGCTAACAGCTGGTGTGATTGCTACTCCCTTTGTGTCTACTGGTGCTCAGTTAGCTGATATGTTTACCAAGCCATTATTTAAGCCACGGTTAGAATTATTGTGTAACAAGCTGGGACTGACTGATATTTATTCTCCAGCTTGAGGGGGAGTGTTAGAATATGTGGTTTGTCCCACATTGGTTAATTACAACTTGTAAGAGGCTTATGCCTAATATAAATAAAACTTACATGTGTTAGGGTTCGTTAACACCTTTAACACTTTTCTTCTCTTTCTCTCTCTACCAAACAACAGATATCATCTACATGTACAATCAACACTATTTTTCCACGCTCTGACTGAAGAGAGAAAACAGAGTGATCCGAATGAGATTGACGCATACCAAATTGCAACACAGCGTCACTAAACCGACCAAACTAAGCTCAGGGGGACTGCTTCAGACCATATAAGGCTTTGCGAAGACGACAAACCCGAGAACGCTCCCCCTGAGCAACAAACCCAGGAGGTTGCTCCATATAGACCTCCTCGAGCAGATCACCATGTAAGAAGGCATTTTTGACATCCAATTGAAATAATGGCCAACCTAGATTAGCAGCAAGAGAAATAAGAATCCGAATAGAGTTTATCTTGGCAACTGGGGCAAAAGGTCTCTGCATAATCAACCCCATCTGTCTGTGTATAGCCTTTGGCCACAAGGCGGGCCTTATATCGCTTAACAGTACCATCCGGATGATACTTGACTGTGAATACCCAACGACAACCAACAGTAGTTTTACCAGCAGGAAGAGGAACCAACTCCCAAGTGCCATTATGATGAAGAGCAGACATCTCAGCCTCCATAGCTTGCCGCCACTTAGACACAGATAAAGCCTCCTGAATAGTGGTAGGAACGAAAACAGAAGAGACCGAAGTAGTAAAAGCACGAAGGGATGGTGACAAATGATTATAGGAAACAAACTGAGCAATAGGATGTATAGTGCATGACCGAATACCTTTACGATGGGCAATAGGACGATCAAGGTCATCAAGATCCCGCAACGGAGGAGAAGATAGAGCGGTGGGCGAAGGAGGGGCTGTTTGTTCAGATGGCTCAGGCTGAGATTGTGCTTGTTGAGATGGCTCTGATGGTGCAGGCTGAGATGGCACTGGTGGAAGTTTAGAACGACGAACATACACCTGCAAAGGTTTTGGTGGCGGAAGACCAGTACCTGACGGGACAGCTATAGGAAACACAGACTCAGATGTAAACCGATCATTTGTACTAACAGGCTCCGAATAAAACGGGAGCGACTCATTAAATGTGACATCAGCACACACAAAATGACGACGTAAAGATGGAGAATAACACTTATACCCTTTCTAAGTCCGAGAGTAACCAAGAAAAATGCACCTAATGGAGCGAGGGTCAAGTTTGCTCCGGTCAGAATCTAGAGCATGAACATAACATGTGCACCAAAAAACCCGAAGGGGTAATGAGTGAAGGGGACGGCTGGGAAACAATACCTTGTGGGGTATTTGACCTCTAAGAACAGTAGAGGGCATACGATTAATCAAATAGCAAGCAGTAAGAACTGCGTCACTCCAATAAGACTTAGGAACTTGCATTTGAAATAACATTGCACGCATAACTTCTGATAAATGTCGAATCTTGCGTTCGGCAACTCCATTTTGTTGTGGAGTCTGAGCACAAGAGGACTGGTGGATAATACCGTGATCATCAAAGAATTGAGAGAGACTATTTTTAAAATATTCACGGGCATTATCAGAACGAAATATGCGAATGCAAGTATCAAACTGGGTTTTAATCTCCGCATAAAAAGACTTAAAAATAGAAGATAACTCGGACCTTTGTTTCATGAGATAAAGGTAGGTAACGTGAGAGAAATCATCGACAAAAATAACATAATATTGAAAGCCAAAAATATTAGGCAAAACATCCACATGGCTACATGAAGGCACTAGCCTTTTAAGGTTCTCAAGTGATGGATGACCAAGACGACAATGATGTTGATATGGTGACACTGATGACTGAAGAGCAACAGAGCTAGGGTGAAAATCATCGGTAAAGTAATACAGGCCACCACGTTCAACACTGCCACCAATCTTCCTCCCCGTCTTGAGATCCTGAAACACACAACCATTAGGGAAGAATGTGACTGAGCAATTCAAAGACTTGGTAAGTTTACTAACAGACATAAGATTTAATGAAAAATGAGGAACTTGCAGTACGGAGTCCAAAGTAAGAGAGAAAGTAATATGAACAAAACCCAAACCAGTGACATTGATAGTAGAACAATCAGCTAAGGTAACACGAGATGGTTTACTTAGAGACTGATTACCGGAAAAAATAGGAGTACCAATCATATGATCAGATGCACCAGAATTAATAACCCAATGATTAGAAAAACGAGAAGACGCAATGCAAGCAACGGAGGAACCTATCTGAGATAACATAGCAATGGAGGAACTTGTCTGAATTGACAGTAGGCGTTGGTACTGTTGGTACTTCTCTGCTGAGATAGTCACCCTACTCTTGGCAGAAGAATGAGTAAACTGTCTAGCATCCTCAGAAATAGCAATCGGTTGAGCCTGGGGAAAACCATGAAGATCATAACAATACTTAACTATATGATTTGTACCCCCACAATTGGTACACTGTCGAGTACCATAATCAGAACTACCACGGCGAGAACTACCTCCCCCTGACATGCGACCACAACCAAAACCACGACGACGACGGAAATTAGAACCACGACCACCAAAATCAGGGCCAAAACTACCAGAAACAACGGAAGCAGACTTCATCATAAACAAACCCAAACACAAACTCAGAATCTACTAGCAACCAGACAACCAACAAACTTCGCTACTATCCACCGTATGAAATCAACATCTACCAACAAATAAAAAAATTGACCAATAAATCAACCAACCGCTACCTCTAGCAGAAGAAACCAACCACAACAACAAATAACTAATCAACTGAGCGCTGAAAGCCAATACCCCGCAAAGAACCAGAACTAGAACCAAAAGCAAACTTCTCTTCAGAGATGTTGCCAAATAACAGAGAGAAAAGTAATCACCAACAAACCAACTCACTAGTGAACCCACTACTTCAATAATGAAACAACCATCAACAAATCACAGGAGAGTCTTGAACATAACCAGAAATCAATGCACACCCAGAAATCAGGAACCACAAACAGAACAGACCAATTCAATCAACAGAATCGAAGTCTGTAGTTGAAGTAGACCATCAATATCAAAACAAATGCTGAAAGCGTGGCAGGAGCAGACCATATGCATAAGAACCAGGGGCTTACGTGCAGCAAATCATTCTGACAGCAACTTACGTGTACCAACACGAACTGGAGAAGCACTTTCGGCTGCAATCAAGAGGATTCGAACCCTATCCAGTATAAACGAGCGTAGATACGAACAAATTGAGAACTCAACAGTGTCGATTTTGAAGTTTCAAGGCATGTGAGGGTTGATTTCGAACTAAGGTACGGGTTTCAAACTCAGATATGGTTTTTTTTTTTTTTTTTCCGAGTGATATAGATTGGAGTAACAACTGGGTCAGGATCGATTTAGGGTTTTTAGGGCTGTAAAGGTAGATGGTAGTCGTTTTAGGGTTTTTGAAGAGGTAATGGCTGTCGATTGAGAGTTTATGGCGGTCGGTTTTTGATGGGTTGAACATCAATTGCATGAACAGTGATCGCGTGAACAGTATTCAATGAACAGTTGACAATGGTGATTATGGTGATGAAGGTTGGCGGTGTGATGACGATGGATGGCGGGATATAGGTTTGGATTATGATTAGGGTTGGGTTAAGGGTGGCTCTGATACCATGTTATTTAGGGGAGAGAGAGAGAGAGAGAGAGAGAGAGAGAGAGAGAGAGAGAGAGAGAGAGAGAAGTGTAAGGGTGTTAAATTAACCCTAACACGAGAGCTTTATTTATATTGTCATGAGATATGTTACTCAACATAACTAAGCGATGTGGGACAAATAAACATAAACTATTCTAACAAGATAAATACATGAAGTTGTTACTTTTGTCTAGCGTTGGAGTCATCAATTTCGTGAACTGAGAGAATTCGAACCATGAGTTTTACTGGAACTTTGAAGCCATTAACCTGTACATCACACAAAGTTGCGTCTTTTCGAAGGTTCCTTTCTGTTACACTCGACCTTGACGGAATTTACCCACAGAATGAGTTATTGAATCATGTGACTGATGTAAATCCGAAGTCAACAGTGTGAAATGACATAGCCTTGCTCTTGGAAGTCAATGTCTCTTGATTAATCTTTCCAATGTGCCGAAAAGTGGTTCGGAACTGAAATGTTCAGATCCCTTTTTAGTTGATTTTTATTACCATAATGGTTTTACAGCTTTGAAACGTCAAATGTTTGGTTCTTGATATAATATGGATCATTGGAAGTTAATTTTTTTAGAGGTTTGATAGAGGTAAAAAATTGCCCAGGAGGCCTGACTCTTAAGCCTCTGCCAGATTCTAGCAATTTGCTTGTGGATGTTTGCTAATAATTTTTTTAGAGGTTTGATAGAGGTAAAAAATTGCCCAGGAGGCCTGACTCTTAAGCTCCTGCCAGATTCTAGCAATTTGCTTGTGGATGTTTGTTAATTGATCTGGAAGTTTAGCAGTGCAACCTCATCAAGTTTGTGGACAAATCCATGATCATCAACCAGTTGCCTAGATGGTCTCTCCTAAATCCTTGCTGGTGTCTTCCTACTTTACAGGTAGAGTAGATAATGTGTCCAGCTTCATCGAAAGCATATGTATTGGCTGCTCTTCGATGACAATATTTCTGAACCATAGAATTATGGTATTCTGTGCATGCAAGAAATGCTTAATCAATTCATCATAAGACAAAACATAATCCTCATAGCGTCACCGTTCTGATAGCAACTATTTCATCCTTTGTTTGTAAATTAAGTGTAAATAGTACTTGAAGGACTCTTGTGCGGCCTTATTACTAGTTTGAGAAGGTCGACCAAGTTTCGGGGCGAATTTTATTTTAGCTGCTGCTGTCAAGTGATTCTTTCTACTTCTCGCGGCAACTTGAATTTTTCCTATGGAAATAGTTGTGCATTACTATTTCCATTTCTCTATCCCGTGGATTTCCCAGGATAGTGTGACTCCTTTAGAAAAACTGAAGTGGCTTCCTCTTTATCGTAAGAATCAAACCTTTTACCCGTTATGTTTGTCTCTTAGAACTTGCATATTGCCTTGTCCAAATTCTCTGTGGTTTTTTTAGCAACAGATCTCCTTATTCTGTTAGCTTTCTGTTTCGTCTCTGAGTGAACTATTAACTTTTACGTGGTCTTGCGTAGAACTCAACCCCAATAGCGAGTTTGTGAAGTGAGGGTGCCCTCACGCTTATATACTTCATATTAATTCGGTACGCAGGTGATGTGGGACTTAGCTTCACACCCTCCCTCATGTGTATTGTGCTCACTCGACAACACCTACCGCGTGCAAGCGGGAGACACGCACCCTACTCATCTCTGCTACCTAATTCTAATACCATGTTACATTGTCTTGGGTAGAACTCAACCCTAAAAGCTAGCTTATGAAGTGAGGGTTGTGAATGTACATATATCGTGATCTCGTTGTATCTTCTATTTTAGGCTTAGAATTGTTTCGTGATAATATCCTAATGATGTCTCTTTGTGATCTTCTATTTAAGGCATAGATTAAGCGTAACCATCTCTCTCTGTGATCTTCTATTTTAGATATATATTTCTAGGTTTTCTATATTTAAGCTTGAATATTGTAACCTTTCTTACTAATTCATAAATACATATCAGTTCTCTCTTCCATATGTTTTGTCACATGGTATCAGAGCCATAAGATCTAGGCCAGTTGGATTGTTGCTCTCCGGCGGGCGGCTTAAGCCTCCTTGCCGTCCGCCTGCCGCTCACTATGTGGTTTGGAGTTGGCGGACTTCTTTACGAAGACCCACACTGCTGCTCGTTTATGCTTTTTACTTGGCAAACTCTCGATGCTCTCTACTTTCGCATCCTGAGTTTTAGGGGGTATGTGAATGTATAAGTATCATGATCTTTTCATATCTTCTATTTTAGGCATAGAATAATTTCGTGATAATATCGTAATCATATCTCTTTGTGATCTTTTATTTAAGGCATAAATTTGGATAATCATATCTCTATGTAATCTTCTATTTTAGGTATAGATTTCTAGGTTTTCTCTATTTAAGCTCGAGTATTGTAACCTTGCTTATTAATTCAGAAATACATATCAGTTCTCTCTCTCATATGTTTTGTCACAACCCTCACGCTTATATACTTCATATTACTTTAGTACCCAGGTGATGTGGGGCTCTGCTTCATATTAATATCTAATTTTGGATGCAGTTGGCAACGAAGTTCCGCAACAGTGGACAAACATGCGTCTGTGCAAATAGAATAATTGTGCAAGAAGGTACAAGGCAGTAAACTTGGCTTATTCCGTTAGAATTTCTGTTCTATAGAACCAGCTATGCAACTCATTTTATATTTATGGTTTTGGAAAATCATCTTAACATGATGGAATGCCCAAAATCTCACACATGGTGGCACATATATTTGGACTTTGGAGCCATCTGCCTCTTTCTTGCTTAACAGATGCTGAAAGCAAATGATCACGTGGAATACCCAAATTCTTGCTTGTAGAGTGGCACAAATGTTTGAACTGTCACACATAGAATTCAGAGGTTTGAACGGAATGATTACACATAGTTATAATGACAGCCTACACCAGGTTAGCTTTACAAGCCAGGAAAGTGTTGCGCTCACGATTTCTGCTCTCCTCAATGTCCTCTCTACCCCGTGCCAAATAATGGGCATAATACAGACTTGTGATTTCTTAATCACCAAAAAATCAAATCAGAAACAAAGAAGTGCATATTAATATGCTTTTGCAGAGATGTAAGAGGTGGCAAAAAGAGAGAACAGCATATTGATCATCTAACAATACTACAGGTTCCGGCTCTCGTGTCCTACTCTGGTTTCAAGTTAAAGTTTTATTTGGATATATGTTGGTATAAATATGGCTTATGTGAGAGGCAATATGAGGACAATTTTTTAGTACAATGGTCAAGTAAGAAAAGAATAGTATTTGTGGCTGCTTAGGGCAAGTGACTACTTAAGGCATTTTGTTCAATGTTCATGCAACATTGCAATGACATAGGGATTGAGCTTGTAACATTGGATGTTTGCAGTTCTAAAAGAGATATTATTGATGTGGTAATGGAGTTTAAGGTCTTTAAGGCGCCAAAAAATAAGAATAAGAACGAGAAGAAGAAACATAAAATTCGTGATAGAACACCAAGATTTCATAAGCCTCAAATTAGGGTTTGAAATGCATCATATAATTCCAAAAGAAGCTTCAGATGTTATATTCTTTAATCGATTAGAGAGGATTACATTTCACATTTCTTGGGGTTGTAAGATGAACCAATCTACTGGATCTCGACTGGTATTCAGCTCACGGAAAATTGGTTCTAATTCAACCAATTAAGTAAACAAATCAAGCTTGAATACAATTTGGAAATTAACTAATTAAGTTTGACAACTGTGTAATAAACCAAGATATGAAGCTCGGCTTGTGAACTACTAAATTGAAGTTTAGTGAGATTAGTTCAAAAGATGAACTGATTAAGTTTTTCCTCATTTTTTAAGCTTGTTCAATTTCAAGCTGAGCTTGAACCTTGAACTTCTTGGCTTTGTTCAGCTCTTTTGAGGCTTGATATTCACAGGCTTTTGAGACTTTGACACCTCTTATAATAAGATTCTTGTCCAGAAAAGCAAACTTTTACATTCTTAAATTTGACTCTTAGAACCAAATGAGACCCGCAATTAAAAACAATTATATGACTCGTACAATGATCAATGCCCCTTATGGCATATGTCCAGAACAATGGAGAAGACAAACCAACAAAAAGACTTTACTACACTAGTAGCTTGACTAATCATAGTTCTCATTAGAAAAGATGCTTTCAAATTGTGTTAATTTCCAAGTACCTCTACATCTTTAGATGTACTTTTCCTTTCCAAAAATAGTGTTAAATAATTTTTTTGTTAGGAGCTAGCCCCGCGTTTTTTATGTATAGAATCTGGTTGAAAAGAGTTTTGTTCCAGAATGAAAGCCTAGCCGGAGTCTTAGGTTGCCCTAGTCGTTAGATATAAAGATGACTTTCTTCGTTTTTCTTATCAAACAAAGCCGAGCCTTAAGTCCCATTCAATTGGGGTCGGCTACATGAATCCGTATGCTCTATTGAGCTCTATTGAGGGCATCGTGTTCTGTGATATCTAAGAACCTAGGGCTTTTTGAAATGATGCCTGTAAAGTCGATTTTGGTCTATCCATCCCCTCATTGTGTACCATCTACCGTAGCCATATCACTCCCCCTAAGTCCCTAACTACCACATCGACCAATCCATGACATACATGTCCAAACCACCTTAATCTATTCTATCATGTTATCTTCTATCGGTGCTTGTTACTTCCTTTTTCTTCTTCTAGTTATTTGTTTACTTGATGTAATGAATTGCTTTACAGGTATTTACGATAAATTTGCAAGGGCTTTATCAAATGCTGTCCAGGAAATGCAAGTTGGGGATGGTTTTCATGAAGGCGTGTCTCAGGTAATTAGTCATGCACCATATGTTGCACTCATTTTTTTTTGTTGAGAATAGAAGGTACTATTTCCATTTTAGAAAAAGTTGCTTTAAATTTGTTGGTATCAACTATCAAGTTATGATGGGATCTGTAGTAGGCCGAACATTAAGGGTTCAGAGGGGTCGGCCGAACATTAAGGGTTTAGAGGGGTCGGCCAAACATCTCAGTCTAAGTGGCCCAATGGGGCGTTACCGAACAAATTGACCGAGTAGTAAGCATCTAGATCTGTTCGGTTAGTTGCCATCAATTAGAGAACTATACGTCTTGGCGAACCGAGCATAGAGCTAATATCAAATGGGCGTAACTTCCCGATCCAGTCCACGCTTATGATAAGTTGTTGTTCCCCAACCAGGTCAGCATTTCGGGTCACTACATGTCATCATCAAAAGCCGGAGCCGAGCGCCACCAATCTGGCGAATCGATGGGTTAAGATAAAACTAAAATGGGGGCTTGGTCGGTATGACACATCAAAATACCAAAAGGCACCTGAACGTAACCATCCTCATTCCTATCCATTGCGTCAAAAGTGACATCATCTATGAATAGAAGGTGGTAGATCGGAATATTAACATAGAGGCTGAGCGTGAAATGGACCGAGAACCGACGTGAAAGGCTCCATGGTGAGTTAGAGGAGGTGGTATATATGGATATACCACCAGGTATTTCTTCCTTTGAGACTGAGGGAAAGGTGTGTGTATTGAAAAAGGCTGTTTATGGATTGAAGCAATCACATAGAGCTTGGTTTGGTAGATTTTCAAAGGCTATGTTGAGATTTTGATACAAACAGAGCCATGCAAATCATACTATGTTCATCAAGGGTGGTGTTGGTAAGATTGCTGTCCTTATTGTTTATGTTGATAGAATAATGACAGGCAATGATGTGAATGAGATTCTTAATCTTAAGTCTAGTCTGGCTCAAGAATTTGTGATTTAGGATTTGGGATCACTAAGATACTTTCTTGGAATGGAAGTGGCAAGTCTGATAGAGGTATTTTTATCTCCCAATGGAAGTATATACTTGATCTCTAGAAAGAAACATGTATGTTGGGTTGTAGACCTGCAAATTCTCCTATTGAGGCGAATCATCATCTTAGTGGAGACGTGGGGGAGCGCACTAATAAGGAGAGATATCAGCGACTCGTGGGTCGACTGATATACTTAGCTCACACTCAACCAGATCTTACTTATGCATTGGGCTTTGTTAGTCAGTTTATGCATGATCCTTGTACGTCACATCTGGATGTAGTTTATCGTATCTTGAGGTATCTTAAATCAGCTCCAGGGAAAGGAATTCTGTTCTCTAATCATGGTAACATGCGGTTGGAGGCATTTACTGATGCCGACTGAGCTTCTGGCTACTGTACTCTCCTTGGGGGAAATTTGGTTACTTGGCGAAGTAGGGAAAGGAATTCTGTTCTCTAATCACGGTAACATGCGGTTGGAGGCATTTACTGATGCCGACTGGGCTTCTGGCTTACTGTACTCTCCTTGGGGGAAATTTGGTTACTTGGCGAAGTAAGAAGCAATCAGTGGTCGCCAGGTTTAGCGCAGAAGCTGAGTATAGAGATTGACAGGCACTTCATCAAGGAAAAGCTGAGCAAGGGTTTGATATGTATATTTTTTGTGAGATCTGAAGATCAATTAGCTGACATTTTCACAAAAGGGCTTGGCAGCAAGAGTTTCCACCCCGTTGTGTTCAAGTTGAACTTGATTGATATCTTCGCACCAACTTGAGGGGGAGTGTTAAGTTATGGGTGTAACGTGTAAATTAGTTGATATTAGTTATCTTATGTAAATAGATTTGTAGATTAGGGGGTCTATGTAATTACCTTTTTCCTCTTGTATAACTACAAACGTAATGAGAAGATAACCTTAATTTTTTGGGTCTCAATTCAATCGTCTGATTTTACACATTGTTCGTTTGTTGCAGGGCCCACTAATAAATGAAGCTGCAGTGCACAAGGTACATTTTTACTTTGCAGTTCCATTAAGCAGTGATATGTGATGCTGCTATTTCTTACATATATCTCGGTAGTACCTGACCCTTTTGGAATTTTCTTGCAGGTTGAATCATTTCTAGATGACGCTACGTCAAAGGTTTGTTTATCAATTATATTGGTGAAACTAATAAATGTTGATTTAGATGAAGATCATGAGCTGGCACTGGTGCCCTACCAAAGTGGGATAGCCCTCCAGCTTCCCACAACACTCACAACCCAAGTGAAGACAGAATTCAATCTGATTGAAGCTGTCAAAGAAGACAATATATCGTAACCTTGTAATCTATGAATTTACTGCTTTTCTGAAATAGAAGGTGAGCATGTGGCCGTAACTTTGTCATGGACTCCATATGACTTATTAAAGTCTGTCAGACTTTTAGGATTGCATTCGCAGGATTCCAGATCTTCTTCCAGTCCAGTTTGGGAAAAAAAAAAAAAAACCCTTCTTCAGGTGGCATAACCTAGTCAAAGTCTCCATTTCTAGCTCTCAAGCCGCAAGTCCCAAAGTCCACTATATGTGCTAAAGACTTCAGCATAGCTAGGTCTTGCCTCTTGGCGTAGATTGGTGAGTAGCGTCAGGCGTGGTATAGCACCGGAAAATAGTGTAACCGTCACAGTAATCTAATGGAGCATGCAGTATGCCCGCCAAGATGATCAGGCATGCAGTTAAGATTCTGAAGTCATCAAATTATCTGGACCCCAAACTTCCACAGGATGTCAGTTTGGAAAGGCAATTGCTAGATGCTTCTGGTCCCACATGGTGAGGACTGAACATGTGGTGTCATGACTCGAATTTCCAATTCCCAAAAAGTAATACATATTCTAACTTCCTTGACAATTACAGATGTCTCCAAAAGATGATGCAAAAAGTACAGATGGTATCCTCTAAATGCTCCAACTCAATCTCTAGTAAGCCAGCTGTGCACTTGAAAAATAGTTTGAGTTGGCAAGTAAACACAATGACCGAATTGTAACGCTCAAAACACAAATAGAATAAACCTAGGCCTTGTTTGAAAAGTATGTAGGATTAGATGGGATTAGCAAGGAGGAGGGATCGGTAATCCCATGGGACTAGGAATCCCTGGTGTAATCCCAGGAGGGTGTTTGTTTGTGTTAGGATTAAAGCATGGCATGGGTAAGAAAGTGCATTTTCCCATGATACCCTTTTTTGCACTCTATTGAATTGGAAGGGAGAAAAAAATCTGGAAATATGCTATTCATATGTGTATGAGTGTTACTTCTTGCCATAATCCAAATTAATTGATTTCTTTTACCATGGCAAATCAAGATCCGAAAATAGCAATTGTCATTACTGATTTTGTAATTTTTTTTAGTTAGTAAAGTTTATCTATTCATATTTAAAAAAAAAAAATTATAATTAAACCAAGCAAATGCTTTTTATTCATGTCCCGTGCAAAGATAACATACAACATTTATTATACTCTCAAATACAGTCACATTTATTTCAAGGTTCTAAAACTCGCTAGGCTCTCCCAGGGCGGCCGGGCACCTTCTAGCTTCCAGGGCCGAGTACTTAGCGACTAGTCGGGCTAATCGGTTTAGTTGGGTTAGTCGGGCTAGTCGGCGAGAGGCCTTCTAGCGCCTAGGCGGCGAGTACTCGGCCTTCCAGACCTCCTTTTAGAACACTGAATTTTATTTGAGATACATGACAAAGGTCACAAAAGTAAATAAGCAGCAATTTATTCTTTAAACTATGTCTTTTGATAATGACTGTCTCTTAGTTAGCACCTTTCAGTTTCAGCTATTCTCGCAGGCTTTGGCCTCCATCAGAACTTAGGGTAAGGTCATTCACGAGTTCAAGGGCTCTCTTGATAAGGCTGAATTGCATTGGTGTGTATATAGCTAAAGTCAATTGTGGCCACACTGGATCATAACCCTGCTCTACCTTCTGCCACTGATCAGACAATTATGTGGAGAGTGCAACACTCTCGCTTCTCCTCTCAATACCCCAGCCATGAATACGTTCATATGTACAAACTTAGCTTTTATTCCTCCACTATCTTATTATCCAACCAATATTTCACACCCACTACATACTCTACCAACAACCTATCAATATTGTGCTGACACAATGAGCTAAACAAAACTACTGCACATATATAAAAAATAATACATACACTTCAACAATAATTCAGTACTCTGCAATCCAATAAATTAATTGAAAGCAAAATTAATAGATAGATATCCACAATAAAGCCATGAAGACCAGCCCAAATTTAGCCTCTAGGTGTACCATCAACCATGACCGTTGTTTACTTCTCCACCGACTACCTTATCCCTGCCTCCAGCTTTATCTTAACCCTTTCTTTTGACTGAAGCTAAAACCAACAATATATACGTCTTCATGAAAATTATTTGTCCCGTACACTATAAAAAAAATTAGGTTATCACAGGTGGCAGCACATGTGTCACTCGAAGGATGACACGTGTTGCTGTGTAGGTTCTTTTATGAACATGAAAAGCACATCTTTGTACGATAACTCATGTGCAAGAGAGGTCGTCCAGAGTTAGGATTTTGTGTGTGTGAGTTTGCGCTCATGCGCCCATGGTTTTAGTGTACCCAATTGTCCTAGTTTCATCATGTTGCACTGCAATAGAAAGGCAATTGATGTTGCAATCATTAGTCTTAATTACTAGGATCGTGATATTGGATATTCTTGTGTTGTCCTTTGGCTTGGGTTTTCATTTCGTGGCATTGGTTACTTGTTCAAAATTACTTTTTGATTTTAGGGGATTTGGTTGCAACAAGAAAGTGATAGATTTAGGAATTTGACATCATTCTCACTCTTTAGAGTTATTGGGTGGACCGTAATGTAAGAGTTGTTTTAGGACAAATTTGAGGACATCGAGTCATTACATCTTTTTAGGGTTTCATTTCTCCTCCGTTTAAGGGGATACAACTTCAGCTTTTTCTTACTTTTTTAGAGTTGCATGGTGATGTGAGATTTGTGATTTGAGAGTTTGCTTAGCTTTACCCTAGCCCCTAGGACGTTTTGAACTTGAGACCTAGTAGGGAGCAGACCCCCAAGTCTATTACCACATGGTATCAGAGTGGCCCATTCCATCCCAAATTTTATAACAAAAATTAAATCAAGCCTTGACAGACCCAAAAAAAGGCTGCACAACGATATGACCCAAAAAGTGGCCACACGTTATAGACCTAAATGCGGCTGCATGTGAGGGGGTTGTTAAGAGTAGTTGTTCCATATTGCCTGGATATGGAATGGGAGATCACTTAATTAACATTTGAGACCTCTCCAATTTTTGCCAATTTGCTTTGAGTTGGATATAAAGTTTCCACAACCTCATCCCCCCTTCTTGTACCTTCTCATGCATTTTTAGTAATTTTTTTGTTGAAAAATTCTCATAGAAGCCATAACATAAGGAGATTTCTTTGATACCTCAATAATTATGATATTTGGTTAGAGTGCTAGGAAATTTTCCTTTTCACAAATTCACAATGATGTTAGCCACTACAGTTAGGTTATCTATTTTTTGGTTCTCTCATTCTACTTTGATGCGACATGTGCCAGTGCAGGATTTGTATGTGTGTGTGTGTGTCTGTATTGATCATTGTTGATTGTGTTGGTTTGATATACTCAGAAACTACAATTTTGTTGAATACATTGTTTTTTGCCATTTTTTTTTTGCATAATCATAAATCGTTATTTTGCCGTATGAAGGGAGCGAAAATCCTTCTCGGGGGAAAGAGACACAGCCTTGGAATGTCTTTTTTTGAGCCTACTGTAATAGCTGATGTCAATAGTGAGATGCTCATATCAAGGTAAACTCTAGAAGCCAAACATTAACTCTTTAAAAATGTTGGCTGTTAAAGTCTGACCTGTTGAGAAAAAGATTAAAAACTTGTTATGTTGTTATTTTTTAGTGTTGCAAATTCTCATGAATGATTCAAAGCTTTTTACGATGTGTTGGAGTGTTGTTACACTCTTTATGTTTATCCTCTTTAGATGTATCAGAGAATTGTGAAAAATGAAATCTAGAAACTTGCTGGAAGACAGTGGTTGTCTGGTTGGTGCATCTTTGTGGTTCATAAGTTGAATGTGGACATGCTGAAGACAGCCATTCCTAATTATGTATATGTTGCACGATCCAGTGAAATTGACTTGGCAAGCTGCTGATTGGTTGATTAGGAGTTTCTTGATGAAGCCCCCAAACCCTAGAGCTGGTCCTCATTAATTTGGGGTGCTTTGGAGGGTAGAGTAATTACAGGTCTGACCCTAGGGAGAATTTCCATGACGTTGCCGCAATCATCCTGAATTTGCTGATTGAGAGTTCCAGATATGTTTTTTATTTAAATGTCTCACAACTACTAATGGGAAGACACAATGTCAGTTGATTTTAATAGCATGAAGTGGGCATATACAAAAATGCAGTACACTATAATGAAAAAATGTGTGCATGGCATGTGCTCATGGGATCCAAAGCACATTGTATAGGTTAAATGTAAGGCCTTACAGTGTTCACAATCCTATATTTGCATGCTAAATGTTGGTCTTGCAAAGGTATTAATTAGTTTAGGGCGAGGTAATGCATTTTATATATCCTTTATGTTCCATTTTCAAAAGAAGGGGGTGATAACAAGAGTCGTAAACCAGAATGGTAGCATCTATGGCCATTAGTGGTTAAGTGGATCTTAAGGTAGCTATATCAAACCTTGTTGCTTAAGGTGTTAGTAAATTCTGGTAAGGTGTTTTCATGGGACCGAAGCACTTGTAGCTTAAATTCTTGGTCTTGTCTGTGAATTGTTTTAAATGTACTAGGTTTTGCTCAATACTACCAAAGGATAGCCTTGCTTATGATAAATTAGGTTTTTTTAAAGCATCCTACTCAAAATCAATTGGCAATGAGTGCAAAGGTTGCACAGGCTTATATACTAGTTTTTGGAGGTTATAAGTTAATGACTTGGGGACAAGCTTGTGTGAAAGTATAGGGTTTTACTTTGTATTTTATCTTTTATATTAGGGTTGCTTTTGTAATCTTTTTCTAAGTTAAGGGTAGTATAGTCTTTTTAGTTTTAGGGCTCTATTTTTACTTGTTCTCTTCTTTGTATTTCGTCATTGTGAATATACGAATGTTTTCCCCTCTCTCTCTCTCTCTATGGTCGAAAGTCACATGGTATCAGAGCGGTATTGGCTGATCCTGATCTGAGCTCCAGTTCTCTCCCTCCATCTTTGTAGTAGTAGTAGCAACCTCAGCAGCAGTAGCAACAACAGCAGTAGTAGCTGTAACATCGTTATTCACTGTTCATCGCACCACGAAGCACTGTAGCAGTCGCACTGTTCACTGTAGCAATCGCACTGTAGCACTGTAGCAACAACAGCAAACAGCATCTCTCTTCGACAGCAGCAACACATCTGTTTCAGCATCACACAAGACGAAGCACTGTAGCAGTTGCACTGTTCATTGTAGCAGTCGCACTGTAGCACTGTAGCAGCAACAGCATCTTTGCATCTCTTCTTCCAGTACTGTTCATCGTCTACAGTAGCATCTCCTTCCTCTTTGTGGCAACAGTAGCAGCAAACCTCTGACAGTCACCAACTCCTCTACCGGCGACGACTATTGGCGAACAGCTTCCGGCCATCGGAAACCACAGGTTGCATTCAAAACTCACTGGGTACCCCCTGATTGAGTTCAAAACTGACTGGGCTCCTTCATATTGAGCTCGACTGACTGGGTTTGTCTTTCTTGAGGTATTTCTGACCTATTTTGTATCTTTGAAACTTGTTTGTGACTGAGATCACATGGATTCTGGCTGTTAGCACCTCTGGACCTTCTGGTTGAATTCTGGTAGTGCACTGGTTCTGCTTTCTGTTGGAAGATTGTTATTTCTTTGGGTTTTTTCTGCATTCTCTTTGCTGCCACTGGCATATATTATTGTTTGATGAATATGGTAGAAGACAGAGCAATCAGTGTTCGTTTGAATGGGCATAACGACTCTTATTGGTCTAGTGCCACACATCAGTATTCTCGGCCCACACTGCAGTATTCTCGTCTTCCAACTGCCTTTACAGCTCTTGCCACTGACAGTACACAACAGTATCCCTCTTTTGAGGACTATCAGTAGTTTCGTACATTTCTGGCTATCACTCAGGGAGGTCATTCACAAGCATCTGTCATGACCACCACTCACTCAGGTTTGCATGGTTCCTATACCACAGGTATTCTACCTACCACATGGATCTTTGACTCTGGTTGCTCCCACCATATGACCCCTACATTGTCATTACTGAGTCATTGTGTCTCTCTTGTTTCTCCCATTAGTATCTCCACTGCCAATGACTCTCCTATGCACGTTGTCTCGATAGGTTCTATTATCCCAACCCCATCTTCTTCCCTTTCTATACCAAATGTGTTCTATGTTCCCCAGTTATCTCTTAGTCTTCTTTCAATTAGTCAATTATCTGATTCCAGCTTTGATGTTTTGTTCTCTTCTTCTGGTTGTGTTGTGCAGGATCGGGTGTCCAAGAAGCAGATTGGGACAGGGCGTAGAGTCGGTGATCTCTATGTTTTGGAGACTTTACATGTTCCTATTGAGTCTACTCCGACTGTTATGTCGTCTTTTTGTTTAGATCAAAACTCTTCTCCCTTTTATCTTTGGCATTCTCGATTAGGGCACATATCTAGTGAACGTTTGAATCTTTTGCTTAAGTCTGGCTTTTTGGGAAACATTTCTGCCAGCGATATTTCTGAATGCAGTGGTTGTAAACTTGCCAAAATGTCTGCTTTACCCTTTAATAGAAGTACCTCTGTGTCTACTTCCCCATTTCAACTTGTTCATACAGACTTATGGGGTCCTTCTCCAATAGCTACTAAAGGTGGTTCCCGGTATTATGTTTCATTTGTTGATGATTGTAGTAGGTTTACGTGGGTGTATCTGTTGACACACAAATCAGACTTCTACCAAGCATATCGCAATTTTCATTCCATGGTTCAAACTCAGTTTTCGACAGAAATCAAAGTTCTTCGCTCTGACTTAGGTGGAGAATACTCTCTGGGTGAGTTCACAGAATTCTTGGCTTCTCATGGCACTATTCATCAATCCTCTTATACCGACACTCCCGCTCAAAATGGGCGTGCTGAACGTAAACATCGCCACCTTCTAAATACTGCACGGTCTCTTCTTCTGTCCTCCTCTGTGCTAGCCGTATTCTGGGGAGAGGCTGTGCTCACTGCAGCGTACCTTCTCAACCGGATGCCCACTCCACTTCTCTCTGGTTCCTCCCCTTACGAACGGCTCTGTGGTCAGGTTCCTAACTATTCCCTTCTTCGTGTCTTTGGCTCCACTTGCTTCGTCCTTCTTCCCAAAAAGGACCGCACTAAACTTAGTGCTCGTAGTGTCTTATGTGTCTTCTTGGGGTATGGGATCCAGCAGAAAGGCTACCGGTGCTATGACCCCGTGACCAAAAAGTTGTATGTTTCTCGGCATGTTACATTTCTTGAGCGTTTACCCTTCTTCTCTCTCCCATCCAAACCCATCACTGTTGCCAAAGAGGATCTCGTGCATATAGATCTTTTCCCTTTGGATGTTCCTGAGGAAGAATATGTTCGTACTCTCGATGTGTCTGATGTTCCTAATCTCCCATCTTCCTCTTCTGATTCCCACCCCATTCCTCCCTTTCCCAAGTATTATGTTCGTCGCACTGGCCCTACTCCATGTCCTTCCTCTGCTTCTGATGACTCTGATTTGCCTGCACATCGGTATCCTTCTCGTGATCGTCGCCCTCCGGTAAGACTTGGTTTTACTAACACTTGTTTTTCCTCTTCATATTGCACTTTCTTATCTCGGATCCATACTTACTTTGAACCTCGTTCCTATAAAGAAGCTTGTAATGATCCTAACTGGGTGCATGCCATGAATGATGAACTCACTGCTCTTGATAGGACTCAGACTTGGGACTTGGTTCCTCTCCCCGTTGGTAAAAATCTCATTGGTTGCAAATGGGTTTTTAAAGTCAAAACTCATTCTGATGGTTCATTGGAGCGGTACAAAGCCCGCTTAGTTGCCAAGGGGTTCTCTCAGGAATATGGTATTGACTGTGAGGAGACTTTTGCTCCTGTTGCAAAGATGACTTCTGTACGTCTTTTAATTTCTGTTGCTGCTACGCATCATTGGCCTCTCTTTCAGTTGGATGTTAAAAATGCCTTCCTCAATGGTCATTTGTCTGAGGAAGTTTATATGCGTCCTCCTCCAGGGTTCTCACATGCCACCGGCCTTGTTTGTCGTCTCCGTCGTGCTCTTTATGGCTTCAAACAGTCTCCCCGCGCTTGGTATGCTCGTTTTCATGATGTAGCTCTTCAGATTGGGTTTCAACCAAGCACGCATGAGTCTGCACTCTTTATTCGCCGCACTCCTCATGGTTTGGTTCTTATATTGCTCTATGTTGATGACATGATCATCACTGGTTCCGATTGTGCGGCTATTGATGAAGTGAAGCTTCATTTATTTCACCAATTTGAAATGAAAGACTTGGGTCCTCTTCGGTATTTTCTTGGCATTGAGGTTGCCTCCTCTCCAAAAGGTTATCTTTTAACTCAGACTAAGTATGTAACCGACATTCTTCATCGAGCTCAACTTACTGATGACAAAAAGGTTGATACTCCTTTTGAGTTACATGCTAAGTTCTCTGCTTCAGATGGGGTTCCTCTTGCTGATCCTACCATGTATCGTGAACTTGTTGGTTGTCTTGTGTACCTCACTGTCACTCGGCCGGACATTGCCTACGCTGTTCATATAGTTAGTTAGTTTGTTTGTGCTCCTCGGTCTACTCATTGGGCTGCCTTGCTACGGATTCTTCGTTATGTTCGTTGCACCATGTTTCAATGTTTACTTCTCTCTTCCTCTACTTCAGATTTGTCTCTTCGGGCATATGCCGATGCTGATTGGGCCGGTGACATCTCTGATCAGAAATCTACCTCTGGCTTCTGTGTTTTTCTGGGGGATTCGCTTATCTCATGGAAGAGCAAGAAACAATCCGTTATTGCTCGTTCTACTGCGGAAGCTGGGTATCGGGCCACGGCTCATGCCACCTCTGAAGTTGTTTGGCTCCGCTATGGGTCTCACTCTCTTTTCTCCCACACCACTCTTTTGTGACAACAAAGTGCCATGCAAATTGCTCATAATTCCGTCTTTCATGAACGCACGAAGCATATTGAAATTGACTGCCATTTTGTTCGCCACCATCTTCAGTCCGGCGCTATCTTTCTTCCTTTTGTCCTCTTCTCTTCAGTTGGCAGATTTCTTCACCAAGACGCACACCACCGCTCGTTTCCGTTTCCTCCTTGACAAACTCTCGATGCTCTCCGGGCTCACATCATGAGTTTGAGGGGGGGTGTGAAAGTATAGGGTTTTACTTTGTATTTTATCTTTTATATTAGGGTTGCTTTTGTAATCTTTTTCTAAGTTAAGGGTAGTATAGTCTTTTTAGTTTTAGGGCTCTATTTATACTTGTTCTCTTCTTTGTATTTCGTCATTGTGAATATACGAATGTTTTCCCCTCTCTCTCTCTCTCTCTCTCTCTCTCTCTGGTCGAAAGTCACAGCTTGTTGAAGCATCCAACTCAAAACCAATTGGCAATGAGTGGGGAGCCTGCCCAGGCTCATATACTAGCTTTGGAGGTTATAATTAACCAATGCGGGACAATCTCTGACACTCCCCCGCATGTGCGACCCTTGACCTGCACGTGGAGAGATAAATAATGATTCAACACATACAACAACAAACTCAGGGGAACCAACTATCAACAACATAGAGTCTTGTCCAAAAGCCTCTGAAAGCCTATCTATAACACCATGTTAAAGCATCCAACTCAATACTAATTGGTATTGAGTGGAGAGGCCAACTAATGTGGAACAAATAACTAATGTCCGATAATCTCTGACAAAGCTCTTAACAGGTTTCAGCTGCAATCCTTTGCGAAAGAAGTTGGCTGTTATAGTGTAATCATGTGTAAACTTGGAGCATATTATAAGACCACCAGTTGTTACTGGTCCTCAAGGTTGCTGAGCTTTGATTTTTCAGGAAATTGGCCTAAGATCCAAACTAATGAGCCCAATAAGGCTTTAGCCCACTCTAAGTTTCCGTAACTTGAGGAGGACACGCGGATCAAAAGAAAAATTTGTGGACATTCGAAGACAAAAATGCCCCTATCCCTAGCGCACCCTCTCACTGGCGCCGTATTAACAAGACACGTTGCTGCTGTGTTAATTCAAGGCACATGAAATTGAGCTACCCATTAGGAAACGTACTGTAACTCTCTGTTTCAACGCCTATACACAAGGCACAAGGGACTGCTACATGGTGTGAATGAGTATCATGGTGGGTTATGGTTCCCTGTTTTATTTATTTATTTATTTATTTTTTGAACAGGTTTCCTCTTTTTTGGTTTTATTCGTTTTGCTTTTATTCAAAATTTTTTTTTAACATTTGTTAGTTTTGCGTCAAATTTTCATGGATTATTGATTTGTCTCGACGATAGAGATCTCAAAAGTATAAAATTATGGTCAAATATATTTTTTTAATAATGCCAAAAATAAACTTGTTGAGATACCATTATCTCATGCTTTACTTTTGTAGAAATAGACTGTTTTAGTTGAGATAGCTTTATCTCTTACTTTATTTTGTAGATACAGACATTGTACATGTTAACTGAAATACCGTTATCTCTTACTTTAGCTGAGATAGTTTTATCTCTTATTTTATTTTTGTAGATACAAAAATATTGTTACCTGAGGTACTGTTATTTTTGATATCTTGTTATCTCTAGCTTTGTTTTTGTAGATACATGAGCTATTTTAGCTGAGATACCGCTATCTCATAATTCATTTTTATAGATACCAAGAGTGTACAAGCTGAGATATAGTTATCTCTTCCTTTGTTTTTGTAGATACAAAAATTATTTTACCTGAGATACCGTTATCTCATGATTTATTTTTGTAGATGGCGAGAGTGCCCAAGCTGAGATACAATTATCTCTTCTTTTGTTTTTTGGATACGAAGGTTGTTTTACATGAGATACCGTTATCTTAGAGACTGTTTTAGGTGAGATATCATTATCTCTTTCTTTATTTTTGTACATATAAAAATTATTTTAGATTATTTTAGATGAGACACCGTTATCTCATGAGTTAATTTAGTATAAACAGACTATTTCAATTGAGATAGCATTATCTTTTTCTTTATTTTTGAAGTAGCACTATAGTATTCTACTACCAGTCTTGGATGTCCCAAATATAGCGTGATGAACACACCATTTTTACTTTTTAGTCTCAAAAGTTGTTGCACTGCCCAAAGTCTGATGAGGCCACTCCTCCTCTTCCCACTAAGCTTTCTTCTTTTGTCTTATTCCCAAAACATCAATTGAGGAAAGAAGGTGAAGTTATGTTCAAAGAGGGGAAGAAAAAGAAAAAAAAAAAGAAGGTGAAGTTATTCCACTGGAATAGGTGTAGATTCCAAGTTCTGCTTTCATCTTCTTCTTCGTTCAATTTTTCGTCGGAAGCATTTCGCCGGTAACTCAAGAGCACCGGCGAGTCCCGCCGGCCAGTAACTCACGAACAATGGCGAGCACGCCAACAAAGGGGCCGAGGAGAGTAATGAGCCGTGCGAAACTTTGGAAGATCTGATCCTGGGGGGAGTTTTTGGTGAGGAGATCACGAAGGAGAAGCTTCAGCGGTGTTGTGAGGAGAATTAGAAGAATTAAAACCCAGACAATGGTTTCCAATGGCTAGCCGACGATGATGGCATATGCTTTCTTTGGGTCAATTAAAACGTGGGGGTAATTTTGGAACGCGTGTATACATAAAGATTGGAGGTGTTGTGGAAAGTTATGATGGACTAATTAGGGCTTGCACTCTGTGCATTGTCCTTTCCAACAAGGCACCCTTGATTTTTATAGTTTGGTGAAAAAAGTTCGCTTGCTTCTACATTTAAGCTTGAACTTTCCAAAGTGTAGGAGACCTCACCGGTTCCGTATGCACACTACAACAACAATAACATAACCCATTTAGTCCCCAATAATTGGGGGTATGGGCGGGGGAAGGATAGGAGACAGACCTAACCTTTGGCAATAAATGCACAAAGTGGCTGCTCCCAGAATACCACTGAAACAGATGGATTGGAGACAGACCTAACCTTTGGCAATAAATGCACAAAGTGGCTGCTCACAGAATACCACTGAAACAGTGATCCCCCTATGCACACTATGAGTACCTAATATCTAAAATCTATTAATGTAGGTTCCTTGTAGCTTGCATTTGCTATCCTTCCTTGCTTTTTATGGCACTAAGGAAAGGAGGAACAAATTAATCCTATACACGGCACTTTACAAATGATTTTCCACAATCATTCAGTGACTGTTTGTGTTTTATTTTCCATGTGATGGATCTTTTCATAACACAATACTTGAGATGGAGATAATTGGCCTAGACATGTAGATCCACTGTTGTTAATTGTTATCATTGTCATTAAAATGGAGCATGTCCCCTTTCTTCATCATATAGTTTCTTGGTCACAACTGAAGTATTTTTTAAATCCTTTTTTACTAATGCTGTCATTACTGTCAATTTTAAAGTTGCTTCATTTACAAAAAAAAAAAAAAAAAAAAATTTAAAGTTGATTCATTGAGTTCTGATGATGATTGATTCAGCCATTGCCTCTGTTAGCTTGTTAGCTTGTATTTATTTGTTTCTTCATCTATAATTTTTGTTAGCAAATTTTGATCCGATTTTGATTGCTTAAATTTTCATCTTTGATGTATGAAATTTGTTACTATTAGTCTTATTTATGTGCTTAACAGTTGTTAGTTGCGTCTCTCTAGGGAGGAAGTATTTGGACCTGTTGCACCCCTTCTCAGGTTTGAAACCGAGGAAGAAGCTATTCGTGTAGCTAATGACACAAATGCAGGTTTGTGTTCCCTGTTTCGTGTAGTCTAGATATTTTAAAGTTGATACTGTTCGATAGACATATAGGGCACATTTTCTAACAACTTAAGCTTTCAAAACTACAGGTGACCTAACATCATAGCTAAGCTTTGAATCCTGGGAGGCCTCGGATTCATATCTTTCTATCTGCAGGAGGCCTTGGATTCATATCTGTTAGAATAGTTTATGTTAAAATGAGTTTGTCCCACATCGGGTAATTTAGTTGTGTAATAGAGCATGATATAATATAAATAAACGTGTGTGTAGTAAGGTTAATTTAACACCTTACACACTTCTTTCTCTCTCTCTTCTAAATAACATGGTATCAGAGCCACCCTTACCCCTAATCCAACCTTGTCTATCACCATAACCAGCCATCCTTAATCCAAACCCTAATCCAACCCTGACGTCATCACCTATCCTCTTCCCCAGATCACAAAACCCTAATCCAACCCTGACGTCATCACCTATCTTTGACGTCATCACCAAAAACCCTAAAGTCGATCAAAACCCAGTGCCAATCAAGCCCTGCATCGACCTAATCGATCCTTCCCAAGTTATCAGAACCCTAAACGACATCCCTACAATCCATAAAACCACACAACCGAGATCGATTACCCACGAAAACCCACAAAATCCTCGCTGTTTCACCTCTGTACAACCTTAATACCCTTCAAAATCCTTTAAAACCTTCACCCAGTGGCTCGATATTCATACTCAGTGCTCTGCTGATGCTTGAACATGTCTTTGTACTCCCGAGAGATGTTCGAACTTGTCTGAACCGTATGTCTCCTGTTGATTTACTGTCGATTTCTGTTTTCTGGCTATCATTTGTGGTTAGCTTGGGCTTGGACTGCCCCTTGCTGTTTCTGGTATGAGTAGTATGTTCTGTTAGTGTCTTTTTTTTGGGGAGTGTTTGATGTGAGCAGATGCAGACTCACAGTGGTTTCATCTAGTATTTGTTGTTGCTGAGTTGCTTATCGTAATTGGTTTGGTTGATTTGTTGATACAATTTGTTATCTTTGATCTATTGGTGGTTATTTGGTGTTGTTGGTGGTTGGTTCTCTGTGATTTATTGGCAACATGTCTGAAGAAAAATCTGCAATTGGTTCTAGTTTTGGCTCTATCATTATTGGTAGTTCTTCTCGGCGTCGTGAGAAGGATTCCATTACCTCCATTCTGTTGAATGGAAACAATTATGCTATTTGGTCTCGTGCTGTCAAAGTCTATTATATGGGTGAGAGAAAATTTAGTTATTTGACAGATGGTCCTCCAAAGAAAGATGCTACGAATTATAGTGATTGGGAAGCAGAGGACTGTCATATTCGTGTTGAGTTGTGGAATAGTATGGAACCTCAGATCAGTGGCCCTTTGTTTTATCTTGATACTGCCAAGGAAGTGTGGGATCGGGTTGCCAGGATGTATTCAGGTATTAATAATCTTCGTCGTATATATGATCTCCATCATCAGTTCTTTTCTCTATCATTTGGTACTGGATCGTTGGAGGACTACTATGCCAAGTTTCGTGGTACTTGTGAGGAACTTCGGGTTTATGAGCCTATTTCCAGTGATCCTCAGGTTATGGCGCGTCAGTGTGAGCGGTTGGAGGTCGCTCGATTTCTATATGGTTTGCCGTCACTTTATGATCCAGTTCGTTCTCAGATACTGGGAGAGCGGGAGTTGCCCTCTCTTGATGAGGTGTTTAGTTGACTTCGCCAAGTTTCTACCTCAGATGTTGGTTCTATTTCTCAGTCACCATCTGATCGTTCTGCTTTAGTGTCAGCAAGTTCTGGTATTTTTGGGGCGAGTAATGGCCGTGGTCGTGGCCATAATTCTGGGTTTAGTAGTCGAGGTCGTGGTGATCGAAATTCTGGTAATATCAGTTATGGTGGTCGTGGTGATTTTGGGTTCAATGATCGTAGTACTAGTCGTGGTGGCAGTAGTAATGGTCGTACGTTAGGGGGAGGTAGTTCTGGTCGCAGTGGTTCTAATCGTGGCCGTGGTACTCGGGTGTGTACCCATTGTGGGGGTACAAACCATACGGTAGACTATTGTTACCGGCTTCATGTTTATCCCCAGGCTCATCAGGTTGCTCATTCTGAGGATGCTGGACAGTTTACTCTGGCTTCAGCCGACAATAGGGTGACTATCTCTGCAAAGGAGTACCAGCAGTATCAACGTCTTATGTCAACCCAGCCTTCCGCTGCTGCAGCTTCTTCCACAGCTACGTTCTCTCAGACAGGTTCCTCTGTTGCTTGTGTTGCATCTTCTTCCTCTCCTTGGGTTATTGATTCTGGTGCTACTAATCATATGACTGGTACTTCTAATATCTTGTCTAATTGTCAGTCCATTGATCATAAATCTCATGTTACCTTAGCAGATGGTTCTACCACTAAGGTTACTGGGTCAGGATCTTTCCCTGTCTCTTCATCTCTTACTTTAACATCTGTATTACATGTCCCTCGCTTACCTTTTAATCTCATGTCTGTTAGCCAACTTACAAAGTCCTTAGATTGTTCCGTCACATTTCTTCCTCATGGTTGTGTGTTTCAGGATCTCAAGACGGGGCGGAAGATTGGTGGCGGCACTGAGCGTGGTGACCTGTATTACCTCACCAATAATAACTCTTCTCAACCAGTTGTCTTTCAATTATCAGAGTCTGCCTATCAACAACACTGTCGACTTGGTCATCCATCCCTTCAGAATTTGAAACGTTTAGTGCCATCATGTGGTTCTCTTAAAGAATTGCAATGTGAAGTTTGTGAGTTTAGTAAACATCGTAGAATAACATTTTATCCTAGAGTTGAGCGTCGGGTGTCCAGTCCTTTTCAGTTAGTTCATTCAGACATTTGGGGGCCTATTTCTGTGCCCAATGTTTTTGGTTTCAAGTACTATGTTATCTTTGTTGATGATTTCTCCCGTATTATATATCTTTATCTTATGAAAGCGCGGTCTGAATTAAAGTCTATTTTTAAGTCCTTTTATATGGAGATCAAAACTCAGTTTAATACTTGCATTCGTATGTTTCGCTCTGATAATGCACGTGAATATTATCATACCCTTTTGTCTCAATTCTTTGATGATCATGGTGTTATTCATCAGTCGTCTTGTGCTCGGACTCCACAACAAAATGGAGTTGCCGAACGCAAGATTCAACATCTGTCTGAAGTTATGCGTGCCATTTTATTTCAAATGCAGGTCCCTAAGTCTTACTGGAGCGATGCGGTCCTTACCGCTTGTTATTTAATTAACCGTATGCCTTCTACTGTTCTTGGCGGTCAGGTTCCTCATGATGTCTTGTTTTCCGGTCAGCCTCTCCACCCATTACCACCCCGGGTGTTTGGGTGCACGTGTTATGTTCATGAATTGGATCCTGACCGGAGCAAACTCGATCCTCGTTCCATTAAGTGTATTTTTCTAGGGTACTCTCGTGCTCAGAAAGGGTATAAATGTTATTCTCCGTCTTTGCGTCGTCATTTTGTGTGTGCAGATGTCACCTTTAATGAGTCGCTTCCGTTTTATGGGGAGGCTGTCACTACCAATGATTTGTTTGCATCTGATTTTGTGTTCCCTATGGCCGTCCCGTTTGGTATTGTTCCTCAAACTTCGCCAGCCGAGCCACCACAACCACATCCACCACAACCTTTGCAGGTATATATTTGCCGTCCCAAACCGCCACTAGTACCATCTCAACCAGAACCATCTCCACCAGAGCCAGATTTGCCAGCAGAGCCATCTCAGCCTATTCCGCCATCTTCCCCCCCGTTGCGTGATCCGGTCACAGATGATCGTCCTATTGCTCTCCGTAAAGGCATTCGGTCGTGTACTACACATCCTATAGCTCGGTTTGTTTCCTATAATCATCTCTCTCCGTCTCTTCGGGCTTTTACTACTTCTGTATCTTCTGTTCTTGTTCCTAACACTGTTCAGGAGGCTTTATCTGTCTCTGAGTGGCGGCATGCTATGGAAGAAGAGATGTCCGCTCTTCATCACAATGGTACTTGGGAGTTGGTTCCTCTTCCTGCTGGGAAGACCTCTGTTGGCTGTCGTTGGGTGTTCACTGTCAAGTATCTTCCTGATGGAACTGTTGAGCGCTATAAAGCTCGCCTTGTTGCCAAAGGCTACACTCAGACTTATGGTGTTGATTACTCAGAGACATTCTCTCTAGTTGCCAAACTTGGTTCGGTTCGCATCCTTATTTCTCTTGCTGCGAATCTTGGTTGGCCATTATTTCAGCTGGATGTCAAGAATGCTTTTCTCCATGGGGATCTCCAGGAAGAAGTTTATATGGAGCAACCGCCAGGGTTTGTTGCTCAGGGGGAGCGTAATCAGGTCTGTCGGCTTCGCAAAGCTCTCTATGGGCTTAAGCAGTCTCCTCGAGCGTGGTTTGGAAAGTTTAGTGATGCAATTATTCGATTTGGAATGTGTCGCAGTCAATCTGACTATTTATTGTTCTCCCGCACTTCTGATCGAGGAAAAGTATTGCTAATAGTATATGTGGATGATATTATCATTACTGGTGATGATCAACGTGGTATTGATGAGTTAAAGACTTTCTTACATCAGCAGTTTCATACCAAGGATTTGGGTACACTTCGGTACTTCTTAGGTATTGAGGTGGCACGATCCAAGGAAGGTATTAGCTTATCACAGAGGAAGTATGCGTTGGATATTCTTGAGGATACCGGGTTGTTGGGGACCAGGCCTGTTGAGACTCCTATGGATCCCAATGTCAAATTATATGTGGATCAGGGGGAGCTACTTCCTAACCCTGATCAGTATCGCCGGTTAGTTGGTAAGCTCAATTATCTTACGATTACTCGTCCGGATATTTCATTTGCTGTTAGTTTGGTGAGTCAGTTTATGTCTGCTCCTCGTCATCCACCTTGGGAGGCGGTTCTCAGGATTGTGAAGTATCTTAAGTTACATCCAGGACGAGGCTTGTTTTATCGCTCTAGTGGACATTTACGCATTGAGGCTTTTACTGATTCTGATTGGGTAGGAGGACCATCTGATAGAAAATCCACTACCGGGTATTGTGTCTTTCTTGGCGGGAATCTTGTCAATTGGAAAAGTAAGAAGCAGACAGTGGTTGCCCGGTCCAGTGCAGAAGCAGAGTATAGGGCAATGGCAAATACAACATGTGAAGTTATGTGGTTGCGATCACTTCTAGAGGAGATAGGGTTCACTGTGCAGTTACCTATGCCTTTGTATTGCGATAATCAAGCAGCCATCCACATTGCTTCTAATCCGGTATTCCAGTGAAAGGACTAAGCATATCGAAGTTGATTGTCATTTAGTACGTGAGAAGCTGACTGGTGGTGTGATAGCTACTCTGTATGTGTCTACTGGTGCTCAGTTGGCAGATATGTTTACTAAGTCATTGTTTCAGCCACGGTTAGAGTTGTTATATAACAAGCTGGGTCTTTATGATATTTATTCTCTAGCTTGAGGGGGAGTGTTAGAATAGTTTATGTTAAAATGAGTTTGTCCCACATCGGGTAATTTAGTTGTGTAATAGAGCATGATATAATATAAATAAACGTGTGTGTAGTAAGGTTAATTTAACACCTTACACACTTCTTTCTCTCTCTCTTCTAAATAATAATATCTTTCTATCTGCATTTGTTAACCATGCATTATGTTTTGTACGTGTTTGGGAATTTCCATTTGCATGGTAGGATTGTTAGTGAGGTGAGAGCATAGTCTAGGCCATAGGTTATAAACATCCTAAGGTTCATTTAGTCAGGTACCATGGGGGCACTTCAAATGTGTTACGGCCTAAAAAGTTACTTTGATTTTTTTTTTTTTTGCGTTTGTTAGTTTTGCATCGACTTTTTGTGTATTATTGGTTCGTCTCGGCGAGAGGAATCCAAAAAGGTAAAATATTATGATTAGAACTCTCAATTTTTTAATAATATCGAAAAAAGTGTAAAAATTTGTCTTTTTGACTTATTTTTGTCTTTATTCAAAAAAATTTAAGCTTGGTTCATAATGTTTTACTTTCTTGATTCCTCTTGCCGAGACGAACCAATAATACACAAAAAGTTTATGCAAAACTAACAAATGTGAAAAAAAATCAAATAAAGACGAAAAAAATAAGCCAGGCGACTTTTTAGGCCAAAACACATTTGAAGTGTCATGGGTGCAATTTCGAAAAGTTGAGGTAGGGTCGTATTGCCATGGGTGCTTGCTTCTTGAATACTTACTTTGTAAGTACTGTTTTTTATGTCTTCACAATGTTGGTTTTTTATGTCTTCACAATGTTAGTATTACCCGTATCTATGTTCCTAATTTTATTGTAACCTTGTTCTCATTTCTTATTTGGACTCGTAAAGGTTTGTGTTCCAAACTTCCAAGTAGTCTAGATTTTTTAAGATTGATTCTATTCCATTGACATATAGTATATTGCTGGGCACATTTTCTAACAACTTTAGCTTTCAAAACTATAGGTGACCCAAATTCGTAGCCAAGGGTTGAATCCTGGAGGCCTTGAGTTTAGATCTCTCAATGACATTTGCCTAACCCGTCCTCAATTGTGTGTAACCTGAATTTTGAAACCTGATTTGTTCATGTTTCTATGTCCCGTGTCTGTATATCTGCTTCTAAATATAGAAGTTGCTTTCTACGTGTTTTGTTAGTTGAATATGGAAATATATAGTTTGTAGTTAGCAAAACCATTAATCTCTTTGAGTTAAACTCTCACATAGACATTTAATTTGAAAAGCTTAAACTGCTTTCGCGACACTTTTTGCTTATAGATGTGTGTAGATTCATTTGAATTCTCCTGTACATTCTACTCATCTACGCTCGCAGGATTAGCTGCCTACTTGTTCACGACAAATATGCAACGTTCTTGGCGCGTTTCTGAAGCTCTTGAGTATGGAATTGTTGGAGTCAATGAAGGAATTGTTTCAACGGAGGTAATGGGCTTAGAACCAGGAGGGAAAAGGTGTTGTGGATTGCATTTAGAGCTTGTTTGGTTTCTTTGCAGGTGGCTCCGTTTGGAGGCGTTAAGCAGTCTGGTCTTGGACGGGAAGGTTCAAAATATGGAATGGATGAATTCTTGGAGGTAAATATATTGAAAATACTTACTTTTGCCGTTCTTAAAAGTGGGAAAAAGAGGGAAGAAAAGAAAAGTTAAGAGTGGGACGTTTGGTTTGTCCTATATGGTTGTTTTTCTTCGCCTTCTTTGATTGTGTTAAAGCACCAAACTGAAAATCAACCGACGAGGCCCGCGAGGATCATATACCAGTTTAGATGTTGTTTTACCGATGTGGAACAAGCTCTAGCAACATTATTATTATGGTTTCTAAGTTTTACAAAGCTTATCCATTTTTTTGTCAATAGCTTAGGCACTCTTGTTTTCTTTTTGCAGATTAAGTACGTGTGTTTGGGAAACATGAACGGTAGTTGATTCTTTAAGGTTTATATTTTGATCAAAAGCAAGGTTCCAACTTCCAACACAAGGTGATGAAATCAAGTCATCAAGATGTCGTCGCAAAATTGTGTTGAATAATGAGTGCAGGATAGTGCAGCTCTCAAGCCTTGTATAAAATGAGTCTAAATAAGTGTCGAGCAACTTCTGCTGTATGTACTGTTACATGATTTTGTTGTGTAAACCTTCTGATATTGTTAACCTTGTTCCTTTTTTGGTTCAAGTGTACCTAGTTCTTTGGTGAGTGTTTTGGCTGTTTGTGTTGTTTGCGTGCAATTTCTTTTTCTTCCTGTGAATTGTTTCGGGAAAACATAGTCCTGTGCCGATGATTCTGGCAGAAGGGAAATATCAGATTACACTTAACGTAAACTTTTTTTCACAACTTCGTGAAAGGAATTTTGTTTTCTTGTGGCAGAAACAACACTTAATTGAGAATGAAAATTAAGTTTTTGTAGCAATAATATACGGTGCTGGTAGGTTTGAGGGTCGGGCTTAGATATATGGGCTGGGCTTGTGTGTGAGGTTTGGTTTTGAATCATATAGTATTATTGGGGCCGTGTCGAAGGGAAAATATTTTGGATGAATCTATTCTAATATAGAAAGGGGGAGCACAAGTTTGGTGTAACTCAATTTTGAAGCCCTGTCACAAAAGTGTTTCCCAAATTTGTCCCCATCAACAAATGTTTTTCCCCTTTTCCCGTAGCACCCCACAAAATAACTGCTTGGACGAAATTGTAAAAAACATCAAAACCAACTACCATCAACCCCACGTTCCCCACAAATTCCTTCTTTACATAAAAAAAACTGGCACTTTCAAGTCTGCTTGCCAAGCGTGTCCTCTCCTCTGTTCAAAGGTACGTACAAAAAATGGCTCCAGTCTTCCAAACTTTTTTGGTATTACTCCAATATAGATATGCAAATGTATGCGTACATACTGGTTGTGTGGAACTCGAAGCAGCAGAGAAACAAGAAAGAAATAATTACGCCATTCGTCATCCAATTAAGGTATTCCACTCTTTCTCCCTGTTAACTTCGTTCACATGCTCCCACAATTTCACTCCAGAAAACAAATTCTATTTTCAAATTTTGTATGACTCCCTCTTTCCCTCTTTCACTACTTTTGCATGTTTGATTTACTAACTAGAACTAAAGGATATTACGCGAGCCCAAATTAGTGAAGTAATTGATAGTTCTTTTCCCCTTTTTAGTCAAAAGTCCATGGATTCAAATAATCTATTAAAAGAAACGGCAAATGTAATTGAGTCAGAAATAAATTGCTATCGGCAATTGTTTGTGTATTTTTTCCCCTTTAGTTTTTATCTTAGGTGTGATTACATATTTTTTCCTGTTTTCTTATCCATACAGCCCGGGGCACAAATGATACGTGTGCAAGTAGAACTTTGACAAAAAGTGTGCACAAATGCATTTGATTTATCGTTTGATCGTGTGTGCATTGTATTATCTTTTTTTGATAAATAAACAACAGTAGACTCGGCGCTGGTATTCTCATTTTCTTTAACAAGTAGTCAAGTATGTAACCAAATAAGATTTCGTCATTTTTTTATATGATGGCCCCATATTCTGAATTTTTTTATTGGCAGACTCGGCACCGATATTCTCATTTTTTGTTTCGTTTTAGAAGTTGGTAACAAAATTAAATTCCGTGGTTTTTTGTTTTTCCAACCTATGATTAGATACTTAAAACAAATTGAACAAGGGAGCCACCTTCGTTTTGGACAATTTTTTTTTTTTTTTAATAACAAATTTCAAGTTGCATACACAGTAAAAAATAAGTTAGTAGCTACAATACTCTAAGCAAAAATTGAAGGCAAACACAAATCGACCAGATACTTTTGTGTATATTTTTTTTTTTGTCAAAATTCGACTTGCACACGCAATGCGTGTGCCCCGGCCTCTATGACGAAAGAAACTGGCCCCAGTGCTTGGTTTCTCATCACTCCCACAGCGTACGTTAAATGGAATGCAAAAAATCCAACCTGAGAATGGATAAAGCAGGGCGAGAGAAAGCGACGGGAATTAGATTTCCTGTTAACCAACCTTTCTGAGTAATGAATTGACTCAGTTATCATTTGCATCCCAATTTGCTCTCTTTCACGTGGGCCAGCCAATTATTAGGTACTCCCGGACTACCACGATATTGTCAGCCACCGCACTATGTGAGGCATTACTTATCTCCCAACCATCATATAAAATTTAATAATAATGTCTCTACCGAAAAATTTGTTGCTCCAAGAACGCCACGTGTGCCGAATAATTGCTCCTCTCACAATTAATTGACTGGAATTAATACTCCGTATGAGTAGGATTCTTGTGAGTTTGGTAATTAGTTAGAAGTAGACACAATTATTACTATACGAAAAGAAAAGGAAGAAGCTAGCTAGCTAGGTAGCCTTGTTGAAAAAAATATTCTATTCTCAATGTACAAAAGAAGATGGATAGGGGTCCCACTGCACACCATCAAAAGGAGGAATGAATATATTCATTTTTCCCCGGGAATAAATTCTCTCAAGGGAAGGATATAAAGATGCTTGAGATTTAAGCAAACATATATGCATGCCCTTAAGCCTAAGCCAACTACTACTGACATGATAATAATAACTTTAATTTTGTGGCTGGGGTGGGTGGGTGGCTTAGTTTATTGTTTACAACTTAGGATTACCAACCAACTAAAGGTTAAAAACAAGCTTTTTCTAAATAATTTATAATATAGGACATTGTCGTAAATTACAACACGGTACTTGTACTCTGATCGATGATCTCCTATAAGGGAATTCTAATTCAAATTAGTGAGATATTAATTACTTTCGCGGTATGCGGGCATTGGTTACTATGCTGATAACAAGAGAGATAGAGAGAGAGTATTTGAATTTGGATTTGGATTTGGAATTGGAAAAGGTGGGGACCAAATGTCTCGAATGATGGTGATGGGGTGGGTGATGATTGGAAATCAAACATCCAACTTAGAAATCAAAATGCAATGCATATAATTGCTTGAGTCTTTAAAACAAAACATGTAGAAGTGGCTCTTAGCCATTTGATTGTACCCTATGACATCCGAGGACTTCCAATTCTCTTTAGTTGTTAACCTAGTCTAACATCACTTTAACTCTCACTAACCAATTTTTATTGTCGAAAGAAAGGAAAAAAAAAAAAACTCGTTAACAAGAAGGCCGGTCTTTACACATTTTGGAAGAGAATCTTCCTTTGATTGTCCAAAAAGAAAGCATTTATTCCTTCTCGGATTTGGGTGATCAAATAGGAATACCTTGGAGTTTTCCTTCTTTAGATCTTTGTGTTTAGGATTTGAATTTTCTTCTCAGATCACCTATTTAGGCAATACTATTCTATTTCATGACTCGCTTCACGTAATGTAACACATCTAGTGAGATTCAAAATGTAATCCGTAAATAGGACCACTAGTCTAATTTGTATAATCAGAGAGAGAGAGAGAGAGAGATCTACATACGTACCTTTATAATGTTCTCACTGATCCTCAGTGGCTACCTTTTACTAGAGATGTCATGCTTTGGGTTTTGACCCCTTTTTCCAAGTTGCTTTGTTAGTTTTTGACGATTTGGATGAGAGTGGAGATCTGCCACGATATACTTACAAATTTGTATATGGGATACATATATGTAAGCAATGCATGCATGCATTGGGAGGGGGGGTATCTTTTATAGAGGACAATCTTCTATTCTACAAAAGCAGTACTACTACTGGTATAAGAGGACCTAAGGTTAAGGAGAAAAACTTGGGTGCGGGTGTTAGAGGATAGGTGAAAATGAAAGCACAAATGAAATTTAGGAATTTTATTTTCACCTATCCTCCAATAGCGGGTGTCACGTGGTGGTACCGGTCACACACTTAATTGTCCAAAAGTGTTTTGGACGGTTTGAATTTTGGAGAGAGAGAGATGAGAGAGGGACAGAGAAATCTAGACCATTCAAAACACTTTTGGACGGCCAAGACAAACGCTCGAATACTACGTGTAGTACCCTATTTGCACCCACAATTTTCTCAAGGTTAAGCCACAGCACACCAAGCTTTAAAACAAAAGGAGAGGTCCCCTCCCACCTTCCATGCCATGAAAAGTGGCACAATTGGAACCGCCCTTTTTTTTTTTTTTACTTTGCTCTTCGCGTCCTCACCTCACTCTTATGTAACACCAACAATAGAAAATCTAAAAAGTTACGTTGTCCTTTTTCTTTTGTGTTTCTAAATTTCAATAAACCAGGGTATCAGGGCATGCAACACACCCTCGACTGATCTTTGAGGGACTAATTCCACCGTTCTCTAGTTGAGAATCTGTATGAAGTCAAGACAAAAGCACTTGTGGTTTCGAACTTGAGACCTAGGGAGAGTAAACCCGTTAAGATTGTTCCCTTGTGCTTTCTCATTTTTCTTTTTCTATGAATTTTCTTAAAAGATTATTTAAGAAGTAAAATTTTTTCCTTATTTTTTTTTATGTGAACGTCCTTGTTTAATTAGTATCATGAAATGTACGTAGTGGCATCCACACATAGGATATGTGCATAATTATTCAGAACTGGTATATGTGAATAATGATTCAAAGCGTTCAATCCAAATAATGTACATAGTGGCATCCACACCACACGTAGGACATGTGAAGCGTCCTACGAAGTTGTCGATCGCAGTGGTTAATCAATTTGCTTCAGTGGAGAGGGTTGATTCTTCTCATCAACAATTTGCTATTGAGACCATCTCACCTCATACAAACACATGAAAAAGACTGTGGGTGTGGAAAGGGCTTCAGAAATTAGCTCGATTCATTGGGGCAATTTTCATTACCAAAAAAATAGTGGAAGCGTTCATAATTTATTTTGTATAGGTGCATTTGTCCTGGTCCACCATTACGATCGCAGTTTACATGCAAAGTTGAGCATGGTGGTGCGGTCCTACTAAAGAGGAGGGGATCACAAGCACCTCATGACCATAGATACATACATATATGTATGTATATAAATAATAGTATTTTAAATGAAATGAATGAGCCGTCTTAGTCTTAGTGATCATATCTTAATAATATACCCAAAAGGACTTCACATTGTACTTTGAAGAAGAATAACGCTACCTCTGCTTTACTGATAACACTCTCTCTCTCTCTCTCTCTCTCTCTCTCGCGTAATTAGAGGTGGTGGTGCATGTGTAAGTGGTTTAGGAAATTTACGAATTACCATGAGAGAGAGAGAGAGAGAGAGAGAGAGAGAGAGAGAGAGAGAGAGAGAGAGAGTATCTTTCGGGAAAGGAAAGGAACTAGCTTGGGCCGCATAGAAGAGTCGGTTTACTTTATTCTTTTGAGCTGAATTTGAAATTTCTTTTTCTTTTTTAGATGGATGCAAAAATTTGAGTGATGGATTGGGAATGTTTGCAAAAAACTTGGAAACATATAAAAGACATCAATTGTGCTAATACAAATTGCAAAGGCACTATCAAAAATTATATATACATACAATATACTCTCTCCGATTCAAATTATTGTTCTTTTTTATCAGTCGTGTCATTCAAACAATTATTTATATTTCATAATCTATAGTATTTCTATGATTTTGAAATATGAGTTTAATAAAATTAAATGAGATTTATCAAACAAGAAACATATTGAATATTATAAATCAGATATAGATAATTTTTTTTTATAGGTCTCAAATAGTAAAACAGGAGCAATAATTTGGGACAGATCGAGTAGGAGTATTTTTATTTTGGATCCACTACATATATGTGCATACAATATTGAGGTCGGAGTATACATATGGCAGCGCTCCCTCCCCCATTCGGAGTATTCTTATTTTTTAATTATTTTCTATTTCGGAGTATATTTTGCATATTTTTTTGAATAGATATTTAAAAATAAAAACTAATTAAAAATAAGAACAATTTCATTTCGAGAATACTAAATTATGGTGAATGATGCTGTGCGATAATAATATTGTGTTCGTCAAATGACATGATAACAATACTTGAGATTAATCTATTAATTTAGCAAAACCTTACCATTAGAATGACTGGATTTAATTTTGAAAAAATCATAGCACCAAAATTTATTTCAAAACACACACACACACACACACACATATTAAAAAATAAGAACAATTTCATTTTGAGAATACTAAATTATGGGGAATGATACCAAGATTTCTGTGTAAAAATCTAATTTTGTATTCAACGCCTCTTTATACTTTGAAAGTTGGAGTACTTGTAATAAAACATTGGGTAGACGAACCTATATAATTTTGAATTTGTTAAAAAAAAAACTACTATAAATATAAAGATAACTTGAAATTTGGGTAGGACAGTCACCCGGACTCATCCGACTCTCGGTGAGGGATTTTCTTGTCCAGCATGCCGTGCTTTCTCGTGCCATAAGTAGTATTTGAGAAACCAAAGAGGCATCTTTCTCTTGCAAAACTAAAACGCACCCTATTCTTCTTCCCCTAATCGATCGCATTTGTTCTACTTGAATCTCTTCTTTCTTAGTATTCCATCCAGATAGAACAAACACACTCGTGTGTGTGAGAGAGAGAGAGATCTAGAGATAGAGAGAAAGAGAAAGGGAATGTTCCATTCGAAGAAGCCAGCTGGGAGTATGAATCATAATAATAATAATACTGATAGAGTGGTAGTACCTCCTATGTGCGTTCAAGGAGACTCAGGACTTGTACTCACCACTGACCCAAAGCCACGCCTCCGTTGGACCGTTGAGCTCCATGAGCGTTTCGTCGATGCCGTCACTCAGCTTGGTGGACCTGATAGTACGTAATTACTTCTCCTCCTCCTCCTACTACTGCTTCTTGTTCATTCTAATTCGATCGGTTCACGGTCCTTAATTTTGTTTCTTAATTAATGGAGTATTTGATATCTGTACTTGCAGAGGCGACCCCAAAGACTATCATGAGAGTTATGGGTGTCAAGGGTCTCACTCTTTACCATCTCAAGAGCCACCTTCAGGTTTCATTTTTTTGGGCACTTCGGTGCATGAGTACTGTTTCTAATGTCTTTTCCTCTTTAATTAATTTTGTCTCTATTAATAATTTTCATGCATGATCCGATTTCCAGAAATTTAGGCTGGGAAAGCAACCACACAAGGAATTCAATGATCACTCTACCGCCAAAGATGGTGAGAGACTAGGTGACTTTCCTAATTACTACTACTTCGCTTTTTCATTTTTTTTTTCTTTCTTTTCTATATTATTAATCAAATTAAATTGATAGGTAATTAATAGATATGGCCTACCTTTTTTCTTTCCTTCTTGTTTGAACTGAAATATAGCCTTCCTGCACAAGTAGTTTTTGTACATAAGTACTGATTCTGTTTAACACGATCTCCATATGGCCGCTTCAGCTCTAGAACTCCAAAGAAATACGGCTTCTGCCTCTGGGATTATTGGCCGTAGCATGAACGAGTACGTATTCCCTCATATCATTTTTCAGACTCTGACCCTCTCTCTCTTTCTCTACGAGTATGTATGTCAATGTTTTTATGTCAGGGGTTGCAGTGGGGGGTGCCACGATGATTACATTTTTTAAAGAAAGATTAATTGTGTGTTTATTTTTTTTTGGTGGTTTGTTTTTAATTACTTTGTATTTTCCTTCTTACGTTTTGGGGGTTTTGATTTTTTTGTGAACACTATCATATCAATCGGTACCAGTAACGTTCACTTCACTGATGGAATTAGGATGCAAATGGAGGTGCAGAGAAGGCTGCATGAACAATTGGAGGTAAGAAATTAATTAGAAATATTTTTAATACTTTGATAAAAGAGGGAGCCGAGGAGCTCCCATTCTATCAAATTTTAAAGCTACTTGTACAAAAAAAACAACAAAATCACATGCTGTGGCAAACAACCTGATAATAATAATAATAATAATAATAATAATAATAATAATAATAATAATAATAATAATAATAATGGAGAAATTAGCTTATACTATGCTGTAGCAAGCACGTATACTTAATTGATGTGTCAATTATTTCAATGGAAGTACGGTGTCTTAGTTAATTGGCTGGTCCTTTTTGGATTATTAATTTCTTTGTGTTTTGCTGGCAAGAATGAATGTGAATATATACATATATAATTGTGCAGGTGCAGAGACACCTTCAATTGAGGATAGAGGCTCAAGGGAAGTACATGCAAACTATACTGGAGAAAGCATGTCAAACACTTGCGGGTGAAAATATGGGCGCCGCACCCGGAGGAGGAGGAGGAGGGGGAGGAAGCAGCAACTACAATAATAAGCAAGGAGAAGGAATACATGTACTTACAGGGGACATGAAGGATTTTGGTTCTCCAGTACTTGTCAACTTCCCTTCAATTCAAGACCTTAACATATATGGAGGAAGTGATCATGATCATGATCATCATCAGCATCATGTTCAACACAACATGGACAAATCATCACCACTTGATGATGGATTTCACATGATGCCAAATACTCATCATCATGAAAACAACATCATGAATTGTCCTCCGGGGAAGAATAAGAGGCCAATTAATCCATATGGTAGTAGTGGTAGTACTAGCAATAGTACTAGTACTGTAGGCAAAAGCCCCTTAATGTGGTCAGACGATTTCCGTTTGCAAGATCAATTGGGACCAGGAGGATCTTCGAGTACTACTCTTGGCTCTCAAGATCACCACGATCATCATGATCACGATCCTTTCAAAGCCACTGATCATCATCATATTATTCATGAGTCCTCCAATTTCTCATCATCTGAAATGTTTGAAACAAAGCCAGTCCTCTCGGGAGATATTCATCATCATCATCATGAAAAGAAGTTTGATGCAATATCTTCTTCAAGGCTTGAAAGGCCCTCCCCGCGAAGAGCACCACTTTCGTCTGATCATCACCACCATCTTCCTCATAGGATCATTAGCCCTCCTCCTCATCTCATGAATACTAGTGCTGCTGCTACTGCTGCTGCTGCTGCCACGCCACAAGGAAGAAATTCTCCGTTTCGTTGAACTTAGCTATATATATATATATATATATATATATATATATATATATATATATATATATATATATATATATATATATATATATATATATATGGTCATTTCCCTTTCCTTACACACGTTTAGTTGATGATCAAAATTAAGTATCATAACATGCATGCATCTAGGGTTTTGGATCTAAAATAGAGTAATGTGCGCCTATCCGCATAATTTCCATATATTCCTCACCTCATTTTTATCCCAGTTGTACTCTGTGGATCCGTATTCTTTGCTGGATATGTGACCCTGCTGATATATAATTATACTTGCTTCTGTATTAACAGAGAAAACGTATTTGAGAAATTGGAATCTGCTGGTTAGCATGCAATTTTCTGGTAAACTCAATTAGTAAGAGGCACACATTGAAGTTTGCGCATATAATTGTGGGTTATGCATGCTTGGAAGTTCTCCTAGTCCTGATCGATGCTAATTTCTATTAAAGCTTACAATCAATCTGTGCATAATATATAGTACACCATGCGCAGCTGCGCGCTTATTGATACCAAAATGGGATTTTGCGTTAATTCCAGTCATGTTTTCCGAGTACGTACTAGTACTGTTGGCGCATGGACGTAGATATGCATTTTAAGCTTGTGGTAGGGTTTACCTTCATTCTAGGTTTATGACATGGATCTTCGGGTAAAAAAATGACATTATTATTGATTTTGTTGTGCATGACCTTTTTTCCTGAACCCTCCTGCTAATTCCAAGTTAGTTACGTTGTACTCCAATTCAGTTATACAATCATTAAGAAGAACAATGATACATGTACAACAAAAGTCTCTAACAAATTTCCAACACACTCATATAGTGTATGGAGCCCACACACACTTCACACTCGTGTGGGCTCCACACATTATGAGTTTGTTGGAGTTTTGTTGGAGCTCGTTGTTGTACATCTATCATTTTTGCATTAATAATATTCCTCTAGATAAATATTAAATCGTAATTAATTATCATTGGTTTTAATGGAGAGAGAGAGAGAGAGGAAAAACGATTAAAAGAGGATTTTTCTCCTCATGCATTCAAATACGAGGGCTTTGTGGAACACGTGTCTTTTTTTTTGAGCGGACTGGAACACTTGAACAGTAAAGAAAGACTACAACGATTCGAGATCGACAGGAAGTATATACATAAATTTCGTAACCTTTATAATTTACTACTCCATATTCCCTGCAAATTTAACACCATGTTGTGGCATGCATTTACATTTGACAAGAAGTTTCTTATGATCAGGGCTCCCTCACAAAAAAATGTGGGAAAACAGTTGTGAGCCGTTGGATCGCTTGAAGGGCATAGGATCCAATGGCTCACAAATTTTTCCCGCACTTTTTTTGTGAGGGAGCTCTCACAGGAAACTTCTTATTATATTTGAAATGTCATATAAAGACGGATGCATGTATACTCATCAACAAGCTAGGCGGATGATTTTGCAAAAGCATTTTCATATTAAAAACGATTCGAGATCGAGCGAGGTATCTAGCTCATGTTTTAATCACATTGGTAAATTTGTTGTGATAGTTAATAACGGAAACACAAAAAGAAAACATGATCATTTAACATGAAAATTCTCAAGCCTTTACCACTAGAGGCTGGGGCACATGCGATTTACTGTTTAGAATAGCAAAATGAAGACAAACCTACAATTTTGCAACCTTTTCCTTTGCTGCACAGATTCCATTCACGAAACACACATTCAATTCATGGAAAACACAAAGAGAAAAAGAGGGCATGGCAGTTCAAGAGAGTGAGAGAGAGAACCAAGACGTGACTTGAGAGAGTGAAAATGGTGTATGGCAGTTTCATCTTTCTTATCCTCTAGGCAGTTAAAAAGGTAATTGGTTTGGAGAAAAGTGACACATGTAGCAAGGGTAATTTTGTTACACTTCAGAGAGCAATTTTGGTCGAGTAAAAATTTGTGTCAACCTCAAAATTTTGTCCACACCAAAAGGGTGCTCCCCCTTTATAATAGAATAGATGAGCGGCCAATTATTAGTTCGGTGCTATATGAATACTGATGGGTAATGATTTACGTGCACACTTTCATTTTTTGTAAATGAACTTCATTTTAAGTTTTTCAATAAATCTTTCATATGCAGTTTTTTTCACTAAAAGAGGAAAACTGAGTGCACATTAATAATAAAAGAGTTTGAAAACCATTTTCCATAATAATTTGTGGGAGTTTTTACTCACTCTTTCTCGACCGATAATATGGTAATAATCACTTTTGGGTATCACATATTGGAAACCATGGGCATGGAGTAAGCTCCAATGACCCCTGCTAATTATCTAAATACAGTAAACAAAAGCGAAAATTCACCTTATTTGGGGAGTGGTATACCAGAAGAAAGAAGAAAATTTGAGGATGCGAGCTCTCTGATTCTAGGCGCCGTTCATAGCCCTTGGCCAGTGGCACCTGGTCCTCCTTCAATTGAAACTTATGCTAACTTTTATTTTGCAATTGAAATTCCCGGCACCGCGTACCAGAACCTTCCTTTTCTGGGCTAGGCCGTTCCAAGTAAACTATTGGTCTAACGCATTTCTAGCGATTAATCAAATAGTCAAAGCACTTTTCTTGCAAATGTCACCATATATAACATTTCATTTATAGAATGTGCTCCACCACATGGACAAATGTGGCACATTTAACCAATATAAAATTCTTTTTTTGCCTTTCAAAAACAAAAACTGGTGACGCATCACATCCTACATCAAAATATAAGTGATGGATCTTTCTCTCCCATCTCAAGATTGGTTATTCGTGTAATGAAGAGATTACCGTATATATGTACGCTGGTGGTCAGGGGCGTACTAAGGGGGAGGGGTGTTTGGCCGCTGCACTCTTCCCAATTTTCTTTCTATTTAAAGTACATTTTTAGATTTTTTGTAAAATTACTGAAGAATGATCCCCGCAAGCTATGTCAAATTCGTAATATTACATACGCTACTGCCGGTGGTTGTGGTGTAAAGATGGTGAGGGGTTACGACGTACCCTTTATTGATTTAGGTGGGAAGCCTTTAGACTCTGCTAGTTGGAAAGAAAGGTTCCTACCCAGATCTATCGAGAGAGAGAGAGAGAGAGAGAGAGAGAGAACGCACTCCCACGGAGTGCAAATACCGAGGAAGCTTCTGTCTTTATGCTGTCAAAGTTGAGCCTGCATATATACAAATACTACATATATACAGTATATGCCTTCAAAGCTGACGAGCCCGTGTTACTCATTTAACACTTTACAATATTAGATGCAGCTGCCTTATTATAGTATTCAATAAAATGAAATTATAGGTGACTATATTTTACTAACTAAATCTGTAGCAGTACTAGTAGTTATTAACGGAGATCTAGGAAAGTTATCAAAGCTGCATGAGTAGTTGGTACTGAGATTTGGCTCGTTCTTTAACGTTAACTAGTCATTGATTAATTGGATTTTGAAGCTGCTAGCTAGGCCGACCAATTATTATGAAATTCGTGAGCACATTGGATTCTGTTTCTTTGTTTGCTCTGCGACCCTCCTCTACTCATCATCATCAATTGTTTTTTAGCAGCTAACAGAGCGAGCTAGCTAGCTTTTGTTTTCCGTAAAGAAATTCTCTTTCTTAAAAGTACACGACTCAGTCAGAAGCTTCTTTTGTCCCTGCAGGCTGGCCTCTTCACGTACTCTCTCTCTCTCTCTCTCTCTCTCTCATCTCCTCTGGCTCTCCCCCTTCATACAGAATTAAACTTTTTAATTTGGGATGATGCCGATTTGTAGATTTTGTACATAATGCTTGTGTTCATTTAATTTTTTGGTTTGCTTATGCTAAAACGGATGGATTAATATTGTGTAGAAAATTAGAAATCCCTTCTTTTTTTTTTTTTGGGACAAGTAGAAACTCCGTAACGGACGTCTTCGCAAAGCAACACATTTGAATCAGGTTAAAAAATGAAGCCATGGAACTCGTCCAGATTGAGAACCAGAAAGAACAAGGCATTAAGGAATGGGCCGGCCCGCTACAGTATCTCATAAGCACTTGTCAACCCAAAAAGAGAACACATGAATATCTCACAATTCTTGTACGTTAACAAGATATATATTCTCTTCCTAGTTGATGTGGGAGATGGTTAATTCGCTAATCAATGAATCCATAGTCTTCCTGGCCGTCGTTTAGTGTGTGCCAATACCAATGATTTCTCTAGTGCTTATTAGAGCTTAGGGGGTGTTCACTAATAGTGTTTTAAGAATAAATTAGCTTTTCATGATTTTTATGTGATATATTGTGAGAGAATGACATGTCTCGATTTTTGAAAAAAACAATTTTTTGTTAGTGGAACACATCCAGTTTGTTTGTGTGTACTGTAGAAAACCATGTGATGTAAGTTAATTTTAAATCCTTTCAACAACATGGCAGTTGAGCCATGTGACCAAAGTCTACCCATAAGCATCTGCAGTTAGAGTGAAAGTAGGCAGAGCGCGCGCGCCAAGCCTACCCAATTGATCATGGGCTTCATACACATCTAGCTTGCCAAAATCAGAATGATGGATCAGCATCACGAAGAGATATGAACGAAATACATTTTGTTTGTGGAAATTTAACTGCAATTGTAAATTTGAGACAAAATTTCAACATCTTTCTGTACAAAATTAACGGAAGATTCTTTTATTTAGGCTTTCATATCTTTACTGGGCTCCAAATCACAAGGAAAAAACAAATATCCGAAGGAAAATGGTGCAACCTGTTCTGTTTATGCTGGATCCATATTGGCTTGATGATATAGTGTGTGTGTATGTATGTATATGTATATATATGCAGTGCACATAGGAGAGGGAGCTAGGTGATGGGTGAGCGATAGACCATCTATTCTAATCTATATATGAAAGGGAGAGTACAAGTTTTGTGTCTCTCTCTATTTTTGTCATTGTGTCAACTTTTCTTTTTTCACAAATGACCCACGAAATCTAAATTGTTGCATATTCAACAAATTGTAAACTCTTACTCACAAGGGTAACTGTTACGGTTTTTGCATTTGTTTGTCATCACAGATGCAGCTTCCATTTCTTCTTATCATGACCCTTTGCATTTTTTTAACAATCATACATCTCATCAACCCTTAATCCTCATTTTGTTCTTACAATCTCATCCTGGCTTATTTAGTTGCGTAGGCAGGATTCAAACTTGAAGTTTTCAAAAACAAGAGATTAAGGGTATGTTTGGTTCTCATCTCGGAAAATTTATCTCAAAACTGACAACCTAATTTCAAAAGTTAGGGAATGTTGGGTCACACAATTGGACATCTCTCTCAAGACTTTTGATTGTTCCAATAGGTACAAATTTCAAAAGTTAGAGTAATACAATATTCATATTACCCAATTGGCAATGATGTGTTCTCTCTTGCTCTTTTACAAACCACATCTTCATTTGATGGATTTACGATTACGTACCCACAAGTACAATTGGGACTTCGTTTGGTTTTTTTAGATTATGTGGAATTACGCATCATCTTTTTTTTTTTTTTTTTTTTAAAAAAAAAAGAACATTAGATGAGGCATGAGACAGAGAGGGGTCACAATTAGGTTACTAAGTTTCATATGCGTATGCGTGGGCATCATGCCAATGGTAAATGTAGTCCCACAAATTAACTTGACTTGCACCTGGCCTCTAGTCATAATAATAATAATCATAATACAATATCGGAAGGAGGGATGAAGGAATCGAGGGAGAGACCAGGGACGTTGAAGACCACATCATCTATTCTCCAAATCTCTTCCATTCGAGTCCTACTATAGTGGTAGTGTTCCATAGAGGCATAGCCAGATGCAGAGGCAGATGTAGAGGTAGAGGTAGAGGAGGATTGTTCCCCAAAGCGGAAAATGGTCGCGATGGTCCTACCCCCGTGAGCTATCAACACTCCATCCACCTCTCTGTAGTCTCCAATGGTACTCCCGATTGTCGTCTCCCAATACACCGTTGTGGTCTCCTTGCTAGTATTACTAACATTGTTTTTGTTGCACTTGTAAAAGTTGCCATTTGCTACTGCTGGTGGTGGTGTAATTGGTTGGACTCTGGTGAGGTGAGAGTCCTCCAGATATCTTAGAAGCCCAGTCTTTTGGGAGAAATAGCCATAGAGAACGTGCCTAATCACTTCCGCAGGGCCGTCGTTCCTCTCCATCACAGCCGCGCGATCAGCTGCCACTCTTAGGACAAAGCAATCCTCCTCTCCTATTCTTTTCTCCCCCAAGCATTGCGCTTCCCCAAACAGCTTTGCTGTGCTCTTCGGATCCAGCCCCTGCACGCAGCTTAATTGGTTCAAAATAAATAAATCCCCCTAGCTCTCAGGTTGGAAAAATGAGAATGTAATTAACACGGCCGGACACATTGAAACCACGTTTTCAGTGTTTGAGTTTAAACACTATACTTGTAAACCCTAGGTAGGACATGGTTATCATTGGAATATCTAGGTGTTTAAACAAACATACAGGCAGGATTGGATTGGATTGGGTTTTTGCGGTCAAGTATTATGTTAATAATGTTATCATCAAGTTCATAAAACCTGCACAAACGTATATATTATCCCAAAGGGTGTAGAAGAAACGGCCCCCTATTTAAGGAGTAATTTAGTTTTGTTCTTATAAATCAGAATTGGTAAAGATCATTTTACTCTCTTTCCTTTATTTATTTTTTTTTCTTTCTTCTTCTTCTTCTTTTTATACTAATAAGTGAGTTGAACAGGGTTTAGCGGGAACATTTCAGAAATGGGAAGATATGAAGCATTTGTACATAGTTTTTAGTCAAAGTACGACGTGCACACGCATCGCGTGTGCCCAACCTCTAGTTAATGTAATGCTGGATACTGGAAATGAAGAGAGGAAGTTTAAAAGAAACAAGGAGGAGCAACTCCGGAATGTGGGATCAATTTAGGACAAAATTCATGTACAAAAGTATAACTTGCATTTGGTGCAAACTGCTAAATAATACTAACCCATGCAATCTTTACAATCATAGCTGTTGTTCGAAATCAAGAAGAGAACGGAAGAACACCTGAATAACTAAACTTATACTGCAACAATTGGTAGAGTACGCAAGGGATCCCTCCCACTACAAGAAAAACGAGATCCTTTAATTACTCCGGCTCCGGCTACAAGAAAAATGAGCTTTTGTGAAAAGAAAAGGAAAAAAAAAAAAAAAACTGTAGTAACTCAAAAGTCGTCACTAAAACCATACTTTCAGTAACAATTGAAAAATCCTAGAGGTCCTAACAATAATCTTGAAGTCATCACTAAAAGTCAGTGTTTTGTGACAATACAATAATATTGTCACGAAAAACTTATATTTAGTGGCAAGAAAAAAATGTTGGCAGTGTTCGGTTGGGGGTTTTGGTTGTCACTAAAGATAATCATTCGGTGGCAAAATAAATATTTGTCACTAGTGACAAAAAAAAATAGATGGTGTCACTAATCATACAGACTTTTATATTCCTCTTTTTTTTTTTTTTTTAATGAGCACTAAATTTTTTCTTAGAAACTAAACTTTATTATCTTAATTGAATTTTGATAATTTATTTGAGAAAGTCTTGTGTAAGAAAATTTTCAAATACATTTAAATATTTATATATTGGGTTATCCTATATGTAAATGGTTTATATATTTATATGCATATGAATGTTCATATAATATATATAATATAGGAAAATATAGGGAAATAATTTTCACACCCTTTTTTTTTTTATATATATATAATTACACTCTTTCTTGTCTTAGAGTGCACTTTTATGTGCAAATTTTTCACTAAAGGACAAGAAAAATTGTTCAACTATCAAGAGAATTTTAATTAGGCATCCTGTAAAAAAAAAAATCATTATGATTTCATCCTATGAGATTTGAATACTTCTCTTTCCCGTCGTCGTCAATTTGCACCACCAACTAACAGAAGGAAATAGAGCACCGCTATCGGTGACCTATACTGTCTTCTCTCAAAATACTTCGGCCAACCTGAGAAATTGATTTACTCAAAGAGTCTATTGCGGTGGAGGCGGAGGAGAAGACCTGTAAATCCGCGATCCAAACGAGACTGATTGGTCATCCTTCTATTTCGTAATCGATTATGGCCTTTTTTCCTTGAAGGAGCATTTTGGATAAATTGGTTAGTTTATACTAAATTGTCAATTTGAAGTCTCCGAGAACAATTTCGTGTCATTTCATATCTGACAGTCCGTATGTGATTTTTTTTTATGTTGTTTCGTTTTCGAGGTGATTTATTGATAGTTATTTCATATGGTGAACACGGTTTATTGATTCACCATATTAATAGATTTGATACAGTAAAAATAAAAAATCAATAAACCATGTTCTCATGTCCTTTAAAAATGGTGAGAGAATATGGTTTATTGACAGTTATTTAATGCAAACACGGTTTATTAATTCGCCATATTAGTGGATTCAATACAGTAAAAATGAAAAATCAATAAACCATGTTCTTATGTCCTTTAAAAATGGTTTATTGATACGGTGAGCTATTGCTTTGTTCCCATGAAATTGGTAAAATGGAAATAATGGAGAGTTAGTGTTAATTCATACACAGGAAACATGGGATATTGATTTATCATGTTTAATGCAATCTAATGTTCATACATGCAACATAGATGATTTATTAACCATGTTCCCTTGTAATCATGGTTAATCAATAATCCATGTTCCCTGTGTGATTTCCCTGTATAATCATGATTCAACATTTTAATCGATTTCTTCACTATCGAAATAGGAGTACATTATTTCAAATTTGTTTTTGAGATTTTAGTTGTGAGTAGATTAGGAGAGAGAGAATTATAAGATTAGGAGAAAGAGACTTTTCAAGATAGGAGAGAGAGGGAGAGAGAGAGAGAAATATTAGAAAAATTGGGAGAGAAATATTAGAAATTAGGAGAGAGAAAAAGTATTTTAGGGTTTATTTGAATTTTAGGATAGAATCATAAGTATTCAAACCAACTAGGATGGAATCATAAGGATATTAGTGATACATGATGCCTAATTAACTCTCCCAATTATCAAAAGAAGGTGCGTGAAAATTATTTCCCAAAATATATGGTTATATATATGCCCATAATAACTGCATATGTGTTTCTACTAAATTTGGTAACTTGTGATATGTACATGCATGCACGTATGTATGTATGTATGTACGTACAATTGTGAATAAAAATTATTTTGATAAAATAATATTATGGTGATAGCAGTTGGTATGGTGGTGGACATGCAACACTTAGCTAGATTGCCTCGTAGGAAGTCGTGTGTTCATTGTTTAAGGAGCAGGAGCTATCTAAGGGATTTATTTTTGTGCTACCTTTTCTTGTGCTGTCGCTAAAATTAAGTTTATAGTGACGAATTTTAGTCGTCACTAATACTTATACCTTTAGTGACTGCTTTGTAAGAAACTGTTACTATATACTTTTAGCAATACGCTTAAGTGACACCCTTGTGACAACATAAAAGACGTAAAATCAAAGGTATGGTGGGAAATTAAATTCTTCTTAGTTTGTAATGATAATGCGATGCAGACCAATATTGGAAGTATTTTAGAAATATAGGAATTTTATTTTATTATTCAAATTAGTATTTTAGTAGGTGTGTTTTATTTAATTAAGATTTTACTTTCCTAGTTTGTTTTAATACAGTAAGAATATTTATTTCTATACTCCCTCCGTCCCCAAATTTTGGTCCCTCGTCCCATTCTAACCGGATAAAAAACAAGCTATAACTTTTAATCGGTAATGAATTTTATATTCAATATGGATCTTGTTTGATAGATCTCAATTAATTCTATAAAACAATGTTTTCGAAATCATGTAAAACAATGTATATTACGAGATATAATCAATTGAAAAGTGGCACGAACTCCCAAAAGGGACAAATAAATGGGGACGGAGGGAGTATCTTGCTAGGATTCTTCGAATTAGGAAATTAGGTATCTTGGAGTAATTAGTTTTCTATTTTAATGTTTTTTTTCTTTATTTCTTTATTAGCCGGGATTCAGCTTCCTGTTTTGCTATTTCCTTTTCGGTCCTAGTTTTCTAGTATATATAAGTTGTATAGTGACATTAAAATTTAGTTTTTTATGAATTAAGAAAATTGAGTTTTTACTCATTACCGTTTGTTCAAAGAGGGAGTACCTCTGGCTCAAAAATTATTCATAATTCTACTTGCAAATATTTTCGTAAAAGGAAGCTGCCATGCAATAGTTATCAGAGTGCAAGTTCCTTTCCTGGCTATGACCCTAGGAGGTGCTGGAGGTCTAGATGGACGAGGCGGTCGTACAACTTTTGTTGAGGAAATCTATGAATGAGATGAGGTTGCTGGAGAAACACGAACGGAGGAAAGGTTTCAATAACTTGAGCAGCGATTAGAAGAGGTTGTAGAAGCGCTGACCGATCAGATTGCTGCCTTGTTTGTTGGTGGAAATCTTCCTTGCCGTCATCTTGTTATACCTTAGTTTTTGAAAGAGGAGGAGGTGTCAGATGACGTTTCTATCACCAAACCTTTGGCGGGTAACTATCAGTCGAAAGGGAGGACAAGGCGGTCAAGGGCGGTCAAGGTTTCAAATCATGATCAACGACTTTGGGAGTATGGTTCAAAGATCAACTTTTTAGAGTTCCAGGGAGGTATGACACCAGTGAAAAATCCTAGAGGGTGATTCGGTGGATGAGGACCATCGAGTGACCTTTCACTTCAAATAATATTCCACATCAAGTAATGGATTGGAGAAAGCCACCAGTTTTTTATGAGGAACCAGTGGAGAAAATTATAAAGAGAAAATCAAAAAATAATGCAAAAAGAGGTGGTAACAGTTTTGGTATCGTTGGAAACTAATTCAAAAGAATAAGTTAGATTTGATTATTATGAAACTCTTAAAGATGGTAAGGTTCACCGGAATAATGCATTTGCTGATCCGTTTTGGGCATATATTGATGATTTTGCAAGCAAGAAGTTGTGGGCTTCATGCCTAATATTAGAACTTTCTTTGCTAATTATCAAAGGTTCTTCTTTGGAGTTTGGGTTTGAAAAGATTAATTTAAAGTACAAGGTTGATGCAGACAAGATTCGACGAATGCAACTGTATAAACTCGAGGACGAGTTTCTTCAAGGCGGGGAGAATGATGCGGATAGGGATGGCATTATGGCATTATGGCAATAGGGCGGGGCGAGTTTTTGGCATACCCAACCCTGACCCGGAAATTATCACATGGACCCGACCCTAACCGACTATTTTTTGGGTACCCCTATTCCCGCTCGTTCGGGGGACGGGTTTACCCGCCCCGCCCGCTTCGTAAGAAATTCTAAAAAATTGTTCATCTAAATTAAAGCAAAATAAAAGTAAATACTTATAAATAAAGTGATATATATTTTAGTGTAATGGTTAAAATATTAAGGTAAGAAAGATTTTTTAGTAGAATGATAATAAAATTAGGATAAAAATATAATATATTTAGTATAATGATTATTAGATTAGGGTAAAAAGTATAATTTTATATATAAATATATTTTGGGAAGGGTTCGGGGTGGTTAACAGGGTGAGGTAATATCAACCCGACCCCAACCAACCCCGGTCGAGTTTTACTAATTTTCTCACGTACCCGCCCCGGTACCTGAAAATATGTGACATATACACTAGCATGGAGTCTATCAATTAATTTTTATGAAGTTACATATATACGCTAGTATAAAATTATATTGTCCCGTTAATGTGAGAGTTCAGTACAGACTAATAGTGTTTTTTTGCGATAAAAGGAGGGAGCCGGGAGGGATGGGAAAATTGAGAAAGCTGAAAGGGACACGCAACATGATAAAGAAAGATCAGATCAAAACTAGCTGCATGCCTTAATTTGTGAGCTGGAAGCAAATCCCGAGGAGAGCAGTAGTGAATATTGAATGGCCATTTGGCCTTGAATGACGTATTAAAGTAACTCATTTTATCAAAGAAAGTTATAAGGGATGCCTGGAAAGTAGGGGACAAAGCATGCACCTTTTAGTAGTACTGGAGTATTTCAGAAACAAACAAGAATAAGATAAGTACTACTACTAGCTAGTAGCAGTACATATTGCTAATATTCGCATCCACTTAAATTGTTACTACCCAAGCTTCTTGGGTACTGGGGTTTAATTTGTGTGTTACGTACTATATAAGTGTTACGTACTATATAAGTATATGTTTGTTTTGCAACGGTCATTTTCCTTTTTCAGGTGGTAATTAACTTACGCATGCCCGCCTGCGTATTTCTAATCCTTACATATTAATCAAGCATTTGGAAAACCCAAAATTATCGTGATAATAGGCACATACCATTTGCTTTAATAGAGTACTACAGAATTAAAGAGATCCCATCATAATTCTCCCGCGTCTTTTTTCTCCACATTGATCGATCTATTAGTGATTGCATACAAGTTTTTTTTGCAGTGTTGTATAGTAATGATTTTTTGTAACACAATTAAATGATTAATTGAACCTAACTGACCTGGATAATACGGCGTAAAGGACGATGGGGGCCTTTTGCAACATGAGTGCCGAGCCAAGGGGTATGCCTCCAAACGATCTTGCCGTCGCTTCCGGCGATAACTTTATCTCGGCCACCTCCACAAACAGTACCATTCCCTACAACCAGCTCTAGTGACCACATCCCTGGACTCATCTGCCAGAGCACAAAGCATCCATTCTCCCCTCTTGATCTGCTCCCAATACTCTTCACTCTTCCTCCTCCTCTGGCCTTCCCTCTAGTACTACTAGAACTAGAACTAGAACTAGAAGAAGACGAAGACAGAGATGATGATGTTTCTGTCTCGCAACATATCATCTTCACAGTTCCTGTTGTGTACATATTCTTTATCATCATCATACTCTTACCACCACCACCACGCTGCTGCTTTATACATCCTGTCGCCGCCAAGTATTGTTCTATTATATAGTGCGCTGTAGAAGTCTCCTGAATATAGTTCATTAACATGTACAAACACACAATTTCCATCTCCATTAGCCCAAGTCCAACTAATTTAAAAAGAAAAGTCAGATTATATATATAGATCATATTAGTACTAATGAAAAAGTAATCAAAGCTAGCTAGCTTACACTTACGATGGGAATGTCCTTAATAATTTGTGGACGGTGAAGAATTGGGAAACTGGTGGTGATAGGCATGAGAGGAATGGGAGCGAGAGGACAGCCCAACACCCCAAGCAGAAGCCTCAAATCCTGCCTTTTGGCTCGAATGTGGTGGATACCACCACCACCACCACCACCACTGTAGTACATCAATGTCGACATTATTGAGAAGCCATTGCCATTTGGGGGGCGGATGCCGTTGTTGTTCTTCTGCAGTACTCGAAACCATTCCCTCAGCACTTCCCATGATGAGGATGAATTATTATTATTATTATTATTAGAAGAAGAAGAAGTTGTGGTGGTGGAGATCAATAATGTCTCCTCTTTGTTGCTTATGAATTCGTCTTGCATTAATTCAAGATCCGGCCCTTCCATCAGAGGCTTCAGAGGTTGAACCCACCAATATCCCCCATTCTCTGCCGCCCTCCTCCTTCCACGACCTCGACCTCCTCCTCCTCTCGACCCCATTTTGTATTCTGATTAACAAATTAATCCTCCCAAATTCAAGGAAAACAACCCGAATTAAGAACAACAATAGCAAATTGATAGTTAGCGGTACTAGGTAGCTGCTGTTAGGCCTAGTTGTGATCATGTGAGAGAAGAAATGATGGGGGTTGTGGATTCTAATGGGCGATCTCTAGCTAAAGTATTATATACTGCACTGCAGGGTGAGAGATCGATCTAATAAGGACGGATAGAAAATTTATAGTATCGCATAAGACTGAAACAGGGGTGGGGTAGAGAAAGGTAACCAGCTCTGCCACAATTGGAGGATTTGATTTGTGTAGAGGCGGCCGGGAGCTAGCTTAAGGGAGAAAAGGGGGTAACCAACTCCATCTGTTCTGTCCAACGCCACACCTCAAAACTTTTATTTATTTAATTAATTTATATATACAAAACCCTACCGTACTCCTCATTTACGTATGTTTTTTTTACTTGTTATGTGTGTTTTGGTAACTTGTTACGTATGTTTTTTGTCAAGTTACAAAACGTTATGGATTCACCATTCACATTGCTGTCTACGGTAGCCTCTTATGCATGGTATTGGTACTTGTTACCACACGCTATAAGTTCTAAAAAAATTACATTACTGTTCACAGAAATTTACAAAAAAAATATGTAAAAATTACCAAAATCATACGTAACAAGTACAAAAAAACATACGTAATAGGGCATATGGCATGCCCCTTTCCAAGAGGGTGTACTGTAGCATCTCCCTACTACTAATACATTCTTTACACCGACGGTGTAATTAATCCAAAAAGTTTCTTCCAAATCTATTACATGGCACGATGGTCCAAACAGTGGTTCCAAAAGGTCGAACCTGGACACATAGCGTAATGCAATCAATTTGGAGAAAAATTTGGTTTACACCACCAATGTAAAAAAAAAAAAAAAATCTCTATTGATGATACTCCTAATAATAATAGAAAAGTGTGCCGACTTCTTGGCTAGGGTGGGAGCTGAACAATCCGAAGATCTGGTGGTGTCTGACACACCACTGGTAGAGATCCGTGAATTCATGACTAGGGACATGCTAAATATCCGCAAATTCCTTGACTAGCTTTAATCCCTTGTACTATTAGCATTGTGGTTTGTTGTATTTCTGTAACTGCTCTAATGATGCAGCCTAACTCTTGCTTCTAGTTCTTAATATATTTCCGATGTACAAAAAAAAAATAATAATAATAGAAAAACTAGAGCAATCAGTGGTGCAAGAAAATACTTTTATGTGAACTTGACGTTGAGTTTGCAGCTTTTCGATCTCCTTAGTTTCTAGGAGTATTCTTGTCAAAAAAAATAGTTTCTAGGAGTATTTTAATATGTTTTGTTGGTCTAAGCTAGCTACTATATACCCTTCCTCCTACTGGAGAGTAAGCATCTTTTCTTGGTCCAACTAATCACATGCATCTTTAATCAAACGGACGGACGGAATCAAATTGGATCTTCTTATATTTGACCATCGCATGCATGTGAGACCACTATACTTTTTAATCGAAATGCAGTAATTAGTGGGAAAATCAATTAAGCATATAAATCAAAATTTAGGCCGCTTATTTCGGTCGGTTTTCATACTTTGCCAAATGAGTCAGATTTCAGAATTGAGACTCAATTTTTTTTACATAATTCAAGCTTATAAACCCTAATTTGATTAGGGGGACCTATATAATGGCTCTCGGTCACACCAAAACTTTTTTTTTTCATCAGCAATTTTTTTTATTAACCTTTGAAAAGACTATAATGATTAAAAAGATTGCGGGCAGACCGACATAATGCCACCTGCGAACCAATCCCAAAAGAAGGCAAGATGCCAACCCAACATTGCACCAAACCGAGAGCCCAAAACTGCAAACACAACCCAAACAAACTTCTAACAAAATAAAGCTAAAGCCACAAGAACCAAACCGAAATCCAAAAGAAACAAACCGAATGGACCAAACAAAAACCAAGAGGACAAACCAAAATTTGCTGCACCTCGGAGTTAAAATTCTAGAGAAAGAGAGACATCTTTCTCGAAATCATCAGCTTCCTCCAAGTCATCAAGAGCATTGATTTTTTTCTGTTATTTCGGCTTCCTCTAATTCAACAAATTTCTTTAAGTTAAAACTTCTCCACGCTCTAACATTCACCATGATCCTTATACAAATTTACAGAGATCGTTTCTGTTAGTATTTATGGGTCGAACGGTTCGATCGGACCCAACCCACATGAACCGTCCACATGAGTTAAGTGATTGGGTTGATTAGAAGGATGATAAGAGATGGACTTTTATCTCTATCTGTTAGGAGAGTTTATAGAGAGTTTAAATTCTAGGACTTTGTTTATAAAAAAAAAAAAGTCGTGCAGATATTAGAGATAGACACTTGAAATAATTAGAGTTTCATATATCTCTTTCTTCCCAAAAAATATTATCCTATCAATATAGAAGATAGTGTTTGGGTTCTTGTTCGTGGTTGCAGTTTGTGCTTGCAGAGCTGGTCTTGGTTCATCGATCTCCGAAAGCTCGAAATATTCCGCTACACTTCATTGTAAGTATATGATTTACATGCTTTCGATAGATTTAATATTGGTATCAGAGCTATTACGACTCGCTCTCGCATGATCGCCTATGTTTTTGTTTTATTTTTCCATATGCAATTCATTTGATATTCTGCTTTAATTATAAAAAAAACGGATGCAATAGTGAGAAATCAGATGTGGTCTTGGCTTGGTTTTGAGTGAGTTTAATCAAAGCATCAGATTATTAAGATTATTAATCGGGTACGTGTGCATGCGCGGAGTGTTGAGCCGCATGGCACCGTACACGGTAGAGCAGTGATGTGCTCGTAATCAATGGCTTGATGTTTGCTTGATAAGTGTTAATGCCAAATGGGTTTTGATCCAAGACGTTACTGTTATCCTTTTTCCCATGTGGCTTTCTGCCTTATCAAAACAAAGAGATTTTTTTGATTGCTTGACCTCTGTCTCTTTTAAATCAGAAAGAGAGTTGTGAATCTGTTTTCTCGTCCCTCTATAAAAAAATAAAAAAATAAATAAGAAAAAGAGGGTTATCAGTCTTTTTATTATTATTATTTAATGGGCTGGACTCTCATAAGTTATACCACTCTCATAAGTTATACCACTGTAGATCTCTGTATGAAGCTACAAAAAAACAAAAAACTTGGCTATCGTGACAAATATTTTAACCGAGCCACCCTAAATCATTGTAATTTGGTGAAAGCGATGGAAAGCAGACCGTGGGACTGATTTTTTGTTCTCATCTTTTTTATTGATATAATTAGAGTTTATATCCTATTGCATCTTTTGGAAAAATCCGTAGCTACATGATTCTATTTATGATGTATTTATTGTTTATTGTTGTGTTACGGCGCAAACAATTGGACCCATGATTATTGGACTTGAATCCATTTTCCTAGTGGGAGACTCTGATGGAACAATCCATGCAAAAACCCATTATGTGTTGTTGCGTTGGCATGGATGGTTGATATAAGGGATTAACATTTGTATGTGTTTGGAGATAGGCTCTCATTGATGATAGAGACCGGAGACAAATTTATTATATGGAGATAAGTGCAACACCCTCATTTGTTTTAAATTTGTAAGGGGTGTCTTTTTGCACTTGTTTTGTATAATGTTTATGCCTCCCATACTTGCATAAAATATTAATTAATTAGGGACTTAAAATATTTAGTCCCGTCCTTTTTTTTTTTTGGTATATATCCATTAGTTATATTGTTTAATAAATCGATTAAGAAATAATAATTTACACCATGTGTTATGGTGATGACTATGAGCATTGCAAATTTTCGATCTCTGTCCATGGTTAAAATCATTATTTGCTTAAAGGGTTTTAGGATAAAATTAATTGTAATGTGCTAAATATTCCCAATGCGCAAATGAATGTAGTAAAATGGCCTCAAAGACTATTGTTACTGATTTTGTTAAGGAAGAGAAACTGGATGGGAAAAACTATGACATGTGGAGTAAGAAAATACAGTATCTCCTCAATGAGCAAGAATAACTTGAACCTTAACCAATACTATGACTATTCGGGAAGAGGGGACCACTGCCCAGCCAAAACATGAAAATTTATCAAAATTAAGTTAAGAAAGACCGCAATGCGTGCTTTACTATGTTAGCGAGCATGCACAATGATCTCATTGGCGAGTTTGAAAACTGCGCCATGGCCCAAGAAATGTGGACCAATTGAAATTGCTTTTGGTGGCACAACAGCAACTAGGTTGTGCGTGTTAACATTGAAGTTCGACAGTTACAAAATGAACTCCTAACATTCCATGCCTGAACATTTGAGGGTTATGTCAGCTATGATACCCAACCTTAGGATTGCAAGTAATGTTCTAACAGATGAGCAACAAATTCTCGCTTTGCTTAGGTCCTTGCCTGATAGGACATGGGAGCATTTCAAGCTCACAGTGATGCACAATGAAATGGTTAAAACCTTTAATGATTTGGGGCGTCGTCTTGACCTTGAAGTCGAGCACTAAGAAGCAAGGCGAGTTGGTGAGGCTTTCATGGTTCAACCTGGCCAGCGCAAGACAAATGGGTCGAACCGTAAAAGGCAAGGTGGGAAGGCTAAGCAAGGACAAGTTGGAGATAATACGCCAAAAGAACGTGTTAAGCGTTGCAAAGGCTATAGATAAGGCAAGAAGGATAAATCCAAATTGACTTGCTAAACCAGTCAGAAGAATGGACACTTCTCTCGTGAGTGCACTGAGCAGAAGAAGGTACCATCTTACTTTATATCTCTCACATATTGTTTAGTTTTCTCTCATGTATTGATTGCTCATACTAATCATGATTGAATTATGGACACGAGAGCAACAAACCATGTAGCATGAAATCGAGGAGGATTTATCCAGTATCGCCAGATTCCTGTTGGAAGCCAGAGTGTCTTTATAGGGTATAGTTCAGCCAAGGATGTGCTAGGAGTTGGCATTTATTAGCTAAAGCTGCAAAGTGGTCGCATACTTATTCTCTATAGTAGCTTTAGTCAACTTAGGTTTAGCCTTTAATTTCAGTATGGATGGTTTTTTTTTCATCTACATAGATAATAAGCCGTTTGGGCATGGATTAATTCTAGTGGTTTCTATGTTTTGGATTTGGATGGTTTGAAAAATACATTTATGGCTTTTCATGATGATGATGATGATGATGATGTTGTTTCTAGGTCTGTGAAATAGCCTGCTAGGTTAGGCCATATTGGGCAAGATATGATGACTAGGTCAGCTAGAGAAGGCCTTCTAGGCCCACTCGCTAAAGTCAACCTACCAGTATGTGAGCCTTGCATGGCAAGAAAAATAATAAGAAAACCATTAGGTAAGGCAATGAGAACTACAAGTCCACTAGAGCTAGTACATTCAGATATTTGTGGACCCATGAATGTGAGGGCACGACATGAGGGTACCTGCTTCATCACATTTATTGATGCTTATTCGCGATATGGATATGTATACTATTTGATTTTTCAAAAATCGAAAGCATTATAATCATTCGATTTGTTAATGAAGTTGCGAATCAAATAGAAAGAACCCTAAAAGTTCTAAGGACAGGTCATGGACGCGAATACTTAATTGAGCAAATTAAAGGGCTCTGTGAAGATAAAGGTATCCAAAGATAGCTAATGATTCCTGAGACTCCGCAACAAAATGGTGTTGCAGAGAGAAGAAATCGTACGATGTTATATATGGTTAGGTCGATGATGACGCAAGCTAATCTTCCTATTAATTTTTGGGGAGATGTACTATTGAGTGCGGCCTATATCCTTAACCGTGTGTTGAGCAAATCAGTCACTTCTACACCATATGAGCTATGGATAGGCAGGAAGCCAGTCCTTGACCATTTAAGGCTCTGGGGGTTAGCAGGTTATGTGCCCATTCCTTCTTGGCAACTTGAAAAATTAGATCCGAGAGGCAAAAAGAGTATCTTTATGAGGTATCCTGAACATTCCAAAGGGTATGTTATGATATGTGAACAACCCGATGGTGGATTGACTGAGATTGAGTCCCGAGATGTTAATTTCATCGAACATGAGTTCCCAAGTAAAGGTGATGTGAGGGGGAATCTTAATCTTTATGAGATGTCTAAGTCTGAGGAAGTTACACCTGTTCTCAGCGACGGTGGAGATTTAGATTTTCATCCTATGGTCGCTGAGAACAGTGTGAGTAGTTTGCTTCCTAGTGGGAGTACTTCATTAGAGACTACCGATTCCTAAGAACCTCCACAACGTAGGAGGGAACGTGGAAATATACACCGTCGTCGTTTTGAGATAGAAAGGGAATTTTTCATGTGTGCTCTTGAAGAGGAAGATGAGCCAATTTCATAGATTAAGGATTTATCTTCACCTGCTTGTAAAGAATGGCTAGCTGCCATGGAGGATGAGATTAGTTCTATAGAAAAAAAAAATCAGGTGTGGGAGTTGGTAGATCGTTCGCCTAGGCACAAGACCATTGTAATAAGTGGGTCTTAAAGATTAAGCGCAAGGCAGATGGATCAATCGAAAAGTATAAAGCTCGTCTTGAGGTGAAGGGTTTTACCCAAAAAGAGGGTATAGACTATGATGAGACTTTCTCCCTAGTGGTGAGAATCACCTCTATTCGCCTCATTCTAGCTATGGTCGCATTTTTGGATTTGGAACTTTTTCAAATGGATGTTAAAACTGGATTTCTCAATGGAGAACTAGATGAGGAGATCTATATGAGTCAGCCAATTGGCTTTGAGGCCAAGGAACTTGAACACAAAGTTTGAAAGCTGAAACGTTCCATCTATGGCTTGAAGCTGTCATCTAGACAATGGTATTTCAGTTTTCATCGAGCCATTGTTTCTAATGGGTTTGTGATGATTGAAGAGAACCATTGTGTTTATGTTAAACAGTCACAGAAAAGTTTTCTTATCATTTCTTTGTAGGTTGACGACATCCTTTTAGCTGAAAATGATATGGATATGATTGTCGGCTTGTCGCCTAAAGAGCGGTTGTCCTCAAACCTTGAGATAGACATGGGTGAGGCTGATTTTGTGCTTGGAATTAAAATCTTTAGAGATTGCTCAAGAAGTTTTCTTGGCATGAGTTAGGAAAACTATATAAAAAAGGTTCTTGAGCATTTCCGAATTCAAAATTCCAAACCCATTAGACACCTTGAGCCTTGCTTTATGCCCAGAAACTGATTAAGAAAAGGAGGCAACAGCTAGTGTCCCCTATGCAAGGGCAGTTGGGAGTCTGATGTACGCTATGTTGTGTACTCAACCAGATATCTGCTTTGCAATAGGTTTAGTTAGTCGGTTTCAAATTAATCCTGAACTTGCTCATTGGAAGGCTATGAAGAGGATACTTCGATACTTGCGTGGTATTGCAATTTATATGCTATGCTATAATGGTGGAGATCTATGTTTCTGAGGATATAGTGATGCAGACTAGGGTAGTGATATAGATGAGCGCAAGTCTACTGATGAGCCCAAAATATTGACATGTGGCAGTCCTTATATCGCATATTGTTAGTTCTTTGTCATGCTTTATTAGATAATATTATTATCTTTCTATTCATTTTGCAGAAGAAGATAATAATTTGACTTATTTTCAGTCGTTGGAATAAAGAATGTGACGTGGACCCGCAAATCAATGTACGGGGACAGATCTACGTAACCCTGGGTCACGTGCTTCCTTGAATCAACCCTAAATCTGTAAAACAGGGAAAGGGTTAAAGCACCTTTGCCTCTCGTTGGCAAAGGCCCTCCGATGCCTAAGTTAGTATCTCGTACTTGAAAGCTTAAATCACGATGCGTACGAAAATAGGTTTCACCGCGTACCTTTTGTCATGGTTATCCCCTGTATTTATAGGTGTAGATGTTCTTTATATTAGGCATCTCGTGCCCGTTTCCTATTCTACTTAGGAATCCTTGTCCTAATAGGACTTTCCTATTAGGGACGAGTCTCCATATCCTGCTAGATCTCGTCTAGCAGAGGTCTTTCTTTCCATATAGGATTCTTTCCAATATGGGGTACACTCCCAATCACGTTAGGACTGCCCCTATCAATCCCTTATTTCATGGGATTGCTCCTTATCTCCTAAGGAACCGATGTAGAATACTCTGGAATGTCTCACCGTCTCATTCGTGGCGGTGCTGTGCTTCCAAATAGCTCGGCATGACTCGTACATACCTCAACTACTTACGCCAAGCTAAGATTATGTATTCCAGAATGCTATCCAAGCTATACTCGTAGCCTTCCTAGCTCGGCCATGTTAGGGGCACCCCTTTATAGTTCATGCCGAGCTAATGCATCCTGTTTCATTAGTTTATTTTTATTAGTCATAGCCTGATCCATGGCTAAACCAGCTCGGCACAGGGCTCACGAATACCCTATGTGGTGCCGAGCCATTTACCCCTCCCGTGGTGATTGCTATAGGCACGTGCTATGCCTTATTTGTAGGGTAATCAGATTTTACCCACTCCAATCAACATTGCCGAAATTTAAAGATGGGGAAGAAGTTACTCTAATAATGGGTTCATCGAAGTTGGAATATGGGAAGATTATCAAAGAAGTATTTTGTTTGGCATGAAAACGTGGAGAATTTGAGATCAAGAGAGGAGATTTTATTAGTGGGCCATAATTAGAATAGAGTTAAAGGAAATAATTCTCTTCCTTTTAAAGAGAGATTTGGCCATTAAGTTATAAAAAGGCATTAGATTAATCGATATATTTATAACTTAATCGATATATTTATGGGTGTGAATTCCGAAACCTTAGTTAATCATAGGAAAAATCATTGCATAAGATTAATCGATATATTTATGGGTGTGAATTCCGAAACCTTAGTTAATTTTCTCAACTGGTAATTTTCACTTACTTTGCCGTTATACTTTAATTATTTTCTTTGGCCATTTTTAGTTTAATTTTAGTCTACAAACCAATTCACAACTTTTTGGAACTAGGTTAGGGTTTAATCAACTTTGAATTATTTAGTTTTCCTATCAAAAAAACACAAGTCCATGTGGGTTTGACCTTGCACTTGCATAACTATACTATTAATCCGATTCGTACGCTTGCGAGTACTTTAAATTAAATTTCACAACATCTACCTTGGGTTGTGCATTCTTGCTTACAGGTGGAGCTATTTCCTGATGCAGCAAGAAACAGACTTGTATCACATTGTCCATGATGGAGTCTGAGTACATAGCCTATTCTTCGGTTGTCCAAGAGGCTGTTTGGTTGAGGAGATTCTTAAAGCGCCTTGACACAGTGCCTAGATCGAGTAGGCTTGTGACTCTATATTGTGATAATATGGTTGTTCTTGCTTTATGCTAAGGATCCCAAATATCACGGAAAATCCAAACACATTGATATTCGTTTTCACTACATTCGAGCTATGGTTGCACAAGGAGAGGTGGTCCTAAAGCATATATCCACGACCAGTATGGTGGCTGATCCCTTGACCAAGCCTATAGTGAGGGATGTCTTTCAGACCCATGTTCGTAGTATGGGATTTCATAGGATTTGAGTTGTTTATGCTTTATTGAGATACATTTAGATACTTATTGTTAATGCACTGGTTTTTATATTCTAGTTGGTTGTGATTATAAAATTAAGTTGTGTTTAAGTTGTTATGCACTTACAATGTTAATTGTGTGATGCTTGACACCTAGCTTTGTTGTAGTTAGCGTCGCCCCAAGCGTAGGGCTAGGTCGTCGAAAGCATAGTAACCCGGCAAGACCGGGGTCGATTTCCACAGGGACCAAATGCGACCGGCATGAGATTAACTTGCGATGAGAGTTTTGGCGTTAAGACGGCCAACTTATAAGGTGGTTTTGTTGGGTGGTTCTCTCTCTACCTTTAAATGGCTAGAAAATGAAGGTTTTACTAATTTAACACTAAAGGCAAAGTCAAAGGGCTCAAAACACCCATGACTTGAATTACATTGTTCTTCTCAAGATTACTCGGTTAAACCACGTAGTCAAACATGCTTAACCGGAAGATTCAACATTATAGCACATTTGGATTCTAGAAAATGGGTTTGATCAAGAGTAGGGTTCATTGAGGCATTTTTACAAACACTTAGAATGCCATAGCTCAAAGCATCATGGGTGGCAAGTAGTCAAGCCCTTGCCTACACAAGATCAAAGAGATTAACAAGACTAAATTTTGATACATAAAATCGAACCCCAACTCTTAAATAAACAACTTTGAATGCTCATTTTGAAAGAAGAACAAAAATAACCCAAGTCATGGGGTGCTAATCACCCCATGACCAAGCCTTGCTACACTACTCACACATAATAAAAAAGGAGATGAACATACTACGTAGAAATGCCAAGAAAACGTGAAACATAACGAAAATGAAAATAAACTACGGATTCATAAAGCTTGGAGAAGTGCTTACAACATTAATGAAGGAGAAAACCTTGGTTCTTGAAGATTGAAGACTAATTTCTAGAGAGAAGGTAGAGAAAATGAGTGAGGAAGAAGAAGGGAGGTAGAGAGAGAGAGTGAAAGTACAAGATACCCTAATAATCTGATGTTTGAGGCCTTTTATAGTCCCCAAAATTACAAGTAAAAGGTCCAAAAAGCCCCCAAGACTTTCCTTGGTCGGGTGCAAAATTTGCTGAAAAACCCAGGTCCTATGGATAGGACGAAATTCTCCTATCCATAGGACTTCCCTTGCTCGCGCGACTGGCCAATCTGATCACTGTCCTATCCATAGGGCTGATTTCTTCTATCCATAGGACTTCTCTTGCTCGCGCGACTGGCCAATCTGGTCACTATCCTATCCATAGGACTGATTTCTCCTATCCATAGGACTTTGTTGCTTGCAAATGATGGCCAATCTGATCATGGTCCTATCCATAGGACTTGTTCAAAACATGTACTTCGCCTGTGCGACCTCGTCTTGGCTTGGGCCTTTGCTCGGGCGTTCTTGGCCTTCTTCCTTGACTTTCCTCATGAATTCCTCGGCACCGTAACGGCGTGCCACGTGGCCTCGGGCCTTGGGTCACGGATTGACTCGTGTTCGAGCCATGGCACCAAAAAGATACTTCATTCCTCCGAAAAACCTATGAACAACAAAAACACAACCTACGTGCAATATCAGTCAAATAAAACATGTTATGCACGTGTGTGTGACAAAAATGAGGTAGATAAGCCCCTTTATTTACACTATCGGGAGCTTATCATGTGACCTAAGGCAAGGGTTGACCATCTCACACAGTAACCTGCCTCAGCACTGATGGGCGAGCGAGATGAGACATAACTCTTTAAAGATGATAAGTTTAAGGTATTTTCGCCTTGGTTGGACCAAGATGATGTCACTATTGACCGTACATAGATTCTCTATAGCCTTTGCTTGAGCCAGATGAAGTCCTAAAAACGCGCAGTGTATGCGACAAGTTTGAGAATCTCAAGTTAGGTGCTTTTAGTAGCGACTGTATTTTTTAGAATGCTTATGCATAGAGTGTCGAGCTAATTATTTGGTGTTCAAAGATCTGGATCAACAGGGGGTAGATTTCTTTCCAAAAAGGATGGAAAGAAAGGCTTTGGATCAGAATAATGAATGAAAACCTTGGGTAAGCCAAGTCATGGAAAAAATGAGAAACCTTGGTTGGTTTCCAAAAGGAATGTACCTTCTAGTCCAGTTTCACCAGCTTCGAAGAGAGATTATCCTCCTCTGAAGAGGGTTAACACTGGAAAGGCCCCAATGGATCAAGAAAATGAAGGACAGGAGGAATAGTTTACCTTAGTAAAAGGAGTTCCTGATTGGTTTCTGAAGAAAGTCAAACCAGAACTCTTCCAAGGATACAAAGCTCCTTTTAAAGTTAGAAATAAAATGGTCAAACCTCCAAATACTCCTGCTGGCCAATGGGTAGTAGTTAGAGATCCAAAGACCAAGACACCTCAAATGATTCCTATGTTGACACGAACTCAGAAGAGGAAACTGCAAAGAAAGTATACTAGTTTCCAAATGGAAGAATATGCATCTAAGGAAAATCCTAATGGTGGTGATAAGTTCAACCCAAGGTTTAATAGACTTTGAAGAGAAGATTCTGAAGAATTTCTTCAAAGGGGGTTTACTCAATTAGAAAAGGAAACACTGGAAAGTTTGGCTGCAAGAATGGACAGTGAGGTACCCCAAAATAGCCCAACTTCACCAAATTCCTTGGCAAGCTATCAATTTGGATTATTAGAAACCATGATAGTGGAACAGGAAGAGGGTGGAGGAATGAATTCATCTCCTATTGAAACATGTTCCCCTATGGAAACTTCTGCAATGGAAGTTTCTGAAAAAGTGAACATAGTAGAAGATGTATCAAGATTACCAGTACAAGAGAAAAGGACCATTCAGTTTGGAACTTTACCTGAAGTGCAAATTAATATGGTTTCTCCTTCATTCATTAACTTTGGACCTTTTGAACCAGATTGCTCACCAGTTCGAAGGGCATCACAATAAAAAACTGTTCCTATGGAAATTATTGATGTATCAAGTAATGATGACTATGATCTTACATACGATAATGGTTGGAATGATGGTTGGGGAGCTTTAATCTCTAAGATTCAAAAAGAAGAAGAAGCAGAAGAGCTTATGATTATGGCCAATGCTATGGAGGAACCAGAAGTTACATCTAAGTAGAGAGTAGTTTTTGTTCTAGAGACAGAAATGGATTCTGAGTATCCTTTGATTGTTGATTTGAATTGTGCTGACATTTCTTATCCTTTTAGGTCACCTTCAAATGATATGAGGCACCATTTGAAACCATTATACATATCTGCATTGTTTGATGGGATCTTATTAAATAGAGTTCTGGTTGATAATGGTGCAGCAGTGAACATCCTGCCGTCTAGAACTTTGTAAAAGTTGGGGAAAGAAAAAGTTCGACTGATCCCAACAAGCACATCCATTGCTGGGTTTACTTGTGAAAGTAAAAATCCCAGAGGAATTATTTCTATACGCCTGAAAGTTGTCCAAGTAGAAACTGATACAGCTTTCTTTGTGGTGGATACTTTTACAAGTAAGTATAATGCTTTACTTGGTAGGGATTGGATTCACGTCAATGGTTGTATTCCATCTTCAATGCATCAAGCCTTGATGATTGTGAAATATGAAAATGGGAAAGAAGTGGGGGTCGAAGAAGTAAAAGCAGATCCACATCCCTTCAGTACTTCGGCAAATTATGCAGAGGCTGAAATGTATAAACCTGAAATCATTCCTCTAAATGAAATTGCACAACCTGCCACCCCTCCATCCAATATATTGGAAATTGGAGAATTGGCAGAGTTAAAATCTAAGCTTAAGCAAGCAATTGATTATGAATCAGACAATCCACCAGATGAAGCTGCTTGGATGTAAGTCCAAGACAGAGTTCAAAGAAGCCAACTCATTGGCTTTAGTCAAGTTTATGGCTTTAGAAATAGAGCAGAAGTTATAAGAAACAAATGATTGGGAAGAGTTATTGGTTGAGAAATTTGACTGGGGGTTAAAGCCAATCGAATTCGAAAAAGCCTTTGTAGGCCATGTCGATTCCCAAGATCCTTTAGAAGAAGTGGAATTGGGAGAAGGAATTGTTCCAAACACTGTACAAATCAACAAGGAACTTGATGCTGCTTCAAAGGTCAAGTTGATCACGGTGCTTAAAGAGAGCAAAGAGTGCTTTGCTTGGAGTTATAAAGAATTAACAGGTTTGAGTAGAGATTTGGTTGAGCATAGATTGCCTACTAAACCTAATTGCAAACCTTTGAAACAACTTCCAAGAAAGATGTCTCTTGAAACCATTTCATTGGTTAAAATAGAAATTCAAAACCTTTTGAATGCTGGTTTTATTAGAACAGCAAGATACGTAGAATGACGATCAAATATTGTTCCTGTTATCAAGAAAAATGGGAAGATTAGGGTTTGCATTGATTTTAGAAATTTGAACACTACAACCCCTAAAGATGAATACCCAATGCCTGTAGTAGACATGCTTGTGGATATTTTTGCAGGCCACAAAATCATGTCTATTATAGATGGACATTCAGGGTATAATCAAATTTGTATAGCTGAAGAAGATGTTCATAAGATTGCATTTAGAGCCCCTGGTAACCTTGGGACCTTTGAAAGGGTCAAAATGTCTTTTGGGCTAAAAAATGCTGGTGCTACTTATCAAAGAGCTATGAACACTATTTTCCATGAAATAATTGGGAGTTTTCTAGAATGTTACATAGATGACATTATTGTCAAATCAGAATCTATTGATGATCATGTAGAACATTTAAAAATAGCCTTTTCAAAGATGAAGCATTATCAATTGAAGTTGAATCCTGCTAAATGTGCTTTTGGAGTAATGACTGCAAACTTTCTAGGATATCTAGTCCATAGCAAAGGTATTCAAGTTGATAAAAATAAAGCTAAAGCTATTATTGAAGCAAAACCCCCTTCAAACAAGAAAGAACTTCAAAAATTTCTTGGTCAATTGGATTTTCTTCGAAGGTTTATATCTAATACTGCAGTAAAAACTAAAGTCTTTTCTTCTTTGTTGAAATTGAAGGATGGAGAGGACTTCGAATGGACAAAGGAGCATGATGATGCTTTCAAAGCCATCAAGGAGTACTTGGTCAATCTACCAGTTCTTGTTCCAACTAAACAAGGAGAGCCTGTTAAACTGTATTTAGCAGCAAACTATGACTCAATAGGAGTTTTGTTGTCTCAAGACAATGAAGAAGGAAAGGAGCAAGCTATCTATTATCTAAGTAGATTTCTTAATGATTGTGAAAGTAGGTATTCTGCAGTAGAAAAGTTGTGTTTAACTTTGTTCTTTGCTTCGAAGAAACTCAGGTACTATATGATGCCTAGAGTAACTTATGTAATTTCCCAGACTGATAGTTATGAAATATATGTTATCTCAACCTGTACTTAGTGGTAGAATTGAGAAATGGATTGTATCTTTAATCAAGTTTAATCTAGAGTATGTTCCTCAAAAATCAGTTAAAGGACAAGCATTAGCTAACTTTTTGGCTGATCATCCAAATGGATCTGAAACTCCAGAGGTAGCAGATATTGATACAATAACAGTTAAGCCATGGAAAATGTGGTTCGATGGTTCAAAAACTTCCCAAATGGCTGGAATTAGGGTTGTTTGGGAATCTCCTCAAGGCTTGAAAATCAAATTTGGATTTCAGATAAATGAAGGAGAATGTACAATAATCAAGCGGAATATGAAGCCTTAATTATGGGTTTAGAACTTTTGCTTACTTTGAAGACTGACATAGTTGACGTATTTGGAGATTCTCAGTTGGTTATAAATCAGGTTAATGGGAAATTCAGTTGCCATAGCTCTAGTTTAAAACCTTATTACCAATACGTGAAATTGCTAATTGAACAATTTCATATGACTACTTTTACATATGTGTTTACATATAAAATTAACAAATTCAATAGTTAATTGACACGTAATTGAAAATGCCAAACGTTGGCAATTACCTGTTGATAAAGATACACTGAATTAAAGGAATATAAATGATTAAATATGATGTCGTATTGTGTTCAAAGATGAAAAGCAGTTATTGGCAGTTACAAGCTATTGCTGACGTAAAGGGTGGTTTCGAAGCCCTGATATTAACTGTTAAACATATAAACTCCACGTGCGGACTTGGGAAACAAGGCAAATTGACAGTTATAACACGTGGAATACTTATCGAAAGGCAGTTATTCACCTTAATGTTTAATCATTTGAGTTTGTTTAAACAACTGCACAGATTCAAAATCAAAGCTTCTGGAGGAAGAATTAGAAGGATTCAAATTCAGACGTGGAGGAGGAAACAACTGCCAACTCGAAGAATGGAAGTTAGAGTTCGAAGCATGCCAATGTTCAAATTCATTGAGCGGCAAGTTCAAATGACAAGCAGCGTCTATAAATAGAAGAGATTGAAGAGTGAATAAGCCCCCGGACAAATCTTCAACAAACAGCTATCAAAAAACTGATGCTTGGGTTGTTCATTGGCAAAGTAGTTTAGGATCTCGAACTCAGTTCGAAGTAGTTTAGGAAGTAGATTAGGAAGTAGTTAGGATTAATCTCGGTTGTTCTTGTAACAATCACCCGTTCGAAGTTCTTGTATCTGAAGTTGGAGACGATTTCGAAGTAAGTTTACCTTTGATTTATTAATCGAAGTATCTTGTTTCTTTTCGTTCTTCGATTTCCTAAGTTTGTTGGTTTACATTTCTTCACTTGTTGAAAAAATCCTCTTAATTGAGGTAATTGAACCAATAAAACACAATCGCCTGATTAGATTTGGTTTTTCCAAAGTTAATCTGAGGGAGGAGATTGAAACTCTCTCTGGCACGCTCACACACAATTATTTCCATTGCAAAGAAGTAAAAGAACCAAAACAATATGTACCAAGATTCTTTAATGGAAAAGCAGATGCAGTGGCTCAAAGAGCCTCAGGATTTAAGTTTATTATTGATGAAAGCAGAGAATTTTGCCAATTGACTTTGAGAAATCTCTCCCTATGCTCAAAGATAGGAATTTGAACTTCGAAGTATGTGAAAACACTGCTTCTTCTAATCAAAATGATTGGAGACAACCATTAATTGATTGTTTAACAAAACCTGATGCTAAAACAGATAGAGCAACAAGGTTACGATCTATTAATTACTCCCTCCATTCCAAATTAAGAGTCCACTATGAAAAGTCGTGCCATTTTTCAAATCAAAAGATGAAATACTTCCGTGTGTCATTTTTTGAATTTTTTTGCACCAAATTAAAATACTTGTCGAGTACTTTAATTTGGTGCGAAAAAATTCAAGAAATGATACATGGAAGTACTTTATTTTTTGATTTGAAAAATGGTAAGATAGAGAAAGTGGGGCTCTTATTTAGAAACGGAGGGAGTATATTATGTATAATGAGGAATTGTTTAAAAGAGGAGCAAATGGGCTTTTGCTTAAATGTTTAAACAAAGTTGATGCCTTTAAAGTTATGGCAGAAGTCCATGAAGGTATCTGTGGTGCCCATCAAGCAGGAATTAAGATAAGATGGTTGATTAGAAGGTATGAATATTATTGGCCTTCTATTCTTAAGGATTGCATTGATTATGCAAAGGGGTGTCAAGCTTGTCAAAAGACAAGACCCCTTAAATGATTGCCTGTTACTGAATTATAATATGTAGTTAACCCTTGGCCATTCAGAGGTTGGGCAATGGATATGATTGACATGATTTATCTTGCTTCTAGGAATGGGGATAAATTCATTTTAATGGCCACTGATTATTTTACCAAATGGGTTGAAGTTCAAGCCTTTGAAAGTATATCTCAAGAACAAGTCATTGAATTTATCAAAGGTATTATTTATAGATTTGGATCTCCAGAAACTATAACTGTAGATAATAGATCCATTTTTGAAGGTAGAGCAGTAAAAACTTTTACAGCTTCTTATGGGGTTTCTTTAATCAACTCTACTCCTTATTATGCTCAGTCGAATGGCCAAGCAGAATCAACCAATAAGATTATTAAAAGAGGTATTCAAAGGATGGTTGATAGAAAACCAGAGGAATGGCCAAGTTTACTATTAAATGTATTATGGGCATATCGAACCACTAAAAGGACCAGTACAGGGACTACTCCTTTTGCTCTAACCTATGGGCATGATGTTGTTTTACCAATGGAGATTGTAGTAAGGTCACAGAGAGTTGCCTCTCAAAATGATTTAAATATTGGAGCATACCACCAAGCAATGTATATGGAGCTTGAAGAAATAGATGAAGAAAGAATTAAAGCTCTGAATCAAATTCTGCTAAAAAAATCAAGAATAGCCAGAAGTTATAATAAGAAAGTGGTTGTTCGAAGCTTTGATATAGGTGACTTAGTATGGAAAGTAGTGTTGCTTGTCAAAGAAAGAAAGCAAGGACTTGGAAAGTGGGCTCCAAATTGGGAAGGACCTTTTCAAATACATAGAGTTCTTAAAAGAGGGGCATACCATTTAAAAGATTTAAATGGTTATGTTCATAGAAGAAAAATTAATGGAAAATACTTAAAGGCTTATGTCCCAACTATTTGAGAATCCTTTAGCAAGAGATAAAACTGAGGGTAGTTTGTCTTTTGTTTTGCTTGTGCTGTTCAAGGTTAATCATAAAGAGTAAACAAATTCAATGATCGAAGCTAAAAAAGAATGAGATCAACATTTCAAGCAGTTATAAAGATTATGAGATTACAAGAATGCAAGCATTTCATTCGTTACTCAAAAACTGTACAATGGTATTGTTCAGGTCACTCAGCACATGAGCACCCTTGTTACAAATAAATTCATAAATTTCTTTTTAATCAGTGGTTCGCTGTAATTGTCTTTCAAGATTTCTCATATTAGCAATTGACGAAGAAGCTTTGTTCATAGAAGCTTGTAGATTAGAAGTTGTTTGAGCAATTTCTCTTCTAACATTAAGCAAAGCTTCTTCTAATTGGGCCTCTTCTGCCCACAGTTGATGTAACCTGATAGCTTCCTGATCATAAGAAGAAATCAAACTTTGAGCCTCATCTTCTGCACTGGACAGTGCTGCTTTCAAACTTTGCTTCTAAAGATGTCTTTCTTGGACTTCACAAAGCTAATGGGCTTTCAATAGAAACTCAGAAGCTTTGGTCAAGAGTTGCTTATGTAAATCTTGATAGGAAGGTTTTAATACCTAGGCAGCTTGACAGCAGATATCTAAATGCATTTTCAAGTTTCCTTCAGCCAACGTTTCAAAATCCAACTTTGAGAATTATCGAAGGAGTTCCCTCAATTCTTGAATCTCTTCTGGGGTAAAAGTAGGCTTGACCAGCTCAAGAGGAGCTGAACTGTGTCGAGTTTTGAGTTGAACAATGGGAGATTCTGGAGGATAAGTTGGAGCTCTTGGATTAGTGATTCTTTGACAGAAATCACTCATTTTCAACTTGAACTGTTCCAATGGAAGGAGATCACCAATGCTAGTATTTATGGGAGTACCAGTGTCCTGTTAAATACTCATATTTAAGCTTAACCCTTTTTATGAAGTATGATAATCATAAGCTTAAATTATAATGGGATACTGATAAGCCCCCAAAAGTGTTAATAATGGGGCTTATCTCACTCACTTTGATCACACACACGCATGCATCTTATTGTTTTAAACTATTGATTTTGCGCAAGGTTGTGTTTTTGTATTAACAGGAAGAACGGGAGAAAAAGACGTGTTTTGACACCATGGTTGAATCAAGGGATGCCCGAACACCGGAGGCCACATGGCACCCGGCCACCGAGTCCTGGGAATCAAGGAATGAAGTTTAGAACAAGACTCGGGAAGCCTAGAGGTCATGATGATAAGCCGGAAGGTCAAGGGATCAAGCCTTAGAAAATTCTCAGTTTTTACTCTTTCAACCGGTAGAGCATTTTTGCTCTACAGGTAGAAGTGTTTCAGTAAGTCCTTCAACCGGTAGAGCATTTTTGTTCTACCGGTTGAAGCTGCATTTTTCTGCAACTTTTGAGCCCGATCAAGAAATATCTAGTGGCAATTTTGTAATAACTTTGGTCAACTTTTGGGGCCTTTATAAGGTCTTCAACCTCAGAATTTTAGGGTTAGCTTGGTTCTTCACTCTCTCTCTCTACCTCCATAGTTGCTCTTAGCTTAAGCTCTACCTTCTCTCTAGATTTACATGCTTTCCACTTAGATTCAAGGTATTTCCTCTTGTTTAATGTTGTAGTACTTGTTAAGACCTCTATATAAATCTAGTTTATTTCCGTTTTTATCGGTGAATGAGCTTTCTTGTTTTTCTAGCTAATTCCTCCAAAATCTCTAGTTTGTAAGTGTTGTTTGGGATTTTCTCAAGTATTAATGTTGTAGGTAGCTTAGAATCTTCAATAAAAATCAGTTTATAAAGTCATATGTTATGTTCTTTATTTCCTTCATAAAAATAGTCATGTTTCCCGTAGTTATGATCGAGTAGTCGTTTTAGGCTCGGTCATGGGGTGATTAGCACCCCGTGACTTAGGTTAATTCACTCTCCTCGCCATATTGCAAACATTGCTTGTTAATTAAAGAGTTAGGATCAATTTTATGTATCAAAATTTGGATTTGTTAATCTCTTTGATCACACGTAGCCAAGGATTTGACCACTTGTCACGTGTGATGCTTAGAGCTGTGAACCCCTTGACTTAGCCTTGTTTTAATTAGTCTTTTTAGTCTTCCGAGTCATTCACGAAGTTAAGTGAATTCCACCCCCAAACTACAAAAACCAAGTTTGCCGCTTTAAGGCTAAAACCAACATTCGCGAATCAACACTCACGTGTTGCACATTCGGTCCCTGAGGACTCAACCCGGACTTCCGGTTATCATGCTTCGCGACACCTAAACCCTACGCTTGGGGAAACATCATTTGAAATACAATCCAAGGATGCAAGCAGATACAATACCTCAATTGAATGGGTTTGTCCTGGTAGAGTCGGTTCTGCTGGTCTTGAAGCTTGATCAAGAACAGTCTCTTCAAGCATCACTTTGGCATGATCAAAGGTTTTGATAACAGAAGTACTGGGATCGATCTTAGGAAACAAACTTCTATCATCTTTTGGGACAGAAGCATCAACATATTGAACAAGAATGTCAGCTTCAGTAGCTTTGTCAGTCCCAATATCTGAAAGATTTTCAGAAGTAGTTTCTTGAGCCTTCGCAGTGGGCTGATTAAGTTGATCTTGATCCACCACTACTTCAGTTAAAGGAACTTGCTCTTGAAAAGGCTCTTTGCTAAGGGGATCTTCAGAGATATGTTCTTCAATTATCATTTCAGGAGTCAAGGATCCTATAGCAAGATCTGTACCAGTTGGTATTGGTGCCACAATATGTCTTTTTCGAATACTCTCTGAAACTATAGCCCTTGCTACGGTACTAATAATAGGAGGAGGCATGCCTTGCACTATGACTTGTGGTTGGGATTTGAGAATGTTAGTTTTTTCAACAAGCTTCTCCATGATGGTAGCGGTAGTCTCCTATGTTGCAGCAGTATCAGGCTTCGAAACTTTAGTAATCTTAGTGACAGAAGGACCAATTTGTTTTTGGGTTCCAACAGATGTGTGTTTGGATGATTCTGAAGGAACCTTCGAAGCTTTAGCATGCTTAGATTTTGCCTTTTTCTCTGAAAAAATAGTAATCAGAGATGAGAAATATGAAAGAAGAGTTCAAGGACCATAATGAAATTGAAGTTGTAAGGCTTGCCTTTCACAAATTGGCCTAGTAGAACATCTTCTGTTTCCTCTTCTTCTGGTTCTTCTTCAAAACCTTCCTTCTTCTTTTTGAAGCCTCATAAACTCTAGCAAATTTTGCTTTTTCATGGCTGGCTTCTTGCTCTATGTCCCCTTTTCTTTTACTGCCTATTCAAAAGGGAAGAAGAAGGTAAAATGCCTCATATAAGAGATTCGAAGATCAATATAGACTTTAGGAAATAAAGAGTTACTTGACTTCGAAGTTGCAGAAGTAGGAGTTTGAACAAATTCCTTCTTTTTTCTTGGGAACGGATTCTGTATATTGAATCATAAATGAGAAACAGGAAAGCTTTAAAGTTGTAATAATCACAAGCCATTAAGAATCACCTGATGGAGAAGAAGGAGTGGTTCTTTGTTGTTGAGATCTAGTCACCATCTGTGGTACAAATTGAAGAGGTTTTACATCCAAAGCAACAGGTACTAGATTTGAAGATAGTACTTTTGGCATCTCTTTTTGTTGATCTCCTTGAAAGGTATCTTTTGAACTTTTCCCAAAACCATCATCTGATATTGAATCAGAATAGACTACTTCTTCAATGACAATGCCAATCACTTTGGCAAAAGCTTTGGCAGCTGTAGACTTATGGTACAATTCTATGGAATTGTGCCACCATTGAAAGAATGTTGGGAGAGGAGGCTCTACACCAATAGCAAATCTGTATGGCTGAAATTGTGCTCTGAAATCCTTAAATTCTGCATTAAGGCGTGCAATGTGATCCCTATCAACCTTGTTTCTTACAGGGGGTTTAACATTGATCTCACCAGGATAAGGACAAGGAATAGCTTGCACCAACCCAAATTGCCTGGCAAATTGTGCAGGGCAATAAATTTCAGCATGAGCTTGTTTACAGCCACCAACATAAGCTCCTATAATGATTTCTCTGGGAAGGAGAATACTTGCCCAAGCTTCATGATAAGTAGAGCTGCCTCTTTGTTCCATGATTCTCTTTATCCATGATGGCCCAATATCCCAGTTATCAAAGGGAATAAAATCCCTTTCTTCTTTGTCCTCTCTCATTTGATGAAAATATTGCAAGTATCCAGCCAGGGTAAGGGGAGTTGAAGCTAAAATTGTGAACTTATCCCCATAAATACTAAGAGGAGACCTTTCTACAACTTTTTGATCTGAAAAATAGGCTAATAGCCAAAGTTGTAAGAACCAGATAGGGCCTCCCAAATTATAGGTAAGTGGTTTGGCATGATTATCAGACCCAATCTTATAAACATAGCCTAAAAAGTAAGAAGCCAGGTCAATGACTTTACCTTGTGAGAGGATATAGGCTAAAGGTGCAAATTCAAGCATTATCTTCTTGCCACCATTACAGAATATCATCTTGCATAAAGTATACCAAATATTTGCAAAGTATTCTCTATTAGATACTTCATCCCCAAATTTCCTTTCAGCTTCTAGAAAATTGCCATATGAGGCATGGGTTTGGGTGTACCTAATTTCACTTAAACAAGGAATATTGATGGTTGAAGTGATGTCAAAGATGGGTCTATAAGGGGGAAATCCAGTAAGAAAAACCACATCAAGAACTGTTGGGGCCATCATCCCACAGTTAAATCGAAAGCAGTTGAAAGATGGATCCCAGAAAGCCAAAGAGGCTTGAATAAGAGAAGGGTTTTGAAGTATACCATGTTGAAGCAAAGAAATGGCAGGTGATAACCCAACATCTTCTAACTCCTTTCTCTTAGCTTTGAAAATGTGAGTAGTCCAGTCCTCTCATTTATCGTCATAATTCGGCCAACAAACAAAATTTTTCTTGGCCCATTTGGAAAAGCTTATCGACCTGTCCTTTACAATATTGCTGCCTTCGAGAATTGGATAACATGTTGTTAAATCTAGAGGGAGATCAAGAAATGCAGGCCCAAGGATTTGAGTATTATGTAAAACAGGGTGTTCGATGAAGGCACGATTTTGTAACTCACCAACATTAGTTTTGGATTTCAAAACTTCTTTGGTCACTAATCTCCTAAGACCAAGGGAAAGAGATCCTTTGGTGGTTTCAATCTCAGAAGCCATAGTGATGGGAGCAAATGGGAGAAAGAGCGAGGAAACGTTTGAAAATTTGAACACACAACTAACGATGAAAACGTTCCTAGCCCTAGATTTATACGTTGCGATGAAACAATACGTCGGTTCGGGTCAAGTATTCATTAAGGGTAATTGGGCCTATATCACTTTTGGGCCCAAGTTTGAATTTTAACCGCTAAGTAGTGTATGATTTCAATTTCGGAATTATCATATGCTTCAAACCATTCTATTGGTTTAATATCATAAAGTATACTTTATCATGTTTTGTTTATCATAAGTTCGAATTGGTTTAAAGCATTTTTTAAGTGCTTCAAAAAGCATTAGGAAGTGCAAATTAAACCATAGAAAGAACTAAGATTGCATTAACATAAAGAAATTACATGCTACAAAAGAAAATCCTATTACATTAGAGAAAATCAAGCATCCACTGGTGGTAGAGCAACTGTTGGAGTAGGAATGACTTGGAAATAATGAGGAAAGCTCCAAGTCACTAAGGCATGAAACCTTTCCCAAGTGAAATTAAGAAACTCCCTTTCCTTCATTTTGACTTCACTTTCTTCATCTAACTTGAGTTTTTTCTCAATCAGTGGTCTGATTTTCATGACCAGGGTTTTAGCTTTGATTTTGAGCTTAGCCAATTTAAGAGCATTTCTTTTCATGCGGTTTTTGAACTTCTTTCGAAGCCTCTTGGAAATTCCAGATGGAATTTCGAAGGAATCTCCCTTTAGGTTTTCCATTTTATCATGAAGCTTGATGACTTCATCATGTGCAATCTCATAATCACGAAGGTCTTGATTAAAACCAAATGTAGCACTGTTGTTCTTCATCCACATTCGAAGAAGAGGGAGTTGGTTTAGAAAAGAATGAAGGAAAGAGCCAGTTTGCTCAGAGATAGTGCATTGTAGGGTCTCACAAGCCCATAAGAAATTTTTAGAAGGGATATTTTCTTTAAGAATCCCTATGTCTAAGAAAGCAAAAGCAGCCAATAGCTCTTTGGCTTTAACAGAATTAGATTATGGATAAAGAGAGTAAGAATAATCAGCATGAGAAAGAGTAGAATCGAACTTAATATTCTTCAACTCTTGAAACCAATCTGGGTTTTCTAGAAGGGTTTGAAGAGAAATATTAGTGGGATCAATGAAATTTCCCTCGAAATGAGGCCTTCGAACCTCATTTAACCAATATATATATTGGTTACTGGCTTTCTGCTTAAGTTCACCATAGCCAGCAAAGCCAGATCTTTCATCTTCACAAACTTTAAAAAATGCAGGGAAAATTTCAAAATGGCACCTGAACTTTACACTCAATGTCCCAGAAACACCTAAACTTTACTTAGCGTCAATTAAACCCCTGGACTTTCAAAACGCCCTTTCTAAGGCACCTGGCCCCATTTTCTGTCCATACTAGGACGGAAATTGCTGATGTGTCAATTCTCTCTCCTAAAGTGGGCCCTTGGCACATTACACGAGGGCATGAGTGAGGTAATGTGTTGCACCCAATAATTTTCTCCAACCCTCTCCTTCTTTTTTCGACTGTGAAGAGCAAAAGAGTCTTATAGGGTGCAATTAACACAACCCATAATTATGCCTCTTCTTCAAATGTGCACACCAACAGCAGTACAACCCAACTCATAAACTGATTAAACCCAACTTGGTGTGACTGATGTTCGTGGGATGCACAGGGGTAACCAAACCGAGTCTTGACAACGTGGATTGGAGGGTGGATCTGAAAAATTAAGTGTGGGGGTGTAGGTTTGTGGAGATTTGGAGGTGAAAACATGTGGGGAAAAAGAGATAAACAGCCATGGCAAAAGGGGAGAGAAGTTTTCAGTTTACCTTGATTTTTGTTGAGAATCTTGAAAATGGAGTGAAAACCTTTAAGATTCAAAGTTCCCTTGGCCGACTGGTGGAAGATTTGTGCTCCAGGAGATCGGTTTGGTTGGGATTTGGAAGTTTTAGTGAGTGGAGCTAATGCTGCCGAAGCCGATCTGGACGCCGGAGCTCTGTCCAACCCGGAAGCCCTTGCTGAGCCACCCCAGATAGACGAGACTAGTGCTGCCAATGGCTCTGCTGCGAGCAATGTTGCTGATCCAACTCCTGCTACTATTGCCAATGAGCACAGTGAAGAGGCTTGATGCCTGTTGTTCAGACTTGTATCTTTACTTGTCAGTTTTACTTTTGACCCTGCGTGGTTCGTGCTCGGCCGGATGTGGCCTTCTGGATACTTTTAATATCTCCGTTTGCTGATGTTGGTACTTTCACTTAAGTATTTTGTGTGTTTTGTTTGCTTTGCCAACCTTTCCAAGTACCTGAGCCTTTCAAAACCTAAGTGTTTTCATACTTAGGGATTTCTTGCAATACTCGTTGCAAATCTAAGTTTATTCATACTTAGGATTTCTTGCAATACTCGTTGCAAATCTAAATTTATTCATACTTAGGATTTTTTGCAATACTCGTTGCAAATCTAAGTTTATTCATACTTAGGATTTTTTGCAATACTCGTTGCAAATCTACGCATTCCCTGCTCCCCAATAGGAATCCAAATTTTGAGGTAGGAATTTTGGTTCATATTAATCAGAATCATGATAAGAAAAGATAAAATTTTATTAATCATTAGAAATATCAAGAGAAATCTGAATAACTGACGTTGGTGATTTTACTCGTAATCCCAACTCGGTACTAAGAACAAATGCGAATTTACTTGTATTCACCACAAGAGACGTGATTGAATTCGTAATCACGTGAACATGTTACTGAAAGAATTTCCTAAGATTCTGGACATTCCACGGCCGTGGAACTGGGTCTCCATCCAGGTCGGCCAATCGGTAGGCCCCAATGCCAGCAATCCCCACGATCTTGTATGGGCCTTCCCAGTTCGGTCCAAGTTTTCCATCAGTGGATATTTTGGTGTTGGCCAAGACCTTCCTTAGGACTAGATCTCCAACTTTGAATTCCCTTGGCTGCACCTTCTTGTTGTAGCTTCTTCGTAGCTGTTCCTGATATGCTGCTAAGGTAATGAGTGCACGCTCTCTTTTTTCCTCAGCAAGGTCAAGCTGCTCGGCAAGGGCTTTATCGTTGCCTCCTGATTCGACGAGAGAAGTGCGAATGGTTGGCAAACCAATTTCCAAAGGAATCACTGCCTCTGTCCCATAAGCAAGGGAGTACGGCGTCTCTCCCGTAGATCGCTGGGGGGTGGTCCTGTATGCCCAGAGCACGGCTGGAAGCTCGTTGGGCCATTTTCCCTTCTTTTTCTCCAACCTTTTCTTGAGACTCTTTAGGATAGTCTTGTTTGAGGCCTCTGCTTGTCCATTGCTCTGTGGGTAAGCTGGGGTGGAATAATAGTTTCTGATGCCGTATTGAGCACAGAAGGCTTTGAACTTCTTGCCGAACTGGGACCCATTATCTGAGATGATGGAGTAGGGTACTCCAAACCTTGTGATTATCTTGTTCCACACAAATCTTTCTACCATTGCTTCTGTGATTTTGGCAAGAGCCTCCCCCTCTATCCATTTGGTGAAGTAGTCAGTGCCAATGAGTAGGAATTTTCGTTTCCCCGTTGCCATAGGGAGAGGACCCACGATGTCCAGTCCCCATTGGGCAAATGGCCAAGGGCTGGTTAACGGCAGCAAATCCTCTGCTGGAGCTCGGATAAGTGGGGAATATCTCTGGCACTTTTCGCACTTCTTGACAAAAGCCTTTGCGTCCTCCTGCATGTAGGGCCACCAATATCCCTGGGATATTGCTCGGTGGGCTATGGATCTGCCACCAGTGTGTCCCCCACAAGTTCCAGCATGGATCTCATGGAGGAACTTTTGAACAAGGGCTGGGTGCACGCATAATAAATATGGACCAAGGAAAGACTTTCTGTAAAGCTTACCTTCCGGGGAGAGCCAAAAACGTACTGACTTGGTTTTAATTTTGTGTGCTTCCCTCTTATCTTCTGGCAATGTCCCATCTCGAAGGTGTGCCACTATTGGGTCCATCCAGCTCGGCCCAAACTCTGTTTCCATCACGATCTCAACAGATCGGCCAATGCTTGGTTCGCTCAGGTAATCCACCGCCACCGTGCGGCGATATTCCGTCCTAACTGCTGATCCTAAGCAAGCCAGTGAATCTGCATGTGCATTCTGGCCCGAGCAGATCTGCTGGATGTGTACCTCATCAAGTCTGTCAAGTAGATCTTTGGCCGCTTCTAAGTACGCGGCCATCTTCTCGCTTTTCGTAGCATATTCCCCTGAAAGTTGGTTAACCACTAACTGTGAGTCACAAAATATCCTCAACTTTGTTACCTTGAGTTCCAGGGCACTCCTTAATCCAGCGATCAGGGCTTCATATTCTGCCACATTGTTAGTTGCACTAAACCCGAGTCGTAGTGCTTGTTCCAGAACCAATCCTTCTGGAGAAAAAAGTACTATTCCTGCCCCAGACCCTTTGTTGCAGGCTGATCCATCAACGTAAAGCCTCCATTCGTCTGGATCTAACTTGGCCATTTTCGTTGGCTGCTCGGGATTGTTGACTTGCTCCTTCTCGTGGAGAGCTGGTGGTGGTGGAGCCACTGTTGGGGTAAACTCTGCTACAAAATCAGCCAGAATTTGCCCTTTGATTGCCGTTCTAGGCTGATAATCAAGGTCAAATTGGCTCAGCTCTATAGACCACTTCGAGATCCTCCCTGAAAAATCTGCCTTCCTAAGCAAAGCCCTTAATGGATGCTCAGTGAACATAGTGATGGGGTGCTGCAAGAAATAATGGGGCAATTTCCTTGATGCAATGACAAGCGCGTATACCAACTTCTCCAGTGGTAGGTAACGTGTCTCAGCATCTAACAGTGTCTTGCTTACAAAATAGATTGGAGCCTGCTCTGTCCTTTTTATTCGTAGGAGAACCGAGCTGACCGCATGATCAGATACTGCTAAATATAATATCAACCGCTCCCCAGCTTCTGGAGTAGAGAGCAAAGAAGGTGATGACAAGTAAACTTTTAACTCCTGGAAAGTCCTGTTCCTGTTCGGCTCCCCACTCGTATCCTTCTCTCTTCTTCAGAAGTTGAAAGAAAGGTCTGCAGCGGGCTGAGAACTTGCTGATGAAACGATTTAGAGCTACTGCCATCCCTGTTAACCTTTGGACCTCCTTCGTGGTCCTTGGGCTTTGAAGGCCTTGCAGAGCCGTGATTTGGTCCGGATTGGCTTCAATCCCCCTTTTAGTCACTAAGTGCCCAAGGAACTTCCCCGAGCTGACTCCAAAAGCACATTTGGAAGCGTTTAACTTTAGCTTGTATCTTCTCAGAATGTTGAAAGTTATCTTTAGATCGGCAAGGTGATCAGGCTTCAACTTGCTTTTGACTACCATGTCGTCGATGTAGACCTCCATAGTCTTGCCCAGCTGTTCCTTGAACATCTTAGTCACCAATCTCTGATAGGTTGCTCCAGCATTCCTCAGCCCAAACGGCATAACCTTGTAGCAGTAGAGCCCTCTAGGAGAGATAAAAGATGTCTTCTCCTGATCGGGTTTGTACATAGCTATTTAATGGTATCCTCGATATGCGTCAAGGAAACTCATCCTCTCGTAGCCTGATGTAGCGTCCACAAGTTGATCAATTCTGGGAAGCGGGAAGCTATCTTTGGGACATGCTTTGTTAAGGCTTGTGAAGTCCACACATACCCTCCACTTTCCATTCTTTTTCTTGACTACCACAGTGTTGGCCAACCAGTCTGGATAGCTCACTTCACGTATGGCATCTGCTTTTAGCAGCCGTTCTACCTCCTCGATTACAGCGTCTGCATGCTGTGGTGCCGACCTCCTTGCCTTCTGCACAACTGGCTTGTGCTGAGGGTCCACGTTCAAGTGGTGGCAGATGACTTCAGGATCTATTCCAGGCATTTCCTGGGGGGTCCAAGCAAACACATCGATGTGGTCTTTAAGAAAAGTGACCAAGTTTCTCTCCTCTAGCTTGGAGAGGGTCTCGCCGATCAGGAAGTACTTTTCTACATCGTCCTCCTGAATCTGGATTTTCTTTAGTCCTTCCACCATCTTCTTGGTGGGATCGCCTCCGACATCTTCCAAAGTTGGTTGGTCTGGAACTTCAACCGTTTGTACCAGCTCGGCCCTTGGGGATTTTTTCAAGACCATGGTGAAACATTGATCAGCCACCTTTTGGTTTCCTTTGATGCACTCTATTCCATCTGCTCCGGGGTATTTGATCTTCTGGTGGTATGTTGAGGAGACTGCCTTCATTTTGTGCATCCATGTTCTTCCTATAATCACATTATAAGAGGAAGGGATGTCTATCATGAGGAAATCCGTTTTTAGTACTACTGACCCTACTCGGACGGGCAGTGTAACCTTTCCCATAGGCCACACTGTTTGTGCACTGAAGCCGACTAGGGGGACGAGACACTTCTGCAATGAGCTAACTGGGAGTTCCATCCTTTTGAAGGTGTCATAGTACATGATTTCTGTGCTAGCCCCTTGATCCATAAGGATCTTTTCGTAGGGTGATTACTAACGCGTCGTTATGGGGTACTGATACCCCATCCAGGTCATCATCAGTGAACATGATTGGGGTCTCCGTGGTTCCTTCCGCTCTCGGCCTCTTCATGCCGAGCTTCATGACTTGTTTTGCTTGTCCGTTGACCCTCTGGATGTGCCTTATTTCATTATTTGTGTATGGGGCAACCAACCCATGTATCATATGGATCGTTCCCTTTGGACCTTTCTCGTAGTCCATTTCTTCTATTAGCTCGGCGTCGTTCTTGCTATCGGCCAAGAATTCCTTTAGATGGCCTTCCGCCACCTTCTCATCCAGGAATTTCTTGTATTCCACACAATCCTCAGTCATATGCCCCCAATCCCTGTGATAGCTGCAGTGCTGATTGGTAGCCCTCCTCTTTTCCGGGTTCCCAGTCATCTTTAGGGGTCTCCTGAACCATTGTTCATTCTTGATTCTGTACAGCATTTTGTAGATAGGTATATTGAAAGTTGCCATAACACTGAAATATGACTTGGGGTCTGGATCAGCTTTGTCCTTCCTCTGCTGTGTGTAATCCTTTCTTCCCGTTGTGAAGTCCTTCTTGTACATTTTTGACTCCATTGTCCTCTTCTCTGGCAGCTGAGGTTGTCCAGCTACGATCTTTCCTCCAGCCTGCAGGATATCATCTTCTACCCGTGCATGCTCCTGAATTCTCTCCATCAACTTGGCCACGGTCTTGACTGGGTGCATGGTAAGTGATTCTTGTAGCTTACTATGCATAGGCAAACTGGTTTTGAACGTTGCTAGAGCGTACTCCTCACTACAATTTTCAATTTCGTTGAAAGTTTCCCAGTAGCGCTTTGAGTACTGACGCAGGGTCTCATCGTCCCTTGGTCTCATAGAGGTCAATGCGTCAAAGGTTTTTGGAGCTGCTCGGCTTGTGAGGAACCGAGCAGTGAACTCCTCAGCCAATTGGGTCCAGCATAGGATTGATCCTTCTGAGAGCTTATGGTACCAACTCAGGGCCACTTTCCCTAGGCTGGACGGGAACATTTTGCATAGCAGTGCATCATCCTGCTCATGCATAAACATGGCCTGCTGGTAGTGTTGGATATGGGCCACGGGGTCCATGCTAGTTTCATAAGGAATGAACGCTGAGTGTTTTACTCTGCTCGGCATCTTTTCCGCGCGAATCCAATGAGCCAGTGGTGATTTGGAGATCTGACCTAGAGCTTCTTTAGCTGCCTCTCGTGCAGTTTTAGGACCTCCCTCAGGTCGGCCGTCGTCCCTCCTCCTCGCGTACTGCTCAGGAATATGCTCGGGAATATGCTCGTTGGAACCAGACCTCTCATATCTGTCCCTAGCGTGCTTCCTCCTTTCTCTTTTTTCAACAGAAACGCTCTTATCTCTCCTTTTTCGTGGAGAGGCTGCTCGGTTGGTGAAGATGTTGTCGTGATGACGACTCTTCTTCTCTTGCTCATGGTGCACGGATCTCGTCCGTGAACGTAGGTCTTTCTCCTTCTCCTGAAGCTGCTTTTTTAGGTCCTGAATCTCTCGCTCTCGTCAAGTGACTTCACGAGCCAATTCCTCTGCCTCCTGTTCCTTTCTGTCAAGGCTATCTTCCCTTTCTCGATTCCTCGTGTGCCTGTTACCCTCCCTCCTTGGGGGGCTTCTTCCCCGTTCTCGTCGGATGGAAGCTTCCCCACCTCTTGGTGGTGTTTTTGAGCGTCCTCGCCTTTCGCCGCGTGTATCCCTGAATTTTGGAATCTCAGGGATATGCCCAATGTTGAACCTCCTGGCTGCTGGTTTTTTCTGTGGTGCTCTTAGTGCCACGGGAGTTTTCTCCACCTTTGAGCCCTTTCTTGTGGTGTACACCAGCATGGTCCCACCATCGTCCTCCACCTCCTTCCTTCGTGGGGTGCACAAAAGGGGCTCTGAAAGCACCATTGTTGATCTTTTGTCGGAAAGAGATGTACTTTTTGTAAGCTTTCCCACAGACGGCGCCAATTGTACGGGGATAAATCCACGTAACCCTGGATCACGTGCTTCCTTGAGTCAATCCTAAATCTGCAAGACAGAGAAAGGGTTAGAGCACCTTTGCCTCTCGTTGGCAAAGGCCCTCCGATGCCTAAGTTAGTATCACGTACTTGAAAGCTTAAACCACAATGCGTATGAAAGTAGGTTTCACAGCGTACCTTTTGTCATGGTGGTTGCCTTGTATTTATAGGTGTAGACGTTCATCAATTTAGGCATCTTGTGCCCCTTGTTTCCTACTAGGTGTAGGAATCCTTTTCCTAATAGGACTTCCCTATATGAGGTATATTCCTAATCACGTTAGGGTTTCTATATCAATCCCTTTCTTTGCGGGATTGCTCCTTATCTCATAAGGAGTTGTGGTAGAATATTCTGGAATGTCTCACCGCCTTACTCGTGGCGGTGCCGTGCTTCCACGTAGCTCGGAGTAACTCATACATAGTTCAGCTTATTATGCCGAGTTGAATTATGTATTCCAAAATGCTGTTTAGGCTGTACACGTAGCCTTCCTAGCTCGGCCATATCAAGGGCATCCCTTTATGCCTTACGCCGAGCTAGTGCATCTTGATTTAATAATTTATTTAATTACTTCTGACCTCATCCGTGGTCAGTACAGCTCGGCACAGGGCTCACGGATGCCTTATGTGGTGCCGAGCTCTGCACCCTCTCGTGGTGAACGCTATAGGCACATGTTATGCCTAGTAGTAGGGTAATCATACTTTACCCACTCCAGTAAATGAGGGACCAAACATGGTTTTTCACAAGATAAAGGATGAAAACATACATTGAAAAGTGGGTAGTATGAAAACTTACGTGGTGTCTACAAAAGAATGATTATTTAATAAGCTCAAATAATTATTTTACATAATTCAAGCTTATCAACCCTAATTTGATTTCCATCTTAATTACATAATTCAAGCTTATCAACCCTAATTTGATTTCCATCTTAATTGTGATCATGAAGTGTCAAAGTTGGGGAGTCTTTTTGCTTTATTGTTCTTCCTTTAGAAAATCTGTGGTCCTTTTTTTTTTTTTCCGTGTCCGTCCTAATGTAGTAATGTTTATGACTTTATTCTCTAGAGAGCCCTCCCAAATGAGAGGTCCCAATAACGACTAGCATGTCGCTTTCCCCTATCTTATCTGACATCAACAGGACAACCACCGTACCTGCTCCACAGTATTTTATTTATTTAGAGGAAGGAAAACAATAGGATGAAAATTGTGTTTTAACTTTTACCAACTCTTTTGATTCCCGCAAATCAAATTCGATTGTAATGGATACTCTTGCCTAAAAAAAAAAAAAAGAGATTCATGAACTAGCTTGTCACCAATTAATTTAGCGACCAAGAACCAAAAAAAAAAAAATTAAATTAAAAAACAGGAAGGGGGCACATACTTGAATGGTTGTTCAAAGAGTAGGCCGGTTGGAGTATCTACTTGTACGCAATGCAAACTCCTCATGGCTTTGCCATTTTGCCTCTTTTCTTAATTTGCTTAATGCGCACTACTAATATTTAAGTACTGTATAACATAGAGTATTAACACTAAATGTAGTGTTGGTAATAGTAGGTCTTAGGTAAGGACATAGAATAGATATTTGTCCTACATTGTCTCCTACTCCGTATATAGTAACATTAAACACTCGCTAGATAAAGGTCATCAAAATAACAAATGCATACTTTTTTAGATACTCCATTGGCAATAGCTATAAGCAGAGTAAAAAATTCTTGTTAGGTCATGAGTCCTGATTGGGGGTTGAGTAAGTGAAACAAAACAAGTAGTACAAACAAACCCAACAAAAAAAAAAAAAAGAAAGCACATAGAAAAGGAGAAAAAAGAGCAAATTAGTAATTAAGAGAGCAAGGTGGAGAGTCGGCATCCATGAGGTGGGGAAGTGGGAATGGCGAATGGACTAATTAGCTGCGACGAAGGTGATGAAAGGATTCTCCATCTTTCAAGCCAAGACTAAAAAAGACTATTAAAGCTTTCATAGAACTAGAAGTCGATCAACTGGGCCTGTCATGTACCCCAAAAACAAATTGTGCCTGTCAAAGGTGTGAAGGGTGTGGTGTGGGTATGGTTCTTTGATCAAACAGTTTCACCTAGACATCTATAGACAATATCTTTCCTGTCGGCTCATGTTTATTGTAATGACCTTGCTACCTACCAACTTGAGGGCGAAGCAGACCACTGGTGGGAGGCAATCAAGGGTACATTGCCGGCTAATTCAACTTGGGACCATTTTGAAACAATTTTCTTGGAGAAGTACTTTCCCTCGCCAGTGAAGCAAGCATTGGTTCAGGAATTCTTAAGCTTGAAGCAGGGAAGAATGACGGTGACTCAATACATGGCTCGTTTTGAGGAACTTTCGAGGCATGCTTCAGAGTATATTCCTACGGATGAACAGAAGGCCCGACAATTTGAGTGGGGTTTGGACCTTACTATAAGGGAAAGAGTGGTCGGATTGAGACTGAGGACTTTTGCTGAAGTAGTGGAAGTAGCCTTGATTCATGAACGTGAGATTATGGATGCACTGCAAGATTTCAAATCAGCAGAAGATGACATCAGGAGGTCCAATTCGGAACAACAACAACAAAGCCTTTGTGAACAAGAAACCCTATGACAATCCGACCTCAGAACCAGACATGGAGAGATAGGAACACTGCAAGAGAGCAACAACAGTGGAGGAGCGTCGACCAGTATGGTAATGTGAGGGTATGTTATAAGTGTGGTCAGGAAGGGCATATCGCATCCTTTTGTCCTCAAGCGAGTATGGGAAATCAAAGATCAACAGGGTACTACCAGCACGGTCAAGGCAGTAGTAGTCAGAGGTCACAACTACCCACTCAGCAGCAAAAATTCAACCAGCAGAAATCTGCACAGCAACCACAGTCAGGCAAGAGCTGGGGTGGGAAGCAACCACAATATCAGAATCATGGAAAGCAACAACCAGCAGCAGGAGGCAGGATGTTTGCACTCCAGGAGGAGGAAGATACTGACCCATCAGCAATACAAGGTACCCTCATACTTTTCAATTCGTGCGTTCGGGCATTGTTCGACACTGGGGCTTCTCATTCATTTGTGTCCGCTTCGTGTGTTAAATCGTTGGGATTGGTAACTGAACGCTTAGCAAAAACTTTTAGTGTAGCATCACCTTTGGGTGGACAGGTACCAGTGGTTTTGGTTTGTAGGTCTTGTGATCTTGAGGTGTCCGGAATACGCTTGACTTGTGACCTTCGGGTTTTAGACATGGCTGATTTCGATATTATCTTGGGTATGGATTGGTTATCCGCGCACCGAGCGGTAATCGATTGTTTTAGGAAGGAGGTGACCGCGCACTCTCGTGATGGTACACGCTTCAAGTTTAAGGGGGATAGGCAAGACTTTTCATCAGCTTATCCGAAATCGAGGTGGCATCGTAACCTGACGGGATGGCTAGCTAGCCTTACACTTGGGGAGGAGGACCGTGTGGAGTTGGACCTTCCCCGGGTAGTATGTGAGTATGCAGACGTTTTTCCAGAGGAGTTGCCTGGATTAGCTCCTCATCGGGAGTTAGATTTCACCATTGAGTTACAGCCTGGGACTGCCCCTATCTCAATGGCGCCGCATCGAATGGCTCCAGCCGAACTTCGGGAGTTGAAGGTTCAGCTACAAGAGTTACTTGATCGAGGATTTATCAGACCTAGTACCTCACCTTGGGGAGCACCGGCTCTGTTTGCGAAGAAGAAGGACGGGTCGCTCCGTTTGTGTATCGATTATCGTCAGCTCAACAAAGTAACTATCAAGAACCGCTACCCTTTGCCTAGAATTGATGACCTTTTTGATCAGTTGCGCGGATCACGGTGTTTTTCGAAGATCGATTTGAGATCTGGTTACCATCAGCTTCGGGTTCGAGATGAGGATATTCCGAAGACTGCCTTTCGGACTCGCTATGGCCATTACGAGTTCGTGGTTATGCCGTTTGGTTTGACGAACGCTCCTGTTGTTTTTATGAGTTTGATGAATAAGATATTCACGCCATACTTAGACCGATTTGTGGTGGTGTTTATTGACGACATTTTAGTTTACTCACCGTCTAAAGAGGAACATGAGGAGCACCTGCGGATAGTTCTACAAGTTTTGAGGGATAATCAGCTATACGCGAAGGCTAGCAAGTGTGAGTTCTGGTTAGGCGAAGTGAAGTTTCTGGGGCATGTTATATCCGAGAAAGGGATAGCTATAGATTCTAGCAAAGTGGAAGCAGTTTCAAGCTGGAAGCAACCTAAGACTGTCTTTGAGATTAGAAGCTTCTTAGGACTAGCTGGGTACTATCGGAGGTTCATTCCGGATTTCGCCAAGTTAGGGAGACCGATGACCCGCCTGACTCAGAAGGGAGTCAAGTTTGAGTGGGATGAGGCATGTGAAAACTCATTCCAAGAGTTGAAGAGAAGGTTAACCACCTCCCCTATATTGATCATACCGGCTAGAGATGTGGGCTACACAGTGTACTGCGATGCTTCGAGGGAAGGTTTGGGAGGTGTGTTGATGCAGAATGGTAAAGTTGTTGCTTATGCTTCTAGGCAGTTGAAGCCCCATGAGAAGAACTACCCGACTCACGATTTGGAGCTGGCAGCAGGTAGTATTTGTGTTGAAGACGTGGCGATATTACCTGTATGGGGAAAACTTTGAGGTTTTCACGGATCACAAGAGCCTGAAGTACTTGTTTACCCAGAAGGACTTAAATATGAGACAGAGGCGATGGTTGGAGTATTTAGAGGATTATCGCTTCACTTTGTCTTATCACCCGGGTAAGGCAAATGTGGTGGCCGATGCACTTAGTCGGAAGCCAAGGGAGATGGTAGCGGCTTTGGCTGTCCGTGAATGGAAGATGATGGAGGCTCTCAACGAGTTCAACCTTCTGCCGTCAATTTCAAGTCAGGGGGGAATCTTGTTTGCTGTGGTAGCTACACCGACATTACACCAGGACATTCTGAAGGTGCAGAACTATGACCAAGAGGTGGACTTTCACAAGTATCGTTTGGCTTCGGGAACAGCCCCAGTCGGGTGGAGTATTCATGCAGACGGTAGCTTGAGGTTTCTCAATAGAGTGTTTGTACCAGATTTTGGGACATTACGAGAATCGGTGCTGAAGGAATTCCACAAATCAAGTTTTGTTGTTCATCCAGGAGGAAACAAAATGTATCAAGACTTGAAGCGACAGTATTGGTGGAATGGAATGAAGGCAGATGTTGCGAAATTCGTCTCAACTTGTCTTACCTGTCAACAAATCAAGGCCGAGCACCAGAAGCCAGGAGGATCACTTCAACCGTTGCCTATTCCCGGCTGGAAGTGGGAGCACGTCACTATGGATTTTGTGACTGGTTTGCCGAGATCAGTCAAGAAGAACGATGCCATTTGGGTTATAGTAGATCGTCTAACTAAGAGCGCTCATTTTCTACCAATTCAAGTCTCAGATACCATGGACTCGTACAGTCGCCTCTACATTGATGAGATTGTTCGTTTACACGGGGTCCCAGTTTCGATCGTGTCGGACCGAGATCCTCGTTTTACTTCTCAATTTTGGCAAAGCCTGCAGACTGCTTTGGGGACGGATCTCTGTTTCAGCACCGCTTTTCACCCACAAACTGATGGACAATCTGAACGGACTATTCAGACTGTTGGAGGACATGCTCAGGGCTTGCGTTATGGATTTCAAGGGGAGTTGGGAACGTCACTTACCCTTGGTGGAGTTCGCCTACAACAACAGCTTTCAGGCTAGCATTGGGATGGCTCCGTATGAAGCATTGTATGGAAGGCCGTGTCGATCCCCCGTTTGTTGGACGGATGTTGGAGAGAATAGTTTGTTGGGCCCAGACCTTGTTCGTGAGACGACTGAGAAAGTGCAATTGATCAAGCAACGACTAGTGACAGCTCAGAGTAGACAAAAGAGTTATGCTGATAGAAGGACCCGACCGTTAACGTTTAATGTCGGAGACCACGTATTTTTGAAGATTCAGCCGCGACGTAGGGTTATCCGTTTCGGACAAAAGGGGAAACTTTCACCTAGGTTTATTGGGCCGTTTGAGATCCTTGAACGTGTTGGGGAAGTTGCTTATCGTGTAGCCTTACCACCGCAGATAGCGAGGGTTCATAACGTATTCCACGTGTCCATGCTTCGAAAGTACCTCGCACATCCCGAGCACATATTAGACTGGAAGGATCTAACTTTAGACGAGGCTGCAACATTCGAGGAACAGGCCGTCAAGATTGTCGACGAGCAAGAGAAGGTACTGCGAAGGAAAAAGATCAAGCTTTTCAAAGTTTTGTGGCGTCACCAAGGGATTGAGGAGACGACTTGGGAGCGCGAGGACTCGCTGCAAGCTAATTATCCTCACCTATTCGAGAACCGAGGTACTGCCTTTAATTTCGGGGACGAAATTTTGTTTAAGGGGGGTAGATTGTAATGACCACGATTTTAGGAAATAAATTTATTTAAATAATTATACCAATTAATAAATTTTTTTTGTTTTTGTGACGTGTTTAATTACACGTGTATATAGATACATGTATATTTTTATATAGATTTGATTTGGTTTCCTAATTAGCTGTCCATATATTATTTATTTCCTAGACTAGAGTAGGGAAAAAAGAAGAAGAGGAAAGCAAATCAATAAAGAAAAAAATTAGGGAAGTATTCTCCCATATTCCACTGACGTACATGATTCCCATTTACCTCCCTAGTGATTCTTTCCAATTTTCTCTTTTCCTTCCTAATCCTAACCTTTGGTCTAAATCATTCTTTTCTTTTTCCCTCACTGCCGTCCTTTCCTCCTATAACTACAAATTCACGGCAGAATTAAATTTTCCCTTCCATTTGTCTAACTCTCGGCTTAATTTCCCTCGCCGATTCTCGGTTCGTTCTCCTCTCGACATTTTTTCTTTTATCTAGTTGTTTAATTTTTATAACCCTCTCATGAATAATACTTCTCCTCCAACAGATTCATATCTCGAGAACTCAACCGTTCAATAGCATTAAATCCTATCACGTTCGTAGTGCGCTTTAACTTCGGAGGAAAGGTAGGATATCGAAACTTACTTTTTACTTAAATATACTATTTTTTTTTTGTGTTTTCGTGTATCTACATACATCTAAATACAGTGATGATGTGATTATGATGTGAGATCATATGTTGCGGTTTTGTTTCCAACCGATAAGGTTTTGTAAGTCTAAAACGGAACCAAAGAGACGAAAACCATTTTTCCTGTGCGCTGTTCTGTTCTGCCGATTTTCGGGTATTTCTGTTTGGATTTAGAGAAAACTTAAATCTTCGAAATTGTAGATCTCGAAAAGTTAAGCAACTTCTATATAGAACTCGTTTCAATCCGAGATTCGTAGAATTAACTGTAATTTTTCGAAGTTGGCTGAACTAAACAGTTTCGGGACAGATTCACTGTCTAGCTTAAAACGCTATTTCGCTTTGTTTAGGACTGGATTTAGGCTTCGATCAAAACAGTGAACTTGTGTAAAATTTGATGAAATATCTCGCTGTAAAATTTCGTGATTTTTGGAAACCGTTTGTTATTTTTAGTGACTGGATTTATAACTGACATGTATGGCTCGAGATAGTCAATCTTTAGTAAGTTTTCATTTCATTCTATAATTGGGTGCATGTGTTTGCTTACTTGTGTTTTGTTAAACCATTAAGTTTGGGTAAATAATTATTGTGGTTAAATTAATAAAGTAAAAGATTAGTGTTCACTTATCGGATTTGGGGAATTGGATGAGTCCGGTATGGGTCTTGAGCCATGCACAGCTATACTTTTAGGTAGCTTTGCTGTGTGATCGGGCGCCGGAAGTATACTGTGGGTGGGAATCGATACCGGATATAGATTGATCAATGGATGATCAATCGTGAGCCGTGCACAGTATACCCCGAGGTGGCTGTGCTGTGTGATCGAGCACCTGAGGTATACTGTGGGCGGAAGCTGTTGATGAAAATTACTTTATTCGAAGTGGAAACGAAATTTGTGAAAACCTTGAGTTGATGATGGAGTATTAAATCTACTGAATTTATATTGATGAGAAATGTTGTTCTATGTTTTAAATTAATGTCATACGTGTTTTAACTGCTGCATGAGTATATTTTCGTAAAGGGGTAGTTTTGGTGTCCTATTGAGTGTAATTTTACCACTCACGGTGCTACTTTTGTGGCCCCTGGCGTCCCCAACGCCAGGTACAGACGGAGAAGAGGAACCACTTGCTGAGTTTGAGGGGATGGAGCAGCAAGAAGGTTATGAAGTGCCAGAGCCGTGGTTGTACCAGTAGATCTCTAGCTAGATGGCTCTGTTATTTCCTTTCAGTTGAAATTTTTTTCTTTTAAATAAATGTTTAAGTTTTCCAGACAATGTTAAAGTTCTTTTATTCTGGGTTGTAATAAGAAAGCTAACTTTTAGCTTTCCATTAGAAAAAAAAAATTATTAAGTATTCTTTGAAATTTTAATTAAGTTGGTATTTTATTTAAATAAATTTTTTTGCAATTTATTTATTAACGTACCCAATTTTCGGGGCGTTACATTTATCCTATGATCTCACCTTTAGCTTGAAGTTGTTATTGTTCTTTACCCGAAAGGCGTTCGTTGCAACTATGCATTTCTTGATTGCAACTTGTGACTAAGTGGTAACTAATAAATTTAGGCTTCATTGCCGAGGCAGGAAGAGAAGAAAAATTGCATGACACCAACATTTAGATAACCAATGACATAAGACCAAACATTGATGTCGAACTACAAAAGTTGCTTGTTGATTTTAACCACCAAACAGGCTAAATTTCCGTATCCCAAAACTAAGGAGACCTACTAGTAATGGATTTGTGCTCGAAATTAACTAACAAAATACCATCAGCGACAATTGTCCAAATCCGGAAAAGGTGACCAGTTTTAGTCTGCATCCAGTGAAGCCACAAGCAGATCGATTGATACCAACCTCCCTCCCAAAGCTTCTGAAAAACTCACCAGAAGGTACTACAGGAAAAACTATAGCACGGGAGGATCAACACCATCCCCAGCCAGCTTGAACCCAACTTGTATACCAAACTCCAATTTCGACTTCATGACATGGAAAGACCACACTTTAAATATGCAGTTACAGTACAGCCTCCCAACAGAGTGAACCAAAGACAGGAAACAACAATTACTCACTTGGAAAACAAGTACCAGAAAACAACTAAAATCCTACTACAAAAGGTAAAGACTACAGCTACACCAATTTAAAAAACAAGGGCTGTTAAGTTTGGTTAATCACCTATGCTGCTTGTGTGACATCGTGAACACAACTTGATCAGCAAAGCAACCATTTTAACTCTTATTTTGAGAACTAAGTCGTCGATCTTTTAGATGAATACAAAATAAATCCATATCATTTGTAGTCAACAAAGGAAACAGTAAGGATGGTCACTGTCCATCTACCACCAGCACTTGAAATCGTGATTCTCTTTATTGATCAAAATTCTGAACCCTTCCAGCAGAGAACAACCAACAAACCCAGCCATACCATGCTTACTTGTACTGCTGCGATACCTCCCCCACCAGTCTATCCATAAACTCGCATTTTTTGTCAAATCCCCAGCCTGGGTTGCTCTGCATAACACATTTTTCTTAGAAAGAAATGACAATGCTACCAGCATAATTTTTCCAAATCAAACAAATCCACAAACATTGATGCTACACTTTTGATTGCAGAGAAACAAAATTGAAGTTAAATTTTTCCTCTTTCTATGGTCCGCTAGGAAAATGAAAAGAAAAATTGAATAGATATTTGTCAACAAAATCGACTCTTTATAGTCTATAGCCATCCATAAAGACTCACTAGCATCATTTTTCCAGCACCATCAACAGATTCAGGATCCAAACAGAGCATGAGGCTACCCACTATTACTTCAAAAATACTGAAACAAATGAAAGAACCCTAACCTCTAATCTAAAACACCAAGTGCTTGGATCATGGAACTATGGAGGGGCATTCAGAAAGAAAAGGAAAATGAGAGCGAAACAAAGAAATAGATCTAGCCGCTTAATGTTTCTTTCACCTTTTTCTTTTTCCTCTATCAATTCCTGCATATTCCTATGATCCATAAATGGAATACAACAACATAAAGGAACACAATCACCTAACAAAGTTCCAAAACAGCATTCACAGGTATCACCGAACAATCACCAAATACTTCTTTTTTATTAAGTAATTAATGTATAATGCTCTCCCAATATTAATTGTAAAAAGGAATCCGAAAATAAAGAGAAGAAGGTTTCTAACTGGAAATCTAGGACAGCCTTGGAATTTCCCTTTGTTTATAAAACCTTTTTTTTCCAATTAAAAAAAAAAAAAAACCTTTAAGCTTGATTTTGTTAGATTCATTCCATTTTCCTTCGTAGTTATTACAGTCTGGCTGTAATTCTTATCCGTAGTGCTTCTGTTTTCAATTTTCATTCAGGGTCACTTGTAACTCATTTACCTATTTGACTGCACCAGGAAGTTGTGAATGAAGCAATGGAGAGAGTCCCTATTTTGAAAGAGCTTGTGGATTACTACAGTGGACCCGACAGAGTTACTGCTAAGAAGCAACATGAAGAGCTGGAAAGAGTTGCAAAAACTCTTCCTAAAAGCGCACCTGCTTCAGTAAAGCGGTTTACCCAGCATGCTGTTCTTTCACTCCAGGTTGGGGGTTGTTTCTACCGATTTCTGTTTGAGTTCTCTATTATTCATGCAAAGGTGCTGAATTTGATTGTCAGCACATAATTTGTTGATTCAATGGCTTCCTTTAGCGCCTTACCTCAAGGCCTGTGGTTTTCTGGTACTATTGCTAGATTTTGTACCTTGTTGTGTGTAGAAGGGTAAAATTACCACGGACACGTGGCACTCGAGAAAATGAGACACGTGGAGAAAATGGTTGAGTTTCGAATTAGAAGCCAAAAGAACGAAATTTGTTCTAAGGCATGAATCTCGAACCAAGGACCCGCAAGGGGAGCAATAGTACCCCACGGGTGAGGGAATAGTACCCGCGGGTGGAGGAACAGTACCCGCGGGTGGGAGAATAGTAACCCGCAAGGGTACCCCGCGGGTGCAGGAACAGTACCCGCGGGTGGAGGAACAGTACCCGCAGGTGGGGGAATAGTAATCCGCAAGGGTACCCCGCGGGTGGAGGAATAGTACCTCGCGAGTGAGGAAATAGTAACCCGCAAGGGTACCCCGCGGGTAGAGGAATAGTGCTCGCGGGTGGAGGAACAGTACCCGCTGGTGGGGGAATAGTAACCCACAAGGGTACCTCGCAGGTGGAGGAATAGTATCCCGCGGGTGGGGGAATAATAACCTGCAAGGGTACCCCGCGGGTGGAGGAATAGTAACCCGCAAGGGTACCCCGCGGGTGGAGGAATAGTACCCGCGGGTGGAGGAATAGTACCCGCGGGTGAAGGAATAGTATCCCGCGGGTGGGGGAATAGTAACCCGCAAGGGTACCCCGCGGGTGGAGGAATAGTACCCGCGGTGAGGAAATAGTACCCCGCGAGTGGGGGAACAGTACCCCCTTTTTGAAAACGATAACATTTCCAGAATTTTGATATTCCAATCTTATCAAAATCTCATCCCCCACTTTTAGTTCAAAGACAAAAAACGGCACGTTCTTCTCCTGAGAAAATGGGCGAAAGACAACTTTGTCGTACTCGAAAAGATCGTCCGATTATACCGTTGTGCTTAGAAAAATCCAAGGAACAAATACCGGGACTTTTTATCGGCCGAATCGAAACTTCCCGAAAAAAGTTACTTTTCCATACTTAGCCAAATTTTCGAGCGACAGACAAGGGTGCATCAATCAAGAGGCGACCCGATGGTGGCACGACCTATATCATTCCAGTCTCGGATGAGAGACGATGATGAAGGAATCGATTATGATTCCCCAAGATTTTGGGGCACAACGATGAGAGACGTTGGCTCTCCGAAGATGATCCAACCCGGACGATGAGTCCGCCCTCGGCCGACTTGGCAGGGTCCGAGGGGATGCCATTTAGAGGCTTGGTCGCCGTATTGGCATGACCCGGGAGGTCATGACCATGCCGCTCACGCGGTGATGGCAAGGTAAAGACTCGACCGTGCCCGATAGCGGCAACGGCGAGATCGAGACAAACCTAGACCATGTCGTGTACTCGGGATTACTGAAGATTTTGTGGTTTGGTGGCTAGGAACAAGGGTTCGTCGCGGAGAGGCACCCGCGGAGTAACACCTGCGGGGGCACTCACGGAGTAGCACCCTCGGGACCCTCCCCACAGGTGTCGCGACCGCGGCCTGACAGTACGGAAAGAATATTCGCGCACTATTTGTGCGACACATGTCCAAACTTTATTAGTCCACTCGGCCCAGAGGAGAGGTCGAGTGGTCTATAAATAGGGCACTCTCCCTTCATTTGGGGAAAACCTTTTAAAGAGATTCAAGAGCGATTCTAGAGAGAAGTCGCATTTAACTCTTGCTAATTGGAGTGACGAATTCCTGCCAAGGGTCTTCCCTACTGTTTTGCCTTGTTCTTCACCAGTCCATAGATTCTCCCTTAGTCCCTTAAGTTAATCATCCATTATTCTCATCCCTAGTCAACTAATCCTTTATTTACGTACTTCTGCTACGAATTTCACTCTCTTACATTTGGCAACTCTGCTGGGGAGGGAAGTTTAGTGAATGGTCAGTACTAGAAGTGGACTAAGAACATCACGAACACCAATCATGAACAACAACGAAGTCATTGTCGAAGATGCAAACTCAACCAGTCACGAAAATGGACCTGAGAACAACCAAGGAGCTCTGAACTTGGAGGTCTTGAAGGGTATCCAAAATACTCAAAAAGAGATGCTCACTGCCCTCCATACTCTCACAGAGGCAGTTTCAACTACAATACCAAGAACTTCAGTGAGCCCCGAGCAGATCCATGCTTGGGGAGGTGAAACAACACAAGGGGTGCCCCATATGAAGAACCCACCGCCAAGAGCTCCAGCGAGCCAAGTTCAAGCAAGAAGAACTAGTGAGGAAAAATTGAGACTCGGTCTAGCCGAGAACCAAGTCCACCCTTCTCAACTTTACATCACTTTAACTGATGCCGAAGCCATTCTCTAACAAGAACAAGCCAAAAATACTTTACCTCACCCACCCTACCCAGATCTACATTCTCAGTTTTGTCCGGCGATTCTAGTCAGAGAGAGTTCCAAGAACAACCCAAGTACCTCGGTCGCCGCTACAACTTCTGCTCATCCTTCTCACAAGTTGCAGGGGGAGGAGGGCGACGGTACAAGACTCCAAAAGAGAAAACAAAGAGAAGACGCTAAAGCACTAAACTACCCTTGTAGTATAGAGAATGTGGAAGCCATAGTGACAGCATGGGCTATAGATGACGAGATAGAACTACCCGACGTGGACCCACTCCCATCACAGAGGGAATGTGACAGCCCCAACTTCTGCATCTATCATCGGCAAACCCATCATCCAACAAGTGAATGTCTAACATTGAAGAAGATTTTCTGGAAGAAATGATTAGCCGACGAGTCGTGGATTGGGGGTGCAGAGCAGTGACTGTCCTGCCCCGAAAGACCATATCCCAATAATAAAGAGAGCCGTGAGACCAAGAGCGTGGTTGCGTGCTACTATTCCGTGAGAAGAAAAGTAAGAGAAGAAGAAAAAGAGAAGCAAAGTTTAGGCCCAGAGGCAGCGACCATGGTATGGCGAAACAGCACCAAGTCCACAAAATGCTTCCCAAGGGCCAGGGGCTACATACTTGCCACAAATATCAAAACCACAGTCCATCACGGATACCATAAAATTTCATCAATAGGCATGTGGGTTGAGAGGGCCTTGAGCCATGGACTACACGAGAAATGCCAAGACTAACATGAGTGCCCTTGTGCCAAGACTCAGAGTTGGAAGCCCGATTATGGGGATTGAGAGGCATGTATGGCCGTATAGGCCTTTGTGTCGGAGATCATACGAGATAACGCCAACATCATTGCAAGCTCGTTCTGAAAGAAGATAAGAGTGCCCATGTTGTAAGACGAGTTATTGAGCCAGTCATGGGCACAGAGAAGCAAGTGCGACCGAAAAAGATTCTGTGCCGCGGGATCACCTGAGCCGCGGGACAACCTTGGCTGCGAGACCACTTCGGCCGCTAGACCATCTTAGCCGCGGAAGCCCTATGCTGCGGACTATGCGAGATATAGCCAAGATCCTTACAAGAACTTCGACGATAAGATTTAAGAACAAGAATTCTCATAGACACCAAGAGGCATATTTGGCCGCGAGGGCTCTATGTCGCGTACCAAACGAGCTAGCATCAACACTATTACAAGCGCCCCCTCGATGAGGCTTGAAATCATGAAGTCCTTCATGGGCACCACTAAGGTTACACAAAAAGACGAGTGACCGCAGAAGGCTCTACGCCGCGATGAAGATGACAACTTCACAACCACTTCCTCAAAAAGTCATCGAAGCTTAACAAGAGGCGATACGTTCAAAGAAATTTGATGTTCATACGTGTTGGTCTAGAACTACGGATCCACTAGAGATCCAAAAACTGAGTGTCCCAGCCTTGGGCCTCAAGAGCATGCTTGGTTGAGAACGCTGGCTAAGAGCAAGACCACTTTGCCGTGGGACCTTCTCAAGGGGTCGACCACTGACCTCAACCGAGGGACCTCCTCAATGGTGCTAACCGCGGGACCTCCTCAACGGGTCGACCGCGTGATGCAGCGCAGCCTATGGAAACGAAATCGATCGTGCAAGAGAGACACGAATAATGATTGAGCCAGAGGTACTCCCTCTTTGAACAAACGAATAAGATTGACCCGGAGGTACTCCCTCCTTAAACGACCAAGATATTGAGTAAAAACTCGATTTTCTTAATTCATAAATAACCGAATTCTGCCATTAGGCTTACAATGATACTTATAGGGCTAAAGGAACCCTAATCCAACTAGGAATCAAATAACAAACCCTAATCCAACTAGGAATCAAATAACAAACCCTAATCCAACTAGGAATTAAAATACTCTAGAACACTTATTTCTAAAATTGGAGACTTCCTAACAAAATTAATAAAATAAAAATAAGGAAAACTTAAAACACTATATTTGTAAGTAACATAAATTTCCAATCTGCATCATTCTCCTCTGCTTGAAGAAACTCGTCCTCGAGTTTATACAGTTGAATTCGCCGAACCTTGTCCGCTTCCATCTTGAACTTCAAATTGATTTTTCCAAAGCCAAATTCCAAAAAGAAATCTTCAAAAATTAAAGAAATAATTTTTGTCAACAAAGTCAAACCATCTTGCTCAAAAATGGAAATCCACAAGCTCTTGCTTGTACAATACTCCTCAATAACTCTCCAAAAAGGATCCATATACTCTGATACTTTGAATCCTAGTGACAGGCATACGTTGATTGCCTCTTTCGCAAGGTTCAAGATGCCATCGATTGAGTTCATCCCATCAACTTTGTCATGGATAACAACAGCCTTCTTCCCAATACTCAATTTGATGCCCACTTCCACAAATTCATCCTTCATATTCTCTTCCACTTTATGAATGAAAGTTTCCTCCTCATCCGAGTACTCATCAAATTTTGGAGGTGAATCCCAATCAATTTCAGATTGCAACAACAATGGATTTGTGTCCAAAAATATTGTATCGGATTCTTCCTCTAGTATATCATCGATAAAATCTCCCACATCTCCCTCAACCAAAATTTCTTCTATGACATCTTTTTTTCTCCCTCCATGGAATTGTGGAAGCCCAATTTTTTTTGGAATCTCAATTTTCGTACTAGACTCACAATAATGAGAGCCACGGGTTCTAGCCGCAATGTCTCTATAGCACCCCCCTTGGTAGTTTCCGCCACCAAAAGGTTTGATATCTTCATCGTCTGAAAAACCATCCTCGATTGGAGGGTTAGGTCTAACAGGGCGACGGCGAGTCGGATTCCCAACTTTTAGGGCCTCAAGGCGTTGCATGATTGCCTCGAGTGTCAACCCTATCCGCTGAATTCCGTCCTCAATCCGAGCTTTTCGAGCGATGTCATCCCGCTCATAGACTTCGTCAAGAACAGCCGTACGGTTGCCTCGTCCATCCCGACCCCCAGCACGTCCTCTGGCAGCCATCTCAAGATTGGAACTTGCAGCTTTGATACCAACTGATGCAGCGCAGCCTATGGAAACGAAATCGATCGTGCAAGAGAGACACGAATAATGATTGAGCCAGAGGTACTCCCTCTTTGAACAAACGAATAAGATCGACCCGGAGGTACTCCCTCCTTAAACGACCAAGATATTGAGTAAAAACTCGATTTTCTTAATTCATAAACAACCGAATTCTGCCATTAGGCTTACAATGATACTTGGAGTAGGTAAAATCTGATTACCCTACTGATAGGCATAGCACGTGCCTAATAAGGTCGCCACGAAAGGGTGAATAGCTCGGCACCACATAGGGTATTCGTGAGCCTTGTGCCGAGCTGTTTTGGCCATGAGTAAGGCCAGAATGAAAGGAATAAATTAATATATCAGGATGTGCCAGCTCGGTATGAGTCATAAGGGGATGCCCCTGATATGGCCGAGCTGGGGGAGCTACAAATATAGCTTAAAGCAGCATTCTGGAATACATAGTTCAGCTCGGCGTAATACACTAAACTATGTACGAGTTATTCCGAGCTACGTGGAAGCACGGCACCGCCACGAGTAAGGCGGTGAGACATTCCAGAATATTCTAAAAACAATTTCTTATGTGATAAGGAAGCAATCCCGTGAGATAAGGGACAGATATGGGAAGTCCTAATGTGATTAGGAGTACGCCCCATATAGGAAAGTCCATTAGGAAAAGGATTCCTAAAAGAAATAAGAAACAGGGGCATGAGATGCCTAAAGTGAAGAACATCCACCCCTATAAATACAAGACCATAACCATGACAAAAGGTACGCGGTGAAACCTATTTTCATACGCATTGTGATTTGAGTGTTCAAAGTACGTGATACTAACTTAGGCATCGGAGGGCCTTTGCCGACGAGAGGCAAAGGTGCTCTAACCCTTTTTCTGTCTTGCAGACTGAGGGTTGATTCAAGGAAGCACGTGATCCTAGAGTTACGTGGGATTTTCCCCGTACAATTGGCGCCGTCTGTGGGAAACTGTTAACAGAAAAGCTTGATTTCTTCAGGCAAAGAGCAACAATGGTGCTCTCAGAGCCTCTTCTGTGCACTCCACGACGGAAGGATGTGGAAGACGATGGGACCACGCTTGTGTATACTACGAGAAGGAATACAAGGGTGGACAAAACCCCCCTGATTCTAAGGGCACCACAGAAAAAGCCAGCGGCAAAAAGGTTCGACATAGGGAATATCCCTGAGATTCCAAAATTCAGGGGTACACGCCTAATACACCATGGTTCTCCAACTACCAGGCGCTCGAAAACTCCCCCAATGGGTGGGGAAGCCTTCAACCGACGAGAACGGAGGAGGAGCCCCCCAAGAAAGGATGGTCACAGACACACAACGAATCGAGAAAGGGAAGATAGTCTCGATAGGAAAGAACAAGAGGCAGAAGAATTGGCCCGAGAAGTCACTCGACGGGAACGAGAGATCCAGGACCTAAAGAAGCAGCTTCAGGAGAAAGAAAAAGACTTACGTTCACGGACGAGATCCGTGCGTTATGAGGAGAAAGGAAAAGATCGTCACCACGACAACGCCTCCATCGACCAAGCTGCCTCTCCACGAAAAAGGAGAGACAGGAGTGTTTCTATGGAAAGAAGAGAAAGAAGGAAGCATGCTAGGGACAGATACGAGAGATCTGGATCCAATGAGCATATCCCCGAGCAGTACGCAGGAAGGAGGGACGCTGGCCGATCTGGCATATCCCCTAGGCCAGATCTCAAAATCGCCGTTGACCCACTGGATTCGTGCAGAAAAGACGCCGAGCAGGGTGAAACACTCAGCGTTCATCCCCTACGAGACTAGCACGGATCCTGTGGCTCACATCCAACACTACCAACAGGCCATGTTCATGCATGAGCAAAATGATGCTTTGTTATGCAAGATGTTCCCTTCCAGCTTGGGAAAGGTGGCTCTGAGTTGGTACCACAAGCTCCCAGAGGGGTCAATCCTATGTTGGGCTCAACTAGCTGAAGAATTTACTGCTCGGTTTTTAACAAGCCGAGCAGCTCCAAAGACTTTTGATGCATTGACCTCTATGAGACAGAGGGACGATGAGACCCTGCGACAGTACTTGAAGCGTTATTGGGAGACTTTCAACGAGATTGAGAATTGCAGTGAGGAGTATGCTCTGGCAACATTCAAAACGAGCTTGCCCATGCACAGTAAGTTACGGGAATCACTTACTATGCATCCAGTAAAAACGGTGGCCAAACTTATGGAAAGAATCCAGGAGCATGCACGGGTGGAGGATGACATCCTACTAGCTGGAGGAAGGATTGTGGCAGGGCAACCTCAGCTTCCAGAAAAGAAGCCGGTAGAGTCAAGGGTGTACAAGAAGGAGTACACAACAGGACGGAAAGACTACCCTCAGCAAAAGAAGGAAAAAGCTGATCCAGACCCCAAATCATACTTCAGCATCATGGCAACATTCAATATCCCAATCTACAAGATGCTGTATAGGATCAAGAACGAACAATGGTTCAGAAGGCCCCCGAAGATGACTGGGAACCCAGAAAAAAGGAGAGCCACTAACCAGCATTGCAGCTATCACAGGGATTGGAGGCATATGACTGAGGATTGTGTGGAGTACAAGAAATTCCTAGATGAAAAGGTGGCAGAGGGCCATCTAAAGGAATTTTTGGCCGACAATAAGAATGACGCCGAGCTGGTAGAGGAGATGGACTACGAAAAAGATCCAAAGGGAACGATCCATATGATACATGGATTAGTTGCTCCATACACGAACAATGAAATAAGGCACATCCAGAGGGTCAACGGACAAGCAAAGCAGGTCATGAAACTTGGCATGAAGAGGCCATGGGCGGAAGGGGTCATGGAGACCCCAATCACCTTCACCGATGATGACCTGGATGGGGTATCAGTACCCCATAATGACGCACTAGTTATCACCTTACGAATAGGGGAATATGACGTGGAAAAGATCCTTGTGGATCAGGGGGCTAGCACAGAAATCATGTATTATGACACCTTCAAAAGGATGGAACTCCCGACAAGCTCGCTGCAAAAGTGTCTTGTCCCCCTGGTTGGCTTTAGCGCGCAGACAGTATGGCCTATGGGAAAGGTCACACTGCCCGTCCGAGCAGGATCAGTAATATTGAAAATCGATTTCCTGGTGGTAGACATCCCTTCCTCCTATAACGTGATTATAGGAAGAACATGGATGCACAAGATGAAGGCAGTATCTTCAACATACCACTAGAAGATCAAATACCGCGGAGCAGATGGAATAGAGTGCATCAAAGGAAACCAGAAGGTGGCTGATCAATGTTTCACCATGGTCTTGAAGAAATCCCCAAGGGCCGAGCTGGTACAAACGGTTGAAGTCCCAGACCAACCGACTTTGGAGGACGTCGGAGGCGATCCCACCAAGAAGATGGTGGAAGGGCTGAAGAAAATTCAGATTCAGGAGGATGATGCAGAAAAGTATTTTTTGATCGGCGAGACCCTCTCCGAGCTAGAGGAAAGAAACTTGGTCACTTTTCTTAAAGATCACATCGATGTGTTTGCTTGGACCCCCCAGGAGATGCCTGGGATAGATCCTGAAGTCATCTGCCACCACTTGAACGTGGACCCTCAGCACAAACCAGTTGTGCAGAAGGCAAGGAGGTCGGCACCACAGCATGCAAACGCTGTGATTGAGGAGGTAGAGCGGCTACTAGAAACAGGTGCCATACGAGAGGTGAGTTATCCAGATTGGTTAGCTAACACGGTTGTAGTAAAAAAGAAGAATGGGAAGTGGAGGGTCTGTGTGGACTTCACCAGTCTCAACAAAGCATGTCCCAAGGATAGCTTCCCACTCCCCAGAATTGATCAACTGGTGGATGCTACATCAGGCTATGAAAGGATGAGTTTCCTTGACGCATATCGAGGATACCATCAAATAGCTATGTACGAACCCGATCAGGAGAAAACGTCTTTCATCTCCCCCAGGGGGCTCTACTGTTACAAGGTTATGCCGTTTGGACTGAGGAATGCTGGGGCAACCTACCAGAGATTGGTAACTAAAATGTTCAAGGAACAGCTCGGCAAGACTATGGAAGTCTACATCGACGACATGGTAGTCAAAAGCAAGTTGAGGCCTGATCACCTCGCCGATCTAAAGGTAACTTTCGACATTCTGAGAAAGTACAAGTTAAAGTTAAACACTTCCAAATGTGCCTTTGGAGTCAGCTCGGGAAAGTTTCTTGGGCACCTAGTGACTAAAAGGGGGATTGAAGCCAACCCGGATCAAATTACGGCTCTACAGGGTCTTCAAAGCCCAAGGACCACGAAGGAGGTCCAAAGGTTAACAGGGATGGCAGCAGCTTTAAATTGTTTCATCAGCAAATCCTCAGATCGGTGCAAACCTTTCTTTCAACTTCTGAAGAAGAGAGAAGGCTATGAGTGGGGAGCCAAGCAGGAGCAGGCTTTCCAGGAGTTGAAAATATACTTGTCATCACCTCCCTTACTCTCTACTCCAGAAGCTGGGGAGCGATTGATATTATATTTAGCAGTATCTGATCACGCGGTCAGCTCGGCTCTCCTACGAACAAAGGGAACGGAGCAGGCTCCAATTTATTTTGTGAGCAAGACATTGCTAGATGCTGAGACGCGTTACCTACCACTAGAGAAGTTGGTATACGCTCTAGTTATTGCATCAAGGAAATTGCCCCATTATTTTTTGCAGCACCCCATCACAGTGTTCACTGAACATCCATTAAGGGCTTTGCTTAGGAAGGCAGATTTTTCCGGCAGGATCTCGAAATGGTCAATAGAGCTGAGCCAATTTGACCTTGATTATCAGCCCAGAACGGTAATCAAAGGACAAATTTTGGTGGATTTCGTAGCAGAGTTTACACCGACAGTGGCTCCACCACCTACCAGCTCTCCACGAGAAGGAGCAAATCAGTAATCCCGAGCAGCCAGCAAGGATGGCCGATCTGAATCCAGAAGAGTGGAGGCTTTACGTCGATGGATCAGCCTGCAACAAAGGATCTGGAGCAGGGGTTGTGCTTTTCTCTCCAGAAGGATTGGTTCTAGAGCAAGCATTACGGCTGGGGTTTAGTGCTACTAACAATGTGGCAGAATATGAAGCCTTGATCGCTGGATTAAGGAGTGCCCTGGAACTCAAGGTAAAAAAGTTAAGAATATTTTGTGACTCACAACTAGTGGTTAACCAACTTTCAGGAGAATATGCTACGAAAAGCGAGAAGATGGCCGCGTACTCAGAAGCGGCCAAAGATCTACTTGACAGACTTGATGAGGTACACATCCAGCAGATCAGCTCGGGCCAGAATGCACATGCAGACTCGCTGGCTTGCTTAGCATCAGCAGTCAAGACAGAATATCGCCGCACGGTGGCGGTGGACTACCTAAGCGAGCCAAGCATTGGCCGAGCGGTGGAGGTAGTGATGAAAACAGAGTTCGGGCCGAGCTGGATGGACCCAATAGTGGCATACCTACGAGATGGGGCCTTGCCAGAAGATAAGAGGGAGGCACACAAAATCAAGACCAAGTCAGTACGTTTTTGGCTCTCTCCAGAAGGTAAGCTTTACAGAAAATCTTTCCTTGGTCCATATCTATTATGTGTACACCCAGATCTGGTCCAGAAGTTCCTCCACGAAATCCACGCTGGAACTTGTGGGGGGCACACTGGTGGGAGGTCCATAGCCCACCGAGCAATATCTCAGGGGTACTGGTGGCCATACATGCAAGAGGATGCAAAGGCCTTTGTCAAGACTTGTGAGAAGTGTCAGAAGTTTTCCCCCCTTATCCGAGCCCCAGCGGAGGATCTGCTGCCTCTAACCAGTCCATGGCCGTTTGCTCAGTGGGGGTTGGATATCATGGGTCCCCTCCCTATGGCAACGGGGAAACGAAAGTTCCTACTCATAGGCACAGATTACTTCACTAAGTGGATAGAAGGGGAAGCTTTGGCGAAGATCACCGAAGCAATGGTGGAAAAATTTGTGTGGAATAAAATAATCACAAGGTTTGGAGTACCCTACTCCATTATCTCAGATAACGGGTCCCAGTTCGGCAAGAAGTTCAAGGCTTTCTGTGCTCAGTACGGCATCAGGAATTATTACTCGACCCCTGCATACCCGCAGAGCAATGGCCAGGCAGAGGCCTCAAACAAGACTATCCTGAAAAGTCTCAAGAAGAGGTTGGAGAAGAAGAAGGGAAAATGGCCAGATGAGCTTCCAGCGGTGCTATGGGCGTACAGGACCACCCCACGGCGATCTACGGGAGAAACGCCGTACTCCCTTGCCTATGGGACAGAGGCGGTGATCGCCCTAGAGATTGGTTTGCCAACCATTCGCATTACTCTTGTGGAATCAGGGGGCAATGATAGAGCCCTGGCCGAGCAACTAGATCTCGCTGAGGAAAAAAGAGAACGTGCACTCATCACCTTAGCAGCATACCAAGAACAGCTACGAAGGAGCTACAACAAGAAGGTACAGCCAAGAGAATTCAAAGTTGGGGACTTAGTCCTAAGGAAAGTCTTGGCCAACACTAAGGTGTCCTCTGATGGAAAGCTTGGGCCGAACTGGGAAGGCCCATACGCGGTTGTCGGTATTGCAGGGATAGGAGCGTATCGTTTGGCCGACCTGGACGGAGACCCAGTACCACGGCCATGGAACGTTCAGAACTTAAGGAAATTTTATCAGTGATCCATTCATGTGATTACGAATATAATCACACCTTTCTAGTAAATATGAGTAAATTTACATTTTCTTCATGTCCTGTTGGGATTACGAGTAAAATCTCCAACATTAGTTATTTAGCCTTTTATCTTCAAAAGATTAATACGAATTTTCCTTCCATTTATTTCGGTTTTAATTAATACGAACCAAAGTTTACATTCAACGTTGGGTTCCTATTGGGGAGCAGAGAGTATGTGTAAACATTCCAAATGTACAAGAAATTCTAAGTATGAAAAGCTTAGGGTTTTGCAACGAACATTGCAACAGAAATTCTAAGTATGAAAAACTTAGGGTTTTGCAACGAATATTGCACTAAGTACGAAAAAACTTAGGGTTTTGCAACGAATATTGCACTAAGTACTAAAAAACTTAGGTTCTGCAACGAATATTGCAGCAAAAAAAAAAAAACTCTAAGTGTGGAGACACTTAGATCCACAACGAATATCACAGTAAATCTCTAAAGTGTGAAAGTTTAAGTATGAAGATACTTAAAACACTTAGCATGGAGAAACACTAGCAGAGCTGAAATACGTACGCTTGGCATAAGACGCAAACCAATGTATCAAACAAAATCATAAAGGATCAAGGTGTCAAAGTAAGCAGAGGGCCACAGACGGCCGAACAGACCACGCAGGGTCAAGAGTAAAATATTCAAGTAAACGGACAGGCACTAAGCCTCTTCACTAAACCCGGAGGCATCAGTGGCAGGGTTGGGACCAGAGTTGTTACCAGCATCTTCTGGGGCAGAGAGGTCGGCGTGGGGATTATCAGTCTGAGTTTGCTCGGAGGGAGGCTCGGCCTAGTTTTCAGGATCAGGCTGGGCCTGGGCATCTGCTTGAGCCTGGGCAGCGGCCGTCTTACTCGGCAACTCCATGTCAACCCAATGTGGAGACGACTCATCAACGCCGAGCTTCTCGAGGCAGCGCCGCCAAGCCGCCCCCCAAATAGCATCTTGCACAGCCGGCATCTGCGCCTTATAATTCTCTGTAACCTCCAGGACAGCTCGGTCGTACTCGGCTTCCGCTTTGGCCTCCGCAGCAGTCAGCTGATTGCTCAAACCATGCTCAACCTCCTCCGACCTCTTCACTAAGTCAGCATTTTTCTCTCTCAATGCCTCCACTTCAGCGCGGGCTTCCTTCAGAGACTGGGAATATTGGGTGTTCTCCTTCTCAGCCCTCTCTGCCCTCTTTCTGCTCTTTCTTCAGCTCCCTCTCGGCCTCCTTGGCTCTCTCAAAACCCACATGGGCCTTCTGCATGATCTGCAAATCGAAGTACAGTGCATAATGAAGTCTGATGTTGCAACTAAAATAAAACTAAGGGCAAAAAGAAGGGGGATTTTGTACCTTAGCGCTGGATTGGAAGATAGACTTCATCAGCACTTCATATGAACTGTTCTTCTCCCTCTCTATGTTGTTTGGAAGAAGAGCGGCTCTGGCAACGCCGAATGCCACGTCAGTGGAAGAGATTTTGTCAGTATCGTTGACAGGGGTGCCGTCAGGGCGAGCAAGTGTTGGGGCCCAGGGTTGTGCCAGCGGCTGGAGTTCAGGCGGGGATAAGCTGGCATCCCCAGTTCTTCTCCTCTGAGCGGGAGGCTGGATTTGTTGAGGGCTACTCACCGGCCTCTTTTCCCTCTGGCGCTCGGTGAGAGATGAGGGGGGTGATTGAGAAGGTTGGCTGGTTTGGCTGGCCGAAGGAGCACGGGACGCTCCACCAAGGCTTAGTGTGTCCAACAGGTTGATCGGCTGCAAAGGCATATCTGAATGATCAGGAGAAGGGGAGTAGCCTCGTGAGTCGTCGGAGTCCGCGAGAAGGTCCGATTGCTCGGCTAGTGCTTGGACGAGCCCACGATGGTCCAGACTACCAACTCCCTCTTCTTCTTCAACAACTCTCCCGGACGTACTGGGCTCTTGGTCGGCTCGAACAATGATAGGGATGGCAGTTGGAATCTCTTCAATATGAGCGAAGGTTACCTGCCGCTGAAGGTCTGCTTGGGTTTGGGAACTGTAGACACCCCGATTTTGAATCCGAGATATGCTCGAGCATTCCCGATGATGAAACGGACCAATCTTGACTACCCGAAACTTGTGGAAACTGACTTGAACTTGGTTAAAATCAACCAAACACCACCAAATAACCCAAACCAATCTAAGCATCATCAAACCAAACCAAACCTTCAATCTGCCATCAAGAGCCTTGAGCGCTCAAGCTTGAGGCCTTGAGCGCTCAATCCTACGGGTTTGAGCGCTCAACTCTGAGCCAGTCAGAAATCTGCAGAGTATCTCATCATGAGATTTTCTGCATGGGAGCGTCTGGGGTGATCCTATACGATCTTACTACGTATAATACACCCTAACTCTACTCCTAAACTACTCCTAAACTACCCCTAACCCACTTTCAAAAACCAAACCCACTTCCTCTCTCTCCTCTCTTCCCTCCCACTCACCATATAAAACCACTCACCACCCCCTGGTTCAGGGGTAATCCATCCTCATACTCCAGCTCAAAAATCCTCCAGAAATCGTTCTCTCTCTCTCTCTCTCTACAATACCACTCACACTCCACCAAAACCACTTGCAAAAACCACTCTTCAAATCCAAAAATTCGATCCTTAATCTTCAATCAACCACATACATTGTCTCACCCATCCACAATACCAACCAAAAACACCAACAATTGTTTATCTTCAAACCCATAACCAAGTTCAAGTTTCCAATCAAGTGAAAAAAAGGTAGTTTGACAAGTGATACTCACTGTTTTGGTCCATCTGAGGGTGACCAGTGAGCTCAAACAAGTTCTTTATACTTTCATTGAACTCACAAAAGGTCTAAAAGTTGTTTAAAACCACTGCCAAAATCTGCAGTTCTGCAGGGGTTGAGCGCTCAAGCCTTAGGCCTTGAGCGCTCAAACCCAGTTCTGGGTCAGTCACTGTTTTGTTGATTTTTATACTCTTTTCTGGTTTTCATTGTATTAGAATGGTTAAATATGTTCATTCCACTTCTAAACCACATGCATGAGCGTAGGTTAATCATTTTTATGGCAATCAAATGTCAAAACTCTTGAAAATCTTGCATTTGAACGCAAAACAGTGATTGTACAGTGTCATAAATCTTCATTCTACATGTCAATGGTCTTTTGAATCACTCAGAATCTGTTTTTCAAGTTAAAAACCAGAAGCCCATATAACAGCTTGAGCGCTCAAGGTCGTATGTTTGAGCGCTCAAACTGTTCTTAGGCTCTTTTGTTGGTTACTGCTGATTTAATCTCCTTTTGTGTGTGTGAGTATTTTTTTTGTTAGGCATATGATCTGGATACCTCTCTTATTTCCATTCCCAAGCAATTTCTTCATTAATTTATGGTGATCCTTTGATTTTCTTTGTTCTTTATGAAACCGAGCCATCTGTTTTCACTTAGAACATCATGAAAAATGTTTTATTAAGGCTTGATCTTGCAAAGAATGAAAGAATAAGCTGTGAAAAGGATTAAATTCATGGGAACCAAAAACTGGTTTGAGCGCTCAAGTCATGAGCTTTGAGCGCTCAAACTGGTTTGGAGAGCTTGAGCGCTCAAATCCATTACCCTTGAGCGCTCAATGCCAATTCTGGAATCCAGATTATAAGTCAAATTAAGTCTCTTGATCATGATTCCTGGAATTGTTGTGTAGTTTCTGTTGTGGTTATCTTCTGTGAATATTTGCAGCAATTTTTCTTTATTGTTATTACCATTTTCATATAAATCATCAAGCACAAGCATTCACAATTAGTTTTGCAATTTTGTGTTCACTTGTTATTTATGTAATTTCCATTCCAGATCCCCTATTTTTATGATTAGAATCGAATTTCAAACATTTTAAAAAATCCCATAAAATATTGAGTAGAGACCGGTTCACGGACCGGCGGAAGGGGTGCCGTAAAAACCTTCCCTTCTCGTAACCAAACCCCCGAATCCGAGAAATCTTTGGTTTCGCCATGATCAGTAAAATCTTTTTCAATGGGCAAATGAGTTATTTTCAATCGGTTTCTCGGGTTCGGACCTCAAATCCGGGTGGCGACTCTAACAATCACAATCTTTTCAATCTCTTCAAATGCAAAACCGCACAGATCTCGGTGGGCCGTCCACAGGAACGAGCAGAGCCCCTTCTAGCTCGGCCCCTGCGAGCACGAGTCCTTTCACGATCGGTTGGTCGGCCTGTAGCGATCACGGAGTGGGGTGGCGGCCAGGCGTGTCTTGTCCTCGGCTCTCCAGCTCTCCTGATATTTCCCCAGTAGGACGGTGTATATCCTAGCAACCAGTGAGCCGCGCGACCGAGCCCTACAGGAGTTGGTTCAAAACTGTCGAACCAGAGAGCTTTGGCAATATCCTCGCGGTGGAGCTTGCCATGGATCAGGCGGCCACCGTAGTTGAGGTTATCCGCTGCAAACCAGCACAACATAAAGATGGTCAGTTACAACTTAAGAAAGCAAATAAGGAATAAAACCAGCTCGGGAACGGAAATACTAACGTAGTCCGCCTGTGGTGGTGGGGCAGGCAAAGCCAACGATCTTCCCCTCGGCATCTCTAGGCTGCCAGTTGCTAGTGACTATGAGGTAGTCATCTGCCTCTCCCTTTGAGGAATTTGGTAGATCGGTGATGAGCTTCTGTTTGGGGTCCCTAGCTTTGAAGTAATAGTTCTTATGCTCTGTAGGGACTACACTATAAAGATAGTGCAAGTCCCACCAGTCAAGGTGAAGGCCGAGCAGCCTGTTAAGGGCAATTGTGCCCATAACCACCCTGACAAAGTTGGGACAGAGTTGCATAGGGTTCAGTTGACATCTACTGCAAACCTCCCTGAAAAAGGGGTCCAGGGGGAGCCTAAGGCCTCCCTCAACTATGAAAATCAAGGGAATATGGATTTTGTCTTCGATTTGACCATGTTCTCTCAGATCGTTTCTGTTATCTAGACGGAATTGAATATCGGCGGGGATATTATAGTCTCGACGGAACTCTGCTTTTTTCTCAAGGGTACTTAAAAGAGTTCTGTGCCTACCCATTACTCTGAGAAATTAGGGTTTCACAGTTGAAACCCATACGAGGAAAATGAACAGATGCAAGAGAAAACGATTTGGGCGAAACAGAAATTTCTTGGTTCAAATGGCAGGAAGATCTAAGGAAGAAGCACTTACGAGAGAAAGTAAGCTTAAGTAGATGCTTTCCGATGGAGAACGGAGGGTATCGGTGCTTTCCGACGAAGAACGGAGGAAGGACTGAGGTTACCAAAAACTTGGACGTCGTTGATGGCAGATGAAGTCTTCTCTTTCTTTTTGCTTCTGTCGAAATGAAGTAAAGATGGGAAGAAGGGGAGTTTTTGAGAGATTAAGGGTTTTGGGGGAAGAAAGAATAATCATTATCCCGCCCAAAACCCCATAAAGTAGGGCGTGACGTACGAGAAACGTCACCCCAAATCGTCCTTTGGGCTTATCTGATGACCAACGGGTCACTTCGCATTTAATATAGGAATATCCCTGTTCCCCACGTGAGGGGGAAGCATGCGAGAGAAGCATCAGAAACCGTTGAAGCTCTGCGCACTGCTGATAGATGACAGCAGTAACAGAGCTGGGGAGCAATTGGAGTAGGTAAAATCTGATTACCCTACTGATAGGCATAGCACGTGCCTAATAAGGTCGCCACGAAAGGGTGAATAGCTCGGCACCACATAGGGTATTCGTGAGCCATGTGCCGAGCTGTTTTGGCCATGAGTAAGGCCAGAATGAAAGGAATAAATTAATATATCAGGATGTGCCAGCTCGGTATGAGTCATAAGGGGATGCCCCTGATATGGCCGAGCTGGGGGAGCTACGAATATAGCTTAAAGCAGCATTCTGGAATACATAGTTCAGCTCGGCGTAATACACTAAACTATGTACGAGTTATTCCGAGCTACGTGGAAGCACGACACCGCCACGAGTAAGGCGGTGAGACATTCCAGAATATTCTAAAAACAATTTCTTATGTGATACGGAAGCAATCCCGTGAGATAAGGGACAGATATGGGAAGTCCTAATGTGATTAGGAGTACGCCCCATATAGGAAAGTCCATTAGGAAAAGGATTCCTAAAAGAAATAGGAAACAAGGGCATGAGATGCCTAAAGTGAAGAACATCCACCCCTATAAATACAAGACCATAACCATGACAAAAGGTACGCGGTGAAACCTATTTTCATACGCATTGTGATTTGAATGTTCAAAGTACGTGATACTAACTTAGGCATCGGAGGGCCTTTGCCGACGAGAGGCAAAGGTGCTTTAACCCTTTTTCTGTCTTGCAGACTGAGGGTTGATTCAAGGAAGCACGTGATCCAGAGTTACGTGGGATTTTCCCCGTACAATACTTATAGGGCTAAAGGAACCCTAATCCAACTAGGAATCAAATAACAAACCCTAATCCAACTAGGAATCAAATAACAAACCCTAATCCAACTAGGAATTAAAATACTCTAGAACACTTATTTCTAAAATTGGAGACTTCCTAACAAAATTAATAAAATAAAAATAAGGAAAACTTAAAACACTATATTTGTAAGTAATATAAATTTCCAATCTGCATCACCACGGGACCTCCGGGTGTTAACCGCGGGATCTCCTCAAGGGGTTAACCACGAGCCTCAACCGCGGGATCCACCGCGGGACCACCTCAAGAAGTGGGCCACGAACCTCAATCGTGGGACCCATCGTAAGACCTCCTCAAGGGATTGACGACTGACCTGGACTGCGGGACGTCTTCAAAGGTGTCGACCGCGAGAACTCCTCAAAAGGTCGACCATAGACCTCAACCGCAAGACCCATCGCGGGACCTCCTCAAAGATGTCGACCATGGGATCACCTCAACCACGGGAGCAAGCCTAGCCGACCACGGACCATCACAGCAATGGACATACCCTCTACCACAAGACCAAGACTTAGCGGATCATGACCATGAGGGGTCATGACCGCAGAACTAAGACAAAGATCCAAACTGAGTTAGCAAAAATCCTACCTTGGGCCTCACGAGAATGGCTTAGCCAAGAGTGAGCAAGACCACCTTGGTCACGGAACCCTCTCGGTCGCAGGACTATCTTGGCCGCAGGATTATCTTAACCGCGGGACCATATCAACCAATGGACTATCTTGACCGCGGAACCATCTCGATCACGGGACTACCACGACCGCGGGGCCATATCGATCGAGGAACTATCTTGACCGCGGAACCATCTCGATCGTGGGACTATCACGACCGCGGGGCCATATCGACCGAGGAACCAACTCAATCACGGGAACCACCGCGAGACCTCCCCAAGAACAAAACTTTGCTGCGAAACTACCTTGGCCGCGATACCACCTCGACTGTGAAAATCTCCTCAAGGGGTCGACCACAGACCTCAACCGCAAACCCTCTTCAAGGAGACCACCTCGGTCGCGGGACCACCTTGACCGCGAGAATAACTCGGCCGTGGGACCAATTAGATAATGGTACCACCTCGGTCGTGGGACTACCTCGACCGTGGAAGCAACATATGGATACCAAACTACGACCCCAAAATATTCACTAAGTGCATAGGCCACCCTCCGAGGAAAACATAGGCCGAGAGATAAAATACGTCCAAGGGTGGGAGAACATCCTAGAACCCAAAAGGACAAAAGGCTAGTGTAACCAAGATAGAGGCAAAGAACACGAGGTAGCCAATTATATATTTAAGTCCTGAACCGGCACCCGTCCGAGGGTAGGAGAATATCCTAGAGCCCGAGAGGACAGCGGCCAGTGCAACCAAGATAGAGGCAAAGAGCACGAAGTAGCCACTTATCTATTTGGGTCTCGAACAAGCAGCCGTCCGAGGGTAGGAGAACATCTTAGAGCCCGAGAGGACAAAAGGCTAGTGTAGCCAAGATAGAGGCAAAGAGCACAACGTAGCCGCTTATCTATTGGGAACCCGAATAGGTACCCATCCAAGGGTAGGAGAACATCCGAGAGCTCGGAGGACGAGAGCCAGCGTGACTTGAATCTAAGGCAGATGGCGCAAGATAAACATACAAAGGCCTCGAGTAGGCACCCTTGTATGACGAAAAGCATCAACGCAAACTGACAAGTTAGCATGGTCCTGAACATAATAGTGCAAGAAGATACTCTGGAGGAAGAGGGATTCGTGGTTGTCGCCACAACCAATGGGGTCTGGAAGAGCCTTAGTTTCAGTGGCGCCATGAGCAATGGCCATGATGGGTCCAAGATTGTATTAATGACAAACCAAGCCAAAAACCCAGAGGCTATTGGATAGGTTTGACGAAGTCGACATACTTCATCGACCGAGGACAGAAAACGAGCTCCCCGATGCGTGGTCACGCTGGGGGCTAAAATCAAACTACTAGAAGAAAGGATTGGATGAGTACCACAAAGAGGACGGAGCCAAGCGTATGGAAAAATTGCCCCGAGGTCGAACTAGACGATTGATGAGCTCCGATTGTGAAGCGAATCGAAATCAGGGAGGAGAACTTACCTCCCTCGACTCTTGTGTAGTATTACCTCATCCTCACTGATTTTTACTACCGTGGAACCAAGCCACGAGACCCATGAGCGGGTCCAAACCACGGGACTGAACCACGGTCCGAATCGTAAACAAATCACATGACCGGGGAGAGGGTCAACTGCGGACCCAACAAAAAGGTGAACCATGGAACCAAAAATAGGGTACCAACAGTGGGACACACAACCGCGGGTGTCACCTCAAGTGGATGTAACTACCCCGAGTCATCAATTGTGAGTGCCACGGCTACGAGGGGTAGCATCAGGACCAATGGAGAGTAAACATCGAGGCAATGGATGGATGGCGCAAGAAAGCAAAGAGCACAAGAAGTCAAGCTCTGCAGGGTCAGGGGGCTGACTCGTGAAACGAAAGAAGATGTGACAAGGACAAAAGAAATTTGACCTCAAGGACTTTAACCGGCGAAAAACGTTGGCAAGAAAAAAGATCCTTGAACCATGAAGACATTGGGTTATGCCCGGCAACACCTCATGCCCGGAATCGGGCCATGTTGGTGTAGAGAATAAAAAAATTGTGTCGAACACATGGCACGGATTTTGGAAAGACATGTCAAAAAATGGTCAAGATTGAGACTATAGAAAGGTAAAATTTGTGCCGGATACACGGATTGGGAATGCACTTGGAGAAAATGGTTGAATTTCAAATTTGGAAAAAATTACCCAAACCGAAACCCATTTGATTTGCGCTAGCTATTAGACCGCATGACCACTTTGTGGTTATCAAGACTTTGCACCAATTGGAAGCCAAAGGAAACGAATTTTTGTTAAGGCATGGAACCCATATATGGTTACCATTGGGATTTCCAACCAAGAAACTCCTTCACTGCAAGACCACGGAGCGAACACTTGGGCAAGAACAAGAGATTTGCACGACGCAATTTTAGCCGAGACTTGGGCATAATTCAACAAAAACTAACAAAAAAAATAGGCCGAAACGTGGCCCGATCGCACCACGGCCTACACCGCAAATGCCTTGGACAAAAGGCGAAGATAAAAGAGAATTGATTCAAATTCCGCAAAGAACGGGAACATGATGAAGAAGGACGTCAACTCCTAAAGAAAAAGAAAATTCCAAAGAACTGGAAATTTCACTTTGTGTGATCGCACGGGATAACAAGTTGTTCCGCCCGGTCAGGGGGCTAAATGTAGAAGGGTAAAATTACCACGGACACGTGGCACTCGAGAAAATGAGACACGTGGAGAAAATGGTTGAGTTTCGAATTAGAAGCCAAAAGAACGAAATTTGTTCTAAGGCATGAATCTCGAACCAAGGACCCGCGGGGGGAGGAATAGTACCCCACGGGTGAGGGAATAGTACCCGCGGGTGGAGGAACAGTACCCGCGGGTGAGGGAATAGTAACCCGCAAGGGTACCCCGCGGGTGCAGAATAGTACCCGCGGGTGGAGGAACAGTACCCGCGGGTGGGGGAATAGTAATCCGCAAGGGTACCCCGCGGGTGGAGGAATAGTACCTCGCGAGTGAGGGAATAGTAACCCGCGGGTAGAGGAATAGTGCTCGCAGGTGGAGGAACAGTACCTGCGGGTGGGGGAATAGTAACCCACAAGGGTACCTCGCTGGTGGGGGAATAGTAACCTGTAAGGGTACCCCGTGGGTGGAGGAATAGTAACCCGCAAGGGTACCCCGCGAGTGGAGGAATAGTACACACGGGTGAAGGAATAGTATCCCGCGGGTGGGGGAATAGTACCCCGTGGGTGGAGGAATAGTACCCATGGGTGAGGGAATAGTACCCCGCGGGTGGGGAACAGTACCCCCTTTTTGGAAACGATGACATTTCCAGAATTTTGATATTTCAATCTTATCAAAATCTCATCCCCCCCACTTTTAGTTCAAAGACCAAAAACGGCACGTTCTTCTCCTGAGAAAATGGGCGAAAGACAACTTTATCGTACTCGAAAAAATCGTCCGATTATACCGTTGTGCTTAGAAAAATCCAAGGAACAAATACTGGGACTTTTTATCGGCTGAATCGAAACTTCCCGAAAAAAGTTACTTTTCCATACTTAGCCAAATTTTCGAGCGACAGACAAGGGTGCATCAATCAAGAGGCGACCCGATGGTGGCACGACCTATATCATTCCAGTCTCGGATGAGAGACGATGATGAAGGAATCGATTATGATTCCCCAAGATTTTGGGGCACGACGAAGAGAGACGTCGGCTCTCCGAAGATGATCCAACCCGGACGATGAGTCTGCCCTCGGCCGACTTGGCTAGGTCCGAGGGGATTCCATTTAGAGGCTTGGTCACAGTATTGGCATGACCCGGGAGGTCATGACCATGCCGCTCACGTGGTGATGGCAAGGTAAAGACTCGATCGTGCCCGATAGCGGCAACGGCGAGACCGAGACAAACCTTGACCACGTCGTGTACTCGGGATTACTAGAGATTTTGTGGTTTGGTGGCTAGGAACAAGGGTTCGTCGCGGAGAGGCACCCGCGGAGTAACACCTGCGGGGGCACTCACGGAGTAGCACCCTCGGGACCCTCCCCACGGGTGTCGCGACTGCGGCCTGACAGTACGGAAGGATTATTCGCGCACTATAAATAGGGCACTCTCCCTTCATTTGGGGAAAACCTTTTAGAGAGATTCAAGAGCGATTCTAGAGAGAGAAAGACTCTTTCTAGAGAAAAGTCACATTTGACTCTTGCTAATTGGAGTGACGAATTCCTGCCAATGGTCTTCCCTACTGTTTTGCCTTGTTCTTCACCAGTCCATAGATTCTCCCTTATTCCCTTAAGTTAATCATCCATTATTCTCATCCCTAGTCAACTAATCCTTGATTTACGTACCCTACGAATTTTACCCTCTTACATTGTGTCAACCCACGAGATGGTTGGCTCTACGAGAGGTGGCGGATTTTAATGTTGTTGTTAGCTTTATCTTGGAACCGTTTGGGACTCCATGTAAAGAGAATAATTTAGATTCGCGGAATAAGTTTATCTAACTGATGAAAATTATGGTTCACTTTTGAGAAGAGTTACCGTTCTTGGTATTTGAACTTTGAAGAATGTTTTATGCATCTTCTCTTGTTAATTGAACACTCATTTGGACTGTTATGGGGTGTTGGAAGAGTGGTTGTTTGGGGAATTAAATGAGCTAAAAGAAACTTAATGAAAAAGGTGGCAACTTCTTATTGTCCTTCCAAAAACAAAACAAAAAAAAGAGTAAAAAAATAACTCGATAATAATTAGAATTCAATGTTACAAATTCAGTTTATTATCGAGTTAGTTGCTGAAGTTATAGGTTGAAATTCGTATTATTTTTTTTAAACTTTCGTAAAATCCTCTCAATCAGTGCAAGCTGTAGGACGTTTGTCATTGTAGAATTTTATTAGTATGTTGAAATTGGATTCATAAGTAAAATTTACTTGTTCCCACCACCAATCAACGAAATATGATAACACAAAATCCAAAATTTTTGCCCCTTGCGAAATAAGCAATAATAAGTAGGGCTGCTCAAAAAAACCGGTGAACCGTGAATCCGGTCCGGACCGATCCGTACCTTTTGGATTTTAACCGTGGATTAATGGTTCGGACACGGATTCAAAAAATAAAAAACCGTGACTTTTGGATCGGACACGGATTTTGATTTTGAAACCGTGGATTAACCGATCCGGACCGTGAGATTTTTATTATATATAATTTTATCACTTGTATAATTATAGTTATATAGATATTGTTAATTTAGCAGACTTACGGTTTGGTTGTACTGTTGTAGGAGTTATGGTGCGAAATTGTTCTCTCTATAAAATCTAGGGGGGTAAAATATTATAAGTGCTACTATATATACTCTCTATTTGTGAGTGAACTGGAAGTAACTATCTGCTATTGTCTTTGTGAGTGAACCGGAAGTAAATATCTGTCATCCTTTGTGGTAATATAAGTTTGTGCCTTTGTTTGTTCAGTTATATAACAATTTGCCTAACTGCCTTTGTTGTTTTTTATTGGGATTTCCAACTTTGAACTTTCTATTTAGTGCATTTGCTACTTGCTAGTGCCTTATTGCCTTTGTTTGCTGTTTTTTTTCGAATAAGTTGAAAATCCGCGGATTAATCCGGAACCGATCCGTGACTCGCGGTTCGGATTGGAACTGAACCGTGAGACTTTTGGATTCGGACACGGATTGTATTTTCAAAAAACCGTGACTCGCGGATTAGGATTGGATTCATGCCAATCCGGACCATTCCGGACCGTGAGCACCCCTAATAATAAGCATGTAAGAACACCAAAAGCTCTGATCTTTGCGGTGGTGGCAACCTTATGGTGTCATGCACCGTGTGGGTTCGAGCTTTGGTACCACGGAAGATCCAATTTCATCAAGAACTCTAAGTTCATAGTTTGTTTTATTAGGAATCTCGCTTTCAAAGGAAAATATACTGGAGTATGGACCAATTTATGCCAAGAAATATAAAGAATGCCAGGTCGTTCTCATCACTCCTTAGTTATATTAATCTCACATACCATACACACATTATGAATAAAAAGATCTTCATCAACACGACTGTACCACACACACATTAGGAATGAAAAAGTCATCATCACCATGACTATACACCACTCGCCACACCGGCACCTTTCCATTGTCACCATCTCCCTACCATTACCCACCACCACCCTTCCATCAAAGTCGTACCACGACCATCACAATACATGGCTGCCATTAGTAAGCAAAATAACTAAAATATATTCATCATTTCACCAAAAGTACTATATTCTAATTCAGCTCTTGATTTATCAATTGAGCAAGGTAGCTATAATATAGGGAGTACTTCTAATCCGGACCTCCCATTTCCGGACCTCCATGATCCAAACATTTTTTTGACGATCCGATCCGTCCAATGTGTTCAGAAGGTGTTTTCAAGAGTCCCAAGCGGGAAATCTTCAAAAAAAAATACCAGGAATGGCTTGATCCAAGCAGTTTTCGCAAAAACTTTATATTTACAGTTTTTGTGAAAACTGCTTGGATCAAGCCCTTCCCGGTATTTTTTTTTTTTGAAGATTTCTCGCGGAGACCCTTGAAAATACCTTCTGAACACATTGGACGGCTCGGATTTTCCAAAAATAATTTGCAACACAAAAAAAATCATTTTTTTCTTATTTTCGGGAGGTTTGGACTAGAAGTTTTACCTATATATATATAGGATCCCGTTCTGCTAAGGATTCCCTCAAACTCGTAATTTGCGGACCTCATGGATCGGGATCGAATCTCGACGATCCGAACCGCTCAATCTGTTTAAAACGTGATTTTAAGGGTCACCGCGAGGATTCGTCAAAAAAAAAATACTCGGAAGGGCTTCATTCGAGCATTTTTCAATAAATTATATATGTACGGTTATTATGAAAAACCGCTCGGATGAAGCCCTTTCGGTATTTTTTTTTTTGTGATTCCTCGCGTTGGCCATGGAAAACATGTTTTAAACACATTGAGCGGTTCGGATCATCAAAATTTGGTCCGAAAAATAACAAAAGGGGTGATTCTCACGGAGGAGATCTTTGAGGGAGTCCTCAATAGAACATCTTCATATATATATATATATATATATATATATATATATATATATATATATATATATATATAGGGGGCGGTTCCGTTAACACAACGAATAACACAATATTTGACACAAATTTTTTTTTGTGAACCTCAAGCGAATGATCGGAGTCATTCAATTTATTTAAAATATGTTTTTAAGATAACCTGTAAAAAATCAACTCATTTGAATATCGATAAGGGCTTGATCAGTTCATTTAGTTGATTCCTGTCAGATTCTGCAAGATAAATGTGAATGAACCAATCAAGCCTTTACCGATATCCAAATGAGTTGATTTTTTTACAAGTAATCTTAAAACTATATTTTAAACAACTTGAACGGGTCCGATTGTAAGTGTGGGGTTCCGATTATTGTTGTGTCAAATGTTGTGTTATTCGTTGTGTCCATGGAACCGCCCCGATATATATATATATATATATATATATATATATATATATATATATATATATATATATATATATACACAAGTACACAGATATAAATGTACATAATTTTTATCCTGCCGTGTTAAAATGACGAAGATTAGCTAGATGTTAAGACTAGAACTACAAGTCCCCTTCTAACCTACTAATTATGAGTACCTACCATTGAAAAAATGCTAAGGAACCAGCTAGGCCATGGGAGGGAGGGACAGTAAGCGAGGATGGACGTGCCATCGGTGTTGCATAAGGGTTTAAAAATTTCTGGTAAAACTAATTGAGTAGTTATTTACAATAGCTAATAAATATTACTCCCTCCGTCCCGCAAAGTTTGTCACTTTCACTATTCCAGTCCTATGAAAAAATTGATTATTTCTTTTAATCTGTAATGTTTTATATAAGTAATATAGATCTCGTTTGATAGATTTCAATTAGATCTTTTGAACAAAGTTTTGAAAATCACATAAAACGTTATGAATTGAAAGATATAGGCAATTTAAAAATGGCACGCACTCCCGAAAGTGTCAAACTTTGCGGGACGGAGGGAGTATCATTCATTATCCTCCTCCCCTTCTATTCCCCGATTCCTCCTTCCCTCCTCTAATCTATTCCCTCCTTCCTCCCTCTCGGTCCCCCTTCCGCTCCAACCTTTCTTTCTCCTCTCCTCTTGGCTCTACCTCCATGGATGAGAGGGGTTGAAAAAGATCTCCCTCTCTCCCTCATTTTTGGGATCCCGGGGGACCAGATCTGGGTTTCGACTTGGGCTCTGATCAGCTTCGACGGCAGTTCAAATTCTCCGGCAGTGTCGGTGACGGCGTGTTCGGCTGATATGGTTCCGATCTTCCGGTTTAGATGTGCCCTTTGCAGCGGGAGTAAGCATCTTGACTTGGTCCCATGGACTATCCACCCTTCGACGGGTCCGAATCCGACGTATTTTCTGCTTTATTGTTGTAGTTTCCTGTTTTTCTTTTTCTTTTTTTGTTTTGTACTTGTGGACCGGTAGTGTCCTTTTATTTTCGTTTAATAAATATATGTTTTTGCTTGCTCAAAAAAAAATTTCTATTAAAGTTAACCTTTACATGCTAACAGATGCAACTAATATATTCTCGTAAATCGTGTAAAGAAACTAGAGTGCTTAGGAGTGAAATAAGTGACCACTTAATATATGTTAGGAACCTCTCAACTCATTGTCACTTGATTTTGAGATTGATATAAAGTTTTTACATGGTATCAGAGCGGGGCCCATTCCACCCCACATTTAAAAAAAAAAAAAAAAAAAAAAGATTCACAATACACACCACATTATGACAGACTAGCCAAAAAGGCTGCACGATGATAGGACTCAAAAAGTGACCACACGTGACAGACCTTAAATGCGGCTGCACATGAGAGGGATGTTAAGGAACTTGAGTCCCACATTGCTAACGAGTGGAATTGGTGATCACTTAATATATGTTGAGACCTCTCCACTCATTACCAAACTTTTGATTTGGTTATTAGGCTAAACCTTTCAATTTAATGTCAAAATCATGCCCCATCTGCATAGGAAGCGCCACTTAAATACTTCTCAATATGTGAAACCTCTCTGTCGGGGATGTCCTGAGAAGAACATAATCCATGATGGGCTTGTGTACTTCATACATCCATTGCGGAGCACATGGTTTCATAGAAAACATTCCTCCTATTACCATGTGCGAGGAATATGAAGTACGCTGGAATTGCATAGTGCACTAGTTCTGCAGGAAACTGGACTCTGGAAACGGATATTGGGAGGAAGAGTCGATGAAAGTCAACCGAGAAGTGATAACAAGAAGTGCAAAGAAACAGAGTTCAAACTACGTCTTAGGTCATAGGTTTATGAAGCAGATAACCTAATTTCTTTTCGCCTGTACAGATTTGAAGGTCACGGGATAGTTGTTAGTGGCGGCGGACACTGCCTGCTAAATACCCCCCAAGTCTTTCATGTAAAACCTTTTCTAAGTTACCAATACTAACAAAGTCATACTAACCACAACAGCAAAGCTTAATATAATATGTATGCGTTGAGGAAGAACTGTCTCGAGATTGTAGGTGCAATCAGCCAGTATAAACTCTGAGACGGCTGCTAATCCGCTGGCGGCAAATGGGACAGTTAGACAATCTTGACCCACATTCTCTACAAGTCTGCAACAAAGAACATTTGTTATGACTCCAAATTGTCACATGATAATTCCATAAGTGGAAAAAGACAAAGTACGATGATACGTGCAACTCACCAAGTGTCCACAGCCGAATGCCATATCCTTGCCATTAGTCAAGCAAATCGGGCAGACCTTCGCTCGATTAAGAAACATAAAAGAAATGAAATGTTAACTACTAGAACAACAACAGATAGAAATGATTTGGAAAGTGTGGTCAACCACGATGCCTATTTACCGTTACTTACCTATAAAAGAGGAGAAAAAGAGAGTAAGGAAAAGAAAAAATATCTTGCCTCAAACAGTTGATAATGTCCTCAAGTACTTTGGCTCGCTAATCTCCTTTAGTGCTTTAATGTTTCATTATACTCCTTCGTTTAATTTTATGAAGCTGACAAATTAAAAGAGAAAATATCGGACTGGTCTTGTATCTATTCCAGATATGTAGGTGTCAGATATTACATATTTGGAATATGCTCCTACAAGCACTTGCTTTATCCTCTCTTTTTTCTTGTCAACTGATGCTATCTATGGTTACCAGTAATCGTATCCAAGGGACTAGCAGCATTATGGTCCTTACCTGGCTTTGCTCGTCGCGCATCGGTGTTGCAAGGTCGCTTGGTTCACGAGACCGCAGCACTGAAGGGTGAGTGTATGGAACTGGCGGGGGGCGTGGAACTATTTTCTTAGCTTTTCCTGTAACACGTCTTTTGTCCAAACATAACACATGAGAAAGCATAAATAATGCTATGGAAATGCTTGCATGATGATGCTCTTTGATGCTTTCAAGCATAAGTTGATAATTATTGGGATGAGAGCTTCTGGAAAAAGCTAAGTACACACATCCTAGAATTGAAAAGACGGACAATTGGACACCTAGGAAATATTTTCATCAACGAAAATGATGGTTCACAAGTTTAGCCTCCTCATACATTCCAGTTACTGTCTTTAGTTCGAAAATAAATATCAGTCCAGGCACTCTGCAAGAACCCAATGTATATAGCTAACCAAAACCCTTGGAATGACCTCAGTTCCATTTAGTTGTGCTATTACAAATGAAAATTTCGTGATGAAGTAGAACAAGATTAAAGTATGCTACTTACCCCAGAAGACCAAATTCTAAGGCTGCTCGATATTGACTTGGGATCTCCATTAGAGCAGCAAGTGCAAATGCTGTTTCTTTCTCTGATGGACTGGCATCTTTAGACATAATGGCGGTGAAGTTAACAAACTGCACAAAAGAGCCAACCAAAATGATAGTTGATGCTACACTATATTGTGGTTGAGTAGCTTAAATATATGCTACATTCCTACCAGCCTCATACCTGAAAATTATCAAAATCACGAGCAGGGATCTTGTCATCAAATTTCTTCATGTCTTCCCAGGGTCCATCCCCAACGCCAACAAGAACAATTGATAGTGGATAAGAACTGGCCAAAAAAAGTAGAAAGAAGGAAAGGAAAAGAAAGTGGATAGTGCATATGAGTAGAAAGCATTTTCATTGCAGTCTTTAACTTAGTATCATTGTTCTATAAAAAAAACTGAAACACAATCTTAATAACATGTTTGTAGTTTCATGGGTAGCCTTTAAATTTCAGTCAGTAATCTTTAGTAAAATATGATAGGTTGTGGCTAAGCTATTGCCCATGTATTTGGACTTCTTTCACTAATTTGCTATAGTGGATTGGCCCAGTGGTCTTGGCTAGGGCATCTCCAACCTTTGCTTCATTTCTCTATTTCTCCATATTTTGGTCGGAAGTGCACCTCCAACCCAGCCTCCATTTTGTTTAGGTTGGAGCTGCATAGTCGTTGAAACTATCTTCAAGGCATGGGCGATTCAACATGCAAGCTTTTTCTTATGAAAGTGAAATAGTCATGAGGGGTTGTGGACTGGTGGAATAGTTTGTTCATGACTAGCAAGTCGTGAATGGTAGAAAACAATGTTTTAAAAGGCTGTGAGGATAAAAACAATGTTAACTGCCCTGATTGGAACTGTAAAATAACAATGTTCTTGCTTCAATATGATTATAAAAGAAATCATCTTTAGTACAGGTCTATCAGTTAGTCGCCTCAAATGATCTACATAGGCATTGGACATGTTATTTTGCAACACGACATTGAGCTATCCAGTGCACAAAATTCACCAGGTAGACTAAAGAGTAATTTATTTTGAAAATTACTGGCATACTTCCCTACTTTCATCTTTGTCTTTTCATGATAAATGTGTTCTTTTGCTTATACTGGGAGTGTAGTTGTCACATTTGATAGCAACATAATGCAGCCAAAATCAGAAAGAAATAAACCTTCTGAAGGCCTTGATGACTGATCTACCTTAGCCTTGACATCTGTAGACACTCCAATTTGAACCCGTGAATGCCCTTAGGCATTCCCGATGATAAAATTGGATCAAAACAATACACAAGAGCTTGGAGAAATGCTCTTAACCATCAAAACCAGCCCCACAAACTCTTCAAAACCACTCGAGCGCTCAAATGGAACAAGCGTGCGCTCAAGTCAACGCATGACTTAGAGCAGTCAAGTTAGAGTTGACCTGAGCACTCAAGTCATCTGAGCACGTACAGCTTTTCAGAGCAACTTTCAGCCAGTGATGATGGAATTCCTCTGCCCAGCCGACACTCCCCCAGCGCCCGAAAACCTCTACCACCATACCCTACAACTCTACCCTTGACCCCATTATACCTTAACCCACTAACCTCCACTAAACCCTCCTATTTAAACCCCTCTCCCCCTCCATTTTCGGATCCTCACACTCCTCCACTCTGAGAGACAATCTTACTCACTGCATTACCAGACCTTCTCTTTGCCACACACTGTTAAGTTGTGGGTGTAATTGTGTAATTAGATTGTATCTGTCTGCTCATGCAATTAAGTTAGTAGTTTAGGATCATAGTGTAATTTATCTTTTCCACTCTTGTATAAGTACTATGTAATAAGAATAGAACCCTAAGTTTTCACCTCTCAATCAAATTGTCTGAGTTTACATGGTATCAGAGCAGAGATCCATTACCTTTTTTTCTTTTCCACGGCAACCCCTGGGTTTGTTTCTCATGTTAAACTTTGATTGAGTTTCCTCAATCGACCATCACCATCGTTTTCAACCTGCGTTTGCTGCAGTCTTTACCAAAACCTTAAACCCATCACAAACCCTCATCAAAACCCACAATCGACTGGATTTTTGGACCGCAGTCTTCCTCGAAGCCTTCTGTTCAGCCATCGACCACTGTTCAGCCATTGCCGACCATCATCGATCACTAATCAGACTTTTTCGACCACTGTACCGCCACCATCTCTCTCTATTCACGATCGAGACCTACAGGACACCACTTGAACCCCTCGTACGATCTTCTACAGTCACAATCTGTGATCTCCAGTCTTAGTTTGTGACCTCCAGGCTTCTACAGTATCTGGGTGTTCTTGCTTTTTACTTCGGTTTGTGAAGATTTCTGGGTGTTCTTGCTTTTTACTTGGAATTGACTGGGTTGTCTCAATTTGGATGCTACTAGACTCTTTCTCTTCAAGAGAAATATTTGGGTAACTTTATAATCCACTTTTTAGTTGCTGTCTGAGTTTTCCAGCAAGGTACACTGCTTTTTGTGTGATTTTACTATGTCTTCTGGTTTAAAAAATATAGAGACTGAAACTTCTGGTGCTAAGGATGGCCAATTCGAAAGAAAGTTGGAGAATGTTCCTTTGGATATTTGTCCCATCAAGTTGGATGGTATAAATTATTTGCTTTGGTCTCGCACCTTCACTTTGGCTATTGAAGCTAGGGAGATGTCAAAGTTCATAGAGGGTCCTGATACTCAACCTACAGAGGCCGTTGCCCATAAGAAATTTAAGTCTCAAAGATTTTTGGTCATGACTTGGTTGTTTAACTCTATGAGAGCTAAAATTTGCCCTACTTTTCTGCTCCTTGATACTCCACACAAGATTTGACTACTGCAGCCCAAACCTATTTGCAGCAGGGTAATGATGCACATTGTTTTGAGTTGAGGAAGCGACTCCGCACTTTAGATCAACACCATCAGTCTGTAGTTGAGTATTATGCGGAGTTGAGTGGAGTGTGGCAAGAATTCGACTTTTATCAAGGATTTTAGGCTGTGTGTACTGAGGATGCTACTAATTGGTTGAAGAGATTAGAGAAAGAGCGTGTTTATGACTTTCTTGCTGGCTTTGACATGGAGTATGATCTGATTAGAGTGCAAGGGTCGTATTCCGTTTCCGTCTCTAGGTGAAGCTTATGCTATTGTTCAGCAGGAGGAGAGTAGGAGGGGAGCTATGGTGCCTACTCCTATTTCTGATCGCTCTGCCTTGGTTGCCAGTCCTCAGGGTCAGTTTGGTTCTAGCAAAGGGTTTGCCCCTACTTCACAAAGTGGTAAGTCACAATATGGTGCTAGCAGTGGGTCTACTGATCGTGAGTTGCTTCAGTGTGATTATTGCTACAACACCGGCCATACTAGGGGGTGCGGTTGCTACCTCGTCTGACTCTGGATTTAGTATTGGGGCTCAGGTGACTTCAGATCATACTGGTGGTTTTTCTCAGGGGGAGATGCAAGCTCTTAGGCGCCTTATGGCTCGGGCTAATTCTTCATCTACCACCGCTTCCTCTTCCACAGCAACTCCCACTTCATCTTATTTTGCTCACACAGGTATCCCATCCAATGCATTTACTGCCTCTTTTGCTATTCCTTGGATTATAGAGGTGCCTCTGATCATATGACAGGTTGTTCCTCTGTGTTTGATTCTTACTCTACTTGTTCTGGTAAGTATAAGGTTAGAATAGCAGACGGGTCATTCTATGCTATTTCAAGGAAAGGTTCCATTCACTATTCTCCCTCTATTTCTCTTTCTTCAGTTCTACATATTCCAAATTTTGCAACTAATCTTCTGTCCACTAGTAGTCTTACTCGTTCTGCAAACTGTTTTGTAACCTTTTTTCCTACTCAGTGTATTTTCAAGAATTGGGTACGGGGAAGGTGATTGGCAGTCGTAAAGCACATGGTGGACTCTATTTTTTAGAATATGCACCTCATCAACACCATCCATCTTTGTCATGTGGTCTAGCTTTGCAAGCAGATATGAGTTTAGCTCTCTCTATGTTACATCAGTGGCATCGTAGATTGGCTCATCCATCTTTTGGAATTTTAGAGAAACTTTTTCCTGATTTAAGTAAACATTGTTCTCAGAGTCAGTTTTTTTTTGTGAAGCTTGTGAGTTTGGGAAACATAAACGTTCTTTTTATGCACCTATTAATAGAAGAAGTGATTCTCCATTTATGATTATCCATTCTGATGTTTGGGGTCCTTCTCCTGTTACTACTCTAAAGGGTTATTGGTGGTTTGTCACTTTTATTGACTGTTATTCTCGTGTTACTTGGGTATATTTACTTAAGTCAAAAAGTGACGTTTTCTCTTGTTTTAAATCTTTTCATGCGATGGTTCGCACTCAGTTTGATTTGAGTATTAAAATTCTTCGTAGTGACAATGGCACTAAGTACATCAATAGGAGTTTTAGGACATTTCTAGAAGAGAATGGTATTCTTTTTCAGACGACTTGTGTTGACACTCCACAGCAAAATGGAGTTGTTGAACGCAAAAATCGTCATCTTGCTGAGGTAGCTCGCTCTCTTTTGTTCATCATGAATGTTCTCAAATATTTATGAGAGGCAATTTTGACTGCAACTTATCTTATAAACCACATGCCATCTAGTGTTCTTCACTTCAAAACTCCTTTTGAGTGTCTCCCTAGCAGTTTTCGTGTCAACACACTTTCCCCAAGAGTTTTTGGTTTTGTGTGTGTTGTTCATGCACCTCACCCCTCTGGTGGCAAGTTAGGTCATAAAGCCCATAAATGTGTTTTCATTGGGTACTCTCCTACCCAGAAGGGCTATAAATGTTATGATCCTCACTCTAGAAAGTTTTTTGTTTCTATAGATGTCTCTTTTTGGGAAACAGAGTCTTTTTTTTCTCCCTCCACTCCATCTCTTCAGGGGGAGCATAGGCAGGAGGAAAAGATGTTTTATGGTGAGGGGGAGAAACTACTTTATAATCATGGTGAGGGGGAGAGAGAAAAGTCTGGAGAGGAACAAATATCTACTGAAGAGCAACTCATGACACTGGTGGTGATGATGAGGAATATATACACCGGCTGCACAGGTATAATCTCAAGACCTACAGCAGAAAACATGGAAAGTCCTCCTATGTGATACCACCTTGTCAACCACAATCTCCTGCTCCAGTTCCGGATTCCTCAGCTAACTCATCTGGTAATGACTCTTCTCCCATTGAATCTCCTCTTGATAATTCTGATGGTTTTTCCTATTGCTTTTCGAAAAGGTGTTAGATTATGTACTCAACATATCTCCCAGTTTGTCTCTTATGATCGTTTATCTCCTTCGTACCATGCCTTTGTTTCGTCTCTTTCTTCTATATCTATTCCACAAAATTGGCAGGATGCATTCATGATACTTAAGTGGAAAGGAGCTATGGTAGAGGAGATGACGACTTTGAAAAAGAATGGCACTTGGGAGCTAGTATCACTTCCGGAAGGGAAGAAACCAGTGGGATGTAAATGGATTTCCACTGTTACGAAAAATGCTGATGGTAAAATTGAGCGATACAAGGCGAGACTTGTTGCCAAGGGTTTCACTCAAACTTATGGTATTGACTATGAGGAGACATTTGTGTCAGTAGCAAAGATGAATTGTGAGAGCTCTACTCTCGTGTGCTGCCAATTTGAATTGGCCTCTCCAACAGTTTGGTGTGAAAAATGCATTCCTCCATGGTGAGTTAGAGGAGGAGGTGTATATGGCTATCCCACCAGGTTTTTCTCCATCTCAAACTGAGGGAAAGGTGTGTAGATTGAAAAAGGCTCTTTATGGGTTGAAGCAGTCACCTAGAGCTTGGTTTGATAGATTTTCGAAGGCTATGTTGAGATTTGGATGCAAAGTCAGTCATGCAGATCATACTATGTTTATCAAGAAAGGTGTTGATAAGATTGATGTCCTTATTGTTTGTCGCTAATATAATAATGACAGACAATGATTTGGATGAGATCCTTAATCTCAAGTAAGAGTTTGAGATTAAGGATTTAGGATCACTGAGATACTTTCTTGGAATGGAGGTGGCAAGGTCTGATAGAGGTATTTTTATCTCCCAACGGAAATATATACTTGATTTATTAGAAGAAACAGGTATGTTGGGTTGTAGACTTGCAGATTCTCCTATTGAGGCGAATCATCAAATTAGTGGAGACTCAAGGGAGCGCACTGATAAGGAGAGATATCAGCGACTGGTAGGTCGACTGATATACTTAGCCCACACTCGACCGGATGCCACTTATGCAGTGGGCGCTGTTAGTCAGTTTATGCATGATCCTCGTACCTCACACATCGATGCAGTTTATCGTATTCTAAGGTATCTCAAATCGACTCCAGGAAAAGGAATTTTGTTCTCTAATCACGGTCACCTACGATTGGAGGCATTTACTGATGCTGACTGGGTTGGTTCTGTGGATGATAGACGCTCTACTTCTGGCTATTGCACTTTTCTTGGGGGAAATTTGGTTACTTGGTGAAGTAAGAAGCAATCAGTGGTTGCCAGGTCTAGCGCATAAGTAGAGTATAGAGCTATGGCTCATGGTGTTTGTGAGCTGTTGTGGCTTCAAACTTTATTACATGATTTGGGAATTTTTTATAATGGTTCTATGAAACTCTACTGCGACAATAAAGCTGCCATAAACATTGCTCATAATCATGTTCAACATGACAAAACGAAGCATATAGAGGTTGACAGACACTTCATCAAGGAAAAGTTGAGCGAGGGGTTGATATGTATGCCTCTTGTGTGATCCGAAAATCAATTAGCTAATATTTTCACAAAAGGACTTGGCAGCAAGAGTTTCCACCCCATCATGTTCAAGTTGAGCTTGATTGATATCTTCACACCAACTTGAGGGGGAGTGTTAAGTTGTGGGTGTAATTGTGTAATTAGATTGTATCTGTCGGCTCAAGCAATTAAGTTAGTAGTTTAGGATCATAGTGTAATTCATCTTTTCCACTCTTGTATAAGTACTATGTAATAAGAACAGATCCCTAAGTTTTTACCTCTCAATCAAATTGTCTGAGTTTACACACACAAATTCATATACTCTAAAAACCCTCACTGAAAATTCCTTTAGCATCCAAACTCAACCCCCCTAAAATCCAACGAATATCCGAAAACCCTTCATTTAAGTTGAGCTCTAGCCTATTCACTTCAAAGTCAGTTACCTATTCACCAAAAAAATCCAGTCTCTAACATTACTTTCCCAAAACCTCAACCAAAAGCATTGTTTCAAGCTCAAAAGGTAGAAAACCCTTGAAACGTTACTGTTTTGTCCAAATTGAGGGAAGTCAGTAGGCTCAAACCAGTTCCTTATACTTGTATTGAGCACATTTGGTCCTTTTGTGACACACCAGTTCCTTATAATTGTATCGAGCACATTTGGTCCTCTTGTGACACAAAGGAGGTTCAAAAACCTCAATGCTCAGAAACTAATTTGAGCACTCAAGACAAGTTCTTGAGCGCTCGAGTTAGGTTCTGAGTGCTCAAGTCATTTATGTTCAGGTTTTTCCAGTTGTTTGTGTAGGTGAAGTTCAAAATCATTTAACCCGTTCCAGTAAATTATTTTGGTTCAAACCCAGTCTATCTACCCCATGGTCAGCCCCTGTATTTGGTTCAGTGTTTTCGGAGTTTGTTTTGTCTTGAAGTTAAGAGGTTTGACGTAATATCTTAGAAATAAAAGAACACTGGCCCATTTCCAAAACACATGGACAAAATCAGAAGTTCCAAGGAAGCATAACTTGAGCGCTTAAGTTGATAACTGAGCGCACGAATCAGAGGCAGTTGGCAGATTTGGTTTACATTGTTATACCATGTTATCTTATTGTGTGTAGTAAATGACATCTGTTTTGGCATCTCATATAATCATAAACAGTCACTTTGTACACATTGCACAAGCCTACACTTGACGTGTTACGCTACAATCCACGTTTACCCTCTTCCCTTACTTGAACAAAGTTGAAAAATAAACATTATAAAATCCCACAAACACCAACTAGAGACCGACCTTCGAGTCTGGCGAGGGAGAGCACCATAAAACTCCTTCCCCCTCGTAACCTAGCTCCTGAATCTAAGATAGTATGGTTATAAAACTCTTATGGTTATGACGGACCAGTAAAAACCTTTTCCAAAAATGAGGCACATAAGTCATTTAAGTTCAGTTCCTCGGGTGCAAACCTCAAACCCGGGGTGGCGACTCCGAATTGAAATGCGCTCCGTAGGGTGTCCACAACACCCAAGTCGTTACTGCATCTTTCTTGACAAATAGTACCCTTACCAAACTAATAATATGCACTGGCTTGATTCAACACACATCATAACTAGCACTGATGATTAAGTGGAAGCCTTTTAAACAAGATCTAAAGGACTAGAAAGTCGTTGATGTTGAAGTACCTTGCATATGCAATAGAATTGATTGTTTTCTCCTCTTGTGGGCTGAGTTCCCCATCACTTGTGTTGACGCTTCTTGTAACCTTAATGCAAATAAAGTAATGTTTGGGAGGCCGAGTGACTGTGTTTGTGCTTTTGCTTGAGAGAGAGAGAGAGAGTGAGCGGAGAAGTAACCTGGCCATCCGCTACGATAACCAACACATGGTACTGCCCACCACTTTTCTCCACGATGTCTACTGCAGCCTCTATAACAGGTGCATAAGATGTTGGCCCTTGCATACAATTAAACATTTGTCAAGTTTCTTGAGATACAAAACATAGTAGGGATGATATACTTTGATCAGAAATACCTACCGGTTAACTAGAAAAGCAGAATGGTCTACAAAAAGCCAATAGAATATTCAGACCACAACAAATCAGCTATAAAAGTAACAAGACACCAACCTGATAGTCGCAAGTTTGGAACAATCTTCTTATAGCAGGCTAAGACTTCTTCAAAACCATGGCAAGGTGAATGATCACTGTGAAAGCTAAACACTTCTTGATCATGGGTAGTAGCTATCAAGGAATAAAGAAAAATTAATACAAGAGTTTTGAGTGAACCAGAAAGCATTCAGCACAATATCACAATTTACCATCCCCAAACCCAAAACAGGGAATCAAGTTGTCTTCATCAAAGGGAGACAAAGTCTTTCCAATAATTGAAATGGCCTTCTCATATGGATTAGGTGTACCACCGATATCATGCAGGCTCCTGTTGTTGAATGACACTTTTCCTTCAGTGATAACGATGATGTATTAGCTATCAACATACATAAATTCAACACCAAATCTTTCTTGAGTACATAGCATGATCACAAGGCAAGTTATAGTGGTTAAACCGAATATAAACTCGAAGCTAGAGCAACCCTTGGTGTCAGGCCATTGAATTATGATCAACCACTAAAAGGCCATGTTGTTGTGTAGAACTTAAGTACACAAGTTATCCACCCGTACAAACCTGTCCACTCATTACTTTTCGTAAAATCTATTCCAAGAATAAGATTTGATGACTCAAGGCCTGATTCTCTCAAGGCAGCGGTAACCTGAAAAGGAAAAGCATGCCCTCAATTTTAGAAACATGTGCAATTCAGTGAAAGAGTTGATACAGCCAAATGTCTTATAAACTGAGTGAAGCAAGGTATCAAACCGTCTATTAATGGATTTACCTTTGGGAATTTCCAAGATACATGGCAATGGTATTGGTAACAGCCACGACAACATCCTAACTCCATCATATCGGTTATGTTCTTTTTTGCTTTCTTTTGGGCTTTTTTTCGGTTTTAGATCCTTGGGAAATCCCTTTTCTTAATACCCGTATTCTCCTTTCATCCGGAGCTGCCGTAACTTGGGTTCATCATGCTATACTCGCGGGGAAAGAAAAACGAGCAGTTTACCCCCCCCCCCCCCCCTTCGAATCTAGGGCTACGACCTATGCTTTCGGTCTCGCTCTCATCCACATTCGAGTGGTTATTATTTTCACTCTCGCTATCTTGTTCTGTTGCACAACCTCACCGAGCAAGCTTTTCTTTTAGTACCAAACAAAGGCAGCACCTTCTTCTTTAATAAACAAACAAATAAACTGTAACGTGAAAGATCACTGGTATACGTCGTATTATGTTGTCATCATATTTGTACATTTTCCCCTTCTAAGACTTTTTTATGTACCAGAGATCGGTAATATATATTTTCCCTGGCAAGTGTGGCTAACAATAAATAACGATTTTCAACTAGTGGTTCATAAGGCCGATCAAAGCAAGATTTAATAGAAATTGTTCTTTGTTTTCTAATTTTTAATTTTTTGAAGAGATTTAACAGCAATTGTTGTAGTAGTAGATAATGAGGATGCTACAATAATAGCAAACAAGTGCACGCAAAGATGTATAAGTGTATACAATTGAAAAACGGGAGTGGGGTTAGTTATTGTTATCTGGGTTACTGGGCATCGCATCGATTCTGAGGGGTGCTTCATGGAATGTTGTAGCGGATCAATTTGGAGTTCTGGTGCTTAATTCTTGGCGTTCCGTTGTTGGCATGGTTGGCCTGGTTTGATGTCTGGAATGGTTTAGTGGATTGGCTACTTGGGCAGTGATGGTGTGGGAGGGGGTGTTATTTTGCTGCAATTAGGTGTCAATAAGCTAAGGGAGATCACCACAGATGAATAGGAATTCTCTGCAGCAGTTATTTCTACTTTACACGGTTGCGTCTCTTTCTAGTAGTTTCTCTACTAATTTTAGAGCTCCATGGTTGGCCTCGGCCATTCAGTTGCACGATGCCTAAGAGAACAGCATGGAAGCTTCGTCATTCATAGAGCTACCAGAACAGCAGCGTTATTGATCATCGACGTCTGATGAACGAAGCAAGCTCGCCGGATATATACCCTTCATTTGTTTTGGTTCTATTTTATGTTGTTATTCTTGTCTTTCTATTTTGTCATAGCATTTCTTTTGAAATGAAATTCTCTCCTTCGCAAATAAAATAAAAAATTGCAAAACGAGAGAGAGAGAGAGTGGGTACCTGATCAAGGGTAGAGTAGTGGTCGGGTATGAAGTCATACTTGCTATTCTTGTTCTTCTTCTTAGAGGGCTGAGGTAGTGGTCGACTCTCAGGTGGTGGAGAATGGAACGGGGCCGACGACGACGTTGATCTTTCCTCAACAGACATGGTTGGCCGATATGAACTTCTTCCTCTTCTTACTCCCCCGGCGCCGCTGCTGTTGCTCCGATTGCTGCTGTTGTTGTCAAAACCTCTGCGGTTTTGCCTCCGTAACTGTAACATATTTCCCATTTCATCTTCTTCCTCTTCCTAAATAGTGTAAAAGCTCATTATTGTATAGGAAGCTGAAAAAGAAAAGATGATGGAATCATGGAATCAAAAGGTTCTAACCTAAAAAACGAAGAAACGAATGTCACTAACAAAAGTAAAGTAAGATGCCCGAGAAAATTTGGAGGCTTAATTGCAAAACCACCCCCTAAACTATCATTTTGTTGCAACATGACCCCCTAAACTATCAAACTTGCCAACATGACCCCTCAAACTTCCAAATTCAAGCAACAACACCCCTTCCGTCCAATTCCGTTAAGAAAAGAGTAGATTTTGATGGAAGTTAACAGAAAATTTAATTTTAAGGCCCAAAATGCCCTTTGGGCAGGCGGGAAAATTGGGAAAATTGGTATAAGTATCCTCATTCCCCCCACAACCCCATTCCCCACATTTCCAGTTCCACCACAATCAGAAAAATCATTTCCAGGTTCTCTCTCTCTCTCTCTCTCTCTCTCTCTCTCTCTCTCTCTGTGTGTGTGCATGTTCTCTCTCTCTCTCTCTCTCTCTCTCTCTCTCTCTCTCTCTCTCTCTCTCTCTGTCACATTATTTTTGAAACCCGATTTGTTAACCCCAACCCCAGATTTTGAATGCAGTAGAAGGTCAAAACCCACGTTTTTTCAATGTTCCAACCCAACCCAGATTTCTCTCAAGCTGAGCATTCTACTGCATTTTCCAGACCTAAACCGAAAACCCAGATTTTGGAAGGTGAAAACCCACGTTTTTTCAATGTTCCAACCCCACCCAGATTGAACTCGATCTGTCTATTGCACTACATTTTCCAGACCTAAAATGAAAATCGAGATGAAGATCATTTCCAAATTCCAAACTGCATTTAAAACCTTAAAAACCAGATTTAAAACCTTATTGTTCCAAAACCAAGATTTTGAAGTTCCAAACCTAGGATTTTCGAAACCCAGATTAAACCCAGGTTGTTCGAAACCCAAATCAAACCCAGGTTGTTCGAAACCCAGATTGAACCCTCGATTTTGGTTGTTCCAAACCAAGATTAAACCTAGATTTTGAACAAACTGCAGAAAATCAAAAACCCAGAATTCCAACAGAAAACAGAAAAATTATGCCATTTCCTTGGCTGGAAAACCTAGAAAACGAAACCCAGATTTCAATCACTAAATGTGAAAAAAAAAACTTAGATCTTGTATGAATGATGATGCAATCTAGGTTTTATTCTCTCTCTCTCTCTCTCTCTCTCTCTCTCTCTCTCTCTCTCTCTCTCTCTCTCTCTCAGGTATACACTGGAAAAGCCATAAAGCCATGAGCAGTAGCTCCAGCAACATCACAACTTCACAGGTGAATGAGGGGTTACCAATATGTAGATGCCGACGAAGGGTTGTGATTAGAAGGTCACTAACTGTGAAAAATCCAGGAAGAAGGTTCCTTGGTTGTGTCAATTTCAAGGTAAATCTCTACATTGTACATTACATTTATTGTACATTACATTACTAACTACAGTTGTAATGCTGCAGAAAGAAAATGGATGCAATTTCTTTGAGTGGGTAGATGAAGAAACCTGCCCTAGTGGATTGGAATATGCAAAGATAATGCAAGCCAAAAAGGAAGCACTTGAAAGAGAAGTTGAAGACTTGACAATAGCAAAACAAATGGTGGAACAAGAAAATGAGGCATTGATTTGTAAACTAGCAGACTTGACTGAGACAAATGCGCACCTAGCAGCTACAATTGAAGCTCTAAATGCACGTATTGGAGCTACCAAGAGTGGACAGAATGGACCAACTTTTGTTTCGAAGATCACAGTAGTGCTAGGCCTATTGGTAGTCACTGCATTTGTGATTTATGTGTTTGTGTCAAGTGTGAAGGACACCCCTAAGAACAAACCCTTGTATTTGTTGCCTTAAATGTGAATGAAATGCAGCCATTTTATGTGCTTTTCTACACTTCATGAATATGAATGAAAATACAGCCATGAAATGCATACTTATTCACCAACAGACATGAAATGCAGCCATCAATGTACAATCTAGCCATGACACATGCACTAGTATGAACATTAAACAAGGCTGAAATAACCATTTAAGTGCCAAAGCATATTTAATTAGTACGATAAAAGTTCTAAGTACCAGTGCCAAGCCATAACAAAATACTAACAAGTGGGCCTTCTGCCAAAATACTACTACTCCCAAGTCATACTAAGCACAGTTTCAAGACATAACATACAGAAATTAAAGTACTACTGCCAAGGACCAGTCTCAACATTGAAGTCATGAAATAACAAAAAAAAAAAAAAAGCAGTATAAGCATGGTGGCTGCCCCTCCCATATTCAAGTGGTAGATTTCTGGGTACTGGGTGTTGAAGTTGCTCCTTGGGAGTACTGATTTAGTGCAGTACGAGTGCCTGGCATTGTGGCACTACCACTGCCACATGAGGCAGCAGATGACCCTGCTGGCTGGGTCGTAAAGATGGCATTCCCTACCCTTGTTGAAAAATTCCATGCCTACAATTGATACCATGTAATAATATAAGAAACTTGTCCTAATGTTTTGAAGATCAATCTTTTATACTACTGACTAAAACCAAACTATGGATAGGAGGAATACCTTTGGCAGCCCAACCCTTGGGGCATTTCCCTTTGTCATTGGTTCTTTGCCCTTTTGAACTTGAACATTATCAGTTGACTCTTTTCCCTTGTTTGGACCTCTCCCTCCACCTCTGTGCCCAATGTGCAAACCACCACCTCTGCCCCTGTATCCAATGTTTTCCCCTTTTCTTCCACCTATTCCTTCACCTCTTCCTCCAACCTCTATGGCAGTTTGTCCACTTCTTCCTCTTCCTCTTTCTCCACTTCTTCCTCTTCCTCTTCCTCTTCCTCCACCTCTTCCTCTTCCAGCCACCACAGACTGTATGAAGATAAATTATTCAAAATAATTTAAAAACAAAGTGCTGAATTTAGGGAAATAAAGTTCAGAACTTAGGTATAAAGTCCATACCTGTGCACCATTATTGTTTGGACCTCTTTCACTTTCTCTTGCTGCCATTCCATCCTCTAGTGCATGCCCCTGAAACGGAACAAGGATAATTACATTTCAAGTGTTGGAAAACTATTAAACAAATGAAGTACAACAATTTCAAAGTAAAAACAGATGTGCATGTCCATACTTGATCACCAGCAGTTGTTGATTTTTTAGAGCAGGTTCTTGCATTGTGCCCTGGCTGTTTGCATAGTCTACACTTCAGGGTGGTGTAATGCTTCCTAACTCCTCCTCTCTTGGGATTTTCTGGTTCATCATTGGCTTTTCTCCTATTCTTCTTTGGTCTACCACTCTTCTTCCTAAGAGGAGGAGGACTTATGGGATCAAATTCTGTATGCACCCACATTGTTTGGTCAGGAATAGGCTTGATGATGTAGTTGTATGATTTTGCAAAGGTACTACAATGGAAGCATTGATCAACATACTCTTGAGGATCACCCTTGTGAGTAATAATTGCTGCCATTCCATGAGCACAAGGTATCCCACAAACATCCCACTTCCTGCAAGTGCATGTTCTCTCTCCTATGTCCACAACAAAGCTTCTAAGCACAGTTATTACTTCAAATATTGTGCCACCACTATAAATGACCTCACACTCCCCCATTAACTTCTTGGTTTTTTCCATTCTACTCCTAATCCTGGGACATATGGTACTTTGCCACCCCATGCACATTTGAAGTCTTGTTTGCAACCTTGTCATTAGGTACCTCCTGATGGTTTCTACCATGGACAGAATTGGTTGGTCTCTTGCATCTTTGATAGCTTCATTAAAGGCTTCACTAGTGTTATTATCCATCCTATTACACTTAGCTGTTGTACCATACATGCACCTAGCCCATGTCTTTGGATCTTCTCTCATTAACCCCTCATATGCCGTAGGATCAATATGTGCAATTTCCTTCATTTTCACCTCAAACTCCTGAACTGTATACACTGATGCAGCCCCCCACATGAGATCTTTCCACTCTTTACCCTTGTACACTTTATTGAAGTTTGAGTACATGTGCCTAATGCAATACCTATGTTCTACATTAGGAAAAACAGTGGCAAATGTTTGTGTCAATCCCTACAAACAAGGAACAGATATCAGTTTAGCCAATAACTCAACAATAGCAAGGAGTATTTATAAGTAGGTAAGGAAGTGCATGAATTATACCTTTTGCCTATCAGACATGAAGCAAATGCCTCTATCCTCTGGATTGCCAATCACACTCACCAGATTCTCCATGAACCAAGTCCAGCTTTCTTTTGTTTCAGCCTCCACAACAGCAAATGCCAAAGGAAACATCTGATTGTTGGCATCTTTTGCAACAGCATGCATTAATTGACCTCCAAAAGGGCCTTTTAAAAAACAGGCATCTAACCCAATTAAGGGCTTGCAACCTGCTGAAAAACCCTTGGCACATGCATCATAACATATAAACATCCTCTGAAATATTGGCCCATGTCCATCCCAAGGTCTTTCCACCTTTAGTTTAGCCACACTACCTGGATTCTGCCTTCTAAGCATCTCACAATAGTCCCACAACCTCAAATATTGCTTAGTATGATCTCCCTCAATCATTTGAAGTGCCTTTCTCTTTGCCCTATAGACTTTGTGCTTTGAAACATTTAACAGCCACTCCCTCCTCACTATCCTCTTCATTGACTTCACCTTAGTCTCAGGTGCATCACTAAGTTTTGTTAAGTACTTTTCGGAAAGCCATGATGATGTTGCATTGTTATTTGTGTACTCCCTAGTACATTCATGCTGTTGGTTAATTTTTTTTATTTGAAATGACCTCTCATCATACATGGGAGAAGCATGAAGTCTAAAGCCACATTTCTTAGCACAAACCACAGTGACCCTCTTAGACTCATTCTTCACAAATTTAAACAAGTACCCCTCCTTTATGTGGTATTCCCTTAACAATTTCCTAAACACCCGCACATTAGGAAATTTCATCCCTTCAATTAATTGTGGGTTCTTCATGAAGCTTTCTTTAAACTCAGGGGAATTAGGTATCCCATCATCATCACTTCCTTCAAGCAAGTTATTATCATCACTATCAGAGGTACGGTCCATTTCTTCGTCACATTGTCTCCCAAGGTTATAGTTCCCTAAACCTACCAAGGCAATAGGTTGCTCCTGCTCTTCATCAGAAGACTCCTCGACCCCACTAAAAGATGCACAAGAACTTGATTCATCAGAGTAGGGGGTCCACTCACAATCTGAGTTAGAGTCTTCATCCATTGGTTTTAGTTGTACTTCATCACCATCTCCAACTAAATCTCCATCTTCATCACCACCAAGTTCTGCCTCATCTCCAACTAAATCTCCATCTAAAATCTAAATCACCACCTCCCTGTCCTCCTCCTAATTCTAAATTTGCTCCTAATTCAGTCAAACAACCTTGGTCAAGTGTAACACTTGTCTCTATACCTACCTCATCCTCCTCATCAGAATCAAATGCATTAGGACAATGCACATACACATGAATTGCCATAAACTTGTTACCAGAATATTCTGCAAACATTTGAAGGATATCATCATGAGAAGTCAATTGGACTAACCCAGTGTTCATGTCACACATTGGTTTCGTATAAAACAAACTAATGTTATCTTTTTGTCCATACCCTGTCCCTTGTATTACTTCCATCAAATCATAATAGGAGAAGGAATCTGGATCTACCTTGCTTTCAGCCCTTACCCCTTCACGTACTCAACATGCTCTCATCTAACAATTTGTCCACCAACATGGATATACAACATGCACCTTAACTCCACCATGTTTTCTGTGCAATGAACAACAGAGTATGAAAAACATCACAAGCTGAGTAAGTAAGTACAATATAACCAAAGAATCAGCACTGAGTATATAATATTCACTCAAACACAAACTGAGTATTATAATATTCACTCAAACACAGAAGAACAAAATCCTAAATTTTTTAAGGTCCCTAAACCCATTAACTAAGTTATAATATTCAGTCAACACACCACTAACAGGAATATTATACTCAAGAACAACAAAATTCCCAATTTTTTAAGACAACTCAGTTAACCCATGCAAGAATGAAACCCACGGCTAAATCAAAGAATTAGGTTTAGGGTTTCACTCATCAATCACGTTAAAATGGGTTTCTAGAGGGAGAAAAGAAGATTCATATATATCATAACGACATAACATACATATATGATACGAAAGGTTTTCAATCAAACCTTTTTCGAGTGCTTACATACCTCCTCTTTCTGCAGCCGTATGATTTCTTCGTGGGGGAGGAGAGAGATCGATCTTCTGGGTTTGGATCTCAATCAAACCTTTTTCGAGTGCCTACATACCTCCTCTTTCTGCAGCCGTACATACCTCCTCTTTCGAGTGCCTACATACCTCCTCTTTCTGTAGCCGTACGATTTCTTCGTGGGGGGGGGAGAGAAATCGATCTTCTGGGTTTTAGGGTTTCGATTTCTTCTGGGTTTTTGGGTTTCGATTTTAAGTTACAGTATCAGAGGGGAGAGGGGACGAGTGAGAGAGATGAGTGGGTTTGTTGTTCGATCATGGCTTGAGAGAGGGATACACAGAGAAAGACGACGGATCGATCATGGTTGTTGCAGAGAGAGGGGTAGAGAGAGAGAGAGAGAGTCAAAGTGGGATGAGGGGAAAATACGTCTCTCACCCTTTACCAAACCTGATTTTAACCTAAGGGCATTTTGGGGTTTTAACACTGTTTCCGTCCATGATTTAACAATTTTTAGGTGGAGGGGTGTTGTTGCTTGAATTTGGAAGTTTGAGGGGTCATGTTGGCAAGTTTGATAGTTTAGGGGGTCATGTTGCAACAAAGTGATAGTTTAGGGGGTGGTTTTGCAATTAAGCCAAATTTGGACAGTACTACCCGTACAGAACGGGGAGCACAGAAAATGTACCGATCGAGTTTGGGGACTCACTTTTGGGTCCCACACGAGTGATTCGAACCGTTCATTGTTCTTAAAACATTTTTCCGATGGGCTCCACAAAATTTCAGCTCAATCGAACTTTTGAAAGTGCTCGAACCAAAGTCTCACCGTTTGAATCAAAAAATAACGGTTCGGATCACTCGTGTGGGACCCACTTTTGGGTCCCAAACGTGATTGGTACATTTTCGGTCCCATTTTTTCTGTACCCGTATCATTATCCAGAAAATTTTGGGTACCAATAGGGTACAAATGATAGTGTGACAACTTATCTCCAAATCAGCTTGAGTCAGTAATGGTACACGTCAACCTTTAGCCCTTGAAAACTAACGATAAAATAAACGACCGTTTGGTGCTTCCCCCAAGAACCATCCCTCTTTCTTTTTAGTCTCTCCCTCTTTCTCTCTCCTCTTACCCACAGGAGTCCAAAATCTTCTCTGCGCCAAACTCTTACCCACCGGAGCCCAAGTAAATTGATTAATTGATTTTCCAGATCAGATCTGAGTAGTACTTGACCCAACTCAGAGTGTACTAATGTTTTGAGCATATTTTACACTAGATTTCGACCTTAGTTTGAGCCGATTGCTCATTGTTATCAGTTGGTAAGTAAGCTGGAAAAGAGATGGGTGACAATGAAGCATTAAAGGGACGGACAAGATGCAAAATATGGCCGACATCACAAGGAAGGGAAACTCTTGATTCATCTCTGCTTCTTGCCTAAGAACAGAGCACAAAAGGAGTCTCACATTATGTAATTCTGTTTAGTGAGTTGTTGATTAAATGAGATTGTAAGAGCATCTCCAAGACTCCAACCCATCTCTCACTCATTCTCCATTTTGGAGACTCAAATAAATATATTTTATTCAAAAAGAAAATATGGAGAATCAACAACTCCAACCCCAATTCTCTATTTTCCATCTCCCAAATTTCCCTTCAAAATTTTACTTGTATCGGCAAATTGGGCTAGGGTCCATGGGTATAGGTCATTTGGGCTTTTTAGTCCACTGGACTAGTTTAAGATGTATAGCGTCCAGTGTTTTAAAAGTGCTAATGTGGTTAGTCCTTTCCTGGACGATAATACCCAGCGCTGGAACGTATATAAATGTTGCGATTTCAAATCTTCGTTCAAATCTCCGTTCAAACAGATCTTCTTCATCGCGGCGATGGCGATTTCTCCAGCGCGATGTAGCTGGATCTAGCTCTGTTGATTTGTTTGGATTTGTGTGTCGATCTGTTGCAGCAAATCAGTGGTAAATGCCTGCGATCTCTCTCTCTCTCTCGATCGATCGATCGGTCTCTCTCTGTCTCTCGATCGCTCTCTCTCTCTCTCTCTCTCTCTCTCTCTCTCTCTCTCTCTCTCTCTCTTTGTTGAGTTCAATTATTTTTACTGAAATCCAGATGTTTTTACTGATTTGATAAGTTCAAATATTTTTTTTATTTCTACATTGTTTTTTTTGCTGAGACATAGTTATCTTTTTTTTTTTGTAGATAAGTGTTTGTTTTTTGTTGAGATGTGTAATCTCGCTATTCAATTATTTATATCTTTCTTTTGTTTGTTTGTTGGTAAATGCATTGGGTGATATATGTGTATATGCACTGGAATACATTTATCTCTCTCTTTTTTGGATGAGATGCTTATCTCTTTGGTTTTTGTTTGGCTGATAGTGTGTTTTGACTGAGATTTTGGTTATTTCTTGGTTTGTTTTGGTGTTACAGAGTTTGTTTTATATGAGATATGCTTATCACTTGCTTTATTATTTCTTTTTTGCAGTGTAGAGTTGACTGGAAATGGAATCATCTATTCTTCTATTGTGCAAATATGGATCATTTACTTTGGTTGTTAAAGTTGCAACTAGTTTTAGGTTTGAGGATTTTGTTGGAAGTATTCATAGGAAGTGGAATGAGTTGGTATCAAGGAGATTCAATCTTTTGTATGTTGTTTTTGAACATCGTAACTGCGTTCTTGAGAATGATGATGATTTTGATAACATGTTGGCGTTAGCTACTGCATACGGTGTTAGTTGTGTTGAGGTATGCATTTGTGTTGAGGAGATTCAATCTTCTGGTTGTTTTGATCATGGTAATAGTAGTGGAAATGGGGAATGCCGTACTGTTCAAATTCTTGAAGATCCTCTTGAAAAGTTTTGTCATCGTAATGAGACAAAGTGGCTTTCTGCTGATTGGGCTTCTTTGATTACTCATGTTGGTCAAGAATTTAGAGGCGGTGTTGAGAATTTTAGGACGTGTTTGTGTAGTATGCAATTGAGCTTGGATTCAACTTTATGTACTTGAAGAATGACAAGTTAAGGGTGATAACTTATTGTTGTAAAAAGATTGACGGCTGTAAATGGTTTGTTCCTGCAATTTTAGACAAATCAAATGGTTTTTTCCGCATTAAAGAGTTGCACAATGAGCACAACTGTGGTGGTACATCTTGTAGTTCCAAAAGTTCTAGAATGAGTTCAAAGTTGGTTGCAAGTTGTATCTTTGATGAAGTTCGTGAAAAGTCATCGTATAGGCCGATAGATGCTGTCAAGTTATTTGAGAGAAGATACGGTGTTACAATTAGTTACAACCACGCTTGGTTGGGGGTTGAGAAGGCAAGTAATGAAATAAGCGGTGATTATGTGTTCCAATTTGACCAACTTCGGTGGTATGCAGATATAGCGAAAGAGAAAAATCCCGGTAGTGTTGTGGATATTGAATGTTGTGAAGACAATCGGTTTAGAAGGTTATTTGTGGCATTCGATGCATGCATTAGAGGATTCAACTATTGTCGGCCATTTTTGTGTCTTGATGGTACATTCTTGAAGGGTAGATATAAAGGCACTCTCCTTGCTGATGTTGGGAAGGATGCTAATCAAGGTTAGTTTTCTTTTTCGTCGTTGTTTTGGTTTCTTTCTATCTGAGATGTGCATATCTCTTTGTTTATTTTGGTAGATACAGAGACTAGTTTGGATGAGATGTTGTTATCTCTTTGTTTATTTTGGTATATACAGAGTCTGGTTTGGCTGATATATTTGTTTGTCTTTGTTTAGTTTGTAGATAAAGAGTCTGGTTTGTCTGAGATATTCTTATCTCTTTCTTTATACAGAGATTAGGTTGGCTGAGATATTCTTGTCTCTTTGTTGCAGGCTTATTTCCATTGGCTTATGGTATTGTTGATTCTGAAACGGATGATAATTGGCTCTGGTTTCTGATAAAGTTGAAAGGTATTCTGTCAACTCGTGAATTTTCGATTATAACGGATCATCATACTGGTCTTGTGAAACATGTTCTAGAGGTTTTCTCAAACTGTTATCATGCTTATTGTTTGGAGCATTTGAAGAATAATTTGAGGGATAGGCTATTTGGTCGAGCACCAAATGGTTTTAGCGAGCGAGTAGTGAATCTATTCGTTGATTGTGCTCATGCACCTACTGTTTCGGATTTTGATAATTGCGTTAAGGAATTGTGCGAGGTTGGTGGGGAAAAAGCGAAAGAGTTTATTTCTTTCGTGTCGTATGATCATTGGGCAAATGCATACTTTTTTGGGAAACGATATGGTGAGATGTCATCAAATGCTGTTGAGTCTTTCAACAGTTGGATTCGTGAAGCTCGAAAGATGCCGATCCTTCAATGTGTTGACGAAATTAGGGTTCAAATTATGAGGCAAATGTATGAGAGGAAATGGTTATCAAGGAAATGGTGTAGCGTGGTGTGTCCTGAAATGGACTTGCTGTTGAAAAACCGTTTCGACAAAAGGAAAACATGGCATGTATATGGCTCAAATGATGAAGTATTTGAGGTTTCTTCTTTCCCAGCTGTTGTGGTTGATATACGAAACAAGTCATGCACATGTTGTCGGTGGGACATCCATTCCTTTCCTTGTGTGCATGCAGTCACAGCTCTTCAGAAGATTGGGGTAGATATGTCCCAGTACATAGATCCTCTATACACGATTGAAGCATTTCGGATGTCATATGATTGTCCAATAAATCCTGTTCCTAGTCTTGGAGCTCCAGAGGTAACTAAAGAGACTGCTATTATTCTTCCTCCTAAAACAAGGAGGCCACGTGGCAGACCAAAGGTTGCAAGAATCCGATCAAGGGGCGAGAAAGTGAGGCAAATAAGGTGTTCGAGGTGCCAAAAATTGGAAAGACATAATAGGAAGAGCTGTAAAGAACCTTGTGATTGATGTTTTCATTTTAAGTAGATAAGAACTTTGTGAGTCATATTTCATTGTTGATTGGTAATTGGGTGTTTTAGGTGCCAAAAGTTGGCAAAGATGTAATAAAAACTGCTATATTGTTGAGCATTATCATTTGACATAAATAAATAAAATTCCTGAATATGCGATGATTTTTCTGGATATGGTTTTTGCTGTACTATTGCACGTTGGACAAAACGGAGACTGTTTTCTGTGAGATACATTTATCTCTTGCTTCTGTTTTGCAGATTGCTTGTGACCTTGGATTGTATCGTAGATGGTGTCGCCCCAAGCGTAGGGCTAGGTATCACATAGCATAATAACCGGTAAGACCAGGTCGAATCCACAGGGACCAAACGCACCCAGCGTGAGAGTTGTCTTGCAAGAAAAGGTGTAGCCTTGAAGCGGCAAACTTGTTTTGTGATTTGATTGGTGTAATTCTCTTAACTTTGAGAACGACTCAGAAGATTAAAAACTGCAAATTAAACTAAGGCAAAGTCTAGGGGATTTTAACAACCATAACTTAGGCTAATTCGTTCCTCTCTTGTTGAGATTAGGATTCCTATAACTATTTGGCAAACATCTAGGTTGACATCGCTTCAAGCATCACACGTGAAAAGGAGAATCAACCCTTAACTTCGAGAGATCAAAAAGATTAACAAACCTAGACTTTGGTACATAAAATTGATCCCGTGACTTTATTAAACAAGAAGTGTTTGCAATTTGGCGAGAAGAACGAATTAAACCTAAGTCATGGAGTGCTAATCACCCCATGACCAAGCCTACTTAAACTACTCACCCATTATACTAGTTAACAAGTCTAGAATATAGAAGAAAACTAAAAACATGCTTAATAAACTTAATAATCGATTTTTTATGGTTAATCCTAGGTTTGCCTACCACATTAACTCTTGAGAAAATCACAAACAACAATTACTAACTTGAGTTTAAGAAAGAAATGACTAGAAAAGAAAGAATACAATTTAATCGATAAAAACGTAAACAAACTTGATTTATATAGAGATCCAATGAGTAAGTATAACATTAAACAACAAGAAATTAAAGGAAAATGAAGACTTACTTGATTAATCTAGAGAGATAAAGCTTAACAAGCTATGGAGTTTTTACTAGAAAACTAACTGAGGGAGAGGTAGGAGAGCGTGTGAGTAGTTAAATAGGCTAAGTCATGGGATGATTAGCACTCTATGACTTGGGATTAATCCTTTCATCTCGACAAATAGCATACACCTCTTGTTTATCAAATATTCGGGGTTGCACTTTTATGTACCAAATAGTGGGTTTGTTTATCTCTTTGATCACACGTAGCCAAGAGTTTGACTACTTGGCACGTGTGATGCTTCGGGCGATGTCAACCCATCCGTTTGCCAAATGAACCAAAAATCCTAATCTTTGTTAAACACATTTTTCTTGTAAAGGTTTTAAATCTAAATCTTCCGTTCGGGGGCATTTAACGATGCCCCGAGCCGGTCATCAAGAGGGGATGGATTAACCCGAGTCATGGTCGTTGAGTACCCCTAGACTTTGCCTTAGTTTAATTAGTTGATTTTTAATTCCGAGTCATTCTCGAAGTTGAGAGAATTCCATCAAACAAACTACCAAACCACAGTTTGCCGTTTTAAGGCTAAAACCCTCATTCGCAAGTCAACCATCACGTTCAGTGCATTCGGTCTCTATGGATTCGACCCGGTCTTACCGATTTTGATGCTACGCGATACCTAAACCCTACGCTTGGGGAAACAACATTTGATATACAATCCAAGGTCGCAAGCACTGTGGCGTCAAATCGCGCCTTATTCTTAAGTTTCACCTGTAATTATCAAAATACACCCACGCGTAATATCAATCGTATAAAAGCCATAATATGCATGCATGTGTGACAAAAGTGAGAGGGATAAACCCCATTATTTACACTATTGAGGGCTTATCATCTACCTGTTACTTCTTTTTGCTTTTCTCATAACCGGATAATTGATGTCTAGAAGGCATGATGCACCTAAGAGAAATTACACACACACACACACACACACACACAGAGAATGAGAGTTGCAAGTCACCAAGTAAGAAATTGCTCTCTCTCTCTCTCTCTCTCTCTCTCTCTCTCTCTCTCTCTCTCTCTCTCTCTCTCTCTAACTTCTTACCCTAGCCACCACCTTCATTTTCTTCCTCCTTCCCCTCCCCCCTATTCTCGGCAGCGGGAGGGGAGGGATATTCACCTCTCTCTCTCTCTCTCTCTCTCTCTCTCTCTCTCTCTCTCTCTCTCTCTCTCTCTCGTTTTCCTTTGACAGGTGGGTGCGGTGGTGGCGGCTGGAGGTGTCCCGTGGTAGTATTTTGGCGGCGGCGATGGGTTGGCTTTTGGGTTACAGATCCCGTTCTCCTCCATCCCCCTTGCACTGGTTGTGGCCGGCCATGGCTGCTTTGTTGGGAGCAGCTATTCTTGCCTAACGGCACGTCGGTTCTTTCATCTCTCACGCCGGATCATTGATGGATGATTTCGGTTTCATGCCTAACGGCTTGTGATGGATGGCGGTGTGGACGCACCTCCAGAAGGGATATTGATTCGGAGTCGCCACCCGGGTTTTAGCGGATTGTCCCCGAGGAACCGAACATCAATTGACTCGTGCCTCATTCAATGGATAAGGATTACTGGCCCGTCATCACCATACTATCTTAGGTTCGGGGGCTCAGTTACGAGAGGGGAAGGGTTTTACGGCACCCCCCTCGCCCGGTTCAAAGATCGGTCTCTACTTGACTTTTGTGGGATAGTGGGAAATGTTTATGATTCAACTTTGAACAAATACGGGGAATGGGGATGGGAGCCAAATAACAACATCATGACAAAGGATTACCGTATATGCTTGTGCATTGTGAACTACGTGAATGATGGTGACATGCAAGCATGGACAAACAAGAAGATCAAACAGCAAAGGACAATGTAAGGATATACAGAGTGATTGTAGACACCCCAATTTTGATGACCTGTGTATCCCCGGTGATGAAAAAAAAAAAAAAGTGCGCGAAATATACCTTGGAACGGATGGATCAAATGAACCAAAAAACCCAAACCCACCTGAACCGTACGGCCCAAAATCCTAAACCGTACGGCTTAAACTTCCATTTGCACCGCGCGGTGTTTCCTTGTGCACCGTGCGGTATTCTCTTGGCACCGCACGACACCCATGTCCCATCAACGGGATTCCCGGTTTGTTCCAGCAGCTCAGAAACCATGATGATATTCGATTCCTGCCATGATGAGCCCGCTCTTTTTTTCGTTCGAAAACACACCCCTCCCCTATAAATACTGGAGATCGACGAACGATTAGAAAAAAGTCGAAAAAAAGAATTCCCGAAGAAATTACCCCCGTACTAAAGCTCTGTTATTCTGCTCATACGCATCTACATTCTGCTGAACCCTTCAAATATCTTCCTCTCACAAACCCAGAAAGCTACAAGTCACCCTCCCGATCCAATTGTTTCGTTTCGAGGTATAACATCCGTGTTTTAATCGCATATAATCTTCTGAGGGGAGTCCTTGCCGGGCTCGAGGAAGGCTCTGTAGCCATTCCTTGAGTCCAAATGAGGATAGTCCAGTAATATTCGAGCCTCTCGGGAAGGTATCACGCGATACCATCCATTGTCGCGGGACACCGTCTCTGAAAATGAGGTACATTCACTCACTAAAATCATTTTCCAAACTTGTTTTTATTAATAAATGACATGGTTTTTGCATAAAAACAAAGGTCGGTTTCAATCGGACAGAAACAAATTTTTTTTTTTAGAAAATACACTGTGCAGAGGCACCGTGCGGTGTTCTTAATATGCCGTGCGGCATAATTTCGACGCCGTGCGGTACTAGTGGAAAAACCTTTTTTTTGGTGCTCTATTTCTTTTGAATCCGGTGCTCTGTTTTCTGGTAAAACCAGAGGGGTCTAATCACAGTAACCCCCTCTCACTTTCTATCTCTTTCACTCACACCCCCTCTTGATTAATTTTTTTTTTCTTTGTGTTTATCTGCCTGATTGTGTGTTGTTTAAATTATTATTGTTATTTACTTCCTTTAAGCTTGTTATTTCGTGATATGTTGTTTATGTGTTTTAAAAAGTTTTCAATAAAATATTTTCAAAGAAAATCCTACAAATATTTAGTAAAGACCGAAAAATTCCGGGCACGCGGGGTGCATTTTTCGAACAAAACCTTCCCCGCGGGTAACCTGGCTCCCGAACCCAAATCTCTATTTTTCGCAGATCAAACCCTTTTTTTCAGCGGCATAAAGAGTCATTATTTTTCTAAACGGTTTCTCGGGTACCTAACATTCTCCAAGAATTAAACCCCGGGTGGCGACTCTAAATTTTTCTTCATTTCCCGGATCGCCCTTTTTCATAACCAAAACTCCGTGGAAACTCATTTTTTTTGCCCCGCGCGAAAAACTCGAGCGTCCACAAATTGGCGACTCTGCTGGGGATCGATATTTTAAATTAATCTTTATTTTGACATTTTACACTTGTAAAACAACCCTTTGAAAGCTTGACACCAAGTACGTGCTTCACGCCATACTAGAAAGGATTGATGTCAGGGTGAAAACCCGATCAGTCTGGACTGGAGCTTTCTCGGTTATTTACATGAGTAAAATTTCAGGGTCTTGATTAATTTAAAAGGTGAGCCAAACTTGAAAAATATTTGTGGGATTTTTGAAAAGATTTTATTGTTATGCTTTTGCATTGCACGTGCATGGTTACTAGCCTCGCCGCTGCGTCCTGGTTACCCTACCCAGCTTGCTGGTGTTAGGACATCCCAGGATTCTCGGCAACCTTGGACAATGATGAGTCAGCCTGCCGTTATTACCCTTGCCACGTCAGTATTTGTGCAAAGGGGAGGCAAATATTGGCTCTAGTCTGGGGAACCCCCTCAAACCAAAACCGGCCTCTGCATATAGATATCCTAGAACTTTCCAACCTAAGACAGGAACCCACAGGGTAGGATTTCGTGCTATAATCCTGCTACGTGATTACTGTTTTCCTATACCCTGTCAGCATGCTGCCTGTTTATCGCTTTCCACACATACCATGTTTCTGGTCTACTGCTTTTTTTTTTTTCTATATACTGCTGTCATTTTGCATGCATGCACAAGTTAGATTGACCCTAGGTTTCACTTCACTCACCTTGACGATCGTCCCGATAATCTCTGGTTAAGGCTGAATGCAAACAAAAAAAATTTTCAAAAAAAAAGTTGCAAATAGGCTCCATTTTTCTCCAAATAAACCGGTACTCTTCCTGTCAGAAACACAATGGCTGACCAACCAAGCAACAAGAGACTCAAGTCTACCTTCTCCACTCACTACAACGCTCCTGTCTGGATCATTGAAGAAAACGAGTCCCCCAAGCCCGAAGAGAAGACCCCCGAAGGTAAAAAGCTCTACAAGTGGGTTGACCAAGTCACCGAGCCTAATCAATGGGACAGCACTGAAAGCCATCCAGGCTAGAAGTTTCAGGTCACGCCAGACGACGGCCTGAACATGCTCCCAAACCAAATCACTGTCATGTATGAAGAGAATGATGAAGACTTCTGCCCCATGCCGCCAATCAAGTACTTTGATGAATACGGCAACCCAGTGTACTACTTTGCCGACCCACTCACTGGTCATAAGTACTGGGATGAATGCAACTGTGATGGGTGTTACGAGGACTACCTCCTTGACAACGAGGACATATCCCCCCATCAACTTCAGGAACAGCATGTCAAGGAGAAACAGGAGGAAGAAGAAGCTAGAGCCGCAAAGGGAAGCAGAAGCTCGGTGAAGCCAGTTCACCATCTACCCCGGTCAACCCAACTCATCCCATCCCGTGAAGCCGCAGTCTGAAAAAGATGAAGCATGCACTATAACCTGATCCGATCAAGCCGTCAAGGGCTCTTTTGGAATAAAGCCAACATCGGTTGTCCAGTCTGAATACCTAGTCTGTTGTAGTTTGCTTATCGAGTCTGTTGTTGTTTTCTGTATGGGTTGTTTACCGAGTCTGTAATAACCTATACTTTGCTTATCGAGTCTGTTCTTCGCCTGTCGGAACTCTTTTGCATCACTTCGCGTGATCAATGAAAAAAAGACATCTTTTTATCAAAATTCGGGAGCCAATTTGCAGTCTCGAACTACGTTATGGCCTGATTCCTCTCCACGAGGATACGTAGGCAACTTCGGTCCGGCCATTGTTTTCAGCAAAATCAAAGAAAATTGGGACAATCTTGCATCATGCATCATGCATTCATGTAAATAGATTGCATGCACAGCATAATTTATTCTGTTCATACCATTAGTACATAACCATTGGCAAAAACAAGAACACTCCTACACCTGGTTGGGCTCGAACTTCCCAACAGCGATTAATTCGGACCGAGTCAAGAGTGGAACAGTCAGCTAGCCTTCCAGTCATGACCAAGAATACAGAGCAGACAGAGAAGACTGAGGTTCAGATCCTTAAAGAAGCCTTGGAAGATCAGCGAGCCGCCAACAGCAAGCAAATGGCTCAGATGATGATCTTGATTCAGGATATTACTTCCCGATTGCCGACGGGGGAATCATCAGGCAACCACCCAGAAATGGATGCCATGATAGCCAAGATGACCAAGCTCGAGGAATCAGTCCAAAAGCAAGAGAAGATTGCTGCTATAGGCATTGATATGGAGAAACTATGCCTATTCCCTGATGCCAAGCTGCCTGACAAGTTCAAACCAATTGATTGGGACAAGTTTGATGGAAGCGGCGATCCAAAAGCACACTTGCAAACGTACGTGGGTACCTTATCCATGTATGATGTGGAGAAAAATGCCATGGCACAGATGTTCCAACAAACCTTGACGGGACCTGCACACCGTTGGTTTCTGAACTTGGATAATTCAAAGAAGAAGACCTGGGAAGACATTGGGGCAGCTTTTGTGGCTCAATACAACTACAACATCCAGCTGGAAATGACTGTTCGAGAGGTAGAATCCACGAAAATGGGGAAGAACGAGTCTTTCACCGATTTTGTCAAGCGCTGGAGGGGAAAAGCATCACAGATGATGGACAGGCCCTAAGAGAAAGAGCAGATGAGGATTATCACCCGGAACTTGGAATCTGATTTTGCCAAGCACTTGGTAGTTTTTCAAACCTCCGCCGACTTCAAAACCTTTTATGAAGCTGGCTTGGCAGTTGAAGACGCGATTCGCATGGGCATATTTGACAAAGGAGAATCTGTCTCTCGACCTAAGCGAGTCTATTCCGGTAACAACAACTCCCTTTTCGGACCCGGCACTTACAATCCAACCCAAGCCAATCCCTTCAATCCTAAACCAACCAAAGCTGAACCAGTTAACCAAATAGTCACCCAGCCACCACCTGTCCAGAACACCTCCCAGCCAAGAAGAGAATTCTACCAATTCCCTTTCCCTCTTACCACTGTCTACAAAAAGCTCATCGAGAAAAATGCCATTAAACCTCTTGATCCACCCAAAGAACTTCCTGCAAATCACAATCCAAATGTATAGTGCGCCTACCACCAAATGCCTGGCCATCATACCAACAATTGCATGCGTCTCAAACACATAGTCCAAGACTTGGTTGAGGACGGAACTATTCCAATTCCTAAACAAAAACCCAATACCATTTCCAATCCTTTGCCTAACCACAAACAAAATGTCCAAATCAGCCAAATATCCTTCAGCTCCACTTTAAAAGGCCAAAGCCCTACCCAATTTAATCCCAGCCTACACATCGTACCAGTCTCTCAACCGAAACCCTCCATCCCAGTGCCGAAAAATCCGAAGGTTTATGCCGTTACTACCCTTGGGCACAAACTCACATGGGGTGACCTTGCTGAAGAAGGAGAATGGGCCATGAGCGATCAGGAATGGGAAGATTCCCGACAAGCATTGTTCGATTCTTTGCTAGACTCTTGGGACCCGAGCCAGTACATTGTCCCAGGAGTCCACGACAAGCCAGTTGTTTACATGCCAGAAAATCTCAGTGTCAACCAAGTTGAAGAAGTAACAGCCAACGCTGACCCCTTGGACGCAGTTTCGCTCCCAGCTCTGTTTCAGCACAACTCATCGGGCAACTGTCCGCTATCTCAACTTCCCGAAGAAGAGAATCCCCAAACCATCGAAACGGTCTTCAGTGATCATGATTGGTTCCCTCAGGCATACATTATCGGAGAATCTCTCCCACGGCCATCTGCGCCATTCCCACACTCTTCCAACGTATCAGTTCTGGTCCCAGATCCCCAGATAACCGCATGGAGTGAGGATGAAGTTATCAATATCCGAGTCGGCAGCAACGAAGTATGGACAGTCAATAAATCCATGCTAGACCAGTCTTTCTGGCAAGAAGCAGAGGTAACAAATCTGAAAACTAGACTGGAAACAGTGGACATTAGTAGTCAGGGAGCCCAGGACGATTTTATAGACTTATGGTCTGAGGATCAACATGGAAAGCAGAAAAAGGAGGCTATCAGGGCCGGCAAACGCAAGGTCAGTGAAGGATTTGAAGACTTCTGGGGAGAAAACCAACAACTCTGGGAGGATACAGTCAATCGAGTAACAAGGAGCGGCCGAATCTACCAGTTAGCCAACCTACAAAGGAACGTCTCGCACCAGACTCAACCAGAGGAATTCATCTGGGATGACCCTGTTCAGGAAAGTTCACC